>CM033722.1:57986270-59436287 GCA_019671005.1 Hibiscus mutabilis | reverse complement strand
TTACAAGACTTTCCATGTGATATACTACGCTAGTAAAACTCTTAACGATGCTCAAGTGAATTACACAACAACGGAGAAAGAGTTACTAGCTGTAGTTTTCGCATTTGACAAGTTCCGATCCTATTTAATTGGTACAAAGGTAATTGTTCATACGGACCATTCGGCAATCAAATACTTATTTGCTAAAAAGGATGCTAAACCTCGTTTGATTCGTTGGATATTACTTTTACAAGAATTTGATATTGAAATTAAGGACAGGAAAGGAACAGAAAATCAAGTGGCCGATCACTTATCACGTTTGGAACGCAATAGGGAAGAGGACGCGGATCTAGAGATATGCGATGCATTCCCGGATGAACAAATTCTAATCGCCTCGGCAACCCTCAACGCCTCGGCAGCCCATGACGCCTCGGCAACCATGGATGCACACGCCTCGGCAACTCTCGACGCCGCAGCAGTCTTTGACGCACACGCCTCGGCAATTTTGGGAGCAGACACTACGGCAGCACATGCCTCGGCAATACCCTGGTACGCAGATTTAGTTAACTTCCTTGTTTGTGGTATTTTTCCGTATGGTATTACTCACCAAGGGAAGAAGCGGTTCCGCCATGATGCTAAGCATTACTTTTGGGACGAGCCTCTTTTGTTTAAACAATGTGCAGATCAGGTTATACGCCGATGTGTCCCTGAAGAAGAGCAACAGAATGTACTCTGGCAATGCCATTCTTCACCCTATGGAGGACATTTTGGAGGAACTCGTATCATGCGGCCAAAGTCTTGCAATCCGGTTTGTATTGGGCAACATTGTACAAAGATGCCCAAGACTTTTACAAGCAATGTGATCGTTGCGGAGGGGGCAGTGCAATATCTCTAGACGACATGAGATGCCACTCCGCAACATCATCGAGGTAGAACTGCTCGATGTATGGGGATCGATTTTATGGGACCTTTCCCATCTTCATTCGCAACATCTACATCTTACTCACCGTCGACTATGTGTCTAAATGGGTAGAGGCAGCTGCAGTTCCCAACGACGATTCCAAGACCGTGCAACGATTCCTGCAGAAAAACATATTTACACGGTTTGGGATGCCGAGAGCAATTATCAGCGACAGGGCAAGCATTTTGACAACAGACTAATTGCCAAGATGTTGCAACGCTTCGCATATCACACAAGATCGCCACGGCATATCACCCACAAACCAACGGGCAAGCGAAAATTTCCAACCGGGAGTTGAAGGAATACTCGAGAAAGTTGTAAATCCTCAAGGAAGGATTGGTCATTAAGACTAGATGACGCACTTTGGGCATATCGCACTGCATTCAAAACACCATTAGGTATGTCCCCCTTCCAACTTGTCTATGGTAAAACATGTCATCTACCGGTGGAAATCGAGCACAAGGCGTACTGGGCAATCAAGACCGTGAATATGGATTGGGGAAGTGCCGGACAAAAGCGCTTGATGGATCTCAATGAGATAGAAGAATTTCGTGCACTCGCCTATAACAATGCACGAATCTACAAGGAGAAAACAAAGCGATGGCATGACAAGAAACTATTGCCACGGCAATTCACGCCAGGGCAACTAGTTCTCCTATTCAATTCTCGGCTAAAACTTTTCCCGGGAAAGCTGAAATCAAGATGGTCGGGACCATTTGAAGTCGTCAAACCATTCTCCCATGGCGCCGTGATAATCAAGTCCATCTCTGACGACCATGAATTCAAAGTTAATGGACAAAGATTGAAGCACTACAATGGTGCCCATGTGGAACGTAACAAGGAAGTGGTCAATTTAGGAGATGCATGAGCATGCTCTCCCTTTTGATATTTTTATTTTTATTTTTATTTTTATTTATTTTTTTTATTTTTGTTTTTGTCGATTAGTTAATTATTTATTTTTCATTTTTTTCGATTTTTTTTATTTTTTTGCCGATTATTAGTAGTTTTAGGATAGATTTTTTTTATTCAAGTCTAAGAATCCTATTACACATCTTTATTTATTTTCTTTATTAGTTTATCTTTAATTTTAATCCTTATTTGATTTGTTTTTTAATTGTAGGAAAGGAAGTTCAAGATAAAGAAGGAATTCTAAACCAAGTAGGAAAACATCTTCAACAAGGAAACTAATGGGCTGAATCTAAGGCTTATATAAAGCCTCCAATTCATCCTAACCAAAACCCTTGTCGACAACTCCTACAAAACCCTAAACCCTTTTCGCGTTTTCCCAAACCCTAATCCCACCCACCTATCGATTCTATAAAACCCATCACCCTTAACCTATTCCTACTTTCTATCTTGTAACTTTTTAGTTTCTTTTCTTTTCTTCGTTTTTACTCACAACCAAGATCATACATGGCATCCAAGATTAAACTTTTAGTTCATCCAAGTTCCTCCAAAGAACCAAGATACAAGAAGTTTGCTACACCGGCGGTTTAAGAAAGATTTCAATCCAAATTTAAAAGCCGGAAGATTCATGAAGAACAAGGCTTTGAATACTCCAGATCTCAAGATTTCGGCCTTGAACCATTCATCTTCAAAAGGATTGCACATCAAAAGTGGCAAATCTTTTGCCATCAACCGGAACCGGGTAACATCTCATGGGTAAGAGAATTCTATGCTCACTCACCTAACCCGGATAATCCTTATGTTTTTGTTCGTGACAAGGCCATACTTATAAGTCCCGAAAGCATCAACACCTTTTACGGACTTTACATTGAGAAGGACGAGCATCAAGCCTTCGTTGACCAAATCAATCCCAAGCAACTCGACAAGGTGCTTCAAGAACTCACTCAACCGGGAACTCATTGGAACGACGGTAAATACAAGGGCATCGTAAATCGCCTTCGGCTAAAACCCGAGGCAAAACTATGGAATAAGTTTGTTAAAACTTCTTTAATGCCCTCCACACATAATACTACCGTTGATATACCACGTCTTTTGCTCATACATTCTATTTTGCATAATCGCATCATTAACATTGGAAAAATTATTTGCGATGAGATTTTTGTATGCAGCTCAAAAGATAAGGGTTATCTTTTCTTCCCTTGCTTAATTTCCAATCTTTGCAAGGAGATGCATGTCCCGAGTGAGTCCACCGATGAAAAGGCCCTACCCAAGTCTGGTTGGAATCAAGCACTAATCCGGAAGCTAATGGGAGAGGCACCGGAGATTCTTCAAGGCCTCCAATTGCCACGGCAACTCCTGCGCCGCGAAAATCCCTAATGCCCAAGCACCTAACGCCAGGCAACTCGGCCATTAATCCCGGGACACTTTGAAGCACTTTTGCACCCATTGGAAAGCCGCCTAAGGCAAATTGAAGATCGGCAACTAATGTTCATGCGGTACATGAAGGAGCACAACAATGCCATCACCCAAGTCATCCTAGAAAAGTACTCGAACAATCGTGTGCCGTTCCCAATCTTTCCCGCCGAGATTCTTGCCCCGGCAACCAATGAAGCAGTCACCACGGCAACCAAGGAAGCAGACGCCACGGCAACCAACCCTGACGATGCCCGCAAACCACCGCAAAAGCCAAAGGTAAAGCACCTATGCCCGAATCAACTCCTACGGAATCATTTTCTGATTTTTCAGATTCGGACGAGTCCTCCATTAAACCAATAAAGACCGCACCAATTGAATCCTCCAAACGAAAAGCCATTGACTTTGATGAAGAGGATGATGAGGACAACCCCGTACGAGGATCGATTCCACCACCGGCAACAAGAAAACAACCATCACGTTCAAGCAAGAAAATCAAGACGCCAACTAGAAGGAAACTAATCATCTACGATGACGAACTCTCGGAGTAAGTCCTCGTATGCATTTTATTTTTATTTTTATTTTGCGTTATTTTTATGCATGCATTGAGGACAATGCCTCACTCGAGTTTGGGGGGGATTGTTACTAGTAATTACCATGTTTAGTTACATTAATCTTAAGCATTACATTTAGGATACATAAATTGCTTGTCATGCCTTTAATTGGAACAAGAATTGCTTAGATTTGATGAATATTCAATGATGACTTTACCAATGCACTTAATTGATAGAATTTTTATTCTAGGATAACCATGAAAAACTTAGAATTTTACTATGATGCTAAATTTGATGAAACACTGTTGTGGTTTGATTGATTTAAGGAGTTCTAGTAAACTTAGGTTGATAATTAACTAATTGGGGTATTAGAATAAAAATTGGATGAATGCTAGAGGTGCCCAAATTGGCTCTAGCATGTGCTAAAAATTGATCACTAGAGGTGCCCAAATCGGCTCTAGGAGGCGTTAAATTTTTTTACTAGAGGTGCCCAAAACTGGCTCTAGTCGATTAAATTAACTTAAGAAAACTAAAAATAAAACACTAGAGGTGCCCAAAATTGGCTCTAGTTAAAACATGTTAAAAAGAACCCAAAGAAGTAATTTGAAAACCTATTGTTTGCATAGAATCCGAAAAATCAACTCGCACAAACTCCGCACACACGCACAAGCATTATAGTTTGATTCCGAGTAACTCCTCGCTTTTTTCCGAAAATAAAAACCAATCATACTTTGTGCCCCGGTTCGTAGAATTGAAATCAAGCTCAAAGCTAAGTTTGTGAAAATTTGAAGTCTTGGCGGTAATTATGAGTTTGCATTGCTTGAGGACAAGCAATAGTTCGAGTTTGGGGTGTGATAAGTGTTCAAAAGTACTATTTTTCTTACCCTTTTTACTCATATTATTGTTAGACTTAGGTTCATATTAGTTGCATAGTTAGCCATTCATGCATTAATCCATGTTTCCTTCAATCGTTGAGTTTGATTACATAACTTGGTGATTTTTGTGGAAATAGATGCTGCTTTGGTGTGTTTTTGTGTGTGTATGTGCAGGATCACTTGCCAAAGCAATGCCGAGCTAGTTGCCAGGGCAGTGCATGAAGGAGACGCCGAGCCAGTTGCCATGGCATTTGTCGACAAAGACCAAAAGCAATATGGATGTCGAAATTCATGACTTTACAAGCCCAAGATGACATGGAGCAAGGCCCAAGCCCAAAGGAATTTGATTGCCATGCAGAGATTAAAGAAGAATTAAATTCCAAGAAGATAGGAGAAGTTCTAATAGGAATAAAATTATAATAAAGAATTAAATTCTTTAAAGATAATTTAATTCCAACTCAAACTCCTCCTCAAAGAAGGACTTTGGCCTAGCCCTATAAATAGCAAGGAAATTCGACAAATCCAAAGGGAGAGAGCAAGAGTTAATTTCGACAACTCCAAGAGAGGAAGCAAGGGAATTTTCAAGCAAGCATCTAGGGCAAGGAATTTTCGACAAGCTTCATCTTTTCTTCCTTGTTCGATTGGGTTCATGCTAGGGATTGTTTATCTTGTGTTTCTTTGGAACCTAGCCATGAACTAAATTTACTTGGCTATGGTTATTGTGTTTTGTGGTTGTGAGAAACTATTGGTTTTTGTTTAGGTAATAAGAGTTTGCACTTTTCTATTTCAAGGTTTATTCATTCTTGATTCTTATTATTGTTTGCGAGTGAATTGGGAGAGGATCTCGTGATTTCATCCATTTATCTAATATCGGGAGAGTTAGATTCAAGAAATGAATGAATATGATCTTTATTCAATCCAATGATGGTGAAGATTAATCCGGCTTAGGAATAAGTTAAGGATTTCAACGGCTAAGAGGAGCGCAAGATTGGTTGTTGTTCACCCTTGATTCACGCAGGATGTATTATCAAGGCATGCACAAATAGCTAGAGTTTCGACTTAGGGATAAGAAGAAACCATTGAAGAACGCTCCGCCGAACCTTGAAGTTGCTGCCCGATCGCCCAAGTAGTTGCCCAACTAGTCGCCCAAGTAACCATCAATTAGTTGCTACGGCAACCCCGTCGTGCAAGTTGCCACGGCAAATCGAGTTGCCCGCACTCTTTTACCAAGACAATCCAATCGGCTATCACACCTCAACTCACGATAACCTAGCCTATCTCTCTCAATTGAATTCATCTTTTCTTTTACTTAATTGCTTTCTAGATTAGTTATTAGTTAAAACTTCTATAATCCTTTACTTGTGTTTTTACTTTTTTACAGTGCAAGAGACTAGATTCTTGAAGTGGCACCAATCCCTGTGGAGACGATATCTTTTATACTATAACTTGCGACGTGTATACTTGCACATTTGCGTAGCACTTATTACGCGCAACACTGATCTAGACGTTCGGCATTATCGTTTGGCCATCGCACGCATCGCATACACCGTCGCTTGTGTGTGGGCAATTTTTTGACTGAGGAAGCAACCTATCCAACTACTGGGAAAGGTAGTTGTTAGGCCGAGCTGAGCTAGCCTGCCAAGCCTACCCGAGTTGGTCTACCGGTTGGCCTTTAAGCTACAAGTCGAGCCAGCTGTCAACTGCTGTTGACCGTCGTCGACCATCGTTGACCATTGACTAATGTTGACTTTTTCGGGGGACCCTACTCAAGGGTTTCTCGATGTTCTGAGTTCGTGACGCAGTCTGTTTCGCCAAGTTTGAACCCAATAAGCTGTTTTTATGTGTTTTATCCCTTAAAGTAATCTGATAGTGTAAAATGGCTTATGTATTCGTATTTGTTTTATCTGAGGAATTTGTGGACTCGAATATGGGAATTAAAGAGATGTTTGGAGGAGCTCGGATGGGGATTTATTGCTTTGGCTTGAGGTTAGTACACCTCGAACTCTTATTATTTCATAAGCATCATAAATATGATTGCTTTGCGTGTTACTAATTGCAAAATAGGTAGACGATGAATAAGCATGAGTAGAGACCGGTATTATGAGATTTGATAATTATGAAATGCACGATGATACCGTGAATATGATGTGACTCGTTGAGGCTTTAGAGACTGTGTAAGGTCGGTTGAGATGCTCGTATAATTATTTGATGATTGTTTGACTGATTGAAATAATTGTGATTGCTTGTATGCTTGTTCGAATAGATTGATGAGATTTGATGGAATTATGCTAAATGGACTAATAATTGGTAATATTCAAATAAATGGTCATGAAGCCGGTAATTAATATTAATTGATTGAATGCGTTAGTAAACCAACCCTATTGACTTTCATAAGTTTTAGGGATTGAATAGTCATTATAATATCTTAATCTGAGGAAACGGTACGAACTCGTAAATAGGGTATCGATACACGTGTGAGTACGGATACCAGGGGTACCATATCAATACTCATGTTCGAGTATTGATATCCACTAAATAAAATAATAAATAATGCTATTAAAAGATGAAGATCGATATGGGATGTTAATGAGCTAATACGGATTAATAAGATAATTAATGAGGATATTAATGTACTTTTTCATAATGAATTATTAAGTCGGTAAACTTAATTGGGTGGCTTGTGGTAATAGCAACCATAGGAGATCCTTGGTGAATCGAGAAATGTTGTGTGATGTATGGTGATCATGTCAATGTTGTGTGTGGTTACGTGCTAAGCAAGGGCACTTGTGTGGTTGAGTCACCTTTGATTGATGTGATCTGAATACCCAGAGAAAGAGTGCTGCAACACCATGGTTAGAGATGTTGAATGTACATTCCCGACGCTGTGTGACACCGAGACTCATTCAAAGATACTCAAGGAAAGATGTCGAGTATGAATGTATATTCTCGAGGCTGTGTGACACCGAGCCTCACCCAAAAAGAGTGTATATTCATGAGGTTATGTGACACCGAGATTCACTCAGAGTGTACGTTCCCGAGGTTGTATGACACCAGGCCTCACTTCAAGTTTGTGATGATGACATTGTGTGTTTGGCTCAGATGATCCGGTGGGATCCCGAGTATGGTTGGGCCTTGTGGTCTATGTATGATGTGTTGCTTTGATGTGAGCATGTGTTTAGACGACTAGTGGTAGCGCCACGTGTTTATTTATCTATCCCTATTGCTCGTACTAGCTTGCATGCTTATGTTTATGATTAGCATAAAGTATAATAGAGTAGATGTGTACCACTGAGCTTTGTAAGCTCAGCGCTCAGAATCGTTGTTTTCATGCGTAGGTTGATCGTGAATTCGTGGGATCGTGGATCATTATCAGTACGAGATTCCAGCATGTAGAGGCTTTCAGAGTACGATACTTGTGTTTAGTGTGCTATGTATTCGTAGAACCTTACGCGCTCGAGTCTGTAAATTTTTCATTTGAAATTGTATTAATCAAATCAAATGTTTCAATGTTTTAAATTAATGTGGAGCTCATTTGTAACGATTTAAATTGTTTATCTATGTTTTCAACTATTAAATCTAAATGTTTTTTAGAAATACCTTGTTGGGTTAAACCTGGTTTGAGAAATTTTAATGCTTTTGAGTTGGGTTTAAGGTCCAATTGTGACACTCGTGTCGGGGTGTTACAGATAGAAAACCATAAATCAGTTGTAATATCTTTCTCCATCATAGTGAAAGTTCTCATCCTCTGCCCGTGGTTTTTTCCTCTTGGGTTTTTCATGTTAATTCTTGGTGTTATTTTTCTTTTTTGTATTTGCGTTTATTTACTTATTTCGTCATTATCGTCCCGGTTTTGATTATATTGTTAGGCGACTACAAATAGTGATCTAATCATACTAGATTACCGATCATCTTTGGTCAGAAGGTGTACCATAATGATCGTTATATGAAGACTAAACTACCATAAAAATAGACAAAAAAAAAATCATATCACAAGATGAATAAAATTGTACTATAAAGACAAACGAACAAACTATACGAAAAAATATAAAAATCTGATACAGAAAAATTCTTATTTAAATTTTAAAAAAAACGTCACTAAAAATCATTGCGAGAGACAACATTCTTTAAGAAGAAAATCAGAAAAACACTTTTTAAATATAAATTAAAAAGTTTTAATGTAAATTGAAATAAACAATAGAAAATAGAATTAACCCACAAATTATTTGAATAAAAATCACTAAATTTATTTGATTAGCTTAATGCTCAAAAGTTTCAAACTTAAACTTTGATGGTCATCAAATTCAATCTAAACTTGAATACTTTACAATACAAATCTATAATTTCCATGTCTATTAATCTCAAAAAAAAAATCCATGTCTATTACCATTACTCTCATATAGAGAGGGCATAACACGACCATTTTTAGAGAGGGCATAGCACAACCATTTTTCTTACATATGAAGCATTAACATTTGTGGTTAAAATCTATAAATAGATTCTAAAGAAGAATAAAGCACATATCAACATAGTGAAAATCTCAACTTCCCAAACTTTTTTTTCTCTTTTTTTGCTTCTGATTCATTGAAACATATTAGAAAAAGAAAAAAAGTTAACACTTCTCTCAACTAGTATTGTGGAGGGGGGCTAAATATGTAGCCAGTTTTGGGGTTAACATTTGGCCCTGGATCTTTATAATCCATGCTTTCAATCATTTCCCTTGATGTTTCTGCACTTTCCTGCCATCCAAACATTCAAAAACACCAGTTTTAGGACCTATACATTGTTAATAATTACACTTGAAAAATCAGAGAAATTTAAAAAAGAAAAACCTCCAATTGAGCAGTGGATTCCTCAAACTCAACAGTCCCCGTCAATTTCCTGGTACAAAATCCTAAGAAAACAACAACAAAAGAAGGTGGTATAAAATCAAACAAAAGGAATCAAAGAAATATATGAAAGAGAAGAACAGAGTAATACCTTGACCTTGAGAGAAGGAGAGAAGCAAAAGCATAGAAAGAAGAAGCAATTTGAGAAAGCAAGAGCGACCCATTGTTTCTTTAACAATTCTGGGAAATGGGTACTTGTGGGATTTTGGAAATGAAAAGGGAAATTTGAGGGTTTTCGTCGACAATTTCTTGAGAACCGCAATGCTTGAGCTTTCAGGCTTTTAAGTTTCTGCAGATCCAATGAGTGGTATTTTAAAGAATATTTTGTTTAGCCTTACTCGGTGCATCTGTATTATATTCTTATCTGTTTTGTTTGTATCATATATTTTTATTTTTATTTATATCATAATTTAATTATTTTTAGCATATTTATCTCGCATATTAATTATCAAATCTATCTCCCGACCATCCCTTTTTGAATTTTGTTATTGTTGTTAGGCAGTAGATGGTCCACTGTTTTTTTTTTATGAATTTGAATATTATAAATTTAAATGTTTAATTACTATTTATAGTGAATTTAATGATATTCAGGTTCAAAAAAAGTTATCAAACATTTTTTCTCTCCCATAAACAAAAGTCTCTGTCTACTCTCTAAACAAGTACTAGCTTTTAGCGTCGTTTTTCATCGGTCACTTTCGTTAGTGACCAGACGTGATTTATTCTGGCAGAATGATTTTATGGCAATCGTTGATGGGTCATCTTACTTTTTTTACGTTCGAAAGCTTGATAGTTTAGGCCTCTTTTTACACTCTTTATTCTAAATTTTTGAGAGAAATCGACATCCGATCGGTGTTCCGGTGTACATTTGGGTGGTTATCTATCGGTGACTAGAAGCTTGGCAAAGTCTCTTTTATCCAGTTTTTGTCCGTGTTTTGTTTCAATTTCTTCTTTCTTTTTTTTGGTTTTCGACAGTCAAGGCCGTCTGTTTACAGGTAAGGTTATGCTAGAGCGAATATGCTCCTTTTGGTGGTCCAGTCGTCGAACTGGTTCCACTCCGCCTTCTCATGCTCCTTCAGCTTTCGCGCTTTCTAGATCTGTTTGCGTCGTCGCTGGTGGTTGCTCTCGCTGCATTACCCTCATTGTCGACATGCTGTGGTGACCACCGGAAAGACATGCAGTGCATGCTCATGGATGCTGGCTTCTCTGTTTGTGACCTTTGCTTTTTCCCTATTTTCGTTCTTTTTGTTGATTTCTGTTGATGTGTTTATTTTGTTTGGTTCTATGATCGTGTTTTGACCTTTATTTCTGTTCTGATTCGTTTGGCCGTCTTTCTTTTAATTTTTTGACCGTGTTTTTCCCATTTCTTTTTGTACTCTTCTGTTTGTTGTATGTGTATTTTTTGCTATGAATGCCAGTTTTTGTTAAAAAATGATATTCAGGTTCAAGTACTTTTATATGTAATATGTGCAGTTCTTATGATACACCTTTATAATATTTGATTTAGATTAATTGACTAATGAGTTAATATTGGTGGTTATAAAAAAACCAATATACATCTTTTACTTTTTTTTTTTATCTTGGGTTTGTTTAAAATTATAAAATTATGATATTAAATGGATATCCAACAATATTTAAATTAGAATCGAATTCAAATATGCATAACCAAATTTAATAAAAATAATGAAAAAGTTAAAATTTTAAAACCATTATACATGAATCAAACTAATTATTAGTTAATATAACAGAATAAAACATAAGATTCTTTAAATAATGTCATAAATTTAAATTATATATTGTGAATAAATAAAATAAATTTAGAGATTCATAATGAATTTTCAAAATCCACGTTGAAAGTGAATTCATTAAGTGATTCTAATAATAAATGATATCGTTATTCTTTTTAAATAATCCTGATTCAGGTAACGTAATCTACAAATATACGTGATTCTATGCAAATTTAAAATACCTATAATTGAATCGGAATGCTAAAAAAATCCACTTTTGATGTGTTAAGGCGTAGTGCAAGAATCTTCTTGGCCTTGAGAATCCTGTGTGCGGTATGTTGGCGAGCATTAGACTTTGCACACGGCAACCACTTGCCAGAATGCTGTATGATATATATATATATATATATAGTTATGGGGTTTTTCTTATTTTTATTACTAAAATAAAATAGCAATTATTTGAAAAGATTTCTTTAATTTAGAGAAAGACAAAGTAAAAGGATAAAACAATAGGAGTGGCAGATCAACTCCAATATTGAACCCATGTCATCTGCCATTTTACTTCACTGGCATCCACACAGTGAAGAATAAAATACAGTCTACAATTCAACTACATACACAGATCTTTACACTATTCTCAACATGTGAAGTACATTTTGTGGACAAAACCATAGATTCACTAATGTGCTTCATATCTTACAAATTACCATACATACATATATACATACATTAAGCTGCGAATCAAGAGGAAGGGACATACATACATACATACATACATACATACATACATACATACATACATACATTAAGCTGGGAATCAAGAGGAAGGGAAAAGAGGGCCAGAGGCAGTCCTGAAAAGCCTCCCTCTTTGGAACTGGATGTTATTCAGCTTTTGTTGGCACCACTTGAGTTGAGAAGAGGAGACAATGGACATCTGCAGCACTCTTGATATCAGCTTCATCTCTATTATTGTAAACAACATTGCTTCTTTCTGGGACTCCTCCATTGGCTTCACAACTTTGTTAAACCAGCACTTCTGTTTCCCTTGTAAATCTTTCAACCATACTTCCTTCTGCATCAGAAACAACAATTATTCCATCTCATCACTCGAGCTTTTTTTTTTAACTCCGCAAACGCGTTATAATTTAGTTCGAATCCACCCATGAACACCTCTAAAAATATAAGCACTAGGAAATGGTCCATATATTTTTTTACCTTTGCAAGTGTTGTGGTTAGGTCAGCCAGCAGCTGCAAATCTCTTGGATTCTCCATTGAAGGATAAGTCCCTAATGAGCTTCTAAATTTCCACCAAGCCTTGCTCCTCTCCATGGTGATGAATTTTCCAAATGCCTTTATGCATTTCTCTATGGCCTTCAAAAAATCTTTTGCATTCACTGTTTCCCCTTCTTTTTCTTCTTCCAAATGCCCTGTAAGCAAGGACGGACCCATGACTTTATGTTAAGAGGACGAACTTATAAAATTTGGGGGCGAAAATAGATTTTTAATAGAAAATACATAAAAAAATTTTAAACTTTTTAAAATTATATACGAATTTCAAATTTTCAAGGAGGCGATTGTCCCCAGCCCCCTGTCCATCCCTGCCTGTAAAAATGTCAGATTGAGGCTGATTTTTTTAATTAAATAAACATATGAAGTATATGAATTGATTTTAGATTTTGAAATAGCACAAGGACCATTCATGTATTTAAACCTTTGCTGGTTTCATTTTAATGCATTTCTAATAAGACCATATCAGTAAGCAAAAAGACGAAAGGTAAGTTGAAAAGTCTACTCTTCACGTTGGAATTTAGAGCACATTTCCCTTAAGTTGACTAATTGGTACCTAACTCTGGTTTTTCAGTTCGAATAATTAAAGGGTAAACAACATCATTGGTCACTAAACTAATTCTGCTTTCCTATTTTAGTCGCCAAACTATTATTTTTGACAAAACCGTCACTAACATTATTTTTTTTCTGTTTTGGTCTTACTTTTTTTCCTGTTTTGGTATCAATCTATTGCTTCTTTCCTGTTTTGGTCACCAAGCTATTGGTTTTTCCGTGAGTTTTTTTAACAACGGATGACCAAAATAGGGAAAAGAAAAACGAAATGTTAGTGGCGATTTTTTTCAAAAATAATAGGTTGGTAGCCAAAACAGGAAAGCAAGAATAGTTTAGTGACCAATGGTGTTGGTCACCCTTAATTAAGACTCTTAAGTACCAATTTGAATTGAATAATCAAATTCATGTACCAATCGGTTAAAAATCTTAAATACCTGTTACTTTAGGAACTTGAAGAAGGGTCTTGGAAGCATGTCTTGCTTGAACATAGTTCCCAGCTCTCTTTCCCTTGTACAAATACCTCTCTTCATCCAAAAATCTTTCAATCAGTACTTGAAAGGTTTCAAAATCCTTGGCCAAATTGTCAGCAAACAAGCAGTTGGTGAAGCACAGGAACTTGACTTTCCTGTATTGGTGATGCAGGGCTTCCCATGTCAAGCATGATTGAGCCACATAAACTAGCTCAAAGTCACTCTGCAAACTTTTCAAAAGCTTCTTTTTATCATGGTTGCTCCATGATATGTAGGGGATTGTCAAATCCTTCAACTTGATCTTCTCCAATGAACTTGGACTCCCCATTTCCATGTTCAATATTGCACCTAAAATCAGGGACGGAACCACGATGAAACTTCAGAGAGTCAAACATAAATTTAAAATTTTAAAATTTGGGGGTTATGTCTAATTTGTTTAATTTTGAGATTCATAGGGACCTAAGAAGTACTTAAACCAAAACATGAAAAGTCAAGGCTTAATTTGTCTACTTAAACCTAAATAGTAATTGGACCTACAAATGGGAGGGCTAGGGTATAATTTATCTACTTTGAAAACTAAAAAGGGATCCGAAAAAATAAGGGTGTAATAAAATTTAATTCACCTAATTTCAAAATTAAAAGGTCCTAAAAACAACTAGACCCAAAACATTTAGGAGAAGCATAACACCTCCCATTGTACCTATAATTCAACCTACCTAAAAAGTAATCAGTCAATGAGTACAATAAGTGTACATGATTGATACAATGGTCATTCTTTTACAGTTTTAATTTTTTTCGTCATCGATATTGATCGTAATTGATCGTAACATCTTATATTTATGGCCTCAATAAATATGATAAATGTATGTTTGAAAAAAAATAGCAAAAAAAAAAATCGAAACATAATTTAGTTGATTTATACAGTCATATTTGAAAGTTAGCATCCGGCAGATGATTGAAAAAAAAAAGACTCACCTATGCCCTGAGTCCTATCATGGTTCAGCTCATCAAACCACCTCATTCTCTCAGAATATTTCTGGTAAAAAACTTCTGATTCATCCTCATCTCTTGTTGTAGCTATTACTTCCCTCGCCGATATTCTAGAACCCGAACCGCCACGATCCGGTAACGGGCGTTCTTTCTTCAACGGCGAGTTCGATGAGCTAAACAACGGCGAATACTCGTCCAAATACGACCCATCGATCGACGGAGAAGAGCAGCGGAAGAAAGAGGAGCACTCGTCTGCTCTCAAGTCTTCTTGAAGACGAAAGCTAAAGTCTTCGCAGCCATTAACATCTATAAACAAACCCCTTTGAGGTTCAACCAATTCAGCCTTGAATTCAATGGACGGTATGCTTGAAGAAACACTGAATCTGATCAGCTGATTTTGACTAAAATTATCAGCAGCTTCAACGTTGGAATCATCTTCTTTAACTCTAATAAAAGAGAAGATAAAGAAGATGCAATATCTACATAATCTATAAACACAAAACACCAGAAAAGTAAAGATTCTATAAGGATAAATGAACACAGCTAAAATGAATCGTTTCAGCCATTTGAGACACAGAAGGATTTGGAAAGCAAAGAGGAAGAAAGGGTGGATATAGAAACTTAAATAAAACCATCTGAGAAAGAATCCATGAGGAATGATTATAGATTCAATGATAAGCCAGCAAGAAGCAAGAACAGACATTCTCGGACTTGTTAGTTAGATTTCTTCACACAGTATAGCATATTTAAACTTGGTGAAGGCCGAGACATAGAATTAGAGAGGCTTAATATGGGGACCAATCCAATTTTTTACATTCATAATATAGGATTTGAATATCTAATCATGCTTAAGAGACCTAACGCCCTATTCCACTAGACAAACTGTTTGTTGATTTAGAATTCAAGTAGACCTGGTAAAATTGACTCGAGACCCGAGATCGATCCAGACATGATTATCTGAATTCGATTCAAAACTTGAATAAACCGATATGATCCAAAACTGACCCGAATTTTAGTTGAATTAAAAAGGACCCGAACTGAAGACAACCTAAAATTAAAAAAATATATTAAAAGAAATAAATAAAGATGGAATGTAAAATACCGCATAACTCACCAAAAAGTCATATATATGGGTGTAAAAAACTGACCCTACCTGAAAACCCGACTGAAACCGACCGATCCAAATGTTGACCTAAGTAAAAAACAGACATATCTCCTATTGACCCGATACGAAATCAGCCGACCTAATATCAACCAACATGATATGTCCCAAATCATCAAAGACCTGAACCAAAAGCGAATGTAGTCAGACTCGAAATGACCCGAACTCGAATCGAAAGATTCGTTTGTCACCTCTAAATTCGAGTACTTTAAACGTTTACTTAGACTTGGAATTCGTATTTTGTACTCAACTCTACTGGATATACACTAAGGAGAGGTCATTGATTGGTTGACAAATGAGTGAAATAACAAGGAAGGAGGCATGTTGGAAAACTTTTGCACCAATCGCTTTCTTTGTCCTTTCATGGAAGAGAAGCTTGGAATTATAATATACCTTTTGTCTCTTTGACTAACTTTTTAGTTAATTGCAAGAAAATGTTGGGTTTGTTTTGCCTTACTTGCCTATCCAATAGGACAATTGCCTAATGAGCCTTCAAAGCATGTGCTTGAAAAATCTCTCTATTGCTGAAGTCATGTTTAGAGTTGATATTTAATAAAGAGTTAATTGCAGTTTCATCCCTGAATTATGATACTCGACTTTTAAATATTTTAATTTCATCATCAAACTATATTTTTTTTACTTTAAGTAGATTCTCGTATTTTTGAACACCCTAGTTTCATCTCCGAATTATGACCCTCGTTCTAAATTGGTCTCCAAACTTTTGAATATTTCAGTTTCATCCTCAAAATAACGTTTATGTCACATCATTTTGTCACATAATATACTTCAGTGTTTACATTACAATTAACAATTTTTATAACGGTTCATTAACATGAGATATGATTGGCATATACTGATGATTTGAGGATAAAATTAGAACGTTCAGAAGTCTGGAGACAAATTTAAAATGAGAGTCAGAGTTTGGGGATGAAATTGGAACGTTTAAAAGTTTCAGGCCAATTTTGAATAAAATAAAATTAAAATTTTAAAAGTTTAAGGATCAATTTAGAATAATTTAGGGATGTGTAGAGCGATTAACTCTGATAAAATTAAAATTAAAATTAAAATTAAAATTAAAATTCTAACATCTGCAGTTCATTGCGTTGATACACAAACTGGGGCAGACCCTTATGAGAGCCAGCGCCTTGGCTCACCAAATTTTGATAAATAAACCTTTAGTCTTTGAGAATTAAAAATAATAATTTGTCCCCTTCAAAAATTTTAAAAATTGTGATTATTTTAAAATTTTAATTAAATATCTACCTAAATTTTTAAAAATATACATTAAGTCTCATGTTTTAAAAAAATAGTTAAACCCCAAAATTTTTAAGAGAAAGTTAAATTGAACTCTTCAAAAAATTTAAAAAATTTAATTTAAACATCTAAAATTTTTTAAAATTTTAAATATACTTCCCTCAACGTGTATTGTCAAGATTCGTCCATATACACAAATTTGATAAGAGATGGGAAAGCACGACAAGGGAGTTGAGAGGAAGAGAGTGATGGAATGTATGTATCAAAAGTTTCTTTCTTTCCCTTCTGGAATAAATCAACACAGCAGGAGGAGTTTTGTCAAATGAACAAACAGTTCCCTTTACGTTAATTTACCGATCAATATTTTTTGTTTTTCCACAATGATGAAAAGGACAGTGAAAGCAAATATGGAAATGTGACGGCAAGTGAAGAGATAGATATTAATTTGCAGGCAAATGCAATTGGCCCCTAAGACTGTGGGTATTTTTAATATACAAGTGGAGGATCTTCAATTTTGACTTTTTCAATCACCCATTGGATAACCATTCTTATGTCAATGTGTTTTCCATCTAACCTCATTACCTACTAAACGGTTTAACAAAGTCTGATTATGTCAGTTTTTGATATTTACAATTGATTAGTGCTTAAGATGGAAATAAAATTATGATTCTTCCTTACGTGAGTTTCAGTGATAAAGAGTGATGTTTTTTAATTTAATAATTTGAGTTCGATTAGTATTGTCTTAAAGTGTATTTTGTGTCATTCGACACGTTCCTAAAATATCATATGACTTTTTTTGAAACATAAAAATTAGGTGGGGTAGCATGCTTTACATCTGAAAAGTACGTGGTCAAATTGAATAAAAAATTCTTTAAGTACCAAACTGATAATAAAATACAATTTCAGAAGTTAAAAAATCATTTAACTCTTGTTTACCTAACTCGATGTCATTATGTGGTCTAAAATGATCTGTTTCCCTTCCATTTGATCTTTAAGTTTTCGCACAGAGACACAAGTTAGAATGTCAATTTGACAAAATGACCCCTGAACTTGGTAGCTTTTTATCAAATTGGTCGTTGAACTTTTTTTCTCCTTAAATCGACCTATAAAGTTGGAAAACTTGACACAAGTTAGCCTTTAAGATTAACGTCGGATTCTCCTCTGAACTTCTAATTTAATTTTAATTGTGATTAAATTAAATATTTATTTTATGAAAATTACTATGATTATTTGAATACATTCTACTTAATAAAAATCAGTTTTATTTCTAATAAAATGTGTATAACATTAAATGGTTTTAAAAATTAAATAATAATTAATTTAAATAATTTAGTTTTTAAATTAAGGTCCACGTCAAAAAGATATTTTAATATTTTAACAACATTAAGCTGAGGGAAACTTTTGTCGCGAGAATCACATCGGCGAGACGCGTCAAACTAGTTAATTATAAGAATTAAACTATTTTTAAACCATTGGATATTATTTATATCTTTAGGATTAACTACATGAGATATCACGAATTTTAAAGATTAATATTGATTATACCATTAAAAATTGATATTATTTTAGCACTGAACTTTACTTTAGGCTTCAATTATACTACTTAGTCGATAAAATTCCTCCAGATCATTCAAACAGACTCGTAAGATTCGTCCATATCATCAATTTTAATGGCTTAGTATACTCGTTACTAAACTTAAAATTCAATAGTATATGATGTAGTTTACTCATATTTTTATTAAAAATAACAAAAAAGGAAAATTTTCAATTAAATAAATATATTAAACTAATATTATTTTTATCAAATAAATATTGGATTAATTTCAATAAAATAAATAAAAAATTATGGGCTAGTTTGACAAAAACAACCAAGGTAAAGGGTTAATTTATTAATTGACCTTCAAAATTAACATCTTTTGTCGAAAGAACTAACATATGCCATGATTTAAAATTTTAGAGACCAATGTAATAAAAAAATCATAACTCAATTTAACTTAGTTATTAAAATTAGAGGTCGCTTTAGACTTTAATATATATGGGTTAGGATCTACTTACACAATGTAAATCTCAATTACTTTTATATTTTTTTTGGACCATTTGATGAGAGTAATAAATGACTAAAATTATTTTTTATCTATTTTTTTCATGTGATAATCTTTAGAGTTTTTACTGTTATTCTCAACCATCCATTTACCTTCATCCAATGGTCCAAAAAAATGTAAAACTTTCAAGTTTTACATAATTTAAGAGGATTCTCTCTCTCTATATTGTTTTATTTTTCTAAAATATAATTTTAGAATAATGTCTATAATATTCAAATTCCTCTTCACTTATAAATTAAATGATAATAAACGTTTAAGTATATTCTGTTGTTAATGCTCAAAAGTAACGTATTTTATAATGTCATCTAATTATGTTATAAATAGAATTAAATTATGCTTTAAAAATGACGTTTTTACCCGTCATCTCTTCTCATTTTAGAGATCTCTAAGCAAATATTTGCTTTGAAAACACTCTTTGGTTTTCATAAACCTTGAGCCGTGCTAACCTCAATGAGTCATTCTTCCATTGTAGCGATTACACACATTAGAGCGAATTCGCTTATGAGGCAGTGACTAATACCACAATACGATTATTGTTTCGTTTAATTATTTTATTATTTTCCAGTCAGTGCTAACGCTTCATTTTGCAGCAGTCCATTTTCCAACAATTTAAAAGCGAATTTCTATACTGCCGTTGAAACATAATATTTTATGAAAATAACGATGAAAATTCATGTTAATCTCAAATGGCGCTTCAGGCTTCAAGCAGGGGCGTATCTACCATAGGTTAAGGTAGGTCACTTGACCTACCATAAAAAAAAATTGGATAAATTATATCATATGTCATTAGTTATTAATAAAGTTATAATTGGGCCATTCAATTATTAAAAGTTACAATTAGATCACTAAATTAAAGTTTTAGTTATGCTCAGATCACTCCTCTGTTAAAATACAAACGAACATATGATAAGATTTGGTATAATAACAGTTTTAGTCCACAAAAGTTACATATTCTACCAATTTAATCCTAATTCAAAAAAATTCAATAAATTAAACCGTTAATACATAAAAAGACATCAATTTAGTCATTTTCTACTCCAAATCTCATGTACACCCTCGTTAACACTAGAGTACTTCATTTAAAATCATTAATAAGTCTAGTACACAAATTTATAAATGCAAATATATTCATAATTATTTTTAATGTTAGATCTATAATTAGTATCTACATTAAAATTAAATTCATTAAAATATATTTAAAATTATTTATGAAAACTTTCGTTTTAGTTATTGCTACCCCGTAATTTTTTTACAAAAGTTAAGATTTTCGTATTATTTTATAGTTTTCTTAATAATTTCATATATTTTTGAATGACTTTATTAATTTTCTTTTATTTTAAAATAAATTAATAATTAAACTTCTTAAGTTACTAGATTTTTATTATTTGACAAATTTCTTAAATTCTTAGCAAGTCTGTGTATTTTAATTAAAAAAGTGAAGTTGATAAAGATTTGGTGATAAAGATTAATGATTATTCATATAAAAGCGTGAGAAATCATTTTAGATGGTTTCAGTTATATGTAATATAAAATGTTTTATGTTTAGAGCATTAGTTGTAAAAATGATGTTTTGGAATGATTTGATTATGGAGAAAAATTATATAGACTAATGTGAATTCCTCTATACATGTGTTTTATTAAAGAGAATTAGTAACTAAATCATAGTGGACCTCTTACATATATACATTTAGGTGTGATTAAATTGTCATTTGTCATGTCAATTATGAATATTATAAGTAATTTTGATGACTTATTCAATCTACTTTTATCTTATATACGGTTGTATTTATTATCAATAAGTAAACTACTAAGTTTAAATTCTTAGATCCGCCCTTGACTTCAAGGTTACGTGATTGTTAGCTCGGTACACGTGGTGGGATTCATCGTAGTTGAATATGCATAGTTCATTTCAAGGCCCGATTTGATGTTTCACGAAATTGGTAAGAATGAGTCATTTCAAATGAATTTTAATTACCAATAAAGTTCCATTAAATATGTTACGTTATGTTTAATGGAAAAAGAGGTTTATTTCTAAATTGAAAAACTGAAGGAAATCAAGAGATATATTCAGTTTTTAATATTTGTTAAACGGTTCTAAGATTTAAAGGAGTATACCAGAATAAATCTATTTTATTAATATCAAATTTATATTGTTGATTATTATAATTTTAAAACAGATTATTCGTTTTCAAACAACTCTATTGTTAGTAAAATCAAAAACTATTTTTTTGACAGTTTAAAAATTCGTCATTTTAAATGTTTCAATAGCTTTCGGTTTCAAAGATTAAGGCTTTGTTTGTGGTTGAGGTGGCAAAATCAAGGTTTGAGAAGCTAGTTTGAGAAGCTAGAAAAACTAGCTTTTGCAAACCAAGGTTTGAGAAACTAGTTTGGGGGACAAATTAAGGTTTTGACACTCAAAAGTCGCTTGTTTTTTGTTGCTTCTGGGCAAACCAAAGTTTTGACACTCAAAAGCTGCATGTTTTTAGTTGCTTATGACTTCTCAAACTGATTTTTCCACCCAACCTCAATCGCAAGAAGTGCCGTTGAAACTAGCGCCGCAACAATTCGCGGCGTTTTCGGGTAAAAAACGCCGCAAAAAATCAAGATCTATATTGATGACAATTATGATGCTTTAAATATTTTTTAATCATGATTGAGTAATATTTTATCAAACCGTTGTCATTGGCATAATTAGTTGGCATACATGATTATTATAACAAATAATGTGGTTGTAGAGGTACAGTATAAGATTTGTGCCTATTATTTAGAGTTGCCACCTTTATAAATGGGAGAAAGCTTAAAAGAATGTATTAAATACATGTCAAAGAAAAAAAAAACAGTTTTAAAACAAAACATTCCTTTAGTTGGGAAAAACTCTTGCTTTATTATTATAAGGTTGCACTGTTTAAATACATTATCTTCGGTTGTTAATTACATTAGTTAGTCTTAATTTTCTCTGCTTTTAGAATTGACAGATTTTAAAAAAATGTCGATTCATGTGAAGTTGTCACAGTAATTTTCGTGATTGTTTTGCTTAAATTTGATGACAAGGAGATTAAAGTTACAAGCATGGTGAGAATGAACAAATCTGCTTAAAAATTACGGTTCTACCCATAAGGTCAGATTATTTAGACTTGTTGCTTAATAATACATGAATTAGATTAAATAAGCCTTTTTAAGCTAGCCTTTAAAACTTAGTGGATATATTATGTACTGAGATAAACCACTAGTAAAAGGACTAAGACTAAGGCTAAGGTAGTAGTGAGCCCAAAATATGTATGCTTAATAAGATATTGTTGTGAGTAAAAGTATCAAGCATAATTCTTTAAAAGACCTTAATTAAAGAAAGAGAAAATTCATAAATAGCTTATCGGAAAGCATTATGAAAATGCATGTCTAGGATTGGTTCTATGAAAAACTTGGTATTTAAGCGTGCCTAATGCACCACCTCTCTTTCATGGTAACCTATATGGTGCATTGTTCTTTAATATGCGCACTTTTATAAAAATACCATGACAAATAAGATTTCTTTAAACTTAGTGTAGAAGTTAGAAGAGTAGAGATTAATTTGGTTGAGTAGAATACCAAGTTTAGTCATAGTAAATAAAATACTTGATGGTCTCTTTAGGGTCAATATGTTAAATAATATGAATGAGAATATGATAGACATTAGTGATACTAAAAGTTTGTTGTAGCTATTAAATCTCTTTGAGTTCTTTTCCTAAGTAGAGGAAAGAAAAGAGATGGTCTATCTTACATGTTGTGTTGAAATCTCTTGTAATAAACTTGAGATAATTTTTCAACTGTTAGGAAAAGTTGAAAACTCCTCATAAATATTTGCATAATATTCCTAATTTCCCGAATTAGGAAAAAGTTGAAATTCTCTTTGAATGGGATAAAAAGAATTTCATAATCATTTGAGATTATGCATATTAATCTTAAATGATTAGTAACTTCTCAAAACTTTAAAAATATAATCATGTGTAAACAAGATTTGAGTTTGTTAAAACATAGTTTTATGGTTAAAACTCGTGGCAAACTTTACTCTAGTATGATTGAGTATTTGTTTACACATTGTTTCAAGACACTTATGGATTTATTTCTATCTTCAAAATGTTAGAAATGTGGGGGTGTCTTAAAATGATGATTAAAGTCAGAGGGGAACCTAGTTGATCCGCTTTCCAAAGCTTAAAGTCGAAAGTTGGTTCTAGATTCGTCGAAGGGATGGGTCTAAAGCCCATAGGTTGAGGAATTCATGGTGGATACTCAACTTAGTTATCTAAGTTCAATGTGGTCAAACGAAATCATGGAAAGACTCATATTGTATATTTCTACATATTTATTCCTATGACGAATAATGTACATGCACAAGATGAGCTTTATTGCTCTTAATAAATTTATAGCCCAGACTTTGGGTGGTCTTAGTGAGAAAGACTTGATGAATTTACCGATTTTGGATGAATATACACTCTTAATAAGTTCATAGCCCAGTGTTGAGTTGGTGGTCCTAACGTGAAGGACTAGATGGATTTGTCGCTAGAGAGGACGAGTTTTCTTAAACTCTTAATGAATTCAATCCCAAAAGTTTGGGTGATCTTATTTGAGAATGACTTGTTGAATTTACCAGTTAAAGAGGTTGAGTATTTATTCTTAATGATTTTTTTATCCAGAGTTTGGGTGGTTCATTTAATATGAACTTGAAGATATTCACCTTGTTTTTGTGATGTTGAGTTGTTGTAAAAGCTTTTAATTATTTCATAACCTAGATTCGGGAGGTTTATGTTTGAGATAAACCTTATGAATTAACCTATATAAGTGAGAAGGACTAGCCACCTTCTATGGAAAACGTTGGGCTATTTTTCTATACACTTACTAGAATCATGAGGAAAGGGTGTTATATATATATTCGTATATATACTTTGTAGACACATCGAGGACTTTCGTGGATGAAGGGGTTAGTTGTGTGTTATGAGTTCACCCTAACTTAGAAAGTTCAAGATTCGTTCACTTATCTAAGATAAGAATTACTCATCATCACTATGTTCTAGTTCCAGATACGTTCACTAGTGCTTAAGCAACTAATATCGCTAGTGCTATTCTCATGTTTTAACTTCAATGCTCTTATAATTACGAAGTATATTCTTTCGCATTAGTGGGGAAATATTGTTAATGCTCAAAAGTAACGCATTTAATAATGCCATTTAATTCTATTATAAATAGAATTAAATTGTGTTTTGTAAAAGATGTTTTTGTCTTCACTATTTAGCCTATAGATAGTGGGCATCTCTTCTCATTTTAGAGATCTCTAAGCAAATATTTGCTTTTGAAAACACTCTTTGGTTTTCATAAACCTTTCCTGAGTGCTCTTTTGAGTTGAGAGAAGAGTAGTACCACTAGAGTCCACTCCATTTTTTCGGGTGTACGAAATTTGGAAAGCCATGCTAACCTCAGGGAGCCATTCGTTCATTATAGCGATTACACACATTAGGGCGAATTCGCTTCTAAGGCAGTCGTTAGTACTACGACACGATTATTGTTTTGTTTAATTATTTTATTATTTTTCAGTCATTACTAACGCTTCGTTTTGCGGCAGTCTATTTTTCAACATATTCGATCTTAATTACCCTACCAATTACCCTTAAAGTTTTTCTCTCACCACAATCTTTCTTTTTTTTCTTTCCATTTTTTGCTTGGTTGGTGATAGTACCGGCCATGGTGTTGGTCGTTGATCGTAGGTAATCATTCTTTTTCCCTTTGTTTTAATATATCTAATATTTGTTTTTTCCATTTTTTATTCACGTTTTTATGTTTTCTTTTTCCGATCGCTTGGTCGTTCTTTTCTTTTTATTTTTTTAGGTTTGGATTTGATGTCACATTGACTGATCTAGATGGCGCTTATTTGGTTATCCTATTGATATTCCCTGCTTTGGACCTTCAAGCTGGATTTGAATACGCGTTCACAATCACTGTTTTTTATCCGTGATTGAATTGTGGTATTGAATTTGTCTTCATTGTCATTATATGCATCCTTATGTTAGTGTTAATGGTTTTTTATCCTTCAACGTCGATTAATGGTGTTGTCGTATCTCTCTTTTGTTCGATTCTTTTGGTTGAGTTTTTACCATTTCTGTTGTATTGTCTATTTTATGATCTTAAGTAACTAGTTTCTTGTTTCAATGATTATAGAAAAATGTCTGGGTTATGTGTTTATTTTACTCTCATAATTGTAGATCATCATTATAATTTTGAATATTTAATTTTTATAATAAAACTAGGAACTTCTATTAAAAATGTGTTTGGTCTTGTATTCTCTTATACATTATGTTGATGATAATATTTTTTTTTTTTGAATGGAACTAAATCCAATTGGTATATACTGTTTTGTTAAATAATTATTAAAATAAAATTCATTTTTTTAATATACTGATGTGATTATAATTTAGTATCTGTTTAAATTTTTTAACAAAAATAACGCAAATATATTATGCACACATAATATTCAAATCCGAATCACTTAAATAAATTACTTTATCTTTTACTACGCTTAATTATTGTGAAATTCTAAAAGGAAGTAGATAATAATGGTGAATGGAAAAGTCGACTGTTGGAGAAGTTAATTTGTGAGCCCAACTGTCAGCTGAAACATAATGAGGGCACCATGTGCTCTTGTTCCAAATTCCAACTACCTTGTACCTTTTTCTTCATGGTCAAAAAGTAAAGCAGAGAGCGTTCAGACACCTGCTTTTTGAACAAGAACCTGCTTTTGCTTCCTGACTATCCAAAATATTTAAATATACGTGCGTCAATAGATTTTAACTTTAATTATTCAAATAAAAATTAACTTAAAAGATTATAATGAGGTTTACTTCTTGCATCATCAATGGTTATTACACTAATTTGGAAGGCGTAAACTTACATGTATTTAAATATACAATTTCTTTAGATTAAAATTTAAAAAATTACAAATAATTGTTGGCATTATCATATCGGTTATAAGATTAAACATGCTTAAACTTTTAATATTGTGCGGAAGTATCTGGATAATATGAATATTGTATATTAAATGTTAAAAACTAGTTATAAATAAAAACTAATTTAATATTCAAGCTTAGACTAGTTAATAAAACTCTCATTTAGAGGAGAGGGTACCCTAACCAAGGGACAAAGTCCTACATAATCCAACACCAGCAGCACAAACATAAATATAGTGAGCCAACAAGGCAATAACAAGTGAGTAGTGACAAGGTTCAAGGGCATTTGGGTCCTCCTTCCTTGGTCTTCCAGTTGTTGTAGCAAGGGCAAACAGCTTTGTTCCCGTAATACCTAGGGGGTACACACAGGCACTTCTTGCAGCATTTCTGACAGAAGAACATGCATGGCTTATGGTACTGCGTCTTACCACACCTCCTACTGCACTGCGACGGGCATTCTGCCAATTCCCATTCAATCAACAAACAAAGAGTAAACTGATACATAAACCAATTAGTTTTTCAACAAGAGTAGGGTACAATGACAAAACACATTGTCACGAATTCCGAATTTACCACAAAAAATAAAACAACTAGTTTCATGAACATAATTGTGAGAGTCAAAGAATTCACTCACGGTAGCTCTTGAGGCTCCCAGGGCCATAATGTCTCTGCAAACGCAAATCAATCAAAAAACGAAACACACTACAAGTGTAAGAACTCAACATATTGTCAAAACCTTTAGAAAGAGAAAAGAGTTTTACTTGATCATAGTGGTGACCTCCATGTCCATGAGATGCCATTACCTAAAACACGAACACAGACCAAAGCAGAAAGTGTCAGTTCTGGGAAATCGGTTTTCAACATTTCTTATCCAAGGAAGAAGACAATGAGATTGAGAAGCGAGAACCAGCATTGTTTGAAGCATGGACAAGGCAATGAGAGCCAAGAAGAAGGCAACAACTAGTTTAGCCATTGGTGTTTTTTGCTGCAAATCAAACCCCCCTCACAATGTTCTGAGAGAAAGGAAAATGGAGTGAAGAGTGAAGTAAATAAAGGAGATGGGAGTTGGTTGAAGAAAGCAGGTGTGCGGGGTTGTGGGGGCATAAATAGAGAATTTCATGTGAAAATTGTTTGGGACTAGACCGGTCCGATCCATGTCCTCTAGCCCAATTTTCAAAGCTCCATGGTCATTAAAAAACTTTATATTTTAAAGGTTTTAGAATATTTAAGATTTTAATTCTCTCTTTTCTCAAAAAAAAAAGTTCTATCAATATTTATTTTGGTTATAGAGCCGATTATTTTTTGGTAAAAAGGATAGCATTATTATAAGGAGCCTCGTTAAAAATCTTCTTATTTTAGATGGAGGAAAAATAGTGTTCATGGTAATAATTATACGGAGACAGGTGTGAAGACGCAACAACAGAACACATCAACTAAACAAACCAAGACAATTACGTCTCAAGACCCAAATTAAAATCATCCTGCAAAAGGTCCGCAATCTCAATCGGTAAAACTTTAAACCGAAGAACCTGTAGACAATCGTTCTTGACAAGCTTTGAAAGAATATAGAGCCTATCTTTCAACCCGAGTTAGAACATAATGACATATTTTGGTATTAGATAAAGTGAGATGATTCTACAACATAATTTGTTCCTTATATTATTCGGCTTTAACTTAGAATATGTACTGTTTTGGTATATATGATTGTATTTGTTATGAATAATTGTTATATAATGTGCTATGTCAAGCTTTGTATGGATTTGAATTGTTAAAATATATTTAATAATGTATGTGTTAGACTTTAAATATATTTAAATATAAAGAGGAATTAAACTCAATAAAAAATATATGACGTTCATCTTAGAAATTAAATGAGGTGTTACGTTGTTTCCATCAATTACCTATATTGAATTTTATTTAAGTAAAAATGAATGTTTATTTTGAATTAAGATTAGAATGTGAGGGGACAACTGCAACAAAAAAATCTCCCTCTTCATGAAAGATGAACCAAAATTATAGGTTATGATCATAAATCATAATGTTGTATTTTACTTTTGTAGTCAAATGCAATGGGAGCCAGTTCATTAGTGTCATTAATTTCTTTCCATTCACCTTTCCTAAATTTTGAACACATGGACACATAGCCCTACAACAAGTAAAATTATTTAGGTAGTCAAGCCACAACAAACAAATCAGATTGATGGGTTCTTTGAAGCTAACATTGAACCATCACCAAAATCATTGGTACAAGTTTGCTACTTGTGCTCATGACATCTCATTTTCAATCAACTTTAACACTCCTCGATCAGAGATGGATCGAGCTGTATTAGGATATAATTTTATTTTTTAAAATTTTGAAACTCTTATTTTTTATCGATGATAATTTCACATTTCTAAATTTTGTAATTTCGTGCTCCTGAACTTTTAGTATAACTTCCAAAAGATTCATACCCCTAATATAAAAGTCTTATATCCGTCCTTACCCTCAGTCGTATATTAAAGTGAGTTGTACTCATATTAGTAGATATGGATATATGACATTTTTTTTAATAATCTAAAGGTGATTATAGGGTAGTATCTGCTCATACAAGTTCTTAACCCTTTGAGCACACACACCTTGCAGACAAAGCAAATTGAACTAGGTCTCCTATGATGAATATCATCTTTTCCACTAGACCACTTGTTAGGTTCGAAAATGTGGGAAAATTATTATATCGTCCCGGCCCACCACGTCATTCATAGTCCCGCCCACTAAAAATCAGCCACATTATTTCTTCTTTTCCATGTCATTTTTTTTACCAAAGATAAATCTTCTCCTTTTTATGACATGTAAATAGAAAGTGAGTTGTTACATAGAAATTCATTATGAATGGATGAGTGACATGGAAAAAATAATTAGTTGACTGATTTTTAGTAGATAGGGACCATAGATGGTGTAGTGAGCCGGGTCCATAAAATAATCTCTCGGAAATGTGACTTTTATTTGCAAAAAGTAATATAGATTTTTATTGTCTACATCCCGAAGTTAATCTTGATAACTTTTCTAACTTAACCCTTAAATTTATTTTTTCATAGTCTATCTATGAATTTAATAATCTTTTTCTCAATTTGATCCATAAACTTGAATCTTATTAATATAATAACATGACACGATTCAAATTAAAGATCAAATTGATAAAAAGCTACCTAATTTAGAATCAATGTAGATAGTAAAAAAATTCAAAGATCAGATTAAAAAATTTACAAGAGATATCTTTAGAATCCATTAAAAATAACCAATTATTTGTTGATATTAAAATCTACACTATCATTATTATCTCTAATCAACAACATAAAAGCAGCCGTTAACATTTATTTATTTTTTAGTTATTAATATTGTGTTTTTTATATGAAGAAAAATGAAGCAGAATTAGGGCAATAGTGACGGGGAGCAGCAAGTAGGGCGAATTGCATATGCTAAGTAGCTATTCTCCTTCACAAAACCTAATAATTTGATTTCTCTCCCACGAATTTATTAACTATACGAAATATAGAAGACGGTTTGGTAGATTTGTCAGAATGCCATTATTAGGGTTATTAAATTATTTTTTGTTGTCCGGTTTTTTAAGTCATGTCATGATTAATTCGAATCGATTCGCGTTGCACACTTGTATTTGATGAATAAGTCTTCCAATATATATTTTTTGCATACACAAGTCTCAAATTCGATACTTGTTTAAGCGATACCAAATTGCGTACCACTTGGAATAATCCTATTAATTGTTATTTAATTACTCTTTTAACGTATAGTTATTCTACAATGTTATATAATTTAAATTCATTCTCTTTCATAAATTCAATAATAAATCGTGAATTAAACTAAACTCAATTGTTAATTTATTTATCTAACAATTTTAAGGTTTCATCACTTAATTTGGATTTAGATAAGAACGAGCTCAAAAACGATTTCAAATAAAAAAGATTTTAGTACTTGCATTGTTCATAAACTTTGCTAATAGATATATGGGTAAAGTACATAAATGGTCACTAAACTGTCCTTAAAAATACAAAATAGTCATTAAACTTTAAAAATTACATAATAGTCATTAAACTTTAGTTTTTATTACAAAATGGTCACTGAACCGTTAACTGTTGTTAACTAGGAGATGTGGCAATTACGAAAATTTATATAATAACATATTTAGTCCTTAATATTTACACACTTAATCAATTTGGACATTAATAATGAGGGTTAAATTACGAATAAATTGATTAGTATGATATCCCACTTAACAGACAAATTATACTTCATATATTTTTTATTCTTTCATAATTTTAAATTATTTATTGACATCATGACGTGACATAAAAATAAGGGTAAACTATACCTATGGTAACTTTTGTTTTCTTAATGTTTGATTTGGTCACCATTTTTGAAAAGTTACCTTTTGGTCATATTCATTTTTAGGTCCTAACATTTTGATCACTCGGACGTTAACTTCCGTTATATAACTGACGTGATATGTTAAAAAAATATTAATTTTAATTTAATCTCTGAACTTTTAAAATTTTATTTTTTTTCACGCTTTTCCGACAAAAATAATCTAAAAGCTCCCCTTTTCACCCATATTTTCTCTCTTCTAACCCTAATCCTCATTATTGTTGCCACCTTCGTCACCACACATCGCTTGTCAAAACCTAACATCCTCGCATATTGGAAAATTACAGACTTGAAGGATAAGCTGAAGCATATACCTGTTGTAAAGTCTTCGGGGGCAAAGTATCATCTCGTTACAAGAACCCTTGAACTAACATGGGATAATTTGATAATTTAATTAAAAATACTTATTTTTTAAAAAATAATGATAATTTTTTTTAAAAGTTAAGGGATCAAATTGATTTTTTTAAAATTTGAGAAACCAAATATTATTTTTTTTTAATTTTGGGACCACGCCCCCTCCTAGTTTTCATTACTGTCCACCAGTAATTGGGTAGAGCCTGACCAGCTCGTAAGCTACTCGAGCTTGGCTCGAGCTCTTGTTCGGCTCGAGATCTTAACAAGTCGAGCTGAGTCGACTCAAGCTCGGCTCGAAAAGCTCGTGAACAAGCTCGAAATGATTATCTATATGTACTCCATATACACTTATGTGCATCAGTGTTGTTAACTTGTTATCATTATTAAATACTTTAAATTCTCTTTCTTCTTGTGGACTTGTATAATTTAGAAAATATACTATGGTTACTTGTTGACTTCAAAAATAATTATTATATTTTCTCAAACAAGTTTTCACGTGTTATGTTTTAAAACTTCAATAAAAATATTTAAAAGCAATTTGAGGAAAGCAACGAGAAGAGATTTAAATAGCATTCACAGCCGCATTTTCGGTCGCGTTGCGTTTATCGCGGTTGCAGAGATAACGGATGCTATTGCTCTATTTCCCTCTTTTCACTTCCCGACATTGTATTTCGTTTCAGTGTTGGTTATGAAAGGATTTTTAACGAGACCTCACTTATAAAAAACTATAGTAAAATTGTCCGCTTTCAATCGAACTGAACCGAGCTCAAACTGTCCATTTCAAACACGAGTTCGAGCCTAAAATTTCGATCTCAACGAGCTTCGAGCCTGGCTCGTTATCACTCCCTATGACTAGTGTTGGAATCACCCCAGGTGAAACCAATTCCGAGGGGAAATTTCATCCACCAAATCCCGACTATAACTTACTTAGAACCATATGGTCAGTCATCTCCTTCCATTGCTTTGACTACAACAAAAAGTGGCTTCAAAACAACCGGCAGCAGAGATCCTTGCCGCACTTCCATGAACAAAGACAGCGTAATAGTCACGGATGACAGTGGTGGCCTGGCCCCTCCTTATGTATTGCATTGCTGATTGCCCCCACCCACCCACCCACCCACTCGGAGAGGGCCGGGGGTTTCTAGCTGATTCCCCTGCTTCTGTTTAGCAGCAAGCACTCACTCCCTGTACACCTGTCTTCTTTGATCACCACAAACACCCGAAAATCATTATCAAGCAATCGAAAATCCCAGTCTGCAACACATTTTAAAAGTACGTTCCAACCAATCTATGTCGTATTACTCATCATGCCCTTGATTTACAGCCCAAGGGAGACTGCAACATCCACCCTATCTCTCTTAACAACTTTCTTTTTCAATATTTGGTTTCAATATTTTAATTTAGGTATGCTACAAGTTTAAAATACAAATTAACATAACATAAATTAATAAAAGTATAAATTAATAAAAGTAAAAAAGTGCATTGTATGGTCTCAAGTCACAAGAAATTAATAGAAGGTAAACTACATAAATAGTCCCCTAGTCCTAGGGAGTATTTTCGTTGAGTCTCCCGACCATAAAAAGTAAAAAAATGATTTTTTGAATTAAAAAAAGTAAAAAGTTGGTTCGGTGCCGTTAAAAATTTAACGGATGATGATGTGGCAGATAAAAATTCGATATAATAACACATTTAGTCTTTCATTTTACACATTCAATCAATTTAGTCCAAATTCGAAAAAAATCAATAAATTTAGTCCTGATAAGACGTTGGTGTGCAAGATCAGGGTTGTTGGAGCACGCGAGGACGAGCGTCGAAGGCTGTGTACTGATCGGACGAGTGACGGGAGTAGGACGTAAGGGTCGTCGGACATAACATAAGTCGAACAGAGGATCCTTAGAGCAAGGAGGCGATGCCAAAGCAGAGGGTTAAATTGATAGAATGAGTAAATAAAGAAGAATAAATTTTTTTGAATTAGGACTAAATTGAATGAATTTATAAATGTGATGACTAAATATATTATTATGCTAATTTTTGTTAACTGTCATGTCGTCGGCTATTAATTTTTTAACGGCACTATACATACTTGTTACTTTTATTAAGAGATTCATTTGTAACTTTTTATAGTCGGGAATTCAAAAAAAGACACCATATAATATTTATGTAGTCTACCCCTAATAGAATTGTTCAATTGGCGTTATGGGTCGCAACTCTCGGTACAACTATATTAGATTTCATTTCAATATTTATTATAATTGTTACCGGTTTACGCTGGCAAGTGGGTAGAGGTACGAAAAAAAAGCTTCTTCTCTTTGGTGCTCGTATAGTATATATTCCTAAAAATTAGAAAAAACAATTCTAAACCTAATATTTTTAATTTTAGGACATATATAAAATATCGAAAAGATATAAAGGATTTCTATGTCGATTTGTGATCATAATTGGATACAAAGTAATTCGGGGCTTGTCACAATGTCTGATTGAATGAACGTTGATAATTCTGGTTGGAACGTAAATTTAGTACGTACTACTTTTGACTCGTTTGTTGTTCGTATATTGAGTTGATTTTCGAATGATTTATGGGGTGCAGAGCAGTTGATTTGCATTGGATTGGTGCTCACTCTACATTAATTATTTCAGATTGGATGTGCTCTTGCTCTTTGTTCCTTGATGCTGCTCGTAATTTCCAGCGGTTGCTGGTTACACTTTGGGCGATTTGGTCTAACAGGAATGCATGGGCCCATAAATAGTAGCTTTTTTGGTTCAATTTCATTGATTTTGAATGTGTTTCATACAAAATTAACTCGATAAGAAAAAATAAGTGAAATGTTAACATTTTGATATCAATTTTATCCTGAATGACAATTGACCGGCAGATCAAAACTTTCAATAACAAAAATAAAACCATTTTAAAATATAGTGGCAAGATTTATATACCTCTAAAATTCAATGCCTAAAACGACATCATTTTATTATTTTGTTCATGTCATTGTATCGTTTGGATGTTAACAGTTCAATGATATAACTAAAGTGGAAACAACATCTAAAATTTAATAGTATCATATGTAGTTTACTCAAAATTAAATTATTCAACATCATTTCTATTCGTACATTTGGCCGGTTGATCAAATTGTTCATTTTTATTTAATTATATTTCTTTAAATCATGAGTTTGAGACCTACTAAAAACATCTATTTTTTTTTCTTAAAATTCATATTTCTCTTCCCTCTAAATAATATTAAGATTAAAATAAAGATTTATATATTAAAAAGAACAGCATTTTTATTCCATCTACTACCAATAAATTCTTCGTTTCTTTATGTTTTTTAGAAATAAAATATTAGTTTCAAACTCCAATGCAGGGTTTGGTTTGCACACTCTTCGATGATTGGTTTGCTTATGTCATCTAATCCACTTTGTACAAATCCCATTGGCTATCCCCTTTTATTTTACTGCTATGAAACTTCATTAATTTACTCCAAAATCAGTGCCTCCTAAGTCTTAGACTTTAAAAAATTATCTTGATCACTAAATATGCTACTTTATAAAAAAAAATAATAATAACCAAATACCTGTCCTCAAATCATCCAAAGTAAATTAAAAAAATAGATAACAAAGTTTATATTCAAATTATAATAAGTTTAAGATTTAATCCTCTAATCTTCCAGATTTACAAAACCAAGTTCTTGTACAAAAACCTAATGTTGTAATCTATGCATATGCCTAATAAATTAAGGGTGTTAAATTGAGAAAATTTTGAGTTCTATTTAATTATTATCAAGTAAAAATGAATAATTTAAATCATTAAATAAGTTAAATTCAAATATTATAATACATGATTACAGAATAGTTTATGAGTGTAATAAAAAAAGTAATTAATTTTCAATTTGTAATCAAATTTAATCTTTGAATACAAATAATTATAATTTTCCCTCAATACTATACTACACGCAAAACTGTTAAAAACGTCCGAAGATAATGCCAAGCCGACAAAGATAACTTTACTTTTAGGGCACTCTACTTACCTATAAAAAAACCCTAGGATTTTGGTTGATTGACCCCATACCACCTCGAAGACTACTTTACCACCATTCAACTGCACAATTAATATCTCCATCATATATATAATTTTGACTAACATTTAAAAATAAATAAGAAACTATCACAAATTATGAAATGAAAAAATCACAAAATATATAAATATTATATCATGTGAAAATAATATAAATAAAACATGAATCTGTATATATATACTATTTATTAAGTCTTTAATTGAGTGTTAATTCAGTTTAAAATTTTAAATTTATTGTTCAACTAATTTCCAATTTATTATGATTACATTTTAAAGAATACACTTTTTTAATAATAATTAATATTATCGTGATTACATTTTTATTTTTTTTCATACTTTTATATAATTTTAAGTTATATTTTGATACACAAACTGTGTAAAAAATTACACAACACTTCATATTTAAGCTATAAAATTTAAAACTTAAATCTCTAACCCTAACACCTAAAACTTAAATTCTAAACTCTAAATTTTAACCATAAACCTTAAATTCTACTCCCTACAACCTAAATCCCCAAACCCCTAAACTACAACCTAAATCTCTAAACCCTAAAACTAAAAAGTTGTGTAAATTAAAATTTACATTAGCTTGTGTATTAAAGTATTTTCCTATAACTTTTACCGCTAAATCAATGTTATTGAATAGTTTTAATTTTTTAAAATAAAATATTTTTCATTCACAGTGTGAGTGCGAAAAAATCTAATACTATTAAATTTAAAAAGTATTTATAAATTTTGCTTAAAAAATCAGGGCTTAAGGGTGTAATAAGCCTTTGAACTTAAAAAAAAATAAATTAAACCTGTGATTTTTTGCACTCAATTAAGCTCTTGAACCAAAAAATTAAATCAATTAAGCCATTTGACCAATTTTGACCATTAAATTTTAACAAATTTTTGTATTTGTTGGTGTAGTGTGTAGTGTCACAGTGTTTCCGCTCGATTTTTTTATATTTTTATTTTATTCAAAAGATTCTTTAAACGTTTTAAATTTTTTTAAAAACTTATAAAAAATATTTGTTTGAAAAAATCTATAAATGCATCATGGTGGGACTGTAGTGTATTATGTACCAGTAATGTCTATAGAAAATCTGTCAAGATTTAATAGTCAAAAATGTTAAATAGCTTAATCGATTCAATTTCTTAATTCAAACACTTAATTGATTCAGTTTTTTTGGTTCAAAGATTTAATTGAGTGAAAAATATTTAAAAACTTAATTGATTTTTTTTTAAAATAATCCGATGACCTTAAGCCAAAAATTATCTATAAAACAAAGGATAATTATGTAAATTTCCAAAACAATTATTAAAAAGTAAATTAAAGGGGATGACAAAAGAATGGGAATTGAAAGGGTAAGTAACTATTAAAGGCGGAGCAGGCCATATGCCACTTTGACATATTTAAATGGGTTCAGTCTATGTCTGAGAATTCAGACTTTTGCAGGTTTATCATATTCGTTACTATAAAATGTATCAGGATTTGAAGAGCCGTTTTTGGTGGCCAGGAATGAAAAGAGCGATAACGGAATTCGTTTCTAAATGCTTAACTTGTCAGCAAGTTAAAGCAGAACATCAAGTGTCATCAGGGTTACTTCAACCAATCGCTATTTCAGAATGGAAATGGGAAAAGTGACTATGGACTTTGTAATCAGATTACCATTGACACCAAGTAGGAAAGACTCAATCTGGGTGATCGTGGATCGATTAACCAAATCAGCACATTTCTTGCCAGTCATAATCGATTTCTCTTTGAGTAAATATGCAGAGTTGTATATTCGGGAAATTGTTAGACTACATGGAGTTCATGTTTCCATTGTGTCTGACAGAGATCCTAGATTTACTTCTAGATTCTGGAAAGCACTACAAGAAGCATTGGGTACTCGATTGCATTTTAGTACTGCCTTCCACCCGCAAACCGATGGACAATCAGATAGGACGATTTAGATTTTGGAAGATATGCTTAGAGCATGTGTCATTGAGTTTGCAGGTTCGTGGGAAAAGTACTTACCATTGGTCGAATTTGCGTATAACAACAGTTATCAGTCAAGCATCAAAATGGCACCATATGAAGCTTTATATGGGAGAAAATGCCGGACACCTTTAAATTGGTTTAAGTTGGAAGACCGCAAGATTATTGGGCCTGACTTGATTCAAGAAGTTGAAGAAAAAGTAAAGATAATTCGAGATAATCTAAGGGCAGCTTCTGATAGACAAAAGGCGTATTCAGATTTAAAAAGAAAAGACATTGAGTACCAAGTGGGAGATAAGGTGTTCTTAAAAGTTTCACCATGGAAGAAAATATTAAGGTTTGGAAGAAAAGGAAAGCTTAGTCCCAGATTTTTTCGCCCGTATGAAATCTTGAAAAGAGTTAGACCAGTAGCGTATCAATTGGCTTTACCACTAGAAATGAGAAAGATTCATGATGTTTTCATGTATCGATGCTCCACAAATATAGGTCAGATCCTTCACATGTCATTTCACCTGCAGAAGTTGAGATGCAACCTGATTTGACATTTGAAGAAGAACCAATAAAGATTTTAGCTCATGGGGGGAAGAAATTGAGGAACAAATCAATTCCATTGGTTAAGGTGCTTTGAAAAAATCACAAAGTGGAAGAAGCCACCTGGGAAACTAAAGAGCGGATGAAAGAATAGTACCTGCATTTGTTTAATCCAGGTACGATCTAAATATTCGAGGACGAATTTTTTAGGGGGAGAGAATTGTAATATCCCATTATTGGATAGTGACCAAAACGTAAAGAATCAAAAGTTAGTGGTTTTAGTTCAGTGACTAAAACGTAAAGTTTTAAAGTTTGGTGACAAAAGTGAAAAGTTGAGAAAAGTTCAAGGACTAACATGGTAATTTTCCCAATAATTATTTTTATTCCGTAAATAGATAGATCATCTAAGGGCGTGGATCGAATATAACAACTATGGTTTGATATGTTGTTTCTATTATTGGGAAATTACGTTTAAAGTTTAAGTGTAATTCGGGTAATTGTATAAGCTTGGAATTTTATGAAAATTTGAAGGAAGTCTTAGGAAGACCCGAGGAGCATGGCATTGAAGTTTTGAATCGTTTTTAATTAGTTTAGATTCGATTCTATTCAGTATTATGTATAGGTGATGGAATGGCATTTTTGAAAATAAATTATTTCATTAATGGCATTTTTGACATTTCACCTATACTTTTTAATGAAAATTAATTATGGAAGAAGATAAAGTGTAGGTGTTGAATGGTGATTAGTTATAATTAAAAGGTAAAATAGTCATTTGACTATTTTAGAGATTTTTATTATTATATAGCCAAATTTAAAGACATTTGGCATTAATCAAAGAAAGAAAAAAAAGTTGAAATTGTGTTCATCTTTCTCCAAGGCTGCCGAAACCTCAAGGGGACTAGGTAAGAAATTTTCAATTCAATTTTTGACTTGATTTGTTTGATTTTTGGCTAGAGACATGAAACAAGAAATTGATCTCCCTTGAATTCTCTATCTTTTGACGTAAGTTTTGCTTAGTTTCCATGTCTCTAAGTTGAGTTTGATGATTAGGGTGGTTGAAGAGTATGTTAAGTTTCATGTTTTAAGGCTTAATCAAGTTGGAAATGGTGTTGTAGTGTTGTTTAGATGCTTGAAAAGATGAAAACTTCTTGGAAAGCCTATAGGGACCATTTTGGCTATAAGAGGAAAATTAGGGGAAATTTTGCAAAAAATTATTTGATGATGGAAATGATTAGAATGATGTTTTCTAAGTTGAATTATGTTGTTGGAATGAAGAAAACATCATTTTAGGACTATTTTGTGAATTTTGTAAATTGGGTGAAATAAGTGAGAAATTTAGAAATATTCAAGAAGCATGGTTATATTGGTTGCTATGATGCAAGGATCATTTTAGTATTAAAATTTTTGGATTATGAGATGAAATGTGAAAGTTTCCAAGTTTTAGATTATAAACCTTAAGAGAGAGAATTTAGGGTTTAAAGTGAAATTACCAAACTTTTGGTTACAATGTGTAATTTGAGATGAGATTAAAGTTTAGGAAGCATTGTTGTTGCAAAGAAGTATTTGGTTGAAAATGTTAAATTTTCCAACTTGATATGTACATGTATGAGTAAAGGTTGGACATGTACTTAAAGTGGCTCGTGTTATGTATTTAATGTACCTACAGATAACAATCGAGTTCGAGAACAAACGAGTGAAGAAAGAAGATAGAAAGTGCAATCAAGCTTAGTGAGGCTAGTATAAATTATACTTCTGAACGTGTCAAGGTGAGTGCAATGCATGTATAGCATGATCTTCATGTCATTCATCATATAATTGACATGTTAAAAAAATATGCCAAGAATTGAAAATTATATGTTGCCATGTATGAGATTATGATTGACATAAAGCCCAAGGTATGAGATAGGAAATTAAAAGTATAGTTGGATATCCATAAAGTCATAAACAGCTGTATAAACATTCTAGCACTCCCGGTAGAGTGCAATTTATTATAAGCACTTCAGGTAAAGTGCAAAATAATTAATAATTGTATACTCCGGTAAGTATACAAAAGCGCTTCAGTGCTAAGCACTTCTAGTAAAGTGCACATAATATACTATACTCAAGTAAATATAGGGGGGATGACTCGCGGACAAATTTTTTTTCCTTAATTCAATACTTGGGCTAAATGATTTGAAAAACAGGATAAAAATGTTTGAAAGCTCAATGATGAATGTGGAAACGGTATTGGTAAGAATCAAGGTTATTACCATGTAATATGTTATTATACCTATATCATGTCATATATGCTAATAAGCATAAAATGGTAGGTGATCATGTGCATTGTTATTTTATTATCGATATATGTGTTATGTTACATTTGAATTAAATGATGTTGCCTCACTAAGTAAATGCTTAGCGTATGATGAATTTCATGCGTAGGTTATAAAGGAGCTTCAAGGGAAGATTAGCCGAGCATTTCTCTCATATTTTGGGAGGTATATCTCCATACTCATAGTAATGTAATGACATCCATCCTTTCTTTTAGGAATGTACTAGATGACATGTATAATTAATGGGGTTGTAATAACTTATCACCAAATGTGGTTGGTTAGTATTTGCTATAATATAGATGATGAAACTAGTAAGCCCTATTATGTTTATAAATGAAAATGGACTAAGTTCTAGTGAATATGGGTCCTAAGATAGAAAGATTAAAAATTCGTCCAGAAATGTATGCAAAATCAGTGTGTTTGAAAAATCAGCATAAATTCCACAATTGGAATTAGACAGTGAATCTTATATGCATGATCTAGAAATTTTGTCTAGTTTCTCACAAAATTAACGGTAACTGATTTCGAATTGTATGTAAAAAGTTATGAATTTTTATTCGATGGAAGGTCAGAAAAACATGGTAGCAGAATTTCAGAAATTCTGGACTGTGACGTGAATTTAGGAATTTATTTGAATTTTTGTGTAATGAGTTTGGGCTAATAATTTATATGTATAGAAAGCTTAATGAATCTAGTTTAATTAGAAAATTTCGGAATGAATTTTCGATGTCTATAAAAAATTTTATAATTTTTTTAAGTAAAGTAGTGCAGGTTACCTGTTTTCTAAGGGAAAGAAATAGTAGGGCTTAAAATTGGTTAGTAACATCACTGACTCGTATTTGGTAATAAATACGGGAAATGGATGTTACATAGGGTTTCATTTTTTTGGCCGTTCCCATCACCGGTGAGAGACACCACTGGTGTTGATAGGCTCCCCACGCCGAGGCAAACAGAACCCCTCCATCAGCTCGTTGATCGGCCGCCGTTTCGAGCTTCGTGGAAACCATTTGGTTTTCTTTGTTTAGGTAAGTTTGGTAAGGTCTTCGGCCTAATTTCGTTTTTAAACATCTTGCGTTGATAGATCTGGGTTTTTGGTGCAATCTAGGTCATTTTTGCGGCCGTTTAGGGCCGCGCGTAGCCTTCACGCGCCGTCCAGTGGCGAAATCCGGCCATCGTGGTTGGTTTTCTGTTGAGCCGAATCGGTTTAACCTAGGAACCGGTCTAGCGTTTGAACCGAGCCTGTAAACCGACCCAACACCCTTCACCCGGTCTAATAACAAGCCTGGCTTGTTATTTTAAGGTGGGTCGGCCTGTATAAGGCCCAAAGTCCTAAACTCGTCTGGTTAATGCCAAATAACCCGAGTCCGATCCAACCTGGTCCGACCTCATATGATCGACCCGTGACCGACCCGTTTGACCCGAAGCCGTTGACCGAGTCAACTAAGTGAGTCAACCCAGCCGAGTTAACTCAATGAGTCAACTCGCCCGAGTCAAACCTTTGACCGTTGGCGTCAGCGTTGACAGCTGACGTCAGCATTGACCGTTGAGGGCTGACGTCAACATTGACCGTTGACCGCTGACGTCAACGTTGACTCTGACAAAAAAAGTCAAAATTTCTGGAAAACTCCTATTTTACGGTTTTTGATGTCTCGGGTCCATTTTGAAACCGGTTTTGTGAAATTAAAACCTGAAGGCCTCTAAATAGAACCTTGAACCCGAACTTGAGTTTGTGTTTAATTATTCAGTTCAAGAGCAGTTAATTTGAATTAAGGACTGGTTATGGACTATGTGTTTAATTGAAGGAATTTGTGACTGTGTATTTGAGATTTGTGAGAGCGTCGAATTCGAGTTGAGAACGATCGAATGGAGTACCTTGGATCAACCGAAGTAGCTCAGAGCCAAGGTAATACATTACTATCTCTTGCATACTTTACTAAACATGTTAGTATTTTGTTAAATTATGCATGATTTTAATGAATAGTGTTAAAAGTTTGATAATTTAAATATTTCGCTAAGAAAAGTTAAAATACATTTGAGGCATGGGAATGATTAAAATATCTCTAACGAAAGAAATGATCTGGAATTTACATTTGATATGATATAATGACTACCTAATCTGAAATCCCTGATCTATTGAGAAATAATTTGGTATCGATGTAAATATGTGTGATAACAAACCACTTGGATTTTCTTGAGCCCTGGATAAACACCGGAAAAATAAATTTATTAAAATTTTTTCGTATTTATGAACTAATCTAAATAGCAATAAAGAATAAATTGAGCAGACTGATTGAAATAAAGGACATACACTACCATTGAGAACTTAATTAATTGAATACCCATGTGACTGCATTGTTTCTATGTATTTGAAGTCCGACTTAAGAATATCAGTTATTCTTAAGACTGTTCAATAATAAAAGAACACTGTACAAATTCATATTCAACCATTCAAGGCTTGTTCTAAGATAATTTATAATAGTGATCGGTTCAACTATACTCTACAGCTAGAACTAAGTAATGAAAACTTGTGAGTTGTACTTAATCGAATGCTTAGAGAGTGATGCATTGATGAGACTTGGTTAATGGAATAGACTTGAAAGCCTAGCATGCTGCCAGCATTCTTTGGCACAGCAAATCACTGATCTACTGTATCAGGTTCCTACGCTTCGACTAGGGTAATTCCTTATGGCTACTGTATCAGGTTCCTACGCTTTGGCTAGGTTAATTCCTTATGGCTACTGTATCAGGTTCCTACGCTTCAGCTAGGGTAATACATTCTGCATTCAGGCTTTTATGCTTTAGTTAGGGCATTTCATTTTGGACCCAATACACCCCTTTAAGTCAGCACCTACACCCAATGGGCCTGGGTTAATGCCTTATAGATGCAGTCTTGGAAAACTGCCTATTGGAGTTCAGTTGAAGGATAGTTAAAAATTTAAAATGAACCGTAATTGGAACCTCTGGTTACCCGGGACACCGTGATATTTTATACTATACCACATACATGTTTTACCTTACATGCATGTGTCTACATCAACATTTGGTAGTTTTGTATTACTGAGCTTTTCCGAGCTCACTTTGTTTCACCATTGCAGGTAAAAGAAATTCGATCATAGATTTATGATCGATATCAGTTTGGAGTTCCCTTGGAGTTGCGCGTGGAGTACGGTACTTGCGTATTAGTGGGCATGTATGTCATGATTTATTTTATGATTGAGTCTGTATTTTATTTTTTGGATTTCAGTTTGTATGAACGCAATTTTAATATAGTTTTAACAGAAAGGTTATTTTACACTTTTAAATGTATTTCTAAGAGTTTTTTTCTATTTTTTCTATGGGTCACTCCGGTGACCCTAATGTGACCTCCTAGATTTAGGTGTGTCGCATAGCCGGGTCTAGGGGTTACACTTTTAATCGAATCATATATTTTATTTAATGTATGTGATGATTTCTAAGTTCATGTATGAATTACTCTCTAATACAAACTTGAGGGTAAAAAAGGACTTTCAAGCATCTAAATTAAAGTTTAAATACAAAATATACACTAACCTATAATTTTCTAAATAAAATTTTTAGCATGTAATAATCGTATACACATTTTTTATTACAGAAAATCGAACACAATCTAACTCCAAGTGAGGTGAAGAAATTAACCATGGATTAAAACTAGGGTTAAGAAGGACAACCACAGAAGGCATAGATTCTTGGTTTTTATTATCAACAGTCATCACTGCTCCCCTCTACCTTCCCCTTTCCATCTCCTTCAAGAACACCAAAAAATAACCAATCTTTTTACTTTCTTTCTTCTTTTGTCCATTCCCAACTTTCTTAGTTTCTTCCATTCCATCAAATTTCTAAAAAAAATCTTCAAAGTTCAAAACCCTTGTTTTAATTTCTTTATTTTTTGAAGTTTTTTTGTTTGTTTGTTTACTCTAGATGTTAGAGATATTGAGATGACCCCCACGAGCACCACTCCGGTAAGTACCACTACGAAATCACAGGAGCCGGAGAGCAAAACGCCGTCGCAGGTCCAACCGGCGAAGCCCATATCTTTCACCAATGGTGTCCTCAAGCGTCACAAGCCCACCTCCACCACCCCCACAATCCCCACGCGCCACCCATTGTCGTGACCTACAAAGAGTGTCCCAAGAACCATGCAGCCACTTTAGGTGGCAATGCTCTCGACGGGTGTGGCGAATTCATGCCTTCCCCGACATCTACCCCGACCGACCCCACTTCCCTCAAGTGCGCCGCTTGTGGCTGCCACCGTAACTTCCACCGCCGCGAACCCGAAGTCGACCCGCCTCCCACAACCGCCATACCCACACTAGAATACCTCCCTCAACACCGCCACCACCCACCACCTCCGGTTAGTACTCATAACTCAGCTTCTCCACCGCCGATCTCGTCGTCCTACTACCCTTCAGCTCCCCACATGCTTTTAGCACTCTCAGGAGCTCTAAACACCGGCGCATTAGACAACACTCATTTACCTTCAAACACTTCCAATCAGGGTTCGAACTCGAAGAAAAGATTCAGAACCAAGTTCAGTCAGTTGCAGAAAGAGAAGATGCTGGAGTTTGCTGAGAAAATCGGGTGGCAGATTCAGAAAAGAGACGAGCAGCTCATTCAAGAGTTTTGCAATGAAGTTGGGGTCCATAGAGAAGTGTTGAAAGTATGGATGCATAACAACAAGAACACTTTTGGGAAGAAAGATCAAGCCAATAATCTCCACACTGGACTCAACCATGAAGACAAAAACAATGGGCAGAATCTGAATCCGACCCATCACTTTGAAACTGATGCCTGTGTTGCTCATATTGGAACAAATGGCTCTTCTTCATCCTCTTGATCTTCTTTTTTTACTTCTCATGTGGAGATGATCAGCAGTTAGAGTACAAGACCTTGTTTTTAACTCGCTTTTTTATTATTAATTACTGCTACTAATTAATTTTCTTCTTTTTGATCATTTTGCTAGTAATTTTCTCTTTCCTTCGCTATTTCTCTCAAATTCTGTATTTTTTTGGGATCATAAACTTCCATGGTTTCTGTAATTTCCAGACAGTAAAAAAAAGGAACTTAAACCTTTGAATCAGTAATGTTCATAAGACTGTTGTAAGAACGAGATAAAACACAAGGAGAAAGATAGCTTCCATGATCCCATGCCTTGTTATTTGGATTCAAGTGTTAAATCAATATGAATATACTTTAAAAAAACTTTCAATGTATTTAAAAAAATCTCATGGTTAGTGATTTAATGTTAGTTTGATTGCTTATAAAAAAATATTGGTTTGATTTATATAATAGTTTAGTAAGTATTTACACTTAAAATTGGAGGGCAATGCCTAATTTATAGTATTTAAATTTATAGAGATCTAAACATCATTATACCAAAAAACAGGAGTCTTTAAAATTTTAGAGAATTTAATTAAAAATGTTCAAAAAAATTTATGTTTAATATGAATTTCTAAAATTCGAGGAGATTAAAATAAAAATTTCAGAAAAATTAAATGGTCTCCATGAGCCCATCTTATGCTTCGTTACCAGTAAATATTTATAAGATCATGAATCTACGTATGCTTAAAAATACAGTTGCTTGTTACTTAAGAGATTGGATTACAAGGAATTTTAATTCTCTAGACATATTTGATTAGTAGAATGTAATCATGTTTAATAGTATTCAAATTGTAATTATACAACTGTTCATGTTTAAATTTAAAATAACATTAATTATAAAATTTAAGACTGTATTTGTCCAATTACAACAACTCTTCATAATTGAAGAGTGTAAACGAAAACCTTCAATTACACTTAATCTAGCGAGACTACACGATGGTTGTTCAAACATGTAATATATATGCAATTGTACTTAAATTCAAAATATTAAGGGATCTATTATATATTTATTTTTTAATAAGTTATATCGCGCATAAATATGTTTTTTTTAGGAAAAATAAAAAGCTTGAAGCAACACGAGCACATGATCTTCGTGTCTCATAAGAAGCAGCAGAAAGTGTTGAAAATCTTGTATAAGATTAATTAAGCATATCTCATTAGTTAATATACTAATATTTTAGGTTCAAATATATGTTTATGATATGGTTTTTTATAATTTATTAGGTTATGGTGGCCTATCATCTTCATATGTTTTCAAATCGTTTTCTTTATTTTATTTTTCTTAGCAGTATTTTAATGTGGTTGGGATAAAGTGATAAGGATATTTTTTTTTATAATATAAAAGAAACCTTATTTAGAGCTTTACTTTTTTCTTCTTAAAGTACAAAAAGCAATGCTTCAAATCTTAAAGTTTTTTGTTTGGATGTTTATTATATCGTTTTGAGTTAATTGCACCACACGTCGTTAAACTATAATTTTTATTTTAAATTTTCATAATCAAATTATGACATTAATTTTATATTGGTCCCAAAACTTTTTGACCCTTATTCTTATTTGATACCCAAACTTTTTGAATATTCCAATTTCATCATCAAATTATCGTTTATACCACATCATATTATTACTTATTAATACACATCGGTGTTTTATAACAATTAACAATTTTTATAACGATTTTATTAACGTAAGATATGATTAGCATATACTAATAATTTAAAAATATTGAGCGTTTAGACATATTCAATCTCATGTCCTCATGTTTATTATACCAATGAACAATACAAATGTAACTAAACTCAACAAACTACGTTAAATAAAAAAGAAAATATTTTCCAAGTAGAACCAGTAAATAAACTAATAGAAATTCTCTGTCCCTTTTCGGTGATCATATTTATGCTCTCATACTAAAAAAGTTAGGTTTTGGGTTTTGAGATAAGGTTTAAGGTTAGTGTTTAGAATTAGAGCTTAAAGAATTTGGGTATGATGTACTATTAGGGTTTATAATTTAAAATTTAAAATTAGAGTCTAAAATTTGATCTTTAAGTGCTGGGCATACAAAAAAAAAACTAAAAAAGGGTATGTGATTTTTGTTCGTAAATAAACATATTCATCATCATCATTAAAAAACATATTGATCATCTCCTTTAAATATTACTTTAAATACATATTGTTTTAAAAGTAAGAAAGAAATTCATTTTTCATTATTATTTGATATTTCGATTTTTTTATTTAAAGTTTGATACTTCTAGTATTATTTGAAATTAAATAATACATACTTTAATAATTTTAAATATTCTTTAACGTGATAAATAAGTAAAGATAGTACTCCTATATTATAAAATCGACAACAAAATCGAACCTATGGAGAAGACATATAGTAGTTTGTTGGGCTCGATGAATCAACCGAAATTGCTTGCCAAGTGGTGGAGAAGTTGCTATTGGGTGATTTTTGTGGGAAGCAAAAACATAGAAAATTGACACAAGAATTTTAAAGTGGTTCGACTTTCTAACCAAAGCCTACATCCACTACCTTAGCTTCCCAACTAAGGATTTCCCAAATCCACTAAGAATTTCTTCCCCTTTTACAAGTCTTAGGAGGCAACCTTTACAACCTATACTCAATTACCAAGCCTAGCATCCAAAGCTATATAACCCAAGCTTTGGGAATCCTCTCTAACAAGAGAAAATAAAGCAAACAATAAATTCCTCTCTTAGGTAGATGTTTGCACTCTTGCTCTCACCCAAAATCTAGAACACTTGAGCATACATTGACAATTTGGCTTATAAGTATTTGTCTATACAAAAATATACAATTTAATCCCTAAGACACTTTTTCAATCATAGACATGTTGGCTTGTTGATCATTAGTTGTTCTAGGTACTTGAAGGGTCCTTTTATATTCCCAAATGAGTTCCTAGCCATTGAAGACCGTTGGAGATGATTTAGAGCCGTTTGAGGCTTTATTTCCCGCAATAAATGCAATTCTAAAGACAGCTGTATCTATATATGGGGTTGCCGTATCGATACTCGTTCTTCAGAAACTAGCCATTATGCTCGCCCAGCCTTGGTGTATCGATACACCTTTAGAGCGTATCGATACGGTGTATCGGTACGCTACAGCCCGTATCAAAATAGTGTGTCGATGCGATGTATCGGTACTCTGCAGGGAAATAGCCGTTGGAGATTTGAAAATATAGGGTATCAGTATACGTACTGTATCGATACGCCTAAGCTTGTATCGATACGATTTTCGGTTCTAGAAAAATCATGTAGCTGAAACCCTAGGGTGCATGATACGGGGTGTAACCACATCGATACGGTCATGCTAAAAACTTAAGTTTGGTTACTTTTAAATATTTTAAACACTTCCAAAACCTTTTGAAAACGCATCCAACATATTTTCAAGTTGTTTGAACTTAAAAACACTTTTGAAATCTTTTCAATTTAGTCCAAAACGATTTTCAATTATTATATCAGAACAAATATCCTAACAATCTCCCCCTTTTGATATAATAAAACCAACTTGAAAAATTGTGTTTGAGATTCTCCCCCTTTGTAAAATAATTTTTGAATAAGAGTTTAAAAATATAAACATAGTTAAAGCCCCCTTTATTCATTTGAAAATTCAAATTTCCAAAACATTCTCCTCTTTTTGTTATATCAAAAATAGTTCAAACAAAGTTTGAAAACTTTTAAGTCCATAACAATAGAGAATTTTAAAACAAATTTTGACAAAATTAGGTTTTGTTAAAATAGGCTCCCCTTACTCAAGCATCAAATGAAAGGTTAGTCCAACAAATATATAATAAACTAGTTGAATTAAAAGAAATAGATCAAATTAAAACAAAGAAATTCAACTAATTTTACCACTTGAACCAAAGGTAGGATGTGAAGCCTTCCTTCTTAAAGTGATTTCCCTTGTGTGTATAGAGCTCCCCCTTAATTTCATCACTTGTCGATCAAAGCTCCATCACACCTAAAATAAGACAATCAAGTAATTTTTGGTATCCAAATTGCTTTGGATCCATAGGCGTTAGTTGCACAAAGTTTAGTCCCCGTAGGAATCCACTTTTCAATTTCATCCTTTTTAGTTGAAGTAATTAGTCCTTTTGGGACCCAAATACTTCTAAAACATTTACCGTTAAAAAATCTAGGAGCACTAGATTGTCTTTGATAAAAGTTTGATTTTCCAAAATTATGTTTCTTTTCTAATTCCTTGGAAATCAAATCTTTTCTTTCTTAAGATCATCTACTTCTTTTTGATGATCTTTTTCAAAACTTTGAAGCAAATTTTGTAAATCAAAATTCTTTTGGTCAAACTCCTTGAGTTTTGCTTCAAGTTCATCATTGGTTTTAGAAATTAAATCATTTTGAATTTTCAAAGATGAAATCGTTTTCTTGTTTTTCAAAATGTGATTTTTAAATTCTAAAACCAACTTATCTAAACATCTTGCAATTCATCAAATGAATATGAAATTGAAGGTGATGAATTAGAAGATACCTTAGGCTCTACACGAGCCATTTCATCATCCACTTTAGCACATTTCATCTCTTCCTTCTTGTAAAGTTTCTCAAGTTTCTCCCATATCTCTTTGGCACTTTTGCAAGAGGAGACCTTCTTGGAAACATCTTCATTGAGTCCACAAAGAAGAGTGTGCATTGCATTGGCATTTAACTTGGCTTTTCCCGTGTCATTTGAACTCATATTCTTCTTCTTTTTAGGAACTTCCACAAATCCATCTTCAATAATTTCCCAAAGATCGAAGTCGAGAGCTTTGATGAAATACTTCATTTGGTGGCATTGGAAGTAGAAATCTCATTTGAAGAGTAGAGGACACGTGATTGAGCTGCATTCTTCAAATTGGACAAATGTGGAACCGCTAGCCATTTCACCGATTGATAGATGATTGATCGAGCTTCCAGATCGTCTCAATAGGTGGTTAAACCTTCTCGATTGAGCCTCTCTCTGATAACAATTGTTGGGTTCGATGAATCAACTGAAATTGCTAGCCAAGTGGTGGGGAAGTTGCTATTGGGTGATTTTTGTGGGAAGCAAAAAGATAGAAAATTGACACAAGAGTTTTAGAGTGGTTCGACTTTCTAACCAAAACCTACATCCATTACCTTAGCTTCCCAACTAAGGATTTCCCAAATCCACTAAGAATTTCTTCATTTTTTATAAGGCTTAGGAGGCAACCTTTACAACCTAGACTAAATTACCAAGCCTAGCATCTAAAGCTTACAACCCAAGCTTTGAGAATCCTCTCTAACAAGAGAAAATAAAGCAAACAATAAATTCTTCTCTTAGGTAAATGTTTGCACTCTTGCTCTCACCCAAAATCTAGAACACTTGAGCATACATTGACAATTTGGCTCACAAGTGTTTGTCTATAAAAAAATATACAATTTAATCCCTAAGACACTTTTTCAATCATAGACATGTTGGCTTGTTGATCATTAGTTGTTCCAGGTACTTGAAGGGTCATTTTAGAGACAACCGTATCGATACACGTGGTTGTCGTATCGATACTCGTTCTTTAGAAACTAGCCGTTGTGCTTGCCTAGCCTTGGTGTATCGATACACCTTTGAAGCGTACCGATACGGTGTATCGGTACGCTACAGCCCGTATCGAAACAGTGTGTCGATACGATGTATCGGAACGCTGCAGGGAAATATCCGTTGGGGTTTTTGAACTAGCCGTTGGGGATTTGAAAACATAGGGTATCGGTACGACCCTCTCCGTAACGATACGCCTAAGCCTGTATCGATACGGGTTTTTGGTTCTGAAAAAATCCTGCAGCTGAAACCCTAAGGTGTATCGATACGGGGTGTAACCGTATAGGAACGGTCATGCTAAAAACTTAATTTTGGCTACTTTTAAATATTTTAAACATTTCCATAACCTTTTGAAAACTCCTCAAACATATTTTCAATTTGTTTGGACTTTAAAACATTTTTGAAATCTTTTCAGTTTAGTCCAAAACTATTTTTCAATTATTATATCAAAACAAATATCCTATCATAGTTGAATAAGTATTTCTAGGGTGAAAACTTTGATCGTTGATCATTGGGTTTAGAAACCTTCGCATATTTAATACAATTGGAAACATATCATGAGAAAAAAATGAAAAAAAAATAATGTTGAAAACATAGACGAGCGTCGAAGAGAATGATGAGATTTTTTTAACAGGATACAACATAATTATGAAGTTTATCCAAAGATGATATGAGAAAGACAAATAGAATAACCAACAATCAGTTAATTTAGTGGGATTATACACTAATTTTTTAAGTAAATTTAATAGTTCGAATCTTGACATTGTGAATAGAGAAAATTGAATTGCGAGAGTTACCTCGTAATGGGCCTCTACAAAACCCGATTTGAATTAGTCAGTTAGTAAGTCAAAAAAATATTGTTTAAACAAAAAAAAAGGACAGAATGGAATAAAAAAAGTAGATTGACACTTTTAGAGATAGAGAAAGGGGGTCAACGGTTTAAATCCTCGCGTTGTAAATGGAGTAATTGGGACAATGGGTCTATACAATACTCAATACGGATTAGTCAAATAATAGATTGGATACTGGTGATCAAACCAAAAAATATCATGGGTCAAAAAAATTTATCCTAAATCTGAACCAGTTCGACTTCGATTCTATCTTTCTCAAAACTCGTCTCAAATTCAAAATTTAAAATAAATCCATCCATGTAAAGTCGAGTTGAAACTCGTTAGATTCAGATCAAATTGCTATCCCTATTCTTACTATTTATGTAAATTTTTAACTATTTTTCGGATCATGCTATCGTGTTAGGTATAATATTAGCAGGTTTATTACAACTTAGATAATTCATGCACTTCAACCGTAGTTGAAAAAAACCCTAAAAGGCCCAAAATAGAAGACGTTGAATCCAAATATCACGAAATGAGCCCGTTTAAAGCCCTAAAATGGACGAGGAATTAGGGTTCCCATATATAAGGATCACGCCGCGCCTCTTTCGTCTTCGCTACTTCGGCAGCTTCTGTTTTCTCTAACCCATTTTTTTTTTCTCTTTCTCGCTTCTGACGAGAAACCGGCGCCGTCACGGTTCACGTCAGTTTCTACCGTAACTGTAAGCTATTGTCTCTTTCCCCACTTTACCTTCATTTTGTGTGTTTTTTTAATGTAATGTTTTGTTTCAACTGAGTTTATTTTAGTTTTACCATTTTATGCCTTTTCTTTGTATGTTATTTTCGGGTTCTCGGAAATGGGTGTTCGTATCAGCGAGTATAGTACTATAATTCTTGCTATTAATTAATAATCTGGGTTTGTTGATATAGTTAGGATGTTAGAAATGATCTTAACCTTGGGGTTTTTCTTTTGATCTATTTGTTATCTGTTGATTTATTCAATTAGGTTACTATTTGGTAATTAAAGAGAATATTATAGTATAATTTACTTAAAGCAATTGGAAAGGTTCCATGATTGAGGTCGAACGTTTGAATTTGGAAATGGCGGGGTGGGATTTTTCTGTGATAGAGTATTGTTTACAATCTTGTAGATCAGTATCATATGACCTAAATAACAGTATAATTTGGTTGATTTGTTTCCCTGTATTCTTGGTTCCTAATCGAGCACATATACTTGTTTAGATTTATGATTTTGGTATTTTCCTTGATCTAATTAAAAAAAAGAAAGTGTTATTATTGACTCACATTATTTTATTTTTGATGAAATTGATGTATGCCTGTAGATGGGAAGACATTTAAGAAGCCAAGGCGTCCATATGAGAAGGAGCGATTGGATGCAGAGTTGAGGCTTGTAGGAGAGTATGGACTCCGATGTAAGAGGGAGTTGTGGAGGGTTCAGTATGCTTTGAGCCGTATTCGAAATGCTGCCAGGGATCTTCTTACTCTTGATGAGAAGAACCCTCGTCGTATTTTTGAAGGTGAAGCGCTTCTTTGTAGGATGAACAGGTATGGACTTTTGGATGAGAGCCAGAACAAGCTTGATTATGTCTTGGCTTTGACTGTTGAGAACTTACTTGAGCGCCACTTGCAAGCACTTGTGTTCAAGTCTGGGATGGCCAAGTCGATTCACCATGTTCGTGTGTTGATTAGGCAAAGCCATATCAGGTAATGGTTACATTTTCTTGCTATGAATTAGGTGGGACACAGGACTTTGTTTTTAACTGTGTTTATATATTGATGATTAGGTTCTTTCTAGAAACTGCATCACTCGTCTTTTATTGCGTATGATATATCTGTTAATTATAACTAGTTGGCATATTATTCCATTGTAACCCATTCCCATGTTTGCTTAAATCGTAACTGTTTGTTGGAAATTATGTATGTTGCCTGAAAGATAATTTATGGATGCTCTAAATTTTGTATCTAAATGACACCGAGAAACAACTAAAACAAAAAAATACCATATGATGTGTTATGGAGACATGAATGTCTTAAAAATATATGGAAATGATACTTTATCTATACGTGAATTGTTGCATCTTTCTTGTTGTTCTTTCTGTAGCGATGTCCGTCTCGCTAAAAAACGAGTTTTTATTTATTGTTTTGTTTTGAAAATAATATTTTCCGTGTGGTTTTAAAAAAAATCGCGTTTTATTTAAAAATTAGAGTCGCCACCGGTCACTTAGGTAGGTCGAACACCATAAAAACTAGAGATTTTTAAAACTTTAGGTTCGGGAGTCGGTTACGGATGAGGAAGGATTAGCACCTCACACTGCCCAAAATTGGTACTTTAATAATTATCGTTTTATTAATATTAGATTTTCTGGATTAAAGTGACGATTAATTTAAAATTTGGTTATAAGTGCGGGTAAATTTTAAAGGCCCTGTTATTCGAGAGTAAACGCTAAAACACTATCACTACGCCTGATATTGGCCTCGTTTATGCTCGGATAAAAGGGCATTGCATTAACAATTTATATATCCGTTATGCAACTTAAAACATGACAAATATAAATACAATGCGATAAAAATATAAATAAATACTAACATTATAAAATACTAATATAAAACATACATAAATATTAATCTAACTCATAAATAAAAATAAATTTAATATAAATAAAATACTAACATTCATAAATATTAATCTAACACATTAATAAAACAAATTTAACATAAATAACATAAATAAAATATTAATATAAAACATAAATTTAAAACATAATAAATACTAATCTAAAACATAAATAAACATGCAAACTAAAAAAATACAATTTTAAATTAACTACTGTTTCATTAAATCATGAAAATTAAAACACAAATAAAAAGGAATAAAATATACCTAACTAGGAGCTCGAATGATGAACTCCGACTGAATCCCACCGAGATCTACCGCGATCTCTCTAAAAATATTAACTATATCGGATCTAAAATAAGACTCCGATCGAACCGGTTAGGACCGTGGGCAGTGCCCACGGTCCTTGGCTACCGAGAGCATAGCTCCCTTATTGGCTGCCTTGATCGGCTCTCAATTGTGTGTCAATTGCCCATCCCCATGCCTTTATATAGGCAATTGGGGTGGGTGAAGTGGGTTGACGTGGAGTGCCCAAAATCACACAATTCTCTTTTTTTGCCTTTTAATTTTTTTATATTATATTATTATTATTTGATTTTTTATTAATAATATTACTATTAAAATAGCACTAATAACACTAAAACCCGGTAAAAAAATGAGTGATTACAGTTGCTCCTCTTTGATTGTTCTTGTGAAACGAGAACAAAGCAAAGATCAAAAGCACTCATTTTTGACCTACTTCATTGTCTTTGGCTTCGGAATCACGTGTTTTTCTGGAACTCTTCGCTCTTCCTTAGCTGAATCTTCAGGCTTGTAAGCTCTTCCTATATAGAACTTCGTCATCTTCCAATCTTGGAGCTACAGACTCTTCCTATATAGAACCCTTCACTCTGAAGTCTCGAGTTATGAGTCCCTCCTATATAGAACTTTTCACTCTGAGACGGTAAAGCTACAGACTCATTTTTCGCCTTCAACGCGGCTGGTTTTTCCTATATAAAACCTTCTGCGCCACGGATGGATTCTTCCGACTGGAAGTTCTTCCTATATAGAACTGCTAGTCTTCAAATCCTGGAGCCGTCAGTCCTTTCTATATAAAACTTTTAGCTTCTGAAATCTCGGAGCTATGGGTTTTTTCTACATAAAACCTCTCACTCTAAGACAATAAAGCTCGGAGCCCTTCCTATATAGGACTCTTCGCCTTCAACACAGCGGGTTTTCCCTATATAAAACCTTCTGTGTCATGGGTGAATTCCTTTGGCTGGGAGTTATTCTTATATAGAACTGCTAGTCTTCACCCTGAAGCTACAAGCCCTTTCTATATAAAATTTTCAGCTCCTGAAGCCTCGGAGCGGCGAATTCTTCCTATATAGAACCTCTCGCCGCGGGCACTTGAAAATATAGGCCCTTCCTATATATAACCTTTATCTTCACATTTGGGATTCACGCCAAAACGGCTACCGGTCTGGCCTTACGCTACCTAGGCTGTTGAAATTTTCTTCAAATTTGAGGATTCACGCCGAAAATGGCTACCAATCTTTCTAGACTCACGCTACTAAGGCTGCCGATCTTTCTTCAATTTGAGGGATTCACGTCGAAAATGGCTACCGATCTTCTAGGACTCACGCTATTGAGGCTGCCAAAATTTTCTTCAAATTTGGGGATTCGCGCCGAAAATGGCTACCGATCTTTTTGGACTCACGCTACTAAGGCTGCCGATCTTTCTTCAATTTAAGGGATTCACGCCGAAAATGGCTACCGATCTTCCAGGACTCACGCTACTGAGGTTGCCGAAATTTTCTTCAAATTTGGGGATTCACGTTGAAAATGGCTACCGATCTTTCTGGACTCACGCTACTAAGGTTGCCGATCTTTCTTCAATTTGAGGGATTCACGCCAAAAATGGCTACCGATCTTCCAGGACTCATGCTACTGAGGCTGCCGAAATTTTCTTCAAATTTGGGGATTCACGCCGAAAATGGCTACTGATCTTTCTTGACTCACGCTACTAAGGCTGTCGATCTTTCTTCAATTTGAAGGATTCACGCCGAAAATGGCTACCGATCTTCCAGGACTCACGCTACTAAGGCTTCTGATCTTTCTTCAATTTGAGAGATTCACACCGAAAATGGCTACCGATCTTCCAGGACTCACGCTTCTGAGGCTGCCGAAATTTTCTTCAAATTTGGGGATTCACGCCGAAAATGGCTACCGATTTTTTTGACTCACGCTACTAAGGTTGCCAATCTTTCTTCAATTTGAGGGATTCACGTCGAAAATGGCTACCGATCTTCCATTTCTTCTTCTTTTTTTCTTTTTCTTCTTCTTCTCTTTTTCTCTTTTTTTTCTTTTTTTTCTCTTTTTTTTTCAGCTTTTTTTTGTTCTAAAGTCTTACACACTAAAAGGTCGTTCCTCAGATTTCTTCATCTCTTTACTTCTTCACTGTATGCTCTTAAATCCTCATTTGATTAATCACTTCGAATCTAGATTGACATGCTTTCAAACCTTTTGTGCGGAAGGCTTTCTTGTCTTTAGGGTTATCACTCGTCTTCATAAATGATCTTCTGGTTCTTATATTATTCTTATAAGAACACTTGTCATCTTCTTCGCTTGGCGTTGCCCCACTCAACCAAGGGCTTCGCTGCTTTGAATTTTACGACCCATCATGCAGAGCCTTGATCTATTTCTAGTCACCAGGGTGAGCAAAAATGCTTCCATCCCCTGAGCTCATCCTTGATCTTCTCGTAGCATTTCGACGGGAACTAACTCTCGGTCCCTATGCTTTAAATCTCATCATCATTCATTTTTAAAGTAATGCAAAAGGCAATTTACTTGTGTATATTTCAAAAAATAATGATTGTTTGAAAAGATAACAGTCATTTTGAAAATCACAACTTTGAGGGGATACCAAACATTTTGAAAACATTATTTGGAACAAATGGTAAACATCATTTTCTTTTCTTTTTTTAATGACCAAGCATTTTTTTTATTTTAAAAATTAATGTTTGGAGAATGGTAAACAAAATTCGAACTATATTGCCAAACATTTTAAAAAACTAATGTTTTAGGGAAATGATAAACATCAAAACTTTGGGAGGAACTGTCAAACATTTTAAAACATGTTTGCCCCCAAAATATCAAACACCATAGCATAACTGCTTCAAATTGCCAGAGATTAACTCTAATGAAGCACATATTTAGAAGATCTTGACCATTGTGGAGATATATGCAAATGTATAGTTTCTTCTGGTCTAATAGGCTTTTGAGAGGAACAACTCTACCTAGTTTTTACCCCGTTTAAGGTGGCTCTCTTAATCTCACCATGCCCCATCATTCCTTCATTTGGGTGTCGATCAAGCACTTTGAAGTTTAACGTTCCTTGAAGCAAAGTGAACCATTATAGGCGGAATGAAATCTGAAGACATTCTCATTCAACTTGGATATCTATGGATGATCGGAATGGTCTTTGGGGGCTTGCAATGTAGGCCTTTGGTTTATGGTTAAATGAAGCAGTATTTCTATACTTGTGTAACTTGGATATGCTCATTATTCCTTCCATTTTTTGGATCACTCTAGACTGCCCGTTTTTGAGTTTTCATCCTAGAGTTCATATCCTTTCTTTTTTACCGTAGGCTGCCTTGCATTGTGGCTATATACTGATGTTTGTTTTTTGTACAATAATGTTTGATCCTCCAAAACTCCTCGAAACTGAGATTTCTTGAATGAAAGACTACAAATACATTTCTAAGAATTCTTGTGATTGGCACGCACAGAAGAAATGTTATCTTGTCTTTCTTCATTTCTCTTCTTTTTTCTTTTCTTCTTTTTCACTTTTTCTCTTGGATCGCTCTAGACTGCTCATTTTTGGGTTTTCACCCTAGAGGTCACTTCCTTCTTCTGTACCTTCAGATCAGTGTATTTTGGTTGGATATTGATGCCATCATGCTCATACAAACTACTCTTTTTCTTCATTTTCAGGATCACTCTAGACTGCCTATTTTTGGGTTTCACCCTAGAGGTCATTTCCTTTTTAGAAATTGACAATCTTCGGGCCGACTTGTCTTAACTTGGCTTCAATTCGAGCTTCTATACTAATTTTCAAAACGAATATTTACTTGAAATGTGGATTCTTTGTGTCTCTTGCTCATAGTTGAAGTCTCGTTCTTGCATTGTTTGATTTGTATGTGAAGCACATACAATATTCTTTCTTTTTCTTTTTCCCCCTTTTATCTTTTTTTTTTCTCTTTTTTCTTTCTTTTTTTCTTTTCTTTCTTTTATTTTTTTCTTCTTTTCTTTTTTGTTTTAGACTGCCCATTTTGGGTTTTTAGCCTTGAATCTATTTCTTCTTATTCGAGTATATAAATGTATCCTCGAATCAACACGTATCTATACTGGGTATTGATGCTATCTTCCGCTCGAAGTTAATTGCCTCTCTGTAGCTCTTCTAATATTTACTCGATCTGGATTGCTTCAGCCTTTTGATTGTCATTTCTCTTCTTTTCTTTGGTTTTTCGTTTGGACATACCCTTGTTTTCAACCACTTTCATCTGATGATTTTTTTATCTTCGTATCTAATTCATCCGGTCTCCTCTCTGTCTTCTGGTAAAGTAAAAGAATACCATTCGTCGTCACATTCACAGTTGTCCTGAGAAAGCCTTCAGGGGATAGAGGTTTAAGGTCAACTCTCGTTTCAAGGATCTTAAACGACAAGTGCCCGAGAAGATAAATTCCTAAAATGGGAACTGCCCATTGTCTAAACACTCGCTTTGTTCCTCTGTTAGCCTAAGTAAACTAGCAGATACTTACATTTACAGTATCCCCACAACATTCAATATCTTCTAAATATGCAACTTAGAGTTGATCTTTGAATCTGAAGCAAATGTACTGTTGTATTCAAAATTCGAGGACCTGGTATAGAAATGATATATACGTATGTCCAGTCAAAAATGCGTGTATATGCATATGGGAGAATAAAAATTACCCCATAAAAATAAAATGTTTAAAGATTCAAGAATGTAAAAATACTTTCTAGATGAAAATGTGATTTTTAATTCTAAAAAATATATGTTTGAGAGTTTTTTTTAAAGCATTGAGAATTTCTTTGTGAACTGATGGGAAAACCATAGAGACCTCCGGACTACCTCCCGAGTACTAACTCATTCCGATCCTTTGTAGTGTAGGCTTGCCTCTTCTCTTGTTTTTTCACCGCTGGATCAACTCTCTCGTCAAGGTCCCATCATTGATCAGCTTCTTGATTTTCTTCAATAAAGGTCTACATTTTTTGGTGGGATGCTCCAGTGCCCCATATGGAATTCGCATGTGCTACTCGAGTCAAAACTATTGGCAGATGGATCAGGTGCAATCTTCATCGGTTTAGGAGCAAGATAGTGACCCCTACCAAATGAGGCCATATGTCTGAGATGGATGCTTCGAACACTTCCAAATTTGCACTCGTCCGAGGAATTATCCTTGATGACCCTGAGGTGCCATTTTGTCTTCTTTTACGACCACGAGAACCTTGAAAGTGGTACCCATTTATATCTTTCTTTTATTCTGCTCCTAGGCATGTTCGGTTCATTGAATTAAGACTCAATTTTTCTTCTTGGATCATGTATTCTATAAAGTCATCATATTTGCCCATCAATTTCTCGAGCATCTTATGGAATATGGCTTGAGACATGGAAGTCATTTTCCTCTTCACCAATGGGAGGCTGCACTTGGGCGGCTAACCTCCGCTATCTCAAAGCACATTCCTTGAAACTCTCATCAGGTTTCATCCTCGTACCCTGGAGATATTGACAACTTGGTGCCAGGTCTAGAGCATATATGTCGGTTAAGTCTCCGCATGACTACACTTGGTATCTACTCAAACTGTTGTACCATATCACGATAGGTCCTGCTAGACTGTCGTGGAAGTAGTGGATCGACAATTTTTCATTCTCGATGTAGCCTTCTATCTTTCTACAGGACGTGGTCAGGTGAATCTTGGGGTAGCTTGTTCTGTCATACTACACAAATCTTAGAATCCGGTGGAATGACCAAATCATGGCTTTCTTGCGTCGAATGCATCAATCTTCTTCTTTTTCATTTTCTTCTTTTTTCCTCCTTTCTTTTTTTCTCTCGAGCCCATCTTCTAACTGCTCGAATCTTGATTTTTGAGTGTGCCATTTCTTTTACTTGGGAATGATAATGCTATGTAAAATTTTTACAAGGTAATGATAATGTTATGTAAAATATGCCATGACTGTATGTGATGCAATGCAAGGTATGAATGCAAATGTGGTGTTGATTCTCGAACAACCCTTAAAAAACTTTCGTTCAATAGAAAAATGTCTGGTTGCAAAAAACTAATAATGAATTACATGTGACAGTTAGTTTCCTTCTGGAGATCTTGATTTCGGGAAGCAAAGCTCGTGCTTCACGTCTTGCCGTCGTCTTCAGGATGACGGGTGACGTCGTCTTCTCTTCTTATGCTACTCCATGGACTCGTGACGTTATGATCATTATTTTTGTGGCTTTTGAAAAAGACATCAACAAGTGCATAATGCAGATAATATATTTTCTTTTGTAGATCTAGGTGTAAACAAACTGATCTTCGAATAATGTGTCTAAACCGAGAGCATAGCTCTTTTATTGGCTGCCTTGACCGGCTCTCAATTGTGTGTCAATTGGGGTGGGTGAAGTAGGTTGACATGTAGTGCCCAAAATTACACAATTCTCTTTTTTTTTTAATTTTTTTTACCTTTTTTATATTATATTATTTTTTTTATTTTTTTTATTAATTTTATATTAATAATATTATTATTAAAATAATACTAATAACACTAAAACTTGATCAAAAATAAGTGATTACACTTTCGGGTTGGTAGGCAGGTGGTCAACATCCCCTCTTTCATGGTGAGGGTTGACTCTCAAAAACATATTGACTTTTCTCTCACAAGTCCATTCGGAGGCGGTCGCCCTGGAAGAGTGAAGAGAAAGAACCAGAGGGCAGCTGCCAAGAAGGCTTCCGGGGGAGACGGCGATGATGACGAGTAAACCTTAAGGCCATTACCTCACAAGCAGGAACCCTTGAAAAGCCTGAGTACCTGAGTCTATGTTTCCAGATCTTTACTGTAGTGGATTGTGGTAAATGCTTTGCTTTTAGTATTCTGTTTTATTTTTTGCCCTGGATTGAAGCTATTTTGAGTAATTATTTTGTTTAAAGATTAAAATATTTTAATTGTGGTTATTTTAGGGGACAATGTCATCTATTTAACCCAAAATCTTATCGAGTGTCGATCCTTTTCTTAAATATTGCTAAACTGGGTAAGTAGTTTTTCACTGTGAGAAAATTTTCCCTCTCTTTTTCTAAATTTGATCGTTAAAGTAAAACAGACTTAAGTAATTGGTTTGTTTCTTATTCATTGATGGATGCTTGGCAAGTAATGTTCATTTATTTTCTTTTCCACGTGTCAAAACAACAAATCATTTAGTTTTAATATAGTTTGACTCTTTGTGATAAGTATTGGACTTTTGTGTATTTGTGTTAAATCAAATGTTTTGTTGACGTGAAAATGTTTAAGGATTGATGTTTGATATATATATATATATATATATATATTTCAATCTTAAAATTACCAACCCCTGTATTTATTTCAGTAATTATATTTGTTTGAGATATATATTTATTTCAGTCTTAATTATTGCTCTAGTTAAATTAAACATTTTATCTTTGTACCACAACTAATATCTAAAGTTCATTGTAGGAAGATTCCCTATGAGTTGTCAAAACACGAATTAGATGAAATCTCCACTAGAAAATTACAAATACTTTGTGCGTCGGTTTTAAAAGTGTCGATCTGCTCCACTTTTGATTACATTGGCAAACAACCACAAAAGGGGATAAAATTATTCATGACCACCGACAAACACAAATCAGAATCAAACGTCATGAGGATACACGAACATCAAGCGGTCGCAAATGTATCAAAAAAATGTGTTATGAGACAGAGATGTGTTATAAGTTAGAAACGAGCTATAAAGGCAGAGAAAAAGCGTGTTATGAAGACAGAAAAACAAGCGCAACAAGATGTGTGAAAAGAAGATAACCTAAAGACATAGAATTTTATTAAAAAATAAAAAAAGTAAAAATCAAAGCAAGAAATAAGAAATCATGGACATAAAGCCAAAAAATGCCCTCAACGTTTGACATAATAGTTGCTTTGGCCTTTATTCTTTTTTGAAGCAATCCGGTCCTTAACATTTCATTTTGGGTCAAAATGGCCCCTCTAAAGATGAAAACTGTCAGTCAACTGACGGTAAATGGCTTGAAAAGACGTGACAAACCTATATGGCAGTGCACACTGACATGACAATATCATACAGACAAATGTGTTGACTTAAAAAATTGTTACATCAGTCAAAAAATAATTTTATAAAATTATATAAAATAATTTTTTTCTGCTGACTTATCATTCTGTCAAGTCATTTCAAATTGTTTGCCGTCAGTTTTCTAACATTTTTTATTCGTAGAGAGGCTGTTTTGACCCAAAATAAAATGTTGAGGGTTGAATTACTCTAAAAAAGAATATGGGCCAAAGTGATTCAATCAACCGTTGAGGATATTTTTTGATTTTATGCCGCTGCCGACCAATACCAAAATTGATACCGCTATCCGCGGCCAAAACAAAATAATAAAAAAAGAGACAATAAGCCGTGATGGGAGAAAACATTCCATGATATTTTTTTAATGTAATATACCAACAACAGACATCATTTTAGTTCTGATTGATATTAGATTATGAATTAGATTAGAGGACTCCAATTATACTAATCTTAAGTTATACTCATAAATTATAATAGTCGACTAAATATAACACATTACATGTAATTACAACCAAATTTAATTCACAAAATTAAAAATTCTCGGAACCGGATACAACATTAACTTGAATACAAAACACAGTAGAACGATAAAGAATAGTTTACACGTGAACCTGTAGAATTCATTTGACACTTGACAGGGGACAGGTAGGCGAAAACGGCAGAGGAAATCTTGTTGGTTAGGAGAGTTAAAAATGCTGTTAAAGTGACAAAGTCCCGGTTAGGCAAAAGAATCTTATGGGTAGGTTTGAACGAAGAAGCAACTAAGAATGTTTCAACGACGGCTCCGACAAGAGAATCTTATAGACCCCAACGTCCCGCACATCTCTCCTCTTTTGCAATGTTTTACGACACCACCTAGGAATCTCTATATCCTATAAAACCCTATTTTGTAGGAACTTAATCCACACATTCCACAGCATCTAATTGTTCTCTCTCTCTCTCTCTCTCTCTCTCTCTCTCTCTATATATATATATATATATATATATGTATATATGTTCCACGTGCTCTGAGTGTGCCTCAGCATTGGTAGCCACACTCCATTGGCATTCCTATAGGCTATAGGTATTTTATCTCCAACTCTTCTCATGGCTTCCCCACGCACAAGTGAACCATGTTGCGATCAAACTGTTACTGTAGCCGATGAAACCGATCGGCGGACTGACTTTGTGCAACGAGCTCAATGGATTCGAGCAGCCATTCTAGGAGCTAATGATGGATTGCTTTCAACAGCATCCCTAATGCTTGGTGTAGGTGCAACGAATGACGGAAGACGGTCCATGATCCTCTCTGGACTAGCCGGAGCACTTGCGGGTGCATGTAGCATGGCTGTTGGCGAATTTGTTTCCATTTCGACACAAAGAGACATTGAAAAGGCTTTGAAAACCGACATGACCACGCATCGAGACGATGTCAAAAAGCACGAAATAAGGTCTCCCGTTATAACTCTAGATCCGAATTTGCCACAAGGTCTGTCTCCTGGTCAGTCTCCTATAGTAAAAGTGGTAACAATGGTGCAAGATGATGACAGGGAAAATTCACTGCCTAACCCGTATAAGGCCGCTTCAGCATCGGCTCTGGCATTTCTATGCGGGTCGGCCGTTCCTCTGGCGTCGGCTGCATTGATCGAACAACATGTTATTCGAATTGTAGTGATTGCAGCGGTGTCATTAATTGCTCTCCTCGTGTTCGGTTGTTTCGGAGCTTATATCGGGGGCACCCCGGTTAGGGTATTGGCAGCCAGAGTTATGTTTGGAGGGTGGATTGCGATGGCGATTACTTATGGTTTACTTAAGCCCTTTGATAAATATCACACTGGCAACTATGATTGATTAGTGCTATATATCTTTGTAAAGTTTCGAATATGAACAGGGACAAGATGTTATTCGAATATGATTATAATTTAATAAGGTAACATAAGATAATATATAGTTTATATATATGAAGTTTAAATTTCGGATATGAATATATGATGTCAACAAACTTAAGAATCATGTTCGATTAAAATCGAGAATCCAAAACAGGAAAAGTTGGGAATCACAGAGCTAAACACACTTGTTCATCCCCAATTAACATGGCAGGGACAATAAAACTCGAAAGCAAGGAATAAACAAATCTGAATACAAACCAAGACAGACTTCGGGACTGCATCTTCCTTTTTGCAATATCTTTACACACTTGTTGGAAAGATGCCTAAAAAGGTGAATTATTAATGTCCTCTCTTGTGTACAAAACTATTATGAATATGTTAGAATGGGGAGCCTTAAGATTAACTAAATGTGAAGTAATGTAACTATTGTAAGGAAATGACATGGTTCGGCTAAAATGTAAACTACATATAATGTGTTTACGTTCAGGAGGAGATTGCCAGATTGGAGATTGATAGAACTTGACTCGAATTTTATTGTCATTTAACTTGAATTAAGACATAATTCTATCAGTTGAAAATTACTGGGTGTTTGAGAATAAAGATTTGTTGGTGTGGATACAGGAAAGAGACTCGCCTTCTTGTCTTCATGTTCAACAGCCCAGTGTAATACCCATTTTCGTCCGGACCTCAAATTATATTCGAACAGTCTACCTTGTTTAAACCAAATTTCTAAAAAAAAAAACAAAAAATAATAATATAAAAGCAAGGCATGCCATGCCTTGGCCATGCCCCGCCTCACCTCACGCCCATATTTCCCATGCCCTGCCACATGCCCCATCCCCTATTACACTTTCCCCACACTACACTCCACGCCACCTTCCACCTATTTTCCCCATTCCCCTAATCCATTTAAAAACAACCACAAATTGAGCATTGAAGAGGGCCGGCCATTTCAAGCAAAAAAAACAAAGGGGGGGCGGCATTTTCACACAAATTGAAGGGGGCTGGACGGCGGAATGAAAAATAAAAGGGGAGCTCTCGGCATTGAAGGAAAAAACAATGGAGCTCTCGGCTATTGAAGAAAAATAGGGGGAAGAGCCGGCATTCACCTCTCATTTTATTTTGGGTATCCTTTTTATGTATGTTTATGGTGTAATCCTTTTTTAATCTAATGATGTTTTATTAGTAATCTCTTATTTATTTTTAGTTATTCCGTTTTTATACGTTTTTATGTTCATATCTTTCTATATGTTGTTAAGATGTTTAGATTAATTCTTGATAGTCGTTTAATATTTGTTTTCTAATTCTCATATGTAAATATGTGTGTTTACTTTTATCATGATGTGTAGTTGTTTATGGCTTTTATTTATGTATATATACATATAGTATTCTAATATGTATTTATTACGTATATGTTTTTTGGTATGTGAAACATGTTTTATATTATTATTTATATATAAGTTTTTTCTACAACCCATATTTTACGTATAACTTTTTATATTTTCTATATTTTTATACCAGATATATATATAAGATTTCATGTATATATTGTTGTTTGTACATATTGTTATGTTATTACGTTAATTAATATTTGTGAATAAGTTAGATTAATATTTATGTATGTATGTTTTGAATATGTTGCATTGTGGTTTTTGTTTAGGTTTTATTATATGTATATATGTGGTTAATTATTTCTTGAAGTGTGTTTTTTCTCCTTTTTCACATGTTCTTTTATGCTTTGTTATTGTGATATATCATGTTTATGTTTTTTTATTTGTGTTTAATGTCGTGATAGTGTTATATGTATATCATGCATTTGTTGTATTTATATATTTTTCTTATGTGTTTGAGCATGTTAGAATTAATTAGTTTAGTTTTGGAAGCATGTTTTTTTGCACGTTTATATTTATATTTTGTCTTATTATTGTAACATGTCATGTTATTTCCGTTCATGCATTTCATTTAATATTATTTATGTATTTATGTTAGATTAGTAGGTTATGATGTTAGTATTTATTTTTTATCGCATTGTATTTATTTATGTTTATGTTTGCTATGATCTAAGACTGCATTTCAGAAATATATAACTTTAATACGGCGCTCTTTTATCCGAGCGTAAACGAGGCCAGTATCAGGCGTAGTGATGGTAGTTGGGCGTTTACTCTCGAATAACAGGGCCTTTAAAATTTACTCGCACATATAACCAGATTTTAATTTAATTGTCACTTTAATCCGGAAAGTCTAATATTAATAAAGCGGTAGTTATTAAAGTACCAATTTTGGGCGGTGTGGGGGTGTTAATCCTTCCCCATCCGTAACCGACTCCCGAACCCATCAATTTTAAATCTCTGGTTTTTTCGGTGTCCAGTCCACCTTGAGTGGCCGGTGGCGACTCCATTTTTAAATAAAACACGGGTTTTATAAAACTCCACGCGGAAGACATCATTTTCAAAATAAAGTAAAACAAAATAAAAACCACATTTTTTAGCGAGAGGGATATCGTTACAGATTGCGACTCCGCTGAGGACATTTTTTGGTTTTCAAAAATAAGAGAGTCGAGCCTTTTTCAAATAATTACCGCTTTATTAATATCAAAAATTTCGGATTAAAGTGACTATTAAACTAACATTCGGTTATAATTGCGCGTTTATTTTAACACATTTAAAATATGACATATAAACCCATTTTTTTAAGTGGGGGGAAAACGCTAATGCTTTTGTGGAGATATCGTTCTCCCGTGTAGGCCTAGCAAGTACCCTTCGGGGCTCGAGTACCTTATGCTTTCGTAAGGATATCGTTCCTTCGTTCAGGCATAAGCGAATGGGTCCCCCTGAATTGAACCTGGTTGAAAGGAGCCTATAATGGGTGATGACCGGGGGCCTTGCTACTCTTAGTAGAGGACAGCAAGGACAATTCGGGTACCTCTTAGCACCAAAACTGCATATAGTGAGCCGTAGGAGCCAACCCTTTAGAGCCATGTCGGTACTCTGCCCGTTAGTGATACCCTATTTAGGCTCTGTTGCCTTATTTCTTGTTTATGTACAGTTTTTTAATTACTCTATTTTTGTTATATTTATCATTTGTTTTATTTAATCATTTTATTTGGTAATAACTCGTTTCATCTTTATTTTATTCTCATCGCATCGATTTCATCTGCATCATTGTACAACATCATCACAATCTTAATTTTACATTGCATCGATTTATGACATACTTTGTTTTTTACATGCATTCATTTTGAGACTGGTCCCCAGGTTACCCCATTAGATACAACAAAGTTGATCGACCTAGCACCTTACAGAACCTCTGCAAGAACCTGATCTTGGGGCATGTCCAAAAGCACCCTCCACGTCTTTTACAAATATTGTGCCTCTAATAAGGCCTCAGTCTAGCAGCATTCTTTGCCAAGGTCCAGCCTTCATTGCCGAGTCAAACTCTTGCATCCTTGACCACAGTCTGCAAAACTGCACCTAATCCAAAAAAATAATAATAATGAGCTTCCATGAACCAACACACAATTTATGAACCCAACTTAGGGGGCAACAGAATCAGCACTCAATGTGTCAAATTCAAGAGCAATTTCAGACGATGGCATAAGAACGGACAAAATGTTGGGGCATGCACCCAGATGGATAATCAAACCCAAGAAGAGGTTAGGGCACTGTCACACGCAAAAGACCAAGATCCTGACGGGACCAGTAAAGAGTCACGAGCATCTCATTGAGGGCCAAAAAAATCATATCACATTCATGCATTTGGATTGCATTCATCTTGCATTAAACCATTTTTTGCATACGTCATATATTTAGATTAAGTGCATACACCAAAATCACCATGCATTTAGGGTATACACATGCATTTAGACATAAAATTAGATACATTCATGCAATCTTGCTTGTACATAACAGGTCTCAACATGGGGGGCAAACACGAAGAAGATGCTGAAACACCCAAAATAAAAGGTATCAGTGACAAAATCTTTGACAATTACTGACCAATGTTTTTTCTTTTGTAGGATTTGATTCCTCCGACGATGGTGTGACGGACGCCAACATTCCAGATATTGCCCTCTACCGACAGAAGCAGAGCAAATTTTTTCCAGACATAGTCTCTTGCTGCCAATAACACAACAATCCCACATCTTGCAAATCATGCCTCCGTCAGTGGTAGTACGCCAACTTAATGAAGATCTTGCCTCCGTCGGTGGTGTTGCATATCAAATTTTTCGTCCTCAGATCCTACTCTCCGCTGATGGTGTAGCCGATTACAGGTTGTCATTATCCGATCTAGTCCTCCGCTGATGGAGTGGCTGAGTCCAAGCTGACATCGTCCTCAGATCCTGCTCTCCGCTGATGGTGTAGCCGGTTCCAGGTCGTCATTATCCGATCCAGTCTTCCACTGATGGAGTGGCCGGGTCCAAGCTCCCGTCGTCCTCAGATCCTACTCTCTGCTGATGGTGTAGCCGGTTCTAGGTTGTCATTATCCAATCTAGTCCTCCGCTGATGGAGTGGCTAGGTCCAAGCTGTTGTCGTCCTCTAATCTTGCTCTCCGTTAATGGTGTAGCCGATTCCTGGTCGTCATTATCCGATCCAGTCCTCCGCTGATAGAGTGGCTAGGTCCTAGTTGCTGCTGTCCTACTTATCCGCTGATGGAGTGGCTAGGTCCAAGCTGCAATCGTCCTCTAATCTTGCTCTCCACTGATGGTGTAGCCGATTATTGGTCGTCATTATCCGATCCAGTCCTCCGCTGATGGAGTGGCTAGGTCCAGTTACTGTTGTCCTACTTATCCACTGATGGTGTAGTAGGGTTCCAGTTAATGTTCTGCTTCTCCGTTGATAAATCCAACTTTACTGATTTTCAAGTCCTTTTTATTAATGAAAAAGAAAAAGAAATCAAAGAAAAAAGAAGAAAGAAGAAAGAAGAAAAAAAAGTAAAAAAGAAAAAAAAGAAAAATCAGAAAAAAAAGAAAAAAAAATGAAAAGAAAAAATGAAAAGAAAAGAAAAATTCAAAATTCAAAATTCAAAATTTATCAACTTTCATCGCCCGATCTAGTCCTCCGCTGATGGAGTGGCTAGGTCCAAGTTGTAGTCGTCCTCTAATCCTGCTCTCCGCTGATGGTGTAGCCGGTTCCAGGTCGCCATTATCCGATCCAGCCCCTCCGCTGATGGGGTGGTTGAGTCTATGTTACCAACGTTTTCCGATCTTACTTCTCCGTTGATGGAATAATAGGGTCTAACATCTATCTTTTGACCTAGTCTCTTCGTCGGTGTTGTAGCCAGGACATTTTTACTCTCATATTACCATGACGAAAAAAGAAACAAAAAACAACAAAAAAACAAAACAACAAAAAAACAAAACAAACAAGAAAATAAGGAAAAAGTTGTCAGTTTTCTGATCTTGCCTCTTCGTCAGAGTTGTAGCTGGATCAGACATCAGAACTTTCATCCATCGATCTTGCCTCCCCGTCAATGTCGCAGCTAGATTGAATTTTGTAGACCCTGTTTCTTCGTCAGTGTTGCAGCTGGGTCAAATCTTCTCTAGGTATTATCGTCGTCAATAATGTAGCAAGCTGAACTCATTTTGCTCCCCAATAGACAACCCCCATTTTGAAGAATTTTGCTCCCCAAGAGTGACAAGGTAGATCAACCAAGACAAGAAAGAAGACTTGCATCAAAGAGAAAGAAGATCTACCGAAGAAAGAAGACACGCATCAAAAGGAGAGAAGTTCAGCCAGACCGGACAAAAATGGTTATTTTTTTTATCTTTGCGCTATTCCTGTTACACAGCAATGAGTAAAGAGGGGCAGCTGTAATACCCATTTTCGTCCGGACCCCAAATTATATTCGAACCGTCTACCTTATTTAAACCAAATTTCCAAAAAAAACAAAAAATAATAATATAAAAGCAAGGCATGCCATGCCTTGGCCATGCCCTGCCTCACCTCACGCCCATATTCCCCATGCCCTGCCACATGCCCCATCCCCTATTACACTTTCCCCACACTACACTCCACGCCACCTTCCACCTATTTTCCCCATTCCCCTAATCCATTTAAAAACAACCACAAATTGAGCATTGAAGGGGGCCGACCATTTCAAGCAAAAAAACAAAGGGGGCCCGGCATTTTCACACAAATTGAAGGGGGTGGACGGCAGAATGAAAAATAAAAGGGGGAGCTCTCGGCATTGAAGGAAAAAACAATGGAGCTCTCGGCTATTGAAGAAAAATAGGGGGAAGAGCCGGCATTCACCCCTCATTTTATTTTGGGTATCCTTTTTATGTATGTTTATGGTGTAATCCTTTTTTAATCTAATGATGTTTTATTAGTAACCTCTTATTTATTTTTAGTTATTCCGTTTTTATATGTTTTTATGTTCATATCTTTCTATATGTTGTTAGGATGTTTAGATTAATTCTTGATAGTCGTTTAATATTTGTTTTTTAATTCTCATATGTAAATATGTGTGTTTACTTTTATCATGATGTGTAGTTGTTTATGGCTTTTATTTATGTATATATACGTATAGTATTCTAATATGTATTTATTACGTATATGTTTTTTGGTATGTGAAACATGTTTTATATTATTATGTATATATAAGTTTTTTCTACAACCCATATTTTACGTATAACTTTTTATATTTTCTATATTTTTATATCAGATATATATATAAGATTTCATGTATATATTGTTGTTTGTACATATTGTTATGTTATTACGTTAATTAATATTTGTGAATAAGTTATATTAATATTTATGTATGTATGTTTTGAATATGTTGCATTGTGGTTTTTGTTTAGGTTTTATTATATGTATATATGTGGTTAATTATTTCTTGAAGTATGTTTTTTCTCCTTTTTCACATGTTCTTTTATGCTTTGTTATTGTGATATATCGTGTTTATGTTTTTTTTTATTTGTGTTTAATGTCGTGATAGTGTTATATGTATATCATGCATTTGTTGCATTTATATATTTTTCTTATGTGTTTGAGCATGTTAGAATTAATTAGTTTAGTTTTGGAAGCATGTCTTTTAACACGTTTATATTTATATTTTGTCTTATTATTGTAACATGTCATATTATTTTCGTTCATGCATTTCATTTAATATTATTTATGTATTTATGTTAGATTAGTAGGTTATGATGTTAGTATTTATTTTTTATCGCATTGTATTTATTTATGTTTATGTTTGCTATGATCTAAGACTGCATTTCGGAAATATATAATTGTTAATGCGGTGCTCTTTTATCCGAGCGTAAACGGTGCCAGTATCAGGCGTAGTGATGGTGGTTGAGCTTTTACTCTCGAATAACGGGGCCTTTAAAATTTACTCGCACATATAACCAGATTTTAATTTAATTGTCACTTTAATCCGGAAAGTCTAATATTAATAAAGTGGTAGTTATTAAAGTACCAATTTTGGGCGGTGTGGGGGTGTTAATCATTCCCCATCCGTAACCGACTCCCGAACCCATCAATTTTAAATCTCTGATTTTTTCGGTGTCCGATCCATCTTGAGTGGCCGGTGGCGACTCAATTTTTTAAATAAAACACGGGTTTTATAAAACTCCACGCGAAAGACATCATTTTCAAAATAAAATAAAACAAAATAAAAACCACATTTTTTAGCGAGAGGGATATCGTTACACCCAGTTATGTTGCTCAAGAATGCACTTCCCAATTCCCATGTGTTGTCTGAAATCCACAGCACAGAGACATATTCAACCACTTTAAAGTGCCCAACAGAATGAGCACTGGGGACAAGCACAGCAGCATGCCAAGTGCTCTTCAAAATGATTGGGAAAACCACAAGCCCAATTCTGAGATGGGTAAACCATGGTTTTGGTTATCACCTTTAAAAACTTCCGATTAAACCACCCATCTTTCAAATCTCATTCTTTTTGTCACCCAAGTCCAACCGTTAAGTGTTTTGTTTAAATTGTTTGGATTTAAGTTCTTTTACCACCCCTAGAACTTCCTTTCAAACTCAAATTTTCGGATTCCCTCTAATTCAAAAGCGACAGAGTAGTTTTTCCGAAAGTCAAAAAGAGGAGGAGAAAAAAAAATAGATCTTGATTCCACGATAATCAGACGCTGTAGATTTATAGATCAGACCAAGATAACGTTAAAACTTTGATTTGAGTTTTGTTGATTTCAAAGAAAACTAAGCTAAGAAGAAGAAAGATGCGAGAAAGGAAAACATTTTGGTACAAGTTATGTCGTAAACGATAGCTAGCGGCGATAGACAAGGAAGTTACCAAGGGACAAAAGAGTAAAATGTTAGGTCAATTTCATTAATAAAATTACCCAAAACGCAATGTTTTGATACTGTCATTACACAACTAACAGCAGGTGACAAAAAAACAAAGTTCAAAAGTTAGGTAAATCATAAGTTTTAAAGTTGAGTGACTAAAACAGACTAAACATAAAAGTTGAGTAACTAAATGTGCCCATAAAAGCTCTTAATTGTATCTCTAGAACCTTTTTCTTTTATATTTACGGCTTAGCCCCGTAAATCAAAACAAAAATCTCCCCTCCCTCCTTGGTGCATCTATCTATACCCCAATCCTAAAAAATTAAACCCTATACTCTAATCTTAATTTTCAAACCCAAAAAACTAAACCATACACCTTAAACTATAACCTTATTCTAAGCTCTATTTTTAATATAAGGACACAAAAAAATAGAAGATTTCTATTAGATCAATACACTCATACGCAAAACTTACATTCTTCGTTACGGGCATTGCATTAGATCTCAGGCTCGGCATTGATTTGCAAAGATCAATAACGAAAATGAATCACGTAGGAGAGTGCACTAATGAATGGGGCCAAAAGCAGACGTTTTACATTTTTGCTTTATGTATATCCAAAGCCGTTTCTGAGTGGCGCTAAAATTTAAGCCCCTAAAATAAATACTAAAAAATAAAATTTAAAAGTAAGCCCTAATAAAAAGTATTAGAAAATAAATAAAAATTTAATAATAAATATTAGAAAAAAAATTTAAGCGTATATTCCTAATAACAAATATTAGAAAAATGTCCTTATTGGACCTCTAATAAAAAATATTAAAAAATTAAATTTTAAAAATATGTCTCTAATAATAAATATGGAAAAATTAAGCCCCTAATTGCAAGTATTAGAAAAAATCGAGTCTAATAACAAGTATTGAAAAAAATTAAGTGTATGTCACTAATAACAAATATTGAAAAAAATAGACTCCTATTAATAATTATTAAAAAATAAGACTCCTTGTAACAAATATTAAAAAAAAAATTAAGAGTAAACCTCTAATAACAAATGTTGAAAAAATTGAATCTTAATAATAAGTATTAAATAACTAAAATTTAAGAATAAACCCCCTAATATTAAAAATTAAATTCCAATATCGAATATTATAAAAAAAATTGGACCCATGCCCAGGTACGGCACTGTGTATATCATTCGTCCTCCTCACTGTTCTTTTACAACTGAATCATTTACGTAATTTACGACTCGAATGTTACAAAACCAAAAAATAAAAATAAAAAACCAGCGGTGATTTCTTTTGAGCATTTGCCCACGAAGGAACGCGGGCCGATAATCCGGCAAATGAATGTTATATTACGTTAAGAAAATGAAAATCTTGAGAAAAGTGAAAGGGTCGGTACTACTTCATTCGCTGCGCTTGATGCCACATCGGTATAGCTACGGTAGGCTTGTTGACACTTCTGAATCTGTAGCGCCATAAAACAAGAGATTCTTCATTAGTACGGACACGGTAGTACCTTTACAATTTCCATTTGCCTAATATCATGAACCATAAAATTAAGCACCGAGCAGTAAAATCGAAAATTACCTCTTCAGGGCTAAATTGAAGAAGCATTCCTATAACAGGTAGTAGAGCTTCCACTTCACCTATTCAAAGAATTAGCAAGGTTCCAAAAATAATTATGTCCACTGACATCGAGACTTGGAAACGTTAACACAATTTCTGCAACTATGAAAGTTGGTACCTGTTTCAAGAAGCTTTAGGATTACATTTTTCAGGTATGTCATATCAACGCCTTCTCTCCTTTTCGATCTTTCCACGTTTCGAAGTTCTTCCTTCAGCATAGCTTCCTGTGTTTGTGAAGCATGTAAAGGAGAGCATGTAACCTTCTCGGTTGACAAATTATAATAATTTCAAAGCGAAGAAAATAAAGAGTTTGATGCGCCACAAGAATATCCATTTCATTTTACTACATTGTCGGATTCTTGCCTTAACCAAATGACATGCAATTTCCCACACCAAAAGACTACACTGAGGACTAATCAGAGGTACAAATACAACACGTAATGAAACAGCAGGGTATGTCTAGATTTCTTCATACCTGTTGACTATGGAGGCGATTTTCACGTTCGAGCTCCTCAATCTCTTCCTGCATTGAGTATGCATCAACAAACCAGAATCTGGAAATTAATTTAAATGGAATGGAAATTACTAACCTGAAGGGCTAAAATGTGTCGCTGTGATTGTGCCAGCTCTTCCTCCCTCTGAGCTTGCTGCCTTGCTAATATCTAAATTTGAAGGACAAGTCGATGTAAAATCATTTCACAAGAGGAAAAAAAAAACTCCATAGAGAAAGACATTTATCAAAAAGAAAATTTTATAAAAAGGAAGTACAAAGCTACCAGAATCTGTTGTTCTGCTGCAGAGGTGTTTAGACTTGGAGCATCTTGTTTTTGTATGGCAGAAAAGACCAACAGTAAACCTCAGAGTTCCATGACCGAATAGGTAAAAATACAAAATAAATAAATAAAAACCTAAGTTTCTATCTAGAAGTAGGATAAATATTTGCAAGTAGTACCACGTAAACACTCATCATACCTGTGTTGTAATTCTCAGTGTGATCAGCCTGAAAATTTCAATTTATTGTAAGCCCAAAATTTAACGAAATCAAAACACCTCTCAAGGGTGTTGAGGTTTCAGGTATGGTCTACAACTATACAAGAAAAAAGGGAAACATACCAGTTGTCTTGACTCCAGAGATCGTTGAAGATTCTTGTTGTCATCCAAAAGTCTAGAAATTTCATTATCCTTCTCCTCGATCATTCTATCAGCCAGATTTCGTAATGATGCATGCTCCTCCTGCAAGTGAAGAATCCAATCAATAAAAACATAAATAAAAGTTATCTATCATCATCCAAGTAGGATACAAATTCTATGTACCTTCAACCGCTTATACTGTAGTTTTGTCTCCTCTAATTCCTTTTGTATATCTTCACCAGAGGACGCTTCATTTTGAGCAGTAAGTGCTTCGCACCTGTCTGCAAAATCAGCAATCATAAATGTAACATTATTCAAAGTTCAAGACAGAAGCATACTTGAGAAAGGAAGAAAAAGAAAATTTTGCATGCAGTGAAACAATACATCGCCAAGTTTCTTCCAAGTTTTTAAGGTCCATTTCCCATGCAGCTTTCTCTGATTGGTGGTGAGCATTAGCAGAATGGAGATGGGTCTCTAAACTTTTGATCTGCTGTTTGGCATTGTCAAGTGCTGCATCTCTAGTATAAAGCAGGGTGAATAATTTCAGTATAGAATTCAAACCAGAAAAGGTGAACGTAATGTTCTGACATAGCAAAAGCATAAAATCCAACATATATTTTTGGCATCCCTTTTTTCTTTCCTGACTAGTTTCCTTGAGATCATAAGTTAGGTACATATAGCTATCTTATCATGGCTTTTAACTTATAATGCTACCTTTCTGCAAGTTCTTTGTCATGATTGCCTAAAACATCCTTAAGATCTTGACGGGCCCTATCCCTTTCCGCAGATACCAATGACAATTCTCTTTCTACTTCCTGCAGCAATCAAACAAATGATTTTCTTATATTTTAAAGAATGATGAAATGTAAATAACAAAGTTATAACTATCTTGTATTACGATATTATACTTTTAATGCTTCTTCAAGCACTTTTGTTTGTTCAGACTCTTTAGCTGCTGCTAGTTCCGCATCCTTTTTCTGGAGTAGCGCGTGTGCACGAATTTTATAAGAGGAAAATTCCCTTTCAAGACGGCTAATCTGCAAAACAAGAAGCAGGATATATAAGGTTCTGCTACATATTTATGCCTGTTGTGAGCATAATTCAGCTAAAATAACAAATTCACGTCCTTAACAAAAAAACATCCAGAGGAGGTCATGCAGAACCAAAGTATAAATTGCAGGAGAAAAACTAACAGGAAAAAATGAGCTGCAGATAAAGTTAAACCTCTTCTTTGGCAGCTGCTAATTCAGCTTCTTTAGTACTTAACACCTGGGTTTGCAGAGATGCCTCTGATTCCAGCTGACCTATACAACAAGTAAAATATTTTTTCATTTTCTTGAAGATAAGTGACGAATTTCAAATTACAAGTCTCTCTCTGAAATGTTTATACTTCTCAATTTAGCAGCTTCTATTTCAGCACGAATGCAGTTACTCTCAGCAGCTTCCAGCTTTGTTTTGAATGCCTGAGAGGCAGCTTCCCAGCTCTCCTTTTCCTTTTCCTGAAATATCACACAGTTCGCCGATGATAAGGAAAAGAAATGTTAACCCACTATATTTGTGAATAATAATAATTATATTGTTTTCATTATTGGCATTTACTTATTTGAAGAGTTTGATTCATACGTGCTCAAGTTTCACGTGTGTAAGCTCTCCTCTAATAGATTCCACAGCAGCTCTTAATCGTGCAGCTTCGCCAGTTGAAGCTGCCTCAATCTCAGCAATTTTAGACTCTTTCTCTGCCAAAAGCACCTGCAAAATTATGTATCAGTAATACTTGCTCAACCTATTACAGAGAACCTAGATATGACACACAGAATGGAAAAGAACAAGAACCTCCCCCCCCCCTTTTTTGCTGACCCATACAAAAAAAAAAACTACTTAAGAGTTTAGGAAGAACGTATTCAATGTCCAACTAGGGAGAAATGCTGTGACAATAAATCTTACCTGCAGGGAAGAAATTGTTTCAGTTGCCTTAGTTCTATCAGATAAAGCATCAGCTAGTTGTGCTTCCAAGCTCTCTATATTCTGATGAAGAGGAGAGAAGCATCAGAGAAACCAAAGCACCATTCTTGCAAGGTATGCTGGAAAAACTCTTTGCATCTTAACCATCATTGACACGTTATACATCTGAATATTCAACTTACCTTCTGATGTTTAGCAGCTACCTCTGCCACTGACGCTTGTCTTTTTTCATCTGCAAGTTGTAGTAGTCCTTGCAAGTCTTCTAACATCTAAAATGTGAGCATGTATAAGATAGACTCCATCAAGAATTTCAGCAGCAAAATACACTAGGAAGACAAAGCAACAAAACATAAATCCATCCATGGGAGTTGATGTCATTGTTAACTCTGTTTCATTTTCAGAGTTCGCACATGAAGTTACCAAGTATAAACACTTGATCAAATTGATGATACAGTAAGTTATGAGTTACAAGAGGGTATTGTTTAATAGTCTCCCAAAAAGCAGACAAAGATACATGACAACTATGGATATTGGAACACACGAAATATTGTTCAGAACCAAACACAAAAATTGTATGCACATAAAGATATAGTACCTGTTCTTTCTCTAAAACTGATTGTTGGAGTGCTTCAATTGTATCCTCTTTAGGTTGCATTGAACGGCGCAATTCTTCTATATTGTCTCGGAGTCTAGGTATAAATGGCATCAGAATTAGAAAAAAGTGGTAAATAAGGAATAAAACTCTATAGGCTCTGTCAGTCGGTGTTAAGACAATGAGATTCATAATAAAGGATAAGTGCATGTTTTTAGGTTCAACTTTATTGTTAGAATTATGTAGTTCAACAATGATTGTACTTATTGTTTGCACTTCGTAATTGCTGTCTCTCTGCATCCATCGCTTTCAATGCTTCATTTGCTTGTTGACGTGTGCGCTCAAGCTCTTGCTGCAGACCTGACTGTTGGGATGATGCTTGCTCAAGTGAATCATTAACTTCACGAAGCCTGGCCTCAATGTCATCTTTTTCCTGAAAATAACAATCTCCAAACAAAAATCTAACTTGGTTCCCATGCAAAAACGATGCCTTCCTTCCATTATTTCTATTGATGTAAAATTTTAACAAAATTAGGAAAGTGCTGCTGTTAAATAAAATAATAAAAGGGAAAAATTCACCTTCTGAACCTCTTGAATGCGCTGTTTCGCACGCTTGTGAAGCCGGTTAAATTTGGAGTCAAGCTCATTGTACTTATCCTCACGCTCTTTTATTTCTTGATCAAACTTTTTTTGAGCTACAACATGATCAATGGAATATACTCAAGGGTCAGAACAGAATTAACAAAAATAAGACCATGTATGACACTAAAAACAGAGTGATCCTTCTCTTGTTTCTGAGATGTTCTTAGAGAAAAGAAGTACCTGGTTTTCAAGGTTACATAGAGCCAATTTTACAAAGAATATTCCTTTAATATTTTCAAAATATAAATAATATGCAAGTTTTAATAATGAATTCCTCTGACCTTCAGCATGCTTGCCAGAGAGTTCTTGAGCTTTGGCATCTGCTTCTGAGTAGACCTCTCGAAGATGCTTTAAAGCCTCTTCTGCTGCAGCTCGTGTTTGTTTTTCTACACTAAGTTCTCTGCTCAAAGATTCTATTCTATTATGCAGTTCTGTTACATTGGCCGACAACTCAGTTTCCTTTTCACTTACATTAGTTTGTTGGGATGGAACATCACGTTCTGATTGGACATTTTTGAAGCTCTCCAGCTGAGACTTTAGGTATTCATTCTTGAATTTGAGTTCGGTAACTGTCTGTAAAAGCTTATCATGAGCATCATCCGAACTCAAGTTGGCATCTAACCCAGCATTTTCCTTGGAAAGATCTCCATTTGTTTCTGACAACTGTATCTCAGGCTTCAAAGAATCATCTTCCCGAGTCTCAGGCACTTGAATAACCTCCTCATCTCCCTCCCCAGACATTATCACACGCTATATAACAATAGCACCACCAACATCAGCTACAACCTAAAGATTATAAATGAAAAACTAATTTCGAAGCTATTAACCATAGAGCTAGCAGATCATGAAGCTAATTAGCAGCAAACATTCTTTAAGAGCTATTGGAAACTGAAAGGACAAAGTCACCATTCAAGTAATGCTCTCAATTGCTCGCTCTTTGATCAAGATGAAATTATTTCATATCTAAAAATTAAAAAAACATTTAATGATAGTTATAATAAAATTACACTTAATAAAAAATATAATTGATAAAACTATTTCATATCTAAAAATTATTTTAAGAATCTTCATCGACATATTAAGGATTTATATATAATATACTGGCGGTAGAAACTAAAAGTTTCTACAAACGCATTAGCTTCAAGGTTTAGGAACTCAGTTTAGTGTGTATGGTTTATGAGTTTAGATGTAGGTGTTTAAAATATAAGGGTAATGGTTAGAATTTAGGGGTTAGGGTTAGATTTTAGGGTTTAAATGTTATGGTTTAGGTTGTAGGGTAATATGTTAAAGATTTAGGTTTTAACCTATAAACTCTAAATTTTAACAATAAACCCTAAATTCTATTCACAATCACTAAATTCTAAACTACTAAGCTTAAACCCCTAAACCATACACCTTAAACTAAATCTCTAAACCCTGAAACTAAAGTACTTGTAGAAACTAAAAAATTGCATTGTCAGTATATCAAATAATTATCTTATCATTAATGGTAACAACCGTGCAAATAAATATAATCCTCCTCACTCTTTTCAATCCATGTCATAATAAAAATATAGTGAATTAACGACATGGATGAAAATGGTAAAATTAGTAATTTTTATTGGTCGAAATTAGGGGTAAATATTTGATCGATAAAATAAAAAATTAAAGTTAATTGAGTTGACGAGTATTATTTTATAACTCAAATTTTATTTAAAATTTTTTCGAGTCGAGTTTATGAAATTCGAGTCGAGTTAAATCGAGTTAATTTGTTAGAGTTTATGTTCAAATTTAATTGTGAATATTTATAATGTTTATGGTACTAATTGGTTCTAATTTAAACAGTTTCTATAATCGTATACAATATATACGGAAAATACTTTGATACACAAGCTTGTATAAACTTCTTTTAATTTTAGGGTTTATGGTTTTAGGTTAGAGTTTAGAGTTTAGTGTGTGGGGTATAGAATTTAAGGTTTACGGTTAAAATTTACACAACCCTTCTTATTTAAGCTATAAAATCTAAAACCTAAATCCCTATCCCTAACACCCTAAAATCTAAACCCTTAAACCCTATGTCTTAAACTCTAAATTCTAACCATAAACCTTAAATTCTACACCCTACGACCTAAACACTAAAACACAACCTAAATCCATAAACCCTAAAATTAAAATACTTGTGTTGTGTATCAATATATATATATATAGAAAATACTTTGATACACATGATGTGTAAAAAAATTTACACAACCCTTCTATAAAAATTAAACCTAAATCCCAAACCCTAACACCCTAAAACCTAAACCTTAAATTCTACACCTTACATACTAAACCCCTAAAACCTAAACTCTAACTTAAAACCCTAAACCATAAAATTAAAAGGCTTGTGTAAACTGTAAACTTTAGTTTTATTATTTTCCTTGTTATTTTATTTTTTCCAATTTTAATGCGATTCTCTACTCTTCTGGGACACGGTTCTTTTGCCTTTGTAGCACTGTAACCTTCTAAACTCGATCCAGAAGAAATAGGTCGAATCTAGGAAGTCACGTTTAAAAACTTTTCCTTCAAGAAAACAAATTTTAAAGATTATACTTTAATTTTTTTAAAAAAATACATAACGATAATTTAATAAATGTCTTATAATAAATAAAACATAAATTTCTTAAATAATATTTGAATGTTTAAATAAAATCTCTAAAATAAAATCATAGTAAAAGAATGCTAAAATAATCAAAAAAAAAATATAAATAATCCCCAAGTATAAAATTACATCAATGTCTCAAAATAATTATCTAAATAACTAAAAATAGTTTCGTACTAAATAATAAAATAACCGGATAAAATGTGAGATCCTCCAAGTACCACGTCACCTAAAGTCCAAAGATATCTGTAAGAGAAAACTATGGGGGAGTAAGCTAAAATGCTTAGTGTGTCTCTAAAGTGTAAAGAAAACCATAATCATAAAACATAGTAATATTTTCTTAAAATTCTTTAAAACATAAAACAAATGGTACAATATCACAAGCGAAATGCAATGCACCCAACTACGTCCGCCAAAGATGAGGAAGGTTCCCATAACCTCCTTGCTACGTCCGCCAATCCGAAGTGGAATTCAGCTCGAAGGGTGAAACCGTTGAACTTCCTCCGCACAAATCTCAACCCATGCTCATACATGTATGATGTTTAAAACTCAAATTTCATAAACACAATTCCATAAATCTGATATTCCATAAGCATACGTCATAAATTCATAAATCATAATCCATAAATCATGGTTTCCGTAAATTTCGATGTTTCATAAATCAAATATTTCATAATTAAAAATACATTCTAAAATCGTATGCATATGATGTCAATCATACAAGCCATAATGCATATCATAATCAAGCAAGGTATAAAACCATATAAAAATTTATTTATTTGTAGCACCGAAAGAAAACACACCTTAGCCGAAGCAAACTCAACCTACGGAATGACGAGTCTCTCATAATCAAAAGTACAGGAACCAACTATATTGGTACCTATAAGAATAGTCCTACGATAACACTATTACTATTATCACTATGATTAAGGAATTATTCTTAAATACTTATTCAACGAAATTTAATGATAGAAGTATACTTATCTGATTCGTATCATTGACCTCCTTATCAATTGAAGACAAGGTTAGATTGAACTATGTCAGAGACTCGTCGGGGCTTAATCGAATTAAATAAATAAATAAATAAATAAAAGATAAAAAGATGTGTTTCGAATATAAATCGAGAGAGGGAGATGGAAGGTGCAGCTGTACCGTAAAAGAATGTAGGGAAAATGTTTAACACAACTTAAATATACAAATCTTTAGGTAAATTACAAGGGAACTCCTTGTTCTTTTCTAGGGTTCACAAAGTAGGTACTTAATATCAATTCTTTATAAAAAGGTCACTAAATTTGTTTAAAATTCAATTAATTCCCAAATTTCTTAATTAGGGTTTCATTTTTTAAAATTTTCAATTTCTAGGGTTTTGAATTAGGGATTTCAAAATTAGGGTTTCAAATTTGGGGAAAAAGTCGAGGTGTTACAACCCTCACACCCTTAAAAGAAATTTCGTCCTCGAAATTTCCAGACTTAGCGATAGATCCAAAAGTTAACTAACATAACTTAAAATTTTTCGTTATGAATTCCTCATTCTTCAACATAAAAGGTAGCATAGAAATCTATCTATAAAAGGAAATAATCCTAGAATTAGAGTTGGTACTTGGAGTTTCTATTCAAAATATATCTTTAATTCTTTAAAATAACAATTTATCAGAAAATCCCATTTTGCCCGAAAATATTTAATATGCATGCAAAAATTATTTTTTTGTTTAAAATTTTATGTAAGCATCATAGTCCGAAGGTTAAACTTAGCTTTGATACCACTAAATGTAACCCCCTAAACCCGGCCCAGAAGAAATAGGTTGAATCGAGGAAGTCACGTTTGAAAACTTTTCCCTCAAGAAAACAAATTTTAAAGATTATACTTTAATTAAAAAAATCCATAACGGTAATTTAATAAATGTATTATAATAAATAAAACATAAATTTCTTAAATAATATTAGAATGTTTAAATAAAATCTCTAAAATAAAATCATAGTAAAAGAATGCTAAAATAGTCCAAAAATATATAAATAGTCCCCAAGTATGAAATTACATCAATGTCTCAAAATAATAATCTCAATAACTAAAAATAGTTTCGTACTAAATAATAAAATAACCAGATAAAATGTGAGACCGTCCAAGTACCACGTCGCCTAAAGTCCAAAGATATCTATAAGAGGAAACTATGGGGGAGTAAGCTAAAGAGCTTAGTGTGTCGCTAAAGTGCAAGGAAAACCAAACATAGTAATATTTTCTTAAAATTCTTTAAAACATAAAACAAATGGTACAATATCACAAGCGAAATGCAATGCACCCAACTACGTCCGCCAAAGATGAGGAAAGTTCCTATAACCTCCTCGCTACGTTCGCCAATCCGAAGTGGAATTCAGCCCGAAGGGTGAAACCACTGAATTTCCTCCGTACAAATCCCAACCCATGCTCATACGTGTATGATGTTTAAAACTCAAATTTCATAAACACAATTCCATAAATCCGATATTCCATAAACATACGTCATAAATTCATAAATCCATAAATCTTGGTTTCCATAAATTCCGATGTTTCATAAATCAAATATTTCATAATTAAAAACACATTCTAAAATCGTATGCATATGATGTCAACCATACAAGCCATAATGCATATCATAATCAAGCAAGGTATAAAACCATATAAAAATTATTTATTTGTAGCACCGGAAGAAAACATACCTTAGCCGAAGCAAACTCAACTTACGGAATGATGAGTATCTCATAATCAAAAGTACCGGATCCAGCTATATTGGTACCTATGAGAATAATCCTACGATAACACTATTACTATTATCACTATGATTAAGGAATTGTTCTTAAATACTTATTCAAAGAAATTTAACGATAGAAGTATACTTATCTGATTCGTATCATTGACCTCTTATCAAATGAAGGCAAGGTTGAATTGAACGGTGTCAGAGACTCAGCGGGGGCTTGATCGAATTAAATAAATAAAAGAAAATGAAGATGTGTTTCGAATATAAATCGAGAGAGGGAGAGGGAAGGTGCGGTTGTACCGTGAAAGATGTAGGGAAAAGGTTTAACACAACTTAAATATACAAATATTTGGGTAAATTACAAGGCAACTCCTTGTTCTTTTCTAGGGTTCACAAAGTAGGTACTTAATATCAATTCTTTATAAAAAGGTCACTAAATTTGTTTAAAATTCAATTAATTCCCAAATTTCTTAATTAGGGTTTCATTTTTTAAAATTATCAATTTCTAGGGTTTTGAATTAGGGATTTCAAAATTAGGGTTTTAAATTTGGGGCAAAAATCGGGGTTGGTTTTTGTGGTTTGCTTCATCTGTTGTTTGGCATGATTTTAGAATACCTTAGCGATCGTTTGTTGCTTCTGTAGAGATCCTCACAGCGCTATTTTTCTGATTTGATTATGTCAGTGGTCATAGAAAAGATTGATCAACACTCTTTTGATGGTTTGTTAGCCGATGTAATCAAAGCTGTGTAGATGAGCAATCTGTCTGATAGTTTGGTTTGCTCACCACTCTTTTTCCATCCCGTAACGTGTCTTGTTTGGCTAGAGACAAGAAGATTCATGAAGTTTTTTGGGTTTTAATAGTATGTTAATCTCCATAGAAGTGTTTATTTTTCTTTGCACATTTGTATGAGATTTTTAGTGGACTAGTCCTTTTTTCTCTCTCTCTTTAATGCATTGTATTTGTAATATCTTTCATGGTGATTAATAAAATCCAGATATTATTGTTAAAAAAACAACATATACATTATAGGTGGTATTAAAATTATGATTCAAGCTATTTAATTTTTTTAAAAGAACTTCAACGAATTTTGTTAGCGATATTAAATAAATTTTTGTTTTTCTTAATTTTTCTCTCTCAAGACATTATTTTTTCTTTTGGTGGCCCTCATGGGGCATTGGTGCAATAGAGCCTGGTATTATCAAAAAGTTGACAATATCTACTAAGGAAAATTCTTCCATGCTCGACGAGCACCGATGAGCACCACTATCGACGAGCACCGAAGAGCACTATTAATCTAATTTATAAAGATTTAAAATCTAAAGGACTCATCGTATAATTATAATTTTTTTTTTAAATAAAAAATAAATTAATTAAAATCCCTTTTTTATTTTTAATTTTCTTTTAAACATTATTAAATCAAAATATATATTCCCAAATCACAAAAACCTAGTTTTTTCTTTTAAATTAACTTCGTCGCCGCCGCCGCCGCTGACCACATCCACACCGACCTGCCGCCGCCCGTCTGTGGCCGCCGTTGAGCCTGCCGCTGTTCTCCACCGTTTTTGCAAGAAGGTAATTTATCCCCAATTCCTCCATTCAAACCCTAAAAAATTTAATTCAATTTAGGGGTTTTGCCGCCAATCGCCACCGTCTCCGGCAACTCGCCGACATCCCTATCCGTTCAGCCACACAATTCCAGCATCATGCTAAATCGATATCCCTAATTTTTGTATCCCCTAATCCCTTAATTCCCAAACCCTAACCATCGCCCTAACCCTAATTTTTGAATTTAGGCCAATGTAGAACCCCAATTCCCAAATTGAGTGCCTTAATTCCCATTTTGGAACTCCAATTACTGTAATAGCACCCTAATTTTAGTGTTAGAACCCTAAATCCCATGTCTGATAATGAATTCCCATATCGAAATCAGTCAGTCGTACCGGTACGGTGGTTCGAGCGTACCGGTACGCAGATTTACCTAGTATTTTAAGACGTTCTACCTGACCCGAACCCTAATTCTAGAGAAAAAAACCCAAACCCAACCTGACCCGACATAAATAAAAAAATTATCAATTTTCATTATTATTCGATAAAATATAGAGCTAATTGAAAAAATACAAATAGAGAGGAAGCATTATAATAATTATTCCATTTTTATTGGATAAAATAGAGAGATTATTGAACTATATATATAAAGAGGGGCATTGTAACAATTACACCTAAATATTTAGAATAAAATTAAACTATTATTTCGGGTAGGGTCGGGTCGGGTATTTTTCACCTTAAACCCAAATCCGCATGCCCCGCCCTTATCCTCAAAAAATCATACTCGAACCCGATCCAAAACCAAAATTTTCTTTAAAAAACCGACTATAAGATCGGGTCGGGACCCATCGGATATGGGTCAAATAGCCATCCCTAATCATAAGTGATATTATAGTTATTACTTATTACTCGAGTTATTTTTAAAAGAATTGTTATAAATTTTGTTAGTGATATCGAATCAATTTCTTGATTTTTTCACTCAATAAATTTTTGATAGCTTTGGTGGACCTAGAGCAGTGGTGCAATAGAGCCCTTATCAATAAGTTGACAAAATCTTAGAAATGCAATTGCAAGTATTTTATGAGATTTTAATTGTAAATTTACTCTTAAGACCCTTTTCACCGTCATAGTTGTCCTGCAAAGTTCTTAGACACTTATATACACATATATAAATAACCAATAATTTAAACCAGCATAATAAAAGGTATTCTTCAGCCCATTACCTTATCCACCTAACAACTAGATATAAATCATTTGTGGTATTAAAGTTATGATTCGAGCTATTTATTTTTAAAAAAGAAATTATATGAATTTTACTATTGATATTGAATCAATTTTTGACTCTTTTCCACCCTAAGACATTATTTTTTTAGGGGTAAGCGTTTGATCGAGTCTAGTCGAGTCAAAAATTTTCAAGTTATTCGAGTTGAAGAGTCATATTTTACAACTCAAACTTAATTTAAAATTTTTTTGATTCGAGTCGAGTTCGAGTCGACTCGAGTTTTCGAGTTCCTATACAAATTTAATTGTAATTAGTTACCATGTTATAGTACGGTTTGATTCCAATTTAAACGACTTTCTCTAATCATATAAAATATGCATATATATTTCTTCATATTATTTTTCACATGCATAAGTAAGATTGTAATGTTATTTAATAAAAAATATCATCTAAACTATATTTATAATATTATTTTTAAATAAATATATTTATAATATTATTTTTAAATAAGGACTTTTGGGGATAAAGTATTGACGGGAGTATTAATGAGTCAATGAATTAATGTGAAGAAAAAAACTTTACAAAAAATTTCAGTTGAATGATCATATTGAATAAAATGTAAAGTTAAATGGCTAAATTGCAAAAAGAATGTTTTTTTTAAAATATGAATTGAAGTCATATAGATATTATATAGTGTTAGTGAATCATGTGGCTTAATTTTGGTCAAAAATAGACTTAAAACAAAAGATAAATTGAAGAAATGGGAAATCATTCAAAGGTGAGGGGCTAAATTGCAAAAGTAGGAAATTTAATTTAAAAATATGAATTAAAGCTAAATAGTGGTTTAGGAGCATGTGGTTCAAATTTGGTCAAAAATTGACTTAAATGAATGAAGGATTGAAGAAATGAGGAAATCATACAAAGTTAAGGGGTTAAATTGAAAAAAATATGTAATTTATTTTCAAAAATATGAATTGAAGCTAAATAAATATTCTACATTGGTTTAGGAATATGTAGTTCAAATTTGATTAAAAATGGACTTAAAATAAATGAGGAACTGAAGAAAAATGAAATCAGAGACTAAATCACAAAACTATAAAATTTGGTTTTTCTAGTTGGACAAATTTCAACTCGACTCGAACTCAAATTTTTTTCAAATTACTCAAATTGACTCTAATAACTCAAAATGTAAAAAATTAATTTTTTTCAAGTAAAGTTTTGCTCATCCTTAATTTTTTTTTTTACCTTTGCTGAGACTTCTAGAGCATTGGTGCAATAGAGCACATCATTATCAACAAGTTGACAATATTTTAAAAATGCACTTGCATAAAGAGATTACTTTAAATGCTCTTATCACCATAATATTTGTCGTGCAAAATTTCCAAACACATTTATCACAGTTAAAATCTCATAAAATGTTTTCCAAGAAAATGACTCACTGGGCCACGTTCTTCTTCGTTTGGTTCGAGAAAATAAAGTCCATTTTCATTTTTAAATTTTAAAAAAATAAAAAACAGTGAAGAAAACGTGTTTGGTTGAAAATTAGAAAATAATTTTTAAAAATAAAAACAAAAAAATGAAAATTTAAAAACATAAAAGATATTTTCATTGTTTTCATTGAAAATGTTATGAGAAAGTGAAAATTATGAAAACAAAGTTCTTTTAAAAAATTTTAGCTTCATTTTAACCCGAGTCCAAATCCTTCTAATTCTATTTTTAAAACTTTGATTTATTTACTCATATTTTATTTATTTATATTATTATTATAATAATATTTTCTAACTATATTTTATTTTAATTATATATCACTTTTATCATATAAATCATGTATCATCATGCAACTATGTAACATGTATCACTTCTATCATTATAATAATATTTACTGTCATGTAACTATGTAACATCTGTATTACGTAGATCATATATCACTTCTATTATATAAATCATGCATCATTATGCTGTCATTTGCATGCTCATGATCTACCATGTAATCATTTTGTTATTATTATCATCGTGTTTGGCTAGAGGCCTATGGAAACCCCGTAGCCTATCTGCACCGTAGTGCTTTGTCGAGTACGTACTTGAGATGACACTTTTTGCTCCTCATATAAGGACGCTATTTGCTCCTTATATTAAAAACACCTCGTTAGTGCCAATTGCACTATGGGCTTGGATCCCCAGGGTGTATCTTGTTTCATTTTAATCTTATTATTACCCATATTCCTTGTATAGACATGCATTGCCATTATGCATAATGCATCATCAATTATGCAAACAATAATTCGTACCTGGTATTCCATCAAGCTTGCCATGTCGAACATTGTATCATATCATGTATTATAAAGAAATGCAATGTCAATTTCAATGTAATGCAAACATTTAGAAATGCACTCACCTGGGCCATTTATTAGTATGTCTCACTAAGCTTTATTGATCATTTCCTTATATAGTATCTCGAACCTTCTTTTTGATTCGGATCCAACTTCATTTATCACATGAATATAAATAAACATTTGTTAGATTCACTTCTAATAATATTTCAATTAAGCTATTTAAGTATTCGACATAAAAATTTTCATAAATTTCTTTCCTTCCTTCCTTATACTGTCAAATACCTCATTTTGGTCCTTAATAACCATTTCGAACTTCAAATAATTCTTTCAAACTCTCTAATTAATTTTAGATACAGAATATCTAAATTTTCATTTCTGCCAGCTATGTACTACTTCAAAGATTTATTTCTATAAAATAATCTAAAACTCAAAATCCGATTCCTTTTTTTCTTAAAGAAACTAGATTCAATAAGATTTCACCCATATAAATTAATAGCCCAGATTCAACTTGTACGATTTATGCCGATTTTTCAAAGTCAAATTCCAATGCTAATTTCGGAACAGACTGGATGCAGTTTTTCTGACCATTCGTCACTTAAAAATTTACATCTTTTGACTCGGAACTAGAAATCAGTTTCCGTCTGTTGGAGGAAAAACTAGACGAACAAATCTTTACATCGGTATAAAATTCACCTTCTAACCATTTTTTTAGAATTTATGGTGAATTTTCAAACTCACTGCCAAAAATCTAGTTTTACACAGTTTCCATAAATTTCTTCAACTTTTTATATTCTCCTTACTTATATTTACCAAATGTTCATTATGGTCCTTAATGACCATTTTGGACATAAAACAAATTTTCAAGCTCAATTTGAACAATTTCCAATACTATCTCTTCATTTTGGACTAATATCCTTTTAGTCCCTAAACTTTCCTTTCTTGTTATTTCAATCCTTTTAACTTCCTTTCACTCTTGAATCATCAAATCTATCAAGTATTCATAAATTCAAGACCAATCCTATAACTTTCTTGAATTTCTGAAAAGGTCCCTAAATTTTCAAGAATTGCCGATTGGTCCTCCAATTTCCAAAAATGTTCGTTTTGATCCCTAATCATCAATTCATGCTATTTCAAACATAATTCATCATTTCCAATGCTAAAATAAATTTTCTAATAATTTCCCCTAATTTTCAATAATTTTTGAAATAGTCACCAAAAATTCCAACTTGGGAAATTATTCAATCTACCATCAAAATCAACCTCCTAACTTCATAATTCATTAAATTTCATCCTTATTTAACATCACAATCAAAATCCCTAAATTCTAGGGTTAGGGTTTATAACTTAAACATGGAATTTATCCAAAATTCACACTTGATTCCATGTTTACAACATCAATTCTACCATAAACAACCTTAATTCCATCAAATAACATCAAAAGCATAATCTTCCTTAATCAAGAACATAACTCATAGTCATCCATTTCAAATAAAAATACCATCAAAATGTAGAGAATCAAGCATAGATCACTTTACCTCAATTAATTTTGCTTGAAATCTAACTTTGATCCTTGAATTTTGATCTTGAAAATTTGAAAACCCTAGCCCCTTTTTATTTTTAGGTTTTTCGAACAGCCAAGGAGATGAAAACATTGTGTTTTCATCTTTCTTTAAAATAAATACACATGTTAAAGGTTAAATGAATTTTTAATTCATTTAAATAGTAAAATTACCATTTTGCCCTCTATGTTTCAAAATATTTCAAAAATGCCATCCATGGCAAATGTCCAATTTGCCCTCCAACTAGTCTTTAATTACATCAAAACTTGAAAATTGCCACTCCATTAAAATTGAACCAAATTGGTTCCAATCCAACCGGCCAGGTCCCAAAATATCTTAGATTCTTATTCATGGCATTTATTCGATCCAAATATTCGAATTCCACTCAATACGATTTCCAAATTTTCTTCCTTTGAACTTTAAAGCTTTATAGCCACTAATATAAGCCTCGTACGAAAAATTCGAGTAACACGAAAGTGTCACTCTTGGAGGTGAACTATTCATTTACGAGGTTAACTTACATAAAATTTGGAAATTACCCTTTGGTCCCTAAACTTTTCCAAAGTTTATACTTTGGCCACAAAACTTTCAAAATTTTCATTTTGGCCACTGAACTTCAATTCCTATTTCAATTTTCCTCAAATTTTTACCAACTTTGAAAGTACTCAATTCAACTCACCATCTATCACAAGATACTTTTAAACCTTAAAAATTCCCTTTCATGTAGACGTAGACTGAATTTTCTTAGCTTAGTCTATTATTTCGATAATTATTAAAAATCTTCATAGCATAAGGTTTCTCATTGAAATCCCTTTATTTGAGAATCATACGAATATTTTCTACTTTTACTGAGTCCAAAATATCGATTAGAAACACTTTTATAGGACCTTCACGGAGGTCACCCATCTTTGTATTTCCCTAGCCTGAACACGTTTAACAATTTCATTTGATCCAAAATTGGTACCTTTTCTGCATCTTAATTCTTAAAACCAATATCAAGGTACCTATTTCGATCCGATTCACTCTTATACTGAATAAAATTACTTGTTGAGAAATTTACACTTTAGTCCCCAAACTTTTCCAAGGTTTTTACTTTAACCCCCTAAACTTTCAAAATTTACGATTTAATCACCAACCAAAAATTTGGGATATTACACTAGGCCTCTCTATTTTGATTAATTGGTCTATCTTTGAGATAAAGTTTTTGGCTTGATTGCCCTCGAGCTTGACTTCTAAAGCGGAGGGTAGCTTAACAGGGAACGAGGCGCCGGCCTGATGAAGTGGTGCTTTTCCTCGAGAAAGCGTTACTTGAGGATCCAATTGACCCTTAGCATGAGGAGGAGTAAACCCCGAAGGATAAGTAGGACACTCATTCTCATCAGTAGGATTGGGGTTTGCCGTAGGATTTACAACAGAAGTCTCTCCTTGTCCGGGGAGCTTAAATCCGAGCATTTTGGCAATTTGGCCTAGCGTGTCTTGTTGAGACTTTTTGAACTACTCCATTATGTCTTGTCAGGCCTTAGCTAACTGCTTTTCCATCTTTCGGGCCAAATCCGTTTGCATGTCCCTTTGGGTTTGCTCAATTCGGTCCAATCTTTTTTCGTTCATCACCTTAGATTTTTGTCAGGTTCCGTAGGGATTTTGAATAGACTGAATTTTCCTTTGATCCAGAATCACTGTCATGGGACATCCCAAAAGTCAATCTTGATGTTTTCAAAATGAATGCATATAAATGCAAAATAAATGCCCTAAATGCAAAGGTACTAATTTAGACATGGTTTACAAGGAACAACACCCACGAATACATGAGAGAAATTTGCAACTTTGAATATTGCATTTAATTGACGTCTAGGTTACTAGAGTTTCTCTCGATTCATGAACGATTTTCACTGTGTCCACTGATAAGTGTTCAAAAGTACTATTTTTATTACCCTTTTTACTCATATTATTGTTAGACTTAAGCTCATATTAGTTGCATAATTAGTTATTCATGCATTAATTCATGTTTCTTTCCACTGTTGAGCTTGATTACATAACTTGGTGATTTTTGTGGAAAAAGATGCTGCTTTGGTGTGTTTTTGTGTGTGCATGTGCATGATCACTTGCCAAAGCAATGCCGAGCTAGTTGCCAGGGCAATGCATTAAGGATATGCCGAGCTAGTTGCCAGGGCAATGCATGAAGGAGACGCCGAGCCAGTTGCCATTGCAATTGTCGACAAAGAGAAGATGCAATAGGGATGTCGAAATTAATGACTAGACAAGCCCAAGATGACGTGGAGCAAAGCTCAAACCCAAAGGAATTTGATTGCCATGCAGAGATTACAGAAGAATTAAATTCCAAGAAGATAGGAGAAGTTCTAGTAGGAATACAATTATAATAAAGAATTATATTCTTTAAAGATAATTTAATTCCAACTTAAACTCCTCCTCAAAGAAGGACTTTGGCCTAGCCCTGTAAATAGCAAGGAGATTTCGACAATCCAAGTAGAGAAAAATAGAGAAATTTCGACAAGAGAGCATTAGGGGAAATTTCGACTTCTTCTTCTTCTTTGCTTCCATTAGATTCATGGTTTGGGGATTATTCTTTGTATATCTTTTGAACCCAACCATGAACTAACTTGATCGGTTGGGGTTATTGTGTATTGTTGTTGTGAGAAACAATTGGATTTTGTTTAGGTAATAAGAGTTTGCACTTTTTTATTCAAGGTTTACTCATTCTTGGCTTTTATTCTTGTTTGCGAGTGAATTGGGAGAGGATCTCGTAACTTCATCTATTTATCTAATATCGGGAGAGTTAGATTCAAGAAACGAATGAGTATGGTCTTTATTCAATCTATTGATGGTGAAGATTAATCCGGCTTAGGAATAAGTTAAGGATTTCAACGGCTAAGAGGAGCGCAAGATTGGTTGTTGTTCACCCTTGATTCACACAGGGATGTATTATCAAGGCATGCACAAGTAGCTAGAGTTTTGACTTAGGGATAAGAAGAAACCATTGAAGAACGCTCTGCCGAACCTTGAAGTTGCTGCCCAGACGCCAAAGTAGTTGCCCAACTAGTTGCCCAGACAACCATCGATTAGTTGCCAAGGCAACCCCGTTGTGGAAGTTGCCACGGCAACTGAGTTGCCCGTGCACTCTTTTACCAAAACGATCCAATCGGCTATCACACCTCAACTCACGATAACCTGGCCTATCTCTCTCTTTTTCTATCATATTTTCTTTTACTTTATTGCTTTCTAGTTTAGTTATTAGTTAAACTCCCATAATCCTTCAATTGTGTTTTTATTTTCACAGTGCAGTAACTTAAGCAAAGTGGCCCAAACCAAACCCTGTGGAGACGATACTCGATACTCGTATCACTTTATTACTTGCGATGTGTATACTTGCACATTTGCGTAGCACTTATCACACGCAACAAGTTTTTGGCGCCGTTGCCGGGGATTGGCAATTGGTGTTAGTTGTTTTTGTTATTGCATTTTTTTCTCTTAGTTTTACTAACTTTTCTTTTTGTTTGTTTTATCAAAAAAAAATTAGGTGCGCTACAAGTTAAGGAACATCAACATGTCGGGAAATAAAAGCCAATCTATTCGAGAGATGATGTTGGAAGATATGAATCAATCCAATCAAGAGTTCCTTGCACCCTTTGATGATTACCTATACCAACCGAGAAAAGCCCAAAGAACTTATACCGTGGAAAAATCTTGTGCTATGTGTGGAGAACATCATGTGTTTGAAAATTGCCCTCACATTTTTTGTGCATATAACTACATGGAGGACCATAGAGGGAACCAGCAGCAAAATTCTTCATGGTATGGTCAAAAAGCTCAATTTTTTTTTTACCATAACAATTTTGCCGCAGCAACAGATATGCCATGGCAATGTAGTCATTTTCAAGAGCATTCCAATTCCTTGGAGGAAACGTTACTAGCTTCCTTGGCTAGACTTGACGGATCAATTGAAGAGATTCGAGAACTATCAAAATCTATGGATACGAGGATAGCTCAGTGGGATGCAACCTTAGGGGATTCAGAAGATCAATTGGGGAGATCCACATATGTCATGGATAACATGCACCAACAATTCATTCCTAGGGATACTGACGTCCCAAGGCAAGATGATAAGAAGCAATACAAAGAAATCTCTCCGATGTGTGAGGAACAACTAGAACCTCAAAGTCAAGAGGATGCCAATGAGAGAGACTGCCCAACACATGATGAGCTTGAACAACAAATTGCCTCGGCAATGATTGAGGAGCCTGAACAGAGCAATGTCGCCACAACACTCGGTGAAGCTGAGAACAACAATACTACAGCAAATTCTGAGGAACCTGATGCCCAAAAAGTTATAACATTGATGTTGAAGCAGGAATGTGCAGATTGCTCTCATCTACAATTGTCACGGCAATTACACGACCACATGCAAGATCAACGAGATGATAATACTTTGCCAATGGAATATGAGCAGGTAATGGTTGAACCTTTTGAATTCTTTAAAAACTCAACTCGTCCATTGCAGGTATGTCTTGAGGAACCGATGTTGGTAGATTTAAAGCCATCGAAATCTCTACTGATGGAGATTTTTGAGAGGCCAAAAGAAAACGGAGTTTGGATTCGTAAAGCTTTTCAGAAAATTGGTTATTCCCTTGACTTACAGCAAATTTTGGCAACTGATTGCCATGGCAATTGGCTTGAGCAGCAATTGCCACGACAACAAAGGCTACATCCAACCATGATAGAAGTCGACAAGAATGAGGTAATTGAATGGTTGAGAATGGATATAATTTTTCCTATTAATATATTTGTGCCTTCAGGAATAGTAGCAAGGTGGAGAGTATACATGGACTACAAGCGAACAAAGAAGAAAGAAACCTCCACCATGGTAATGCAAAAGGGAGTAGCTGGGAGCACATTGGCCCAACTCTTTTTGGGCAATATTGTCACCCGATGGAGGGTACGGATGGACTATAAGAAGTATCGGAAACGACTCTCCTCAAGTTTTCTCACATATGCAGTAACATTAGAAGTGGTCACTTTAAGAGATGCCTGAACATGCTCTCCTTTCAATATTTTCTTTTTCTTTTTATTTTTATTTTCATTTTTATTTTTAGGAGAGATTTTATTTTTTCATTATCTTTAGTTTTCAGGTTTTCTTTGTTTTCTTTTTCACAACAAGACTCACAACTACTATGCTAAGGAAATTCACTGTCGAATACTTGCCACAGCAACCACAACAGAAACTGGTGATGCCCAGGCAACAACAATGGCTTCGAAAACTACTGATGCCCATGCAAGTGAACCTGTATCGGCAAACATGGACCAAATCAAGGCAATGCTATTCACGCGGTACCAGCCACAAACATTCAACCACTGACCGGAAATTGGATCAAGCAAACGGCACGAAGGAAACTCATCACTCGAGGTGACGACCTCTCTGACTAACTCATTTCATTTAGTTTCTTTTAAATTTTGTTTCACTTTTACGTGCATCGAGGACAATTCTTCTCTCGAGTTTGGGGGGTGTTGGTTTCTAGTTAGTCTCATGTTTAGTTGCATTCATCTTTAGCAATCACATATAGGTTGCATATGTTACTTGCCACGCCTTTAATTGGATTTAATTGCTTAAGACTTGTTGAATATCCAATGATGAATTTTTGCCACAACACTTAATTGAAATAACCTTTAATTTTAGGATTGCATGAAAAGAACTTAGAATTTTATTATGATGCTGATTTTTTTTACACGGTTGTGGCTTGTTGATTGAAAGAAACTTAGTGAACTTAGGTTGCTTAAAAATTTGGGTAAATTTAAAATTGAAAATTAAAAGTTAATTTCTTGCTAGAGGTGCCCAAAACTGGCTCTAGTAGTAATTGCTCTTTCTTGCTAGAGGTGCCCGAAACTGGCTCTAGTAGTTAATGCACATTAAATAATCGCTAGAGGTGCCCGAAATTGGCTCTAGTGAAAATAAAAATAAATGTCCCGATAATTAAATTGATAAAAGCCTATTGTTCACATAGAATCTTGAAAATCAACTTGTACACAACTACGCACACACATTGTCACGAGCATTATAGTTTGGTTCCGGGTAATTTTTTGTGCTATCCGAAAAATTAAAAGGTGATCATACTTTGTGCCACGGTTCCGAGGTTTGAATTCAAGTTTGAAGCATGTCTTTGATGATTAAAGTCTTGCCAGGTAATTATGAGTTTGCATTGCTTGAGGACAAGCAATAGTTTGAGTTTGGGGGCGTGATAAGTGTTCAAAAGTACTAATTTTATTACCTTTTTTACTCATATTATTGTTAGACTTAAGCTCATATTAGTTGCATAATTAGTTATTCATGCATTAATTCATGTTTCTTTCCACTGTTGAGCTTGATTACATAACTTGGTGATTTTTGTGGAAAAAGATGCTGCTTTGGTGTGTTTTTGTGTGTGTATGTGCAGGATCACTTGCCAAAGCAATGCCGAGCTAGTTGCCAGGGCAATGCATGAAGGATATGCCGAGCTAGTTGCCAGGGCAATGCATGAAGGAGACGCCGAGCCAGTTGCCATGGCAATTGTCGACAAAGAGAAGATGCAATAAGGATGTCGAAATTAATGACTAGACAAGCCCAAGATGACGTGGAGCAAAGCCCAAACCCAAAGGAATTTGATTGCCATGCAGAGATTAAAGAAGAATTAAATTCCAAGAAGATAGGATAAGTTCTAGTAGGAATACAATTATAATAAAGAATTATATTCTTTAAAGATAATTTAATTCCAACTTAAACTCCTCCTCAAAGAAGGACTTTGGCCTAGCCCTATAAATAGCAAGGAGATTTCGACAATCCAAGTAGAGAAAAATAGAGAAATTTCGACAAGAGAGCATTAGGGGAAATTTTGACTTCTTCTTCTTCTTTGCTTCCATTAGATTCATGGTTTGGGGATTATTCTTTGTATATCTTTTGAACCCAACCATGAACTAACTTGATCGGTTGGGGTTATTGTGTATTGTTGTTGTGAGAAACAATTGGATTTTGTTTAGGTAATAAGAGTTTGTACTTTTCTATTCAAGGTTTACTTATTCTTGGCTTTTATTCTTGTTTGCGAGTGAATTGGGAGAGGATCTCGTAACTTCATCTATTTATCTAATATCAGGAGAGTTAGATTCAAGAAACGAATGAGTATGGTCTTTATTCAATCTATTGATGGTGAAGATTAATCCGGCTTAGGAATAAGTTAAGGATTTCAACGGCTAAGAGGAGCGCAAGATTGGTTGTTGTTCACCCTTGATTCACGCAGGGATGTATTATCAAGGCATGCACAAGTAGCTAGAGTTTCGACTTAGGGATAAGAAGAAACCATTGAAGAACGCTCTGTCGAACCTTGAAGTTGCTGCCCAGACGACCAAGTAGTTGCCCAGGCAACCATCGATTAGTTGCCAAGGCAACCCCGTTGTGCAAGTTGCCACAGCAACTGAGTTGCCCGTGCACTCTTTTACCAAAACGATCCAATCGGCTATCACACCTCAACTCACGATAACCTGGCCTATATCTCTCTTTTTCTCTCATATTTTCTTTTACTTTATTGCTTTCTAGTTTAGTTATTAGTTAAACTCCCATAATCCTTCAATTGTGTTTTTATTTTCACAGTGCAGTAACTTAAGCAAAGTGGCCCAAACCAATCCCTGTGGAGACGATACTCGATACTCGTATCACTTTATTACTTGCGATGTGTATACTTGCACATTGCGTAGCACTTATCACACGCAACATCCACCATTCTCGGGTTAATACCTCATAATGATGTAATGCAGATGAAATGATGATGCCATGCAAATGAGTATTATATGTTAATGTAATGCAAGTGACACAAAAACACTGGTTAGCATTAAATATTTACAGTTAAAATACTAAAATATTCCCGACATATTTTAGCACGAAACGAACCCTATTTGCAGGATATTCTAATTTCCTAGGGTTACCGCATGGCTCAAAGGGGTGGGTTTCTTGGGTTCTACATGCAGTTTTGGTGCTAAAAGGGTAGTCGAATTGTCTTCGTTGTCCCCTTCTAAAAGGGTAGCAAGGCCTCCGATCATCACCCATTATAGGCTCATTTCAATCGGGTTAAATTCAAGTGGACCTATTCGCTATGTCCATACGGGGAAACAATATTCCCACGAAAACATAGGGTACTCGAGCCCCGAAGGTACTTACTAGGCCCATACGAAGGAACAATATCCTCACGAAAGCACTAGCATTTCCCCCCACTTACACGAACGGGTTTACATGTCAAATTTTAAAATGCGTTAAAATGAACTAGCATTTCTAGAAAGATGTCAAACTAATTTAAAAATGAACTCACAATTTCCAATTAAGGCAAACGATATTCGACTCGTGGCTTGACTCTCTTTTTGTAAAAACAAATTTGTGTCCCTAGTGGAGTCGCTAGCTGTAGCGACCTTTTTTTTCAAAATCACTAAAAAAGAAATAGTTCCATTTTTTGAATTTTTTGTTGTTTTTGAATTTTTAAAAAATAAAAGACTAGAAAATAAAGACTAGAGTTGCCACCAATCATTTTTAAAGACAGACCAGACACCAAAAATGAAATCAGAGATTCTTTTAAAAATGGGTCTGGAAGTCGGTTACGGATGGGGAAGGATTAACACCCCCACATCGCCCAACAATTGGTACCTAGTCGAATATAATTTGCCTTTAATTGGAAATTTGTGAGTTCAAGTTTTAAATTAATTTAAAATCCGTTTAAAAATACGGGTAAATTTTAAAGGCTCCGTTATTCGATAATAAACGAATGAACCACCATTACTGTGACTGATACTGACCCTATTTACTATCGAATAAAAGGGCACCACATTAACAATGAAATAAGTCAAATGCGAGGGAATAGAATAAAACAAATAGGTATATACGAAATTAAAGCATAAATAAAGATGGAAAATAAATAAATAATAAAAAATCCGGAAAAAAGACCGGATCCAACAAGATAAAAGAAATATCCGAAAAAAGGACCGAATCGAGCATAAAAAATGCGAAAATTAAATATCTGGAAAAGGACCGGATCGAATGTAATATAAAAGCGTAAAATTAAAGAGCGGGAAATTAAATGAGGAAAGATAAATGCGGAAATTTAAAGTGCAAAAAATTAAATGAGGAAAAATAAAGATTATATGTGGAAATTAAATATCAGGGAAAGGACCAGATCGAATAGTGAAAAGAAATATAAATAAATAATAAATGTAATATATAATATGTACGTTATGTATTATGTACAATATGTAATATAATATATATGTACGTAGCTATATATTATAATAATATACATATAAGATAAGATAAATAATATGTGATATATAAAAATAATATATAAAAAATTAATATAATGTAATATTATAATATATAAGACATATAATATAGTATAATTAATATGGATAAGATGATACAGTAGCATATATATAACTATATGGTAACTGTATAATGTACATATAATGTGTAAAGGACCAAAATGGAAGATAAACAAAAAATAAAGGGAGGGATTAAAATAGAACGGAACTTAAAAGGGGTGAAATCGATTTTAAAATGAAATGGGAGGGATGAAAATGGGAATTAACCCGTGGTTGAAAACAAAAGCGGGGATGAACCTGGAGGATTGAAAGAGAAAATAGACCACTGATCACCAGATTAATCTAGAAGTAAGGACGAACTTAAAAACTTCCGAAAGCCACAAGAACTGTGGGAGGAATTTAAAAAGACGGAGTGGCCTGCATGGTAATTTAGGCGAGACGGGGGATTTAAAATTGTAAATAATCCTTTTTATTTTAGGGACCCGGTATATAAGTAAAAACAAATAAAAAATCATTTTGCTTTGTTTATATAAAAAAAGAAAACTTTCCCTCTCACTCTCTTGGGTTTTCAGAAACTAGTGGCTTGACCACCGTAAGCCGCCACCTCGGCCAGCGCTACCAGTGGCCGGCGACATAAAACTTTCTTTAGTTTTGTTTTTATGCGTGTGTTTTAATTCAAAATCTGAAACTGTTTTTAAAAGGGACTTCATTTTATTTAAAGAAAACAAAACGATTAAAAAAAACTTTTCGTAACACCGGGTTCGACGAGCACGACAGTAAAAAGAGAGAACCACGACGGCGCTTTAACGAAAAAGGTATGAAACCCTAACCTTTACTCTTTTTATTTTTTTTATATTTTTATTTCGAGATGCAAAATAGAGAAAGAAACAGAATACCTTAGAATTTTTTGGTTTTGTATTATTTTTCCTTGAAATCACCCCCTCTTTACATGGATTGATATGGCTTTATAGCCGATTACATTAGATAAAAACAAAACAAAAACTGCCTTTGTTGGTTGTTGCATGTCTAAATTTTCTGAGTTTTTTGTCCCCTTTGCAGGTTCGCACGAGGAGGGGATGAAGTGCTAGTTTTCTTGGCCGGATATGGGGAGCAAGGGTGCATGCATGGCGCCGTGACAAGGCGTTGACGTGGCCAGGCTGCCGTCGTGGAAGAAGCTGAAAGGCCAGGACCCGGTAGCCTTCTGGAACCTTCTGGAGACGAAAGGGTGAAAGAGAAAAGGGGTTGACGGTTGAGGTCTAAGGTTTCATTAGGGTTTTTGGGATTATCCGGGTTAGGGTAGGGTGAACTGGGTTATTGGGTAACCCGGTTTAGCAGATGGGTTTATGTTATAGGCTTGGTTAGGCCGGATGGGTAGTGGATGTAAAATAGAAAGTTGGTTTGGGTAATTGGGGTTAGTAGTGGGCCAGTTTGTTCCAGAAATGGCTTTAATTTGTAAATATAGATTGTGGACTAATTTTATTTAATTTGGGCTATTTCAGAATTTAATATTTTGGATTTTAATTTCAAATGTTTATTCGAATGAAAGTGGTCGGCTAAAAATGGTTATTACGGAAAGAAAACTACATCCAATTGTTTGATAGATTAACATGAAAAAAAAAGAGGAAAACAAAGAAATCTAGGACTCCTCATTTAAAAGGAAAAAAACAACATTCAATTGTTTGATAGATGAACATCAAATGCTTACCCATAGGTTAATGAATCAATCATTTTGTATTTCAATTCAAACACGTAAGTTCTATGATTCTAACAGCCATACATCTAGTTGAAGTTTTAGAACAACAAAGATAACTTAGAAAAATATCAAGTTCTTCTATCAATCTATGAACTGTGTGTAAGTTTTTTTTTTAAACTTTTTAACATATTAATATTTAATTTTTTTGACGCTTTTTAACAATAATACTAAATACTTTTAATAAATTGGTAGTGTAGTACTTGAGTTTCCAATACTTGTTATTGGAGTCCATTTTTTTTCAATACTTGTTATTAGGAGTATACTTTTAAAATTCAAACTTTTTCTGATACTTTTTTCGATATTTGTTATCAATTTTTTTCAATACTTATTATTAGGGGTTTTTTAATAGGAGGCTAATTTTTTTCTCAATACTTATTATCACGGGCTTATTTTTTCTAATACTTGTTATTAGAAACATAATCATAAATTTATTTTCTCAGTATTTATTAATTTTTAGGTTCTCTTAGACCACTAAAATCATGTTAACTACACACTTCTCCCCCCTTTTTAATTAACTGGGCACTTAATGAAAATAACCATGTTGCTCACGTTTCTAACCTACAATGAATGCTTGTTTATTCCCCACGCAGAGAGATTAGAAAAAATCCTCAACTTTTTTTCTTTTTTATAGCCAACACTAAAAAACTTAAATTTTAAGCCATAACCATAAATTCTAAATCTTAAACCTTAAACCTTAAACCCTAAATCCTAAAAATAAAAACCTTCCCCAATTCCTTATACCCTAACCCTAAACCTAATTTTTTAGTGTGAAGACACATATAAGAGCACAAAAAAGGACAAGAGATTTATATTCAAGAGATTGAACTGCATAAAGTGTAATGACCCAATTCCCAGGTCGACCTTGCAGATCTTGAATTCGGGTCGAATATTTGATTCAAGTATTAAATTAAAGGAATGAAATTTTGGAAGACTAATTTTAAAGTAAGTGATGACCATTTGTGTAAGAATTGAAGGTTGAGGATTTATGGTCCGATTTTACTGTATTGTTTTAGAAGAGGATATTTTGAATTAAAAGGTGGAAAGAGAGGGAGAAAAACCAAATTTTTATTCTTTAGAAGAGGATATTTTGAATTAAAAGGTGGGAAAGAGAGGGATAAAAACCAAAATTTTATTCCCTCATCTCTCTCTCAACCGTTGGGCCCAGTATTGGACCGAGCCGAGCTGGCCTGCTAAGCTAGGTTGAGCCGGTCCATCAAGCCGGCCCTTCGAGTAGAGTTTCCAGCTGTCGTTGATCTCAGCCGCCATCATTGACCATGGTCGACGCTGTCGTTGACCGATGTTGACTTTTTTCGGGAGACCCTACTCGGGGTTTTTTGACATTTTGAGTCTGTTGGCAGTCCGTTTCGCCAAATCAAACTCGATAAGCTATTTTTACGCATTTGACCTTGTTAGTTAGTTAGTGAATGCAGGAAATTAATACATATTGTATTCGTATTTATTTAAGGAATATTCGGGGTCGAATATCGGACCAAGTGGAGTAATCGAGAAGCGTGGGTGAGGTTTTATCACTAGTGCTTGAGGTTAGTACACCTCGAACTCCTATTGCTTCATGAGCATCATAAATGTGATTGCTTTGCGTGTTAGTGTTTGTAAAATAGGTAGATGATAAATAAGCATGTTTAGAGACCGGATTCACGAGACTTGATATATGTGTGATACATGATGATGTTACGAATATGATGAGACTCATGGAGACTTTAGAGACCATGTATGGTTGTTTGAGATACTCGTATAATTATGTGATGATTGGTTGATTGATTAATACACTGTGATGCCTTGTATGCCAGTTCGAATGATTTGACGTGAATTAATGGAAATTATACTTAAGAGATAAATACTCGATTAAATGATTATGAAGCCGGTAATTAATATTAATTGATTGAATGCGTTAATAAACAAACCTTAATGACTTTCATAAGCTTTAGGTATCGAATAAAGCATTGTGATATCATAATTCGAAGAAATGGTATGAACCCGTGAGTATAGTATTGATGCTTGCGAAATATATATGCACTTTAGAGCAAGTATACTCGTCGATCATGTAATACCCCAAATTTTACTAAGTTGATTAAGGACCATTTAGTACTAAGATAATAGCTTAAAAGTTATCTTAGTGACTAAAATGACAAAAATGAAAAAATTAGGATTTCTTCGATTATGGGTTATGGAAAAAGAATCTCTGAGATTTAAAAGCATCAGATGATAGAGGGAAATTTAATTAGGATAATTACAAAGTTCGGTCAAAATTAAAGGAAAATTGGAATGGCAATTGAAGTTTAAAATTTAGTGACCAAAATGAAAATTTTGAAAGTTTTGTGGTTAAAGTGTAAACTTTTGGAAAGTTTAGGGACCAAAGTGTAATTTTCAAAAGTTATGTATTTTGATCCCGTAAATTACTAGTTCACCCCCAAGAGTGACCTTTCCGTGTTACTCATATTTTTCTTACAGAGCTTGTATTTTTTGCTGTAAAGCGATAAAGTTTGGAAGAATATTCGGATATTCGGATCAAATCGAATATCCAGGATATTTTGAAGGATGATAAGCCAAGGTTGATTATGTCATTTTACATGTTTAATATATTTTCTTTGTGTTGGAAGAATTTGAACCCTTGGATTTAAGTTGATTTTCCATGCTAAATATGAGTTGTTGGATGAAAAAGAGCAATATCGTAATTTTGGAAAATCAAAAGGGCATATTTGGTAAACTACTAAATCAAGATTTAATCTATGTCATTGGATGAAATATGGAGATATGAGGAGCATTATGGAAATATGGAATTTTCGAAATAGATCCGGTAGCTCGATAAAGGTAAAATCGTAGCAGAAGTATTTTGTGAATATCGGGAAATCGGATTGAATTAAAATTTCAAAGGCTGTTCCATAAGCCATGGAAAATCATAAAATAATATTTATAGAATGATGGCTGGTTGAGGAGGAACTAATTTAGTTAGATTTTAATGGAATGTCAATTTTTAAACAAACTAGCAAATAAAGAATAGTTTGAGGGCAAATTGGTCATTTGGAAAGGATGGCAATTTTGAAATATTTTTGAAATGTTGAGGACATTTTTGGAAGATGAAATACACATGGATTTAATCTTGGCCCTTGATTTTAGATGTGATTAAATTAGCCAATAGATTTAAAGGCTAAATTGGTAATTTTACTATTTAAATGAATTTTAAATTCATTTAATAGTTGCAAGTAGTTAAAAGATGAACAAATTTCATCTTTTCCAGCCTTGAAACGTGGAGAAAGAGGGTATAGGAGAAGAAAATTTTCCAAGCTCGATTTAAGCCCCGAAACTCGATTTTTAGGTAATCTTTTGAACTACAAAGTTGTTCTACTCTTCAAGCTCTATCTTTTGATATCAATAATTCATGGAATCCATGCTTGATTGATGAGAATTTACATGAGAAAGAAATTAGGGTTTATGGATGAAATTGAGGCTTTTGAGATTTTATGATTCCATGATTGAATTCAAGTTGAAATCAAGCTAGTATGATGTTACAATCATGATATTGAGTTGGCATTTAAGTTTTACATGTTTTGATTATTATGATGATCAGGGTTTATGGATTCAAGTTTAATTTAGGGTTTGTGATGTTGGATTAATGATCTAGTAAGCTTGATTTGTTGATTGGAAGTAAAACCCTAAGTTAAAAATATAGGGACCAATTCGGCAAGCTTCAAAGTTAAGGGACCAAATCTGAATTTTTTGAAATTGGGTGTATTTATGTAATTAATGATGTTGGAGATGTGAAATTGAGGTTAGAATGCTAAATCGATGTTGAATCGAATTAGCGACCATTTTGACAATTTGTCAAAATCAAGTGACCAAATAGGAAATAAATTCTTGGATGGGGAGTAAATCTATTTTTTGGTTAAAATAATAGAATTAACGTAGTAATGGTGATTAGAGGACTAAATTGCAAAGATAAGAAGTTTGAATCCTTACCTTTGCAGTTTAGTGACTATTTTGTCAAAGAAAGAAAATTAGAGGGAATTATTTTGAATAATTATTTGATGAAGAATATGATGAAGTGATGGTTTGAAGCAAGTGATGAGAGTAAATTGACAAGTAGAAAAATAAAAAGAAGTTTGTATAAATTAGAAGTTTATTATGGAAAGTTATGTAGAAGATTGAAATCTGGTAGTGACTTTGAAAATTCACCATAAATTCTACAAAAATGGTTATATGATGAATTTTATACCGTTGTAGAGATGTGTTCGTCTAGTTTCGCCTTCAAATAACCGAAACTGATTTCTAGTTCCGAGTTAAAAGATATGAATTTTTAATCGAATGAAGGTCAGAAAATTTACAGAGCAGTTTCTGTCAAAACAACACTGTGACGGGAGTTTGAGAAATTTTCATAATTTTTTTAGATTTTATTAATTTATGTGGCTTATACCGATAGAACCGTTATCAAATCTAGTTTTTCCAGTATGAAGGAAATTAAGATTCGATATTATTCTTCCCGGTATAAGTAAATATTTGAAGGTAGCGCAAGCAGTCCGAAAATGGATTTTGAAACATTTTGTATTTAAATGTTAGTTAACAAGCTCGGGAGAATATTTGGAAGTTCAAATTAGTCACTAGGGACCATAAGGAGTTTCTGAACAAGACAAGGAAGAGAGGAAAATATTTGGAAACTTTATATTCGAATGATTATATTAGACAATATGGTTAAGGTATTGTTAGATTTGAATCTAACAAATATTTTATCTTATTCATGTGATTAACGAAGTCAAGTTCGAATCAAAGAAGGTTCGAGGTTCTATAAAGGAAATGATCGAGTAGAATTTAGTGAGGCATGCTAATAAATGACCCAGGTGAGTGCAAATGCATACATAACATGATACATGGTGTTTTATACACCACCGGTAGGACTTGCGATGAGTCTACCTGGTTTATATAATGTCATGATATTTATGTCATTGATCATATATTTGACATATTTTAAACATGTCAAAGGTTGAAAACAAGTGCATTGATCACTAGTTATTGATGACGGAATGCTATGAAAGTTAATTCGGGTATGAACTGCTTATGTTCAATTATATTGATATACATTGTCATGGATGGAATAAATACGGAAATTATGCCCAAATAAGTCATTGAGGGACAGGGTATAGTTGGCATGCCATAGTGTCCACTAGCACGCTGCATAATCGGGAATTCGAGATAGCATTATAGTGTATATAAAGGACACTTAGTGCATGGTTAGTGTGACCTTATAAACGTGCAGGATAATGGTTAGCACGACCTTATAAACATGCGGGATAATGGTTAGCACGACCTTATAAACGTGCGTGTTAGCACTTCGGTGCATATTTGACTCGCGTACCCAGGGTCTTCAAGGTTATATTTGGGCTATTAAATCGGGCTATAAATAAAGGGATAATAAATCGGGAAACAGGTTAGAGAGGATATGAACTCTCAGGACATATGGTAAGTATATCGGTAAAAAAAAGTTTATATCCGGTTTATATTATGTTGATATATGATTTATATGATGGTAATACTTATCTAGTGATCATGATGCATATAAGGCATATTATGATAAACGGGCAAGCATGAAAATCTTATGACATTGGCATATAGTAAATATTTACTAATGCAATGTGAAAGTGAATGCATTGGCATATATCATGCTATATAAATGTAGCCATGAAGTTAAATAAAGTTTAAATAATTGTTATTACTTTCTATATTGCCTCACTAAGTTCGTACTTAGCGTGTGTTGATTGTGCACACGTAGGTAAATCAAGCTGAGAGTGAGAGGGGCATTGCATCAATATTGGAAAGCTCAACAGGTAATCACAGTAATGACATCCTAATTAATATTTGGTTTTTATAGTGGCATGTATACTTACTACACACAATGGCGTTCTGATTGGCCTTTAAAGCTGTTATGGTTTCATGATAATTGACATTTCTGGAAAGATTCAAAATAAGAGCAAACTCAGGTGATGAGTTTTGCTAAGATAATTGGTTTATGATTTGGAACCTGAATAAATAGTTTATGTCGATTTTAAATAAAGTTAAGTGTGCTTGGGCTAGAGAAATTTTAGGATGGTTGACCATGGAGAAGTTTTATGAAAATTTTAAATTACACTGATCTTTGAATAAAAAAAGTCATAACATTTCTGACTCGTATTCGGTGTACGGATACGGGAAGATGGTGTTACATATCAAGTAATAAAGTGATTAAGTAGAGTGTCGAAACTACAAGGATTGGATCAATAAATACGAAGCGGTCGTACTTAAGAGTGGTAGAGAAAGTATTGGTTTGATGGTGATTTATCAAAACTAAATGCAAATAAAGTAAAGCAGCTATGATCAAGAAAAATGAATGTTACGGCAAATATTCATATAATTATGGAAGCTGGGTTTATTACCTAGGAATTATGCTTGATTACTCATTTGAATGCTATATTGACTGACAATACATGTTTACGTAAACCAAATAAGATCTTTATCTACTCGACATGATTTTTTAATGAACTTTTGACTCCTTCGATGACTAGAAGTTGGTAACAATGAAGCTAAGGGATACATGTCAACATGGACCCTAACAACTCTATTATCTATTCAAGTTCTCCTTATTAGTTGTTAAAACCCTAAACTTATGTCTAAGAGACTAAGTTAAGCCAGATTAAGACTAAGTTAACCGCTTAGCCTCACTGTTCACATTTGTTTAACCTAACTATCTCGATATTAAACCATAGATCAATAGTTAAAAGTCCTTTCTCGATAGCTCTTACAATAACTACGCATGAAGAACAATGAACAAAATAGACAAAAGAAAAGAACTATAGCATTAAAACAAAGCATTAAAAACATAATATCCTAAAAAGCAATAAACCCAACTAAAAGTAATTAGCTCATGCCTGAGCCTAAAACATCCATAATAAAAACAATTAAAAATATATCAATTTATCAAGAAAGAGATAGAAAAGGGTCAAGCGTCCTCGACGATCTTCCTCTAAGCTTTCTAACTGTTGCTGTAGGTCCCGCACTCATTTAGCCTCTCTCGATGGCTTTTGTCATGTGGAGACTTCTCTAGAACTTCGACACTGGTGGTTTTCCGATAGCTGAAGACTAAGGGTTGCCGTCTATGATCGGGCTCCTCTTGTTTGTGGCCCAAATCTCCTTTATATAGATGAGAAAGCTAGGGTTTGTAACCCTAAAGTGTGCGAAGCCTCCTTTAAAATGATCTTGCTTTCCTATTTCCTTTAATGAGTCTTGTATCTAGTGAGAGTCCACGTAAGCCAAAGTTATATTCATCTCCAACTCTTCTTGCCTTGTCAGCTCCAACCGAGAGATCTATTGTCCCGTCTACTCCAGCACTCCTCTAGCTCTAACTGTTCCTGCGCGAACACCACAAAAACACTACCTTTCCCATTAAAAACACCAAAGTATATAACAATTAAGCACATGCAGTCTAACTCCCTAACTACATGCAAACTACTCATAAATGCAACTAAATGAGCTTAAACACATGCAAAAGCTAAGCTAAAAGGGTATGCAAAATAGGTTATTTACACATTCATCGGGTACTGGTATGGGCTTCGGCTGTATTGAAATATGATTATGTGTCATATCGGTAACGAGTCGACCCATACCGTTACTTGTAGAAATATAAGATTTTCAGTAAGCAATATCGGTATTGGTACGCGTGTGTGATACCCACTGAACTGAATAATTTAAAATGACAGTTAAAGATAGAAATCGATGCGGAATATTAAGAAATTGATTTATGCCTTAATAAATGAGATAAAATGGATTAATGAAGATAATTAATGAGGATGACTAATGTACACTTCCATAATGTATTAATAACTTGGTAAACTTAATTGGGTGACTTGATAATTGATAGAAACCATAGAGTTATGGTAATCGTACTAGTGTTGTGTGTTGTATGGTAATCCTGTCAATGTTGTGTGCTGTATGGACACTTGTTTGGTTGAGTCACCTTGGTTGATGGGATCCAGATACCCAAAGAGTGTGTTGCAACACCATGGTTAGAGATGTCAAATGTACGTTCCTGAGGCTGTGTGACACCGGGCCTCACTCAGAGTGTACGTTCCCGAGGTTGTGTGACACCAAGCCTCACTCTGAGTTTGTGGTTATGACTTTGTGTGTTTTTGCTCGAATGATCTGGTGAGATCCCGAGTATGGTTGGGCCTTGTGTGCCATGTTTGGTATTTTCATGATGAGAGCATATTTTTAGGGGACTAGTGGTAGCGCCACGTGTTTATTTATCTCTCATTATTGCTCGTACTAGCTCGCATGCGTATGTTTATGATTAACATGAAGTATAGTAGAGTAGATGCGTACCACTGAGCTTTGTAAGCTCAACGCTCGAAATCGTTGTTTCAATACGTAGGTTGATCGTTGGATTGCAGGACCGAAGAGCACTATCAGTATGAGATTTCAGCAAGCGGTGTTTGCCTGAGTACGTCACCTGTATTTAGTGGGTTGTGTATTCATAGGATCTTACGTGGTCGAGTCTGTAACTCGTATTTTGGAATTGTATTGATCAAGTCAAATGTCCAGATGTTTTAAATTAATTTGGAGCTCCTTTGTAACGATTTAATTATTCATTTATATTTTCAACTATTTGATTTAAACGTTTTTAGAAAATATTTTGTTAGGCTAAACCGAGTTGAGACAACTATTTGATTTAAACGTTTTTAAGAAAGTCAGTTATTCAAATTTTAATGTTATGAATGAGATAAATTGAATTGGATGAGTCGCTTCATAAGGGATCCGTGCAATTCCCGATCTAAATTAGTCAGACCAATGGATTGGATACCGATAATTATAGAAAAATAAAATTGTGTTGAAACAACTTTTGAATCAAGAGAATTATACTATACGGAACCTTCAATAATTGATATTGTCTTATTGTTAGGGTTTTGTCTCCCGTTAACTCAAGTGGTACCCAAATAATAAGTTGGTAATTTACATAAGATAGGTCAGGAGTTCAAGTCCAGTGCACATGAACGAACCCTTACGGAGGCAGAGGGGTCTTGATCCTCAAAATTTTGGAAAACCAGTATTTGACTTTTTCATTTTTTATTCTTTTTCATTCTACCCTTTAAATTTTAAAAAAAAAATTATTATGTTTTAAGATTTTTAATTAAATTCCTCCTAAAATTTTTAGAAGTTAGTCTCAAAATTTTAAATTAAATATTCAAATGTTTTGAGAATTTGAAGTAACGCCTCAAACTACATTATCAAGATCCACATGTGCGCAGATACTTTTGTTTGCACAAGGGCCTTCATATGATACACTCACAGCTCTCTAATTATCTACGACTCTCAACATAATGGTAATATCAATTATTGGAAGTTCAATGGATGATCTACAAAAACATACTTTACAATTTTTCTCTAAAAGTTAAAGTTCATAATACTTGTAAATATCGATGTCAGAAAATCAAAATGCCCCCAATTGACGATATCTAAATCTAATAGCTTCACATGAATTTGGTGTGTAGACAAGCGAGGGAAGAGAATCAAGTTGCTGCGGCTGCTGGCCATCCTGTTCATCACCTCCGAGGAGAACAGGCAATCCCTTGGTTCATGACGTGCACTTCGTTCATCAAATGGAGCTTCTCTCACCCTTTGCCCGACCCAAGTTTTCGGATAAATTCAGCATCACCTCTGCCTCCCCTGTCTGAGCATTAATCGGAATCCTCCATAACAAGCAACAGCAGCCTTGAAAATGAGGGGAAATGTACCCTCTCGTGGGATCTTTTTGGTAGTCTTTCATTTTTTCTAATCTAATTAATTGTAAATATTGTGAGTTAAAAATGGACTGATCAGATGTCTCTTGTACATAACATTTTCATCAATCAGTCCATTGTTTCGATTTGTTTCTTTTTCGAGTCTTTTCATTTTGAATGATTGTACATTTCCTTTTTCTTACGGAGGGAGGAGTGCCCCTTTTCTTATATTTTTCTGTCATTCCTTTATCCAATTCAAAATCAAGAATCAAAGTATCTATATCTATCTATCTATATTAAGAATTCAATTTTTAGGTATCCATTACAAAATAAGGATAGATATATACCATATATTAGTTATTAAACATTAACACAATGCGATCACTCCTTGCACCAACAATCGATAAAAAAAATTAAAGTTGTCGATTGAGTTTAGTTCGGTTGACAGTGTAACTGATACAGTACATAATAAAATATGATATCGGACAAACTTAAGTGTAACTGACCATCTCAATTAGGGGTGTGCATTCGGTTAATTCGATCGGTGGCCGAACCGAATTAACTGAAATTTTTAGAACTTTAACCATTAACCGAACCGAATTAGCCTTAACCGAAATTATTTTGGTTAATTCGGTCGATTTTCGAATTAACCGAAATTTGTTATAAAATTTTGGGTAAATTACACATTTGGTCACTAAATTATGCTAAAATGACCATTTTAGTCAATAACTTTTATTTTGTACTAATTTGATAAAAGTTTAATGAACATTTTATAATATATCAAAAATATTAATGATCATTTTATAATTTTTAAAAGTTCAATGACCAAAAAAAGTATATGTAATATATATAATATTTAATATATAATAATTTCGGTTAATTAACCGATTTCGAACCGAATTAACCGATAACCGAATTTCTAAAAAAAAATAACCGTTAACCGAACCTACCTAAAATTAACCGAAAAAAATTCGGTTCGGTCGGTTAATTCGGTTAAAACCAAATAATGCACACCCTAATCTCAGAGTTCACAATAATCATGCTTGCATTGAAAAACTTTCTGAATGGTTCATCTTTGCAAAACAACCATTTTAACTCTAGTATAGTACTAGAAGTTAAAGTTGTCGATTGAATTTAGTTCGGTAAACGTTGTAACCGGCACAATATACAAAAAAATATGAGATCAAACATGTTTAAATGTAACCGGCCATCTCAATAGAGTTCACAATAATCATGCATGCATTGAAAAGTTTTTTGAAAACTCGAGTGTAGCAAAGCTAAAATCCAACTAACGCAGCATTTCAAATGACTGCAACTCTAGTTACAAATAGGGCTGGAGGGGTCTCTTGGTGAATAAATTCAGAAATTAAAGAGGGGTGTGAATGCTGAAATCAAGGTTTCTTTTCATAATTATTCGCATCGTAAATTTTTTTAGCACATCAACCAGGTAAGTTTATTGATAAACAAAAGTAAAACTAGACATAACCTTATAAAGGTCTTAGAACATTAATAAAACAAACATTAGTCAGATTAGATACTTTCTCTTTGCACAAAAAAAATTTTTTGGAAGGGTCTTTTCTTTGCTCAGCAAATTAGATTTTATTATAGGGTTAAGAAACTGAAGCCAACGTTGAGTGTCTCATTAAAAACCTTCCTAAACCTAAATGAAGGAAAAGAGTACACACAACAAGGTACAAATACATTCAAAACGTAACCCTCAAGCAACAAAGTACATATCACACCCATAGTAAATCCAACAATACGTTAACTATAACTCCTGATTTTGTCATCGCCTCTAATGACCTGCAAGTTCTTGTATTTTCCTCCTAAGAAAACACAATTTTTTCAGTCAACAATCCGTTAACCATACAATTGCATCACAAGTAATAATCGATACACTTAGCAATACAATTGAACCTCCCACAACAGAAACACCCTTCAGAGCAAAAACTCCTTTACATGCCAAGCTAACCAAGTCAAACACTAAAGAAATTAAGTCCACCGCCAACTTGAATTCTCAAAACACCTTTTCTTGCATATTCTAGATGAAATCTCAAAAATCAACAACCACATTTTCATGCATATTCTAAAAATGACAATCCTCTACAGATTACATTGACAAAGAACTTAAAAGGGGATGAAATTCTACGTGACCACCGATAAATACGAATCAGAAATAAGCATCGTGATGGACACCGTACGAACACCAAAAACCCACAAAAATAACCATAAAAACGTTCCATAAGGCAGAGACATGCCATAAGACGTAGAAAACGTGTTACAGAAGCAAATAAAAAAACAACAAGATGTGTGAAGGAAAAAACAAAACAAATAAAAAAAATATGAATCACCGACAGTCAGCAACCAATATCAAGATTGGTGTCGTCGCTAATTAGACAAAAAAAGAAAAAAATAAGTAACTAGGGCTCAAAGAAAAAGTAGAAGAAAAAACAAGCGGTTTAAAAAAAATTCTTTTTAAATAAAAAAATTATAGAAGATATAAGTCAACAAGAACTAAAACGATGTAATTTGTGAGGACTACCATAATTTCAAAACCTTTAATCTCCTAGAATAAAGGAATAAATGTATATCCCAATCACAACAGATGAGAGAGGAAAGCTTGAGAGGCAGCTCTTTTTGACAATGTGCATGGAACATATTTACCCACGCCTAGCCATATATATGGGTTGCAGCCCCATCAAAAGTTGGGCATTGTTTGTCAGGCATATAGCCGATTGGGTAGGTTATTCAATTAATTAGAGCCAACTGAAGTTGAGTGACATAATTGTAAATATTGTTAAATGGTTTGTGGATTTGCCTCATAAGCATTCATTTCTTATTCCATCGGACTCAGCTCAACTGGCAGTCGTAATTTCCAGTCTATCCATCTCGCTGCATTAATCAATAAAATCATATAAGCCTGGCCATGGCATTCAAATTCCCACACCTACTCCAGGGACCTTTCATTCAAGAATAATCATACAGCAAAGTAACAACAACGATTTCAGGCAGTAAATGATACAAGTTACAGCTTATATAATTCAACAATGCTTAAACACAATTATTTATGGGGATATGCGTTTTTATATTGTAGGGCTGCCGCGGAAGGATTTCAAAGCGTTGATGGCCGTGGCTCTCAGTATGTATTGATGATACACTGCCGCGGCAATCGCTCCGATGAAAGGGCCGACCCAAAATATCCACTTTTTTATCACCAACACATTAATGTTAATATTCAATCCATATTATTATACATGATGAAAAATGAAATGAACCAGTACTAATAAGTTAACCTGATCATCCCAGGCTTTTTCATCGTTGTAGATCACGGCAGAGCCGAGGCTCCTAGCCGGGTTTATTCCGGTGCCGGTGATGGGAATGGTGGCCAGGTGCACCACAAACACGCCAAATCCGATTGGCAAGGGAGCTAACACCTAATCAAAATCCCACACAGAAAAACTTAGTGACCTTAAGAGTAGCTGTTACTTTGTGCTACTATATTACTCACCGGGACGTGAGAATCACGTGCACTTCTTTTGGGATCGGTGGCGGAGAAAACGGTGTAGACGAGGACGAAAGTTCCGAGGATCTCGGCTCCCAAGGCGGAGCCATTCGAGTATCCTGGAGCCACTGTGTTGGTACCACCCCCTAGTCTATTGTATGCGTGCCTCATGAATGCCTTGGCTAAACCAGCGCCACAAATAGCACCCAAGCTCTGCGCGACCATGTACGCGACCGCTCAAACCAACGAAACCTTCCGGGCGACGAACAACCCGAACGTAACGGCCGGATTAATGTGACCACCTGTTTAACAACATGTTCAAATTTAAATGCTCAATCATAGTAAAGACAATAGGCAATTGATGAATAGAATACCGTACCGGAGATGCCGGCGGTGCAGTAGACAAGAACAAAGATCATGCCACCGACGGCCCGAGCAATACCAAGAGGACCGACACCGTCACAAGGGACGGTTTGTTCCTTGTGACCGATAACAGTGGCAACTAAGATGTAGAGAAACAGAAGTGTAGCAACGAACTCGCCTAGGAGAGCTCGGTAAAAGGACCAGCTCTTGAGCTCTTCCATGTCCAACAACCGAGCCGGCGGTGGGTCGACGTAATCTTTCCCGCTATTCTCCATGTTCGCAAGCTATCTTCCTACTATCTCGTTTGTTTGCTGAAAACCAAGCTGCGGAGGTGCGCTTAATTGCGTTGCTCTTGCAATTAAGGCTAGGCAGTGGTACTTTAGGGATGGCAAAATTATCCGTCCCCGACCCAATTCGGTGTGCCCCGACGTGACCCGATCGGGTTTTTTTTTTATAATTTTCGGAGATCGAGGCGGGGCGGGTATTTAAAAATGTAAAGTTGGGCGAGTTCGGGTATGATATGAAAATTTCCCGTCCCGCCCCGTCCCGTCCCGTCCCAATATTTTATTATTATTATTATATTTATAAAAATATCACTATATATAAATATTTTTAGGAGTTTCAAGCTATTTTTTTAATTTGTGTTTATTCGTAATTTTTGTTAGATAGTGTTTGAATTTTAACATATTTGATTCTAAAAGTCAATGGTCGAGTTTATTTTTTTAAATATGTATTTTTTTCTTCATGTGAGTAATTTAATTGGTTTTATTTTATTTTTATATAGTTTAAAGTCTGTGAAATTTATATTTTATAAATATAATGGTCGTTCGATCGAATCTAACATTTATCGTCGACGAAATTTAATATATTTTTACATTTTTGAGTCGGATTGGGTCGGGGTCGGATTTAGAATTTATAAATCAGGGTGCGAATAAATTATTATTTTATTTTTGAGGCGGAGCGGGATCGAATTTTAGGATTAATATATTGGGGCGGCCAAAAACCTTCCCCACCCCGCCCCGTTGCCATCCCAGTGGTACTTTGTTTCGGAATAAATATGCCCTTTGACAATAATGCTAGAGAGCAATCGCATTGGATTGCATTCATTTACAGCTAGCATGTGACCGAACAATTAATGTCAAAATAGTTTATTTTGTTTGCAAAGCCCTCCTTGTGTGCAGTCTAATCAAAAGGAAACATAACCTGAAAGCAAGTTTATTGCGAAAATTTCATGTTTCTCTACAAGTATATGAAAGGTCATTCATCATATAATCAATTAGATTTTACCTAAAAATGTTCATAGGAGCCTTCAAATTTCTTTTCAAACATGTCTTATAGTATACAACATCACTGTTTTATATCCTAAGTTCTGTTTTTTATGTGTGGAATTAATATTACCATCTATTTAAGAGGTAAGAAATTTTATCATATGCAGGTCCCGTCACGTCATTCATGGTCCCAAATAATAAAAACCATCTATTTCATTAATTGTTTCTATATCATCTTTTTACCAAGTGAATCTTGACATGGTAAATACTATTTTTTTAATTTAATTTTACAATAAATATGAGTGAAGATTTACTTAAAAAAAAGAATATATAAAAAATTAATAAAATAATTAATTTTTATTGATTGAAACTATAAATAATATCATAAGACTAGTCTATAATATAATTTCTCAAAATTCATACACGGAGCCCATAATCTTAGGCTATATTCCAGCCGGAATAGGATTTTGAAGCCGTCAGATCCTTCAAAAATGAAGCTGCAAGGATCTACTTCCGTAAAGCTCTCTCTCTCTCTATATATATATTGTCTCTCAACATATGTATTTGTTTAATAGTGCTGTTGATTGAAAATGAAATACACAAATAATTTTGTTTTAGTGTGTATGTACAAATGTGTCATGTGAACTAATTTATCAATATAAGTAAATTTTTGGTATGGAGTGAATAAAAAAATTATAAAGTAAGGGTTCATGTAACAAATAGAAAAAGTTGTAAAAGTAATTTTAACACGGTTATAAATAGGGATGGTCATTCGACCCAGATTCAACGAATTTCGACCAAATTTGATCCTATAGGTTAGTTTTTTTTTAAAAATCGGGTTTGGATAAAGTTTTTAAAAAAAATTTTGGGTTGGGGTTGAGTTTTTTTAGAATGATGTCAGGTCGGATTTGGGTTAAGGTGAAAAATACCCGAACATATCCGAATAATAATTTAATTTTATTCTAAATATTTAAATATAATTGCTATAATGTTAGGGATAGCAAAACACCTCAGACCCGACGGATTTCGACCCGACCCTATAGGGGTGGATTTTTTTTTAAATCAAGTTCAGGACGGGATGGGTTTTATGAAGGATTTAGTCTGGACATGACGAATTTCGGTTTAGAGTAAAAATTCTCCGACCCGACCCAATATATATTTATCATATTTACTAAAATACCACTGGATATATATTTATATTTTACGGTTTCTTACCCTCATTTTTTCATTTCCCTGCGCGGTTCCCCATACCCTTTTCCCTTTTCTATCACGGTTTCTATTTCTTTTAGAATCTAAGCTTTGATTTTATTTTTTTTTTGACTTTGGTTCATGAATCAAAGCATGATATCTTTCAGCCTCCGCTCTCCAGTAGCTTATGGTGATTCAACCTTGCCTTTAACACGCCCTAGTAAGAACTCATTCGGTTTTAGTCTCAAAATTTATTTACTCATTTGATTTTTAGTCCCAAAATTTTCTTTGAATAATTTCTTTCAGCTTCTACGTATTCTTCTCTGATTATTTCCCTCTATATTAATCACCTATTTTCTTTTAATTTTTCGTTTTGATTTGTTTGTGTTTGTAAATTGATTTGAACAACCCTTAAAACATAGATCGGTTTCTAAATCTGAGAATGAGTACCTTTTTTTGTTTTTCAAACTATTTTTTGTTTAATAACTTTATTATTTTCTGAAAAAAAAAAGCTTAAACTATGTTTGGTTGAGGAGAAAATGTTGTGTTTGGTTGCTAAGAAAATGAATCTGAAAAAAATAACACAAACCGGGTCAGGTCGGGTCAAGAACGAATTTTTATATTCAAATTCGGGTCAGATGGAATAACACATATACTCGGGGCGGGGGCAGGTTGATATATTCATTTTTCAGCCTTACTATCCCTATATTATGTATCTCTTTATATATGTTTTTTAATTATCTTTCTATTTTGTCTAATAAAAATGAAATGAATCGGGTAGAGTTCGAGTGGAGATGATATTTTTTAGTTGAATGTAAATCTACCAAAAACCCGACTTATGATCATCTTTAGTTACAAAGGTTAAAATAAAAGAGAAAATTAGACAACCTGAAATTTGGATTTTTTGAAGCAAGATTTGTGTTTAGCAAGTCTCACGGTTATCATGCTTTTGTTGTGTTTTTGTGCACAACAGAAAGAAGACTCGAACATCCTAAGCTTGTATCAATGGTTAGCGACTTTTCCGGCGTCCAACTCAATTTTTGGGAAGCACTCATCCTTGATTTGGTTGGGAAGATTTGATGTTACGTTGAATTCTCTTATGCGCTTTACTATGGTGAATAAAGATAGGTATTCGATCAAGTCAAACATTTTAAGTTTGTCAAGTTGATGAGTAATATTTTATAATTAAAACTTTATTTGAAGTTTTTTCAAGTTAAGTTGTTCGAGTTTTTGTTAAAATAATTTTTAGAGTTATCTATTTAGTACCCACGTATGATTGTGCTTTTGTTTTGGTATCCAACTATTTTTTTAGCAAAACGATACTTAACATTACGTTTTTGCTCTGTTTTAGTACTCGATCGTCTAAAATTAACTAAGATGATGATATGACCTGATATAATTACAATTTTAGTTCAAAACACATATTTTATCAATTTAGTCTAAAATCCATTTGATTTAAACATCATCTTAACCTTTGGAGGTAAAATTACAAATTGTCGTTTTATTTTTCTTTCCAATAAAATTGTTCAACTTTTTTTGGGGTTTGTGGGTTAGGTTTAGTATTTGGGGTTTGGGGTTTAGGGGTTAGGAAATGTGAGATCTCAAATTAATCATAACATTTATAGTTTGTTAGTTGCAGAGGAGTTGTGGTTACAGTTTAAATTTGATACCATTGCACAGGACTCACAACGAGATGCCCTTCCTTGCAGTTAGGGATGTAAAAAGCTGACCCGACCTGAAAATCCGACTGAAACTTGCTTGAGTCAGAACTTGGTTTGACCCGAAGATGCGATGACTCGAAACCGGTCTGTAACCGACTGTTGTTGACCCGAACCCGAGTTGAACCTGTTACTGTAGTAACCGAACCCGACCTGTACCCGACTGAGAACGACCTGAAGCTGAATTGAACATGTTACTGTGGATCTGAAACCCGACCTGCACCCAACTGAAACGAACCTGAACCCGAGACTAACCTGGCAGATAACCAATATTACCCGACTAAATCGACCTGAGATTCGATTTTACCCAACCTGTTAATTGACCTGACTTGTTTTGAACCCGGCCTGTTGTTGATCTGAACTAATATTGACCTGGCTTGATTTACCTAACATGTAATTGAGGAAGCCTATGATTTGATGATTTGATGAATTTAAAGTGTTGATAAATGTAAACTATTAGTTTTTTAAATCAATTTAAAGTGTTAAATAATCTTTTTGTTATATATACATATATAATCAATTAAAAATATCAAAAAATGAAAGATTGGATTTAGATATTCATTGGACACTACTAAGTTTGAAATTTTATTAAATAATTCAATGCTTAGTAATAATTCAATATGCTTAGTAACTCATTCAATATAAATTATTTGTCAAGGTTTAACTACTAAGTTTGAACTGAATTAAAGTTTTAACTTTCATGTTAATGTTATCATGTGACAATTACATGTTTACATCCATATCAAAATTTTGTGTATAATTATATTTAATCAAAGTTTATTATATGTTATAATAATAATAATAATGTTTGAATTGAATTAACTCATTAAACTTAGAATCTAATTGAGCTAAACTAAAATCTAGAAGCATAAATCACTAACATAATTAAAAGAATTCTAAAACTAAATGTGGAATTTTAATTAAATTAATCTAAGTTGGGCTCAATTGAATTAAACTAAAACAATTGGTTGAAAAAAAACAATTGGTAAAAAAGGGAAAAGACAACATTTTGGAGGAAAATAAGCCACCCATTTTTTAGGTTTGAGATTAATTTACTTTTAGTCTAAAAATTTGGAGGGAACAGCCACCCAAAATTTGGAGGGAATTAGGGGAATAAGCCACCCAAAATTTCGGAGGGAATTAGTGAAATTTCTATTTTTGGTAATTTAGTCTAATAATATTTTTGTTTATTCTAGTTCCTACAATTTAATTTTTAGTCAAAATTGCCCCATATTTATTTATATTTTTGACAATTTATTCTAGTCCCTAAAATTTAATTTTTATTCCAAATTAACCCCTATTCATTTTTTTGTATTTTATTCTACTCCAAATTTCTAGTCCCTACATATATAATCAATTAAAATTTTAAAAAAAGGAAAGAAAAAAAAAAGCATATTTATGTTTTCTTTTAACCAAATCACACTTGACACTACTAAGTATAGATATTCATTTGTCTTTTTTTATTAACTTAACCAAATTTTATTGATTAATTTGACCAAATTTTATTGGGGAAGATTGAAAACTTTTTTGTTGATTTAATAAAATCCAAATATTAGAAGGTTAACTGTTTCCATTGTTTTAAATTCATAGTTGTAATTATAATACCGTAATTTTTAATTATTGTACACAAATTAAAATTGTTGATAAATAATTTTTATGAAAATGAAGTAAACTTGAGAGTATAATTATATATTTTAATATTATAAATGGCGGAAAGAGTTTTTGACTGCCTTTGATTTCAATAAAATTAGGATTATAGTTATATATTTTAATATTATAAATGGCGGGAAGATTTTAGGATTTTGGCGCTAATTTCATTGATTTTTTTTCTTATAGGGTAAACAAAATGGTTGGTCACTTATATTTTATAATTTTCATTTTTATTATTTAAATTTAAAAAAAAATAATATTTTGATCACTCATAATTGTTTACATTATGTGTAAGTGGATCATATATATATATATATATATATATATAATATTTTTAGGGGGCTAGGGCTTCGGCCAAACCCTTTTAAGGGTGCATTTATACTTAGGGTAAATATACTATTTTAATTTTAATTAATAATTATAATGTATTTAATTAATAATTAAATTAATTTTTAATTATAATGTATTTAATTAATAATTATTGGTGTATATTTAATTTATTTAAATTATAACTTTAAATTAATATTTAATTAAAAATTATAAAGTTAATATATTTAAATTAAGGGATGTGATCCAGTTATATGGTATAAAACTCATTTAGTTTTACACTCATTTATTACCATCATCCAACGGTCTAAAATTAGTGTAAAACTAAATCAGTTTTACACCATGTAAGTGGATCTTAACCCTTAAATTAATATTTAATTTAATATTTAAATTCTTGTAATTTTAATTATAATGTATTTAATTAAATTATTAGTGTATATTTAATTTATTTAAATTATAACTTTAAATTAATATTTAATTAAAAATTATAAATTTAATATTTTTAATTAATATTTAATTTAATATTCAAATTATTATAATTTTGATTATAATGTATTTAATTAAAATTACTTGTGTTGGTAAGATTTAGGAGTTTATATTTGGGGTTTAGGGGTAAATGTGTCTAGTTTAGTGTTTGGGGTTATAGGATTAGTTTAGGGATTAGGGGATTAGTCTTGCAAGTATCAATTATTAGTGATTGAAAAGATTTAGGGGTTGAGGTTTGGGGTTTAGGGATAAATGTGCAAAGTTGAGTATTTGGGGTTATGGGATTAGTTATGGATTAGGGGATTAGGCTTTCAAGTAGCAATTATTAGTGATTGTATGATTTAGGGGTTGAGGTTTGGGGCTTAGGGGTTTAATACATGTTTCAAGTTGAGTGTTTGGGTTATGAGATTAGTTTAGGGATTAAGGGATTCGGGGATTAGGATTGCACTTTAATTATTAGTGTTTATAAGATGTAGGGGTTGAGGTTTGGGGTTTAGAGGTATAATATATGTTTCAAGTTGAGTGTCTAGGGTTATAGGAATAATTTAGGGATTAGGGATTTGGCTTGAACTTTAATTATTAGTGATTATAAGATTTAGGGTTTGAGGTTTGAGGGGTAAATTTTCAAGTTGAATGTTTGGGGTTATGGGATTGGTTTAGGGATTTGGGTTTAGGGGTAAAAGTTTATTTTTAGCCAAAATTGACCCATATATATTTATATTTTTTGGTAATTTAGTCGAATAATATTTTTGTTTATTCTAGCCCCTACAATTTAATTTTTAGTCAAAATTGCCCCATACTTATTTATATTTTTGGCGATTTAGTCCAATAATATTTTTGTTTATTCTAGTAGATAAAGTTTAATTTCTAGTCCAAATTGACCACTATTCATTTTTTTTGTAATTTAGTCCAATTTTTTTAATATGCTGATATTTTTGTTCATGTTAGTCCTTAAAATTTTATTTTTCACCAAAATTGCCCTTATTTATTTCTAATTTTTGTAATTTACTCCAATATTTTTAATATGATGATATTTTTGTTCATGTTAGTCCCTAAAATTTATATGATTTAAGGTTTATGGTTTATGATTTAGGGGCTAGTGTTAATGCTTTAGAGTTTATGGAGTATATATTGTAGTTTATAGTTTATGATTTAGGGGTTAGTGTTAATGCTTTAGAATTTATGGTGTAGTTTAGTGTTCAATTAATTCCCTACAAATCTTTATTTAACCAAAATTAATTTTTATTTATTTTAATTTGTGTAATTTAGTCCAAAATTTTAATACGATGATATTTGTATTCATTTTAGTCCCTACAAATTTGTTTTTAACTAAAATTTACTCATTTTTATTTCTAATTTTTATAATTTAGTCTAATAAAGTAAAGATGGTGTTATTGGTTCATGTGACTAATTTGGATTCCTTAAGGTTTAGGGTTTAGTATCAATGATTTATTGTTTAGTATTAGTGGCTTATGGTTATTGGTTTATGAAATTAATTTCGATTCCTTAAGGTTTATGGTTTTGGGTTTAGTATTAACGGTTTATGGTTTAGTTTAGGGTTATTGATTTACGAGATTAATTTCGATTCAACTTTCTAATTTATGCATTTGAATTTGAAATCAAAGCTTCATGTGTACAATTAAACTAAATTAAAATTTCAACTTTCATGTGTAAAATTACATGTTTACATTCAAATCAAAATTTTATGTATAATTATATTAAATCAAAATTTATATGGTATAATAATAATAATAATAATAATAATGTCAGAATATAATTAACTTATTAAACTCATGATCTAATTGAGCTAAATTAAAACCTAGAAGCATAAATCACAGACATAACTAAAAGAATTCTAAAACTAAATGTAGAATTTCAATTAAATTAATCTAAATTTGGACTCATTTGAATTAAATTAAAACCTAAAATTAAAAATTTAGGACTTAAATAAAAATATATAAAGTCAAAAGTGCTAAAAAAACAATTGTCTCTAACCTAAAAAATTAGGCGGGACTACTTTCCTTGATTCCCTCCGCCTTTCATTTTAATTAAAAAAAGAAATAGATAATTGGTAAAAAAGAGAGGGAAAAGACAAAATTTGAGGGAAATAAGCCACTTATAATTAGGTTAGAGATTAATTACCCTTTAAGTCTTGTTATGTTTTAAATGTTGCATTTTAGTCATAATATTCACTTTTAAGTTTTAGTTTAATTCAATTTAATGGTATATTTTTGTTCATATTAGTCCCTAATTTTTAAATGAAATTGACCCCTATTTATTTTAAACTTTTGTAATATAGTCCAATGCTTTTAATATGATGATATTTTTATTCATTCTAGTCCCTAAAACTTTATTTTTAGCTGAAATTGACCCATATATATTTTTATTTTTGGTAATTTAGTCGAATAATATTTTTGTTTATTTTAGTCCCTACAATTTAATTTTTAGTCAAGATTGCCCTGTATTTATTTATATTTTTGGCAATTTAGTCCAATAATATTTTTGTTTAGTCTAGTACCTAAAATTTAATTTTTAGTTGAAATTGACCCCTATTCATTTTTTTGTAATTTAGTCTAATATTTTTAATATAATGATATTTTTGTCAATGTTAGTCCCTAAAATTTTATTTTTTTAACCAAAATTAATCCCTATTTTTTATATTTTTGTAATTTAGTCCAATATTTTTAATATGATGATATTTTTGTTCATGTTAGTCCTTAAAATTTTATTTTTTACCGAAATTGACCCTTATTTATTTCTAATTTTTGTAATTTACTCTAATATTTTAAATAACAATGATATTTTTGTTCATTCTAGTGCCTAATATTTATTTTTAATGTGATTCGTGTTCGTGGAAGGCTTTAAATAATTCACTCGAAATGACCCAACCCAAAGTCTATCGACTATTTGTATCAAACTCAAACTTAATACGAATTCGAAACCCGAATTAACCCGACCCGAAATGAAACCGACTTAAAATTACCCGACCTGAAATGAACCCGACTTGAAATGAACCAAACCTGAAATGAACCCGACCTGAAGTTTACCCGAGCCCAAATTAACCCGTCAATTAACTGATTCAGACCCGACCTGAAATGAATCCGACCTGGAATAAACCCGGCCCAAAATGAACCCAGCCTGAAATGAACCCGACCTAAAACTGACCCGCACCCGGCCCGAATCGAGTCGAAACATCAAATCGACCTGGAATGACTTGTATCCTATTTGACCCGACCTGACAGATCCCGATCTAAAACCCATCTGATTACCTGTTTTAATATGCTTGTACTAACAATATGCTGCCATTCTTCATCACCAGATTATATAGCAATGAGTCGGTATCGATACGGGTCGATTAAACAGATAACATAAACACGAGAATGATTTCCATATTCTTCATTAATGAGTTCATCTATAGTATCATTACAGAGAATTGGAGGGTAAAACAAGAAACACCCAACCAATGAAAATGTGTACAGAATGAATGACCATATATACCTGGACCCGTATCACCACCCAAAAACACCCTCTCAGCGGTGAATTCGCCGGTCCACATGCCATCAACCAGAACTAAGAGTAAAAGAGAGGGTCCTTACTGTGCTCATGGAGAAATATAAATCCGAAATGTTCCATTTTCCTTGCTCTCCACCCTCCAATATTCTATTCTAACCTATTGCATCCGAGTTTTCTGCGGATTGGGATGAGGTATATTCCTTGAACCAATGCTTGCAGTTCGTAAAAGTCGACGGAATTCTTCGAGGCTTACTTTTCCATCTTTGTTGATGTCAGCCTCCTCGAGCAAAGGGTTAATGGAGCCTCTTAAGCCCGTGTACTGGAAAACAATTGCACGATGTGAATAAGGGGACATAATTGTTAACATTCTTCATGGAAAGTTGAGCTAGCAATAACACCAAAACAAAAATATTTACCATTCTAAGCTCCTCCGCTGTTATAAATCCGTTTCTATCTACGTCAAATTTCTCAAAAGCTGCCTGTGATCGCATCTGCCATTTATCGGAATCGTGTTCTTCCATTTGATTCACATGTAGAGTTGCTGCAACAAATTCGGGGAAATCAACAAGCCCGTCTGTATTGCTATCCATCTGAGATCAAAGGAAATAAACAACCCCACAAAAATCAAAGCCAATAAAAGAGAGAGACAAAAAAGAAAAGAATGACCTTCAGACTAAGAACAGGAAACCTGTACTCACCGCTTGAAGAATCTCTAGGACTCGGGAATCCTTCATCTTCCATGGGTTATCTTTAGCAAGGGCCTGCATTAAACCATCCTTATTAGGCTGGGGAAAAAAGAAAAGACTCTGTGTAACATAATAGATGTTAGGCATGACCGTTTACCTGTCTCATCTCTTCAAGACTAATAGCACCGTTCTTATCCACGTCAATTGCATCAAACTGATCCCGTAGATCGGCTATCTCCTCTTCATTAAGTGTGCTAGCCAATGCCTACAAGATAATGATAATAATAATAATAATAATACTTATGCATCAAGAGATGAATAACCAAAGGAGGAAAAAGAAGCCTCTCGTGCCCATAAAACAATCCAGTAATGTTTCAAGAGGAAGAAAAAACAGGTTACCCTCAAAGCAAACTGCTTCAATCGACTATACTTCACAAATTCTCTCATGTTGCTCAGAACAGATATATCAACAGGAATCTCAGATGCATCTCCTCCTTCCCTAACCATGGGCGTGCGGAAGAAGTTGAAACCGATCAGATATTCGAGAAATAACCGAAGGATAAATTGATAATGAAGTAGAATGTTTATTTTAGGAGCCATATTTTAACCTGACATGTAAGAGACGGTTAAAAGACATACATAGGGCCTGAGCAGCTGTCAGTCTAGCCGGGGGATCCTTCACCGATAACTTCTTCACAAAGTCTTTAGCACTGTCGCTAATTGTTGGCCATGGTTTGCGACGGAAATCAGGCTTGTTCCTCAAAACCTGAAGTTATAGACAGTTGCATATGATTTATCCGGAAAATGAATCCATTAAATAAATAAAACCAGAAGATAACACATCTACGACACACATTGTCAAATGAATTTCTGAGGAAAAAGCATGGATATTCAGGGATCAAGTATTAAATACGTGTCCAAAAGTAAGGTCACCAGTTCATGTGCATGGTGCAGAAACAGGCATAGCACGAATGCATAACCAGTAGAAAGCAATAAAAGAATAAATCAAGATCCATGATTAGAAAATAGACTAGACCTCCTTAAATATGCCGTCCTTGGTCTTATCCCAAAAGGGCCGCTTCCCACAAAGCAAAATGTAGGTAATTACACCGATACTCCATACATCTGATTCTGTCCCCGACTTTCTTTTTAATACTTCAGGAGCAACGTAGTAGGCACTTCCAACAATATCCTGAAACTTCTTCCCTGCATTTATACTCGTAGTTCAAGAATATATAGCTTTGATGTTTGTCACATGAAGATTACAACATTAGCAAGCCAAAAATGTCACTTACCAGGTCTGATGAAGTCTGACAAACCAAAATCTACAGCCTTCAGAGGTGAGTCCTCTTTGGTAGGCTTAAATAGGAAATTCTATGGACAAGAAATGAGGGAACAAATAAGCATGCAGCAGGACTTCCTGAAAAGGAAATTTTACAAGCCATGTTAATGTACTTGAGCGTACCTCAGGTTTCATGTCACGATGAACCATGCCACGCAAATGACACTCAGCAGCAACTTTAAGCATTTGCCTTACAACTACTGCTGCATCTTTTTCACTATAGCGGCTATCCTTTCTGATAGAAGATGACAAGCATAAGTTACTACCCGAAGCGACACTATTGAAAACATCGACAGAAAATATTGACTTAATTATCCTTACTTGGCCAATATCCGGTCCAGCAATTCTCCACCCTCGCATAACGTGTAATCAGATAGCGCCAACACGTAATATAGTCGAGATACAAAAGAATATAGTCAAGATACAGAAGGATTAATATGAAAACATATATGTACAAAGATGTATCACCAGGAAAACAAAACTATTTTATGCAAAAACTGAATATCAGAAGAAAAGAAAATGGAAATGACACAGATAAGAGACAATCAGAACTGAATGGACAGCCAGAAACAAAGATAAAACATAGAAACTTACTCCATAACAATGTATACAAAGGAAGCATCCTCAAATGCATTATAAAACTGAACCACATTCTCATGGCCTTTCAGGGCCTCCAATATCTTGACCTCTCGCTTGACATCCTCGACAGCAACAGGAGCAACCATCTGCGCCCAATCCAGGGGTTTCAAAATAAAATAAAGATGGAAAAAACAAGTCCCACTATGCTTATATGAATTCGGTGTCAGTTCGAACTACAGAAGAATGCAGATAACTAAATGTTAAAGCTGCACATGCAGCTTAAAATCAAATTCAACTGCAGCAAAATTGCAATCCCGAAAACCATAATAAGCAAATTTTACATAGCAAGATCTTAAACTTTAATAAATAAGATTGCTAAACAGATGCAATCAGGGATGAACGAGGGGTTGGAGGAGGCGGTCACCCTTGGAAATTTCAAGTTCATATATGATTTAGATAATTTTACAAATTTTATGTATTTTCTATTGAAAATTTATTTTTGCCCCCTAAAATTTTATAGATTCATTCCTAACATAAAGTCTTGCGTAGGTCCCTGCAAAACCCTCATAGCGCAACTAGACTATTGGATTTACCCCACCAAAATGTTTCCATATTTAGGCAACGATGTTTCTAAATAAGACCAACAAAAGGGGAAAAGAACAAACCATCCACATTAGATTACAAAACAAACGAAATTATTATAGATATACATATATATATAAGCAACGAGGAATCCAAAATACAAGTCAAACTTCCCACATCCCCACCAATATCGAAAAATCCAATCCAAATTAACCCAAAAAGCTCCATCTTTTAAGTTACCAACCAAAGAATAATTAAAAAAAAACATTTTGAATATGACAATCAACACAGAAACATAATGAACTAAAAGGATTATAAAAACATGAAATGAATACCTTTTCTTTATCGATTTTCTTAACGGCCACACGATCCCCATTTCCCTTGTCCGTTGCAACGTAGGTATAACCAAATTGTCCATGCCCCAACAATTTCCCAATCGTGTATTGGTGATCGAAATCCTTCCGGTACCCAAATTCCGTACGCTTGCCACAGGGCACGGTCCCGCTTTGTTTCCTCGAATGAGCTATGGCTTTGGGTTTTTGAGGCTGAGAATTCCTCGCCTGTTGTTGCTGATCCTGCTTAGTCGATGGCTTATGGGGCTCTTTTTTCTCATTGGCCGCCGTTTCTGTCGGTGCTGCGGGGGTGGGCTGTTCTTCTTTGCGGTTGTTGGCGGTGCTGCTTGAGCCACAGACTTTGGCGGTGGAGAGACAGTTCCCCATGGCGATAACAAAGAGGGAATGATATCAAAGGAATGAGCTTTAGAGATGCAATTTCATTGGGGGGGGGGGAGAGAAGAAAATAAATAGCAACAAAAAGGGGACAAATGATTAAACCTCCCCAAAGAGAGAGAGAAATCAAAGGAAACAGGGGAGGAAGAAAGGAGGGAGAAGACGGGTTGATTGATACGCTGATCAAAATAAGTTATATTTCTTTTATTAAATGATTTTTTATCTTACAAAATATCAAACAGATTTTCATTTTTAGATTCCTATTTTTTGAAAGAAAAAAAACTATCTGTCTAACAATTTTATTGATAATATTTAACAGATGAGTCTACTGTACACTTTTAAACACTATTAAAGCTGAATAACATTAAATATTATTAAATTAATTAATAAAAATTTATAATTTTAATTATAAATTTAGTCTTCAAAAATTTTAATTTTTATTATAAAATTTAATGATATTTAATAATATTCAACATTAATAATGTTCGATATTCATCACATGTTATAAAATTTTCCTTCATTCCACTATCTAAATTAGCTGTTTTGTCATTCATTTTTCTAGATTGCCGCAGCTAAAAATTATTTCATTACAAAACACAGAGTAATGTCGTTAAAAATAATATAGTATTTAAAAATTCAAAACCTAAATAGTTAAAATTCGATATCTTACTATCTAAAAAAAATCAATATCTTACGTCATAGTTCTTTCTATTTATTGAAGTTTACTAATTAAAAAGACTATTTTTCATATTTTGTTAGCTTATATTAGAATAAATTATAAGTTTTAAAATTGTTTCATATTTAGAATGGGATCAAATCTTTGACCATTATTTAAGGTATAAAAGACCGTTGTCATCTTACTTAAGTTATACGAATATATTTGATTTAATAATTTTATTTTTATTGTCACCACTTTATTGGATTGTTATTTATATTTGATTTAATAATTTTATTTTTCTTCTCTAATCCGGTAAAAAAAAAAAAATTAAAACAAACAACTTCTTACTACTAGCGAGAATCAAACTAGGGCAAGCCTAGTGACAGTGGTGTGCGTCTACCACTAGGCCAAGTGCATTTTTGTGATATATAGTACAAATTTTAATATATATGTTATTTTGTTGTTATGTCAGAAAAAGAAAATAAATATAGATTAAAGGAAATTGAATATAACACACTTGGGATGCATACAAACATTTAAACCACCAAAATAAATCTAATAATTAAATTAAAATTGATACACTTGTATTTTTATACTAAATAATATATTTTTTTTTTCACAATTATTTTTTATAATTTCATATATATAATCATTGAATTATTTTTCTAACTTAATTAATAATTTTATTTTTATTTTTTTAATTAAATTATTATATATGTAAAATTATATTAAAAAATTATTTAACAAATTTAAACTCATGAACATAATTTAAATGAATTGATATAACTTTGAAATCTTTAACATAATTTCATATATATAATAATTTAATTAATTTTTTAATAAATATTAAAATTATTAATTAAAAACCAGTTCAATGATTATATATGTGACATTATAAAAATAAATGCGGGAAAGAAAAAAATATATTAAATTTGGTTTAAAAATACAAGAATCTTAAAACTATTTTTATTTTAAATCATGCATTAACAATAATTTAAAAAATATATAAAATATAATTAACTTTAATTTAATTATTAAATTTATTTTAGTGGTTTATATATTTTTATGCATCTCAAATGTGGATAAAATGTGTAAATAGTAGGGACCAAATGTGTAATTAAACAATTTTCGCTAACTGTCATGTCAACCTTCCATTAGGTTTAAACGGTAGGTGGCTTGATTGATACCACTTAGATAGTTATGTGGTCTTATTTTCACAATTGAAAATATGGTGGTCAAATCGAGACCAACCTCATAGTTGAGTGATCATTTGAATAGTTTACCCTTGAATAAAATGGAATAATAACGCCATCGGGACCAATTTATAACTATTGAAAAGTTTAGGGCAGACTTGTAGTTAACTTAAATTAACATTTTAAATAAAAAAAGAAGTGGAAACAGATTTACCATAAAAGCTAGTATGATTTTCTTGAGATCTAACCCATATATGAAAAATTAACCTATCAGCCATAAATAATTTCTGTAAACATTTGTTAAACTATTGAAATCTTGGGTCACGTGGTCTTTTTAAGAAAATCTTATAGTGGCACAGAGGGACGGGCACATGATACTATGTAAATGGTGTCAACTATTACGAAGTTATATTAAAAATGTAGTGGCGCGAAATTAAATTATCAATAAAAAAATATCTAAACGATAAAATAATTTAAAATTTTTAGGGGTGCAACTGCCCCAACACCTCCCTCGGTCCATCCCTGGTGGTACTTATATACAGGTAGATATCCATACTTTAGCTCAAGTATTGATACGCTGTACAAGTACCCATGGGCGGATGTACATGGTAAACCAGGGGGTGTAATTGACCCCACTAAAAAATACCAACCATATAGAAATATTAGAATTGTATCAAACTTTTTTATAGAAAATATTAGAATTGACCTCACTTATTTGTTTGGATATGGGGTCAATAATACTTATTGTAATAGTATAAAAATCCTTCATATCTCATACCCTACTCTGACCCCACTATATGAAAATCCTGGCTCCGCCCCTGCAGGTACCTGTGTCATAATCAAGTCTGTAATTTTTTTGAACAGACTTGAGGTGATTACAATGTAATATTTGTTCCTATATATTATTAACCATTTGACAATGCACATCTTGCAGACAAAACGATTTGAACCCAAGTCTCTTAGGATGAAGATTATTCGCTTTATTTCTGGACCACTTGTTGGGTTTAACATTGAAAGCTTTTAAATAAACTCAGATAATATGTTTTGGCGAAACTCATGCAATATAACGTATATGTGATAACCTACTACTGTACTATCAACGCATATAATACATGTCACTAAAATGATAGGAAAAAGAATTTAAACTCTACACAATTTGTGCAATTGTCCCTTAAATTTACATTAATTTAGGGTTTTCATCAGACTTAAGAAGTTGGTTTAGAAGAACAAAATATGCTAAAAAAACTTCATAATAAACAAGGATAATTCACATTGTTTTAACTGTAGCAAATGTGGTCAGAGATTTAATTACGTTCAATTTTTTGGTTTAATTGTATTTAAGTTTCTTTTAATTTTTTACATCGATGAAATTAAGTTTTAGTTTATTAATTTTTCTGATTTAATTATTCTTTCGGTTCTCATTTCAATTTAATAAAATTATGTCTATGTTACCTAATCTTTCTAATTAAATTAATTTTAAGTCTATCGGTTTAAAAATTAGACAAATGAGATCTTAGTCTTCATTTTTTTGTTAAAATACTTCTTAAGTCCTCAACTGGGTTGTATACTTGAAGCAAACAGGGTTTTAGGGTTGTCCCCAATTGTAATCCAAGCTCAGTACGGGTTGTATGCTTGTTGTTGGTTAGGTTGGGTCGTGTCGTGTCGTGTCCTGTCGTATTCATTTAAAATTTAAGACTTGTTTTGAATTCGAGTTCGAATTACTTTGATTTTAAAGTTTGTTAATCAAAATTTTAAAGTTGAATCATCTTGGAGTTTTTCATTAGAGTGATTCATGTCGACAGATCTATGTCTTTGTAGTAATGCCAAACTTATGGTTCACTAATAGCTAAAAGATGCAACTATAGGGGGAGCAGTGGTGTTACTAGAAAGATTTAAATTACAATGTCAAAATTAAAAAGATTACATCAAATTTATATTATGGTATCATAATTTTTTTTTTTGATAATATGCATGTTCGTCTTACGGTCTATGATCGGGGTGTGAGGTTATCTCTCTCAACAATGTCGTCTTCAAAGTTTAAACTCGCATAATTTCTTTGTACAACGTACCTTACCAATGCACTAAACAGTTGTTGGTATAATATCACAATTTTAAAAATAGTGTAAATATTATTATAAAATAATATAATATTTATTTTTTATATAAAATTTATAATGAAAAATTTCCAAAAAAATCTACGGTGTTAAGTGTGTAAAAACTCCGGCATGGTGGCCGAAGATGATGAAAGTCGGTGAATGAAGGTGAGAAGATGCGTGTAACCACCAGCTAGGGTTTTAGATTGAAAACTAAATGATGAATAGATTAAAGAAAGTAATATGAGTGAATTTGTATTAATGAGAAAATGGATTACAAAGATTGGGTACCTTAGCCCATTACGTCAGTATACCCAAAATACAACTGATTTTTGTAATAAACTTAGGGCAGTTTAGTATTATTTTTAAAAAGTGCGGTAAAAAGTATATTTTAATTTTTTTATTTGATTTATAAGTGTTTAGTATTGTTGTTAAAAATATTTTTAAGAAGATAAATAATCATTTTATACATAAATAATCATTTTATACATATATTCTAAGTTAAAATATATATATATATATATATATTTAAATAATATTCAAATTCTTTAATGTCTATGATAAAAATATTTTTATTAATAAATAAATAATTTTTGTCAAATTTTTTTTGACAAAATATATAAAGTATTTAAACAAATAAATAACTTAATAATAATATAATTATGTCTTTGGTAAAAAAATTATAATTTCATAAATTATAAAATAAACACGATATGAGATGCGAAATGGAGGTTAAAATTATAATTTGACTTTCAAAAGTATTTGTCTAACAACAAAAGTTAGAAATTTCAACTTTTGTATTTGAGTTGAAAAACACTTTTCAAACGCAGATTTTTCTTCAAAAGCTGTCTGTTTAACACTCCAAAAGTACTTTTTAAAAATAATGGTGAACACGCCTTAAATTGGCTTAACAACCTAATAACAAGCTAATACAACTAATTATAACTGCCTTAGTCAATTATATTCTAACAAAGTGAGGACAAAATTTCTTTGTCCCTTTCTGATGGCCCTTTCTATGCCCCAACACTAAAAATTAAACTATAAGTCTTAACCCTAAATTTAAATTCTAAACCTAAATCCTAAAAATCTAACCCTAAACTCTAATCTTAACTAAAAACCCTAAATCTTAAATCTAATTTTTTAATACAGAGACATAAATAAAGACAACAAAAAGACAGAAAAATTATATTCATCGTGTAACACCCCAATCAATAAGCTATCTCCGCAGTGGTTAAGAGACATTATAACTAGAGGTGACAAACAGGTCATTCGGTTCGATTTTGGTTCGGTTCATTTCGGGTCTAACTACATTCGGTTTAAATTCAATTCGGTTCAGTTCAAGTCCGGTTCAGTTTTAGTTCGGGTCTATGGTGATTTTGGTTTGGGTATCGGGTCGAGACTTCGGTTCGGTTGATTTCGGGTCGGGTCAATATCGGGTTAATAAGAGATCCAGTGGCGGATCCATATATTTTTTTGAGGGTGGGCACAAATCATAAAATTTAAGGATTAATTCATAAAAATTAAGAAAATTGAAGCCAAATGTGTAAACTTTGAAAAGTTCAGGGTGGGCCTATTCCCACCCAATCATACATGTGGCTCCGCCACTGAAGAGATCGATCGGTTTTAGTCGGGATTTCAGGCCGAGTTAGGTTTTTCCACCCTATATATGACTTTATATAGCCTGTATATTTGGCTTTTTGGTGCGTTGTGCAACAATTCACATCTCATCTTTATTTATTTATTTTAATATATTTTTTATTTCAGATTGCCTTCGATTCAGGTGAAATCAGTTCCGATTCCATTCAGTTCAGTTAAAAATCGATTCGATTCCATTTTCGGTTCAACTGAAATTCGGTTCGGTTTATTTCGAGTTTTAGATAAATTTGAGGTCATCGTATTCAAGTCGATTTCAAATCTCGATTCAGGTCTCGAATCAAGTTTGCCAAGTCTAATTATAACGAACAAAATAAAGAAATACATGGTTGATGGAGGATCTGACCACCACGGCCCTCGTTCTCAACTTCTTCAATTAATTAACTGAAATCCAGTGAAGTGGACGCCAATAAACCAAATGCAACAAAAAAACTTGTAATCTGTGTTCATGAATGTTATATTTAGGGTTAATTATCCGTTGGTACATAAATTATACCGAATTCACAGTTTCATGCATAACGTTTTGAAATTTTCAGTTTTATCCAAGATGACTTTTTGCCGTTAATCACTTCACCTACTTCCGTGACGGAATCTGACGTGGATCCCTTGGCCCAGTCAAAAATTGACACTTAACATTTATTTTTTAAAAAATAATTCTTCATGTACTTGAGGTATAATAGCAAGTTTAGTCCTCTATATCTTATTATTTTTTAATTTCACCATTTATCTATTTTAATATTTATTTCTTTAAAGTATAAAAAATTGGACCAATACCTATGTGACACGTGGCAAAATATTTAAAATAAATTATCAATTTTTCTTCCTTTTCGATCCTCTCTCACTGTATCTTTTCTCTCCTCTCTCCATACAACCAAAAGATTCAAAGACCATTGAAGATTTGGAGTTTGACCCATCGATAAGAAATTGCCTGTAAACATACATTGTTCTTCCATTTTCACTAATTGGGGTTTATTATACTGTTATCTGTCGTAATAGGGGTTTTACCCTCTACGAAAAATAGACGTTTTAAAAAAATGTGTTTTTACGGAGTCGAGGGAGACGTCACCCGGAGACCGGGATGACACTCCCAACAGTTAAAAATGGAAAATAGTGGAAAATGTGGAAAAAATGGATGGGAAATATGGAAAATGGATGGAGTCGCCACTGGCCACTTTGGTAGGCCGGACATTGTTAAAAGGTAACCAGAGATTCAAAACGTTTGGGTTTGGAAGTCGGTTACGCGTGGAAAAGGATTAGCACCCCCACAACGTCCAAAATTAGTACCGCGTTGATTGAGTGTTGTCGTTGTAAGAAAACAAAAATTCGAATTTTAAATTTAAAGTTTAATCCATAAAAAAGCGGTCTAAGGAGAACATTTCATTATTTACGAAAAACCGAGGAAGATGACACCTGAATGAGTCATGATGTCACTTCCTAGCCGGATTCTGAAATAAAGTGGAAAATATTTCCTTAAATTAGCTGATTTTTTTAAATATTCAAAATGAGAAAAATAATATACTATGATAATGTAATATAACATATATAATATTGTATATAATACTGTATACATAATAATATACTATCATATAATAATAATATATAAATATAAAATAAAAATAGGTACTAAAAAAATAATATATATATATATATATATATATATATATATATATATATATTGATAATAGTAATAATACTACACATTATAATATACGTAACTATATAATATGCATATGTATAATATTAAGATAATAATAATATATACAAATACAAAATATACTATAGGTAATAGGAAAATAAAAATATATATAATAATAATAATAATATAAACATAATGATAACAATAATAATAATAAATAAATAAATAAAACTTAAAAAGTGACCAAATTTAAAGAAATGAAAAACTTAAAAAACAAAACAGGACGAAATTAAAAAAGTATTTACAAGTTTTAGGGACTTAAAATGGAAAAATCATGCGGCAGGCTCAAAATGAAAGTTGTGTTTGTGCGGAGGGACTGTCAATGTGATTTTCCCATTGAAAATCTAATAAAACTCAATTTAGTGACCGTATTGAAAAATGATTTTAAAATACAGGGACCTATATTGAAAATATACCATGCGGCAAACTAGGAATGAAAAATGGGCTAGGAAGGGAGGATTTAGTGTGCAATTTACCCATAACTTTAATCTAATATATAAGTTGAAAAATTAAAACAAACCCTTATTATTTCATTTGATTCAAACAAAAAATAAAGAGAGCTCTCTGCCCAGTCCGGCCACGGAAGGGGCCGCCGTCCGCCTGTCGACGTGGGCCACCGATCGCCGGTGGTGGCCGCCGCTGTCGCCCGAAAGTTGAAAAGCCGCGACCTTTTTGGCTCCTATTTGCGCGTTGAGTTCGAATCCGGTGTTGTATTTTCGAACAAATCAAACTAGGTGAGTAGATCTACTAATAACTGAAAGTTTTTATTTTTTATTTTTTCTGAACCGCAAACCTTCTCTTTTTTATATATTCAAAACTGAAAAAATCAAAAGCCCCTTTTTTGAACCGAAAACAAACTATTTTTTATTTCTATTCGAATCTGTCTTTTACATATCAGAACCCTCTCTATTTTTGATCGAATCCCTCCCATTTTTTTCATTCGAGCCCCTTGTTTTTCTATTCGAATCTATATTTTTTATTTCATTCCCCCATTTTATATTCGAATTAAAACACCCCAAAAACCTCCATATTACAAGTGATTTTCGGGGTTTAAATACCCGATTTGATACATGCATATTCATATAAAAAACTAACAACTTGTCTGGTTTTGCAGGTTTGGGCGGTGGCCGGCGCGCGTGGCCAATGGTGACGCGTGTAGCAGCCACTCGCGCGGAGAGTGGATGCAAAGGGGCGGTGGCGACAGAATAATAGGGGATCAGGGTTTTCAAATTTAAGGGTTTTAGGGTTAAAGGGTATTTTCGGGTTTTATAATTTTGGGTTATTAGATTTGTTTGTATTGGGTAAATGGGCTGGTAGGTAATTTGGGTTTGGGTATGTGGTGTTTGGGCTTAGGCCCGGACTAGAATGAGTTACTACATCTACCCCTCTTTGTTCATTGCTGTGTAACAGGAACATGGCAAAGACAAAAGAGTAACCATTTTTGTCTGGTCAGTCAGGGTTTCCTTTTGGCCACTGCTTCTTCTTTGGCTTCTCTTGATCTTCAAAATCTTCAAAAATAGAGGATTTGTTGGGGAAGATAAAAATCTGAGGCGATGCGTTGGAGGAGATAAAACGAGCTCGGCTTGCTACGACTCTGATGACGATGCAATGCCTGGAGAAAATTTGACCTAGCTGCAACACTGACGAAGAGATAAGGTCTGTAAAACTTGATCCAACATCAACACTGACGAAGACACAGGATCGATAGATGAAGATTTGGTCCAGTTACAACACCGACGAGGAGGCATGACCGAAAATTGGTAAATTTTGATGCGGAGCTTCTTTTGCATTTTTCCCAAATGCACATGGATCAACGATTTTGAGTTGCCTTTATCGGCAGCCGTTTGCTCCGGGCTAGTTATACCATTCCCCTAGGTACAATTAGTTTGTACCAATCATGATGTTGGATTTTTTCAAAGGATTTATTTTCCTTTGACCATTCGTGAAAATGGACTTTAGATGGCAATTTGAATTATCCATTGTCTTAGACTTTACCGTGTTTAAGCACGTTGTGCCAACATTTCTGTCGGACTTATCGAGATAGTTTGATCCAGCTACAACACCGACGAAGAGACAAGATCGAAGAATAGAATGGTTTGACCAAGCTACAACACATGACGAAGAGGCAAGGTCTGAAGTCAATAAGGTTTGATCCAACTACAACACCGACGAAGAGGCATGATCAAAAGTCAGTGGATTTGGTCTAGCTACAACACCGACGAAGAGGCAAGACCTGAAGTCAGTAAAGGTTTGACCCAACTACAGAACCGACGAAGAGGCAGGGTCTAAAGTCCGTAGGGTTGATCCAGCTACAACACCGACAAAGAGACAAGATCAGAAGTCAGTAAATTTTGGTCCAGGTACAACACCGACGAAAAGGCAAGACATGAAGTCAGTAAAGGTTTGACCCAGCTATAGCACCGACGAAGAGGCAGGGTCTGAAGTTAGTAGGGTTGATCCAGCTACAACACTGACGAAGAGGCAGGATCGAAAGTCCGTAAATTTTAGTCCAGCTACAACACCGATAAAAAGGCAGGTGTTGCGCGTAATAAGTGCTCCATAATTGTGCAAGTGTACACGTCGCAACTTATAGTATAAAAGATATCGTCTCCACAGGGATTGGTGCCACTTCAAGAATCTAATCTCTTGCACTGTAAAAAGTAAAAACACAAGTAGAAGATTGTGAGAGTTTTAACTAGCAACTAAACTAAGAAAGCAATAAAGTAAAAGAAGATGCAATCAAATGAGATAGAATAGGCCAGGTTATCGCGAGTTGAGGAGTGATAGCCAATTGGATCGTATTGGTAAAAGAGTGCAAGGGTAACTCAGTTGCTGTGGCAACTTGCGCTGCGGGGTTACCTTGGCAACTAATCGACGGTTGCCTGGGTAACTGTTTGGGCGTCTGGGCAGCAACTTCAAGGTTCGGCGGAGCATTCTTCAATGGTTTCTTCTTATCTCTAAGTCAAAACTCTAGCTAATTGTGCATGCCTTGATAATACATCCCTGCGTGAATCAAGGGTGAACAACAACCAATCTTGCGCTCCTCTTAGCCGTTGAAATCCTTAACTTATTCCTAAGCCGGATTAATTTTCACCATCAATAGATTGAATAAAAACCATACTCATTCGTTTCTTGAATCTAACTCTCTCGATATTAGATAAATATATGAAGTTACGAGATTGTCTCCCAATTCACTGGCAAACAAGAATAAAAACAAAGAATAAGTAAACCTTGAATTGAAAGTGCAAACTCTTATTACCTAAACAAAATCCAATTGTTTCTCACAACCACAAAACACAATAACCTTATCCAAATAGATTTAGTTCATGGCTAGGTTCCAAAGAAACACAAAACAAATAATCCCTACCATAAACCTAATTGAACAAAAAAGAAAAAGATGAAGAATGGTTAAAGCCTTTGTCGAAATCTCTCCCGTTTGCTCTCTCTTGGAGTTGACGGCTTGGTCTCCTTTAAATAGGAGATGGCTAGGTCAAAGTCTCTCTTGAGAAAGAAGTTAAGTTAGAATTAAATACTTTAAAAGAATATAATTCTTTATTATATTTAAATTCCTTATAGATCTTCTCCTATCTTCTTGGGATTTAATTTCTCTTTGACCTCTTCATGGAAATCAAACTCCTTTGGGATTTAACTTTGCTCCACATCATCTTGGGCTTATCTAGTCATCAATTTCGACTGCCATATCATCTTATCCCTTATCGACAATTGCCCTGGCAACTAGCTCGACATCTTCTTCATGCATTGCCCTGGCAACTACGTCGGCATCTCCTTCATGCACTGCCCTAGCAACTGGTTCAAGCCTTGTTTAGTTAAGTAATTCTGCACACACACAAAAACAACTATCGATAGCACCCTTTTCCCACAAAATTCAGCAAAATATGAAATCAAGCTTGTCCACCAAGGAAACAATGCAAACATGCATGAATGGCTAATAATGTAACTAATATGAGCCTAAGTCTAGCAATAATATGAATAAAAATGGTGAATAAAATATTACTTTTAGACACTTAACACACCCCCAAACTCGAACTATTGCTTGTCCTCAAGCAATGCAAACTAATAATTACCTGCCAAGACTTCAATTTTCATAAACTTAGCTTTGAACTTGATTTCAATTCTCAGAACCGTGGCACAAAGTATGATTGGCTTTTCATTTTTCGAAAAACTTAGGAGTTACTCAGAATCAAACTATAATGCTTGTGAGTGTGTGCGGAGTTGTGTGCAAGTTGATTTTTTGGATTCTATGCAAACAAGAGGTTTTCAAATTACTTCCTTGGGGTTCTTTTAACATGTTTTAACTAGAGCCAGTTTCGGGCACCTCTAGTGTTTTGTTTTTAGTTTTCTTAAGTTAATTAATTTATTCGACTAGAGCCGGTTTCGGGCACCTCTAGCGATCAATTTTTAGCACATACTAGAGCCAATTTCGGGCACCTCTAGCATTCATCCACTTTTTATTCTAATCCCCCAATTTTTTAACTATCAAACTAAGTTCGCTAGAATTCCTTAAATCAATCAAGCCACAACAGTGTTTCATTAAGTTTAGCATCATAGTAAGATTCTAAGTGTTTCCACAGTTATCCTAGAATAAAAAGTTCTATCAATTAAGTACATTGGCAAAGTCATCATCGGATATTCATCAAATCTAGGCAATTCTTGTTCCAACTAAAGGCATGGCATGCAATTTATGTATCTTAAATGCAATACTTAAGATGAATGCAACTAAACATGGTAACTAACTAATAACAATCCCCCCAAACTCGAGTGGGGCATTGTCCTCAATGCATGCAACAAAGAAAAATAATAATAAAAAAAAATAACAATAAAGAAAAGTAAAATGCAAATGAGGACTTACTCTGAGAGTTTGTCGTCATGGATGATTAGTTTCCTTTTGGCATGTGTCTTGATTCTTTTGCTTGAACGCGGTGGTTGCTTTCTTGTGATCCTTCATGTACCGCATGAACATTAGTTGTTGATTTTCAATTTCCCTAAGACGGTTCTCCAACGGTTGTAAGAGTGCTTCAAGTTGTCCTGGGGTTACTGGCCGAGTTGCTCGGGCATCAGTTGCTTGGGTATTAGGAGTTGCCGAGGCGGTAGAAGTTTCCGCGACAATTGAAAGCGTTGGGGATTTTACCAGTGCCTCTCCCATTAGCTTTTGGATTTGTGCTCGATTCCAACTGGACTTTGGTAGGGCCTTTTCATCAGTGGACTCACTTGGGACATGCATCTCATTGCAAAGATTGGAAATTAAGCAAGGGAAGAAAAGATAACCCTTGTCTTTTGTGCTACATACAAAAATCTCATCACAAATAATTTTTCCAATGTTAATGATGCGATTATGCAAGATAGAATGTATGAACAAAAGACGAGGCATATCAACGGTAGTATTGTGTGTGGTGGGCATTAAAGAAGTTTTAACAAACTTATTCTATAATTTTGCCTCGGGTTTAAGCCGAATGCGATTTACCGTGCCCTTGTATTTACCGTTGTTCCAATGAGTTCTCGGTAGAGTGAGTTATTAAAGCACCTTGTCGAGTTGCTTAGGCGTGAGTTGATCAACAAAGGCTTGATGCTCGTCATTCTGAACGCAAAGCCCGTAAAAGGTGTTGATGTTTTCGGGGCTTATGAGTATAGCCTTGTCACAAACAAAAACATAAGGATTATTCGGGTTAGGTGAGTGAGCATAGAATTCTCTTACCCATGAGATGTTACCCGGTTCCGATTGATGGCAAAAGATTTGCCACTTTTGATGTGCAATCCTTTCGAAGATGAATGGTTCAAGGCCGGAATCTTAACGAGAGTTGGAGTATTCGAAGCCTTGTTCTTCGCAAATCTTCTAGCTTTCAAACTTGGAGTGAAATCTTTCTTGAACCACCAGTGTAGCAAACTTCTTGTATCTTGGTTCTTTGGAGGAACTTGGATGAACCAAAAATTCGATTTTGGATGCCATGAATGATCTTGGTTGTGAGTTTGGTAGAAACAAAGAAAAGAAAGCAAAAGAAACTAAAGAGTTGCAAGGTGAAAAGTAGGAATAAGTTTCTTGGAAGTTAAGGGTGATGGGTTAAATAGAAAATATAGGTAGTAAATATGGTGGGTGTGATTAATTTGGAAAGAAAGAAAACAAGGGTTTTGATTGGGGGAAGGGGACGACTAGGGGATTTGGGGAAGGGTTTGGCCGGCTATGTAGGGTTTATTTAGGGTAAATTGGAGGCTTAATATAAGCCTTAGAGTTAGCCCATTAATTTCCTTGTTGAAGAAGTTTCATTCTTGAATCAAATTCCTCTTTATCTTGAACTCTTTTCCTACAATTAAAAAATAAATAAAATAAGGATTAAAATTAAAGATAAACTAATAAAAGAAAATAAATAAATATGTGCAAAGAAATTCTTAAACTTAAAATTTAAAAGCAATTAGTAAATATGAAAGAAAGATGTAGTCTTAATCTTAAAGAAAATAAATAAATCTATCCTAAAAAGAGAAATAACTGAAATTAATAAATAAAAATAAATAAAATAAAAAATTAAATAGTTCAAAAAAAATAAAAATAAAAAGAAAATATCGAAAGGAGAGCATGCTCATGCATCTCCTAAGGTGACCACTTCTTTGTTACGTTCCACATGGGCACCATTGTAGTGCTTCAATCTTTGTCCGTTGACTTTGAATTCATGTTCGTCAGTAATGGACTTGATTATCACGGCACCATGAGAGAACGGTTTGAGAACTTCGAATGGTCCCGACCATCTTGATTTCAGTTTTCCCAGGAAAAGTTTCAGCCGAGAATTGAATAAGAGAACTAGTTGCCCTGGCATGAATTGTCGCGACAATAGTTTCTTGTCATGCCATTGCTTTGTTTTCTCCTTGTAGATTCATGCACAGAATTCTTCTATCTCATTGAGGTCCAACAAACGCTTTTGCCCGACACTTTCCCAATCCATATTCACGGTCTTGATTGCCCAATTTGCATTGTGTTCGATTTCCACCGGTAGATGGCATGTTTTGCCATAGACAAGTCGAAAGGGAGACATACCTAAATGTGTTTTGAATGCAGTGCAATATGCCCAAAGTGCACCATCTAGTCTTACTAACCAATCCTTCCTAGATAGATTTACAACTTTCTCGAGTATACCCTTCAATTCCCGGTTGGAAATTTCTGTTTGCCCATTGGTTTGTGGGTGATATGCCATGGCAATTTTGTATGATACACCAAGGCGTTGTAACATCTTGGCGATGAGTCTGTTGTCAAAGTGCTTGCCTTCATCACTGATAATTGCTCTCGGCATCCCAAACCGTGTAAATATATTTTTCTGCAAAAATCGTTGCACGGTCTTAGAATCGTTGGCGGGAACTGCAGCTACCTCAACCTATTTAGACACGTAGTCGATGGTAAGTAGAATGTAGAGGTTGTTGAATAAAGATGGGAAAGGTCCCATAAAACTGAGCCCTCATACATCAAACAATTTCACCTCGATGATATTTTGGAGCGGCATCTCATGTCGTCTAGAGATATTGCCCGTCCTCTGGCAATGATCACATTGCTTGTAAAACTCTTGGGCATCTTTGTACAGTGTTGGCCAATACAAACTGGATTGCAAAACTTTGGCCGCGGTACGTGTTCCTCTAAAATGTCCTCCATAGGGTGAAAAATGACATTGCCGGAGTACATTCTACTACTCCTCTTTAGGGACACATCGGTGTATAACCTGATCTGCACATTTTTTAAACAAAAAAGGCTCATCCCAAAAGTAATGCTTAGCATCATGACGGAACCACTTCTTTCCTTAGTGAGTAAGGCCATAAAGTAAAATACCACAAACAAGGAAATTAACTAAATCCGCGTACCAGGGTATTGCCGAGGCATGTGTTGCCGTGGCAACTGCTTCCATGGTTACCGAGGCGTGCCCGTCTAGAGTTGTTGCGGCATGATCGACATGGGTTGCCGAGGCATGCACATCATTGGTTGCCGAGGCATACGCGTTTGGAGTTGTTGAGGCGTGCGCTTCAAGGGTTTTCGAGGCATGTACGTCAAGTGTTACTGAGGCGACGAGGGTTGCCAAGGCATGCACATCCATGGTTGCCGAGGCATCAGGGGTTGCCGAGGCATGCACATCATGGTTGTCGAGGCAGCTAACAGTTGCTCATCCGGGAATCCATCGCATATCTCTAAATCTGCATCGTCCTTCCTATTGCGTTCTAAGCGTGATAAGTGATCAACCACTTGATTTTCTATTCCTTTCCTGTCCTTAATTTCAATGTCAAACTCTTGTAAAAGCAATATCCAACAAATCAAACGAGGTTTGGCATCCTTTTTAACAAATAGATACTTAATTGCCGAATGGTCTGTATGAACAATTACCTTTGTACCAATAAAATAAGATCGGAACTTGTCAAATGCAAAAACTACGGCTAGTAACTCTTTCTCCGTTGTTGTGTAATTCACTTGGGCGCTATTAAGAGTTTTACTAGCGTAGTATATCACATGAAAGGTCTTACCTGTGCGTTGGCCTAGAACTACTCCTACCGCAAAATCACTTACATCACACATGAGCTCCAAAGGTAGCGTCCAATCTGGTGGAACGATAATGGGTACCGAGACAAGCTTTTCTTTTAGGGTTTCGAATGCTTGGGGGCAAGAATCATCAAAATTGAATGTCCAAGAAAAATTGCACAAGGGTTTAGTAATCTTAGAAAAATTATGAATGAACCTCATGTAAAAACCTGCATGTCCAAGAAAGCTTCGGATTCCTTTAACCGAACTTGGTGGGGGTAACCTCTCGATCACGTCCACCTTGGCTTTGTCTACTTCGATTCCCTTGGATGAAATCTTGTGGCCGAGCACTGTTTCTTCATCTACTATAAAATGAAACTTCTCCCAATTAAGGACTAAATCGGATTCTTCACATCTTGCCAACACCTTCTCTAAATTGCCGAGGCAACTGCCGAAGTCATTACCAAAAACAAAAAAATCATCCATGAAGATCTCAAGGAAGTCTTCGACCATGTCTGAAAAGAGTGTCATCATGCGTCTTTAGAAGGTTGTCGGGGCATTACACAATCCAAACGACATTATTCGAAAAGCATAAGTACCATATGGGCATGTGAAGGTTGTCTTTTCTTAATCTTCTGGTGCTATGGCAATTTGATTGTAACCTGAATAACCATCAAGAAAACAATAAAAGGGTTTACCTGCAAGACGGTCAAGCATTTGATCAATAAAGGGTAAATGGAAGTGATCTTTCCTAGTGGCTTTGTTTAGCTTTCGGTAATCCATACAAACGCTCCAACCGGTCACAGTCTTGGTTGGAATGAGTTCATTCTTTTCATTACTTACCACCGTTATACCTCATTTTTTCGAAACACATTGTACCAGACTTACCTATGTACTATCAAAGATAGGGTATATGATGCCAGCGTCAAGCCACTTGATGATTTCTTTCATTACAATCCATTTCATGGCATGATCCAGTCTCCTCTGGGCCTCAATTGAAGGTTTGTGATCATCTTCCAACAAAATCTTATGCATGCACACTGCCGGGCTAATTCTCTTCAAGTCGGCAATTATCCATCCTATCGCCTTCTTGTGTAGCATCAACATGTTGATCAGCTTCTTTTCCTACCCAAGTAAGCATATTTTAGTTGCTCTGGCAACTGTTTCAACTCAAGAATCGGTGGTTGTTCAATTGAGGGCTTTTCGAGTTTACCTTCCTTACCTAAGTAATCTAGTGGTTCAAAGTATGTACTTGGTCGATTGACTAACCAATTTGCCTCTTTTTGTTGTTCCTCATCGATCGGTTCTTCATACTCCCCAGGTTCCTCTTGATCGATAATGTAGTTGCCGAGGCAACTAAATTCCTCGTCGAAGTTAAACTCTGCTGTGGTATGAAGAAGTTGGCATTCTTTCAGATCATCGGCATGCCTTAGTGTTTGGAATACATTTAGTTTAACTTGCTGGTCATTCACCCTCATTGTGAGTTCTCTATTTTCAACATCGATCAAGGTTCTCCCTGTCGCTAGGAAGGGTCTCCCGAGAATGATAGGTGCATGTTCATCTGCTTCACAATCCAAAACAATAAAGTCAGCGGGAAAAATAAATTTATCAACTTTTACCAGTATGTCTTCAATTTTTCCCTCTAGATGCACATAGGATCTGCCGGCTAGCTGTAGGATAACTGTTGTAGGTCTTGCCTTCCCGATTCCTAGTTTCTGGAAAACCAATTTAGACATCAAGTTTATGCTGGCTCCAAGGTCACATAATGCTTTCCCGACATAGTGGTTTCCAATGGAACAGGGTATTGTGAAACTTCTGGGATCCTTCAACTTGGTTGGCATGCAATTGTGCAACATGGCCATGCATCCCTCTGTTGCGGCAACTGTTTCAAACTCTCCTAGCCTTGTTCTCTTGGACACAATATCTTTAAGAAACTTGGCATAGTTCGGCATTTGTTTAATTGCTTCAACCAATGGCAAGTTGATGTGGACTCGCTTTAGGATATCAAGAAACTTCTTGAATTGATATTCTTGCTTTTGTCGCTTCAACCTTTGTGGGAATAGTGGTGGAAGTCGGATATCTTCGATCCTTTCATTAGTCTGGAACCTGATTGATGGCATTGCCGAGGCAACTGGAGTTGCCGAGGCATCGTTAACTAGGGTTGTCGTGGCGTGCCTATCGTTGGTTGCCGCGACATCCTTATCACTGGTTGCCGAGGCATGCTTATCGCTGGTTGCCGAGGCATGCTTATCGTTGGTTGCCGCGAAAATTCCTGGTTCAGCATCTGAGGCTTTGCCGCTGAGTTTGTCTTGTTCTTTTTGTGGAGTTTTGTTTGATGAGTGAGCTTGAGCCTCTTTAAGTTGTTGGCCACTTCTAGTAGTGATCTCCTTATATTGCTCACGGCCAGTTCTTCTTGCGACTTTAGTATCGCTAGGTAAACCTCATTACGGTCTAGTATTCAGGTTTTGAGCAACTTGTCCGACTTGATTTTCCAATGATTTGATTGACCTTAATTTTCCAATGATTTGATTGACACCTCTTGTTTTTGCAATCTCATCTCGGTCATGTTAATAAAAGCATCAGTTCTTTTATGAAGTTACTATTCTCAGCCATATAAGATTCAGTTTTCAAAATAAAAGCATTGAGAGAATTTTCCAAAGAACTAGATGTTGTCAGTTGTTGCTGAGGCAACTATTGTCGTGGCATATTCTGCTAGAATCCCGATGCTTGTGCATTCTGATTGTTCTGGTTTAGAGTAGTGTTGGGATTACTCCATGAAAAATTCGGGTGCTTCTTCCAAGCTGGATTGTATGTATTGGACATCATATTGTTGTTCCGGTTGTAATTCCCAACATAAAAGCTAGATTCTGGATTCTGCATACATTCAGAAGAATCATGGTTACCACCACATAACTCACAAAAGGAATCTATTACATTGACCTCTCGTGTGTTGTTTGGTTTCTGCATGTTCTGGATCATCTTGGTTAAAGTGGCCAATTGTTCCAAAATTGAATCTGATGATCCAAGTTCATGTATTGTGGCTTGGCGTCTAACTCTTCCTCTTATAGCAGATGGAAACTGATAATCATTCTTGGCAAGCCTGTTCAAAATTTGCATTACTTCTTCCAGCAACCTATCTAGGAGTGTGTCATTTGCCGAGGCATCTATCATCATCCTTGTTGGTGTATTCACAGCGTTGTAAAACATTGTTACTTGTGTCCACACTGGGAATCCGTGTAGGGGGCATTTGTGTAGAAGTTCTCTATATCGCTCCCAAGCCTCGTACATGGATTCATCATTTGCCTGCCGAAAAGAAGTAATTTCATTACGAAGATTATAAGTCAAATTTGTAGGATTAAATCGAGCAAGGAAATCACGATAAAGATCGGTCCAAGATCCTATTGATCCGGCAGGAATACTATTCAACCATGCTTTCGCCCTATCCCTTAGTGAATAGGGGAATAATCTTAGTCGTAAAACATCGGGGGTGACTCCTTGTATTTTGAATGAATTGCAAAACTCGAGGAAAGATTTAAGATGTTGTCGTGCGTCTTCAGTTTCCGAGCCGCCAAATTGACCAATTGTGTTGATCATATTGAACATCACCGGTTTCAACTCAAAGTGGTCGGCTTCAATTTCAGGTGTGACAACTCCTGGAAAGATCTTCTTCAAGATAGTCTCGAATAGTTCTGTTTCGTGCAAGAATCACTCCTCCTCCTACTGGAACATCCTGATTCATATTGCCGTCTTGATTAGCCATTGCTACTCTTAACCTTTGTCTGAGTCTTTGCAAGGTTCGTTCGATTTTTGGATCAAAGGGATATTCTAGTGTAATCGGTCTCGACCTAGTCATATACCAATGCAAAACCAAAGTTTGTTAACCCTTTGAATCTTAAACAAGAAAAATAAAAAGTGCAAGAAAATAAAAACAAAGTTGCTATTGCCAATCCCCGGCAACGGCGCCAAAAACTTGTTGCGCGTAATAAGTGCTCCGCAATTGTGCAAGTGTACACATCGCAAGTTATAGTATAAAAAATATCGTCTCCACAAGGAATGGTGCCACTTCAAGAATCTAATCTCTTGCACTGTAAAATGTAAAAACACAAGTAGAAGATTGTAGGAGTTTTAACTAACAACTAAACTAATAAAGCAATAAAGTAAAAGAAGATGTAATCAAATGAGAGAGAATAGGCTAGGTTATCGTGAGTTGAGGAGTGATAGCCAATTGGATCGTCTTGGTAAAAGAGTGCAAGGGCAACTCAGTTGTCGTGGTAACTTGCGCAGTGGGGTTGCCTTGGCAACTAATCTACGGTTGCCTGGGCAACTGTTTGGGCGGCTGGGCAGCAACTTCAAGGTTTGGTGGAGCATTCTTCAATGGGTTCTTCTTATCCCTAAGTCAAAACTCTAGCTAATTGTGCATGCCTTGATAATACATCCTTACGTGAATCAATGGTGAACAACAACCAATCTTGCGCTTCTCTTAGCCGTTGAAATCCTTAACTTATTCCTAAGTCGGATTAAACTTCACTATCAATAGATTGAATAAAGACCATACCCATTCGTTTCTTGAATCTAGATCTCCCAATATTAGATAAATAGATGAAGTTATGAGATCCTCTCACAATTCACTCGCAAACAAGAATAAAAACCAAGAATGAGTAAACCTTGAATTGAAAGTGCAAACTCTTATTACCTAAACAAAATCCAATTGTTTCTCACAACCACAAAACACAATAACCTTAGCCAAATAGATTTAGTTCATGGCTAGGTTCCAAAGAAACACAAAAAAAGAATCCATAACATAAACCTAATTGAACAAGAAAGAAAAATATGAAGAATGGTTGAAGCCTTTGTCGAAATCTCTCTCCCTTTGCTCTTTCTTGGAGTTGACGGCTTGGTCTCCTTTAAATAGGAGATGGCTAGGTCAAAGTTTCTCTTGAAGAAGAAGTTAAGTTGGAATTAAATACTTTAAAAGAATATAATTCTTTATTATATTTAAATTCCTTCTAGATCTTCTCCTATCTTCTTGGGATTTAATTTCTCTTTGACCTCTTCATTGAAATCAAACTCCTTTGGGATTTAATTATTTCTCCACGTCATCTTGGGCTTATCTAGTCATCAATTTTGATTGCCATATCATCTTATCCTTTATCGACAATTGCCCTGGCAACTAGGTCGGCATCTTCTTCATGCATTGCCCTGGCAACTGCGTCGGCATCTCCTTCATGCACTGCCCTGGCAACTGGTTCCAGCCTTGTTTAGGCAAACGATTATGCACACACACAAAAAACAATTATCGGCAGCACCCTTTTTCCACAAAATTCAACAAAATATGAAATCAAGCTTGTCCACCAAGGAAACAATGCAAACATGCATGAATGGCTAATAATGTAACTAATATGAACCTAAGTCTAGCAATAATATGGATAAAAAGGGTGAATTAAATAGTACTTTTAGACACTTAACAGCAGGACCTAAATTTGACCGAGCTACAACACCGACGAAGAGGCACGGTCTAAAGGTGAAAGTTTTGATTTAGCTGCAACACTGACGAAGAGGCATGATCGAAATTTGGGATACTTGTTTAGTCATTCCATCAACGGAATGACAAAATTGGATTTCAGTAACTTGGATTCTATTGCACCATCAATGGAGAAACAGAATTAAATAACAACAGCTCAAACCTTACTACACCATCAACGGAGGAGCAGGAATGAAAAACAACTTATAGCTTACTATGCCCTAAATGAGGGAGTAAGAACAAACGACAACTTGAATGTAGCCACACCATCAACGGAGAGACAAGATCGAATAACTTAGATTCTACTACACCATCAACAGAGAAGAAAAATTTGGATAATAGCAACTCAAATATTCTACACCATCAAAGGAGAACCAGGGATGAACCGCAACTTGGACCTTACTATACCCTTAAAGACGGAGTAAGAACGATCAATAACTTGAACCTAGCCACACCATCAACAGAAGGACATGATTGAATAATTTAGACTCAACCTTTCCATCAATGCAAGAGGTGAGATTGGACATCTGTAATTTGGACCTTGTTACGCCATCAACGGAGGAACAAGACTGGATGAAAGCAACATGAACCCCTCTATCAATGCAAGAGGTGAGATCGAACAGCTGCAACTTGGACTCGACCTCTCCATCAACGCAAGAGGTGAGATTGGATATATGTAGTTTGGACCTTATTACGCCATCAACGGAGGAACAAGGCCAAATGAAAATAGCTTGGACACAACCGCTCCATCAACGCAAGAGGCTGAACTGAACAGCTGTAATTTATACCTAACCCCTCCATCAACGCAAGAGGCAGGATTGGATATCTGTAACTTTGGTATTTGTCACGCCATCAACGAAGGGACAAGACCGGATGAAAGTGACTTGGACCTGGCTACACCATCAACGGCGGAACTAGATCAGATGATAATAACTTGGACCTAACCACTCAATAAACGGAGGGGCAGAATCGGAGGATGAGGCTTTGATTTTTTTTTTAATTTTTTGATTTTTTGATTTGTTATTTTGATTTTTTTAATTCTTTTTTTTTTGTTTTTTTCTTGAGTTATAATTGTAAGGAAGTGATAATATTAGGGGCAGAAGTTTGATCTTAGCTGCATCATCGACAGCAATGCGAGATATACAAAATGATGGTTTCGCTACATCAATAGGGAGGCTGAATCTGGACTGCCTTGGTCTACCAACATTTTTGGGATGCAAAAAGTCAGCTTTGCCACTTTATGGCGATAATCATGACCCAAAATGAAGGAACACATTAATTAGTAATTGTGCAAAATTTGTCGTTGTTACTTGGGTGTTTGAGCTTTTTCTACATATTCAGCCTCCTTCAGGCTAGGGATTTGTCTTTACGTCATTGCTCCCATGGTTGAGGTCCTTTGATTTCTTTTTCAGACCTGTTTGTATGTCCAAATAAATGCACCATGAATGCCCCCTAACTTTCATGCCTAATGTGCATGTTTATTCTAAATGTATGATAGCTCGTATGAAAGTATGATGCATGTGTTTGATGTTAAATGGTCCAATGAATATGTGAATGATGATTTTTTTCTTTTTCCCCTCAAAGGGATACCCCTGACTCTCTGTTGGTCAGATTGAGTTTTCGGTCTTGTATTGCGAAGATGCCCACCCCCCAATTTTCCTTAGTTTTGATCATATCCCTGTGGAGTTATCTTTCTGCATGTATGCCTCTTACAGAAGTGCTTTGTAGCAAACTTGAACTTATGGTTAGGTTCAATTAGGCATGGTTCATATAGATTTTGATTCACATAACACATGGATACAATCGAATCAAGGTGAACAAAATACATTTTCCATTGAATTTTGTAGTCTTAATCCCGTACAAAAAGCTCTCACTACAGTTGGGCTTAGGCCAGTGTGGTACACAAAAGAACATTTCTTTGAAAGAAATGAAAACTACAAGAGGACATATTGTGGGTAAAGTAATTCAACAACTAGCCTGGTTCAAACAGTCAAAAGGAGGTGTGCCTAAACCTGTACATCGAAAATTTCAGTTATGAAACTCGTACTTCGGTAGGGGATTTTCGTTCGTGTTTGGTCTTGAAGGGTTTTCGATACTTAGCACACCAAGCTTGATGTACTTTTTCACTAGCCTTTTAAAGCCTCAGCAGTTTTTGATTGTGTGGCCAGTTTGTCCGACATGATAATCACATTTTGTATTGGGGTCATACCACTTAGGAAATGGAGGTTGCAATGGGGCCTGGTGGTAAGGTGCCACTACAGAGCATTAAGCATATTTTTGTACAAGTCTAAGTATGAAATTTAAAGTGGGGTAAACTCATGCTTTTGGTGTTCTTCCTTTGAGCATAGTCTTGGCTTGAAGAACCTTGAGCACCTACAGCCTTGGATTGTATCACTGTTGTTGGTTTTGTATAATTAACATTATAGACACCCAAAGTGTTTACTTCGTTGTCCTTCTTCCCATATGACGTCTTCTTGTGGGATAAACTTCTACCGACATCGATTTTGCCATTCTTAACAACATTCTTGATAAGCACACCAGATAACACTAAGTCAGCGAAATTGGTGGCTGCATTTCCTGTAAGGCGATCTAAAATTAGGCCTTCCAGTGTTTGGACAAATATAGCTAATGTATCCTTCTCACCAAGCGAGGGTTGAACTTGTGTCGCTACGTCCCTCCAGCGTTGTGCGTATTGTCTGAAGCTTTCGTTAGACTTATGCTTCATGTGTTGCAGAGTCCAACGATCCGGCACCATACCGCTGACGTACCAATATTGCTCTAGAAAAGCCTTGGCCAAGTCTTTCCATAATTTTATCTAGTGGCGGCTCAGTTGATTATACCATCTGGTGGCAGATCTGGTTAGGCTATCCTTAAAGCAGTTGATCAACAACTTGTTGTCTCTACTATATCCTGTCATTCTCCGGTAAAACAAGGTAATATGAGCACGGGGACAACTCGTCCCGTCATATTTTTCAAATTTTGGGGCTTTGAACTTAGGGGGCAACACCAAGTCTGGGACAAGGTTGAGTTCGTTAGCATCAAATCCAATGAAGGCGTCCACTACCTCCATGGCTTCCATCTTTTCCTCGAGTCGCTTGCAACGATCCTCAATCTCCCTTAAAGTCTCTATATTTGGTTTCTCAAATTCGACTAACCGGTCCATTTTTGAGACGCAGTTTTCAGCTTGATTTCCCCCAGGCTTAAGAGGTACCAGCCTGATAGACTGGTGGCTTCCATCGAGAAAATATTCTTTGAGGGTCAAGTCAAATATCATCATGATGAGGAGTAAATCCCCGAGGATACGCGAGGCCTTCATCCATATCAACGAGACTTTTTGTAGGATTTACAACAAAAGCTTCTCCTTGTTCAAGGAGTTTGCGTCCTAGCACTTGCACTATCTGGCCTAGCATGTCTTATTGGTATTTCTTGATTTGTTCCCTCATGTCTTGCTGGGCCTTAGCTAGCTGGTCTTCCATCTTCTTAGCCAAATCTGCTTGTATGTCTCTTTGAATTTGTTCAATGCGGTCCAATCTATCCTCGTTTGTCATTTTGGTCTTGCATCGAGTTCCGTAGTGGTGCTGAATTGGTTGACCTTTTACTCTATCAAGTATCACTATCACGGGGCATCCCGAGGATTAGTCTTAAAACCTTAAAAAATGAATGCACGTAAATGCATGGTGCATGTCCTAATTGTAGAGGTACTGATTCAAAAATGGTTCCCGCGGCTCAACTTCCGAATTTATGGGATTTATTCACAACTTTGAACATTGTATTTGATATCTAGGGTACTAGATTTTCTCCCGATAGTGAATTTTTCAAATTAGGAACCAGTCATGAATCAGTACTTCATGTCAGTGAAATATAAAAATTAAAATGATGGTGTCATGCAATTAATGCAAAATGAGTGAATTTAATATGATGTGATCAAAACAAGAAAATGAGATCAGTCCGGATAAAAATAATCAAATGAACAAAATATTAATTAAAATGGATAAAAAAAGCTGTACAAAAAAAACAAATAAAAGGCACCAAAGCCCTAAAAGGGTTACCGCTAAACGGGCAAAATTTCGCATGACTTTAAAAGGGTGGCTTCTACAGCTCACTATATGCGGTTTAGATCTAAAGGAAATGGTACCCGAACTATCGTGAGAACATCGATTCGGGAGAATACGACTCTTACACCATACGAGGGTGAAAACCCCACGAAATATAAGGACCAGTATTCCAGGAGTACATTACAACACTATAAGGAGGTGAAACCCCCATTTAACGAAGTAATCTCTCCCACTTAAGGGCTGAGGAGCTCGGGTAGAAAGCCCATGCATGAATGAATGCCTATAGATTTAAAAATTAAATCAAATCAAATTTTCAAATTTCTTGCAAGACAATACCAAATCAATATTGGCCAACTCTCTTTAAAAAATATCCCCAGCGGAGTCACCATCTGTCGTAATATGGGTTTTACCCTCTACAAAAAATAGATGTTTTAAAAAAATGTGTTTTTACGGAGTTGAAAGAGACGTCACCCGGAGACCGGGATGACACTCCCAACAGAGCACCATAAATGTTTTAAAAATGGAAAATAGTGGAAAAATGAAAAAAATGGATGGGAAATATGAAAAATAGATGAAGTCGCCACCGACCACTTTGGTAGGCCGGACACCGTTAAAAGGTAACCAGATATTCAAAACGTTTGGGTTCGGGAGTCAGTTACGCGTGGGGAAGGATTAGCACCCCCACAATGTCCAAAATTGGTACCACGTTGATTGAGTGTTGTCGTTGCAAGAAAACAAAATTTCAAATTTTAAATTTAAAGTTTAATCCCTAAAAAATGGTCTAAGGAGAACATTTCCTTATTTACGAAAAACCGAGGAATATGACAACTGAATGAGTCAGTATGTCACTTCCTAGCTGGATTCCAAAATAAAGTGGAAAATATTCCCTTAAATTAGCTGAGTTTTTTATAAAATATTTGAAATGAAAAAAATAATATACTATGATAATGTAATATAACATCTATAATATTGTATATAATACTGTATACATAATAATATACTATCATATAATATATATATATAATAAAAATAGGTACTAAAAAATAATATATATATATATATATATATATGATAATAGTAATAATACTACACATTATAATATACATATGTATAATATTAAGATAATAATAATATATACAAATACAAAATATACTATAGGTAATAGGAAAATAAAAATATAATAATAATAATATAAACATAATGATAATAATAATAATAATAAATAAATAAAAACTTAAAAAGTGACCAAATTTAAAGAAATGAAAAACTTAAAAAACAAAACAGGGACGAAATTGAAAAGTATTTACAAGTTTCAGGGACTTAAAATGGGAATAAACCATGCAACAGGCTCAAAATGAAAGTTGTGTTTGTGCGGAGGGACTGTCAATGTAATTTGCCCATTGAAAATCTAATAAAACTCAATTTAGTGACTGTATTGAAAAATGGTTTTAAAATACAACGACCTATATTGAAAATATACCATGCGGCAGACTAGGATTTAGTGTGCAATTTACCCATAATTTTAATCTAATATATAAGTTGAAAAATTAAAACAAACCCTTATTATTTCATTTGATTCAAACAAAAAATAAAGAGAGCTCTCTGTCCAATCCGGCCAGGGAAGGGGCCGTTGTCCGCCACCGGTCGCAGGTGGTGGCCGTCGCCATCGCCCGAAAGTTTAAAAGCCGTGACCTTTCAGGCTCCTTTTTGCGCTCTGAGTTCGAATTCGATGTCGGATTTTTGAACAAATCAACCTAAGTGAGTAGATCTACTAATAACCGAAAGTTCTTTATTTTTTTATTTTTTTCTGAACCGCAAACCTTCTCTTTTTTTATATATTCAAAACTGAAAAAATCAAAAGCCCTTTTTTTTAATCGAAACAATTTTTTTTTATTTCTATTCGAATCTGTCTTTTACATATCGGAACCCTCTCTATTTTTGATCGAATCCCTCCCTTTTTTTCATTCGAGCCCCTTGTTTTTCTATTCTCATCTCTCTTTTTTATTTCATTCCCCCCTTTTACATTCGAATTAAAACACCCCAAAAACCTCCATGTTACAAGTGATTTTCGGGGTTTAAATACCCGATTTGATACATGCATATTCGTATAAAAACTAACAACTTGTCTGGTTTTGCAGGTTTGGGCGGTGGCTTGGACGGTGGTCGGTGCGCGTGACGGCCACACACGCGGAGAGTGTATGCAAAGGGGCAGCGGCGGCAGAATAATAGAGGATTAGGGTTTTCAAATTTAGAGATTTTAGGGTTAAAAGGTATTTTTGGGTTTTGTAATTTTGGGTTATTAGATTTGTTTGTATTGGGTAAATGGGTTGGTGGGTAATTTGGGTTTGGGCTACCAGATTGTAAAGGTTAATAATAAAGAAATGGGTGGATTGAGATTTTGTTTGGGCTTAGGCCCGAAATAAAATGGGTTACTACATTATCCATTATCATTCTCGAGTCGAATGGTTGAAATCGGTGACGATTTGATGACCCCGATGATGAAGAAGATCCATTAAACTAAGAAGAATTCACATTGATTTATTGTTTAAAAATTCCATTATCACCATTTTTACAGCAATCTTGCTCTTTTCTCTGCTGTGAAAAACTTGGAGAAGCTTCTTTCAACTTAGATTTATGTCTCTCAGCTGCATAATATCAACCTTCAAATTACAGCAATAAAAAAGAGGGCTGACATTGGCTGCCGGGAAAATGGGGATTTTCCATAGCTTGTTGCTGTTGCTGCTGCTGCTGATTAGAGTGTCATACGGTTTGAATCTCTTGATTGAATGGAGAGAGAAAGGAGAGGGAAGATAGAGTGGGAGAGGGATCATAGAGGAAGAAAATTAAATAATTTATTTTTAATATTTAACTACGCGTCACTTAAGGATTGATCATTTTTTATATTTTAAAGAAATAAATATTTATTTTTATAAAAAAAAACTAATGACGAAATTGAAAAATGAATAAGATCTAGAAAACTAAACTTGCTATTATACCTTAAATACATTAAAAAAAATTTTTTAAATAAATGTCACGTGTCAATTTTTAAACAGACTAGAAGTCTACGTCAGATTCCGTCATGGAAGTAAATAAAGTCATTAACGGCAAAAAATCCTATGTATGAAACTCCAAATTACTTGAGGAAATTATATAAAGAAGGGATAAGTACATAAATAGTACTCCACTTATTTTCGCATTACTGTTTAGTATCTTATTTATTTTTTTTGACAAAATAATACATAACGTTACGTTCTTATTCTGTTTTGGTACTACGACCGTTAAAAACAAACAAAAATGATGACGTGACTTATTTTTAATTGAGATAATCACAGTTTTAGTCCCCAAAATTATACATTTTTATCAATTTGGTCCAAACTCTATTAATTTAATAAGCATCTTAAATATTTGGATTAAAACTGAGATCTACTGATTGACCTAGTGACTAAGGATACTCATATTATCTCATCTTGTATGGGTTCAAATCCGTAAAACCTCTCTATTTAACCAAAAAAATATTTAAATTAAAACTGTATATCCCTCATTTTATTTCTTCTTCCTCAAAACCCTAACTCATTTTCCCCCTGAGCCCCTATGAACCTTAACTCAAGAATTTTTGGGTTTACATGAAGATGATAGAATCGACCCAAATACACCCTCTGTTTCTCCTAAAAATTATCAGATTGGTTATTTCTTTTTCTTTAAATATTTAATATTAACTCAATTTATTTGCTTGTTTTTATCAATTTGAACTGTTTTTCCCATTGGTTTGTAAAATTTCCTCCTTGTTTTAGTGGAGCTTACAGGAAGTTGAAGTGAATCTTGCGATTACAGATTGCCTAATATGACTGACTATGATTTGCTCAAGAAAATCAAGGTAGGTTTGTAAATTTTCCTGCTTTTTGCAAACTAAAATTGGATGGGATTTAAATTGAAACTTTTGGCAAATTTTAGATACATGATTTACCATATCTCTCTTTGATTTAAAGTAGTTTTCTGGGAGAAATTTGTTCAATATCTCACAAGTTTAACGGAAATTTACTTGGGTGCTTTTGCAGGAATCATCATCGCTGAGATAAAATTGTTCAAGAGAAAAAGAGGGGTTAGAGTTTTCGGGGAAGAAGAAAAAAAAGACATTTGCAGTTTAAATTTAAATATTTAAAATAATAATTAAATTGATAGAATTAGGACCAAATAGTTAGAAATGTATAAGTTTTTGGAGACTGAAAGTGTGATTATTCCAATTAAAAATAAGCCAAATCATTATCTTGGCTTGTTTTTAACGGTCAGATATTAAAACATAAAAAAAACGTAACATTAAGTATCATTTTACTAAAAAAATAGGTAGTTACTAAAACAGTAACGCGAGAATAGGTGAGTACTATTTATCTAGTTATCTCAAAAAAATCAAGGGAAAAGATGATGTGATTGATATCAGAAACGGCGATGCATTCATGTTACAGCAGACAAAACTCGATCCAAAAACAACAAGTCTCCTCAAAGGTTACAAATCTTGCAAACAAAAACCAGACACACAGGGGACAGCAAATTCAATTCAAGCCATGGTGGAGAAAGGTTTCACTGTTCTTTCACGTCTTTACCGTACGAATCAGAGCCACCAAGCTGGCTCCATGTTTTTATGACACACCCTTGTATCTGTTTATATTGATTTCGAACAGATAATTCTGCAAGAAAACTGTATTTTTTCACATCTTATTCAAAGAGGGTAAAATACAAAAACAAGTGTTCTTCTATGGTCGGTAAGTCGGCTGGTTTGAATTTAATGTAGTTGTGGCTAGCCATGAATGTATGCACATGTAACCATGTGCCCTAGCACGGTACCAGCAAGACAAAAAAAAAGAACTTCGTCAACATGATGCACAACTTGAACTCTAGGCAAAGTTTTTTTCTTTCTTTGCAAAGAATATGAAAAAGGGTAGCGGATTCGAGCTCCAAACCCGATGAACATCGTATCTAAAAGTGATTGTATGAATCAACCGGACTAAACCCTAAGTTCTAGGTTACCTGATTTTAATGCAGGTGTTAAGATAATGTAATTCCTAGTTTCCTATGCTTGAACTTGACTATGAAACAAGTCAATTTAGGACCAAGTTGGGATTTGGTGTGTTTTAACTCTAACATGCATGGTTGAGTTGTCATGAGACATTTGGAGACAAACTAATACTATAAAACCTGGTTTTGCCTGCTGGTCTATTGTGATTAGCATTGACTATTAAGTCTTAACCAACTGATTCCTAGCATTTTCCAGCAAAATTTCTGACACTTTGATTAAGGTTCACAAGGTCCCACAGGAAAAAAAAACTAAACATGTGTGTTTACTTTGGTAAGCTAAAGCTAAACAACAAAAAATCATGCACCTATATATAATGCATTAGATTCTCCTATATAGACAGGCACAAGCAAAGAATATGGAGAGAAAAACCATAGGCAGCCCCAAGAAAATGAGGAGCAGTAATCTATGCATGCCGAGGATGAAAGCGAGAAACCAGAACAAACGGTTATCACCGATAGGTCTGCTTGAACGTTTCCGAGAAGCGGTTTTCCGCCTCATAGTGTTATCGGCTCTCACAAAGGCGGCCACGCATCCGCATGCTACCTCATCTGCCAGTACTACTGCTACCCCGTGGAAATATTACCGGCCGGCTGACGCTCACCATAGCGAAGCCGTGGCGGATTGCATCGAGTTCATCAAGAAAAAGGCATACGGGGAGGAGAATCGGGTATCGAGTTCTAGCAGCTCCAGTAGTGAAGTGGTTATGTCAGTTCCGATTATTTGATATATGATAACATTTTCATGATATAAATGTGAGTTTGTTTTACATTAAAGTTACTTTCATACTCTAAATATAAAATATTTATTTTTACATTATAAAAAATTAAAATTAGTTATTAATTAAATAAAACAGAATTCAGTTCGAATAAGATAACTATGATTTTTAAACTTGTCTTGCACAATCCAAACACTATATGATTCGAGTTTTCAATTCACTCGATTTATTTACTCATCCCTAAACAGTAAATAGTGGTTTCGTGTATTTGTTGTCAATCCGGTGGATCCTGAACGGAAAACCATTTCCCCGTCCACCTTGTGAGAAGACTCGTCCGAGACAGTCAGAGGCTCTTTCTCTGACTAGGGGTGAGCGTTCGATCGAATCAAGTCGAGTTAAAAATTTTTGAGTTATTCGAGTTGACACATCATATTTTATAACTCAAACTTAATTTGAAAGTTTTTCGATTCGAGTGGAGTTTTTGAGTTCCTATACAAATTTAATTATAATTATTTATCACGATATAGTACGATTTGATTCCAATTTAAATTTAATTATTTCTTCATATTATTTTTCAAATTGTATAAATAAGATTTGTAATGTTATTTAATAAAAAATATCATCTAAACTTCTAAAATATATTTATAATGTTATTTTTAAATAAAAAACCTTTGAGGATAAAGTATTGATGGGAGTATAAATGAGTCAATAATTTGATGTGAAGAAAAACTTTGCAAAAATTTCATTTGAATGATCGAATTGAATAAAATATAAAGTTAAAGGACTAAATTATAAAAGAATATATTTTGTTAAATATAATGATTGAAGTTACATACATATTATATAATTTTAGTGAATCATGTGGTTTAATTTTGGTCAAAAATAGACTTAAAACGAAAGATGAATTGAAGAAATTGGAAATAATTCAAAGTTGAGGGCCTAAATTGAAAAAATAGGAAATTTATTTTAAAAATATGAATCGAAGCTAAATAGGTATTTTACAATGGTGTAGGAACATGTGGTTCAAATTTGGTCACAATGGACTTAAAACGAAGGGGGATTGAAGAAATGAAAATCATATAAAGTTCAGGGGCTAAATTGCAAAGGGATGAAATTAATTTTCAAAAATATGAATTGAAGCTAAATAGGTATTCTACATTGGTTTAGGAGCATGTGGTTCAAATTTGGTCAAAATGGACTTAAAATGAAGGAGAAATTGAAGAAAAATGAAATCAAGAACTAAATAGCAAATCTGTAAAATTCAATTTTTCTGTTGTTCAAGTTGGGCAAATTTCAACTTGACTCGAACTCAAATTTTTTTTGAGTTTCTAGAGTTGACTCGAATAACTCAATTAACTCGGAATTGAAAAAAATTGATTTTTTCGAGTCGAGTCGAGTTTTGCTCACCCAGTCTTATCCATTATAGAAGCAATCGAGGAGGGAGCGGTGTCGGTGAGTGCTACAGTGGCTTCTACGACACCGGAAAAATGTTCCCGGAACAGTAGAGGTGGTTATTGGGTGCCACTTTCTATTTGTTCCTGTTTTCTGTTCATTTACCCAAAGATGATACTGTTTTTGCATATTTTACGCTCTTTGAACAAGCTCCGGGCCCAAAGTTTCTAGACCTGAATCCACTAGTTGGTGGTTCCTAAATGATCCTGAAATGGTTGATTAAGCTTTTATTTGTTGTCCGTCGACAAGCTTTTTGTAACACCCTAAAAATACACCAATTCAAAAACTTAAATTTAAAATCTCTAAATTTAAAACTCTAAAAATTGGAAATTTAAAAATAAAACCCTAATTAAGAAATTTGAGAAGTAATTAAATTTTAAACAAATTTAGCGACCTTTTTTATAAAGAATTGATATTAGATATTTATTTTGTGAACCCTAGAAAAGTACAATGACTTACCTTGTAATTTTCCAAAGATTTGTATATATAGGTTACGTTCAACTTTTTTTTCACCTCTGCAGCCTATCACGGGGCCATTACTCTCTTCCCAAAAGACATGTCTAATAGGATGTGCAGTGCCACCGTATTTATATCCCAAGACCTCTCTTTTCCTTTCCGATGTGGGATTAATGACCCCACCTCTTCTCAGACATGACATTCTCCTCCACTCAACCTCGTGACGCCCTCGTCATGAGCTTCTGCTCTCGTGGTCAACCTCATGACGCCCTCGTCACAAGCTTCCGCTCTCGTGATGGGCCACCTTGTCACAGTTGTCCACCTTGCCTACCTCACTCATTGGCGCTCAGCGTAAAATCGGCCAGTCAAATGGTCGCTCTGATACCACTTATCACGGGGCCATTACCCTCTTCCCAAAAGACATGTCTGATAGGATGTGCAACGCCACCGTATTTATATCCCAAGACCTCCATTTTCCTTTCCGATGTGGGATTAATGACCTCGCCTCTTCTCAAGCGTGACATTCTCCCCCATTCAACCTCATGACGCCCTCGTCACGAGCTTCCGCTCTCGTGATGAGCTACCTTGTCACAGTTTTCCACCCTACCTACCCCACTCATGGGCACTCGCGCGTGAAATCGGACAGTCAAAGGGTCGCTCTGATACCACTTGTCACGGGGCCATTATCATCTTCCCAAAAGACATGTCTAATAGGATGTGCAGTGCCACCATATTTATATCCCAAGACCTCCATTTTCCTTTCCGATGTGGGATTAATGACCCCGCCTCTTCTCAGACGTGACAAGCCGCACTTTCTCCTCTCTCTCTCAAATTGTTCGAAACGCATCCCCTTTGTTTTTCTTTTTTATTTAATTCGATCAAACTCCGCTGAGTCTCTGGCACCGCTCAATTCAACTATGTCTTCGGTTAATTTGAAGATTAACTATTCAAATCAGATAAGTATTCTTGTATCATTAAATTTCGTTAAATAAGTATATAGGAATAACTCCTTAGTCATAGTGATAATAGTACTAATATTGTAATTATTCGTATAGGTTCTGATACAGCTAAACCCGGTGTTTCTGATCGCGAGAGACACGTCATACAATAGGTTGAGTTGCTTAGGCTAAGATGTGTTTTCTTCTCGTGCTATAAATAAATGTTTTTATGTGTTTTTACACATTGCTTGATTATGATTTGCATTATGGCTTGTATGGTTGACATCATATGCATACGATTTTAGAATGTGTTTTTAATTGTGATTTATTTGATTTACGAAACACCGGAATTTACGAAAACTATAATTTATGGATTTATGAAGTATGTTTATGGAATATTGGATTTATGGAACTATGTTTACGAATTTGAGTTTTAAACATCATATATGTGTGAGCATGGGTTGGATTTTTTACGGGGAAGTTCAGTAGTTTCACCCTTTGGGTTGAATTCCACTTCGTATGGCGGTTGTAGTGAGGAGTTCTGGGGAACTTTCCTCTTGGCGATTGTAGTTGGTGCATTGTATTACGCTTGTGATTTATGTGTTATGATTTAAAAGATTTTATTCAAAATAATATTTTCTTTTATGATTATGGTTTTTCTTGCACTTTAGAGACACCTAACCTCTTTAGCTTACTCTCCATAGTTTCGTCTTATAGATATCATTGAACTTTAGGTGACGTGGTACTTGAAGGATCTCACTTTTTATCCGGTTATTTTATTATTGAGTACAAAATTATTTTTAGTTATTCAGATCATTATTTATTATTTTAATACGTTAATGTAATTTTAAACTTTGAATCTAATTATGTTTTGGGATTATTTTTAGCATTCATTTATTGTGATTTTATTTCAAAAATTTTATTTAAATATTCAAATATTAAATATGATATTTGTATTTTATTATTATAAGATATTTATTAAATTATATATAATAATATTCCTTTTAAATTAAAGTGTAATTTTAAATTTAGTTTTTTTGAGGGTTAAATTTTCAAATATGATTTCCTATATTCGACCTATTACTTTTGGGCCGGGTTTATAGGTTACACATTTCTTGCAATATCTGTCTTCTAAGCTCTTCAAAATGAGAAACTACGAGACTCGAAAGCATTGAAGACAGACACTATTGATTCCATATTCGTACAGTCAATGTCTGGTGTTCGAGTGTTCTCGTTAACTCTAGATTTTGTATTAATAAAACTCAAAGCTCATCCAAAAGATAATACTGAGAAAATCTACTCAATATTGCCAGTATAACATCTCTACCACTTGCCTTATTCATTTCGGTAATGATAAATCCTTCGTAGGATCCAAGATTCGAGACCGTGACCCTCATTGGACATCCTCACCTTCCCAAACCCCTCTTTATAATCGCTACCAGATCAACAAATAAACAAATAGAAAGCTGCCATGGCAGTTAGATGCATATACACCACAAGGTTTTCAACCACTTATACATGAAATGCAAGTCAAATTATACAATTTAGCATTATACAAAAGTTATATAAAGCTCTGCACCATTCTCAATTCCAAACTCCTAATCGCTATCATAACTAATGAAAACCAGACCTATAGCTTTTTTTTTTTTTTGTACATAAAAATAAGGAGAAAGAAAAACAAAAGAGCCTGAGCAATGTACTAGAGAAATCTTCATGAATCAAAACCGGCATTAAATGGTGACAATGTAGCATTTACCGGCCGAGTCACAGTCTCTCTCTGAGTCTTACACCTGTACAAGGAAAATTAACCACCGACATGTGAGTTTTCTCCGAAATAAAGTGCATTATCTTCCGAGTGAAGTTTGCAGTGTCAAACTGTCAACCTATAGGTGTTGTTACCCTTCCAAGGAGGGTAAAGTATCGGGGCATTAGGGACTCACCCCTAGCTTTATAAAGAAGCAATGAAGTGGATGTCAAGATATAAAAGTTTCCACAATTATCGTATACATTTCATGCAATGATTTAAGTAATTAGGGTACGAGAAACCACAGACAGAACAAAGAAAAATGCTATAATCTTGAGCAGGCATCCGTTAATCTTTTCTAATAGTAAATCACTTCAAACATCAAATGATCAAATTATTGATGGATACAAGGCACATCAATAACATCATGTTTCGGCAGATCACAATGCTTGCATAATTAAGCATGTAAAAGCCACTAATTTATCTACTGACCTATTGCATTGAGCTCGAGACGCATAATTGTGATTGTTGCATTTTGCACACATCCAATCTCCACTACGCCATTGCTTTGCCCTGATAAATGATGTTAAAATTTGTAGATTTCAAAAGCAATAATCTGAATCCCATGAAAAATATCATATTTGCTAGACATATACTCAGCATCTTAATGCAAAAAACCGAACATAAACCTGATTGGATTCTAATCACAGAAGTTCATAATACGTTACCAACTATGTGACCATCACTTTAGCGTACTAAATTGAAGCATACAATCAGTAAGAAGCAAGAGAACTGAAAATTGCACTCTAGAAGCAAACAAATCAATCCCAGGAGCGGTTCCAGAAGCTAAAAATCAGTTACAATATCCAACAAGATTAAAGGATTGAAAAATATAATAAAATAAAGATATTATCTACCACACGAGATGAATCACTAATTTGTCATATATGAAAAGCATGTATATAAGAGATCAACTTAATTGAAATTTACCCTTTTCCAAGAAGGGCTGTTGTTGCAGCTTGAGGGAATGGAAAGTGCCCTGGCCAATTTGAAGCGGCAACAGGGTTTAGACTTGGATAGGAAGGATATGCTCCGGGTTTTGGGTCGGTGGTGGCTCCTACTATTTGGTCAAATCCAGGTCCCTGCAAACCCAGAAAAGGGCAACAGTAGTTCAGTAGATAAAAAAGTCAAAAACCTGCTTGAAAATATCACTAATTATACATGTCACGACAGAAACTGATTACTTACATGTCCTGAATTCAATCTTTTATGATCCCAATCATGTACGAATTCTTCAGATGCTAATCGCTTAGTTCCTAGTGCTATATAACCCAAAAAAGGAAAATAAAGAAGAGGTAAAGACTTGATCACTGGTAGTAGAACCAACAACCAGATAAGAATATAAGCATTAAAACCAAAACAAAGCAAATGAATGTACCTGGTGGTATGGATGCATTGCAATTTTTGCACTGCAATATAACCAGATTGGTCAGGAAAGTAATGACATTGAGTATTTAGTAGAATTTGTAATGAGCATAAAGAAGAAAACATAATCCAGTTTAGGCAGTAAGATACGACCTGTGCACGTGAAGAGTAATTATGGAAGCCACAGTTGCAAATCCAGTCACCATTTCTCCATCCCTTTGGAACAGAAAGCGGTTGATTACCAGGACTGGCATATGGAACCCCGGGAGTTAGGTTTCCAGCTAAAGGCCATGTGGAGGCTGACTGAAGTCCATAATTATCAGCACCGCCTACATGCCAGTTCGAGCTCAAAGGAAGCAACTGCCGGGGAGAACCACCGCCAACATATCTGACATTCATCTTTTGTTCCAGTGTTCCTCGGGGCCTGACAAAACAATGTGAATAAGTCGGGAGAGAAGCTCCGGGCATTGCAATTGCCGGCATCGCTGCTATCTCCTTCGGTTGCCCGCACTTTTTGCACTTTTCTCTTGATGCATAATTGTTGTTAGTGCAAGCTATTGATCCATTTGCCACACGCACCCCAACCCAGAATGCAGCCACGAAGACGACAAGGAAGCCAAACACATATGCACACCAACAAGTTCATCCCATAGTACCAAAGTACACATACAAAAAACACAAACCACTCAAACTAATTGATACTGATTTCCTAGCCTCAACTTCGCAAAGCACATATCACAATATATTTCATTCAACAGATTGCATTCATAAAAATGGAAACTTTGTCAACAATTAGGGAAAGAAATATCTAATCTTTACATGCCCTTTGTTCCATCTCAGCTCAAAACACAGATAAACTACAGAACCAAAAGTTTTGCCAAAGAACCCACCTTTAATAATTGAATTAAAACAGAAGAAGAATCAACATAATGATAAGAAAGGATGGGAAGAGAAAGAAGTATGAACTGACCAGTGCAGATCCAATCACCAATACGAGGAAGCCATTTGGAATCAGCAGGGGTTTTGGTGTCAACAAGAAGACGAGGCAGCTTGCATCTGTTGCAGAAAGATCTAAAGGCGTAGTTCCTGTTCTTGCATCCGCTGCACTCCCAGTCTCCTCTCCCTTCTCCCATTCCTTCCCTTCCACCTAATAATCGTTTGTTTATATATACAATTCAGAAAAGAAAAATAAGAGCTTGTTGTTGCTTGGGAAGCTGAAGAAAAGTGAAGGAGGAGGTCGGGGGCAGGCTGTCGAAAATTGGAAACTGCGGCAAATTATAGAAGTCTTGGGAGTTGGGATCGAGCGAAGCGTATTCAATATGGGGTTGAAAGAAAGGAAATTTTCTTCTTCGGACAGGGCCTAAACCATGACAGAGATCAGGCCTTGTTAGCACTCATTGTTGGTTTTAAGGTGATTGTTTATGTGGCCTTTTTTGTTTTTGTTTTTTGTTTCAAGAGACAAGCCCATGTTTTGTTCAGCTCAAGATTGATAATCCAATGCAGTCAACATTAATTCCATAGTCACTGCACTAGTTTGCATGTAGGATCGTAATTGAATAGAGCGGGCGACAAACTGTTTATGAACTGTTTGTTTATTAAGTTAAATAAATGAGTATGAATAAATTTTTTATATTCGCTTAATAAATGAATTAACATGAACAAATGTGTGTTCGGTTTGTTTATATTCACGAACAAACTCGTTTACTTGGTTCTCTTTTCCTTTTATATTTTTATATTTTAAATATTGGTGAATGTAAGGATTAAATTGAACAAAGGGTGAATTTTAGAGTTCAAATATTGAAGCCTAAGGAGTTAAGGACTAGTGATGAATTTCACCATTTTTGCCAACATTAAAACGAATATGTTAGCAGACATATAAACGACATGTTCGCAAACGCTAAACAACCGAACACGGACACCTTCAAAAATAAATAAACGAAAACAAACATTAATCTAACATAAACACTTTTAAAAATAAATAAATAAACTCGAACATAATATTATTCATTCAAACTCTGTCTATTTACACTCGTATTAACATACACCCAATGTAATGCGTTGAAGCCTTTTTAGTAATTAAGTAATGTTAGTTTTGGGATAAAACCCCTAATTTCCTCTTTAAAATATATTTTTTTTAACTTTCCTTTAATAACATCGTCTTATTTGATGGTTTAATGCCATCGTTACTTGTTTCCTTTATCTTTTTTCTTATTTTTTTAATTTAAATTTAAATAAATATCATATATATTTTGATTTCTTTTTCTTTTCGCATATATTAAAACGTTTTACTTTTGACTGTTTTTGTAATATGCCTTTTGTCTACCTTTTAGCACGATTTTTATATATCGTATTAATAGTTTGGCGTTTCGTATTGCAATTATCACGGCGCATTTGTGATCAAAAAAATTTGGCGGTCTTGGTCACTTATAATTATATCTCCTTTATTGCAGTTTGTCAATACGTTTAAAACCGTTCGCTGAACAATTTGTAAGACTGATTTACTCAATCTTCACTCTTACGTTAATATAACATTTGTTTGAATAGAGACATTGAGACTATCAATAGTTTTTGAATTTTTCTATGCAAAATGAAAATTGTTTTTAATGAAATCTTTTTATTTTGTTTGTCCGCGTCCGTTTTTACATGTTAGAGATGTGTTATCATTGTTACTACCTTGCCTTGTTCATTTCAAATGAAAATCTAGCTTCTAATTATCAAAAAAATATTATTGGTTTCGAAAGTGAAGATCATTTATGCGTAAAAGAACAAAATCATGAGGACGATTTTGATCTTTATCTTCATTAGTGATTCATTTTATTTATGTTTACCCTGAAAAAATATTTAGTTTGTTAAGTATTCATTTTATTTATTTGTGCTCACCGTAAAATTTATTTGTGTTTACCTAGAATTGAACTAGTGTGATTAATGTCGTAACCACCCAAATTCGTCCGGCACTCTTTTCGATTTAAAAATTTTATTTTCTTGTATTTAATTTAATCTGGAACACCTTGCCCGGTTTTGAAATTAAAAATGTAGAGTCGTCACTGATCATTTTTAAAAAGGTAGATTGGACACCAAAATAAAACCAGAGATAAAAAATTCGGGTCCGGGAGTCGGTTACGGATGGGGAAGGATTAGCACCTCCACACCGCCCAAAATTGGTACCTAGCCGATTATTTAATGTCTTGGTATTGAAAATTACGATTTCGATTAAAATTTAAAGTATGATTTTTAAATGCCGAAAATATTGAGAGAACCGCATCCCTATGCGCCCGGGACACAGCTTCTCATTTTCTTGGAAAATTCGAGGAAATTACATCCCTATACGCTCGGGATATGATTTCTCGAGGTTTTAAAAAACATTAACTTAAAATTCAAAATTAATTTCTTTAAAAATATTTTTTGATGATGTAAAAATACAATATATGTGATGCAAATAAATTAAAATGCATGATCAAAATATAAAGTATAAAATTACTAATGGAATAGGTATGGCACGTATATAAAATATACATATTAAATGAATATATAAAAATAATAACATATAAAGCTATATATTATAATGTATGTGCATATATTCAAGACTATAACATATACATATATATTTACATACATGATAAAAAAAATACTCATAATATTAATTAATATAATATGATAATATATGGTAATGTACAAATTATAATACATGTATAATGCTACAATGTTTTTTTATTAAAAATATAACATATAATAATACACATAATCTAATATGAATCATATCTTATATATCAAATATATATATAAACTATAATATAAAACAATAATAAGTGATAAATATACATATTAAAATATATAATAATATCAAGTATTTATTACTTATCAAGCACACATTTAATTAAATAAGATAAATACATATAATAACATATACATAGCATAATATATAATGAACATACATTAATATATATAATATTCATGTAACACCCTTAACGTATACTCGCAAACCGAATATATATTAAAGATGCTACGAACTCTTTTAAAGAAATCTTGACTTACATTTTTTTATTTAAAAACATTTTTAGCAATTATTAAAACAACAGTACAATTTAGGGTGAAAACTAAGTTAGCTACCTAGGCTTTTTTCTTGATTTTAAAATCGTTGTGAAATAATCGATAAATAAAATTTGAAACTGATTAAACATGTTTTACTAGCAAATAAATAATTACATGCCCGCTAGAGATCGTCATAAACTAGAACGACTTACTGATGTTTTGTAGATTGTAGCTTGATAAGCATGCTCGACTCCTCTTCAAATATTCCAACTTAACCTGCTTGTGGAATAAACACACGCTAAGTACGAACTTAGTGAGGCAATTATTCTCATTTATCTAAACATGAAATAAAGCATTACAGTATATCATATGAAAAGTGCATGACATGTTTTGTAAAACGGCAAGTATGTCCAAATATGATTTATATCATTAATCTACCTAACTTAGAATCATACTATCATTATTCCATAACCATCAAGTATTCATGTGCATGTCATATTCTTTAACATAGTCATATTTTCAACATTCTATATTCATCGAGTAATCATATGCACAACATATTCTTTAACATAGACATGTTTTCAATCATAATTTATGTCATCTATCAGTTTTGTCATAAAAACATACAATCAATATTTCATGATCATCAATTAGTCACTTACATAACGTAATCTTTATCATAGCCATGCTTTCAACATTCTATTATTATCATGTAAGCATTTGCATAACATGTCTTTTAACATATTCTTGCTTTCATCATGTAATCGTTCACATAACATATACCTTGACATAGTATCGTACTAATAAGGTTTTCATAGTCTGTCAATATTCAAGTGCAAGTCATAGTTTTTCTAACTTAGTCTAGTTTCCAATACTCCATCATTATCAAGTAAATCATATACATGGAATAGTTCACATACATGGCATATTTCATATATGTAACATAATTTGTATACATGTCATGATTCATATACGTATAATGATTCATATACATAACTTGATTCATTTACATGACATGATTCATATACGTGATTTAATTCATATACATGACATGTTCCGTATCCATGGCATGATTCATATCTATGACATATTTCATATACGTGGCATGGTTCATATTCATGACATGATTCATATACGTAAAATGATTCGTTTACATGACACGATTCATTTACGTGACATGATTCTTTTATTATTGCCCAAAGTACGCTATATGAGATTGAGGTACGCGAGTCATCTTGAAATGACACCGTAGTGTCTAACGTAAACGTAAAGATGAGTACGTACTCGGGAACGCTCTTTGCTCCCCATAAACATAAGGCACCTCGACAGTGCACTCAGACACAGTGGGCGTACATCCCCAAGGTGCACATGACACAATCATTTTGTCACAATATATGTTTGATAACATGAACATGAGGGTGTAGCTGCTAAATACTCTATGGCATGCCAACTATACCATGGACTCTCATACACAATACTTGGGCATTTCTTTCGTCATCAACTAAACATCATAATCAATCATACATATAGACATTTCATATTTCATACTTCATCAAAATATTCATGGCAAACATAAATCATCATTTATGCAAACAATAATTTGTACCTGATATTCAATCAAGCTTGCCATGTCGAGCAATGTATCATATCTTTTATTATAGAGAAATGCAAAGCCATTTTTAATGTAATGCAAGCATTTAAAAATGCACTCACCTAGGTCATTTATTAACTTGCCTCACTAAGCTCTATTCGATCTTTTCCTTTATAAAACCTCGAATCTTCTTTTGATTTGAATCCAACTTCATTTATCATATGAATAAAAATAAACATTTGTTAGATTCACCTCTGATAATATTTTTATCAAACTATCTAATCATTCAACATTAAAACTTTCCATAAATTTCCTTTCTTCCTTATAATGTCAAAAACCTCATTTTGGTCCTTAATAACCATTTTGAACTTCAAATAATTCTTCTGAACTTGATAACCAACATTAGATACAAAATATCTAATTTTTCATTTTCTGGCAGCAATGTACAACCTTCAAAGATTTATTTCTATAAAATAATCTAAAACTCAAAATTCAATTACGTTTGTTCTAAAAGAAACTAGATTAAGCTTTTCACCCATCTAAATTAATTGCCCAGATTCAACTTGTACGATTTATGGTGAATTTTCAAAGTCAATTTCCAGTGCTAATTTCGGAACAGACTGGTGCTCTGTTTTCTAACCTTTCGTCACTTAAAAATTCATATCTTTTGACTCGAAACTCAAAATCAGTTTCAATTTATTGGAGGAAAAACTAGACGAACAAATCTTTACATCGGTATAAAATTCACCTTCTAACCATTTTTTTTTAGAATTTATGGTGAATTTTCAAACTTATTGCCAAATCAAGTTTTCCTACACAACTTCCATAAATAACTTCAAACTTTATACTAATTTCTCCTTACTTTGCTATTTGTCAATTTGATACCCTTACATGATTCAAACCACTAATGTATCACTTTCTTCATCAAATGATTTTTCAAAAATAAATCCCTCTAATCTTTTGTTCTTTCCGAAATAGTCACTAAAAATGCAAAGATAAGGATTCAAGCTTCTTAACTTTGCAAATTAGTCCTCAATTCAACATTGCTACTTGAATTATATTATTTCAAATAAAATCAGATTTAGTCTTTCTCTAAAACCTCATTTCCGAATTGGTCACTTAACTTTGAAAATTTGTCAAAATGGTCACTAACTCGATTTAACATCGGTTTTGCATTCTAACTTCAATTTCACATCTCCAACATCAGTAATAACATAAATACACTTTAAAATCATAAAAATTCAGATTAGTCCTTTAACTTTTAGAATTGTTGAAATGGTCTCTATACCTTTAATTTAGGATTTTGCTTCCAAATAACAAATTTAAGCTTACTAGATCATTTATCCAACATCACAAACCCTAAATCAAACTTGAATCCATAAACCCTAATCATCTTCATACAAACTAAAATATGTAGGGTTTAAATCCCAACTCAATAACATGATTTTGACATTATACTAGCTTGATTTCAACTTTAATTTCATCATGAAATCATAAAATTCCAAAAGCCCCAAACTTTTTCCATAAACCATAATTTCTTCTCATGCAAAATTCTCATCAATCAATCATGTTTTCCTTGAATTATTTACACCAAAAGTTAGAGCTTGAAGAGTAGAACAACTTTGTAGTTCGAAAGATTACCCGAAAATCGAGTTTCGAGGCTTGAATCGAGCTTGAAAACTTTTATCCATTTTTTTCTCCCCTTAGTTCGAAATATTTCAAGAAATATGAACAATTTGGTTCATCTTTTACTTATTTAAATCCACATGTTAAAATTAAATGAATTTAAAATTCATTTAATTAGTGAAATTACTAATTTGCCCTTTTAATCCAATGGCTAAGACTTAATCTTATCAAAAATCAATGGCCATGATTTGATCCAAGTGTAATTCACCTTCCAAAATTGCCCTTAATATTTCAAAATTGCCATCCTTGTCAAATGACCAATTTGCCCTCCAACTAGTCTTTATTTACTAGTTTGTCATTCTTGTAAAAATTCAACCAAGTCTAGTTGGAATCCAACCAAATACAATAAAATATTCGTAAAATAATATTTTATGACTTTCCCATGGCTTTCAGATCAGTCTTTGAAATTTCAGTTCGATCCGATTTCCCGATATTCGTAAAATACTTCTACTGCGATTTTACCTTTTCCGAACTATCAGATTTATTCCAAAAATTCCATATTTCCATATTCGGGAAATAAACTCTATTATCTCATAAAAACTTCCTTTCCCAGAACTTAGACTGAATTTTTCCTAACTCGGTCTACTATTTCGATAATTATCGAAAATCTCTATAGAATAAAAATTTCTCTTAGAAATCCTTTATCGGTAATCCATTCGAATATTATTTACTTTTACTGAGTCCAAAATATTGATTAGAAACACTTTTATGGGACATTCCTGAAGGTCACCCATCCTTGTATTTCTCCTGCCCGAAAGACGCTTAACAATTTCATTCGATCCAAATTCGTACCTTTTTTTCATCTTAATTCTTAAAACCGATATCAAGGTACCTATTTCAATCCAATTCACTCTTATACTGAATAAAATTACTTGTTGGAAAAATTTACACTTTAGTCCCTAAACTTTTCCAAAGTTTATACTTTAACCCCCTAAACTTTCAAAGTTTACAATTTAGTCACTAGCCAAAACTTTGGGATATTACAATTCCCCCTTAAGAAAATTCATCCTCGAATTTTCCACGTGTACATATTCCAAACATTTACGAATATTACTTCCTTATTTTCTTCTTAGCCTCCCAAGTGGCTTCTTCGACCTTGTGATTTTTCCTCAAAACTTGACCAATGAAATTTCTTATTCCTTAATTTTTAATTCCATAAACCAATATTTCTACTAACTCCTCTTTATGTATCAAATCTAATTGCATCTCAATTTATTCAGGAGTGTTGACATGTAAATAATTCAGTCAATGCCCCCAAAACATAAGTACATATACTATAGACTTGTGCTTACTTCTGGAGATAAAACTCATTAATATAATCTTGGTCCAACTCTTTCACGATTCCTTGAAGTATAACAGTTCTGAAACTAAGTTTTCCCTTTTTGACCTATATAAATCATCCTTCATTTTCAAATAAACAATCATAACTTCTACTTTGCTCTAACACTTAAGGCTCTCAACAGCTTAAACATTTAAACAACCAATGCTTTATTATATACAATTGACGAAGGTTACAATCTCTTAGGTACTTCTTGTTCTTGTACTTGAGCCCATACTGCACCAGTAGCTCAATCTAGGTAGAAATCGGAAAAAGTTCATACATCATTTTATTTTTACTGCTACGGGTATCTTTATAACCCTTGTAATCCGAGACGCTTGTTCTTGTCTAGAAACTTTTCTAGGAAAATTTCAATTAGTCAAAAAAATCCTCAACTAAACACACTTCCTTTGACTTCATTAAGGAACTAATTCCTTTAAAAAAATTAAACGTTTCTTCTTATAATCACTTCTACCTTGTGCACAGATAACTAACTTATCTAAATTACACTTTAGATTCCCGAGATGATACCTTCATATTACCTTCTTCTAGTATTTGATCACTCAGATCATTAGAAAACCCTTTTTCAAGAATCCATATTTTTAATGCTTGTCATACTCATCATCTTATATTACTGATTGTCTTTATCAAAACCTTTCTGAAAAGATATCTTAGCTTATCCATTACACTTCAGCCCCACCTTTATAAGGCACTGCTGTCAATTATTCAAGTAAAATTAACCTCTTAGTTGACTTCTCTAAATACTCTTTACAGATCAATTTCTTTCTTAGTTTCTTTTCTAATCAGCTCAGTAGTATCATTACTTAACTTTCCAATTCTCCCTTATATGTACTGACAGTACAAACATCTTATAATAAGATACTACTGAGTTATTTCCATCATAACTTCAATCCTTAACTTATCTTGAGTAAATTGCCCGATTACAATTGCAACAACTACTGACATTGTTATCTTCAAACATATATATTTCTAAAGTAAAGATACTTCTTCTTCTTACTCCTTCGTATCTGAGTATCTTATAATTATTGTATCATCTCTTTACTCTGCAGATAACTTATTCTAAACAAGAACTAACTTCCAGGCTTATTTTACTGTATCATATCCACTATGGGTCATTTCTTGACCTCTAAGATTCGTCAACTGACGATATCCATTACCATTTTACTTTCCTTATTCTAGTATCATTTCATCTTATACTAATGAGGAGCAACATCAAGTCATACAATCAGTACATCAGTAATATGACATCTTAGGGGCATGTATTTATTGAAAACTCCATATCAAACTTGGTTTAGCATCCAGAACCGCCTAAACATTTGCTCTGATACCAATAAATGTAACACCCTTAACGTATACTCGTAGACCGAATATACATTAAAGATGCTACGAACTCTTTTAAAGAAATCTTGGCTTACATTTTTTTTATTTAAAAACATTTTTAGCAATTATTAAAACAACAATATAATTTAGGGTGAAAACTAGGTTAGCTACCTAGGCTTTTTTCTTGATTTTAAAATCGTTGTAAAATAATCGATAAATAAAATTTGAAACTGATTAAACATGTTCTACTAGCAAATAAATAATTACATGACCGCTAGAGATCGTCATAAACTAGAATAACTTACTAATGTTTTGTAGATTGTAGCTTGATCAGCATGCTCGACTCCTCTTCAAATGTTCCAACTTAACCTATGTGTGGAATAAACACACGCTGAGTACGAACTTAATGAGGCAATTAATCTCATTTATCTAAACATGAAATAATGCATTACAGTATATCATATGAAAAATGCAGTACATGTTTTGTAAAACGGCAAGCATGTCCAAATATGATTTATAGAATTAATCTACCTAACTTAGAATCATACTATCATTATTCCATAATCATCAAGTATTCATGTGCATGCCATATTCTTTAACATAGTCATATTTTCAACATTCTATATTCATCGAGTAATCATATGCACAACATATTCTTTAACATAGACATGTTTTCAATCATAATTCATGTCATCTATCAGTTTTGTCATAAAAACATACAATCAATATTTCATGATCATCAATTAGTCACTTACATAACGTAATCTTTATCATAGCCATGCTTTCAACATTCTATTATTATCATGTAAGCATTTGCATAATAAGTCTTTTAACATATTCTTGCTTTCATCATGTAATCGTTCACATAACATATACCTTGACATAGTATCGTACTAATAAGGTTTTCATAGTCTGTCAATATTCAAGTGCAAGTCATAGTTTTTCTAACTTAGTCTAGTTTCCAATACTCCATCATTATCAAGTAAATCATATACATGGAATAGTTTACATACATGGTATATTTCATATATGTAATATAATTTGTATACATGTCATGATTCATATACGTAACAATGATTCATATACATAACTTGATTCATTTACATGACATGATTCTTTTACGTGATTTGATTCATATACATGATTTAATTCATATACATGGCATGTTTATATCTATGACATATTTCATATACATGGTATGGTTCATATTTATGTCATGATTCATATACGTAACATGATTCGTTTACATGACATGATTCATTTATGTGACATGATTCTTTTATCGTTGCCCAAAGTACGCTATATGAGATCAAGGTACGCGAGTCATCTTGAAATGACACCGTAGTGTCTAACGTAAACGTAAAGATGAGTACGCACTGGAACGCTCTTTTTGCTCCCCATAAACATAAGCACCTCTACAGTGCACTCGGACACAGTGGGCGTAGATCCCCAAGGTGCATGTGACACAATCATTTTGTCACAATATATGTTTGATAACATGAACATGAGGGTGCAGCTGCTAAATACTCTATGGCATGCCAACTATACCATGAACTCACATACACAATACTTGGGCATTTCTTTCATCATCAACTCAACATCATAATCAATCATAAATATAGAAATTTCATATTTCAAGCTTCATCATAAATATTCATGGTAAACATAAATCATCATTTATGCAAATAATAATTCGTACCTGGTATTCCATCAAGCTTGCCATGTCGAGCAATGTATCATATCTTGTATTATAGAGAAATGCAATGCCATTTTTAATGTAATGCAAACATTTAAAAATGCACTCACCTGGACCATTTATTAACTTCATTTGATTTGAATCTATCTTTTCCTTTATAAAACATGAATCTTCTTTTGATTTGAATCTAACTTCATTTATCATATGAATAAAAATAAACATTTGTTAGATTCACCTCTGATAATATTTTTATCAAACTATCTAATCATTCAACATTAAAACTTTCCATAAATTTCCTTTCTTCCTTATAATGTCAAAAACCTCATTTTGGTCCTTAATAACCATTTTGAACTTCAAATAATTCTTCCGAACTTGATAACCAACATTAGATACAAAATATCTAAATTTTTCATTTTTGGCAAAGAATGTACAACCTTCAAAGATTTATTTCTATAAAATAATCTAAAACTCAAAATTCAATTACGTTTGTTCTAAAAGAAACTAGATTAAGCTTTTCACCCATATAAATCAATAGCCCAGATTCAACTTGTACGATTTATGGTGAATTTTCAAAGTCAATTTCCATTGCTAATTTCGGAACAGACTGGTGCTCTGTTTTCTAACCTTTCGTCACTTAAAAATTCATATCTTTTGACTCGAAACTCAAAATCAGTTTCAATTTATTGGAGGAAAAACTAGACGAACAAATATTTACATCGGTATAAAATTCACCTTCTAACCATTTTTGTAGAAATTATGGTGAATTTTCAAACTTATTGTCAAATCCAGTTTTCCTACACAACTTCCATAAATAACTTCAAACTTTACACTAATTTATCCATACTTTTATATTTGTCAATTTGGTCCCCTTACTTGATTCAAACCACTAATGTATCACTTTCTTCATCAAATAATTTTTCAAAAATAAATCCCTCTAATCTTTTGTTCTTTCCGAAATAGTCACTAAAAATGCAAAGATAAGGACTCGAGCTTCTTAATTTTGCAAATTAGTCCTCAATTCAACATTGCTACTTGAATTCTATTATTTCAAATAAAATCAGATTTAGTCTTTCTCTAAAACCTCATTTCCGAATTGGTCACTTAACTTTGACAATTTGTCAAAATGGTCACTAACTCGATTTAACATCGGTTTTGCATTCTAACTTCAATTTCACATCTCCAACATCACTAATAACATAAATACACTTTAAAATCATAAAAATTCAGAATAGTCCTTTAACTTTCAAAATTGCCGAAATGGTCTCTATACCTTTAATTTAGGATTTTGCTTCCAAATAACAAATTCAAGCTTACTAGATCATTTATCCAACATCACAAACCCTAAATCAAACTTGAATCCATAAACCCTAATCATCTTCATACAAACTAAAATATGTAGGGTTTAAATCCCAACTCAATAACATGATTTTGACATTATACTAGCTTGATTTCAACTTTAATTTCATCATGAAATCATAAAATTCCAAAAGCCCCAAACTTTTTCCATAAACCATAATTTCTTCTCATGCAAAATTCTCATCAATCAATCATGTTTTCCTTGAATTATTTACACCAAAAGTTAGAGCTTGAAGAGTAGAACAACTTTGTAGTTCGAAAGATTACCTGAAAATCGAGTTTCGAGGCTTGAATCGAGCTTGAAAACTTTTATCCATTTTTTTCTCCCCTTAGTTCGAAATATTTCAAGAAATATGAACAATTTGGTTCATCTTTTACTTATTTAAATCCACATGTTAAAATTAAATGAATTTAAAATTCATTTAATTAGTGAAATTACTAATTTGCCCTTTTAATCCAATGGCTAAGACTTAATCTTATCAAAAATCAATGGCCATGATTTGATCCAAGTGTAATTCACCTTCCAAAATTGCCCTTAATATTTCAAAATTGCCATCCTTGTCAAATGACCAATTTGCCCTCCAACTAGTCTTTATTTACTAGTTTGTCATTCTTGTAAAAATTCAACCAAGTCTAGTTGGAATCCAACCAAATACAATAAAATATTCATAAAATAATATTTTATGACTTTCCCATGGCTTTCGGATCAGTCTCTGAAATTTTAGTTCGATCCGATTTCCCAGATATTCGTAAAATACTTCTACTGCGATTTTACCTTTTCCGAACTATCGATTTATTCCAAAAATTCCATATTTCCATATTCGGGAAATAAACTCTATTATCTCATAAAAACTTCCTTTCCCAGAACTTAGACTGAATTTTTCCTAACTCGGTCTACTATTTCGATAATTATCGAAAATCTCTATAGAATAAAAATTTCTCTTAGAAATCCTTTATCGGTAATCCATTCGAATATTATTTACTTTTACTGAGTCCAAAATATTGATTAGAAACACTTTTATGGGACATTCCTGAAGGTCACCCATCCTTGTATTTCTCTGGCCTGAGCACGCTTAACAATTTCATTCGATCCAAATTCGGTACCTTTTTTCGCATCTTAATTCTTAAAACCGATATCAAGGTACCTATTTCAATCCAATTCACTCTTATACTGAATAAAATTACTTGTTGGAAAAATTTACACTTTAGTCCCTAAACTTTTCCAAAGTTTATACTTTAACCCCCTAAACTTTCAAAGTTTACAATTTAGTCACTAGCCAAAACTTTGGGATATTACAATTCCCCCTTAAGAAAATTCATCCTCGAATTTTCCACGTGTACATATTCCAAACATTTACGAATATTACTTCCTTATTTTCTTCTTAGCCTCCCAAGTGGCTTCTTCGACCTTGTGATTTTTCCTCAAAACTTCAGTCAATGAAATTTCTTATTCCTTAATTTTTTAATTCCATAAACCAATATTTCTACTAACTCCTCTTTATGTATCAAATCTAATTGCATCTCAATTTATTCAGGAGTGTTGACATGTAAATAATTCAGTCAATGCCCCCAAAACATAAGTACATATACTATAGACTTGTGCTTACTTCTGGAGATAAAACTCATTAATATAATCTTGGTCCAACTCTTTCACGATTCCTTGAAGTATAACAGTTCTGAAACTAAGTTTTCCCTTTTTGACCTATATAAATCATCCTTCATTTTCAAATAAACAATCATAACTTCTACTTTGCTCTAACACTTAAGGCTCTCAACAGCTTAAACATTTAAACAACCAATGCTTTATTATATACAATTGACGAAGGTTACAATCTCTTAGGTACTTCTTGTTCTTGTACTTGAGCCCATACTGCACCAGTAGCTCAATCTAGGTAGAAATCGGAAAAAGTTCATACATCATTTTATTTTTTACTGCTCACGGGTATCTTTTATAACCCTTGTAATCCGAGACGCTTGTTCTTGTCTAGAAACTTTTCTAGGAAAATTTCAATTAGTCAAAAAAATCCTCAACTAAACACACTTCCTTTGACTTCATTAAGGAACTAATTCCTTTAAAAAAATTAAACGTTTCTTCTTATAATCACTTCTACCTTGTGCACAGATAACTAACTTATCTAAATTACACTTTAGATTCCCGAGATGATACCTTCATATTACCTTCTTCTAGTATTTGATCACTCAGATCATTAGAAAACCCTTTTTCCAGCAATCCATATTTTTTAATGCTTGTCATACTCATCATCTTATATTACTGATTGTCTTTATCAAAACCTTTCTGAAAAGATATCTTAGCTTATCCATTACACTTCAGCCCCACCTTTATAAGGCACTGCTGTCAATTATTCAAGTAAAATTAACCTCTTAGTTGACTTCTCTAAATACTCTTTACAGATCAATTTCTTTCTTAGTTTCTTTTCTAATCAGCTCAGTAGTATCATTACTTAACTTTCCAATTCTCCCTTATATGTACTGACAGTACAAACATCTTATAATAAGATACTACTGAGTTATTTCCATCATAACTTCAATCCTTAACTTATCTTGAGTAAATTGCCCGATTACAATTGCAACAACTACGACATTGTTATCTTCAAACATATATATTTCTAAAGTAAAGATACTTCTTCTTCTTACTCCTTCAGATCTCGAGTATCTTATAATTATTGTATCATCTCTTTACTCTGCAGATAACTTATTCTAAACAAGAACTAACTTCCGTGCTTATTTTCTTCAGTATCATATCCACTATGGGTCATTTCTTGACCTCTAAGATTCGTCAACCCGACGATATCCATTACCATTTTACTTTCCTTATTCTAGTATCATTTCATCTTATACTAATGAGGAGCAACATCAAGTCATACAATCAGTACATCAGTAATATGACATCTTAGGGGCATGTATTTATTGAAAACTCCATATCAAACTTGGTTTAGCATCCAGAACCGCCTAAACATTTGCTCTGATACCAATAAATGTAACACCCTTAACGTATACTCGTAGACCGAATATACATTAAAGATGCTACGAACTCTTTTAAAGAAATCTTGGCTTACATTTTTTTTATTTAAAAACATTTTTAGCAATTATTAAAACAACAATATAATTTAGGGTGAAAACTAGGTTAGCTACCTAGGCTTTTTTTCTTGATTTTAAAATCGTTGTAAAATAATCGATAAATAAAATTTGAAACTGATTAAACATGTTCTACTAGCAAATAAATAATTACATGACCGCTAGAGATCGTCATAAACTAGAATAACTTACTAATGTTTTGTAGATTGTAGCTTGATCAGCATGCTCGACTCCTCTTCAAATGTTCCAACTTAACCTATGTGTGGAATAAACACACGCTGAGTACGAACTTAATGAGGCAATTAATCTCATTTATCTAAACATGAAATAATGCATTACAGTATATCATATGAAAAAATGCAGTACATGTTTTGTAAAACGGCAAGCATGTCCAAATATGATTTATAGAATTAATCTACCTAACTTAGAATCATACTATCATTATTCCATAATCATCAAGTATTCATGTGCATGCCATATTCTTTAACATAGTCATATTTTCAACATTCTATATTCATCGAGTAATCATATGCACAACATATTCTTTAACATAGACATGTTTTCAATCATAATTCATGTCATCTATCAGTTTTGTCATAAAAACATACAATCAATATTTCATGATCATCAATTAGTCACTTACATAACGTAATCTTTATCATAGCCATGCTTTCAACATTCTATTATTATCATGTAAGCATTTGCATAATAAGTCTTTTAACATATTCTTGCTTTCGTCATGTAATCGTTCACATAACATATACCTTGACATAGTATCGTACTAACAAGGTTTTCATAGTCTGTCAATATTCAAGTACAAGTCATAGTTTTCTAACTTAGTCTAGTTTCCAATACTCCATCATTATCAAGCAAATCATATACATGGAATAGTTTACATACATGGTATATTTCATATACGTAATATAATTTGTATACATGTCATGATTCATATACGTAACATGATTCATATACATAACTTGATTCATTTACATGACATGATTCTTTTACCTGACATGATTCATATACGTGATTTAATTCATATACATGGCATGTTTATATCTATGACATATTTCATATACATGGTATGGTTCATATTTATGTCATGATTCATATACGTAACATGATTCGTTTACATGACATGATTCATTTATGTGACATGATTCTTTTATCGTTGCCCAAAGTACGCTATATGAGATCAAGGTACGCGAGTCATCTTGAAATGACACCGTAGTGTCTAACGTAAACGTAAAGATGAGTACGTACTCGGGAACGCTCTTTGCTCCCCATAAACATAAGCACCTCTACAGTGCACTCGGACACAGTGGGCGTAGATCCCCAAGGTGCATGTGACACAATCATTTTGTCACAATATATGTTTGATAACATGAACATGAGGGTGCAGCTGCTAAATACTCTATGGCATGCCAACTATACCATGAACTCACATACACAATACTTGGGCATTTCTTTCATCATCAACTCAACATCATAATCAATCATAAATATAGAAATTTCATATTTCAAGCTTCATCATAAATATTCATGGTAAACATAAATCATCATTTATGCAAATAATAATTCGTACCTGGTATTCCATCAAGCTTGCCATGTCGAGCAATGTATCATATCTTGTATTATAGAGAAATGCAATGCCATTTTTAATGTAATGCAAACATTTAAAAATGCACTCACCTGGACCATTTATTAACTTCATTTGATTTGAATCTAACTTCATTTATCACATGAATCTTCTTTTGATTTGAATCTAACTTCATTTATCACATGAATATAAATACACATTTGTTAGATTCACCTCTAATAATATTTTTATCAAACTATCTAATCATTCAACATTAAAACTTTCCATAAATTTCCTTTCTTCCTTATACTGTCAAAAACCTCATTTTGGTCCTTAATAACCTTTTTGAACTTCAAATAATTCTTCTGAACTTGACAACCAACATTAGATACAAAATATCTAAATTTTCATTTTTGGCAGAAATGTACAACCTTCAAAGATTTATTTCTATAAAATAATATAAAACTCGAAATTCAATTACGTTTGTTCTAAAAGAAACTAGATTCAATAAGCTTTTCACTCATATAAATTAATAGCCCAGATTCAACTTGTACGATTTATGGTGAATTTTCAAAGTCAATTTCTAGTGTTAATTTCGGAACAGACTGATGTTATGTTTTCTGACCTTTCGTCACTTAAAAGATCATATCTTTTGACTTGGAACTCGAAATCAGTTTCCGTTTGTTGGAGGAAAAACTAGACGAACAAATCTTTACATTGGTATAAAATTCACCTTCTAAACATTTTTGTAGAGTTTATGGTGAATTTTCAAACGTACTGCCAAATCCAGTTTTGCTACACAACTTCCATAAATAACTTCAAACTTTATACTAATTTCTCCTTACTTTGCTATTTGTCAATTTGGTCCCCTTACATGATTCAAACAACTAATGTATCACTTTCTTCGTCAAATAATTTTTCAAAAATAATTCCCTCTAATCTTTTGTTCTTTCTGAAATAGTCACTAAAAATGCAAAGATAAGAATTCAAGCTTCTTAACTTTGCAAATTAGTCCTCAATTCAACATTGCTACTTGAATTCTATTATTTCAACTAAAATCAGATTTAGTCGTTCTCTAAAACCTCATTTCCGAATTGGTCACTTAACTTTGACAATTTGTCAAAATGGTCACTAACTCGATTTAACATCGGTTTTGCATTCTAACTTCAATTTCACATCTCCAACATCACTAATAACATAAATATATTGTAAAATCATAAAAATTCAGATTAGTCCTTTATCTATTAGAATTGCCAAAATGGTCCATATACCTTTAATTTAGGATTTTGCTTCCAAATAACAAATTCAAGCTTACTAGATCATTTATCCAACATCACAAACCCTAAATCAAACTTGAATCCATAAACCCTAATCATCTTCATACAAACTAAAATATGTAGGGTTTAAATCCTAACTCAATAACATGATTTTGACATTATACTAGCTTGATTTCAACTTTAATTTCATCATGAAAATCATAAAGTTCCAAAAGCCCCAAACTTTTTCCACAAACCCTAATTTCTTCTCATGCAAAATTCTCATCAATCATGCATGTTTTCCTTGAATTATTTACACCAAAAGATAGAGCTCGAAGAGTAGAACAACTTTGTAGTTCGAAAGATTACCTGAAAATCGAGTTTCGGGGCTTGAATCGAGCTTGAAAAAATTTTCTCCCTTTTCTCTCCCCTTATTTCGAAATATTTCAAGAAAGATGAACAATTTGGTTCATATTTTACTTATTTAAATCCACATGTTAAATTAAATGAATTTAAAATTTATTTAATTAGTGAAATTACTAATTTGCCCTTTTAATCCAATGGCTAAGACTTAATCTTATCAAAAATCAATGGTCATGATTTGATCCAAGTGTAATTCACCTTCCAAAATTGCCCTTAATATTTCAAAATTGCCATTCTTGTCAAATGACCAATTTGCCCTCCAACTAGTCTTTATTTACTAGTTTGCCATTCTTGTAAAAATTCAACCAAGTCTAGTTGGAATCCAACCAAATACAATAAAATATTCATAAAATAATATTTTATGACTTTCTCATGGCTTTCGGATCAATCTCTGAAATTTTAGTTCGATCCAATTTCCCGATATTCGTAAAATACTTCTATTGCGATTTTACCTTTTATGAACTATCGGATTTATTCCAAAAATTCCATATTTCTATATTCGGGAAATAAACTCTATTATCTCATAATAAATTCCTTTCCCAGAACTTAGACTGAATTTTTCCTAACTCAGTATACTATTTCAATAATTATCAAAAATCTCCATAGAATAAAAATTTCTCTTAGAAATCCTTTATCGATAATCCATTCGAATATTATTTACTTTTACTGAGTCCAAAATATCGATTAGAAACACTTTTATGGGACCTTCCCGACAGTTACCCATCATTGTATTTCTATGGCCTGAGCACGCTTAACAATTTTATTCTATCCAATTTCGGTACTTTTTTCTGCATCTTAATTCTTAAAACCGATATCAAGGTACCTATTTCAATCCAATTCAATTTTTTACTGAATAAAATTACTTTTTGGGAAAATTTTTACTTTAGTCCCCAAACTTTTCCAAAGTTTATACTTTAACCCCCTAAACTTTCAAAATTTACAATTTAGTCACTAGCCAAAATTTTGGGATATTACAATTCATATATACAAAATATTTTATAAACAAATATATTAAATAGCATATAGTTATAATATACAATAATATCTAATACTTATATATCACAATAAATACACATAATATACGTATATATACATATACTATAGTTAATAATCCTAATATAAAGAAAAGGACCAAAATGCATAATACATGAAATGATGGTGCTGAAAATAAAAAATAGTAAATTAAAGGGGATAAAACTAAATAACTGTAAAATAGCTAAAATCTGGAAAAGAACCAGATTGAAAAAGCAAAAAATAAAGGGGCAAAAATAAAATAAATACAAAAATAAACTAAAATTAAAAATTCAGGGACCAATAGTGTAATTGGCCCTTGGACAGAAATTAAAGCGGGAAAGAAGAGGAGTGGCCAACTAAGTAATTAGACCATAACCCAAAATGTGCGAATCCTCCCATCGAGTCAGGTCACCGCGCGGGTCAGGCCACCGAAACGGTGCCGTTTTGGGGGGTCAGTTTAAATCAAAGGGGTTATTTTATATTTTTTTATTTCAAACCCAATCAAAACAAATAACCCTAAAGTTTCTTTCATCTTATTCCCTCTCCACCTAGACTGACGGTGACAGAGGATGTCGGCGACTAGGGTTTACAAATTAGGATTTCTTTATTAGTTTGGGTATTGGGTCGGGTTTAATTTTTTTGGGGCCTGAATCCGGGTTATCGGGTTTTAATTTGGGTGATGGGTTCATTTTGGGGCCCGGATAAAAATAAGCTCTTACAAATGTTGTTGATGCTTCATGTAAAAGAAAATAAATTATTCATCTAGTCAAATGATTAAGGTTACAAAGTGGTGAAATCTTCAATGGTTGTGGATTAATTCAAGAAGCTGTTATAAAGACAGCTGGAGATAGTTGTCGATGTTCGCATTATAAAATTTTTGTTGACTTGATTACTATATATTCTTCTGTGATGGGTGTTTTGAAAATTATTGATGAAGATAGAATACACTTTGAGCAAAGAGTTGAAGCTTGTTGTATGTTGTTGAGTTCTTCACAATATTTTGAGGTGATCAAGACATTGTGAATGCTATGCAGTTAGTTAGTGTGTCCAAGGAACGATTACAAATGATGAGATAAAAGATGTATTTGTTATTTCAGGAGGTCTAGGAGAAAAGTTCACGAAATTTCAAATTTACATCATTTTTAGGTTGAATTATTTTATCTGGTGATTTATAAACAACTTCAAGAGCATAATAATCATTTTTTCTAGACTAGTACATAGTTACTTCTTCATGTGGCTTGCTTGAGTCCAAGGACCAATTTGAGAATTATATTTTTGATATTTGTTCAGATAAAAGATTTTGTGAACTAAAAAGACATTCTGATTTATCTTAAAAAATAGTTGAGACAATGAAGCATCTTATATACCCACTTGTGTATTTACTTTTTAAAGTTGACTTTGGTTCTACTGGTTGCAATCGCAATAGTGGAAAGAACATTCTCTATGTCGCACTTTATAAAAAATCGATTGCACAACCATATGGGAGATGAATGGTTGAATGATTGCTGAGTTATTTTTATTGAAAAAAATATATTTAATAATGTAACAATGAAAAGATCATAGAACGATATCAGAAAATGAGTTCTAGAAGAGAATAATTATAAAATTCATTTTTAGTTATACTTTTTGTAAGACTTATTATTATAATTAAAGTATTATTAATATTTTCATTTTTTAAAAATTATGTTAGTAATAGATATGTATCCACCCGCAAAAAATTTTCTATATCCACCGCTGTATCTCGTTACAGCAGTGTAGTCCGACAATCCTTGCATTAACAACTGTGTTCAAGGACTTGCAATTCGGGAGTTTTACGGCCACCCTTTGCCTCCCATGGTGATATTTCAACGATGCTTGATGTGCATGTTCCATTTCGATTTCATCTGCCATGCAAGATCCGAGCTTTCTTCCTTCACCGACAAAAAGCGAAAGCTGAAACATTTGAAAACGGCTGAGCTTTTGTGAGTTCACCACTCAATCATTGAGCTTTCGCCATTAGAGTTGACGTAGAGCAGCGTGATATACATTAATAATGGCTCCATTATCGAACAAAACAAAAGCTTTAACGTCCCCACACCTCCAAATTCTATCCTAATTCCTTCCGAGGAACCCCAAAAACATAAAAATCACATGGTAGCCAAGACGGACAGGTGATTAAGAGATTGTCATTTCTGGGAAGTCTTGAATTGGGGTGAGGTTGGCAGGGCCGATAGTTTCACCGGCTCAGAGGTCTGGGTGGACTAAAGTAAAATGGCCTATTCACATGCATGTAACAATACCATTATCATCATTTTGGAACATTTTGGTTACCAATAGTTCATCACTTTATTACTCAAAGAAAGAAACAACTTAAAACCCGAATAGAAATCCATGTTCTTTTTTGGTACTTCTATCTTAACGATAAAAAATTCGATTTAGGATTAAGATTTAAAATTAGGATTTAGTTTTTAAGGTTTAGGATTTAAGATTAGAGTGTAGGTTTAGTTTTTTAGTATTGAGGTATACACATGTATGTTGGATTAAGTGACCAGTTATGTTAGGCGTGTCCTAGGTATTAAAGTGTCATGAAAATAAAAGTGTAGATAACATAAGTTTTATTTATAATTTGATGAGGGGTAGAGTTATAAAAACGTAATATTTGATTTAATAATTAACTATATAAACAGTTAGTAGTCCAAGAACTATGTTAACTTGTTTTTCTTTGCTTCCCCTCAAAGAGCTTTACGTCAATGGATAACATATCTTTTTGGAAGATCAATACCAAAGATTTGAGATTTACGCCTTTAGTGTCTAGTATTTTATTATTGATGATTTGACATGATAAATCTTGGATTAGATGTTATATTAAGTTATGGTTTAGTTCTAACAAGGTACACCAAAAAAAAAAGGACAAAGCGTTTTTTTCCTTCAACCTAGAATTTTCTCCCTTCAAATTAGATTTCTGTCCCTTCAAACTTGGATTTCTCTTACGTTTAGATTAGATGAATAAAAGGTAGTAATTTCAGAGTTTGATGTTTGTTTTGGCAGAAGCACATGGGCAAGTCCCATAAGTGTTTAAGCACATCCATTCTATGTAGATGAACTCCATAAAATTATGTTTGTTGGCCCCTACCCTAAAGTCATTGACACTTGGCACCTCTTGATTTCAGGTGCCAACTAAGCTAGCCTTCCAGAAAGCTGACATGTAGTGCTGAAACATAGGATCTAAACCAACGGGGGAGGGGGGAGTTGTATGGTGTGGATGAAATAAGAGGAATTTAGGATGAGAAGCACATGTTTCCCTTTCAATGACATTGTTATTATGTGGGGCTAACCATTGTTTGTTGTTTTCGGAAGCTTTCAATTTTATTACCAGTAAAAAAAAGGGTCACTAAGCAGCTCAAATTTAGCCCAAGTTTAAGAGCCGAAAGAGACCGAACTTTGTGTTAAGTTGGAGAAAAAAACGATCCCTTGTGTTCAATCAAATTTGTTGATGTTTAAAAGTGGTAGACACTAAATAAAAGAGATGGAGAAAAAAATCACGGTGGTTGATGATGCTTTCAGATGAAGAACCGCAAACAATACGATAGAGCATAAAAGAGAGAGTAAGATGGGAGGGAGTGTATTCCCCTTGTTCTCATTAACTTTGTGAGTATTTATAGCTCATGTACTGTTGTTGATAGGATGGTGTCAGGCCTAGTATTATAATGTCAAGGCGCGACAGCTGAGTATGAAGAGTGGTCCGGAGAATGAGAGCTCCGGACACCATGGTGCCTCACTTGCTAGAAAGTGATGTAGAGAATAGGAGCTCCAGACAAGCTGCATGAATGCTTTAAATCCAAAGAAGAGCCTTCTGGGGAGACGGATATTAGAGGTATAACAAAATGTTACTTCCTAAGAATGATAGTTAATTAATCTCTACTCAGGAAAGATTTTTGAGTTGAGTATTAGGGATGGAAAAACTATGTTGATAAACTAACCTCAAGACAAAGTTCGACCTGATTTGATTATGGACTTAATAGAAATTTTTGTGACTATCTAACACGAAAAATCTCAAAAAAAGAGAAAACAAAGTTAATCGAACTCGCAAAACTATTTCTTTGAATTGACAAACTCCTACTATAAGGAGAGGACCAAAAATTATGGACATTACATGACTTTGGGACAGGCATACGATGCCTTATGATGAGTTAAACTCCTAATACAATCCTCATCTCTTTCACGTACATTGTACCACGACACGAAGAGTGGGGCAGAAATGACCTAAACTGGTCCTTTAAAGGTTTAAATGAAACAATGGAACCTGCAAAACATTAAACATTGTCGGTCCTTTTCCACGACAAAGTGTGAGAGCTAACCAGCTGCTATGGCAGATCATGTACGATGATAATTAAATGCCATACAAATGCAAATTAATTTGTTGTTGTACATAATAATAATGGGTAAAATTTTAATACACAGACGGTGTAAAATTAATTTTACATTAGCCTGCATATTTATACTATAAAACTTAAATATTAAATTCATAACCCTGACTCTAAAAAACTAAACCTTAAACCTCATACCCTAAATTTTAACTATTAACCTTAAATTCTAACCCTACAACCTAAATCCCTAAACTTTAAACCCTAAACTAAAACCCTAACCCCTAAAACTAAAAGCACGTGAACTAAAGTTTACACAGCATGTGCATCAATTTTTTTCCAATAATAATGAGAGATTATATTTTGATAAATAAGTTGTGTAAAAAATTATTACATAATCTTTCTTTAAAATCTATGATCTAAATTCTTAAACTTAAAATCTAATGTCTAAACCCTAAACTTTAAACCTAAACCCTAAATCCTAAACACTAAACTAATACCATAAACCCTAAATTAAACAAATTTTTAAAATTTACACAACTTATGTATAAAAGTTTTTCCATAATAAGGTCTCTATAGACTAAATAAAAAATGAACATGGAAGTTCAACATCCTAAACCTTAGGATACCTTAATGCGGAACACAGAGAGATTAGTGGGAGTTACGACCCCACAAAAATATTTTAAAAAATGGAAATCTTTATAGTAAAATTGTGTTTAACCCTCAAAAATTATATAAGTCATTATTGCCCTTATAAATTTAGAAATTTTAAGTGATTCTCTCGATAAATAATATTGAGTTTCGTCGTTGTAATTACTCCAATAAAACATTGGAAGGGTGCACTTAAGTTTATGCTTTTTCGGATCCAGGAAACCCACATACAGCATTTGTTTAAATTTTTAATAGCATTACACCAAAAAAATTAGGGAAGTATGCGGTACAATAGTCTAATTAAGGCTAAAAACATAAAATTTAGAAATTTGTCTAAACAACCTAAAATGTTATACTTTTTTATAATATTTTCGATTGATTTTTTTTTGTTTTTCTCAAGTTTCAAAACTTAAAAAACAAGTTTCTAAACTTGTTGAAGAAAACCAGCCTAAAATGTGACAAGTTTTGAAACTTATTATTTTTAACCTTAAATTAAACTGTTGTCCGTAGACTCACCCAAAAAAATTACAGCTCATATCGGAAGCTTAAGCCATATATGTGAAAATAGCTGAGAACAGGGACGGAGGGATTGTCTCGGGAGGGGCCATGCACCCAACTTAAAAAAATATACTTTTTACCTTTATGGTGTAGAAATTAAAAAAAATGGATTATTTACCCATTTTCTCCCCTCGGTTTTAAAGTATTTAAGTTTGTTCCAAACTCTAAATCCTAGCTTCGTCCCTAACTGAGAAGCAAAATTTGACTGATCAGAGAAACAATGGACCCATGTATGTCCACAAGAGAAACAAAAGGGTAGGCTGGCTAAGTCCCACTGATTTTGAACTTGAAAACCCTGCATGCATGCCTTTAACATTTTCATACTTTGGTCTGTTTCATTTCACTTCTCCCCGCATGCCACATGACATTGTTTTCTACACCAAAATTCTCCCTTCCCACGCTACCTCCATATAAATACCTACATTTCTTCTCCAAGTGCAAAGCCAGAGTGCTTATTCTTCTTCTGAGATACGAGATCATATGGCTATCAAGATATCGAGCAAACTACCTCAAAGGGCGGCAATCAAGCAGATTCTGAAGAAGTGTTCGAACTCTTTCGGCCGGAAAGATGGTTACGGTCACGAAGGAAGCCTTCCGGATGATGTACCTAAAGGCCATTTTGTTGTGTATGTTGGGGAAAACAGAAGCAGATACATAATCCCCATATCATGGTTGAATCACCCTGAGTTTCGGGTCTTGCTCCAAAAGGCCGAAGAGGAGTTCGGATTCGGCCACGACACCGACCTTCGAATCCCTTGTGAAGAAGACGTTTTCCGATCTCTAACGGCCATGTTCAGATGAACAAAGTTTGATAGGGTAGGGTCAGGGAACATGCGGGGGTTTTGCTGACAATAACCGATTGACATTTTCCTTTTTTTCTTTAACATTTTACAGTTTTTTTTATGTTCTTCGAGTGACATTGAATAATGAAAAAAAATCATGTTAGAATCCATGTTCTTTTACTTTGGTTGTGTTGTCTTTCTAGTTCTACTTCTTATGTCGTCAATATCTTAAAGATTCTAAAAGTGGAGATTTTAGACATTTAAAACCAGACCAGTAACACTTGTATTGTAACATATGTTTCTCCGGCATATGTTGAATATCAGATCAAGCTATTAAAGGCTAAATTATTCAAATACACTTTTAAAAGTAATTAATTAGACAAATAACCCTTTTGAATTCCGGCCTACGTAAGACAAACTCACATCTAATCCAACTTAAATTCAGGAATCGCATCCAATCCAGCACAAGTTCTGTGTAAAATAAATGTGGTAAATTATTTTTTTTCCTTCTTATATACCCACTCAACACGGAACTCGTTTTTGGTGAAGTGTGAGTTCGTAACTCACTTTACATAAGACACGAGTTTTATCTTACATAGACCGAAAGAGAGTATTTATCTAAATAATCTTCAAAAGAGTTATTTAATTAATTATTTATTTTTAGGAGTATATTTGAATGATTTAGCCACTATTAACATTGTAATAAAGACATAAAAAGTCATCCATCATTGCAAGCTAAGCTTTTAGACCAAGCAATTAAAACATGACCACAATGAGATGAAGTGAAAGATGCAACTCCCTCTTTTATGTTTATGTGTGTAGGGATGACAATTCATGTTACGGATTTAAGTATCTTTAAATATTTGATTTATTTTTTTGCGGATTTAAATAATATTAAAAATTGATTGCTAAAAATATTGTTCCATTACAGATTCGGAGTGAAATATGAATAGACAACCTAAGATATTCAATATCTGAATCCGCGTTACTTTGAATTTAGATAATTGAATCCGACTTTGATATAAATGAAGAATATGTTTTCTTCTCAGAGGATTTTTTTTCTTTTGACAAAGTTTAATTCTAATCCTAATCCTACATAGAGGGGAGGGAAATGGGAAGATTTTAAGGGAATAAATGGGATGCTCCTGGTGGGTCTAAAACCCATGACCTACGAGAAATGAGAGAATAAAAATAAGCAGCTTGGCCAACCAATTTTTAACAGGATTAGATTCATAAATTCGACGCATAAAATTTTTATTTTAGAGTCAAAAAGTAATACTTCTAAGATCGCATGTGTTATCTTTTGATAAGATGGAGACCTTACTCAATAAATACGGTCAAGTGTTTAAATTGCCTAATCTCCTTGTCATCAATCTCGTACACTTTGCACATGCATTTGGGGTCCATTTTTAGCTACCTTTAGGGTTCCTTGAGCAAACTTCTAAGGTTTTTGCCCCTTCCCATTTAAGCAGTCCAGAAAGCAGCTGGTTTTGACTGGGAATTTATCTGTCATCAAGACTCTATGGCATTCAAAGTGATGGTCCTGCATACTAAATGGTTCAAAATTTGTTTTCCTTGTCTGTCACATTTTATATGGGGCTTATTGATATGTTTGTAGTGCTCTTTAATGGTTCAAGCTGGCACAGCCATTTTTATGGACTCGTTTGCCTTGATGGAGTTCAATAGCCATCAGCCACGGGCTGTAGGGATTGTGTCGCAGCCTTTTCAAACTCGACATTAAAAAAATAATAGAGACGCTATTAATCTTTTTTGAGGTGTGATTAGATCACCTAAAAACGAGTCACTTTAATAAAAATAATTTATTTTATTAAAACAATAATTTTGGTCTACGAAAACACAAAAAACGAGTTCAAAAGTCGGTTATGCGTAGAGAATGGTGAGCACCCCATAACGCCCAAAAAATGATACCTTGCCAATTACAAGTTGTCTTAATGTTGGAATTTGCGAGTTCGTGTGAAATTTAATAAATTGTCCATTTATGAATATGAATTCATTTTAACAGTCCTACCATCCGAAAAAATAAATAATCACGGTCAACACTTCTGGCACTAACTCAATTTATTACCTATTTAGTGGGCCACCCAATTAACAATTTATATGTATGAGATGCGTAATGAACAAGATAAATGATAAAACAAACATAAAATTACACACATATTTAAAAAAAAAACTATACATATTAATGGATATCTATTACCAAATATAAATACTACAAACACGAGTATAAAAACACGCGTTAATACATATTTAGGGGGAAAAAACCAAAACATATAATTTGTTTATTTACTAAAAAGTTTATATAATAGTAAAATTCCATATATAAAAAGAATATGTAATAAAGTATAAAGAAAATCTTATAAATTAGGTGAAATAAATCAATTTACATATGTATCTATTTTTAAAAGGGTAATAAAAATATATATACTAAAAAATTATAAAAATAAGTTATACATATTAAATAAAATCAATTTACATATACAAGCACATTAAAAGAGATGAAAAGAAAACTATTATGGTAAAAAAGGATACAAACAAATATGTAAACAAAGAATTAAATCTAATTAGTCAACTACCATAAATAATAAAAACACATACCAAAAGTAATTAAAATAGTACATTTATAAAACACTAACTATATATACAACTATAGATAAAAAAAATAGGGTAATATAAATATAGGTATAAAATATAGAAATATATGTACTACACAAATAATAATAAGTATATAGATAAAATATATATGTAAAGATATAATAAATATAAATATATAAAAATATGTATGCGATTATAAAATAACATATAATACATATAGATGTATAGATACTACATATATTTTACGGAAAGAACAAATATATATTATATGCAAATATACACAATTGAAACAAAGAAATAACGAACAAATAGAAAAATTGGGACTAAGTTGCAACAAGAGTAAACAATAGTCTTAAATAAAAATGAAAGAGAATTAAAACGAAGGGACTAAAATACTAAATATAAAAAGCGGAAGGGCTAGATGTTTTACAAAATTAGGGCGGAATGATTTTTACACGTCGTAATGTCTTGGATCTTTACTATTTCGAAACAAAAATAAAAGTGAAATCTTAAAAAAAAAGAAAATGCCAAAAAACTTCTGCTTTTTATTTCTCTCGAATGCCTTGTGTACGTCGTTGTTGTTACAATGCATTCTTTATGTGTGTGTTGTGTTGTAAAATTTACAAAGGAACGAAGCCTATTTATAGGCTTCAAAAAACCTTAAAATCGGAAAACCTAAAAGCATATTTCTTACTTATGCTAAATACATTTGGAAAAGGAGTCAAACCACTTTTCTTACATTCAATATAATCCTAGATGAATTAAAACAAATAGGAAAATGCCTGAGTTCGAATTTAATTACAAATAATCAAAAAATAATTAAAAATTTGTAATAAAATTAAATTCTCGTATAGAATCTATATCCAATTTTCTGCACGCGCTGTATTCAGTAAAACGGGCATATCTTGAGCTCCCGATGTTCTATTGACGCGTTTTAAGATGTGTTGGAAAGATAACTGGAAGACGGTCAATACGTAAGAAGGCATCCTTACCCAGAAATGCTCAGATCCTATCAAAAATTTGACATAAGTCCGTAGTGAGAATTTCTTGCATATAGCTTGACTTTCCATATTTAAACAGAATCTTTTGCAATCTTGTCATATCAATCTGCAAAAATAAATAAAATACATCAATAATATATATAAAAAATAAAATGGGTCGGATAAAATTAGGTGACTATAGATTGTAATGGAAGGAAGCAGGGTGGAAGTTGCCGAATTCATTATCATTCTCATGTAAACTTTAATTTATGCAACATGTGTATCAAATTTTTTTCAAAACATATAAAACCATAAAAGAATGTAAAAAACTTTTGATACATAAGTTGCATAATCTATAGTTTACACAACCTTGTCAAATTTAGGGACTATGAGTTTAGTTTAGAGTTTAGGGTTTATGATTTAGGGGTTAGGTTGTAGAGTTTAGAAATTAAGATTTAGGGCTAGAGTTGGGATTTAGGTTTTGGAATTTTGGGATTAGAGATTTAAATTTTATATTGTACAGTTTAAATATGAAGGATTGTTTAATTTTTTACCCAAATATAGAATTTAAATCCTAAACCTTAAACTAAATCTATAAATCCCAAAGTTGACGGATTTGTATAAATTTCATCAGATAATTCAAGTTTTATGGTCCTATCACCAATTATTAAAATTGAACAAAGAATCATCATAATTGAGATGGCATTTTCCATATTAGCTAGAGGTCTCCTTCAAGCTTTCACCAATATTGATGCTGATCTATTTCTTTGTTATACTCTTTGTTACAGATCCGGTCTAGTTTAAAGTACACATGTAGAGTACTAGACTTCTGGAAGTAGGTTTGGTTGCCCGTCGTAAAGTAATTAACGTAAATAAACATTGATTATATTAATTTAGGTCTGGCTTTTACATGTCTCATGTCCTAATTGGTTTAATCATGCATGTGACATGTTCTTGGTTGATAAACATTTCCATGAAGCATATGTTGTATATGTTTGTTATTCTTTTGTGATAGATAATCCCATGTGGCGTTAAATTAAGATTATTTTGTACATGTTAATCTTTTGTGATAGAGCAGAGCAGGGGTCTGTCGATACGCTACAATGAAGTGTACATATGCCACAGCCATGCGCATGTATTATTATAAGGTATCCTCCTCTAAAAAGTTATGTTTAACAAAATGTGCAGAACAACACCGTTTTTATATTTCATGAACTTTTATCTTTTTTTCGACGTATGATTAATGCTCTCATCTCTCATTTTATGTGAGATTACTGCAGGGCTTGCCCTGGATTTTTTTAACATAGGACGAATCTAAAAAATGGTCCCTAAATCAAAGTTTTAAATTGCGATTGCGATCGTATTTACAGTCATGTTACGTTTATTGTACTCGCAGACATTACAAATGCTATTTTGGTCACTATGGGTATCGAGCATGTGAAATTTTTTATTAACATACGCTATTGTGGACATCACAGTTATAGGTATCACGGTTTTAGATGATGTCGCTACCGCCATGTAACGGTCGTTATTGCGGTTGCATGTTGCTATTTAAATCTCTATCCCAAATAGCAAGTAATGAAAAAAATTAAATTTTAAGAGTAGGTCTATAATAACAAGTATTGAAATATTGGGGCCCTAATACCAATCATGAAAAAAAAAATTTTAAGAGTCTACTCATAATAACAAATATTAAAAAAATCAGGTATCTAATAACAAGTATTAGAAAAACTTGAATTTTAAGAGTAATCCCTAATAATAAATATTGGGAAAAAATTAACAAGTATTAAAAAATTGGCCTCTAATAACTAGTATTAGACAAAATTAAACCCTTAACAACAAATATAATTCGAAAAAAGTTACAAACATATAAGTTTCATAAGCAGTGTCCCTGGGCGGGCGCTCTAATAGGCCCTGGGCGGGCGCTCTTATTGCCCTGGCCTAGGGTTGGGCTTGGATTAATGCTCTACGTTACATTATTTCCCACACAATCACGTGAGACCTTCGTAACGAATCACCGTCATAGTTGTTCATCATGTCTACCACTCGCTAGGACGTTCGGCTCAAAATCAAACATTCAAGGGTCGTTCCAATACAACTTGTCATAAGACAATTATTTTTTTCTCAAAAGACATATGATAGGATAGGACACGTAGTGTCCCCACTTTTATAAGCCATAATTTATGGATTTCCTTTCTTTAAAATGTTAGACATGTTGCTACTACAACTCCGCCTGAAGGCTAACTTTGAGTCGTTGGTTAGTCTGTCTGCTGATTCCCATTTGATCACACGATGTCAAGACGCCATGGATTCTGTTATTTAGGAAAGCAACGTAGGCATAGCTGCTACAACGTTACCATTAAACAAGAAATCGCATCATTAAGCTTCCAGTTTCGAGACATGCCAAATTACAGGGGACCTTATATTAAGTCTCTACGTAGCTTCATTTGTTTCAGTTTTGATAATTGTCTTGAGCTAGGTTTCTATATGATTGATTGGTTGATTGCGTTTGGATAATGAGTTGACGTTATAAGATTAGTAATTACGGATGTCGAATTTTATGTTAATTATACTTAATTGACGGGGCTGGAATTTAATTTAATATTCGACACACATACGCATTAACTAACCAAGACATCAAATCGAAGTGATTTCATCTCTAGTATTAAGTAGGGATGACAATGGGTCTTGTTTTTGTGTATCTGCAACCAATCCAAAAATGTAAAACTTCCATCTCAACCCGACTCGACATTTTCTGATGTCTCATCCGATCCGAATTCAACTTAAATTTTAGAGTAAAAATTCGAACCCAACTTGATATGGCATAAATAAAAGTTATTTTTATTTTTATTCAATAAAATAAGGAGATAACTTAAAAAATACAAATAGCTAGTGCACATTATAATAATTATTTCATTTTTATTAGACAAAATAAGGATATAATTGAAAAATATATAAATAGAGAGGTATTATAGCAATTATACATAAATATTTAGAATAAAATTAAACTATTATTTCGGGTAGGGTTGGGTCGGATATTTTTTACTTAAACCCAAACCCGACACTATCCTAAAAAAACTCAACCCGAACCCGAAATTTTCTTTAAAAAGCATGACCTTATAGGATCGGGTCGGGTCGAAACTCGTCGGGTCTGGGTCAAATGGCCATCCCTAGTATTAAGAGAGTTGAACTAATCAATAAGCGATGAGCAAAATTTTATTCTACTCATAAAATAATAATTTTCTTTTATTTTAAATTATTTAAATCAACTCGAATTAGTGAGTTGCTTTTTGAGTTCGAGTCGAGTTCAGATTTTACCAATTTGAGAAACCAAAAATCAAGTTTCTTGTTTTGCAATTTAGTCTTTGTTTTTCTTGTTTTTTCAATCACTCCTCTAGTTTTAGTCCTTTTGACCAAATTTAAATCACATGTTTCTCAACCACTGTAGAATACTTATCTAACTTCAATTCCTTTTTTTACAACAAACTTTATCTTCTTGACAACAAATGTCATATTTTTACAATTCGATCTCTCAACTTTTCATTTTATTCAATTTGGTCCTCCGACTGCAACTCTTCGTAAATTATTTTTTCCATCAATTTAGTTCATCAATCAATGAAAAAAGATGGTATGATCCTTTCTAATCTCTAGATGAAATTAAAATAACCAACAAAATTTCTCAAAGGTTACTCAAATAAAGTTAAGAATGTTATAACTTATATGTCAAATTATGTTTTTTTGTCAATTTACTGTTTTTCAATTTGAAGTTGTTATTAATGTTATTCTTTAGTACAAATCACTAATTAAAAAAAATACATTTATCAACTGAATAATTTTTTTATAGTTTTAGTGATTTTAGACTAATATATGACGTTCAAAATAGTAGGAGAACCATGTTAATTATAGAAACCCGAACAATTCAACTCAACTCTAAAATTTTTAAATAAAGGTTGAATGATAGAATATGACTCACTAACTCGATTAATTTAAAATTTTTAACGACTCGATCAAATACTTACTCCTGCCAAATTTATATAAAACCTACCAAAATGCATATAAATTTGGCATTAATATCAGTCGATTTAATCAATTAGTATTCCAGAGCAATCCTAATCAATCGTTAGAGTTCTTGTTTTTACCAAGTGTTTTCTAGATTTGAAAAATCAAATTTTTGGGCAAGAATTAGTGCTTTTAAACTGGTTATAAATAATCTATATCACGAATGTTCTTATTTGATAACTTTTCAATTTTAAAATTTATTTATTATTTTCTATATAATGTCAACTCTTTTGGTAATATGTAACAATAATAATATTAACTAAATTAAAACTTAATTTATACTTATTTATTTATTAATGTTAATCTTATTAATGCAACTTATTATATTTATATTTATTGATATCTTCATTTTTGAACTTTTAATTTTATTTATTTATAATTTTTTAAATAATCTAAAAATAATTATAAGGTAAAATATGTTTATATAAATTTGTATAATTTATTCCTTTACAAATTGCACTTCATTCCATTCTATATTAGGCCCAAACCATTAATAAATAACGAAAACCAAAAGCCCAAAATTCAAAACCCTAGATTTAGGAAGAATACTCACCATATATATAATATATGTTCACGAAACCCTAACTCAGTTTCCCCATTTCCATACCCTTCAATTGATCGTTTCCAAGAGACGAATTTCACTAAATGGGTCGAGTCATCCGAGCTCAACGTAAGGGTCCCGGTTCCGTCTTCAAGGCCCACACCCACCACCGCAAGGGTCCCGCCCGTTTCCGCAGCCTCGACTTCGGCGAACGAAATGGCTACCTCAAGGGTGTCGTTACCGAGGTTATCCACGACCCCGGCCGTGGCGCCCCGTTAGCCCGCGTCGTTTTCCGTCACCCGTTCCGTTACAAGAAGCAGAAGGAACTCTTCGTTGCCGCCGAGGGCATGTACACCGGACAGTTCGTGTATTGTGGTAAGAAGGCTACTCTTGTGGTCGGAAACGTTTTGCCTCTAAGATCTATCCCTGAAGGAGCTGTCGTTTGCAATGTCGAGCACCATGTCGGTGACCGTGGGGTTTTCGCTAGGGCTTCTGGTGATTACGCTATTGTTATTAGTCACAATCCTGATAACGATACCAGCAGGTATTTGATTCTTACTATGTTTTGGTTTGGATTTGGATTTGGATCTGTTTATGTCTGGTTTTTATCTGAATCTGTTCCTCTATTATCTTAATATTGGTTTGATTATTGCTTAGACCTTCCAACAATCTTACTGTTTATAACCAATATATGCTTAAATTTAGGCATAGCGTGTGAAAAAGAAACGGGATTGAGCCTGATTTAATTATGAATTGATGGGGTGTAAAATGGAATAGCATTTCTTAGGCCAAGGATTATACTTTCTACTGATGTTTTAGTTCGATATTCTCGTGCTTACATATTGAATTTCATTTTATCTTAATGTTGATGATTTGTTTTCTTAATCCTTGGAAGTTGATGGTGATTATTATAGACGAACTTGGTAGTGAGATTCTTGGATTGTAATTTTACAGGATCAAGCTTCCATCTGGTGCAAAGAAGATTGTTCCAAGTGGTTGCCGTGCCATGATTGGCCAAGTTGCCGGAGGTGGTAGGACTGAGAAACCCCTGCTTAAGGCTGGTAATGCTTTCCACAAGTACAGAGTGAAGAGGAACTGCTGGCCTAAGGTTCGTGGTGTGGCTATGAATCCAGTCGAGCATCCCCACGGAGGTGGTAACCATCAACATATCGGTCATGCTAGTACCGTTAGACGTGATGCTCCACCTGGTCAAAAGGTTGGTCTTATTGCTGCAAGGAGGACTGGTAGGCTCAGAGGGCAAGCTGCTGCCACCGCTGCCAAAGCCGATAAGGCATAGGCAAGAAGTAGGATACTACCAGTTGTTGTTTCAGTTCATTTGGCGTTTATGTTTATTTTTGTCTAAGACCATTAAAGCAATTATGCTAGAAATTTTGCTTGAATTTTCAGATAATGCTACTCTTTTTAGATTGTCTGGGAAGTTGGGTGTTTACTTGAAAATGTTTTATGCCATCCTTGTTCTATTTGTAGCTTTCACATGAACATGGTTTACAATCATATGATGTTTTCCAATATATTTGGATCTTGATGAAGTTATGTGAATATCCTTGTTCACATATTTCATCATAATTGTATTCAGCAATGGCTGAAGGGCAGCTACTATTGTCCTAATTGTCGTTTTGGAATACCCACTGAATAGTTGAGTTTAAAAGCTCTAGGAATAATGGCACAAATACCCCTGTTTTTTGCCAAATTTTCCAATATGGCGCCTATATTTTCTTAATGTTTAATGTGCTCTTGCACTTTACTATCGTCCTTTGAAATGCCCCCTGAGTTTATTAAAATTTAAATGAAATCGTCCTCGTTCTTCTTCTCCCTCCTATAAAAGTTCTTTCAACAACAAAAAAAAACTCCTATAAAAGAAGAGGAGAAAAAAATCTTTCCACGTATCTAACAGAAGATAAATAGTTTATTTTTTTATTAAATAATAATAAATTTAAAGATATAATAAAAGTTTACAACTCCGGTAAACATACTTGATCTGAATGAATTCTTAAAAGCACAAAAACTAACATCTTAGATGATAAATATGATTATACAAAGAAAAGGTAAAAATTCTAACTCAAAAACTTGAAACAAAAAAGATACAAATATTACTAAAGTTCGACGATGAAATGTAAAATCCAACAAAAAACAACATTAAAAAAATACATATTACAATAATAAGGCACATTGACAACACGATCATTATAATAACTCAGTTGCGAACAAGAACGGTGACTGTGAGCTTATATCCAATTTAGTTCGAGAATTCAAAACAGGGAAATCAACAACATAATCAAAATAGCATTATCTTAATCAATTGTGGCGACGTCAAATCCAACATTGATAAATAAATAAATAAAAAATGGTCAAAAGACCGATTAAAAGAAAAAAATGTGCTAAAAGACATAATACGTACCAAAAAGGTACCCAAAAAAAACATGTCACAAAGACAGAGTTATTGAGTTTAAAAATTAAAAAAGAAAAAAATAATATTGACGATCAACATCAAGATTGATGTCTTCGCCGATCACTTAAAGATAAAAAAGTAAGAAAAAGATTACAAATGAGAAAAGAAAAAAAGAAAGGAAGTGGCTAGGTCAATATATTGTGTCTTATTTATTCTTAGAGTTAATATTTGATGCACATTGATGCCACGTGTGATTTTAGGGGCATTAAACCCTACACACTAAAAATCAAATCTTAAATTTTAAACCTTAAACTTTAACTCTAACCTTTAAAAGTCAACTATAAACCCTAAAATTCTAAACTCTAAAAATATATTGCTTGTAGAAAATTCCGTACTTCACCACCAGTACATTAATTCATTTTCTTTATTCTTATCCTCTTCAATAAAAATTATATTATAGGTCAGACTTACCACATTAATTATGGTCCAAACTAATGAAAATTATCCAAATCACTTACCTTTCCATGTCATCAACTCAATTATATATAATTTGAGTAAAAAACCCTAAAACTATATTAGTAAAAAAATTTATATATTTGAGTAAAAATTTAAGTAAAAAAACCTTAAAATTATATTTGAGTAAAAATTTCTATATATTAATAACAATCAATAATTTAATACTAATATAAAATTAATTTTAAAATTTCTTGTCAATTTTTAAAAATTCTTAAAATTTCTTATCAATTACCGTTTAGCAAAAAAAAATCGTAATCGTTCCCTTCCGCAGAGGTTTTATGAAAACCTCTAGCCATAAGGCTTCTTGGAAGGATCCAGAAGGTCACGTCATCTCCAACACCACCCGAGACGCCGCCGTCTCACAACTCAAAGCCCTCCGTGATGACATTGTTTCCTGAAAGTCTAAGTTCGGCGACGTTGCCTCTCGATACTCAGATTGCAGCTCCGCTATACGCGGCGGGGATCTCGGTAGGTTTTTTTCATTTGATTGCTGTGCAAAATTTGAAGCTTCAAATGATTTTGCTGGTTTTTATTTTTAGATATAAGAAAAGAGGACTCTGATTTGGAACTCTACTGGTTTTTTAATTGGATTTTTTTTTTCTGTTTGGTTGCTTAGAAACTTGTCAAAAACTGAATTATGGGAGGAAAAAAGAAGAATCTGGAATATCATCATTCTTCTTGGGTTTGCGAGAGACTCTGGAATATGGTTTCGCAGCCACTACCTTACGATTGTGCCCTCGAGGCATCGCCCCAACAGATGAAGTCTGATTTGATTTACCATTTTTCTCACGAAGCACAGGACTTTCATCTTCTCGAACAACTTGGATAGCAGTATTCTTATCTGAAGGCAACGATGACCTTACCGGGATAACTTTCTCTGCCGATGCGACCTCAACCGGCCTCCTATCCATGAGTGGCACAGTATTTTCTTTATCTGCCTCTTCAACGTTCATGGTGGTCTGACGAGGCCCTTGAAAACCTGACTTAGCTTTCCCTTGGTTACCTTTATTTGGCTTTTTTCCCAACTCACCAGAACCTCCCTTTCGGTTACTCTCCGCAGCATGCGGTCCCAAAAGCTTGCCTCGAACCGTTGGCGAAGCCATTGGCAGATTTGTCTTATCAACACTTGGAACGTGCTGCTCAGCAGGGGCAGTTTCATCTTGTATTAAATTAAGGGCAGCAAAGCGGGAGCCTAATGTAGATGCACCAATTCTCTTACCCTCTACTGTAGCACCAGAAATATTCAATGAGCCTCGTTTCTTTCGGCTAGGGACGTGCATCCGTGGTCCATACAGTTCGGTCGGTTCCTTAGCAGCCGGTGTCTGTGCTTTGGCCATGGGAGGAGGAGGCTCCTTTAAACCACACACTTCTTTCGCGTGGCCATACTTGCCGCAGCCATAGCAAATGGTTGGCAATCCCTCGTATTCAACAGTCTGATAAAAACCATCTATCATGATTCCAGATATAAGTGGTTTAGCTAACTCCGCAACCACTGCGAGTCTAGCAAACCTTCCCCTTTTGCCTTCAGAAGTATTGTAATAGATGCGCACAACCTCACCCAAGCAGCTTGCAATCACACGAAAAAGGCTCTTCGTATAGTACCTATACGGCAAACCCGGTAGACGAGCCCAAACCCAAACCTTTTCCAGGTAATCTTCTGAAGTAGAAAAATTGCGACTCCAGAGTTGAACGGTCAAATAACTTTCATATACCATCCAAGGACCCCCGGATAGAACTTTCTGATAATCCCTTTCCAGAGCAAAGGGAATAATGAAATACTCATTATCCAGGTCGATAAGATTGATTTCCCCAACCGACGCCCATAAGACATGAATACGGTTTAGAAGAGCCTTGTAACCGATCGTCTTTCCGAGTAAACGGATAATAACCAAGTTGGCCAATTTTTCATCAATTGATTTATGCACCCTTTCGGAAAACCGGACTTCTGGGATACAGCCACTTCTCCCAAGTACCACATCTTCCTCCCTGATCTCAACATCCAGATCGTTGATATGATTTTCCTGCGGTAAACCTTCTGCTGCTTCAGCCATGATATCTCGAAAGGACATCTTCGGCCGATTGCTCCCCGGGTCGGTTCCAAAAGGAACATCTCCTGCTGATAGGGCAGTCTGATTCGTAGCAGCCAAAGAGACTTCCATGGACGAGACAGAATCCACCTCTACTCCCTTGGCTATGCTCTTGATTCCATCCAGATCAACAGTCATTCCTTTGATCGCTTCATCCATACAAACGTCCTCACCTCCTTGTGCAACTTCCACAGCACCAACCTGCGAAGCAGACTGTGTCTCAAGGGATGGCAACACCTTGGTCGGATCACCCTCTTTCGGCGGCCTCCACCCGGGTTGACCAAAGTACGATCGCTAGGATTACGGGAATTCTCTAGGGTTGACTTTACAATCATGATATCTCTCCACGTTTAAAATTTTAATCCCTCATGAATCCAAAGCTTGGACTTTAATGCCTTGTTGTTTATTGGTTTGGCAAGAATTGGCTTAATTACAAAAGTGACTTTTAACATTTACAATTTTTGAATTGCCCGTGATATTTGTTTTGCTTCTGTCCTGATATTCTAAATTTCTTGTCGTTCACTGCTTAGGATTGAAGTCCATTTTAACATCGACATTTTCCAACCTCATATTAGTCTAACTTGAAACAAGAGAACTGATGAGTATCATGATATTGTTTTATTTGTGGGCCAATTTGTTAGTTGTTTTTGACTAAGCACGTGTACTTCAATCTAATGCCGTACCATGCAGTGACGGAGCTAGGATCAAATATTGGGAGGGGCAAGACTCTATTAAGCCTTTAAATCTAAAAGTTAGGTGGGGCAAAGAGCTTATTTGAGTAATATTTAAACCTTATTTGAGTAATATTTAAACCTACAAGGACCTCAAATGCTATTATACCAAAATATTTTGGGAGGGGCTATATATAGTTCCGTCCCTGGTACCACTACCACGTACCTAATACATCCCGTACCGGGAATTTAATTATAGGCTTGAATCTTGTATTTAGAAATTTTTTTTATTTTGGTTTTGACATTTCAAATTGAAACAATAGATGGTGAAGTCAAGTAATTTTGTGGAGAGTGATAGTATCTCAGCATCGAAAGCTACTTTGGGATGACATTTTGTGAAATTTGTGTAAAAGAAGTTGATGCTGGTATTAGACCAACAACTCATTTATATTCAATAGGTTGGGAAAATGTTGTTACCTTTACACAAGAATTATGGAAAACCACAAGTGGGATACATTAAAAAGGGAATGGAGGCTATGGAATGGGTTACTTAAGAACTCTACCGGTCTCGAATGGTGTCCATTTAAAAAGACCGTCGATGCTACCGAAGACTGTCGATGCTAAAAAGACTTGAAAACTCTTATAATCTGGTGTTCTTCCGGAACATACTAAACCTGTTGAAGGTATCTGGTGATACAAATGAACATGGTACCGAGAACGACGACATTCGTAACCTTGAGGTAGCCTTAGACCTTTCCCTTGCTGTCGGCATTGTCGCATGGCTTTCAACAGTTCCAACCACCACAAGGTCCTTGGGGTTATTGATGTGATACAAGAATGTTATCATTTTGTTTATAGAAAAAAGCTTGTTATGATATTTTGGATTGTATTGAGTGATGTCTATAACCAGTTAATTGTATTTTCTGTGTTATGTGTGATTTATGAAGTATCCTTTAATCCTAGGACACATGTTGAAACATCGGAGAAGGAAATTTGAAATACTAATGGAGGAAACATCAAAGAAATTTCCCACATTTTTGGAACTTTCTACTTTTCTGTCCTTAGGATACCTCGAAGGCCTTTGCTCTTGCTTGATGTTTGTTTGGTATTAGCCTTCGAAATCATCATTGTTTAAAGGAACAACAAGCTAAATCAGACAGCTGTTGTTCATTTGTTTGCCACTTTATTTCTTCCTACCCAGATGAATGAACAGTGTAGAAACCGTGTGCTAAAGCAGTAACTAGCTAACTGAAATCCACAGATTGAAGTATCTTCAAGCTTCAAAGCCAAAAGTATACTATATTTTATTTGAAAATGAAATGAAATTCACTCAAATCTGAGTGGAAATGCCTATGGGATTTGATTTTGTTCAATGGTCTTCCCAGGACATTACGATCTCGTAAAATTATTAACATACTCGTATCAAACATATACATGTGTTAGACATTCGCACACGGAACTCAAATAATATATTAAATACTACTACTTCCCTCCCACAGAAGATGTCAAGTATTTACTGTTTTTAAGTCAAACTTTTTAAACTTTGACTATTTATTACTTTAAATGTATTATTGGTAAAAATATGAAAAAAATATGTTTTAAAAACCTTATATCAAGTAGTTTAAAAATATATATTTTATAAAATTTAATTAAATTAAATATTTAAAATAATTGTTGTTAAAGTTAAAAAATTTGACTTTTTAAAAATCAATACCGGACAAAATTGGTGGCACAGATGGACTAGTAACTTTTTTCTGTGCAATTAAGAGAATTTATACTTTGAATAAATTGAAACCTTGTTGAAATTTTTGGTAAGAATTAGTGGTCCATATGGTTGTTTTGATATTTTTAACCAGTTACCTAAATTTGGAACCAACAATATAATTAAAGGGTAAACATCATCATTGGTCACTAAACTATTCCCTCTTTCATGTTTTGGTCACCAAACTATTATTTTCTGTAAAATCATCATTAATGTTATATTTTTCCTATTTTGATCACTATTGTTACTTCTTTTTCCTGTTTTGGTCACAATCTAAAGCTTCTTTCCTATTTTGGTCACTAAATTATTCCCGTTTTCCTATTTTTCCGTGAGTTTTTATATGGTATGTGACCAAAATAGGAAGAAAAATGAAACATTAGTGACTATTTTGCCAAAAATAATAATTTGGTGACCAAAACAGGAAGACGAGAATAGTTTAGTGACCAATGGTGATGTTTACCCTATAAGTAAATAGTGATGCTCAATGATATTTAAGTAAAGCACAAGGCAATTTCTCTGGTGTATAGAGAATTTGCTAGGAAAGTTCCTGATAATTACTTGAATTTGAATCCCCAAACATTTGCTTTATAAAAGGACCACAATGCAATGTGTGCAAACAGAAGAAGAGAAAGCAAATTAGTGTAAGAGTAAAATGAGGACAGAGATTGAGGAAGTAAGCAACTATGAGGCATTGCCACTTCTTTCACTGAATCATGTCTCATTGTTGTGTAGATCAGTTTGGGATTCTATGAGGTTCTATGAACAAGTATTAGGCTTTGTTCCCATCAAACGCCCCTCTTCTTTCAAGTTCAATGGAGCTTGGTAAGCTTACTCCCCCTGTCTTTCGGTTTTCGATAAGACAACATTAAATGGCTCGTTGTCCGTCATGATCTAATGCAGGTTGTATAACTATGGCATCGGTATACACTTGATTGAGAATCCATCAATTGACGATTTCGACACTATCGTCGAACCGCGACCAATCAATCCCAAGGATAATCACATATCATTCCAGGTAATTCAGAAAACTCACCCTGAAACTTTAGTTTTATATCGGTTTCGATAATGCTTTTCGTTGGAACCGCTGGTGATGTAACAGTGTAGGGATGTGGGGCTAGTGAAGAGGAGGCTCGAAGACATGGGAATGAAGTACGTGACGGCGGTGGTCGAAGATGAAGGGAATAGGGTTGATCAAGTCTTCTTCCATGTCCCGGACGGATACATGGTTGAGCTCTGCAACTGTGAGAACATCCCAATCCTTCCACTCTCTCCTTGCTCATTCAAGCCGAGGCTCAGCAGTTTCAACAGGGCTGCACCAGCTAAATGTGGATTCGTGGAAAATGCCATGATGGAGAGCTTGAGTATGGAGATGTTGAATATTTCATTCTGAAGTTGCTGAACAGAAACACACAAAAGAATGTGAACAATTTCAGTTTCTTTTGTGCCCTTGTTTGCTGCAATTGTTTTTACAGGTCTTATAATGGTCTGGTGTGTCTTGGTTTCATGAAGTTGTTGTAATCTGAATTATATATACCCTGTAAGCATAGATAAGTTTACGATCTGATCGTATGAAATTGGAAATATGGCCTCTGTTATAGATCAAAAAGATAAAAGAAACGATCTGTAAAAAGCTGAGAGTTGCCAGTGTTGTTTGTGAAATGTCAGTTTCGCAGCAGCTGCTGCAATTTTGCTATAAAACAACTACCAAAATCCAACACTGTTTTTGAAAAACTTGTAATGTCAATACCATCAAGAGAGCAATACCAAATCGAATTCGAATCAAACCAAAAGTCACAAATCAAAACATACCTTCCATCTCTTTCATTTGAAGTCATGTCTTAGAATAAGGATTGTTTCATTGTTTTAGATTTCCCTGCAAGATTGAAACCTTTCTTTCAATTGTTGATGGATATGGGAGGTCCACATGTGCAATAAGATTGCTAGCCGGCATAACAATTATCAATGATTTCAGTGCTTCAGAACTCCTTGGGCCCTTGAGAATAGGGATCGGTGTAATCACAGATACCTGAAAGAATGTTCCCACAGACCAGGAAATATAAACGCTCCAGCCCTGCAGTGTAGCAACAAGTTGGTTATTAAAACCTGGTACTGTCGAAAAACCTGATAAGTTCGCTAACTATTCATTATAGTTCGAAGGATTTGGCCGATAAATGAAATAAGACTCATATTGAAGACTAAAATGAAATAGAAATAGTAAAAGGCCTTGGAAAGAAATATAAGGGACACCATACCACATTTTAAGGTAACTACAGAAACGTCATCATATACCCATGAAAGAGAAATAGTTGGGCCTTCTTCAGTTAGGAATAAAACAGTGATAACTCTGAGCACTATTAATGCTATGGATGTTTTTACAATGAAGTTAATGGCTGGAGTTTGGAACCTTGTTGTGAAGGCATGTACAACCAGGGATTGTTCGACTTCCCTGACCTTTCTCAGTTTCATATAACTTCTGCATAGTAATTCTGTCATGGGCCGCTTCGATTGCATCGACACTTGGTTTGTGCCCTCCATATTTACTAATTTGGAAGTTCTGTGCAGCCTGAACTTCATCTTCAGAAGCCTCTCCGCTTCTTCCTAATCGTTTGTACGAATCCCAAATACTAATTCTAGGAAATATAGCTGATCCTGCAAAGGCAGTAAAAAGTCCATAAGGTTAATGCTTTTTAACAGCACATAACAAACTTTGCCGAAATGAGCTCAACATCAACAAATAAGGTCAAAAGGACACACACAGAAACAAGTTCTACACAAGTAAATGACAATTTATAGGCTCCAGGTAAAATGCACATAACAGGTACAACCAAAATCATTAAGAAACCAATTAAACTAGGTCCAATTCGATGAACATACACTACGCTAGTGTTGAGCTAACAGTTTCAAAGATTCATGTGCCATATCACCATAGGAAGCATCCATTACACATTTGACCAAGTGAGTTCTCTACGTCTTCCACATTCGAATATTACCTTGCTAAATGGAGTAATCCAATTTTTTCATTAGCTTTGCCAGCACTTGGAATGGCGGAAACTTGCGTGTGTACCGACCCTTGATTGCGATCAGGTAGCTGAAGGCAACACCGTGAAGAACTTCCAGTCGGTCCAGAGGCACTCATTTTTAAAACACCCCAATTGGCTATTTTCCACGAAAAAAATCAAGGATTAACAGCTGCAACCAACAATGTCATTAGATGGAAACTTGAATTGAATAAAGAAGAAAATAAAAACAACCATTCGTACCTTTAAACAACTACCTAGTAGAAACAATCATGAAGAGCAAAGATGGTGAAATTTATATTCAGAAAAAATACAATCATGTTATCAAGTTACTGAAAAAATTTTAATCAGCTTATGTCGGTGAATTCGAGGTGGGAAAAACGACTGCCGACCTTGAATCTAAAATGAATTCATTCCTTGAAACCATCTAAAAACACATTTCATTGCCTTTTCCTATCATCCAGTTAAAAGGGCAGGTGGAGAAAACCTTAAGAATATACAATCAAAACAGGCAATTGGAAGAACAACCCATTAATAAGTCAAGAGTAGTTTAGCTAAATCCCAATAAAGACCGCGATTTTATCTTCACCAAGAAAGTAGCTAACTTTGCAGAAATTCAATCCAGGGAGCATTGTTTTAAAGCCGAAATCGAAGACGGGAATTTTAGCGAAAGGTAAGGCTTGCGAAAGACAAATGTGAAGAAGACATACCTTTTCTGGAGACGACTGAAAAACACAGAGTCGGGTCGAGCCGGAAAATGATGCAACGGCGTGGAAACAACACACTAAACGAATATAATTAATTTATGTCCAAGTCAACAGTCCGTTGTAGTCTAGTTGGTTAGTATACTCGGCTCTCACCCGAGAGACCCGGGTTTAAGTCCCGGCAACGGAACTTTTATGTTTCTGCTGTTTATTCAGAATTTTATGTTTCTGGTAAACATTGAATGGTACCGATGACAAAAGACATTGTCTGCCTAATCTGAGATGCCGGATGTTGCAAATGCAAAGGTAGATTTTAGGTTGGTAATTTCTAGTTTTCTACTGGGAAACACGTTACGGCAACCTCATGCCATTTTAAGTGATTGAGAACTCAAAAGAAAAGAGTTGAAGAATAACAACGCGTGAAGAAGAACCCATGAAAAAACGTTTTTAATTTATTTCTCATTAATTGGTGTTGTTTTATGATTTTTGTGGTGCCCAATAAAGTGTTATATTGACAGCTTGATGGCTTGGTTTACTGAACTATTTTTTTGCTGCTTTATTTAATTATTAGCACTTTATCAAAAAAAATATAGGCTTATTTTCTACTTCAATTTTTTATAGCATTTTTGTTTTTCATGGTTCATATAGTACAGTACCCTTGTCGTATATCTACCATATAATTTTAAAAATTATCGTTTCTCGTTCCATCTCATATCCGTATCACTGTAATATAGATTTCTATTGCACAAACTTTATTAGCAAGACATTATAGATTATTACTGAATTTGGTTGAGTTGTTCCCGGATGTGATTGATGTGCATGATTTCGTTTACAACCATGTTTCATTTTCAGGAATCAGGACACAGGAAGAATGCATTTGTCTTGCTTGCAGCCAAGGTTTGATATTTTGGGGTCACAAATGAATAGTCTTTATCTTTGCAAAAGGAGGAACAATGCAGTTGGTGAAAACATCTAAGCAATGCCTCCAAATGATGAGTTCGAGTAGTTAAAGCAACACCCTTTGTTTGCAATTTGAAGAAACAGCTACGTAACAAGTGGATCCCAATGAGGCCAAAATCAGACAGCTAATACAACAGTGGGAGCTAAAGCAACAAAATCGCAAGGTCTTTCCTGTTGAAGGGATGGATGCTAATGCTGATGGAAAATCACAATATGGATTTCTGAAAACAACTTTCAATGTAACCAAGATTAATTAATAAAAATCAATAGTATGCCTTGTCATCAATCCGTTGCAGTCTAGTTGGTTAGGATACTCGGCTCTCACCCGAGAGACCCGGGTTCAAGTCCCGGCAACGGAATATTAAGTTTTTGCTGGTATTAAAATTTTTCCATTACTCTCAAAGCACTGATGGGGACACCTCTGAAACGTATAATTTTACCATCACTACTGTATTCTATTTCTTCTGTGGATTTGATTCGAACAACGTACTTAACATTATCCCTTACAAACTGTCTTTCATCTTGTTTTACATCTTACCAAGAAAATCTTGTGTTATCCACTACTTCCGAAAGTGATACCTGGTTCTTTAGCACCACTTAAGATATGTCGACGAAACCCAGAGTAGCGTATAGGTTATTAATGATGCCAGCCAACCCTTCGAAACTCCTTGGGGGCATTGAGAATAGGTATAGGTGAGGTTACAGATACCATCAAAAATGTTTCCCTCAACTAGGAAAATGTAAAAGTTCCAGCCCTGCAGTGCAACATCAAGTTGGTTACTAAAGCCTGCTAATGCTGTAACAATTCGGGTCTCGACAGAAAAATACACATTTCATCTCGAGTTCAATCAGCTATCACTAACTTATTATAAGACAAATACTTACCATATGATTCACTTGCCATATCCCCACCATAGGAAGCATCCGTTGCACATTTGATCAGGTGAGTTTTCGGTGTCCTCCACTTTCGAATCGAAACGATCCGACTGCCTATGCTCCATAACATGGAGACAGAAAACCATGACCTAATACAATCAGACTCGAAGTTTCTAATTCATGTTACTGTAAATGTAATACTACCTCACACAATAGTGTTTGGAATTGCCAAATTTGGGTGCATACGGCAGGTGGCTTAAGGTAAAGTGAGGGACTGCTGGCAGTCGAGAGACACTCAATTTTATAACACCTCAGTTGCATATCGAGGTGTTATAAAATATATCAAATACCGCCTTCGGCTACTTGACCAACAGCCGAAGGTAAAGTGAGGGACTGCCAGACAGTCCACAGCTGCAACCAACAAGGATCAATCGATGGTAACATGAATAAAGAATAAAATAAAAAATGACCATTACTACCTTTAAACAACTACATACGAGAAACAGTCGTGAAGAGCACTTAAGGTGAGATTTATATTCAGCAAAGCATAATCATGTCATCAAATTCCCTGGAAATTTTACTTCAACTTATTACTTATGTCTGAATTCAAGGTGGAAAAACTTAACCAACTACTTGTAATTTGCTAAGATATTCACTGTCAAAGTAAACAGTAGTCTATGAACGTTGAATCTAAAATGAATCCATTCGTTCAAACTGCTTGAAACCATCTAAAAAGACCATTTCATTGCATTTTCTTATCACCCAATTAACAGGGCAGCTTGAATTTCTTAATTTTAACAATACCCAAAAGAAACAACGATTTAGCAACAATCTGTTGTAGTCTAGTTGGTTAGGATACTCGGCTCTCACCTGAGAGACATGTGTTAAAGTCCCGGCAGGAATGAATAACTATTAGATAATATTTTAGGCTGTTAAAATATTAGATAATATTTTAGGCTGTTAAAATCTGAAATTACTGATTAACTGACTTTTAGGCTAAATCAGGGTGTAATTAGACTAGCAATAAGATCATTTCTCTAGATAATACTTTCAATTCATGTATAAATACTTACTCTACACGCAAATGAGAAGAATTTTCTTATAATTTTGGTTCTTCTCTCCAATTAACAAGAAGTAATCAACACAAGGAGTTGTCCGGGATGAGGATGAGAAGCAGAATGAATAACTGTTTGGTCAACCTGGAGACAAATTCAATAGTAGCCATGAGGGAGATAAATATGCAAACAATTAAGGTATAATGTCCAACGCAACAAACACCCGTAGGTGAAAAGCTCTTGTGCATAACCAGCCATAAAACCCATAAGTCCATTTCAAAGTGTTGTTACCTGCTTTTGATGGATTCCACAAGGAGAACAGTCAACAAACACTCGAGAGAGAACAGTCATTGCCGGAGGAGAGACCTCTTCAAATCAATTCTAGATGAGGTGAGGCACCAAAAGGAACAAGCTGTCCTCCAACAACAATTCTTCTCCAAGCTGGAAACATGCACATGCACATTGGTACTCTGAAACCCACTGCAGCAACAGACTACAAAAGTAGAATTAAAGAATTGCTTTAACACTTTCCACAGATTCATGTGCCATATCCCCATAGGAAGCATGGAATATTACTTTGCAAAATGGAGTAACCCATTTTTTCATTAGGTTTTCCAGCACTAGGAATGCGGGAACTTGCGTATCTACGAACCCTTGATTGTGACAGTCGGTCAGTCCAGACTCCAGACACTCATTTTTATAACAACCTCAATCAGCTATTTTCCACAGATCAGGGATTAGCAGCTGCAACCAACAATGCTATATTAGATTGGCAACTTGAAAGGAATAAAAAACAAAGATAAAAATGACCATTACTAATTTACTACCTTTAAACAACTACCAAGGAGAAACAGTCATGAAGAGCACAAATGGTGAGATTTATATTCAGGAAAGCACAGTCATGCTATCGAAATCCTGAAATTTTTTTAATTCACCTCATGCCAGTGAATTTGAGGTGGGAAAACCAACTGCCGACCATGAATCTAAAATGAATTCATTCGTTCAAACTGCTTGAAACCATCAAAAAGGAGCATTTCATTGCCTTTCCATATCATCCAATTAACAGGGCAGCTTGAAATGGCCTTAAGCATATACAATCAAAACGCCAATAAGAAGAATAATCCTCCATCAACTAAAATCTCCCCAGATAAAATCCCAATTGGGATTTATCTTCACTAATTAACTACAGCTAGAAAGCAACAAACATTGCAGCATAAATTAAGAAATCCAAGGCTAAACAAATGTAAGAATAATTCAACATAAAGTTCTAAGATTATTTAGTGTTATCCAGAGAGAATTTAAAGTTGAAATCTAACTTGAAAAATCGAGTGGAAAAGACATACCTTTCTAGAGATGAATGAAACTACAAAGTCGGGTCGAGCCGAAAGTGATGCAAGGATAAGAAAACCAGAGGGTGGAAAACAAACTAAGCCATGCTTGCCAAAATGATATTGGATAAAAATGTTCAGTACACAATTGATCCAACATTCCGTTGTAGTCTAGTTGGTTAGGATACTCGGCTCTCACCCGAGAGACCCGGGTTCAAGTCCCGGCAACGGAAGTTTTTTGCTGTTATTCGCATTTCTTGGAGGATTTTATGGTTGCTGGGGCTTTTATTCTTTATTTTTGGATCTACTAGCTGCTAAGATACTGCACTGGAAGAGTTTTATTCTCCATTTCACTAAACAATAGCATGCAGAGGTTGGTACTTGCTACTGTGGAAACGTTATTGGCAAGACATTGAGGGAAAAAATTCCAACACATGATAATACCTCTGGGAAAAAAAAGGGGTCATGGATTGCTTGCTGCCTTTGGATGCCACCGCACCCCAGTGTGTTGGAATCTGCTTCAAATTAGGGAGAAACTGACCGCACCAGAGATGGAATCAGTTGAAATTTGTCTTTGTATCATCCATGTCATTTTTTGGTTGATTTGCCTTCTCAACAATAGAACTTTGCTTCCATATAATCAAGAAACCACACAACTATGGCTTAGCTAAAAGAGCAAAACTTGGTGTAAATTTCCATTACCGGTATCCAAATTATGGTCTTCCGGGCTAAAAGCTGAAGATCCTAATCAACTAGACTACAACCGATTGCTTTTTTTTTACGGTTTTTGATGATGAAAGCATTCTTGCTATTAATGGTAGAGGACCATTCATAATGGAGGCAAATCAATGCGCCACTCTTGTTCCTAAACTTTTTTGGATCAAAAAAACGAGAAGAAAGATATATCTCAATTCTCATCAAATCAATTTTGGATTTATCTGAGGTGATACGCCAAAAGGAACATTACTGGCCTCCTACAGTGAAGAACAATTCTTCCCCAATCTGGCAACAGGCACATAGGAATTTGTTAAGAGCCAAAATATTAGTAGTCTTTATACCATTGGTACTCTAAAACCCACTGAAGCAACAGGCCAATGAAAATACCCGTGTGGAGTTGACTCATACCTTTTCTAAAAAGACCACTGAATTTCAATAGACAATCCAAAAGTTGATACTAAAATGATAAAAAAAAGTAAAGATTGTGTTCAGCTGCGGAAATGAGATGACCAACTACTCATATTAACAACAGAATCAAAACCTTGGCATGTACCTCTTCCATGTACAGGTTGCCACGAGGTAATGGAGGAGGAGTAGCCTTGCCCATTAAGGACCCAACATAAACTGTTTTACCTGCAGAGCATTATATATTGAAGTACGGAAAGTAACGGCAGTGGAACCATCTGCCATCTGGAAACCCCAAAGGCAATCCCGCTGTTGAGTAAAAGAGAAAAAAAAAATCAACTTATTGAGAGTTGAAGAGCAGGCGTGACCGCCTGAGAAGTAAATCATGTAAGGAGGAAAACAAAAATAAAACCTTCACTATCATGGCAGCAATCTGTATACCGACTTGGAATAGGACAAGCACGTGAAAGCCCTTGCAAATAACGAGATAAAGAACAGGACATCTGGATACATTTTTAAAACCACTGAAATAGACAGCACTCCGGCATGTAAATAATCAGGGCACATACCGGGTAGAATATGGTGTAAATACCTATATCCTTATTATAAGTTCCAGAATAGGTTGGACCAAAAAGAGAATAGACAGGTAGAAAAGTAGCTAGAGTGGATGGTCCACTAAATGCAGAAACAAGGTTGATCATTAAAGCATGCATAAAAATAAATAAATAAACCCTCAAGGCTTAACTTACCCAATCAAAGAATTGGCATAAGGCACCGACAAGGCTTAGATGCAATGGTAAGGCACATTATTCTCCCAAGTAGAGGACTTGAATTCAAACCTTGAAGGCGACAATATTAGGAGGAAAAGCCACAAATCCGGAACATGGGCCACAAAATGGACATGTATTTTACCAAAAAAAACTGGCATAACGCATATGAAGTCCTAATATATCAAAATTTTCCATAAGGTGTAATCCCTAATACAGAATCCAAAATGAAAAATAAATAAACAAGTTACCATAAACAAATCATGTTGTATTAAAATGATATATATGTGAACCTACGATCCAAAAAGCTTATAACAATATCCAGGGCTACTGCGCAACAAAAACATAATGTTGAAGGTTGGCTATAGGCATGAATGTTAAACTTATCCTGCCTATATAGTAACACAACATACGCCAAAGGACAACTTTACCAGCCAAACAAATATGTATTGCAAGCATCTCGGACTGAGTATAATTTATTTAGAATATCTGAATTCCACGATAAAGAGTTCATCTTCTACTGGAAATTCAGCAAACTACAGAAACAGAATCGCAAAAAAAAAAAAGAAAAGGAAACAGTATTTTTCGTGGTTCAGTCCAAACCTCACCATAATACTTCACAGTTCACATAAACAACATCGTAAACGTTAAGCTGTTGTTCTATTTGAGCAAAATCTTCACATATCGGCATCCCTGAAATAAACGGTACAAAAACAAACAATGTTATATGTAAGCACCCAAATCAGTCCGGCGCACCTTTTTATCCGGGTTTTTAAAATTATTTCTTTTCGGTTTGAAAAATCTCGCCCGGTTTTGAAGTTAAAATGTGAAGTCGCCACCAATCATTTTAAAATAGATAGACCGAACACCAAAATAAAACCAGAGATTCAAAAAATTTGGGGCTAGGAGTCGGTTACGGATGAGGAAGGATTAGCGCCTCACACTGCCCAAAATTGGTACATAGTCGATTATTTAATGTCTTGTATTGGAAAGTACTAATTCGATAAAAATTTAAAATACGATTCTTAAATGCCGAAAATATCGATAGAACCGCATCCCTATGCACCCGGGACACATCTTCTCCTTTTCTTAAAAAAGTCGAAAAAAATCACATCTTTATACGCCTGGGATACGATTTTTCGAGGTTTTAAAATTTTGAAATTAATTTCTTTAAAAATATATTTTTTGATGATTAAAAAAAAACAACGTATATGATACGAATAAATAAGATGACATATATATACAAGGATAAGTATTTACTATTATATATATTTAAAATATAAAGTTTAAGGTACATATATTATTTATTGAAAATATACTTATATATATATATATATTAAATTAGTAGTATATATATCTATATCTATATGTATATTCACAAAAACAAGTATTTATTATTTATATATATGGTAATTTAAACAAAATACTATTCCTTGTTTTACATGAAACCTTATATATATATATATATATGAAAATATAAAAGAATTATAAAAATATGGACTAAAGATAAAAACCATATATATACATATATTTTGTATATTATATTAATATATAACATATACAAAATAAAGTACTTGGTATAATAATAATAATAATAATAATAATAATAATAATAATAATAATAACGCATGGTTTAAACTAATACATATTAAACACCATGAAATTAATGATTAAGGACTAAAAATGCATGAATACTAAGTTACAAGGCATGAAACAACATAAAAGGGACTAAAATGAACAATATATGAAACATGAGGAAATAAGCATAAACTAAAAGAAATAACAAGCTGAAAATTAAATATTAAATTGCAGTGACCAAATTGAAATAAAATAGAAATTAAAAGCTAAAACAATGACGATATTAGACACACATGAAAACTGAAGGATCAAAAGCATAATTATCCCGTGACAGAAGTGAAAGAGGGAATAAAATAGAAAGACCAAGAGTGAAATTAACCCCTTGACCCAAAAAACGCGGATCCTTCCCCGGGTCAGGGTCATCGTGCGGGTTGGATCGCCAAACGACGTCGTTTTGACTGCCGGTTTAAAATATTTAGATAGACTATTTTTTATTCGAACAGATAAACAAAAACTAAACCTAAACTGAAGCCTCTTTTACACTCTCTTCTTCTCTCAGATTCGAACCAGAGCGGCGACGCTCTTGGTTTCACCACCATTCACCGGCCTCGGCAGCCTCACGGCGTGCATACGACGACCCTCCGATAGTCAAATAAGTCACTGTAGCGATCTATTCTTCGAGTGTTTTGCTAAAAGGGGTTTTCAATGTGTTTGTGGTTTTTTCGGGTATTAAAAAAATGTATTCCGTGGGATTTTAGAAAAACTGAATTTCATTTAAAACTGGAGTCGCCACCGGCCACTAAGGTAGGCCGGTCACCATAAAACTAGAGATTTTGAAAATGTCGGGTTCGGGAGTCGGTTACGGATGAGGAAGGATTAGCATCCCACACCGCCCAAAATTGGTACTTTAATAATTACCTCTTTATTAATATTAAACTTTCCAGATTAAAGTGACGATTAAATTAAAATTTAGTTATAAGTGCGAGTATATTTTAAGGGCCATGTTATTCAAGAATAAACCGATAGACCACCATCACTGCACTTGATACTGGCCACGTTTAAGCTCGAATAAAAATGCACCGCATTGACAAGTAATATATCCGTTATGCAATCTTAACAAACATTAAAAAAATACATTCACATTGACATGGTACTAAAACAAAAATCATGAATATCACACTATTAAACAAAAATAAAATACACGAACAAAAATCACAACATATAATAATAAAACCAAAAAAACAAAATCTAAACATGAACAAGTGAAAGAGAAAAAACTTCAAGATTAATTAAATATATCACATATTTAGATAAAAAAAAACCTTAATACAATATATGCATGACATAAAAAAATACTAAACTAACAAGACAAAGCAACACATTAGCATAAATAAAAAACTAATACTTAATATTTAACATGTGACACAAATTGCACACACCATATAAATATATCATAACAATATTCACAAATTTCCACACTAACATGTAACCTAGAAAACAAAGAGGACATGAAAATTTATGCTAACATACAAAAACTTACTATGTACAAATAAACTGCAACCTAACACCTGAAACATGCGTATATATACGATGAACAAACGAATTAAAACACAAAAGCATAATATCACAAACTAATATATATACATTATAAAAACATAAATATACATAAAATATGGGAAAAACGTAAAAAAAACATGAAATATAAAAGGGTAATATAAACATGCCAATAAAAAAACACAATTATTCAAATCATAACAAGGGACTGAAATGAAATAAAATAAAAACAGAATGCTTTAGAAATTAAATAAAAAACGAAATTTGGGATCTAATTAAGAACCAGACAAAACTTATGAGGACTAAACATGTAATAAAACCAAGGGGTAAGCTCAAACTGAAAATATCAGAAACACGAAAGGACTAGGCCGATAATTTTACCGTTTTGAAACTGATTCGGTTTAATTTTAGGACCAAATTGAAAAGTTTTGAAAAGAAAGAGGGACCATGTCTGTAATATTCCCATGCGGCGAGCTTGAAACGAAAATACTAAAAGGACGGATGTCCTTATGTAGTAATTGTACAATTTTCAAAACAACAACGCTTATAAAATGACCCAACCGGTTATCCTCTACCCCTCTTTGCCATTTTTAAAATTCAACTAAAAAACCTTTCATTTTCACTTTACCCTCTTAAACCGAAACCCCCAAAACATCCAAAACCTCCAGCCACTGCTTATTTTGCCGTCGACCGCCGCTAGTCGGAGCCGGCAAGACCTGAAAAATACCAAAAAACTAGCTTTTCAACCAAAACTCCCATTTAACCTTAGATTTTTTTAAAAAAAAAACCATATTTTCCTGGATCTGGAAAATACTGAACCCAAAAACATTTAAAAAAAACTCATTTTAGAAAGAATAAACGAAATGACCTACCCCCTTTAAACGCCGTCACCCTACTCTGATTCACTCATGCAAGGGCTTCTCACCGGAGAAGGGAACGGACGGTGAAGGTAAACTCTCACCCTTTTTATTTATTATTATTTTTTTGTATAAAAAATATGCATGCACAAGAAAAAATAAGAAAGATAGGTGATTACCACTGGGAACTCCTTTTTTATATTGATTCGAATCTGGGTTCTACAAAATGGGTTGAGATTACAATATATATATGCCACATTCTAATTTTTTGCTTTGTTTACAAGATAAGAGAAACTTTAAATGAAATTGTTGTTGATTTGATCTTGATCTGATGTCTCTCTTTTTTGTGTTTGTGGCCATATTCGGTGGTTGGAGCCGATGAGGGGTGATCGTACGGTGGCGCGGGAATCCCGATGGTGGTGCCACGTGGCGGGGAGGGTGAATAGCAATCAGCCAGATTCGATTCTGGCCGTTAGATCAGATTTGATCCAATGACTGGGATCACTTGGGGCACGAACGGTCACGATCGCTTCTGGAGTGCATGGTGGTTGCTGGAGATGATGACATGTGGCGTAAGATTATCTAAAAGGTCAGCGCGTACACGCCACGCGCGCATAGAAGTCCAACAGCCCCGGGAGTGAGCTACACGCGCTAGATGAAGGAGTCTTCTAGATTGATCTCGGCCGTTGGATCAAGATTTGATCCAACAGCTCTCCCTTGGCTGCGCAAAAATAAAGGGATTAGGGTTCTAATAAGGCTAGGGTTTTTTAGCATTAAGTGGGTTTGGCCGGTTGGGCCTGGTATAGTAATTTTTTTTTTGTTTTAATTTGTAACAATGGACTGGACTCTAATAATATTGATTGGGTTTTTTATATTATAGGATCTGTTTTATAATAATAATAATAATAATAATAATAATAATCACATACATAATATATATTTATACACACATATTCACGCCATTACTATTAATAATAATTATCATTGAATAATACATGCATATTGTTATAACCGAATTTTGACCGGGCTAATAAATAAATAAATAAATAAATAATAAATAGTAAATAAATATGTATTATGATAATCCATAAAAAAATATCCAAACAGCCCAAATAAGGTCCATTTACATGTACAAATGTCCTTTTACAAATCCAGATAGTGTCCAATTACATCCATAAAAAACTGAAGCCTAATTCATAGTTTTCTCGCCCAAATAACCCAACAAACACAGATAGCCTAAATCTGCTATTTTTCCCGCTCAAATTGATTTCCAAAAGGACATATGGTAGGCCCCTATTTGTTCAAACCCACATCACTCGGATCTGTGTTTCTTTAAACACAGCTGGCCGCCCATGACGTCACTTCTCATTCCCCTATAAATAGAGAGAGAGAAGCTTTGTCAGTGGAATAATGAGTCATTAATGATTATAATTAATTAAAGTAATAATAATAATAATAAAAGAAGTGGGAGAGAGAGAGCTTACCACCTCGGCAACTAAGTCGCCATGGGAAACCGACATTAGAGGTTGCTAGAGAGGATCACCGGAAGTACAAGACCGCCATCGGAAGGTATATTATTCTCCGACCCTTAGATTCCCTGCAAATAAATGAAAATGTCAGTTTAGATTTACATGCAAACCAAAATATAAACTGAATATGCAAATCAAAATGAAATAAAAGGGAAATTTGTTCTTGTATTCACGGCGGCCGAATTTGTTTTAAGAGTGGCCGGAGTTGAAGAGGGCTCGGGTTGGGTAGATCTAGACCTAGGTTGGGGAAGAATGGGAGGTACCATTGAACCAAGAGTAGATCTAGGCTTTAAGGGGGAAAATGATTTTTTAGGTTTTTTGGGTTCGAAAGGCGGCGGAGCACGGCGGCCGAAGAAAACCAGATGGCGGTCGGTAGGGTATGAAAGATGATCGGAGTTGGGAGGAGACCATCCGAAGAGTGACTGGTGGTGGCCGATATCGCTTGCGGCGGCCGGCCATAGGTGGTTAATGGCCGGCAAACAAGTCAGACACGATTAAATAGGGTTATGCTAGATCGAAAAGGGATACTAGAAGAATAAAGGTTGAGTTCTTGGAGAAATTAGGTTTTTAATCTTTAGAAACAAGAAAGAGGAGGGTCTAGGTGTTTGAGATAGATCAAAAGTTGAAGAAGTTAAAGAATTAAGGTTGAGTTCATGTAATTTTTGGTGTTTGATCCGAGAGAAACAAGAAATTGTGATGATTTGGTGTTTGTGGTGGATTAAAACAAGGAAAATGGATGAACTGATGATGAATTTGATGAAGAACTTGAGGTTTAATTCGTTTGGGTTGTATTTTTAGGGAAAATGGAGTTAGAGTTGATTGAATTCTAGTGTGATGGCAGAGAATTCGGGTATAGATATAGAGAGCAAAATTCGAAAAATGGGGAAAAAAAAGAAAAGAAAGGTGCTGAATATGCCTTTAAATAGGCGATGGGGTTCGGGCTTTGTCGGCCCGCGAACCCCCGTGCTCGGCCCACGAACCCCCCGAAGCTTCTTTGTCTCTTCTTGTAATTTGGCCCACATGTTCTAATAGCATCTCAATTTGGTCCTTTTTTGCTTGCAATTTGACCCTTAAGTTTGCAGTTCGCTTCAATTTGGTCACATAATCTTTGTAATTGGGCATTTGGGTTTTGTAATTCTATCAGTTTAGTCCCTATAGTAATAAAATCAGATTTATGTTTCAATTGTTTTCAATTTAATTATTTTAATTAATTGTTTTATTTAATGTAATTAAATTATTTGTTTGATGCATGTTTTAAAAGTAGCATATAGAATATTATGTTAGATAATTAAATGCACTTAGATATTCATTAATAGAGCCTTTAGTTTAGGTTTCTTTAATTAAGGTTCAATAATTAAATAGGGTAGATAATTGTAGATATTAAAAATATGATAAATATGATTTTAGAATCCAAATATGGATGATGTTCCATTGTTTACAATGGGGTGTTATCACATAGATTTCTTTAAATTATATTTAATATATTTCTTACTTAAAATTGATTATTAATTTAATTTTTTACCTAAAATCAAATAATTAATAATTAATACATTGTAGTTAATTAAATGTATATAGAATAGAATCTTTGAGGTTCAAATCTGGATGGTGTTCCATCGTTTACAATGAGGTGTTATCTCAGCCTTTGTCATAAAGGTGAATATTTGATATACATTTTCACTTATAAAATTGATTAAATAATTTGTTAGAGTCGTAATTAGGAATAGAACTTTAACTAATTATAAGAATTAATTAATTAGGAATGTGATTAATTTAAGGGCTTTAAATATATAGAAGGTGTTCATAAAAATGACATTTTCTCATAAAAGCCATTAAATTAATTAACATTTATAGATTTAAATAATCAATTAAATAGAGCCTTTTTTAGGAATAGAACTTAAAATTAACAAGACAATAAAATATCATTCATTAAAAAACTTTTATGTTGGAAATTCATTTTTAAATACGAATAGGGGTGCCACTTAACGGGGTGTTTTTAATCTCGTATTCAAACAAAATGAATTTCCTTATAAAAGGATATATGCATTCGGAATTTAAATTTAGCTAATAATTATGGGATAAATTAAATTCAAATAATTATTCGAAATGCCAAAATGCAACGTAAAATTAAAAGTACCGATAACGGGCGTTCGTAGGGGTGCTAATCCTTCCCTACTCGTAACCGACTCCTGAACCCAATTTTTAAAGACAGAATCTCTGGTTTGTTTTTCGGTGTCCGGTCTACCTCGAAGTGATCAGTGGTGACTCCAAAGTGTTTTTAAAGATAAATAAAGGAAAATCCGATTTAATAAGAAAACCCCTAATTTTCAAGACTAAATTAAAAATGACCAGAAAACTCTAATTTTATAAAAGATCGTCAGGCTGTTTTTACACATTTCTGATTTTTCAAAAAATGGTCGCGACAGCTTGGCGACTCCGTTGGGGATTTTAAAAAATCGAGAGTCAGACCTAATTAATTTTTCGTGGCATTTTGGACAATAATTTGAATTTAATTTTTTCCATAATTATTGGATGAATTTTCTGGAAAAATGCAGGTAGCTTTTTCTTGTGTGATATAAATTGTCATTCATGCATAAGCCTTATTCCTGGGCTTTTCACCCTTAAGTGGGAGTGAGGCATGATCTTACGTGAGTTATTCAGCTCTGTGATAAGGTTTTGTCCTCCTTCTGGTATACCAACCTTATACACTGTGAGGTTACGCCTCCGCTATAAGGGGTCGTATACTCTTGATTCGATGTCTTACTAGTCCAGTAACGATAGTTCAGGGACCCAGAGTCTAGATCGAAACCCACATGCTGTAATAGAAGCTTACCCTGCTAGAGCCAGACAGGGACCTAGGACAGGGTGTTGCTAATTTAAATTTATTTCTCTAGTTATTTTTGTGTGCAAAATAAACTGTTCTCTGGTTAATTTTATGCAATATAAATTGTTTTTTCCTTGTAATAATTACTTTTGCTTACAATTTTAATTCACCATACTGACACAGTTTTTTTGTTTTGTTTTGTTTTTTTCTGTGTTTTGTTATATGTTACATTGCATTCATGTGGGGTATCGGTTCGAGAATTAGTCGAGTAGGCAGTGGCCATAAGAGCTGAAGGGTTCGATAGACAAGTAGGGGATAATATGTCACTAAGGACTGGATTCGAGAAGACTCACTACAAGAACGAAAATAATATCTATGGAGATCAGGTGTTATCAATGCAAGGTTGTATCGGAAATTTTTTAGCAAGATGAAGTTTTGCCAGAACCAGTTCGGTTTGAGAACCATAGGATGGGGAATATGAAGAGTCATTTTCAGAAAGATTTATGGGTTATAGTATTACAATGTTGTATCATAAATTTTTGAACATAATGAAATTCTGCCAGAACTAAGTTTAATTTGAGAATCAAAAGATGGGAATACGAAGAGTCGTTTTCAATAAAATTTCTGAATTATAGTGTTGCTGTCAGACAGTCAAATGGATCAATAGTTGTCTAAGGCCGTGACTCGCTTATGAAGCCTGGTGTAGTTGTTCACTTCTCGAGAGAATACATGTAACACTAACAATGGAGAAATACGAGGCATTATTACACTGCTCCAGTGGTCAAAGGACAAGGTCTATACAAGGCTCAATAGTTCAAGGTTCAAGATAAGGGAAGTGGCAGTTACAGAGATAAGCAAGACACATTATCTGGAAAAACAGTGATAACTAGAAGAAGGATAGAGGATGAATAAATTGAAGGGACGTTCAAGACGAACAAATTGTAGAGGCATCCAAGGGTTATTATTGACAGAAAATCACTCAAGGAAGAATAGAAGACTTTGAATTCAGAGGCGATATCCAGTGTCACAAGCGATGGAATTTATCGAAGAATACCATAATGAAGAGCTGAGGAAAATGACAGAATCAGAAAATGCTGTACAACAATTTAAAGACCAGATCGTGAAAGGTACTCCAATAAAGGACAAAATAATGAAAATCAAGTCGAGACAGTAATCCAAGCAACCCAAAAATAGAGTTGTGAAATGATTAACTTCAGGAGCCAAGTGTGGGGAATCGCCTGGTATGTGCAGATTATGCTCTATGGAGTCATGAACTTGCAACAACATTCTTATATCAACATCGAGCTGGATCGGACATTGATTCAGAGGTTGAGCAAAGTGATTGACCAAAAGAGTTGGAGCTAGTGAACATATTGCCTTTGCTATGTATTCAAACTTTCAGTTAGATGGGCATTGTTCTAATGACTAGTTCTTGAAATCGATACCTCGTGCATTCATGCATTACAACATTTAAAATATTATGTAAAATAAAAATATTGCACTTTTGTTTAAAGCATTGCATTTTGATTAAAATATTGTATTTTGTTTAAAAAGTAACATTGCATTAGTTAAAATTCCTGTTCAAAAAGCATGGGAAACATATTTATTAAGGTTGAACAGTTACAAAGGCTGATGAGGACCACTTGGATCAAATGAAGAAAAAGGCTGATCAGGCCGAGAAAGAGATGGAAACACGAGCTACCACAGTGCTTGTAGTCAGATAAGTTGAGAAAGGAAATATTCCAGAAAAAATAGCAACATTGATGATCAAGGAGAAAACTTATCTCACATAAAGGTTCAGTCTGAAAGGACCCTGTGTGCAAAAAAAAAGAGGTCAATAAAGCAAAAAAAAGAAAAAAGAGAAAAAAAGTCAAAAAAAGCAAAAAAAAAATAAAATAAGAGAGAGATGGAAATAAAAGTTAGAAAAAAGGATGAGCTAGTCCAGATCAATATAGTCGGGGGCATCTGTAAAGAATCATGAAGATCTGAGTTTGGACCATGATGTGAACAGTGGAATGCTTGACTTAGAGTTACCGGTGGATCTTGAAAATACTAAAATGAAGGAAGCCCAGTGGACAGACATAGAAAGACTAAACGAATTCAAATTCTGGAGTTTAACCGAAAAGTCTTGCCGATCGATGGTTCAATGATAGTCAGAAGACATAATGATTCCAAAAGAGACAAGGGGCAACAGAAGAGTCTTTCTCTAAAATGATGAATGTCAAGGTCAGTTGAAGATTGAAGTTTGCCCACAAAAGAGTCAATTGCAAGAAGAGCATAATACAGATACAAGACAAAAAGACAGAATAGGTCAGTCAGAAAATAAGACAATTATTTTTATCCAATGCCGTATTCAGATTTATGGCCCTGCTTTATACAAAATCACTTTCAGATAATGGCCCGTTGAAGTTTTTGGTCTCATCAGGGATTGGGATTTATGTTACGAAAGTAAAGAGCTTGATTCAATCAAAGATTATTGTTCGTTGGAAGAGTTGAAATAAAAGAGAAAGAACAAAAGTTATGCCAAACTTTTGAGGATAACTTGTTACAGTCTGGGGAATATTAGAGTTAGAGTAATATTTTGGCATTTTTCTGTAATATTTTTTGTACCAAAGAATGCTCCAAGATCAGATGCTCAAGATGCTTCTATCAATGGAAGTCAAAAATTCAAACTAGATCTCATTCATGTTGTTATTGTGAGATACATTTCAAATTGCTCGAAGCTTCGCAGTATCATGAAAAATTATCATAGCCCTATTAATTAAGTTGTTACAGTATCAAGATTATTATGAGCCATGATTGAGACACTGAAGGTTGCTACATTTTCAAGCTGCAAATTCAAAACTTTTTGAAGTGGGAGATTTTGGAATTTGACACTGAAGATTAGTTATTAAGATATCTAACTCTAAAAGTAGCCCCCCTGATTAGAGGAAATGCAGTTGGATTGCTCGGAAAACAAGTGCTGAAAATGTCAAGTGAAAGAGAGGAAGACGTGAATGAATGGAGTGATTAGATTCCCAGAAGAAAAGGTCAACTGACTCACCAGGTCTATCATAGAAGGTTCCTCGAACAAATGCAAATACATATTTGGAATGTCCATTTTAGATTTATTTCCTTACCTTATCAAAGGTCAATTTCTTATCCCTGGACCGGTGAAAAAGATGTTAAGCCTATTTTCCTATTGGTATGATCCCGATAGTATTTGCAAATTTCACATGGGACACCAGGATGAGCTACCAAGAAATGTAGGTCCTTAATGGAGGAAATCAAGAAGTTGATTAGTCAGAGATCCAGAATGAATCCTTCCAAGATTGTCTGGAGTTTTGAAGTCTGTCCCGTTCATGTCTAGAGGGCACAGTTGCAAAAAATATCTCTGAAGTAGTATATGAAGTCAACTTTGTTACATTTAGCCCAAAGATTTTCTTGTGTTGCTTCATAGATGATTTCAAAATGTAAGGCCATGGTTGCAAATGTTCGACCACTCATGGGGAGGATATGACTGAGTATGAGGTAATCATCTTCAGTTGGTATTTCTTTATTCAGGAAAACCGCCTATCAGAGGATATGATAATGATGAAATACATATATTAGCCAGTTCAGTGACTTAGCAAGTTCTCTCACGGAGTTCTAGTGGTTCTGTAAAATTAAAAATGAACTTGATAAAAGTTCAGGGACTTGAAGCATTTGATCACCCTAAATAATAAAAGTAGGGCAAACTTAATATGGTAAGAGACCGGTGGAACGACATTGAGGAATTTGATCACTGGAGAATAGAAAATATGTTCAAGAAGAATAAGAGCATCAGAGCATGAACAAGAATGGACATGTATTTGTAATGGTGAATAAAAATAAAGAATTGATGGTAGAACCGGAGTGACCAAAGTGAACTCAAGTCTTCCTTGATTAATGGTCAATAGTGAACCATGAGAGATCTATCTACAATTTTAGGACCGTTGCGGAGTAATACCCTGAATCATCCCGATAGCTGTTGCCTGTGAGCATTGGGGTCCTTTGTAAGGGAGGCTATTTCAATTTATTTGTTCATGATGCTTGTTTTCTATATATGTTTCTCAAATGGCAAACATTTCGCATTCTTTGATTCTTTTAATACTTCATTCATTATTTGCTATGGGTTAGTTTTTGTTCTCCCATACGTATATGTGTATATATTCAATAATATTTTTCCCTTAGGCCTCTGGATATCAATTGTATGAGTGACCTTGAATCAAATTCAGAGATTAACTTCAGAAATATGACTTACTTCTACTTTATTTAGGCCAATGGGAAGACATTAATGAGTGTTTAAGAATCACGGGAAAATCCCAAATACAAATTCTGAGTGAATTGCCTCTCAAGCATTATTGGCCAAGGTCTTTGAATGAAGCGATAACCCAAAACATCTTCCACCTGAAGACGACTTTCCTTCGAAGATATCCAAGTATGGGAGGACATTTGGCATTCCTTCATTTCCCTTCACAAAGAAAGAAAATAAGAAAAATATCATTTGCTGTCCCCTTTGAGCTTGAGGATTTTCTTTCGATTCAACCCAAACCAAGGATCACCCCTACACAGGGGTTAAAGAGGATGAAAGTTCGTTTGCAAGTGAAAGTGTTCGGTTTTGATCATCTTATGATAGTAATGCCTTGTGAATCAGGAGCAAAAGAAACAAAAGTGAATATATCAAGCACCAAAGCCAGAAAGGCATGATGAATGAAAAAGAATGATCTGAATTTAGTAAAAAGAAAAGCAGAAGAAAAAGAAAAAGAAACAATGGAAGTTTGTGTCCAAAAAAATCAACTAAATCAAGTTGAAGCAAAGAAAGCACTAAAGATAAAAGTGCAAAATTAAATCAATACATACATGTGAGATCTTCCATTTAAACAAGTCTTTGTTCAAAGGAGCGATGGAAGATTGGTTTCAAGGAAAGAAAATGAACTCTATGGTGAAAACCCGAAAATAGGTAGTCTAGAGCGATCCACAAAAAAAGGAAAAGAGTATTTCATCCGATCATATTTAGATCATTGCAAAAATGATATTTCACTTGGAAAAATGATCCTTGATTTCATCACCCTTAAGTATTTATTTGAGCCTATATATCCTTTCTTTGGCAGCCATGAACCATACCCTACATTACAAGCCTCAAAAGACCATTTTGACCATATACAGGTATTGGAGCAAGTTGAGTTTGTCTTTAGAATACATCCCGCTTATCAGGGTTAACCTTTCTTCAAGGACTTTCAAACTTCTAATGCTTGATCGAGATCAAAAAAGAGGAAAGGATTGGGAATGGTGAGTTAGTGAGGTAAAGAGTGTCACCTTAAATGGGATAGAATTAGATATACAAGAAATGTTTTTCTCAAAAGTCTAATAATTCAGAAAGGGTCACATTGGAGTTGATATTTGCAGTTTGATCTAAAGGCCCTATTGCACTTGATATTTAAAGAGCCTAATCTTGATTTTTGTTTTCTCATGTTTACCATGACTTATCAAATTATTCCAATTTCTCAAATCTAGTAAAATAATATCATGAGCCATTCACTTATCTTTTCAACAAGCATATTGTAGATAAATTGATTAGATGCAAGAAAAGTAGAGGATTTCGCGGGTATTATTATGATGTAATAATCCTTTAAGTGCAGGCAGAACATGAGGTAGCCTCGATACTTGTTTAATGATAAAAAGTGTGATGAGGAAAAGACATGATTCTGAGTGCCAGAAATATCCAAATAAAAGCTGCATGAAATGACACAAGTGATTCTGGGGAAAAAAGAGAGAGAAATAGCTATTTTTGGGAGCAAAGATGCAGTCAGATCAATCCGTTGAAGGTGTTTGCTATACAAAAGCAAAGAAAGCAAGGCAAATATGAGCAAAGATAGTAGTCAAAGTCAAGTCAGAATGGGGCAATGCTGCAAAAAAGAACCTTACAGAACAACCACATGCCGGTCAACAAAATATGCAAGTTGAAATAACAGTGAATCATGATCGCTTTTAGAGTTATGAGAAAGAATTTTGCCAAAGAAGTTGAATGAAGATGTAGCAGGAGCGGCTTTCTAAGAAAAGGGTGATCCCCGATATTTAAATTGTGAGAAATACATGGAGATGCAGCAAAAAGGGTTTTATGTGCTTAATCTATGAAGGCAAGGAAAGTTCTGTCAGAGTGAATAAAAAAGTTGCAAAAAGAAAAAAAAGAAAAAAGAAAAAATCGAGGTGAAAACCCAAAAGGGCGCCTTGAGAAGAAAAAGAAAAAGAAAAAACTAAAGTGAAAACCTGAAAAGGCGTTTTAGAACAAAGATGCAGAGATCCTGAAGATTGAACCTGAGTGTGAGATGGGTTTTGTTGTTGGTAGATGAAGTTTCAATGAAAGACGAATCAAAGAAATTTAGAGCTCCCCAACAGATGAAAGTTTGTCCAAGTGGTTCTCAATTGAAAACATTCATGCGTCATATAGTTAGGCATCCCTAACAAGGAGCATGCTAATTCATACATTCGAAGCATTTTGCATATTTTTGCAGGAATTTGCAGATTCAATCAAGAAAATGTGAAGATCAAATTATAGCTTCGAGTTTTGAAAGAGAAGATCCAAGCAAAAATGAGCAAGAATTTTAGAAAAAGATCCAGTCAAGAAGGAATAAAGATTGTGAAAAAGCAGATCCAAGCAGAAACGAGCAAAGAGCTTGGAGAAAAAGATCCAATTATGAATGAATAAAGATCCAGAAGAAGTAGATTCAAGCAAGAATGAGTAGAGATTTCAGAGAAAAGATCTTGTTAAGAATGAATGGAGATCTTGAAGAGGAAGATTCAACAAGGAATGAAAAGAAATCTCGAAGGGGAAAGTCTGACAACGAGCGAGCATATATTTTTGAGAAATAGATCCAACAAAGATTACAATTCTGTTTGTGAGAACGCAAATGTATTAATTCATTGATTTTCTGCTTACAGAGATGCAGATGTCCAGATATTCTATTTATAGAGGCAAATTTCTCAAGATATTCCATTGACGAAAGCGGGTCTCAAGACATTTTGTTTACAAGGGCAGATTTCCCTAAAATGTTCCGCTGGCAAAGACAGATCTTAAGATGTTCTGTTGGTAGAGACAGATATCAAGACATTATGTTCACAAAGGTAGATTTCCTTGAAATATTCTATTTGCAGAGACAGATTTCAAAATATTCCATTTACAGAAGCGAGTCTCTCTAAAATATTTCATTGGTAGAGAGATAAATCTTAAGATATTCCATTTGCAAAGATGAATTCCAACAAATGTCCCGCTTATAAAAGTGAATTTTGCAAGACATTTTGTTTGTGAAGGAAGATGCTAACAAGAGGCTCCATTTTTATAGGCAGATTTCCACAAATATCCCGCTTACAGGGGCAGGTTTCAACAAGAGGCTTCATTTGCAAAAATGAATTTCAGCAATATTTTGCTACAGAAGTGGATTTCAGCAAAATATTTTGAGCGAATTTTAGCAGGAAGCTCCATTTGTAGAGACGGATTCCAACAAGTATTTTACTTACAAAGAAGCAAATTTCAATAAGACATGTTGTCCGAAGAGCCATATCCAACAAGATGTGATGAGTAGATTTCTGCAAAAGCTCTACGATCTTAATTTTTTTAGGTCATCAACAAGTTTTGGAGGCATGATGTTAAGACTTTTGGATTGATACCTTTGGAAATAACGAGAATTTTTTCAAAAGTTGTCAAAATGAGATGGTAGGGCATGTTATTAAAAGACATCAAGCTTCTGGGTTGTCTGTTCAAGAAATAAGAGCAAAAAAAGAAAAAAAAAGAGCAAAAAAAAGAAAAAACAAAAAGAGAAAAGAGAAAGAAATAAAAAGAAACAAGAAAAAAGTGAATGCGAAAAAAGAAAAAATGAAAAATAAAAAGAAGGAAAATGTGAAAAAGAAGAAAAAGAAAAAGGAAAAAGAAAAAGAAAGAACGAAAAACACAGAGAGGAAAAGGAGAAAAAAAGAAAGAAAAAAAGAAATAGATGAAAAAGAAAAAATGAATGGAAAAAAATAAGAAAAAAAGAAGAAGAATAAGAAGAAGAAGAGAAAAAATGATTCAAGTTGCCAGATTGAGAAGTAAGATAGACCAACTTCAGGCTCAAACGAGGAAGATTCACAGAACAAAAGAAATTGATCAACAGAGGAAGAAAAACAGGAGATAAGATTCCATATGAGCTTCAGATAGAAAGATCAAGATATCTTAGGCAGAATATGCAATGACATCAAAGAACTCAGCACTTCAAGCGAGAAATTGAAAATCTTTCATGGTATTTCAGATTGAATTAATTGATGATATTTCTTTTTGCAGGATCAATTGTTCCCTAAAGGAGAGAAAAATCAGCACTTCTAGTAAAGAATCCAGAGTGCTCAGTAAAAAGAGCTTAACCAGCAAAGAATTTAGAGTTCATAATAAGAAGAACTCGCCAGCAAAGAATTCAGAGTTCATAATAAGAAGAACTCGCCAGCAAAGAATGAAGAACTCAAAATAAGAAGAGTTCGCCCTTTTGAAGAATGAAGAAGTTCATAATAAGATGAGCTTGCTTATTCGACGCCTTTACAGAGAGGCAAACCAATGATTGAAGAATTTCATAATAAGAAGAACAACTTCAAACCTCGGAAGATGAAGAATTTCATAATAAGAAAAACAACTTCAGATTCCATATTTTGACAAGGGAATAAAGAATTTCATAATAAGAAGAACAACTTCAAACCTCGGAAGATGAAGAATTTCATAATAAGAAGAATAGCTTCAGATTCCACATTTTGACAGAGGAATGAAGAATTTCAAAATAAGAAGAACAGCTTCAAACCTCGAAAGATGAAGAATTTCATAATAAGAAGAATAGCTTCAGATTCCACATTTTGGCAGAAGATTGAAGAATTTCATAATAAGAATAACAACTTCAAACTTCAGCATTGTTCGTAAAGAAAAATCTACCTTTCAGAGGATAACCAAGAGGTCTGGACAAAATTCGTGTATTTTCAATCTTTGCTCTATCCCTGTTCCACAACAATGAGCAAAGAGGGGCAACTGTTATTACCGAATTTTGACCGGGCTAATAAATAAATAAATAATAAATAAATATGTATTATGATAATCCATAAAAAATATCCAAACAGTCCAAATAAGGTCCATTTACATGTAAAAATGTCCTTTTACAAATCCAGATAGTGTCCAATTACATCCATAAAAAATTGAAGCCCATTACAAGCCCAATTCATAGTTTTCCCGCCCAAATAACCCAACAAACACAGATAGCCTAAATCTGCTATTTTTCCAGCTCAAATTGATGTTCAAAAAGACACGTGGCAGGGCCTTATTTGTTCAAACCCACATCACTCGGATCTGTGTTTCTTTAAACACAGTTGGCCACCCATGGCGTCACTTCCCATTCCCCTATAAATAGAGAGAGAAACTTTGTCAGGGAATAATGAGTCATTAATGATTATAATTAATTAAAGTAATAATAATAATAATAATAATAATAATAAAAGAAGTGGGAGAGAGAGAGCTTACCACCTCGGTAACTAAGCCACCATGGGAAACCGAAGCGTCACCAGAGAAGATCAGAGGTTGCCAGAGAGGATCACCGGAGGTACAAGACCGCCATCAGAAGGTATATTATTCTCTGACCCTTAGATTCCCTGTAAATAAATAAAAATGTCAGTTTAGATTTACATTCAAACCAAAATATAAATTGAATATGCAAATCAAAATGAAATAAAAGGGAAATTTGTTCTTGTATTCACGACGGTCGGAGTTGTTTTAAGAGTGGCCGAAGTTGAAGAGGGCTCGGGTTGGGTAGATCTAGACCTAGGCTGGGGAAGAATGGGAGGTTCTATTGAACCGGGAGTAGATCTAGGCTTTAAGGAAGGAAAATTAATTTTTTAGGTTTTTTTTGGGTTCGAAAGATGGCGGAGCACGGCGGCTGTGTGGCAGCCGAAAATCACCTCACAACAGTCGGAGAAAACTAGATGGCGGTTAGAGTTGCAGTGGTGGTCGGTAGGGTATGAAAGATGATCGGAGTTGGGAGGAGACCAGACAGAAAGTGACTAATGATGGTCGGTGTCGCCTACAGCCCCCGACCAGAGGTGGTTAATGGCCGGCAAACAAGTCGGACACGATTAAATAGGGTTATGCTAGATCGAAAATGGATACTGGAAGAATAAAGGTTGAGTTCTTGGAGAAATTAGGTTTTTAATCTTTAGAAATAAGAAATAGGAGGGTCTAGGTGTTTGAGATAGATCAAAAGTTGAAGAAGTTAAAGAATTAAGGTTGAGTTCATGTAATTTTCGGTGTTTGATATGAGAGAAATAAGAAATTGTGATGTTTTGGTGTTTGTGGTGGATTAAAACAAGGAAAATGGATGAACTGATGATGAATTTGATGAACTTCAGGTTTAATCCGTTTGGGTTGTATTTCCAGGGAAAATGGAGTTAGAGTTGAGAGAATTTTAGTGAGAGGGCAGAGAATTTGAGTATAGAGAGAGCAAAATTCGAAAAATGGGAAAAAAAAGAAAAGAATTGTGCTGAATATGCCTTTAAATAGGCGATGGGGTTTGGGCTTGGAGGCCCGCGAACCCCCGTGCTCGGCCCGCGAACCCCCCAAAGCTTCTTTGTCTCTTCTTGTAATTCGGCCCACAAGTTCTAATAGCATCTCAATTTGGTCATTTTTGCTTGCAATTTGACCCTTAAGTTTACAGTTCGCTTCAATTTGGTCACATAATCTTTGTAATTGGGCATTTGGTTTTTGTAATTCTATCAGTTTAGTCCCTATAGTAATAAAATCAGATTTATGTTTCAATTGTTTTCAATTTAATTATTTTAATTAATTGTTTTATTTAATGTAATTAAAGTATTTGTTTGATGTTTGTTTTAAAAGTAGCTTATAGAATATTATGTTAGATAATTAAGTGCACTTAGATATTCATTAATAGAGCCTTTAGTTTAGGTTTCTTTAATTAGGGTTCAATAATTAAATAGGGTAGATAATTATAGATATTAAAAGTATATTAAATATGATTTTAGAATCCAAATATTGATGATGTTCCATTGTTTACAATGAGGTGTTATCACATGGATTTCTTTAAATTATATTTAATATATTTCTTACTTAAAATTGATTATTAATTTAATTTTTTAGCTAAAATCAAATAATTAATAATTAATACATTGTAGTTAATTAAATGTATATCGAATAGAATCTTTGAGGTTCAAATCTGGATGGTGTTCCATTGTTTACAATGGGGTGTTATCTCAGCCTTGGTCATAAAGGTGAATATTCGATATACATTTTCACTTATAAAATTGATTAAATAATTTGTTAGAGCCGTAATTAGGACTAGAACTTTAAGTAATTATAAGAATTAATTAATTAGGAATGTGATTAATTTAAGGGCTTTAAATATATGGAAGGTGTTCATAAAACTGGCATTTTCTCATAAAAGCCATTAAATTAATTAACATTCATAGATTTAAATAATCAATTAAATATAGCCTTTTTAGGAATAGAACTTAAAATTAATAAGACAATAAAATATCATTCATTAAAAAACTTTTATGTTAAAAATTCATTTTTAAATACGAATAGGGGTGTCACTTAACGGGGTGCTTTTAATCTCTTATTTGAACAAAATGAATTTCCTTATAAAAGGATATCTGCATTTGGAATTTAAATTCAGCTAATAATTATGGGATAAATTAAATTCAAATAATTATTCGAAATGCCAAAATGCCACGTAAAATTAAAGGTACCGATAACGGGCGTTCGTAGGGGTGCTAATCCTTCCCTACACATAACCGACTCCCGAACCCAATTTTTAAAGACATAATCTTTGGTTTGTTTTTCGGTGTTCAGTCTAGCTCGAAGTGATTGGTGGCGATTCCAAAGTGTTTTTAAAGATAAATAAAGGAAAATCTGATTTAATACGAAAAACCCTAATTTTCAAGATTAAATTAAAAATGACCAGAAAACCCTAATTTAATAAAAAGATCGATCGTCAGACTATTTTTACACATTCCCGATTTTTCAAAAAATGGTCGCGACACATATAATGATATATGAAGCAACACATATACGTATACACATATATTAACACACTAATATATACGTACACATATATATACTAACACACTAATACATGATACATATAATAATACATTCATATATGCAATTTAATGTTAATAATAATATATACATGCATACTTATATTGACACATACATTCACACATAAAATAACATAATTATTATAATACGTACACACACAAGCATATAATACAATATACATATATCTTACTACTCGTACATTCATACACTTACTACGCACACGTATTAAATGTATACATACACACAATATACCAACTTTAATATATATACTCGTATATATATAGACATCAATACTAACACACATAATTATTATTATGCTATTTACAACCCGGACAAAAATAAGTGATTATAGTCACGAACCCCTTTTTTATTTTGTTATTAGAAATACAAAAATAAGAAACCGAAAAGCTTTTGATTTTGAACAAAAAAATACTTTTAGATAAAAAAAATCGATAAAAGAACCAAAAGCTACCTCTTTTTTTATTTCATTCAAGATTCTTACACTTTTTTTTCCTCCAATCTCCCCTTACAAACTTTGAACCGAATCCTCACAATTTTTTTAGAACCCCTTTTTACATTTTTTGGTTTGGTCATTATATGACTGATCTAATAAACTAACCCCTCCATTTTTATTTCTTGTAGATCTGATGATGGGATGCATAGATCCGAATTTTCGGGATTTGTCGAGTGGTTAGGTTAAAGGTATGAGAGCATGAATGGTTGGTGACATATTTTAGGATATGGTTTGGTTTAGGGGTGATTTGGGAATTATAGATTTTAGAGTTCTAAAATTTAGGGATTTAAGGTTTAATTTTGGGTTCGAATTGGGTGGCCGACGGTGGTGGGTGGGCAAAGGCTGCGGCGGCAACTGGGTTCATTTTAAGATTAGGGTTGTTTTACAGATTATGATTTTTTTTTTTGCTTCCAAGGTCGGATCAGGTTAGGATCCGGATCGAGTTGTAAATGGGTTTTCGGGTTTAGGTCAGAACGAGTTATTACATTATCATCGTAATTTCAACTTCTCAAGTAAGCAGATACACTGAAAACGAGATAAAATCAGTGAACAAGCTAAAAATGATCACTATTCAAATCGGAAAAGCGATTTAAATCGGTTTCAAGTTTTCAACAAACTCTTTTGAAATTTAGTAACAATAATCATCTGTTCAGAAAACATAACCTGATACTTTGATGAAGATAAATCGCGACTAATCAATCAATCAAAATCCATTCCAGATTATATAATTTCACAATACATTCTCCATCGATTTTTTAAAGAAGAAAAAATGAAATAAAAAAAATACTGAGAGGAGAAAACCGAGAGTGAACGATCCGAAGCCAAAACCAGGGAGGAGACCGAGACCGATGGCGCTCATAGCGGTGCCTTCACAGCGTCGTCTAGGTCTCTGCAACATTGGATTTTCGGTTCTCTCTTTTTTTTTCCAATCCATGATTACTTTGTTTGTTTGCTCAAGTCTTTGTTACTCTCGCAAAAGAAAATCCATGGCGCGCAATGCTTTATATATAAAGCCGATACTTTGAAAACGAACCGGCTTAAGACTCCCAGGAGTATCGGCTCACGAATTGTTGACACCGTGGCTTACTCGGGTTCTTGAAAGGAACCGGTAGTTCGATCACTTGAACCGACGAGTAAAACTAAAAATTAAAATTGAAAATCATTTTAAAATTTGATAATCAATTGAGTGAACATATTTTAAAATTTTTCATATTTTTATTAATATTTTAATTTTTTATCTAATTATTATTAAATCGATGATTCAACTAATTAAAAGTATTTTTTTATTTTCACATGTGCATCAATATTCAATAACAACCTTAATCTAATAAAAATGGGATACTGTGGTTTGCTGGGTTCTCTAAATTTATCGGGATTTTTCGATTTTGGAGGCCAAATTTTGGAGAACGTACTATGGTTTGCTCTTTGCATGAGACTGCAGGTACTGTTATTTAGTTCTTGAGGTGGATAGTATGGTTGCATTTCGAGTTTTGAGGAAGGATTTGATTCACAATGATAACTCTTCCTTGCTCGCGCATTTGGATGGATTGTGGAAATGTGCATGGATGGTCCGGTTGGAGCATGTTACGCACAGTGCTAATGGTGTTGCGGATATCTTGGCCAAACTAGGATCGCAAGATACTTATGAAGTGGTGCATTGGGAGGTGCCTCCGAGTGAGACGATATCGTTCCTTACTACGGATGTTCTAGGGTGCCCTAGCGCAGGAGTTGGGTGATTCTGTCAGATTGGTTTGGGCTTTGTTTATGATTTTGTTTAAAATTGTTATATCGTGACTTTTGATGTATTATATTATCATGTGTATTATTTTTTTTATATATAAATTTATAAAAAAATTAATGATACACGTGATAATATCTTTTTTATCTTAAAAAATAATAAAAATGGGATATGAGATACTAATACAATATCATTGATTGGATCATTTTGTTTTATTTTAAATAAATATTTACCAACCAACAATAATTATCCAACGTTTGCACTAAATTCCAAGTTTTCATTCAAAAGCGCACACACTCCAGACAAGGGTAAAATGTTCACATTGTGAGTTGTCAATTCCTCAATAGCGGCAATAAAATAAACATTTGCTTTCAGTCCTCTTACGATTAGAGAGGGTCATCCGACTCCTACTAGACGGATTTCGACCGACTTAATCTTATAAGGGTGGTGGTCTTTTTCAATATTAAGTTCAAATCAAATTGAGTTTTTAAAAATAATAAAATTGAGTTTAGTTTGAATTTAAAGTGAAAAATATCCGATGACCTGATAATAGTATAATTCTATTCTAAATATTTAAGGATAATTATTATAATGTCTTTGTCTTCATTTTTCGATTTTTTTGTTGGGCTCGATATCCTTCAACCGAATTGCTTGCCAAGTGGTGGAGAAGTCGATTTTTGGGTGTATGTGGTGGAAGCAAAAGATGAGAAAATGAACACAAAGATTTAGAGTGGTTCAAGCTTCTAACAAGCTCTTCATCCACTACCTTAGCTTCCCCACTAAAGATTCCCCAAATTCACTAAAAATTTCTTCCCCTTTTAACAAGGCTTAGGAGGCAACCTTTACAACCTAGACCTAATTACTAAATCTAGCATCCAAAGCTTACAACCCAAGCTTTGGGAATCCTTACAAACAAAAGAAATAAAGCAAACAATAATTCCTCACTACAAGGTATGTATTTGTACTCTTTAAGCACTCACCCAAATCCTAAACACTTGAGCAAATATAACAATTTGAGCTCACAAGTGTTGTCTATACAAAGAATGAGAATTTAAAGCCCTAAGACAATTTTGGCATCATAATGTTGTTGACAATAGAAGCATTAGTTGTTGCTGAAGCTTGAAGGGTCCTTTTATAGTCCCAATTGAGTTCCTAGCCGTTGGAGACCGTTGGGATTAAATTGGAGCCGTTGGAGACTAAATTTCCCGCAATAAATACAGTTCTGATGTAGTCCGTATCGGTACGCGTGTACCCGTATCAGTACAGCTACTAGCTGTTACGCTCAGTCTTGCTAACCGTATCGAAACACCATGGGCCATATCGATACTGTAATCACCCAAATCCGTCTGGCGCTCCTTTTTACATTCGGTTTAAAATTTCTTTTTTGATTTATTTAATTTTGGTTGAAAAAACCCGCTCGGTTTAAAAAATATATGGAGTCGCCACCGATCATTTAAAAATGGTAGACCGGACACCGATAAAACCAGAGATAAAAATTTTGGGTCTGGGAGTCGGTTACGGATGGGGAAGGATTAGCACCCCCACACGCCCAAAATTGGTACCTAGTCGATTATTTAATGTCTTGGTATTGGAAATTACGAATTCGAATAAAATTTAAAATACGATTCTTAAATGCATGAAAATGTTCTAAATATTTGAAGAAATGTTCCGTTATTTAGAATAACTGAGAAATTCACTTCCCTTTACGCCCGGGAAATGGTTTCTCGATTTTCTAAATAAAAGAAAATTCCCTTAAATATCGCATCCCTTTACGCCCTAAACACTAATTCTCGAATTCCCTAAATAAAATAATATTACCTTAATCTTTTAACTTATCTAATTATTATGATGCAATTTGTAATATATCGTATAAATATATATATTTAAAAATATAATATTTACGGTAAAATTTATTTAGTAATTATATTATCAAAAAAACTATATATATTTAAAGTTTGTACTTTTATATATAGATAGATATATTTTTATTAAAAAAATTAGTGCTTATTATCTTATATATACTTAAAACATAATATTTAAAGTAAAATATACTTATTATTTATTAAAACATACCTATATATATTAAGTTAGTAGTTTTTTTATTTATATGTTTACAAAAATAATATTTATTTTTTTATATGTTGTAATTAAAGAATAATGTATTTATTTTACAAATATACATAAAGTACTATATACAATATATAAAATATACATAAAATAATCATAAGTAAATATATATATATATATCTTACGTATATTATTAATATATAAAATATGAATAAATACTTTATATGATAAATATATATACACATAACAATAATAATAATAACAATGCATAATTTAAACTAAAACAACTTGAAACTAAAGATTAAGAACTAAAATGCATGAAAATTTAATTACATGGCATGTATTTAAAAAGGAAAGGACTAAAACGAAACAAAAATAAAACATAAGGAAACAGGTTTAAATAATAGAACATATCATGCTGGAAATTAATAAGGTGGCTAAATCGAAGTAAAACAGAAATTAAAAACTAGAAAAAAAAGGATGAAGTTAAACGCGCATAAAAAGATGAAGGACTGAAAACAGAATTATTCCATGGACAAAAATAAGGCGGGCTGAAAAACCAAGGACCTAACCGATAATTTTCCCATCGACCCAAAAACGCGGATCCTCCCCAGATCCGGGTCGGGCGTTTGAAACAACGTCGTTTCATAAGGGGCTGTTTAAAACAGATTTAGGTTAATTTTTTTGTTCGAATTGGTTTAAAATTAAAAAAAACAGAACCCTAAACATGGTTCCCTCTCTTCTTCTCTTCCTCTCAGCTCAAGGCGGTGGCTCTCAAGATGGTTTGCCACGCTTAGTCGGCCATTGTTTGTCGTTCATCGGCAGCTCAGCGTCACGGCGAGGAGCGGCGCAACAACGGCGGAGATCCTCACACCGAATGAAGGTAAGTTCAATCCTTCCCCATTTCGATTTCCGATTTAAAAAACAAAAAATGTTTTCAAAATAAAAAGAGATTTTAGATATCAGATTGAAAAATAAAAACCACCTTTTATTTTGTTCAAAGCATTTTTTTACAATTTTTTTGAATCTAAATTTCCTCGATTTACATTTTTTGAACCCCTCTCTCTGGTTTTTCGATCCTCAAAAAGCCCCCCAGATTACATTTGTTTCGGGTTATATAACCCAAAATTTTCCCATAAAAATAATCATTCCCCTCTTCTTTAATTGATGTAGATCTGCTTTTGATGATAGGGTGCCAGGTTTGAGCTGAATTTTCGGCCGAGTAAGGCGACTAAAACAGAAGGTAGTGTTAAGTTTAGGAATAGGGTGGCTGCATATTAGGTTTAGGGTTTGATTTAATTTTGTCATATTAGGGCTTGATATTTTATTTTTGGGTTGATTTGGGGATCATAGATTTAGTTTGGTTTAGGGTTTGGATCGAAATGAGGTACCGACGGCGGTTGACAATGGCGACGACAACACTGGCGGTGGTGGCTGGTTTGATGATATTAGGGTTAGGTTTTTTTGTTATTTAATTTTTAGGGTTTTTGGTTGGGTTCAGATTTTTGGTTATCGGGTCAAATTAGGGTTGGGTTAGGTTGTATGGTTTTGGGTAGTAGGCTTAAGGCCCGAATGAAAACGGGTTATCACAGCTGCCCCTCTTTGCTCATTATTGTGTAACGACAATAGAGCAAAGACTAAAAAATACTCGTTTTGTTCGATTCGACTGAGCTTCTTCTCTTGACACATGTCTTCATTCTTCAGTAGATCTTCTTTCTTCTCGAAACATGTCTTCTTTCTTGATTGTCCACCATGTCACTTCTTGGGGAAGCAAAATCTTCAAAATGGGGTTGGGGAAACAAAATAAGTTTGGCTTGCTACTTCTCTTCTTCGACGCCGGTCTTCGGTCTTCTGTCTTCAGTCTTCGGTAGGTCTTCAATCTTCGCTCTTCGAGGATATTGAGTTCTTCGACCAATCTGCTCCTCTATTTTTTAGGTTGAGACTTACTAAAGTACAATGATGCTCGGTCGAAAAACATTCCTTCTCACTCGCCATTTTCTCTCTCTCTCTTTTGTTGTTTTATCTTTTTTTTTCTTTTTTTGGTATAGCTTCATTTTATGTTGAGTGACTCGCTCCATTGGAAGTTCAAGGAGATAGAGTTTGGTGATCTGCTCCATTAGAAGGAGTAAAGATCTGAGGTTGTAGTTCATCTTCTATTGAATGGGTGACCTGCTCCATTGGTTAGTTCAAGGAGATAGGATCGGGTGATCTGCTCTATTGGAATGAGTAAAGATATGAGGTTATAGTTCCTCTTCTATTGGATGGGTGACCTGCTCTATTGGTAGTTCAAGGAGATAAGGTTTGGTGATCTGCTCCATTGGAAGGAATAAATATCTGAGGTTGTAGTTCCTCTTCTATTGGATGGGTGACCTGCTCCATTGGTAGTTCAATGAGATAAGGTCTGGTGATCTGCTCCATTGGAAGGAGTAAAAATCTGAGATTGTAGTTCCTCTTCTATTGGATGGGTGACCTGCTCCATTGGTAGTTCAAGGAGATAAGGTCTGGTGATTTGCTCCATTGGAAGGGTGGCCTACTTCATTGGTAGTTCAATGATATAAGGTCTGAGGTTGTAGTTCCCCTTCTATTGTATGGGTGACCTGCTCCATTGGTAGTTTAAGGAGATAAGGTCTGAGGTTGTAGTTCCTCTGCAATTGGACGAGCGACCTGCTCCATTGATAGTTCAAGGAGATAAGGTCTGAGGTTGTAGTTCCTCTGCTCCACACACTTATGTTGGTACTCATTCCGCTGCCACTCTAGGGAGATGAGACTAACGTATCTTCATTTCATTTGTTTTGAATGTCTAAGGCCTCCTTATGGGTTCGTGCCTTAGAAATGTTTGAAAAATATCCTTTCAAAGCGCCCATTTGGTTTTTCACCTTGATTTTTGTTTTTATTTTTTTTTGAAATTTTTAGTTTTTTTTATTTTTTTTCTTTGTTTTCTTTCTTTTTTTGAATTTTTTCTTTTTTCCTTTTTTTACAACTGCAAAACTAATAAAAAGGTAAACTTAACAGTCAGTAAATTTTGACCAAGCTGCCGTATCGCCGAGGAGACAAGGTCTAAAGTTTATAAGGTTGATCCAGTTACAACACCGACGATGATGTATGATCAAAATTTGATTTGACTAGGTAATCATATCGCTGAGGATACAATGTCTGAAGTTCGTAAAGTTGATCCTGCTACAACACCGACGAAGAGGCAAGATCTAAAGCCTGATTTAACCAGGTAACCATATCGCCGAGGATACAAGGTCTGAAGTTCATAAAGTTGATCCAGCTACAGCACCGACGAAGAGACATGATCTGAAGTTTGATTTGACCAGGTAACCATATCGCCGTGGATACAAGGTCTGAAGTTCAAAAAGTTGATCCAGCTACAGCACCAACGAAGAAATATGATCTGAAGTTTGTATTTGACCAAGCTACCATACTGCCGAAGAGACAATGTCTGAATTTTAAAGGTTTTGATTTGATTCTTTTCACTCCTTCGTGTCAAGGAGGCTAGAATCTGTCAAAGAGTATCTACTTCTTTCTCTTGTGGATGCCAAACAATCTTATTCTTTCTCTTAGGTTCCACCCCTTCATGTCAAGGGCATTGAAACTTGATGGAAGTGATATTTTTCATTTTCTTTGTTTTCAAGGCCTCAGTTTGGGTTCATGCCCCAGGCATTTTCAAAAAAGTTCTTTTCAATGTGCCCTTTTTGGTTTTCACCTTATTTTTGAATTTTTTAAGGATGCTGGAACTTGTTGGAACTTTCAAAGGCGTCCCTTTTGGGTTCGTGCCACATATATTTTCAAAATGTCTTTTCCAATAAGCCCTTTCATGTCTCTGCCTTGATTTTCTTTGATTTCACATTGAGGTATCAATCTCCTTGTGGTCTGACTTTTTTTCCTGATTGAGGATTCGTCATAATTGATTCATTCTTGTATGACAGAGTATATGCAATTGTGGATGAATGCACCCTATTTTTATGTTATATATATACAATTAACCTAAATGCTTGATGCAGAGATGAGTGTCATGCAATGCAGTTGACCATAGCTTGACTTTAAAAGAAATGCCCCGTGACTCTAACTGGTCATATCGGGCCTCTTTGCATTATGCCCCAAGTTCTGTTCTGTTGAAAAGGTCGATCTTGTCAAACGATACCCTAACCTCTCTCAGGTTTGATTGTTTCTTTTGGAAATCACCTCTTCAGGCGAGTATCAACTTTTGACTGTTTTCTTTTCCTGAATCAAGAGTTCTATTAGGCTCACTTTTCTATGTTTGTGGATGACAATGCCTCACTAATGTTCCTGTTCTTCGACCCACTGTGCCGAGTTTGCCTTATTTTGGACACTTAGGGTGAAAAAGTTTTACATGCAAAAACTTGTGAAAATGAGTTTTTATTCTTTTATGCAAAAGTATTGTGCCGAGTTTAGAAGAAATAATTAAAATTTTCAAAAATGAGAAATTTTAAAAATCAAAATTGAGCACTCAAATATCAAGTGCAGAAAGTACTTTTTCTTCAAATTTTTGATGAGCAACCCGAATGAAATATATGTTTAGAAGATAGCAAGGGTTGCAATGACACAAGCACATGTGAAGTCCTTTTTGGGCTATTAGGCTTTTAAGAGGAACATTTCCCATACCTAATTTTTACCCCTTTTAAGTGGCTCTCTTGATCTCACTAACTCACCATGCCCCATTCTTCCCTCATTTGGTGTCAATCAGGCACTTGAAGTTTGACATTCCTTGAAGAAAGGTTAACCCTTATGGGCGAAATATAATCTGAAGACGAAACTCAGACATCCATGTATGATCAGAATGGTCTTTATAGGCTTTTAATGTAGGCTATGGCTCATGGGTATGAAAAAAAAGGATATACAGGCCCAAATAAGTGTTTAAGGGTAATGAAACCAAGGATCATTTCTTCTTGGAGAACTCTCGCTTATGCACTTGCAATTTGGATGCATTTTGATGAACTGCTCGTTTTCCTTCATTATTTGGATTACTCTAGACTGCCCTTTTTTGGGTTTTCACCCTAGAGTTCATTTCCTTCTTTTGTAGCTCTAGGACATGTAGCCTTTAACCGATCTGTGTCTTGGTTCGGCATCAATCGGCCAAAGTTGGTATAAGCTTCCAACTAAAACATCATTCCTATGTTGCTTGATTTGGGTATGCTCACATAAAGTAACATTTTCTCTTTCATTCATTGGATCGCTTTAGACTGCCCATTTTAGGTTTTCACCCTAGAGTTCATTTCCTTCCATGTTTAGGAAAATGTAGTTGTGGACGAATCTGCCATCCCAACTAGACATAGATTCTTGCTTCTGCTTGAGAGTAACCAATCCTTTAAGACTCTTGTTTTTCTTTTATTGCCCTCTTTGACTTAGCATCTTCTCCTTTGATCATTTTAGCCTTCTTGTTGGCAATTTTCAACTTGATTTGGTCAGCTTCTTTGAGCATAAACTTTTCTTTCATTGGCCTCTTCTAATATTTCTTTTACCCTTGCATTGAATGTATCTAATCGCACTTCTTGCCTTAATTTAAGTGTCATTTGTGTAGCATGATCAAGATCGGATGACTTTTCTTTGCAAACAAAATTATTGCCTTCTTTGCCCCCAGTGTAAGGGTGATCCTTGGTTTGGGTTTTATTAGAAAAAAATGATCAGGCTCAAAGGGGGACATCAATGGATATTTTCTTATTTGGTGAAAGGAATTGAAGGAATGCCATTCGTCATCTCACATATGGACATCCAAGTAGTCTTCAGGGGTAGGAGTTTAGGGTCAACACTCGATTCAAAGACCTTAAACAACAAATACCTGATAGGGAAATTCATTCAATGGTTTGCCCATTTTCTGAACACTCGTTTTGTTCCTTCTGTCTGCCTAAGTAGAACAGAAAATGTTCACATTTACAGTATCCTTGTAATATTTGCTTCCTTTTAGACATAGACTGTTCGAATTTGATCATTGGATTTGAATAAAAGGTACTCTTGCAATTGAAATTCAAGGACCTAATAAAAATGATATGTACATATGTTTGGGAAAACCAAATCATAGCAATGAATGAAATGTTTAAAGAATCAAAGAATATGAATTGTTTGTCAAATGAGATGTAAAATAAAGTTTTTTTATTAAAACATGAAAACAATAGTTTTAACAAAAACTCATCATCATTTTTTATGAAGAAAACTAAACTCACACAGTGCGTGAAACAAACATACTTCTCTCATTCTGAAGCTACAACCATCCTAAAAAGATTGCCCCATTTTTCTTTCAACTCTTTTTTTAGGGTGGACCTTTTCTTTTACTCTCTGCTTGAAAGGATTTAGTCATCTAATCATAAAATGATAGGTTTAATTGGACCTAAGTCGAATGTCCAGGGGTAAATTACCAAAGTTGGTTTATGAATGCAAATGCAATATATGCGATGAACACGTTATGTTGCTAAAAGTGCAAAATGCAATAAAGATGCAATGCTGAACGTAAATATGAATGCAGAAAAGAGGTTGATTCTGGAGTGAACATCTTAGAACGACTTTCATAAAAGATTATGTCACATCAGACATTAGAGTTACAGATAATGTTGGGCCCTAGCGCCTAGCTTTTATAACTTCTTTAAGAGCCTAGCCAAGTTCCCGCTTTGTTCTGGGAGCTCATCGTTTTGACTCAATTCTGTTGCTGCATCACCAAGTCCATCACCTGTCGGGCCACTCTTCGCGCTTCAACAGTAATGTCTTTCACGTAGTTATCTTTTTCCTTTATCTTCTTCGAAGACTCTTGAAGTCGAAGATTCTACTTCTCATTGTTTTCTTTCCAGGCTTTCTTTAGACCATCCACAAGATCTTTGTACATCATTATAATGTCGTTATGCTCATCCACTTGCTTCTTTAGCTTTTGGACTTCAGCTTGACTATCATTTAATTCAGCAATGATGTCTCCGCGCAAACTTATACACATGTTCAAGGTCTTAATCTTGGCTTGACTGCTCCTTAGGTCTTCCTTGAGGGTAAGGCATTGATTGTTCATTGCTTGCAGATTACAATACAAGGTATTAGCTCGTTCCTCGTTGGCCTTAGAATTCTTTTTCCAAAAGTCTACATCTTCTTTCAGGTCTTCAATTCCTTTTTTCCATTGATCAGGAGTGCCACCTAAACCAACATTTTTAAAAATCAAACGGAGTTCTTCATAGTTGTCTTGCAAGCTCTTTAGTTCATTTTTTAGACAATCTGTTTCTTTCTTCGATCCACTAGTTTGAGCGTTAGGCCTTGAATAACTCTTTTTATCTTTTTCAATTTTGGACTCCTTCGGCTCCATAGCTGTTTGAACGGTAGTCGAACCATCTTGATTTTCTTTCTCAAATTTTCACATGTTGCACTCCATGAGGTTTTGAACTCGACGCTTAAAGGCGGTACAGTTTTCAATTGAATGCCCCCTAATTCTGGCATGATACTCGCAACGAGCTTTGACGTTATACCATTTAAGGTATAGAGGTTGTAGGGGTGTGACGTGACATGGGACCACCAACCGTGCCTCCAACAATTGTGGATATAACTCTCTATACGAAATGGGTATAAGATTAAAGGGACCATTGGTTCTTGGTTTTTGGATTCTAGCTGAAGATGACTCGGAAAGCTGGCCACTAAAATCTGAACTTTGTCCCAGGTACTGAATTTGGCTTCTCTTTGTATGCTCTGGTGCATCAGTATTGGTTAAGCTTTTAGAAGCTTTAGGGATTCTTTCTTCAAAACTTACTAGCCCTTTTTCGACGAGGCTTATGACTTTGTTCCTTAGAGCCCCGCAATTTTTAGTAGTATGGCTCGTACCTCCTACATGATAGTTATATCTAGCCTTGTTGTCATACCCCTTAGGAAAAGGAGGCTCATTTGGCTTGGATTGGACTGGAGTCACAAGACCCTCTTTAACCAGTATCGAGAGCAGATATGTGTATGCCATTGGAATTTGAAATGCCTTCTTTTTATCTTTCTCCTCTTTGGCTTTTCTTTGGCTCACATTCACTTTCTTTGAAATTGAAGCTTTTGCGTCTTTACGTGTCCTATTGATGTCGATCGTAACGGTACACCGACCTTTGGGCTTACCAGACTCATCTTGTTCAGATATAAGGTCCTGACTGGTGTCCATCACGATTTGACTTTCATTCAGTTTATTCTTCTCTTCTTGTACATCAAACTTTTTCTCTTTTACCATAGTGGTCAGCATACTCATAATCTCAGACATATGTCTTTTCAACTCTTGTAGCTCACCGATCTCGGTATTAGTGTAGGCATGCTCTGGTATGTCTAACGTGTGAATCTCAAAAGAAAGACTTATCATCTCTTCTAGCGTCTCTTTAAGACACTGTCCTATATCTGTGGTCTTGTCTATCTGACCACTTGATCCTTTCATTATGAAAACCTCATTAATTGTAGATCACTCGAGAATCAACACCTTTTTATGTTATGCACATGCAATGCAAAAAAGACAAAAACATAGAAAACTGGAAATCGGTCAATACAAGTGTAATAAAAAATAAAACAAAAAATAAGTATGTAAGTAATGAAGAGTAAATTTGTACAACCTACCCGAGCATGAATTTCTACCTGGCATAAACAAAGTCCCACCCGGCATGATTTCTACCTGGCATGATATCTACCTGGTACAGAATGAAAAGATCCTACCTTGCATGATTTCTACCCGATACTGAATGAAAAGATCCTACCCGGCATGATTTTTACCCGGCATATTATTATTTACAGAAAGAAATATCCTACCTGGCATGGTATCTACCCGGTACAAAATGAAAGATTCTACCCAGCATACTTTATTTGCAAAAAGAAATATCCTGTCCGACATGGTATCTACCCAGTACAAAATGAAAGATCCTACCCGACATGATTTCTACCCGGTATTTTATTCATGAAATAAATATATAGAGTAGACAAAAGGTTAGAAGCGTTTCTCCTTTTAACTTTTAACGGGTTCCGTTTTTAAAGCGAGGCTTCTATGGTCCAGTACATGAGGTTCAGTTCTAGGGAAGGGTACCTGAATTGTCCTCTATGTCCCTTACTAAAGGTAGCAATGCCCCTGATCCTCACCCATTATAGGCTTCAAACGGACCAAGTTCAATTTAGGGGGATACATCCCTTGTGCCTATACGAAGGTAACCCACACGAAAGCATAAGAAATATATCCCGAAAGCGATTCACCAACCTATACGTTGGTAACCCACACGAAAGCAGTATCACACTTTCACTTAAAATGGACGGCGCTTGGGTAGAAAGCTCATGAAATGCCATGCAAGTGCACTGTGTGTGAGGAGAAACTCTCAAACCTTTTGACACCCTATGTCTATGTTCACTAATACTAAGTAGTAAAAGTAAAACATTTATATTTAAAGAAAATAAAATGCATGTCCTATTAACTAAAGACAGAATCAACTTTAAATTAAAATCGAATTCGTTAATTTCCAACGACCAAGACTAAAAGATAATCGACTCGTGGCTTGACTCACTTTTTATTTTAAAAGGTCCCTATTGGAGTCGCTAGCTGTAATCACCCAAATTCGTCATGCACTCTTTTTTACATTCAGTTTAAAATTTCTTTTTCGATTTATTTAATTTTGTTTGAAAAAACCCGCCCGGTTTAAAATATATATGGAGTCGCCACCGATCATTTAAAAATGGTAGACCGGACACCGATAAAACCAGAGATAAAAATTTAGGGTCCGAGAGTCGATTACAGATGGGGATGGATTAGCACCCCCACACCGCCCAAAATTGGTACCTAGTCGATTATTTAATGTCTTGGTATTGGAAATTACGAATTCAAATAAAATTTAAAATACGATTCTTGAATGTATGAAATGTTCTAAATATTTGAAGAAACGTTCCGTTATTTAGAATAACCGAGAAACTCACTTCCCTTTATGCCCAAGAAATGGTTTCTCAATTTTCTAAATAAAAGAAAATTTCCTTAAATATCGTATCCTAAAATGGTAAGGGTATTCTTTTATTTAGGGATATCGAGAAGGTCGCATCCATTTATGCCCGGAACACTAATTCTCGAATTCTCTAAATAAAAGATTATTACCTTAATCTTTAATTTATCTGATTATTATGATTCAATTTGTAATATATCATATAAATATATATATATTTAAAAATATAATATTTACGGTAAAATTTATTTAATAATTATATTTATCAAAAAACTATATATCTTTAAAGTTAGTACTTATATATATATAGATATTTTTATTACAAAAAATAAGTGTTTATTATCTTATATATACTTAAAACATAATATTTAAAGTAAAATATACTTATTGTTTATTAAAAATACCTATATATATATTAAGTTAGTAGCTTATATATATGTTTACAAAAATAATATTTATTGTTTTTTATATGTTGTAATTAAAGAATAATGTATTTATTTTACAAATATACATAAAGTACTATATACAATATATAAAATACACATAAAATAATCATAAGTATATATATATCTTACGTATATTATTAATATATAAAATATGAATAAATACTTTATATGATAAATATATATACACATAATAATAATAATAACAATGCATAATTTAAACTAAAACAACTTGAAACTAAAGATTAAGGACTAAAATGCATGAACATTTAATTACATGGCATGTATTTAAAAAGGAAAGGACTAAAACGAAACAAAAATAAAAAAATAAGGAAACAAGCTTAAATAATAGAACATGTCATGCTGGAAATTAATAAAAATGGTGGCTAAATTGAAGTAAAACAGAAATTAAAAACTATAAAAAGGATGAAGTTTAACGCGCATAAAAAGAGGAAGGACTGAAAACAGAATTATTCCATGGACAAAAATAAGGCGGGCTGAAAACTAGGGACCTAACCGGTAATTTTCCCATCGACCCAAAAACGCGGATCCTCACCGAATTTGGGTCACCGCGTGGGTTGGGCGTCTGAAACGACGTCGCTTTATAAGGTCGGTTTAAAACAGATTTAGGTTAATTTTTTTTGTTCGAATTGGTTTAAAATTAAAAAAAAACAAAACCTTAAACATGGTTCCCTCTCTTCTTCTTTTCCTCTCAACTCAAGGCGGCGGCGCTCAAGATGGTTTGCCACGCTCAGCCAGCCATTGTTTGTCGTTCATCGGCGGCTCAGCGTCACGGCGCAACAACGGCGGAGATCCTCACACCGAATGAAGGTAAGTTCGATCCTTCCCCTTTTCGATTTCCAATTTAAAAAACAAAAATTGTTTTCAAAATAAAAAGAGATTTCAGATATCATATTGAAAAAATAAAAATCACCTTTTATTTTGTTCAAAGCTTTTCGTTACAATTTTTTTGAATCTAAATTTCTCGATTTACATTTTTTTGAACCCCTCTCTCTGGTTTTTCGATCCTCAAAAAGCCCCCCCAGATTACATTTGTTTCGGGTTATATAACCCAAAATTTTCCCATGAAAATAATAACTCCCCTCTTGTTTAATTGATACAGATCTGCTTTTGATGATAGGGTGCCAGATTTGAGCCAAATTTTTGGCCGAGTAGGGCGGCTGAAACAGAGGGTAGTGTTAGGTTTAGAAATAGGGTAACTGCATATTAGGTTTAGGTTTGATTTAATTTTGTCAGATTAGGGCTTGATATTTTATTTTTGGTTGATTTGGGGATCATAAATTTAGTTCAGTTTAGGGTTTGACTTGAAATGAGTTGCCGATGGCGGTTGGCAAGGGCAGTGGCAGCTGGTTTGATGACATTAGGGTTAGGTTTTTTTGTTATTTAATTTTTAGGGTTTTTGGTTGGGTCAGATTTTGGGTTACCGGGTCAAATTAGGGTTGGGTTAGGATTTGGGCCAGGTTGTTTGGTTTTGGGTAGTGGGCTTATTGCCCGGATGAAAACGGGTTATCACAGATATGCTTATTTATACACCTTGGTCTGTTTGGTAAACCGTATCGGTACGCCTTGGTCTTGTTTCGTTACGCCCTGTAATTCAAATAGCCGTTGGGAAATAGCCATTGGGGAGATTAAAAACTGGATCGGTATGCCACGTGGATTATCGAAATGATCCACTTCGTATCGGTACGCCTAGGAGCGTATTGGTACAGTTTTTGGTTACTGGAAAAATATTGTAGCTGAAACCCTTGGACTGTATCGATACGAGGTATATCGTATCGGTACGCCTATGTTGAAAACATTAGTTTGGCTTCTTTAAAACATTTAAAACATTTGCAAAACCTCTCAAAAACTTTTCAAACTTATTTTCAAGTTGTTTGGACTTAAAAACATTTTTGAATTCTTTTCAAATTAGTCCAAAACTAATTTTCAATTATTATATCAAAACATAAATCCTAACAATCTCCCCCTTTTTGATATAATAAAACCAACTTGAAAAATTGCTTTTGAGATTCTCCCCTTAGTAAAAATAAAATTTGAATAAGAGATTAATTGTTGAGAATCTTCTAAGCTCCCCTTTATTCATTTGAAAAATTAATTTTTCAAAACATTCTCCTCCTTTTTGTTATATCAAAAATGGTTCAAACCAAATTTTGAAAACTTTTAAGTCCATAACAATGGAGAGTTTCAAATAAAATTTGACAAAACAAGCTTTGTTTAAAATTGGCTCCCCCTTACTCAATCATCAAACAAATGTTAGTTCAACATATATGATTAACTAGTTGAATTAAAAAAAAATGAATCAAATTGAAATAAACAGAATTCAACTAATTTTACAACTCTTGAACCAAATGGAGGATGTGAAGCCTTCCTTCTTCAAGTGTTTATCCTTGTGTGCATAGAGTTCCCCATCAATTTCATCACTTGTTGATCAAAGCTCCATCACACCTACAAAATACAATCATTTGATTTTTGGTATCCAAATTGCTTTGGATCCATAGGCATTAGTATCATATAATTTAGTCCCCTTTCGGAATCCATTTTTCAATTTCATCATTTTAGTTGAAGTAGTTAGTCCTTTTGGGACCCAAATACTTCTAAAAACTTTTCCATTCAAAAATCTAGGGGCACTAGATTGTCTTTAATAAAAATTTCATTTTCCTAAATTGTTTTTCTTTCCAAGCTCTTTGAAAATCAATTTATTTTCTTTCTTAAGATCATCCACTTCCTTTTGATGATTTTTTTCTAAATTTTGTAAATTTAAAACTTTAAGTTCAAAATCTTTGATTTTTGCTTCAAATTCCAAATTGGTTTTTAAAAGCAAATCATTTTCGATTTTCAATTTTGAAATTGATAAGTGTTCAAAAGTACTATTTTTATTACCCTTTTTATTCTTATTATTGCTAGACTTAGGCTCATATCCGACTTCCACCTCCATTCCCACAAAGGTTGAAGCGACAAAAGCAAGAATATCAATTCAAGAAGTTTCTTAATATCCTCAAGCAAGTCCACATCAACTTGCCATTGGTTGAAGCAATTGAACAAATACCGAACTATGCCAAGTTTCTTAAAGACATTGTGTCCAAGAGAACAAGGCTAAGAGAGTTTGAAACAGTTGCCGCAACAAAGGGATGCATGGCCATGTTGCACAATCGCATGCCACCCAAGTTGAAGGATCCTGGAAGTTTCACAATACAATGTTCCATTGGAAACCACTATGTCGGAAAAGCATTATGCGACATTGGAGCAAGCATAAACTTGATGCCTAAATCGGTTTTCCAGAAACTAGGAATAGGGAAGGCAAGACCTACAACAATTATGCTACAGTTAGCCGACAGATCCTATGTACATCCAGAGGGAAAAATCGAAGACATACTGGTAAAAGTTGTTAAATTTATTTTTCCCGCTGACTTTATTGTTTTGGATTGTTGAATAGATGAACATGCACCTATCATTCTCGGGAGACCCTTCCTAGCAACAGGGAGAACCTTGATTAATATTGAAAAGGGCGAACTCACAATGAGGGTGAATGACCAGAAAGTTAAACTAAATGTGTTCCAAACACTAAGGCATGTCGATGATCCGAAAGAATGCCAACTTCTCCATGCCACAGCAGAGTTTAACTTCGACGAGGAATTTAGTTGCCTCGACAACTACATTACCGATCAAGAAGAACCTGGGGAGTATGAAGAACCGATCGATGAGGAACAACAAGAAGAGGCAAATTGGTTAGTCAATCGACCAGGTACATACTTTGAACCACTGGATTACTCAGGCAAGGAAGGTAAGCTCAAAAAGCCCTCTATTGAACAACCACCGATTCTTGAGTTGAAACAGTTGCCAGAGCAACTAAAATATGCTTACTTGGGAACCGATAATACATTGCTTGTAATTATTTCCTCTAAGTTACAGCCTGAGCAGGAAAAAAAGCTGATCAAAATGTTGATGCTACACAAGAAGGTAATAGGGTGGGCAATTGCCGACTTCAAGGGAATTAGCCCGACAGTGTGCATGCACAAGATTTTGTTGGAAGATGATCATAAACCTTCGATTGAGGCCTAGAAAAGACTGAATCATGCCATGAAAGGGGTTGTAATGAAAGAAATCATCAAGTGGCTTGACGCCGGCATCATATACCCTATCTCTGATAGTGCATGGGTAAGTCTGGTACAATATGTATCGAAAAGGGAGGTATAACGGTGGTAAGTAATGAAAACAATGAACTCATTCCAATCGGGACTGTGACCGGTTGGAGGGTTTGTATGGATTATCGAAAGCTAAACAAAGCCACTAGGAAAGATCACTTCCCATTACCCTTTATTGATCAAATGCTTGACCGTCTTGCAGGTAAACCCTTTTATTGTTTTCTCGATGGTTACTCAGGTTACAATCAAATTGCCATAGCACCAGAAGATCAAGAAAAGACAACCTTTACATGCCCATATTGTACTTATGATTTCCGAATGATACCGTTCAGATTGTGTAACGCCCCGGCAACCTTTCAAAGATGCATGATAGCACTCTTTTCTGGTCGAAGACTTCCTTGAGATCTTCATGGATGATTTTTCCATTTTTGGTAATGACTTCGACAGTTACCTCAGCAATTTAGAAAAGGTGTTGGCAAGATGTGAAGAAACCGATTTAATCCTTAACTGGGAGAAGTGTCATTATATAGTAGATGAAGGAATAGTGCTCGGCCATAAGATTTCATCTAAGGGAATTGAAGTAGACAAAGCCAAGGTAGATGTGATCGAGAGATTACCCCCACCAAGTTCGGTTAAAGGAATCCGAAGCTTTCTTGGACATGCGGGTTTTTATAGGAGGTTCATGCATAATTTTTCCAAAATTACTAAACCCTTGTGCAATTTGCTTGAATAGGATAAAGTCTTCAATTTTGATGATTCTTGCACCCCAAGCATTCGAAACCCTAAAGAAAAAGCTTACCTCGACACCCATTGTCGTTCCACCAGATTAGACGCTACATTTTGAGCTCATGTGTGATGCAAGTGATTTTGCGGTAGGAGCAGTCCTAGGCCAAAGCATAGGTAAGACCTTTCATGTGATATACTACACTAGTAAAACTCTTAATAGTGCTCAAGTGAATTCACAACAACGGAGAAAGAGTTACTAGCCGTAGTTTTCGCATTTGACAAGTTCTGATCCTATTTGATTGGTATAAAGGTAATTGTTCATACGGACCATTCGACAATTAAGTATCTATTTGCTAAAAAGGATGCCAAACCTCGTTTGATTCGTTAGATATTACTTTACAAGAGTTTGACATTGAAATTAAGGATAGAAAAGGAACAGAAAATCAAGTGGCTGATCACTTATCACGCTTAGAACGCAATAGGGAGGAGGACGCGGATTTAGAGATATGTGATGCATTCCCGGATGAGCAACTGTTAGTTGCCTCGGTAACCATGGATACGTACGCCTCGGCAACCATGGACGCGTATGCCTCGACAACTCTAGACACACACGCCTCGGCAATCTTGGAAGCAGTCGCCACGGTAGCACATGCCTCGGTAATACCCTGGTACGCAGATTTAGTTAATTTTCTTGTTTGTGGTATTTTACCTTATGGCCTTACTCACCAAGGGAAGAAGCGGTTCCGCCATGATGCTAAGCATTACTTTTGAGACGAGCCTCTTTTGTTTAAACAATGAGCAAATCAGGTTATAGGCCGATGTGTCCCTAAAGAAGAGCAGCAGAATGCACTCCGGCAATGCCATTCTTCACCCTATGGAGGACATTTTAGAGGAACACGTATCGCGGCCAAAGTTTTGCAATCCAGTTTGTATTGGCCAACACTGTACAAAGATGCCCATGAGTTTTATAAGCAATGTGATCGATGCCAGAGGACGGGCAATATCTCTAGACGACATGAGATGCAGCTCCAAAACATCATCGAGGTGGAATTGTTTGATGTATGGGGGATCGATTTTATGGGACCTTTCTCATCTTCATTCAGAAACCTCTACATTCTACTTGCCGTCGACTACGTGTCTAAATGGGTTGAGGCAGTTGCAGTTCCCACCAACGACTCTAAGACCGTGCAACGTTTCTTGTAGAAAAATATATTTACACGGTTTGGGATGCCGAGAGTAATTATCAGTAATGAAGGCAAGCACTTCGACAACAAACTCATCGCCAAGATGTTACAACGCTTTGGTGTATCTCACAAGATTGCCACGACATATCACCCACAAACCAATGGGCAAGCAGAAATTTCCAACCGGGAATTGAAGGGTATACTCGAGAAAGTTGTAAATCCCTCTAGGAAGGATTGGTCAGTAAGACTAGATGACGTACTTTGGGCATATCGCACTGCATTCAAAACACCCTTAGGTATGTCGCCCTACCGACTTGTCTATGGAAAAACATGCCATCTACCGGTGGAAATCGAACACAAGCCATATTGGGCAATCAAGACCGTGAATATGAATTGGGAAAGTACCAGGCAAAAGTGTTTGTTGGACCTCAACGAGATAGAAGAATTTCGTGCACTCGCCTATAACAATGCACGAATCTACAAGAAGAAAACAAAGTAATGGCACGACAAGAAACTATTATCGCGGTAATTCATGCCAAGGCAACTAGTTCTCTTATTTAATTCTCAGCTAAAACTTTTCCCGGGAAAACTGAAATCAATATGGTTGGGACCATTTGAAGTTGTCAAACTATTCTCCCATGGTGCCGTGATAATCAAGTCCATCACTGACGAACATGAATTAAAAGTTAACGGACAAAGATTGAAGCACTACAACAGTGCCCATATGGAACGTAACAAAGAAGTGGTCACCTTAGGAGATGCATGAACATGATCTTCTTTCAATATTTTCTTTTTATTTTTCTTTTTATTTTTATTTTTTTGAACTATTTTTTTATTATTTTCAATTTTTAGGAGATAGTTTATTTTATTTTTCTTCATTATCTTTAGTTTCCAGGTTTTCTTTGTTTTCTTTTCTTTTTCACAACAAGACTCACAACCATCATGCTAATGAAATTCACTGTTGACTACTTGCCACGGCAACCACAACAGAGAATGCACCAGCAACTACCTCAGCAGTTGCCACGGAAACAGAAACTGGCAATGCCCAAGCAAGTGAACATGCATCGCCAAACATGGAACAAATCAAAGCAATACTATTCACGCGGTACCGGCCACAAGCATTCAACCACCGACCGGAATATGAATCAAGCAAACGGCGCGAAGAAAACTTATCACTCGAGGTGACGACCTCTCTGACTAACTCATTTCATTTAGTTTCTTTTAAATTTTGTTTCACTTTTACATGCTTTGAGGACAATGCTTCTCTCGAGTTTGGGGGTGTTGGTTTCTAGTTAGTTTCATGTTTAGTTGCATTCATCTTTAGCAATCACATATAGGTTGCATATGTTACTTGTCATGCCTTTAATTGGATTTAATTGCTTAAGACTTGTTGAAAATCCAATGATGAATTTTTGGCCACTGCACCTAATTGAAAGAACCTTTAATTTTAGGATTGCATGAAAAGAACTTAGAATTTTACTATGACGCTGATTTTTTTTTACACGGTTGTGGCTTGTTGATTGAAAGAAACTTAGTGAACTTAAATTGCTTAAAATTTGGGTAAATTTAAAATTGAAAATTAAAAGTTAATTTCTTGCTAGAGGTGCCCAAAATTGGCTATAGTAGTAAATGCACTTTCTTGCTAGAAGTGCCCGAAACTGGCTCTAGTAGTTAATGCACATTAAAAAATCGCTAGAGGTGCCCGAAATTGGCTCTAGTGAAAATAAAAATAAATGTCCCGATAATTAAATTGATAAAAGCCTATTGTTCACATAGAATCTTGAAAATCAACTTGCACACAACTACACACACACATTGTCACAAGCATTATAGTTCGATTCCGGGTAATTTTTGTGCTATTCGAAAAATTAAAAGGTGATCATACTTTGTGCCACGGTTCTGAGGTTTGAATTCAAGTCTGAAGCATGTCTTTGATGATTAAAGTCTTGGTAGGTAATTGTTAGTTTGCATTGCTTGAGGACAAGCAATAGTTCGAGTTTGAGGGTGTGATAAGTGTTCAAAAGTACTATTTTTATTACCCTTTTTATTCTTATTATTGCTAGACTTAGGCTCATATTAGTTGCATAATTAGTCATTCATGCATTAATTCATGTTTCTTTCAACCGTTGAGCCTGATTACATAACTTGGTGATTTTTGTGGAAAAAGATGTTGCTTTGGTGTGTTTTTGTGTGTGTGTGTGTGCAGAATCACTTGCCAAAGCAAGGCTAGAACCAGTTGCCAGGGCAATGCATGAAGGAGATGCCGAGCTAGTTACTAGGGCAATGCATGAAGGCGATGTCGAGCTAGTTGCCAGGGCAATTTTTGACAAGGAATAAGATGATATGGTAGTCAAAATCGATGACTAGATAAGCCCAAGATGACGTGGAGCAAAGCTAAATCCCAAAGGAGTTTGATTTCCATGAAGAGGTCAAAGAGAAATTAAATCCCAAGAAGATAGGAGAAGTTCTAGAAGGAATTTAAATATAATAAAGAATTATATTCTTTAAAGATAATTTAATTCCAACTTAACTTCCTCCTCAAAAAAGACTTTGACCTAGCCCTATAAATTCAAGACCATGCCGTCAACTCCAAGGGAGAGAGATGAGAGAATTTTTGACAAGATCAAAGGGGGAGATATTGACAAGGCTCAACCATTCTTCATCTTTTTCTTTCTAGTTCCATTAGGTTTATGCTAGGAATTCTTTATCTTGTGTTTCTTTGGAACCTAGCCATGAACTAAATCTATTTGGCTAAGGTTATTGTGTTTTATGGTTGTGAGAAACAATTGGATTTTGTTTAGGTAATAAGAGTTTGCACTTTCAATTCAAGGTTTACTCATTCTTGGTTCTTATTCTTGTTTGCGAGTGAATTGGGAGAGAATCTCGTAACTTCATCTATTTATCTAATATCGGGAGAGTTAGATTCAAGAAACGAATGAGTATGGTCTTTATTCAATCTATTGATGGTGAAGATTAATCCGGCTTAGGGATAAGTTAAGGATTTCAACGGCTAAGAAGAGCGCAAGATTGGTTGTTGTTCACCCTTGATTCACGCAGGGATGTATTATCAAGGCATGCACAAATAGCTAGAGTTTCGACTTAGGGATAAGAAGAAACCATTGAAGAACGCTCCGCCGAACCTTGAAGTTGCTGCCCAACCGCCCAAGTAGTTGCCCAGCTAGTCGCCCAGGCAACCATCGATTAGTTGCCAAGGCAACCCCGCTGAGCAAGTTGCCCTTGCACTCTTTTACCTAGACGATCCAATCGGCTATCACACCTCAACTCACGATAACCTGGCCTATTCTCTCTCATTTACTTACATCTTCTTTTACTTTATTGCTTTCTAGTTTAGTTGTTAGTTAAACTCCTACAATCACCTACTTGTGTTTTTACTTTTTACAGTGCAAGAGATTAGATTCTTGAAGTGGCATCAATCCCTATGGAGACGATATCTTTTATACTATAACTTGCGACGTGTACACTTGCACAATTGCGGAGCACTTATTACGCACAACAGAAATCATCTTTTTATTTTTCGAAAATGAAGCCTTGAACTCAAAAACCAATTTGTCATAGGCTTCTTGCAACTCATCAAATGTATATGAACTTGAATTTGAACAAGATGAGTTAGAAGTTACCTCCCCCTCATTGAGGGCCATTAAGCATAGGTGGGCTACCTCATCTTCCTCGTTGAGTCTTCATCACTCTATGTAGCCACATATGCTTTCTTTGATGATGTTCCCTTCTTGTTGATGTGAGGACAATCGAATATGGTGTGCCTCGTCTTCTTGCAATTTGAGCACTTGGGGGATCCACCATCTTCTTCTTCTTCGATTCATGCTTGGATTCTTCTTTGTTGTTCTTCATGAATCGGGAAAATTCCTTGAAGAGATAGGCTATCTCTTCATCTTCACTTTCCTCATCACTTAATTTTTCTTGTTGGTTTATGGAGGGATTTAGAGCAATGATGTTGACATCGATTCCTTGCTCTTGGATTATCTTCTCATTCTCCCTTTTTAAGGGTATGGACATCATCTCATGGGTGAGAAGAGATCCTACGAGCTTTTCAAGCTTGAGCTTCTTCAAGTATTTGACTTCAATAATAGCCGTCTTCTTGCTCTCCCGTGATTTAAGAAATGAATAATCAACTTCCTAACGAGTTTGTCTTCCAGAATCTCTTCTCTAAGACCTTTGAGTTGATTGACGATTGTAGAGAACCGGTCGAACATACTCTTGATGTCTTCATATGGGTCCATCTTGAAGTTTTCATATTCAAGGTTGAGTAGGCCGATCTTTGTTTCCTTCACCTCATTTGTCCCTTCATGGATAGCTTCAAGTTTGTCCCATAACTCTTTGGCACTCTCACAAGAAGATACTTTGGCATATTCTTTCGGGCCCAATGCACAAAGTAGAATGTGCAAAGCCTTGTAATTGAGCTTCATCTTCTTGCGATCTTCTGCGCTCCATTCCGCTTTGCTTCGTGTTGGCACGAACAGTCCATCTTCAACTATGTCCCAAAGACAATAGTCTTTGCTTTTCATGAAGAACATCATTATATGTTTCTAACAAGCATAGTTGTCACCGTTGAAGAATGACAGTTTGTCAATGGATAGCGTCATGGTCACCGGTTGATTGTTTGTTGTATCGAGCTTCTCGGATCACCTCAATAGGATGTTAATCCCTCCTGATTGAGCCTCACTCTGATACCAATTGTTGGGCTCGATATCCTTCAACCGAATTGCTTGCTAAATAGTGGAGAAGTCAATTTTTGGGTGTATGTGGTGGAAGCAAAATATGAGAAAATGAACACAAGGATTTATAGTGGTTCAAGCTTCTAACAAGCTCTACATCCACTACCTTAGCTTCCCCACTAAGGATTTCCCAAATTCACTAAGAATTTCTTCCCCTTTTAACAAGTCTTAGGAGGCAACCTTTACAACCTAGACCCAATTACCAAGTCTAGCATCCAAAGCTTACAACCCAAGCTTTGGGAATCCTTACAAACAAAAAATAAAGCAAACGATAATTCCTCACTACAAGGTATGTGTTTGCACTCTTTAATCACTCACCCAAATCCTAAACACTTGAGCAAATATAACAATTTGAGCTCACAGTGTTGTCTATACAAAGAATGAGAATTTAAAGCCCTAAGACAATTTTGGCATCATAATGTTGTTGACAATAGAAGCATTAGTTGTTGCTGAAGCTTGAAGGGTCCTTTTATAGTCCCAATTGAGTTCCTAGCCGTTGGAGACCGTTGGGATTGAATTAGAGCTGTTGGAGACTAAATTTCCCGCAATAAATGCAGTTCTAGTGTTGTCTGTATCGGTACGCGTGTACCTGTATCGGTACAGCTACTAGCCATTACGCTCAGTCTTATTAACCGTATCGAAACACCATGGGCCGTATCAGTAAGCTTATTGATACGTCTTGGTCTGTTTGGTAAACCGTATCGGTACGCCTTGGTCTTGTTTCGGTACGCCCTGCAATTCAAATAGCCGTTGGGATTGTAAACTGGATCGGTATGCCACATGGCGTATCAAAACGATCCACTCCGTATCAGTATGCCTATGAGCGTATTGGTACAATTTTTGGTTACTGAAAAAATATTGTAGCTGGAACCCTTGGACCGTATCAATACGGGGTATACCGTATTGGTATGCCTGTGTTGAAAACGTTAGTTTGGCTTCTTTAAAACATTTCCAAAACCTCTCAAAAACTTTTCAAACTTATTTTCAAGTTGTTTGGACTTAAAAACATTTTTGAATTCTTTTCAAATTAGTCCAGAACTATTTTTCAATTATTATATCAAAACATAAATCCTAACATTTTTCTATTTTGTCGAATAAAAGAAGATAATTATTATAATGTTCACTGCCTGTATTTTTCAATTATCTTTCTATTATTGAATAAAAATGGGAAAATATTTTTTGTATTGGGTCAGAGTCGAATTTTACCCTAAAATTTAGATTGAATGGAACATCATCAAACTCGGGTCGGATCAAATTCAAATGGAAACTTTTGAAAATTTTAGATCATATTAGGAATGTGTACGGGTTTGGTCAGGTTTTTTTCCGACCCAAAAATAGTTTTCCCTAAACCTGAACTCGACCAGACCTCATCCTTAAAAAATGTCTTGGTCTATATAAAAAATTAATTTTAGGGATCTAATTATAAAAATAATAATTTTAAGAACCTAATTGTAAAAAAATATTTTCAAAGACCTAATTGTAAAAAGAAATATAAAGAGTGCATTATTGCAAATATCCCTAAAAATATAGAAAAAATCACACTATTAATCCTAGATTGAGTCATATATTTTTTATCATAAACTCGTACATGATCCGACATCACCTTTAATAAAAACTCAATCCGACCTGAATCTGATTTTTTTTACAACAACAAAAAAATTCAACCCAATCAAATCAGATAAAATACCTATCCTTAAATCAAATACAGGCCAATCAAAACTCTTATCCAACCTGACTCAGGAGCATCCCTACTTGCAATATTATTTGGATTGAGAACCATAAATTTGAAATAGAAGCCGTGCATTTTTCAACATTCAAGGTCAAGCATAATATTAAAACACATTAAAAGCATCGAGTAGGTAAAATCCCACGTATTTCACGTTATGTGATTAGGCAGGCAGCCGACCCAGCCAGCAGCACCAGCAATTGAAATTTGAAACCCAAACCAAATGGGCCCCACTTTTATTTTTCAATTGCTTTGCTTTGCTACTTATACTTACCACTGCCGCCCACTAAACCACGTGGTGCTGCCTCGGACGAGAGAATCAAACACTCAATCAATCACCCATTTCTCCTTACAATTGAGCCGCGTTTGACGTAACACATTTACCTCCCGAAACTTAATTAATTACAACTGTCCCTCTCCTATATCTTTCAAACCAAAATGCTTTCTGGAAAGGTAATTAAAGTTTTCTTCTTTCTTTCTTTTTTCGCTGCCAAACAAACGCCTTGTCACGTACCTCCCCAGTTTTTTTTCCCATTCTCCATTTCCATGTGCTTCCCTGACCCTAACCCACGTTTTCATCTCTAGGGTTTTCAACTTTTCATTTATTTTTTTGTCTTTTTGTAAGGACTAATCTTGGAAGAACGGTTTTTTCCCCGATTTTTAATATCGGGGATTGATCGCCATGGCTTGTGCCGACGTTGGGAATAACAGTGATTGTCTGAATTGTGATTCTTCACGGGGGGAGGAGTTGACGGGGTCAGATCAATGCCAGAAGATTCCGGATATGATCGTTGGGAAAGCTGAGGTGGCGGCTAATGGGGTCAAAGTTGTTGAGATGACAGCTGTGAAGCGCAGACGCGGAAGGCCGCCCAGAAATCCAGGGAAAACCGATTCATCATCGGCGCCGCCGGTAAGGGTGAACCGGGATGAAGAAGAAGAAGATGTTTGCTTCATATGCTTTGATGGCGGAAGTCTCGTGCTTTGTGATCGCCGGTGAGTTTGGAAATTTTGCTGTTTTTATCGGAAATGGAAGAGTTTTAGCTGGGTGGCCGATATCTAGAGATTCAGCTGAAAATTTATTAACCTTTTGCTCAATTCAGCTTATCTGAGGTTTTTATTTTGGAAATTTTGAATTTGGAGCTAAAATTTCAGCTAAATATGGAATTTTTTTGTCGATGCCTATGATCTTTAATGATACTGATAGTTCATATATTGCAATTCATGGACTTTGACTTGTGTATTCTTTCCTTTTCTTTTTCCTCTTTTGCGCTGTTTATTATTGCTGATTATATTGTATTTTATGGGTCAGAGGCTGTCCTAAGGCATACCATCCAGCTTGTATCAAAAGGGATGAGACATTCTTTAAATCGAAGGTGAAATGGAACTGCGGTATGTTGCATTTTAGTAACTTCTTGTAAATATTTGTCACTTCCATTTAAGTTCAATTAATATAGCTGCTGCGAAGTGTCGAATCCCATGTTAGCTTATCTTGATTCATGTTCCTCTTTGCTTGCTTTGCACTTAGCTAACTGTTATTCTGTTGTTGGTTTGGATTCTTTCTTCTTGTGTAGTTACTGGATTCACTATATTTATCTTAATTATTATATGGTATCATACCATTAACATGTGTCTATTGAGTGGTGGCTTCTTCTGGTGTCTGTCATCGACTTCGATTATTGCTTCTGAAGTAGTTATCTTATTACATTACCTTTTTTTTTTGAGGAACATTACATTACCTTTTTTTTTTGAGGAACATTACATTACCTTTTTTGCTTCTTCATCTAGTTCAGGATATCATAATGTCTCCACGGGTATATTGAACGGTAGCTCCCTTGTCTGTTCGGGAGTCGGACTCTTGCATATCAAACTGTTACTACGCTAGCATTCTTATTTCAATTATTAGTAATGACTAAGTTGTTTGTTCCATTAATTTTCTGGTGTTCTGTTGGTTGCACATTACAGGGTGGCACATTTGTAGCACTTGTCAGAAGGCTTCGTATTATATGTGCTATACTTGTACATATTCCTTGTGCAAGAATTGTACTAAAGATGCCGATTATGTGAACGTGAGAGGAAATAAAGGATTCTGTGGATTGTGCATGAGAACTATAATGATGATTGAAAGCACTGCATTAGGATCCAAGGAGATGGTATGATTAACTATTCCTTATACAATTGTTTCTTTTTGAATGTCTCGTACCTTTTTTTCCCATTAATTGTGTTTCATTGTTTGATAACTATTATAATTGGCATGTTTAGATAACCGAAGATTCAAGAGCTTTTGTCTAACTAAAAAGCCTTTTAATTTATGGTGTGCAGGTTCAAGTAGATTTTGATGATCAAACAAGTTGGGAGTATCTCTTCAAGATGTATTGGATTTTATTGAAAGAGAAGTTATCTTTAAGTTTAAGTGAGCTTATTAAAGCTAAAAATCCGTGGAAAGAAATTGCTAAAGGTGCTAGCACGGAAAGGTCTTTTGGAGACCTAGGAGCTAGTTTTTCCAAGAGAAGAAAAACGATGAAACAACAGATGTATTTGAACAAAGTTGAACCTCTAGAAGCAGATAAATCAGGTGTTAGGGAAGGGATGCCTTTGCCTGAAGGCACAAATTGTGCAAGCGAGAGGGGACACGCAAAAGAGTATCCTTTGTTGCTTAATATGAAGGAAAAGGTGTCTACCTCTCCACTGAATGGAGGTGATGTCTCGAGTGATATAGGAAGCAGAGAATCAAGCATGGCACTGCATTCTACAGAAACGAAGCTATCTGTAAATAATATGGAGACAGATAAAATATGGCACTATCAAGATCCACTTGGGAAAATTCATGGTCCATTTCCTATGGCAATGTTACGTAGGTGGAGCTTGACTGGCCTTTTCCCACCTGATTTTAGAGTATGGAGAACAAGTGAAAGGCAAGAGGATTCCACTCTCTTGACAGATGCTTTGGCTGGGCGGTACAGCGAAGTGCAACAGCTGTTTCATAAAAGCTGCGTACCAGATAACGATGTAAAGTTTGCCCCTAATGATGGATATCAGAACAGGGTTGGAGATGTTAGGGAGAGTTGGGATCTGAATGTGGATCAGATGGAAAGTAAACAGGTGGAGGGGAGCTCGAACTCGATGCAGAATGATGCAAATGGTCGTTGTTGTGGCAACAATGAATCTGCAAAGAGCAAAGAATTGGGCTCGCAATCTTCTTCTTGTACTATTCCCATAGATATTGTTACTTCCAATGCAGCACAGACAGGAAGTCCTTTGCCACACTGCGAGTCTGTGAAGGGTGATAATTACTTCCCTGGTCAGCCTCGAGTGAGTAGTTCACTTCCGTCATCTACATTTTCTGGGAAACCATGTGAAATACAGTCTCATCTAGTTATCACAGGTCATGGGGTTGAAAAATGGGACTGCAGTTCCATTAACTTGAACGAAAATTCGAACAAGACCACTGAAGGTCAAATTATTGCTGGAAATGTGAAGCAAGATGATACTGAGGGACAATCAGGCTTATCTTGTGGGAAAAGCTGGAGATCGCCTTTAAATAATGCTTCAAATGGATGGGATGCCAATTGTGGTCTTATTTCTCTGGCTAGGGCTCTTGAAGCAGCAGAGCACAATCATGATATTGATTTCCTGGATCTTCCCTTCTCAACATCAAAGTTGAACCACGAAGACTCAAAACCACAGGCTACTAAAAACAAACAGTCTCTTTCTGCGAGTGCTCTTCATCAAGTTTCGGGTCCTAGTTGGAGTACAGCTTCTGGTAATGTACCATTGCTTTCTGAAGTAACCAGTGAATGGGGCGGGTATTCCTCCACCCTACCTAAACCATCTGCAGAGGAATGGGACTCAGACCTTATTCCCGAGTCTTCTTTGAAACGAACTAGCTTGGGAAATGATCATGCTGCTACTCCAAGTTCAGGAAGTGGTCAATTGGCACATTCTTGTCTCACAGATCCTGCAGAAAATGCATCTGGTTGGGATCCAATTATTCCTGACCCCAATGAGTATTCTTTTGGCGATGAGTCAGTTTCTGATCTCTTGGCTGAAGTTGAAGCGATGGAGTCTCTTAATGGCCTGACTTCACCTACATCAATTTTACGTTGCGATGGAGAGTTGGCTCAAGGTGATGAACCTGATTGTTTTAGCCTTGCACCTGATCCAGGAAAAAGTGATGCTTTGAGCTCAACAAATGTCATCTCAGTCGACTATGACCTTAGTTTTCAAAAGTGATGCTTTGTTTTAGCCTAAGGTGCCAGGTGCAGCAGGGAGCCAGGAAAGACGCCTCCCATGGCAGAGGCGCAACTACTTACGTAAGGCAATCGGAGGCGCGTGCCTGAAGAGCTTTTCAACCGGGCGTGAGGGGCGGCGCTCTAGAGCTTTTGAGAATTTAAAAGAAAACGTCAAGTGATTGCCTGCTTGGTCAAAAAAAAAGAAGAAAAATATCACGTGGGTTTATAACCAACCCAGCAAACCCCTCGCCCCCCTGCAATTTCTCGATACTTAAGGGAAAAAACCTAAATTGCTGAAGATGAAGAATATAAAGGAAATGATGGAGATGGTTACGAGGATGACGATGATGATGACTTGAAGTGGAGTAGTTTGCTTTGCATTATATTGTTTTAAGTGTCGTAACTCAAAACATTACGAGGATGATGTTATTTGCTTTGCTCTCTCTTCTTTATTTTATTTCTTTTATTTGAACTATATTTTTTATGTTAGTTTGTGCATTGTTAGTTGTTACTATAATGATATTAAATATTTTGATCTACTATAGACGATTCATTATGTCGTTTTGAGTACAAAATATACTTTAGATTCGGTGCGTTTTGTGCCGTTTAAAATGAAGACACTTGGGGTCTCTGGGTCTGAAGTTGATGGTGAGAAGAGTTCTGGCTGTCATTTTTCCACAAGCGTTGAAATGGATGAAGATAAATGGCCCACCAATATGAAGCTGGTTCAGACATGCCTCTATGGGGGCATGTTTCTTTGTTGCGTATGGCTGAATCCCTAGCCGGTAGTGGAAATTTAGTGTTCACGGTTCTCTTTCGTAGACATGGTCATGTTGGGGTATTTAATTTTGTTATTGTTTTTGTTTCTTATGGTGTAGGGTCTCGTATGTACCCTAGTTACTTATTGTGTTTTTGGCTTTGTTGTCATACATCCCTAATCTTTATACTTTATTGAGAACAGTCTTTCTGAATAATAATATTATGATGCATTCTTTTATCGATGTTCAATACATATTTTTAACATGATTTAGTTAAAAAGTTTTTAAGGAGACGCTATTCTTCTTTAAAAAAATATTTAATTGTTATATATATATATATATATATATATATATGGGGATAGAGAGATTTGTACTGTAATCCGATAGAAAATGGGTAGGGACGAAGCCACGTTTATATTGGGAGGGACTTTTGGCCCCTCACGCCCGAAATATTTTTGTTTTTTTACATGTTTTTTATATATATATTTTTAAAAAATTTAAATTAATTGTGAATTTATCCTCTTACCTTTTAATAATTATGTTTTGCCCTCCCCAATTTTAAGATATGTTTTGAATTTTTATGTCTTTTTTGTTATTGACGTAAAGCCAAAAAAATGCCCCTAACATTTGATTGAATTGTCATTTTGGCCCTTATTTTTTTGAAACAATTTATCCATCAAACGTATTTAGGGTCAAAATTTGTAAATGAAAACTGTTAGTCAACTAATGATAAATAGCTTGAAATGATATGACAAACCTACATGACAGTGCACGTCGCGATAGCAGTGTCATATGGGCAAATATGTTGACTTTACAGAATAACATATCAATTAAAAAATAATTTTATAAAATTATATAAAATATAAAATATTTTTTTTATTCTGACGTTTCATCTTGTCAAGTCATTTTAAGTTATTTATCGTCAGTTGACTAATAGTTTTCATCCGTAGATGAGCCATTTTAACCCATAATAAAATTTTAAGGGTTAAATTGTTTAAAAACATAGGAACAAAATTAATAATTCAGTCAAACGTTAAGAGCATTTTTTTACATTATACCATTGTAATTTAAGCCAACTTTTTTTTAAAACAAGAATTTAAAGCCAACTTTGTGTTCTCTTCTTCTCTCTCACCAGCCCTCGAACCAAGGACATGCTGCTCGTGTGCTCTGAACTAAGCCCATCGAAGCCAACAAGCCGGAACAAGAGCCGGTAAGATTTTAAGCCAACTGAAACGGTACTCTTGAGTCTTCAACATTTTTCTTATTTTCTTAGAAGAACAAAGATAAGTTGTCACCTCAGTCTGCTTCTACAGTATTGTCCTCCTTTTCATTGTTGAAAAAACATCCATTAAAAGACAAATGGATTTTGTTTGAGTTTGGGATTTTCATTAAAAGAGGGGACGAGCAAGACGTTTCTTTGGTACGGCATAGAGCCGAGTGGCCCGAGGTGCGGTGAGCCCAAACTCATCACTCATGTCGAGCTCACTCGGCTTCATCCCATCAGGCAATTTCCACGTGAAACAGTGAAGCAAGTGACCCACAGCCAAATCCAGTGCGTACAACCCCAGTTGCATGCCCGGACACGACCTCCGACCCGACCCGAACGGAATGAACTCGAAGTTGCCTCCTCTGAAGTCCGGCACGCCTTCTTTTAGGAACCTCGATGGCTTAAAACTCTCGGGATCTTCCCATGAATCCTTGTCTCTGCCAATGGCCCAGGCGTTTATCATAACGCGCGACTTGGCTGGAATTTGGTACCCTGCCACCACCGCCTCCTCCGCCGTCTCGTGGAGCAAGAGTGGAATCGGTGGGTGGAGCCTGAGTGTTTCCTTGAGGCAGCACTTTAGGTAGGGTAGTTTATCGAGATCGGATTCTTCCATTCGGCGGTCGAGGCCCACAACCTCCGTCAGCTCCCGCTGGACTCTCTTCATATCCTCCGGACTTCTCATCAGCTCCGACAATGTCCACTCGATCGCCGATGCCACAGTCTCTGTCCCACCGAACATCACATCCTAACAAAAAATAAATAAATGGTGATTTTAAGTTTCGCTTAATTTCTGATTTCGATCCCTATGTTGTACTCAATTTGATATTTAGTCCCTATAATTTTGGATAATTTAGTTTTCCAAATTTTATAACGTCATTGATTAGTATAAAATTTAAAACTGTTAACTTTTACGCTTAAAATGATGATATTTTCCCCCTTTTAAAAGCAGCCTTCCAAGAACAACAATAAATAAATCCAAGTATGCCGGTAAGAATTATCATTTCTTTAAGAAAAATATGTCAATATTTTAACTGGAATATTAATCATATTCAGAGACGAAATTAAGATTAAACATTGAGAGAAATAAAAGTTTATTAAATTTTTAAATTTAAAAATTAAAAAAAAAACATATTTAACTAATATTTAAATTAAAAATAACCTAAAATGTAATCATACTAAAAGATTTTAAGAGGAACATCATTCCTCCCAATCACAACATGACTTTGTCCCTCATGATATGAATTCTTTAGACCAACTAGAGACAAATGAAAAATATATTATGCAAAATTAAAATCTAGAAACTATATCTCGAATTTGAGTGTCGTAGAGGGACCAAAACCATAATTTGACCTTTAAGTTTTTAACCATCGTACTATATACGTTGAAGGACATACCATGATAATGGCTTTAATGTTGTCTCTGGTGAGTCTGATTGAATTAAGATCGTCCGACTCATTTACTTTGCCTTCTTCACTGTAAAAAGCAAGTAACTCATCAACCATGTTGGTGTCATCACCACCATCTCCGCCGCCGCCATTAACGTATCTCTTCCGCTTCTGGATATGATCATCGATGATGGTATCAATAAACTTATCCAACGCAGAACGAGCCTTCTCGAGCCTAGCGTTGAGCCCTTGAGAATCAACCCAACCGAGCCAAGGAATAAAATCAGCAATATTGAAAGCACCAAACAGCTTCGAAAACTCCTGCAGTATCTCGATAAACTCGCCTTGCCCTTCTCGGGAACTGGACCCAAACGCCGCCCTGTAAGTGATGTTCTTGGTCAGGTTAAAGATCAGTTCGCCCACGTTTATCGCCTTCCCGTCATTGGCCGAACCCGAAACAGATTTGACAAGATTCTCCACTTCATCTCTCACGGACTCCCATGACTCGGCTCTTTTCCTGCTGAAAAGCTTCACCACGCAAAGCTTCCTCATCTGTCGCCAGAACGGTCCGTAATGGGCGAACGCCATGTCGGCCCTGTCGTACGTTAAATACCTGATGGCGATGGTGGCTGGCCTGTTGGAGAAGATGTTGTCGTGAAACTGAAGAACTTGTCGGGCCATCTCGGGGTTTGAAATGGCGACCATGTGTAAATGCCCCATCTTGAGGTGAAATATGCCGCCGTATCTGTGCGCGAGCTTGGCGAGTCCAAGGTGAGTTAACCGGTCCATCATCAGCATGTTGCCGATGATCGGCAGCCCTTTGGGTCCCGGAGGAAATAGTTTTGTACGGAACTGATAAATTAGGCGTAGGAGGAAGAGGAAAGTGATGATGACGAAAAGAAGTGACATTGGTAAGGGTTCCATGGTTTGGACTGCAGACATGAAAAATTCGTGTCTTTGTAAAACTGTAACTCTGAATGTTTTTGCTTGTGTTTTTCTCGGGTTTTTATACTAACAAAATTTTCTGCCATTTTTTTTTTGCCCCTGTTTATGCCAGGTTATAAAAAATAAATTTTAAGTCCGTATTTTAATTTTTATATTTTAAATGATAAACTTTAAAAAATTCACTATACACTCTAAACTCTAATCTTAAATTATATCCTTAAATTATAATCTTAAATTATATATATCTTTTTAACTTTGGATTATATACAGAAACACCAAAAAGTTACCGGATTTATGTTCGATTTGATATATACTGGTTTTTGCCCAACTTACTGTATCATGAAAATGTTTATTCTTGTTTTAGTCCCTATGTTATGCTGAAATTTAAGATTTGAAATCTTTTCTTTATTTTGACTTAATTTAGACCTATTGTTATAATGTTCCACTAGTTCGAAATTAATAACATCACTAGTTGATATTGTTAAAGTGATGAATTTAATTTATTTTTTTCTAAAAAATTAAGCAACCAGTTAATGTGTAAATTTGTTTTTTTTTATTGATTGAATATGATTAACTAAATTTTGATGTAGCTTTAAATGTATAATAAAATAACTGCAAAAAGAAAAGTACATGTTGTTACTTTAATATCATCAAATGTGTAATAATAACACTACAGAAGTAAAAAGATTAATTATGACAAATTAAAATAAAGTGATTAATTTCAAATTTTAATGTAATAAAGGGACTAAAACTATAATTAAGAAAAAGCATAATTAACCTCGAATACAACGTCAGTGTACAGTGATAGATATTGACTCAATTAGTCAGTTACCTTAGTTATTAGCTTCTGTTAGTTTGTTACGGGCAGTGTATCATTTAATATATATACTTGAGTGGAAAACATTTTCTAAATTAATGAATGAAAATCAGTTGAAATTTCTCTCAACTAATAGGGTATCAAAAGCCAATGATTATATTTTTTTTGCATTTTGCAATGTTATTTTTTATAAAATTCGCTAATTTTATTAAAAAGATAAATATTTATTATTATAATGAGAGCTTATAATCATAATCGTAAACTAAATATATAATTTGAACATTTTTCTGTAACCATTGACACAACAAGCTAGTCACTTGAGATCATACAAGAACTATACACGAAAAAAGGTTAAAAAAACCTAACCAAGAGACTCGAACAAAAAATAGATACAAACAGACTTGACTGCATCGACAAACAGGCCACAAAAGGGGATCAAACTACTAAAAGACCACCAACAACCACAAACCAGAGCCGAGCGTCGTGAGAAAACTATCCACAAATGTAAACCGCGTATTCAAATCCAATCAGAGGGTCCAAAGTAGGGAAGATCAGCAAGATAACAAATAAACGTCATCTTGATCAATCGAGGCGACATCAAATCCGACCATGAAAAAATAAATGAAAATAACGACCAAACGACCGATAAAAAAAACAAAAAACGAGCCAAAAAATAAAAAAAAAACGTGTCATAAAGATAGAGTTATTCTTATTAAAAAAAGAAGAAACAAAGATGTCAGATAAATAAGTAAAGGAAAATTAAGGAGTATTGACCAGTGGCGGAGCCAAGATTTTCATATAGTGGAGTATGATTCTCATACCACTACAATAAGTATTGTTGACCTTATATTCCAACAAATTAAGAGGGATCAATTTTAATATTTTCTATATAAAACTCTGATATAAGTCTAATATTTTTATATTGTAGGTACTTTTTAGTGGGGATCAATTACACCCTAATATTCCTACATAGCTCTGCCTATGGTATTGACGGTCTACGACCAGCCTCAAATCTGATGTATAAATATGAATACATGTATATAGAGAAGATATATAAAATTTAAATAAATCATATTTTATTTCAGGATTAGATAAATAGATTTTAGAAGTATAGTTGATATAATTAATAAATATGTATGTATTAATAAACACATAGTTGTGTTTATATATGCATGCATATTTATATGTGGTTGCATATAATTAAGTACATCAATTCTTATATGAAAAACTTAAAGAAATAACAGTGACCCCAAGAATTTCTGATTCTTGTATGTGCGCATTATTAAAGAGCTAAAAAAATTTAACAGATATTACCTTATAATCACACCAGTATATTTAAAAAAAAATTCTCTGCTTTGATATTTTGTGGCGACAAAAATAAGGACAGAATTAAAATATCCATTTTGAGGGGACAAAACATAATTTTTTTAAATTTACAGAAATTTTATAATTATTTCATTGTTTTAGAAAATCGTATTAATTAATGATAAATTTTATTTTGGCCCCTTCACCTATTAATATTTCAACTCCCCACTTCATGGGTGCACGTATTGTGCAATGCATTTGGTATTTAAGCTGGTTTGGTAGCTTCTTTTTCGCCTTTGATTTTTATCTTAAAAAATAATTTTTTATCTTTGAATTTATAATTTTTCTTTTGTAAAATTAGACCAAACTTTTAATTTTTTATCAAATTGAATCGATTGGCGAAAATAATATATTTTTAATAATTTTTATTTTTCTTACAAATATTCACTTTTCCATTTTTATGTTTTTAACAATTTAAATATACATTTTTACAATTTTTAATATTTTTTGTTCTTTTTACAAAATAAAAAACGCTAACCTTGATAAAAAAGATAAAATAATTAACATCAACTTAATAAATTTATTATTTTTCCATCAATTAATTTAATTTGACAAAAAAATTCAAGAGTCGAAATGAATAACTTTGTGAAGCTTAATTTATGACAAAAAGATAAATTTATGATTGTTTATACTTAAATCATAAAAAAATAAATTTTTAATAAAAATGGGACCTCATTAAAACACCCTTCATAACCATATTCAAACAAGGTAGAATCTGGACATCGGAAGGAGTGAATACTCTTGTCATTAAGAAATTTAAGTTCAAGTAGTTTTGTCAAGTTTTATACTTAAAAACCATATTACTATAAGTTAATAATTTTTTATTAATACTATACGATAATAATTGTTTTCAAAATAAAAAGAGATTTCAGATAACTGATTGAAAAAATAAAAACCACCTTTTATTTTGTTCAAAGCTTTTCTTTACAATTTTTTTGAATCTAAATTTCCCGATTTACATTTTTTTGAACCCCTCTCTCTGGTTTTCGATCCTCAAAAAGCCCCCCATTTTACATTTGTTTCGGGTTATATAACCCAAAACTTTCCCATAAAAATAATCACTCCCCTCTTCTTTAATTGATGCAGATCTGCTTTTGATGATAGGGAACCAGATTTGAGTCGAATTTTCGGCCGAGTAGGGCGGCTGAAACAGAGGGTAGTGTTAGGTTTAGAAATATGGTGGTTGTAGATTAGGTTTAGGTTTGATTTAATTTTGTCAGATTGGGGCTTGATATTTTATTTTTGGGTTGATTTGAGGATTATGAATTTAGTTTGGTTTAGGGTTTGGCTCGAAATGAGTTGTCGAAGACGGTTGGCAAGGGAGGCGACAACACTGGCGGCAGCTGGTTTGATGACATTAGGGTTAGGTTTTTTGTTATTTAATTTTTAGGGTTTTTGGTTGTGTCAGATTTTGGGTTACCGGGTCAAATTAGGGTTGGGTTAGGATTTGGGTCAGGTTGTTTGGTTTTGGGTAGTGGGCTTATTGCCCGGATGAAAACGGGTTATCACAAACACGCTTATTTATACACCTTGGTCTGTTTGGTAAACCATATCGGTACGCCTTGGTCTTGTTTCGGTATGCCCTGCAATTCAAATAGCCGTTAGGAAATAGCCGTTGGGGAGATTGAAAACTGGATCGGTACGCCACGTGGCGTATCGAAATGATCCACTCCGTATCGGTACGCCTATGAACGTATTGGTACGGTTTTTAGTTACTGGAAAAATATTGTAGCTGAAATCCTTGGACTGTATCGATATGTGGTATATCGTATCGGTACGCCTATGATAAAATAATTAACATCAACTTAATGAATTTATTATTTTTCCATCAATTAATTAATTTGACAAAAAAATTCAAGAGTCGAAATGAATAACTTTGTGAAGCTTAATTTATGACAAAAAGATAAATTTATGATTGTTTATACTTAAAAATCATTAAAAAAGATAAAAATAATTTTTTAATAAAAATAGGACCTCATTAAAACACCATTCATAACCTGATTCAAACGAGGTAGAATCTGGACATCGGAAGGAGTGAATACTATTCTCATTAGGAAATTTAAGTTCAAGTAATTTTGTCGAGTTTTATACTTAAAAAACATATTACTATAAGATAATATTTTTTTATTAATACTATAAGATAATATTTTGAATGCTTAAAAATTATGATAGCCCTGTTTGGTAAACAACGATTTGAGTCAAAATTAGAGGTTTGACTGGTCAAATCCGCTAGTTTGGATGCTTGGTAAATAGCGGATTGGAATAGTGGATTGGGGTGAAACCTCTAATTTCTCTAATTTTAAAAAGCTAACAATAGGAGCTTTTTGAAATTAGAGGTTTTGACATAAGAGTTATAAAAACTCTTTTACCCTTAAAGTAACAATTATAAAAAATATCCAAATAATGATAGTAAAAAAATAAAGATTGTTACTAAGGGGATTTGAACCTATGCCCCTTAGCACAATAGGTTGGTGTTTTATCCATCAAGGCTAAAGTCACTTCTGGTTTGAACCTACACCAATTAATATTAAGCAATGTCCAAATGGTCTGAACCAATTTAATCTACAGCCCACCAACCCTAGTGTATTGATTGCTCCATTTTTCTCATCTGAAAATCGAAGGGAAATAAGATCCAAAGAATTCTAAAAGTCTCTCCACCGTTCACTAGCATGATCTCGGCCATCGTACGTTCATGGCGTACTCCGTCACTGCCAGTCGAGTTGCCATTCTGCTCTGAACCCAACCCCGTTAGCCACTTGCCTCGTCGATTGTTGTGAAAGTCGATCTGAAGATTCGTATGAAACCTTTAAGTCGTCGTTACCATTTTTGGCATTTTTGTCACTGTATGGCGTCCTTATGTGAAGTTGAGGCCATCATCGTACTCAAGAGATCGAGTCGAACAAAACTATGGTCTCCGACCTTCGTTCCATCGCCATTTTATAGGTTGTCTAAAAGATCAATAAACTATTCGATTTCTCGTCGTTGATGTGAATAATTGATGTTTTCAAGGTCGATAAGTGCCAAAAACATGTCTATTTTGGCTTTTCACTCGATTTTCGATGTTTTAGAGTATTTTCCGATAAATTTAGAGCCACGCGCAACCGGATGTGATTTTCAGCCTCCGTGCCAGTTACCCTTTGACCTAGATCGGCCCTACCGGTTATGGACTGATCTGGCCTTGAACCGAGCCGGTTGGACTCAAACTCAATCTGCCAGACCCTATAACCGAACCATCACAAGCCCAAACTGGATAACTTGAGTCTAAGCCTGACACGTTAACCCGTTAACTGAGTCAACTTGTTCGAGTTAACTCAATGAGTTAACCCATCTGAGTAAACTCAGTGAGTTAATTTGTCCGAGTTAACTTAGTGAGTCAACTCATTTGAGTCAACCCAGTTTACCGTTGACTACTGACTTTAGCGTTGACCATTGACCAATTGACTGCTGACATCAGCGTTAATTGTTGATGTCAGCAGTAATTGTTAACCAGATGACTATTGACATCAACGTTAACCAGTTAACTGCTGACGTTAGCATTGATCATTAACCAGTTAACTGTTGACGTCAGCGTTGGCTTTGACTAAAAAATCAAAATTTTTGAAAACCCATATTTTATGTTTTTCGACGTCCTGAGTCCAATTTTAAAGTCTGTTTCACAAAATTCTATCCTCAAAGCCTCTAAATCTGAACTTGAACCGAACTTGCTTATGTATTTAATTATTCAGTTAAGAGCAATGTGAATAAGGTTTAAATTTGAAATTTTTATAGTTGAAGGTATTCACAGTTTCTTGTATATGAGATGTTGAAAGACATCGAATTCAGGTTCGAGAGTGATCGAACGGAGTATCATGGATCGATTGATGTAGCTCAAAATTGAGGTAATACATTACTACCTCTATTATGCTTTATGAAACATAGTGGTATCCGGTAAATACTTGCATAATCATGTTTAAGCATATGGTTAATCTTGTTAATGTCTAATCGATTACGAAAAAGGATAATAAACTAGTTAAGACGAAAATGCTCTGTTAGGAAGATGGTGACCTATAAGAACTTCTGAGATCCTAGAATAATTGATAAGACTGTTATACTTTAAATCTAGTTATGCTTGTTAATAATTTAACCTCTGAAATGCTAAGTTAAAAAATGACAAAAATGTCTTTGAGGTGTAAGAATGACTAAAATACCTTTAACAATAAAAGCGATCTGGGACTCTACCCTTGATCTGGTAAAACAATTGATTCATTTGAAAACCTCGATGTATTTGAAAAGATACGGTAACAATATTTATACCTCTGAGAATGTAAAATACTAGGATATTCTTAAATTATGAATATATCTTTGAGGATAAATTTATGGTAAACTATTCGTATGTTTGAATTAATCAAGGTGGCTAAAATACTAAATTGATTAAAATGACAAAAGGGTTTGAAAATGCTGATAAGGCTGAATTGATTAGAATGACCGTAATGACCAAAAAAGACTAAAGTATCCCCGGACACTGAAATTTCCAAATTAACTGGATTGTTGGATAAACGCTAGAGTTTCAAAAGAAATGAATTATTTGGAAGTACCGAGAGTACATGAATGACTGAAACACCATCGAGTACTTAAATGATTGAAATATTTACGTAACTTGAGATAAGTGGGATCTTGTAAAATCTTGAAATTTTTGATAGATCATAAATGATTGAAATGCCCTTGTGGGTTTGAAGTCTGACTTATGTAAATCAATCATTCTTAATACTGATACAATAATGGAAGAATATTTCACAAATACATGTTTAACCATTCGAGGCTCGTTCCAGGATAATTTGTGACAATGACCTATTCAACTATACAACACAGTTAGAACTAAATTTGAACACGTGTGAGGTGTACCTATTTGAATGTTTGGGAAGTAACACATTGATGAGACATGTTTAATGGAATGGACTTGAAAGCCTAGCAAGCCGTCAGCAAATATTCAGCACAATAAATCATCGACTTACCCTATCATGGTTAAATTATAAAATTACCCTAAGTGTTGAAATGACCATAATGCCATTTTGAGCAAAATTGACTGGAACTTTCCTAATATATATTCAGAATCTTGGTTGATCCTGATCTACCCAAACTCCAAAAATCTATCCTGATATATCTAAATTCTTGCATAGTCATGATATACCAAAAATTCTGAATGATCTTGAAGTAATTCCTAAATACCTGGATGAAGTGATGATTATCGAATTCCTTCAAAAATGGTTTTTGATTCTGAAATCGGTTTAGAATGTATTATAGTTCAGTGTCTTATTTCTGTAATTAGCAATTACCGTGAGTGATTAATTGGACCATCTAGTGTGTCTCATGTTTACATGAATAATCTCCTTGTTTGAAAACCAGTCTTTTTATTCTAATCCTAAGTGATCATGTTATCTAAAGTAAAAATACAACTTCTGGTTCCTGGTTTCAAATACAAGTGTACCCGATTCACGGGTTCTGATACTCCAATACTACTTTTTAAACATCTGTTTGTATCCTGAATTCTTGGCATACTGCTATTAATTATTGAGATAACTGTTACCGTTCAAAATCGTTTTACTGGGTACTTGGACATTGACTGAAGACTGCAGGTTCAGCCCTGATCAAGCTAGTAATTTCTCTCGTATTCGGTTTCTATGTTTTGGCTAGGGTGATTCTGCCTATTTGATTCATATGCTTCAGCTAAGGTGATTCCACTTGGGACCTAAGGTAACCCCTTAGGTCAATACCTATGCCCATTGGGCCTGGGTTAACGCTTGTATAGATGTAGTTTTGGAGAACTGCATACTGGAGTTCGGTTGGAGGGTAGTTAGTCTGATACCAAAATTTTTCATGCCTCCTCATTTGCCTCTGTCAAAATTATATAATTGTCTAAAACTTTCTGTCTATCATTCTCGATCTACGATTGTTAGGATACACCAAACCATTTGGCTTAATTCTTGTAAAATAATCTCTCCTTTATGATTCATCTGAAGTGTAGAATGCTAAACTAATTCTCAGAAGTTTAAGTACCTATTAACCATGATGTCATGATCGATATTTCAGTTTCAAGCTTTGCCTTATACCTGCATGTGCTTACAACATCTTTTGGTAGTTCTGTATTACTGAGCTTTTCCAAGCTCACGTTGTTTTTACTATCGCAGGTTAAGAGAGTTTTATAATGGTAGAGTGACTGACATCAGTGTTAGGAGTTCCCTTGACGTTGCTTGCGGAGTACGGTACTGGTACAGTTAGTGGAAATGTATGTCGTGTATTATTTTATGTCAGAGTCTGTAATATACTTTTCATATTTCTGTTTTATGATTTTCTGACAAAAAAATTTATTTTACGATTTTAAATGTATTTGAAAGAAAAGAGTTTTATTTGGATTTTTACTATGGGCCGCTCTTATGGCCCTAATGTAACCTCCTAAAATTAGGGGTTACAATTAGTACTTTTTTAACTCACACATTTATATTTGTATTTAAATTTAATAATTAACTAAATTATATTAAAAATAATTATATAAATAATAAATTAATATATAGATACTTCAAAAATGCTTAGTAATGTTATATCAAAAAAATATTTTTTATAATCTAGTTAATATTAATAGATACAAAATATTGATAACTAATAAACTAATCAAACAAGTATCGAATATAATCATGTCCTTATATGTCATTTTGTTTGTTTAAATAATCAAACAACTATTAGCTATTAGTTAATTTTATCAAACACTTTTATACAATCAGTTAATACAATCCGTTAGTCAAATTAACTAAAACAATTAATTATCAGCTAATATAATATGCTATTAAACAACTATTAGTTATCAGTTAATTTTATCAAACACTTTTATACAATCAGTTAATACAATCCGTTAGTCAAATCAACTAAAACAATCAATTATCAACTAATATAATATGTTATTAGCTATTAACTATCCGCTAATTACCAAATAAGACCCTTTAATCAAATTTGTATCTAAAGAGAAAAACCCTTAATCAAATTTGTATGGTAAATATTTGCTGGGTCAGAATCTAAGCTTGGAAGTCCAATGGACTAACTTTACCCTCAAATTTTGTGGGCTAGCCTCCTAGGCCGCCGGCGATAATATCTTCGACGGTCAAACAAACACCTTGATGTGCAAATCGAGAACAGGAAACACTACAAATAGGTAAAGTCCATTCATTTGCGAGTCAACAGCCAAAACCCCAGAAATTCCCCCTCTGGAATACAAGAAATAGAAGAAATGCTGAGGCGGTCGAGGTTGATCCTTACACTCTTCGGCGCAGTTTTGGTGGCGCTGGGGATTGGAAATGCTCTAAGGCTAGCCAAATCCAACAATTCACCTTCTGCCTTCGTCCAAAACGCCATCTTCTCCAACAAGATCGTTATCTTCTCCAAATCCTATTGTCCGTATGTCGTTTTTCTCCATTTCTTTTGCATTTACAGTTTCAATTGAACCTTTCAATGTTCATAATTTAGAATCAGGGTAACATAGTTATCTTATTACACCGCATGATCAATCTTGTAGCTATTTTAACCCCATTTTCTTTCTGGGTTTTTCTTGAAAAAGGATAATTGGACCTTCAATTCTTGCGTTTTTGTGATTAGATGATATGAATATGATGGGTTGCTTCAAATTCTTTCTCTTTGTCTTGTTCGTAGGTATTGCCTTCGCGCTAAACGAATTTTCAGTGAACTAAATGAGAAACCTTATGTTGTAGAGCTTGATCTCCGAGGTATTTGTGGATATATATGTCTGTGTGTGTACAAAAAGAGATTTTAAATGAAGCATTGACTTGTTGAGTTTTTGTTTTAGATGATGGACTAAAATCCAGTATGTCCTTCTGGATTTGGTGGGTCGAAGCACCATTCCACAAGTTTTTGTGAATGGAAAGCATATTGGAGGCTCTGATGGTTAGCTACATAGTCTCCATAGTATCTGCTTTTCCTTGACATTATACATTCATACATATAAATTGTTTATTGATTTCATTTTTCTTATTTATCTGTGACTATGTAGATCTCCGGGATGCAGTCAAAAATGGTACATTGCAAAGGCTTCTAGCTGTAAGTTGATGAACTGTTAGAAAGAAGGGAATGCAATCGTTTGGATCTGACTCCTAAATCATAATGCTGGCCGAGAATTGGAGAATCATCCGTTCCCTCTGGGTTGTGAATTTAGTAAGTTCACAGCAAGATATTGTTGAGTTCTCTGTGATAATGGCATGTCTCTTTGAGGTTATCTTATATTTCTTCGTCGTTATGGAAGACTATGATATAGGTCTTGATTTCACTGTAAATGCAGGAGTGGGGAGGGGGCTATGACTTTGATTTAGTTTTCACATAATCTGTACTTACTTCCAATAAATCCGTTTTGCTATTTTGTTGTTTCTTGATAAGTTGATAAAGTCACCAGAAAATGGAGACCTTAGTTGTTTTAGTGATGGTTTTTGTCAAAAATTGCTTGCCTGGAGAAGGTTGTAGTATATAATTTGCTCATCAACGGTAACGCCCCATCAATTTATGGGACTTCTGATGGCATGGAGATGATTTCCTCAGACGGCTAGCCATTAGATTGTCCAAACCATCTGATTCTGATAATAAATATATGTGTTTGTGTGTTTATAAGTTCTTTTTTGCCCTTTGATTAGATGAATGCTTGGGGCTGTAGCTATGGACCATATGCAAAAGTTGCAATGCTGTAAAGGAATTCAATATTGCATATTGAGTAAATGTATTGTCCCTTTTTTTTTGACTAAAAATGTATTGTCCTTTTGATGCATAGATTTGAATGAAGAATCATGTGGAAATGTTTGATCTTGAAAGGAAAGAAATTTGCATTGGATTGAACAAGATTTTGAATAATAATTAAATCACTCTGATTAAAGGATTTTCCCAGAGTTGTGCATAATAGTTGGCACTTGGGAGAACGTCTCCTAGATTTTCCCACCAATTCTCTACAAATTTGCCCCAGCAGCCCAGCCACCAGTAAATGTGATTATAAGCATCAACTGATTCTTCACTTGTTTGACTTGCTCCTGCAAGGATTATTAGCTGATTTTAAATGCTCACTCAATGGATGGCTTCAAATTCAATGTTGGAAATCACTGTACCAACTCCCCTTATCATTGGATTAGTATAAATGAAAAGATTTTTATGATTAAAAATATTTTTAATATTACCAGTAACTAGTTGATCTAGTAGGATAAGACATTAGTCCCTTAAGCAAGATTAGAAGTTTTAATCTTGACATTGTGAATGAAGAAAACAATGTTTGAAGAGTTGCTTCTATAATGAGCTTTTACAAAATCTGATTCGAATTAATCGATCAATAGATCAGAGAAAACTGGGTTTGAAGTTTCAATTCCCTTTGTGAATGTTTTATTATATCATGTATTCCATCATACATACATGATTGAGCTACAATTTTTTAAAAATATAAAAGCAAAAAAAACAAGAAAGCTGATCATGTGCAACTGCAAGTGGACATGCTTTAGGTCGATCCAGAGATGCAAATTTCCAGTAGTAAATTAGGTCTCTGTCGGTAACAAATAAAATAACCTTAAGACTATTCTATAAGCTTTGATTACAAACCTACTCGTCGTTTTCTCATCAATTATGTATATCTTATTAGCCTCCTCTCAAATACTCACCATTTCCCATTTTCTTGGTTTCCCATCTCCAATGGCTGAAGCTGTTTCCTGCTTATCCTCTGCTACAAGAACATGCCAAGTGCCTGAACGAGCAAAGCTGCATATTGCCATGAATGTTTTTCAGCTTGGTTATGCTGTGAATCATGTAATTATGCGAGTTGCTCTTAATATGGGCGTAAGCAAGCTTGTTTTCCCCTTTTATAGGAACATCTTGGCCCTGCTTGCCTTGGCTCCCTCTGCATATTTCCTAGAAAAGTATGCCATTTGTTGGAGTGCAAAATCAAGCATCTTTTCCATTTGGGGTTCTATTTATTTCCCACAAGCTCTTAAATCTTGTTTGTTTTGCAGGAAAAAAAGACCACCACTGACCATTTATTTTCTGATACAGTTCTTCCTCCTTGGATTTATAGGGTAGGGTATGAACTGTGAATCATTTATGAACAATTTTCCAGTTTTTGTATTGATCAATGAAGTTATCTAGTTTTGTTTTTCTGTTTTATCAGAATAACTATGAATCAAGGATTTTACATATTTGGCTTAGACAACACATCGCCTGCTTTAGCTTCTGCAACTGAGAATTCTGTCCCAGCTGTGACTTTCATCATGGCTTCTTTACTTAGGTGAGAGATAGACCCTTATTACTTAGACTTCGGATTAATATCGGATTCGGGTGTACTCATTTCCCCCCAAAATTTCGTATATTCGAAGAATCGTACTCGTATCCGTATTTTAGAACAATGGTCTGTCTTTTTTCTTTGAAGGATGGAACAAGTGCACTTGAATCGTAAAGATGGAATAGCTAAGGTGATGGGAACTCTTGCTTCAGTAGCTGGAGCTTTAGTTATAACCCTTTACAAAGGGCCAATCGTTTATAGCCCGAATTCACCTTCAAACAAGCCACTTTTTTCGTCTTTTGGAGATGCAAAAGGGAAGAACTGGACCATTGGTTGCATATGTCTCATAGGCCATTCCCTTTGTTGGTCAAGCTGGATCGTTTTACAAGCACCGGTCCTAAAGAAATACCCGGCTAGGCTCTCTTTCGTTTCGTACGCTTGCTTTTTCGCAGTTATGCAGTTCGGTGCCATTGCAGCCTCCATTGAAAGAGACCCCCGAGCTTGGCAGGTTCACTCTGGCAGTGAAGTCTTCACTATTGTCTATTCGGTCGGTATTGGCAACCTTAAAACCGAAAACCTCAACAGTATTAATCATTGTATTTTGTTGAGCTTACAATTTGTGTTCGATGTTGAGCAGGGACTCATAGCTTCAGCAATGGTGTTTGCATTACAAATCTATGTTGTTGATAGAGGGGGTCCTTCGTTTGTCTCAATGTATTTACCTCTGCAGACCTTACTTGCAGCTTTAATGGCGACCGTTACATTGGCTGAAGAATTCTACATGGGAGGGTATGTCTTAACATCCGAGCATCCATTGTTGCCTGCAATGATACTTCGATTCGATATCTGAATTTTAGTTACCATATCGAAAGAATGAAAGAGTTCGAGTAATATAGTTGCTACATATGTGAAATTTGCAGGGTTGTTGGAGCAGCACTGATAATAGCTGGATTGTATCCGGTGATCCTAGGAAAAAGTGAAGAGAGCAAGTTCATGTCTGAAAATGAACTGATTTACTCGACGTCTGAAAGTGACGACTTCGAATCCACCTTCATTCGGCCATTGCTTGAAGCCCCTGGGAAATAAATTGCAGAGTTGAGGGACATTGATACATTCTCAGCTTCATGGAAAAACAATCATTTGATCCACACTAATGGCATTAGGGATCATATGAAGCATCCGCTGCTATTCAAATTGAAAGACAAAAATCACAACGCTTATACATATATAACATTCTTCATAGATGCTGTAACCCCTTAAATTTAACCTAATTTTTTAGGTTAAATCTTATGAGTCAAGTTTGAAAAATTTCCCCTTAAGTAACAAATTTTAGGTTTTCTTATCTATAAATCAAAATTATTATTAAATAATAATAATTACCATAAAATATCTCAATTAATGTCGAGCTCAATCATTAAAACAAATTCTAAGTATTTAAATAAAAAATTTGTATTAAATCCGAAAACGCGTGCGGAAACAAAATCTCAATTTAAATGTCCCAAATGTCCGAATTACAAAATGTTCCAAAATTGTTAAATCATTAACCCGAATAATTGAAAAGAGTTCGTACTGAATAATAAATTATCTAAGTAAAAAGCGAGAAGCTCCAAGTACCGAGTCGCCTAATCAGTCTGAGAATCTGAAAGAAGAAACTATGGGGGTGTAAGCTAAAGAGCTTAGTGTGTCTCTAAAGTGCAAGCAACACAAAAACAAAACAACATTTTTATTTTCTGATAAAGGCTTTTCTGAATGAGTAATAAATCCGATAAATCCAAATCATAATGTTATGATGTCTGATGCATGACTCAATACCCGACTATCGGATATCATACAAAGTGGAGGTTGCTCTCGCCAGAGTGGAGGTTTCCCTCGCTTTTTTCAAACACAATTCCGAACCCATGACACATGATATGATTTGTAAAATCATAATTTCGAACTCTTACGAGTGTCTTTTTTTTCGAAAATCCGATGCTTGATTTTAAAAAACACAATTTAATATGTCATGCATGATGTTTCAAAACATTCTCAAATCACAACCAATCAGACAATAAATCAAGCAAGATATAAAATATTATTTTACAAAAATAGCACAGTAAGAAACACACAAACATATGGCACAGGAAGAGACACACCTTAGCAAGTAGTAGCTCTAATACCGAGAAAAAACGCACCTCATCCTCAGGTCTAGCGAAATCATAACCTAAGGTGTGTCTAGAAGAACGTGCTAAAAATACAAATACTAAACTAAAAGAATACTCACGTGCGGATCTAGAAGAACGTGCAAGAACAGTTCGACAGGGGAAGAAGGTGACAATTCGTCAGACTCACGATCTGAAGAGTAGATCACCCTAATCACAACAATTATCTTAATCAAAATCCCATAATAAATTCTCAACGATCAACAGGTCAAGTCAGATCGATTTTAATCAAACTATAAATCGAATCAATGATACAGTTCAAGATAACTTTTATAATTCTATCATGTAATAATTACATGGTTATTAAATCATATATATATATATATATATATGAAATCTGTGAGCAGCAGTCTATATGTATATCAGGATATAATATACCTATAATAAAATACTATAGGTAAAAACAATTTAACAGTAATAAATTAAGATTGTTATCATTTAATACATCACATATTCCTATACGAATCATGGAATTATGGACTGTAAAAGCTTTACCTATTTATTCCTTGCATTGAACTGAAGAATTCGTTTGAAATTGGATTGAGTTAACAAACAGATAAGTGTTTGTAAATCGGGTGTGACAATTTTGCAATTTGGGTAAGACTGAAACGTGCCAGACGAACAAGTGAACAATCAGTAGAGGTGATAGTACTTCTATGGTCTGATTTACAGACGTGTAATAAGGACAAGGAAGGGGCTTCGATGAACGAGGGTTCGAGGAGAGGATATGGGAGATGATGCGGCTGCAGGATGGAATGAACGATAGAGAAGTCTTAGGGTTGAAGGGAATTAAATACCATCTTCAAAGGGTTAAACGCAAGCTAAGGGCCTCTAAGCTTAACCACTTTTCAAAAAAAAATCCTCAAGTTCTGAATTTTCTCAATTTAGCCACTTAATCTAATTAATCTCAATTAATCCCCAAATTAAGCCATGTTTTCGATTCAAATTCCTAAGTTTTAATTAGGGTTTCAAGTTTTAAATTCCCAATTTTTAGGGTTTTGAATTTAGGAATTTCAAAATTTAGGGTTTTTCAAATTGAGGAATTTTTGGGTATTACAACTCTCTCCCTTAAAAGAAATTTCGTCCACGAAATTTTCAGATTTAACAACAGATTCCCAAACTACCCTACACATTCTTATTCTTCTCCATTCTAAAATTCATAATCCATCATCACCAAAAAAAATAAGAACTGAACACATCAAAAAGTACCTGCTAAGCCATTGTGCATATCATCATATCCAACGTGAGATCCGGTCAAATATACAGAACCTGGTTGTCTAGCCTCGGATCTAACTGATCCACCTCTCTGTGCATGTCTACCCCTACTAGCAATACAGAAGCAGTTGATCGAAGTTGCCCTCTACCTCAACGAGCTGCCTAAACCGATACATGTGCCTAACTCTGCACAGATGAACCAGTAGGTGAACGCAGACAATTCTTCAAGTAATGATCCTGAGAACCACATCTAAAACACGCTCTGCTCATCAATCTGCACTTTCCATTATGCTTCTTATTGCAATAACCACATAGAGAAATAGGTCGACGAACTTTTGAACTACCCAAGCTACCAGACAGAATTGCTTGTACTGCAGGTCTCACATTCCGATGACTTTGAGGAACAAACTCATCTATAGGCCTCTTTCTAGTCAAGTTGACAAAACTATGATGAATATATGTGTCTGGTTACTTTTTGGCTTGACTAGCATTTTGAAGTTCCACCTCTTTCATGAGTGCATCTATCCTCTCAGCAGTCTTAGCTCGACCAATTAGCTCGCTGAACACCTTATCATGATGTGTAGCAACTTCTCTCTGAAGCGCTAAACGAAGCCCACCCAAAAACCACTTACACTTATCTTTTTCGGTCGCAACTAACCCCGGAACATATTTGGCCAACCTCAGAAACTCTATCTCGTAGTCATTCACCGACATATCGTTCTGCTTTAAATTTATAAAATCATCGCGACATCTTGCTAAGAACCCGGCTCCCACATATCGATCTTGAAATGCCTGTCGAAAAAAACTCCCATGTGACCTGACTAGATGAAACAGTATCTACCACAGACTCTCACCAATTTTGTGCTTCACCCTCAAGCAGGGATACATCGGCCCTCAATTTTTTATTAAAAGGGTAATCCATCTCAACAAACAAGCGTTGCAACTTCTTTAGCCAATACTCAGCATCAGCTGGATGTGTACTAGTTTTACCCTCAAACAATTTCATCCCAGCAGCTAAAATTTTTGTAGATACGGGTTTTCTAAAACCCTCTGACTGGCGGAGATAACGCAACAACTCTTGGTGCACCGTGGCACTATTTGGCTGAACTGTTTCAACATCCTCAACATCATGCGAGTCATCGCTCCCAATCTAATGTCCTTCCATCGGCTCGACCTCATTATCCGATATCTCATTCTGATTTTCCATCTCATCAGAAGAAGGTAAGTGGTCCCTCACAGAAGCGGCGGTACGACCCCGGCCTCGACCACTCACAAAGCTAGAACTCATACGCAGTGGCATAGTAGACTATCTACAAAAGGTAAGACCTAGAGTTAGATTTGATACTGGAGTCTCGGATTTTAAAACACATTGAAAACGGTAAAGTCAAAATCACATAATATCGTAGTATATTTTTTAGAAAATTTCCATTTATCTCAAAATATTTCAAATACATGCAGAAGTCAAAAATTATTTTAAAAATAACTTTTGTGAGCCTCACGGTATAATATTCCAAATTTTAGCTAGTGGCCAAAATATAAATTTTAAAAGTTTTGGGTGTAAAGTATAAACTTTGGAAAAGTTTGAGGACTAAAGTGTAAATTTTCCCAACAAGTAATTTTATTCAGAGTAAATCGGATCGAAATAGGTACCTTGATATCGGTTTTAAGAATTAAGATGCAGAAAAAGGTACCGAATTTGGATCGAATGAAATTGTTAAGCGTGCTCAGGCCAGAGAAATGCAAGGATGGGTGACCTTCGGGAAGGTCCCATAAAAGTGTTTCTGGTCGATATTTAGGACTCGGTAAGAGAAGAGAAAATTCGTATGGATTATCGATAAATGAATTCTAAGAGAAATTTTATTCTATGAAGATTTTCGATAAGTATAGGGAAAATTCGTATTAAAGAAGTCTTAGGGTTGAAGGGAATTAAATACCATCTTCAAAGGGTTAAACGCAAGCTAAGGGCATCTAAGCTTAACCACTTTTCAAAAAAAAATCTCAAGTTCTGAATTTTCTCAATTTAGCCACTTAATCTAATTAATCTCAATTAATCCCCAAATTAAGCCAGGGTTTTCGATTCAAAATTCTAAATTTTAATTAGGGTTTCAAGTTTTATATTCTTAATTTTTAGGGTTTTAAATTTAAAAATTCCAAAATTTAGGGTTTTTCGAATTGGGGAATTTTTGGGTGTTACAGATGGCACAACATGCGAATCAATTCTTTTATTATTATTATTATTATTATTATTATTAATGTTGAAAGAAACACAGAGGGTGCCTTCTCTGAGTTCGAATAGCCAACATTTCTTGGTTTATTTTACAAACAAAAATGGTTTGGACAATCATTTTGTCGGTCGTTATGTTATAATATTCGTGAATATAAAGCACGCCCCTGTTTTGTAATTTTATAGTATTAATTACTGTTGAAGAAAATCAAATCGTATTAATCAATAGTATTAGTTTAAGTAAGCATTTTGTGAACTGATAATAGAATCCATATTATATTTATTTATAAATGATGTAAATCAAAGACAATATTAGATCTGAGTTAATTGATTAAAGAGTCGAATGCAAATTATTTATAGAAAAAGATAGAAACACATAAATTGTCACCAAATTAAGCAAAATCGATCTTTTTAACTATTGAAGTTTTAAAAATTATAAAATGATAATAAAACTTGCCGAATTGTTATAGAATGATAACTAAACGTCTTAAAATAGTGATAAATTTAGATAAATTACTAGTTTAAGGATTATTTTGTAACATTTCAATAAATTTAATGATCATTTTGGAATTTCTAAAACTTTAGTGGTCAAAAAGATTGTTTTTGCTTAATTTAGTGACCATTTGCATACTTTACCCAAAAATATTACACAAATAATTTGATACACTAATTAGGGGTGAAAATAAAATTGGCCTAAAGTAATATTGTGGACTGCTCCGCTAATAATTTTGAAAACGTGGACAAACTGATAAAATCATACGAGATTGTTAACCTTTTCTAACTAAGGACGTGAGTTGTGATAATCGGTACATGAACCGTATCATAAGACAGACGAAAAGTATGTCATAAGACAAACAAAAATCTTATCATAAAAATTGACTAAACAAAACTCAACAAGATGTGTTAAAAAAAAATTCAAAACAAAAAAAAAATCTTATTGAGAACAAAATGGTCTGGCAATCAACACAAGACAAGTATAATCGTCGGTAACGCAAAAGAATAAAAGAAAAGGCTAAGAAGAGCGGTGATGGAGAAGAGAGAAAAGAGAGCTGCTATTTCCAGTTGTATCTTAAAATATTGTCTATATTATTAAAAAGGCTTAAAGGAAGCTTAAAAGAAAAATAAGTGTTCAATTTTTTTTTTTTTTGAATTGTAAGTGTTTAAAATATTTTTTGATAAAAATAAGTGTCTAAAGTTTAAACCGTTACAATTTTAAGTGCTCAACCGTTTAAAAAAATGGTTACCCAATAAGAATGTAACATGTGCCATGCTTTTTTATTATTATTTTAAAAATTAAAAAAGAATATAATTTTTTAAAAAAACTCAAAATTTCCAAAAAATTTCTAAATCCCTAATACCAAAAACCACAAATTCTCTAAATTGCCACCGTTGTCGCCGCCTTCGCTATCGCCGAACACCACCACTGCCGTCATCGGAAACAGCTGCTCATTTCCCCAACCATCCATCGCCGATAACCAATGGGAGGGTGCCAATTGGACGGTAAACGTGAATGATTCTATTCGAATGATGTTCGATTAACACACTTAGACGATGGGTTATTGAGAAAAATGGGCGATGACCTTTGACGACAACATTGGTGGGGTCCGACGACGGCAACAGCAGCAATTTAGAGAATTTGTGGTTTTGAGTATTAGGGATTTGGGGTTTTTTGGGAATTTTGAAAATTTTGAGTTTATTTTTTAAAATTATATTCTTTTTTAATCTTTAATATAATAATAAAAACGTGTCATGTGTCACGTTCTTATTATGTAACGATTTTTTTAACGGCCGGACACTTAAAATTATAACGGTTAAAATTTTAGACACATATTTTTACAAAAAAAATACTTTAGTGACTTAAAGTTTAAAAAATGTACAATTTGGGCACTTATTTTTTATTTAAGCCTATTAAAAAAATGCGGTTAACAAATATCTCTATGGCATTTTTCATTCACGTATCTTGTACTACCAAATTCTCTTTCAAGGACTTAAATTCAGCAAAAAACATTCGCATTAAATTCAATATCTCGAAAATAACTCTAATAGCCTAGCAGTCATTATCAATTCCACTTCAAGAAGCTATTTATGAAACAAGAGTGAAACTGGTTGTAATTTCATGGAAAATAGATGAAACTAGTTAGAAGACGAACCGGGTGCACTTTTTTGGTAAAATGCAGCCGGTTCTCTACTTCAGATACCACAGGCAACTATTGCATTCTCCACATTGTTGTAAAATGTGGTTAATTTGGTTATAGCTAGTGCCTCTCCATGAAGCGATGTTCTCGTGGACTTTGTTATATGAACTTCTACATAATCACCGACAGCAGGAATCCGTTTGCCATCCGTCCGATTATCTCGATCCAGCAAAGGAAGATTAGCAAATGAAACTTTATGGCCTCTATCGCTTTTTCCCACAAGCTCCGTTTCTGCAGCTTTCCTATTCGGTCCTTCAACCAGAACAAGTTGGATGGTTCCCACCTGAGAGTCATAACGCTGACAAGTGCTCTCATGGAAAGCCTTGATAAGTTCGGTGAGCCTTCTTTGCTTCACTTCTTCAGGAACATCGTCGGAGTAGTTTCTATGCGCATGAGTTTTCTCTCTCATGCTGTATGCAAACATGAATGCCATATCATAACCAACTGCCTTTATAAGACTTAGTGTGTCTGCGTGTTCCTCCTCTGTTTCACCACAGAAACCTGCCCAAAGAAATCCAGATAATAAGAGTGCAACTTAGGAACCTGCACAAAAATTCATATAGATTGATCATGGATATTCATTACCTAGGATTCCTCAATGATATGCCCAAATGCTTTCTACCAACCCTAGAATCTGAGTCTCTTAATTAGAAGATTAAATTTATGTATGTTTTAACTCCTACTTTAACAAAGCATGAAAATAAGTATCAACTTGGCTCACACTGTCCCAAGCCTAGTCTTGCAGTCTCTTTCGCTTGATTTAAAACATGGATACCTTTAAACAGTAATTGCGGAAAAAACATTTTCCCAATAACAAAAAACAGAAATTTCCATTGAATTTTCATACTGATCTGAAAGAGTCTGCTTGAAACAAGGCTGAAAAGGCCAACTGCCTACATTTCATATGCAAGTATATTAACTGAAATAGTAAACCACACTAACATAATAAAACCTTACCACAAATAAAATCACTGCTTATTCCGACATCTGGAATGATTGCATGTATCTTTTGAACAAGCTCTAAATACGCCTCTCTAGTATACCCCCGATGCATTCTTTCGAGCACAGTGCTACTCCCTGTTTGTGCAGGCAAATGTATACACTTGCAGATATTATGTCGATCTCGCATCACATAAAGTAACTCATCTGGAAAGTCTTTAGGGTGTGGGGATGTATATCTGAACCTCATCTCCGGAAACTCAGTAGAAAGTTGATCTAAGAGATCAGCAAACCGCAAGCCCGTATGTTTCACCTTACACATGCTCTTAAACCCTTCACTCAACTCCCAACTATTTCCCGGTTCAACTTCTTTTTCACTTCCAGATGTATCATTATAACTATTCACATTCTGCCCAAGAAGTGTTACCTCCTTCACACCTTTTTCCCAAAGCTCCCCCACCTCCTTCACTATAGACTCCACGGGTCGTGACCTCTCTCTACCTCTAGTAAACGGAACAATACAAAACGAGCACATATTGTTACACCCTCTCATCACAGACACGAAAGCCATAACCGCATTTTTTGATATCCTAACGGGACTAATATCTGCATATGTCTCCTCGAGCGAAAGAAGAGTGTTGATCCCTTTCCGACCGTAATCAACCTCTTCCAACAACCTCGGCAAATCTCTATAAGCATCCGGTCCGCATACCACATCGACCATCTTATCAGCATCCAGAATCTTATCCTTTAACCTTTCAGCCATACATCCTAACACCACCACTTTCGGCGGGCGCAAAGACTGCGACCTTCCTGTATCTACATTACTCTTCCAACACCTCTTTAAAAACCAAAAATAGTTAAGCCTTTGCCACACTTTTTGCTCAGCATTGTCCCGTATGGCACAAGTATTAATAAATATAATCTCAGCACTCTCAGGAACTTCCACCGTTTCACTATATCCGGCATTCTTCATAATAGAAAGCACAATTTCCATATCATTTATATTCATTTGACATCCATACGTCTCGTGATAAATCCTACCTTTTAAAGCAACTTCCGCAACCGATTCATCACCAGGCAAAATACTAAAAATCCAAAACAAAACAAAAACAAAAGTGCAGCAAATTCAACTTATAATTTTCATGCATAAAGCAGAAAATATGCGAAAAAAAAATCGGAAAAAAGAGAGAACAAAGTAATTTGACTTACTCGAGCGGCGGTTGAGAGGCGGTGAGGGAAGATTGAGCGGTGAAGCGATGGAGAGAGCGGACGTCGGCGTCGAGGAGGTGGTGAGAATGAGAGAAGCTTCTGGAAACATCGAGCGCGAAGGATTTTTTGATTGGCCTGTGAGAGATACGGCGATGAGAATTGAGATTGAAAGCGAAAGGCGTTGAAGAGAAGAATCTAAGAGAGTTGAAACGACATCGTTGATGGATTCTGAAGCAGCAGCCAGGCTGGCTGAAAACGGACGCCATTGGAACCACTTCTTTTGTGTGACTGCTCTGTGTTTGCTCCTCTCCCAACTCAATTGGATAGAGGACGGTAGGGGGGAAGAAGAATTGGAAGGGCCCAAAACGCAGCGTTTGGTCAGCGAAGTGCACGGGGGGCATTATGGACATTTTGATGAACATTCACCGAAACGCAGCGCTTCAGCTTCAACAAATAAATGTGAGAGGGTATCTTGTTCCAAGTTGAGCTCTTTTAGCTAAGACAGTTAAAAAAAAAAGGCTACGACTTAGTTGTGCGGTTTCTTGATTATAATTTATATGGAAACAACCACAAAATCTCCCCAGAAATGTGAATAAGCAGGCCAAAAATTTCCGTTGCCGGGACTTGAACCCGGGTCTTTCGGGTGAGAGCCGAATATCCTAACCAGCTAGACTACAACGGAATGATGAAATGTGGATATACTGAACATTTTTATTCAACATATTTTTTGGAGGAAAGCGGGTTTCCCACCCTCTGCTTTCCTATCTTTTGCATTGCATCACTTTCCGGCTCGACCGGACTTTGTATTTTCATTATCTCTAGAAAGGTATGTCTTTTCCACTCGAATTTTCCATGTTTGATTTCAGCTTTAAATGCTCCCTGCTGACGAGAAATTATACCATAGGCTTGTCACCCCACATCATCTATGGTCTCAACTAATAAAAATCATCTATTTTAATAATTTTTTTCATGTTATCTTTTTATCAAATGAAAATTCACATTGTAAAAGTTATTTTTTAAATTTAATTTACAGTAAATATAAATAAATTTTCGTTTGATAAAAAGATGACATGAAAAATTTATTGAAATTGATAATTTTTATTAGTTAAAACCGTGAATGACATGACGAGACAAGCCTATAAATATAATTTCTCACGGATAACGCTAAATAATCTTGAACTGTATGTTGAATTATTCTTACATTTGCTTAGCCTTGAATTTCTTAATTTATGTTGCTTTCTAGCCGTGGTTAATTGGTGAAGATAAAATCGCAGTCTTTAGCGGGATTTTGATTGTATATTCTTAAGGCCTTTTCAAGCTGCCCTGTTAATTGGGTGATATGGAAAGGCAATGAAATGTTCCTTTTAGATGGTTTCAAGCAGTTTGAACGAATGCTTTCATTTTAGATTCAACGTTTATGGACTATTTATTATGTTTTTTTTTTTGCCAACTATAGATAAACAAGGATGAATTTCATTATTGGACTCTATGAACAAATAAGAAATAACACCTACTAATCCTCATCAATTCAGACCTCACGAAACCACTTTAAAAATGAAAAGAAAACGCACCACACCATATATATGAAAGATTTTTGTATGCTATTTCAGGTCAGTGGTACTGATATATTGGCATGTGAAGCAGGGTGCATATTAATGTTATCAAAAATCGAATGGGGTGGTTTTTTCTCCAATCAGTGCAAAACATTATGAAAATAGAAGAAAAATGTATAATCTTCATACCTGTAGTTCAATGATATTCACGTCAATGAAATTCTTCCTTCCTTCTCGATCTCATGAATTCATTGTTGATGTTGACCAATAGAAAGAGTGCAAGGAAAAATAAGAACAAAGTAGATGTCTTCTTCAATCATTCTTTCTTATTGGTTTTAATAATTTGAGCACATTTTCGTAAACAATAAATGTTATCGAAGAAGCAGGGACGTTTTTCAGAAGGTTCGGGGTTATCCCTTTGTAAAACCCGCGAAGACCCTCAAACCTGCAAGCATTCAAATACAAAAAAAATCAACTTGAGGAAGGAAATTGCAAATAATAATATTCAGTGTTTAAATACAGATTATAGTTTATCCTCAGTTATAAGATGGAAAATTTGTGTTACGACATGTTCTCACCGTGCAGTATCCTTCACAACATGCCAACTATTCATATATCTTGGAATTCCCTCGTCGCTAGGTCTTTGCTGAAAAAGATAAAGAAGAATTTCAAATTACAGCCTTTGATACAAACCAACAGCTAGTTGCAAATCATATCCGAAAGTGTCAGACAGGCAGTCCAACTTATTCATCAATGTTTAAGGAACATCCATGCAGTCTCATGAAAGCTTTGTTTATTCCTAATTAAGGAATTTCAGTACGCCAATTGTATTCATAAATGAAAGGTTGTAAATTTTCCTTTACCTGTGTTCGAGTTCGAATAACCTGAAAAAAAAATTAAAAAAATACACATTATAAGGCACCATGACCAGCCAGCTCAGAGAAGATTATTATATACAAAAACTTCAACCACTTAGAACAATGCATACCTGAAATGGATATGTAATAAGAATGGCAGCAATTTTAGACGACCCCCCAAGCACTGCGTAGTCAAATGAGTTCTGTGCAAAATGATAGAACCATGAGACTGAAAAAGATCTTGATACTTGATAGTATCAACTATCAAATTCAAATTATCAAAGTCATTAAATATCTCCAAATCTATTTGAGTTTTTTAAACCATGTATTCCCCAAAACACAATAAAGACACTACAAGCACATGGCACAAATCACAAGTTTGTTTGTCATTTGTTATGCATGTAAATCTGAATTTTAGACAAACCGGAACTGCATTTACATACCAACAAATTACTGGCACTTTCAGATTTCTGTTTTCTTGCTTTATAATCAACCATTACCCTACGCAGTTCCTCGTATGTTGCGAACTGAATAGCTCCATGAGAGACCTGCTAAAGTCCAAATGTGCAGTAAATTGCAAAAGACTCGAAAAAATGAAAAGCTTGAAAAAGATTTGAACATACCCATGTTGGATACATACCCAAGTCAAACACTCACATTTGAGTCCCAGTAACATAGGTATTACTTAAACAATTTGGTGGGTAGGAGTGTGTGTGTGTGTAATATATGATGTAAAAAGCAGGATAAAAAATAAGAGTAAAACAGCCAGAAAATTACCATCAATAGACCCGGACCAAGTCCTTTATAAAGTGCAGTCCATCCTTCCTCTCTCAATATTGTTCTCAAGGCATCTGAAATAATTAAGACAAAACAATATTGAGGAAATAGCAGCAACAGAAATGAACAATAAATGCACCAGATAACCATTTTGCATGGAATAAAATTCCGGGAGAAAACATTAAGGCACTAAAAGGTTTTATGTTGAAAAATATAAACACCTGCTGATCACCTATCATTTTCAAAAGTGGCTGATTTCTCATCAGTGCTCAAAATCGTATATGTTTAACAGAGTTAAATCATCTCTAGAAATATCAATCGGCACAAGAAATCTATAAAGAAAATGGTGTCTTCAAAAAAATCATGCATCGACATCTCGTAGGACCAATGGTATCAATTCAAATGGCTTGCTAGGACTTGCAGTCAGAGTTACTATAACTAGCCAGGGAAATGGTTATCGGCTTATCGCAGACTCGGAGCATATTGCTAGCAAGTTAATGTAAGATGAACTGACCATAAATACCAGTATAACGTCTATTTTGATTTAGAGGATTCTGAAGCTGCAATCTTGTTTTAATAAGCCAAATAGGATTTGTGCACAAGGAAACCTGTAAAATGCCACAAGATTCAAATTGCTAATAGAATACAAACTGTAAACTATCTCAATTAACAACAATTACAGGCCAGTCCAACCTAGCATCAGATGAGAGAATACGAGTAGATGACTAACTAAAACCAAGACAACACAATTAGCATCCAACTCCAGCAACATCTACTGACATGCTATTGTCGGTTAGCATCTTAGACCATATCCTAAAAGATTTAAAGCTCAGTTATTAGCAAATTTTACTGTTAAAGAAAATTCTTTGTCTTCTAATATCAGCTATCAGTTTTGATGCTATTAATAAGTATGAACCTTCCAGTTTTCCACCAAGTCATGTTATTAGAAGTTTATATACACACCAAAGCTCCGGCTTCTGCAGCGGAAGCAAGATGAAGGCCAGAGCTAAGCTTCTCCTCTCTGTTTGCAGAATACCTTTGTTTAGCTCTGCCATAGCTACAAGGAATAACAATAGAACCACATATTATTGATTGTCACAAAACATTTCTCAACCTATAAAAATAATTCATATATGTATATAGATACAATAGCCAAATGTACTGTAATCAAGCGGTTGAAAACACATAAAGTAAAAGCTGAAGTATATAACAAGTAAATTTATAGTGACACTTACAAGAAGAAATATAAACCCCATGAAACAGTGGATCCTAAAACTGCTGGAAGAAAGCCAGCATAAAGCCCTTTCAAACCCTACATGATCAAAAGCTGTTAGCTATCAAAAGAAAAAGGGGATTTACAAAGAGGAACTGTAATCTCCAATGAAAGTTAGAAAGACACCAACTTTTGATGAAGACAATACGAACAGGAAGTACCCCAAGACTAAGCAATTTTGGTTAATTGAGTATATATACTGTATACATACATATAATCACATAATTCCGTGGTTATATGACAAATTCAGTAGCTTCAGAATGCTAGTAATATTTAAGCAATACAATTTGATAAGCTAAACTAACCAGAACAAAGGGGGAACTGGAAAAGGTGCGAACCTCTAAGCGAGTGATGGTAAAAATGGCGTGGGCGGTGTTCTTGTAAGTCGGGAAATTGGAAACTCGACCGTCGTTAACTATATAAAATTCAATCCAATTATCGCCAAAAAAGGCTCAAACATTTTTGACTAAGCTATTGCGAATACGGAGAGAGAGAATGTAAGAGAACAACCTTGAAATCTCGTTCGGACGATGTCCAGAGGGTACACCGCGGCTACGGTGGCGAAGCCCGCCACCGCACCGGCGGTTGCAGTTTCCCATTGCCACTGTGATTGTGACATTTCATTAAAAAAATAAAAAGGAAAAAAAAAGCAACGGCGGCGACTACCAGCTAAAGTAGCAGCAAAAACAGGTTGGGGACCTCGACCGCCGATCGCATCTGGCGCTACCGTTATTTCTGGTTCTGGTTCTGGTTCATTTTATATGGGCTCTAAAGCTAATTTGTTTACAGAAATTCCCAGGGGTCTCTTTATGGGTCATCAAGCAACAAGGAACGAATCCACCCGACCTTTCTTTTCTTTTTTCAAAATTACACACATGGTCACTAATGTTTGAATAAGTTTCCTTTTAGATCATTGAAATTTGATAAATTATGTTTCAATTTATAATAAATAATCAGATCGTCTATTAATATTTGGTAAGTTAATGATGTAACACATTAATAAAAAATTTAATATCTATTTTATCGCTTAAACTATTGTTAAAATGTCAATTTGATCCTTTAAATATTCAAAATTCAAACCTTCAACAAAAATCTTAAACGCCACTTCTCTCTCTCTCCAAAAACTATTTCCCTTGCAAACCTCTTCCTCTTTTTAGAGGTGTTTATCTCCGAGTACCCGATTCTCTCGGGTACTATATATGCCAGTTCATGTTCAGTCTCACTTTAAATAGATACACGTTAAATTCAGGTACTCAGAAAATTAGGTAACAGGTATTCGATTTATATTTTTATTTATTAAATTTAAAAGTTTTAAAAAATCACATAGTAAACACATAAAATTTAAAAGTTTATAATATATAATCAAAACATAAAAAATAGTGATTTAAAGTTAGTTTTAAGATGAAATATTTAGATATATATATATATATATATTAAAGTTTATCACCAAAAAGACATTAAAAATATTAATCTCGTTCTTCTTTCGAATCCTGATATGGGAATGCAATACTTCTCTATTTTGAAAATTTTAGCTTAAAAGTACATAATACAAATATAGAAATAATTTAGAGATTTAAATTTAATTTTAGGTTAAAATATTAAGGAACCTAAAATAAAAGTATAATTTAAAACTAAAAAAATAAATATATTAAAAATACCGGGTCGAGTACCCGATTACCAAAAAATTTCAATCCAGACCCGGCCCAACTACCCGAAAAAAATTCTGAGTCGGGCAATTACCCCACTTTTTAAGGTTCGTGTCGTCGGGTCGAATTAACCGGGTCGGATATTTTTTAACACCCCTACCTCTCTCCGTCTGATTTCTCTCTACACCATAAGCTTCTCAATGGTTTGGATTGAGCCTCAATTGTCGCAGATTTTTTTAATTCTAATCTTATATATTTTGAAATATTACATAATTTTATACATAAAAAAATAAACTCAAGTATTATGATTTGACAAAACCTCGGTACGATTTCTAAGTTCCGCAGCCGAAGTCTCGATAGTGTTCTTCGAGTTCAAACAATAATATCGGTTCTCAAAGTACATTACAACAAAGCATCAAAAATGAGGATGGCTAAAACAATGTTCACCTAAGCATATTGGTAGATGCAGCCTCTGGGTGGTAGTGAAGCATTTCAGTCCACATCATCTCCCTAATCATCGGTTCTCCCATGTTCTCGTTTATCTCGAGATCGATGGGGACTTGAGCAGGTGGATTGCTCCTCGGATCATACAGCCCTGATAGGTAAGGATGTAGGAGTGCTTCTGTGACTGTAATTCTCTTTGATGGGTCAAAAACGAGCATCCTTTGCAACAAATCTATGGCTAATGGATCAGCGTGAGGGTATAAATGGGAAAAATGGACGCCCCTAGAGTACGGAAGTGACTTGATATACCTTCGAGCTTTGGGATTATCGATAAACTGAAGATCGGCCTCTTCTTGGCTTCCAAGAACATTGATAATCAGCTTAAGCTGGTTGAGGCATTCCGTTCCAGTAAAGATAGGTTTCCGACCAATAATCTCTGCAAAGATGCATCCTACCGACCAAACATCGATGGAGGTCCCGTAATTGTCACAACAGAGTAGGAGCTCGGGTGCACGGTACCAGCGGGTGACAACATACTCAGTCATGAATTGTTCGTTGCCTCTGCTGGTTCGGGCCAGCCCAAAATCACATATCTTTAAGTCACAGTTAGCATTGACAAGGAGGTTTCCGGGCTTCAAATCTCGGTGAAGGATGTTTGCTGAGTGGAGGTACATCAGCCCTCGTAGTAACTAAAAATATAGGTAACGGTTAGTCACAACCAGACTAATTTACAACTTTATATGGAACCAAGTTTTCTTACGCATAGCAATGCAACAGAGGTTCACTATTACTCAAGATTCAACATGAAACAGTCAAGAAAGTTACAGTATCTTTTAGGTATTACAGATAAGCAGCATATTTTTGGACTTTTCTTTTACGAATATACATATCCTATCCCGATAACCAAATAGAATTTGAGTCTGGATTCGATAAGACAGTGAGGAGCAAACCAGAAAAGGCCTTTACTATAGAACGCAGCATATGAGGAGCAAATGAGATGGAACTATAATTTAGCTTTTACTCATAATGTTCTGCATTAGACAGTGATCGAGTTTTCCGTACTACATACGCAAACAAAGAAGCAACACGATTTTCTAACCTTACATGATCATTACCAGATAACTAGCTACCATGCTTACAACTAGAGAAATCAGTCCATAATTATTTAGTGAAGCGATTATGTAGACAACTGGAAAAAATCTACGAGGGAGGATCAACTGTACACTAGTCTTTGCCATTTTGCAACAAAACCAGACCAAATGAACCAAATCAGAAAAGACCCTGCGTGGATAAATGATGAACAATGCATAGCATTCGAGAATTTATGATTCTGAACAACAATGATTCAACGAATATGCATCGGCATTCCTTGAACTGTTGCTCGACTATCATCATATTGTACCATAAGGAATCTACCGACAAGTTTCTACCGGTAAAAGTTGCTGTAATAAGCCTAATAACTTGTAGTCTTTTTATTTTCTTTTTTCGGCTGAACTAAATGCATATCTCGACCGGATGAAAGCAAAACTCATCAAGGCCTATACCCAAGAATGCACAGTAATTCAGTATCAATAGGCTATTAATACTAACTAGACATTTTACAGTGTAAACTGTAAAGGCCCTGCAAAGGGGGAAAATCATGGTAATTACTAATAAGTCCAATGAATCATCATGTACTTAAAATCGAACAAAAATTCCCTACAACTTTTCCGTGCCCCTCCAATACCCAACAATAAAAAAATAAATTATAAGCCTTAAACTCTAAACCCTAACCTTAAATTATTAATATTAAGTCATAAATTTTAAATCTTAAAAAATACACCACACCTCTAATTCTTTAAACCATGATCCTAACCCTTAACCTAAACCCTAATTCCTAAAACATAACCCCTAACCCCATAACTCATAATCCATAAACCCCCAAACCCTTTTTTAGCGTGGGGCCATAAATAGAGGCACCAAAAAGTAGAGGATTTTTATTCCTTAAACACCATTACGCAGGCTCATACTTATTGAATAAATATTTTCTGCCCTTTTTCAGCAACCTTTATGCCTCAACGTTAAAAAATTTAAATTTTAAATGCTAAACCATAACCTCTAAACTCTACAAAATCCATCCTATCTAGAATTCATAAACCATGTTCAAAGCCTTAATCTTAATTTTTAAATCATAAACCATAAACCATACATCCTATCTAAAATTCCATAAACCATAAATTTTTTTAATGAGGGCATAGAAAGAGGCACCGAGACGAGTTACTCGATATGCATCTAAATCCAGAATTACCATCTAGAGTTGGTGAATATTTTTATAAGACCCAAATTACTGCATATAACTCCTATGAACAGACGGCAAATCACGAGTACCTGAAAAATAAAATACTTGCAATGATCATTAGAAAGCGGCTGAGGAGACTTGATAATCTGATGCAAATCGGTGTCCATAAGCTCATAAACCAAATAAACATCCTTGAAACTTGTTCTCTGAGTCGGCATCATGACATCTTTCAAACCTATCACGTTCTCATGTCGGATGTGTCTGAGGAGTTTCAACTCCCTCAAAGATCTCAACGCATCAACCCGATTCTCAAACACATTGTTGATCTTCTTTATGGCCACTTTCTCATTGGTTTCCATGTTGATTGATGAGCAAACGACGCCGTATGCTCCCCTCCCTATAGGCTTGATCGGAACATACTTGGTGTCAATCTCGAAAAGGGTCTGCCACATTGAATAGTAATGCTTCCCTTTTGGCTTCACTCCGTTCGGTGCCTCCACAAGCGTCGCCATTTCTGTAAAATTCCCAGTAAAAAACACCCAGAATTTAAACCCCAAAAGAAAGAAGGTAATCTTGTTTGCATACCCTTTTCTTCAAACTCTAAACCAGCTTCAAATTCACAACTTTGACATCATTCCACCATAAAAAGAAGCTCCTTTTATTTGTCTTCCCTAGAGGCTAGAAGGAAAAGTTGGGTCTTTATGCAAAACTCTTATCCGAAGTAAAGTGATCTGATCTAATCTGATTCTGGATTTCCAATCAGACTAAAGAGAGAGAAGAATATATATATATATATATATATATATATATATATATATATATATATATATATATATATATATATATATATATATATAAACACGAGGAAAGGGCATGGAACGAGACGTGACGCCCACATGGCATTTCCCTTGAGGCACAAACGACAGCTACGCAATGTTTCCCCCCTTCTTTTATAGATAATTTGGCGTTTGGGTTTGCTTAAGAGTTGCCAACTTGCCATGCTCAAACTCGAAACTTCTTTGTTTTCTCTCTACTTTTTCCACCATTTTGAGGGAAGCGAACAGAAAAGACTGTTTTCTTCATGATTAGATAGTTTGGTAATGAGAAGTGCAGTTTTTCAAAGAATGGTTGGGTTTATGACCAATGACGGCAAATGTACATGACAAACGTGTGTGTGTTCCATTTTTGCTATAAGTTCCTTTAATTTTCCATTGAATCTGATAAATGTAACAAACCCTTTTTTAATGAGACTTTTAAGTCTTAACTATAGCTTCCTTGACAAATGAGAGTTTAGCCTAATGGTTAATAGTTGGCTTAATACCATTTTTTGTCCGTTTACTTTACCTAAACTTTCAAATTTGACACTATACTACTTTTTTCAGTTTTGGTCTTGTACTATCATTCTATCACTAAATCTCATCATTGTTTTCGTTTAAAAAAAGTTGTGATAATCCAACCATGTCATGTGTAATAAAAGTTATTTTTAAAAAAATATATAGAAAATTTAAAAAAAATCCTTTAAATTATTAAAAAAATCAGAATTTATGTTTTGAATATATATTTTAAAATTGTAGTCATGCTTAAGTTATTTTTTAAAAATAAAAGTTTTGGATTTCTAAGGGGTTTTTTTTGCATTTTATGATTTTATTTGAATTTTATGTTCTTTAAAAAACTAAAGTTTTTTTTTTTATTTCATGTGGTAGTGTCTCTTAGTTTGGCACCATTTTTTATAGAAAAAGGTATAACTGGTGGATAAAGTGATACACAAAATGATAATACAAAGTTTTAATTGAGAAAAATAATGTGGTCAAATTGAGAATTTGGGTAAAATACAAGGGCCAAAAGTGATTAAATCTAGTTTGATGTTCTGTAAGTAAAGTTATAAATTCGAGTTCTGTGAATAAAAAAACTACTATAATTTTATCATGTTTAATAATCTAACATAATTCGATTGTACGTTATTATTGAATACCAAATGTTCAACCAGTTGCTGACATTGTGGAGAGAGAGGCAGCTTGGGGATGAAACCTTTATTAATCCCATCATCCCAAGGCTAAAAAAATGGTCGGTTTGGCTTTGCTTTGCTTTGCATTGATAAAAGCAAATTTGGCTTTGCTTTCATTTGTAAAAAAGGCTTAAATCAAAAATAGGTGCTCAAAGTATATATTTTTTTAACTTTAGGTGCTTAAAGTATTTTTTTTATAAAAATATGTGCTTAAAGTTTCAAAAGTTATAATTTTAGGTGTCTAACCGTTAATGGGTGTTAAAAAAATTTAACCAATCAAAGCTTGACACGTGGCATATTTAATTAATTAATTTTTTTAAATTAAAATATAAAAAAAAACTTTCATTTTTTCAAAAAATCCCAAAACTTTAAAAATTTTACAAAACAGTCCCAAAATCCCTAAAACTACCCAAATCGCCGCCGCTTCCGCCGCCGATCGCCCCCCTGATCACACCGGTTTGGTCCGGCGGTGATTGGGGATTTGGGTTTGGGTAATTTTAGGGATTTCAGGACTGTTTTGTAAAATTTTTAAAGTTTTGGGATTTTTTGAAAAAATGAAAGTTTTGGGTATTTTTCTTTAAAAAAAATTTAAAAAATAAATTAAATATGCCACTTGTCAAACATTGATTGGTTAATTTTTTTAACACTCATTAACTGTCAGACACCTAAAATTATAACTTTTAAAACTTTGGAAACCTATTTTTACAAAAAAAAATACTTTAATCGCCTAAAGTTCAAAAAATGCATACTTTGGGCACCTATTTTTCATTTAAGCCTCGTAAAAATGATGTGAACATTTACAATAACAGTGTTCAAGAAAATGTGTACTAATATTTTCATCTGTTTCTAAAGAGAAACCCCAAACAAAAATCATAGTTAATTTTTATAATATAATCATCTCATTTTGTTTTATAACAGAGACTAGGAATTAAATATGTATATTAACTTCAATAAAAGAATATAATTTAGTTCAACAAGGACAATAATTAAATTCCCCTGCATGTTTCTAGGGAAGTTTCATTTCCTAGCTTTCTAAGCCCTGGTTTCTAAACCAGACAAGACAATAGAAGGCCGGACTCATGCATGGAGACAGGTATAATATGTATGTACATTGGTCCTTGCAGGTCAATTTAATGTTCAAATCAAAACTTTAGATTGGCATCTTATGCGAGCATTGTTAAACGACCAGACTGCATTTGGAGGGTGTGGGGTGGCTTGGCCTTGTTGAGAAACAAATTGTTCCACCGTCTGTTTCCTCGGCGTCTGTCAGCTTACAGCGTCTCATCCTTCACCAAAACTGGAACACGAGCAAATCGAGGTTTTGAAACGAGACGGGTTCATAAGCAGACAATAAGAAAAAGGGGACAATATTATGATCTTAATAGCTTACCAATAAAGTCTTCTTCTTCTTCTTCTTCTTTTCAATGTATTCCGCGAGCTCTTGCTGCTGAGCAAATGAGTCCTCTAGAGCCTGAAAATGCAAGGCAATGGCAATGGCAATGGCAATCACTTTTAGTTACTTTTTCTTCTTTTTATACGACTCGCACTTGGGTATGAGTGTTCGATATGAATGTTAAAATTTTCAGGATTTCCATGTATTTTAATGGTGTCCTTGAAGGACTAACCCCGTACTCATGTCTAGATATGTGTTGAATTATAGTACTTCAAGGAAAATGAAGAGTCGAAGCAATATAGATAGGTGCAGTCATAGATTGAGCTAATCTGAAAGTCAATTATATGAATGGTAAATGATTTCATCAAAAAATAGCAGCAATGTACCTTCTTGGTTGCCATAAGCTCTTGTTCCAAGGCATCAGCCCGGCTTAGTGCAGTATTCAACATTTCTTCCTTCTCAGGGGGCATTGTTGTAGATTACATGTTGATAGCAACTAGTCTCGCTTCCAACTCAGCCATACGTTTCATGACCGACTCCAACTCATTAGGAGTGATGCATGGTTGGGGTAGCTGGGCTGGAATTTCCTCGATCTTAACCGCCGGGAGTGCAGGCCTGACAACGCTGTCCTTTCTCGGCATGTTGCGTGTCACTTTCACCATGGTGGCAACCCCCATAACAAAGGTCATCACACCATTGAAGAGAGGAGAGCTAGTAAAATCAGGGTTCTTGCGACTTTCTTGCTTGGTAAAAGAATCTGCAATTCCACAGTAAACCTTAGTGCCTGATATAATTTAGAATCCTAATATAGTACCTTAGACACAGTTATTACACAGAATAAAAAACGTTACATTGACGCACGATCAAGGAACATGCAGAGCAAATCACAATCTGAGTAAGCCATGTACATTTTGGTAGAGGTGCAAAATTTTCATTTTGCTCTCTTTTCTGCAAAGCCAAATCCATAGGTTCTTTAACCACTGGAACAATTTCCATTGAGGCTACTGTGACCTGGGAATTTCAGAAAATCGAGGGGGTTAAGGGAAAGCATGTATATACAATATTCAGAAAGAAGGCTGCTAAACTTACAATATCCAGTACAGGGGCGGGTTCCGGAGGCTCAATTTGATTCTTTGTTTCTTTATCTGTTGCATCTGGAACTGGCTCAGCATCCAAGGAATCACTAGCCGGCGACTCCTGTGAAACAAACTACTTGGTCAATTGAAGAAAAAAGAAGAATCAGAATAACATAGGTCATCAATATAGAGGGAATAAACAAGAGAGGTGCATGTTGATGGAGAAAGTAGAACCTTCGTTTGCACAGTTGTATCCTCTGAAGTCGTTTTCTCTTCAGTGCTTTCGATTGATTTGAGCCTTTATGTGCACCACTTTGAACCATCTGCACGTCGAAAGAATTGTTTAGGAGTGCCTTGAATCCTGATTACAAACTATAATAGATAGACAATATGACTGCAACTGATGCAAAAGAAAGAAAAACAAATGACTGGCTCACCTTTATGATCTCTGGGTCCTTCCATGGGCCCTTGTCTGAAAGCATGAAACCACCATGTTCAGCACAAGTGCAAGTGCCCCCCAAAAAATCGGGCAATTGACTGATATAAAGTCGGAACATCAAAAACATATGTAGATATATACGAAAAGAAAAGAAGCAACACCAGTAATTTGTTGCAACATAATGAAAAATAAACAAAATTCAGATAATCTAATGGGAATATACCCTTCATCAATTATTTCAAGCAACTTGCTCTGAAATTTGTTACCAAGAACCTGTATGTAATCGGTTTCACCAATTAGTTTCTTATTGGTTAAAACTTGCAAATTCAGGTGTGAGGAAGCGAATGTAATATGTATTCTTACATTGATCTTGGCTGTGGTCTTAGGATCAAGGAAAGACTTGACTGAGTTCCACAACATTCTAAATCCAGAACCAGCATTGACGATGAACATGCGGTTCAACGTCTGCAGAAGAGGCAACAAATTTGCACATCACAGTTCCATCATTTAAAGTTTAAAACGTCATACTAAATCGAAAACTTGGCTATTATGCATGAATAATGTTAAGGATATCAGTACCTCAGGATAATTATCACTGTCGATCTTCTGAAGACTACCTACAAGGTCCCTTGCAGCTTTATTGAAGCTCTTAAGGCCCTGTGTCATTAACTCGAAATTAAGATAGAAGACATTCTTATACATGATTAAAGGTTTCCTTTTTCTTTCTTTGCAAAAATAACTGAGTTGGACGGTTAGAGTTTAAAATGAGCATTTCCTTTTCGTACAAAGAAGGTTGAAGAGGACAGCTAGAAGAACCAGCAGGATTAAGTCCGGATTTGTTAAACCGAGTATTGAATTTGTTGTATCATATGTAGTCATTATTGAACCCCACTTACCACTCCATTCACATCCAAGATGGTTGTGCTTTGATCAATATGCTTCTTGGCTGCAATTGAGCAAGCTGGAAACTTCATTTGGAAGGTCTTCTCAAACTCCCTTACATGATATTTGAGATACCGGTCCATTGTCCTGACTTGCATGAGCTTGCCAGCATCTACCAAGCCTAGTCTTTCTATATAAACTGGCCGTCCATCCATATCTACCCCATGGTACCCTTGGGGATAATATTTCAACACTTCTGAATACTCCTTGAACTCAAAGTCCTATAGGAAAAAAAATGAGAGCCATCTTCTAGAGCTATTTTAAAAAAGCAATATTTGACATGAACCTTAAACAAATAGAAGAATTCTATGTTTTGTAAGAAGAATACCTCAATAATTGTGTCGGTACCAAATTCCTTCCTCCATTGGAGCATATTAGTCCACATTTCCTTTGTTTTCTCCAAGTCAAATCTTCTGGCCTTTGAGAACCTGCATTATAGAGATGTCGGTAAGGTTGAAACTTAAATATAATACAGTCGAATATATCTTATTAGCTGAAATCTTGGGGAAAATGACCACTTAAATCAGACTGTGCATTGCTGCTCAAATCTTTCTTGAACTTGCATTCTACAATTGGATTCACATTGCAAAATCCATTAATCATCCTGCTTAGACCCGAATACACGTCGAAAGTCTTATAATATAACAGAGTTTCCATCTACAACAAAAATAATTGAACCTATGTTATACAAAATCGGTCTGAAATGGATATGCTTACTTTTAAGAAAAAATTCATATATTAGAAGATTATACTTCCGTATTCGTATCCAAATATATCAGACATGAGTACTTCTAAGGGGAATGAAGAGTCCGGAAATATTGAAACCTGAGCAACGTATGATAATCATCATGTCTTGCAGGTAGCTTGTCCTCCGATATAAGTGCCTGACGCAGGGCGTCAACAGATTGCAACTCCTCTGGACTTCGCTCATCATCAATTTCTATAGACATTACTTTACTGCTCCTCCTACCTCTCTTTGACATTGAATTCCTGAATTTATTGGATACACTCCTTCCCGTCTTCTTAGCGGACCCATCCATATCTGATACAATGAACAAATTATTAACATTGAAATGAATATATACCAAAAACTTGAAACCAGTCCCGGCATTCTCATCTACTAACATTAAGTTTTGGTTTCTGATCAACCATCATTAACAGAAAAAAACAACTAAATAATATATCACCGGGATAACATTACAATTATGCCACAAAAACTGACCATGCAAATCAACGTTCAACAGCAGAATAAATAGAGCATTCTCCACCAATGACAACAATCTATTCAAAGGGTGGGTAATGACCAGGTTCCAATACGTTTCCCACGCATACGCTTTCACTTAAGATATCTTCCTTTTGAGCAAATCCATTAAGGATTTGTCATTCCAAAATGCACCTCCCTTTATTCAAACTAAGAACTACTACGGACCTTTTCGCAACACAAGTAACTCACTCGGTACATGTCTTGAGAAAAGATCTATCTTAAACGAGAAGCTCTCATTCGAATCAACATCGGCACACTTTCGAGTGACAAATTCTTAGATGTAAGCATACGTGGGAGAGACGTCCAAATCCCATAGGAGTATGTCCTAAATTCAATACATTAAAAAGGGGAAAAGGAAATGTACAATGAGATTAACCAGCAAAAAATAGAAAAAGGGTTCTAATTCATGTCCTACTCCCATACCTATAAACATGTTAATAGAAAATCTAAACATGCATGAAGATCTAACAAAATGAACCTTGGGTCTCAGCCATTATTTGAAGCTCTAGAGGAATTTTGCAGAAACAGTAAAGGGCAGAAGAATCAAGCAGTCTTCTTATCGTATATCAATCGACCCCCTTGGACCCAAATCTCTGCAAATACAATACTAAATATTACTAACAAACATTCAGACATTTAGGAAAAACATAAAACCCAGAGAAGAGCAGAAAACAAGGATGTACCTCTGCGAAGTGGGAAGGAGGATGGTGGGTATATTAAATTAACAGAAAGCACAGCAATTCATTTTCCATGGGATTCTTTTAGCTTTCGTCTTCGAAAATGGCGGAGAGACAAAGAGGACATGCCACTTATTAAAGAAGAAAACCGGGTCGGGTCCTCTTCTTTATTTGGCAATTAGCCATTGATGAGCTTTGACTAAATCTTCAACACTCGTCTTTGGACGTTTTGTTTTTTTCATTACAGATTAGAAATTTGAGCGAAATCCAAGGCCTCTCCATTCAAAAAAAAATGTTGGGGCTCTCAAACCAAACGGTATTTTCCTCTTTTCGCGGCAAATTCATACTGCATTTGCTCCAGAAAAAATTTAAACTTCTTGTCCAAGCCCTTGGGCTCCATGCAACCCACCCGTTTCACTATTGAAAAATAGTATAATAATAGATTTAATCTTCAGAATTTTACATTATTCAAATTAGCACTTTTTTTTAGTTAAATATGACCCTCAACCTTACAAAATAAAAGGTATTGTTAACTAAAATATTAATTTTAGGGAAACTCAACAAGTGTCCCAGTGGAAAAACAGATGATATTCATCTTAAGAGACAATGGATCAAATCGCTTTGTCTTGGTATACGCGCATTATCAAAGGGTTAAGAATTTTTATGAACAGATACTATCTTGTAATCACCTTTAGACTATTCAAAAAATAATAATTCTAGGGTAAAGTTAACAAATAAATGATCACTAAACTTTTATATTAATTGTTTTGGTCATTAAGCTTTCAAAAGTTACATAAAAATATTAAACTTTGGATTTCGTTACAAAATAGGCACTTAACCGTTAGTTGTTGTTAACAATCTAATGACGAGCTGACTAGAAAATTAACATAATATACTAGTAATTAAAAATGGTCATTGAACTTTGTAAATATACTAGAGTGATCATTGAACTATTTAATTGTTACAAAATGGTAAATTCACTATTTAATTGTTAAAAATGATCATTGAACTATTTAATTGTACATAATGGTCATTGAACTATCTAATTGTTGTAAATGGTCATTGAACTATCTAATTCTAAAACGGTTGGTTATTACATGTTGTATTGTAAGTTTTTTTACCGTTGATTTCAAGAGACTTCATTTTTAAAAACATTTCAAATGAAGGAATGGAATATTTTTTTTCAAAAACGTTTCAAATGAAATGAATCAAGAATCTTTTGTTTCCATAAATCTTTTAAATGAAATGAATTAAAGGTTTTTTCAATAAATTTTTTAATGAAAATAATTAAAGGATTTTTCTCAATAAACATTTATGGAAATAAAAACCATTCCATTCATTTGAAACGTTTCTAGAAATAAAGTCTATTTAAATCAACAACAAACAAAAATTTGTAGTACAACTTGTAATAACCAACCATTTTGTAACCATTAAATGGTTCAATGACCATTTTGTAACAATTAAATAGGTAAATGACCATTTTATAATAATTGAATAGTTCAATAATCATTTTGTAACAGTTAAATAGTGAATTTACCATTATGTAACATTTACAAAGTTCATCGACTATTTTGTAACAATTAATATATTATTTTAATTGTTTAGTCACCCCATCATTAAGTTGTTAATGACATTTAATGACTCAATGCTCATTTTTAACAAAATCAAAAAATTAATGTCTATTTTATAATTTTTGAAAGTTTAATGATCAAAATAATCATTTAAAATAATTTAGTGACCATTTGAAGGTTCAACAACTCTCCACGGATGCCATTTTATAAATTTCTTCTAACAAAATCTGTTAAAATTATTAACAACATGTCGCCGCGCATCAACTAAGTCAAAACTGTGATATAATGGAAAAGTATTTAACACATTGACGGTGAAAAAAAAGTTTCCTTAAGCGGGTTAATTTAGGGGCTGTGAGGTTTTGTTTAGGGTTTAGATCTTAGGATTTTAGGTTTATGAATTTAGAATTTAAAATAGGAGTTAGGATTTAGAGTTTATGATAATAGAGTTAGGTACATGAATATAGCCAAGATTAGGGGTTGGAGGTAGAGATGTGCAAAAAAAATTTTACTCGATTGATCTGATCCAAAATTTTGGATATTTGGTCTATTTTTTATTTTTCAGATAATTCGGATCGAATATCCAAAAATTTCAGATCGGATATGGATATTATTTCACATTCGGATCGGATATCTAATTATCCGAAATCTAAACATTTAATTTTTTTATATATATGGATCTTGTTATATTCAATATTTTTACTTGTTATATATAAAAAATTGAAATTTCCATGGATACAAATCTTGCCATATTCAATAATTTGTTGATTATTATATTCAAAAACCCAATTTTTTTATGGATAAGATCGCCAAATTAAAAAAATACTTAAATCAAGTCGTAAATTCGAATATTCGGATATCCAATCCGAAAATACAAGATAAAAAAAATCAGATATTCGATTTTTTCGGATCGGATACGGATCACTAAATTGTCGCCCTAAAAATTACGGATATCTAAAATTTCGGATCGGATATCCGAAATGCACACCCCTAGTTGGTGGTAAGACATAAATTTTAAAAGATAGGGAGCAAATTTATAATTAATCCAACTTTTTCAAAAAAAATATATAAAAACAAAGAAAAAAATGGCAACACATTAAACTACAACGAATATCACTCAATTATAGGTAATGTTACATTTGGGTCACTCAATTATAGGTAAAGATACATTTGGGTCACCGAATTATTAAAGTTTACATTTTGGCCACTCAATTATGGGTAAAGTTACATTTGGGTCACCCAACTATTAAAAGTTACAGTTGGGTCACTCTATTATGGGTAAGGTTACATTTGGGTCACCGAATTATTAAAGGTTACATTTATGTCACTCAATTATGGGTAATATTACATTTGGGTCACCCTTCATATTTAAAAAATATATATCAATTTAATCATTTTTTCGTCCAAATAACTTGTATACCCTCGTTAACACTAGAGTACTTCATTTGAAATCATTAATTGATCTAATACACAAATATATATATATATATATATGAAGGGTGACCCAAATGTACCTTGCCCATAATTGAATGACCCAAGTGTAACTTTTATTAATTCGGTGACCCAAATGTAACATTACCCATAATTGAGTGACCCAATGTAACATTTAATAAATGGGTGACCCAAGTGTAACCTTACCCATAATTAAGTGATCACTGTTGTAATTTACCCTAAATTCTAACCAGAAAACTTAAATTATAACCATAAACCTTAAACTCTGAATCCCTACACACAAACCTCTAATATTTAAATTCTAAACTAAATTTCTACCCCTAAAATTAAATTGAATTTTTTCGTGCTACTTTAAATATAATGCTTTAAATAGTGAAAGACGATGAAGGACGTTTCTTTTGCATGTGCAACACAAAGTTTGAAAAGACATGGAGCGACTAATTTAAAAATTCAGAAGATTAAATAAGTTAAAATTTGAATTATAAAAATTTAAAGATAAAATAAGCGAGTCGCTACCGATCGTTCTTTTTTAAAAAAAATGTAGATCAGACACCTAAAAATGTAACTAGAGATAAAAACGGGTCCGAGAGTCGGTTATAGATGGGAAAGATTAACACCCCATATCGCCCAAAATTAATACAAAAAATATTATCGCTTTTTAATATTAGATTTTCCGAATTAGAGTGACAATTAAATTGAAATTTGGTTGTACATGCAAGTGAATTTTAAGGGTCCCGTTATTCGAGAGTAAACAGAAAGGCCACCACTACTACGCCTGGTACTGACCATATTTACTCCCGAATAAAAAGACACCTATTAACAATTTACACCCGATACGCAATAACAAAACATGGCAAAAAATATAAGCATGACACGCAAAATAAATACGGCATGTATTAATGTAAGACAGGCCAATGCATGCATAATACATATATTTTAAAAAAAGTACAAGACGTATATTATATAGACTAAATTAAACCACAAATAATATATAAAATATACATGAACATGAAAGCATACATATTTAACTAGAAAAGAAGATACTAAAACATACTAAAATATACAGGAACCAAAAGTATCATTTTTAATATTATATGCAAATCAATATATGGTGCAAATAACATAAAACAATGCAAACAAATGGAGTAACCAAACAAATGACTAAAAATCAAATAGAATGAACAATGATGCACAAATTAAATGAAACAGAATCAAATAGTGAGCATTAAACTAAATAAACAAAAAAGAACAGGGCCCAATGAGTTATTTATTCACGGGCTTTGGGACGAGATTAAAATAAAAACGGAATTTTTAGAGACCTTAAGGAGATTTGACCATTGAAACAAAACGCTGATTCAGAACAGGGGATGAAATCGGAAACTTTTGAAGACTTGCAAGGACTGAGGATGTAGTTTCAAAACGCGGAAGGGCTTAAGCGTGTAAATATAGAGAGACAGAAGGGTTGGGCTGCTAATACGAAAACGTGAAAGTCCTTAGATTGTGAAAAAAACTTTTTTAAAAGAGGGACTGAATATATAAGTTAAACAAATAAAAAAAACATTTTTACCCATTACAAAAAAGAGAGGAGAATTCTCTCTTCTTGCTCGTCCCTCAACCCAGTAACCGTCACCCTTCTGTCGTGTCGGCCGTCACTCGATGATGGCAAAACTCTAAAAACGACAACTTTTTGAACCTTTTCAATGCTTTAAAACTCAAAACCCAAGATTGATCGTTCGAAAACCGGACAAAATCCCTTATTTTTTAAAAAACAAATTTAAAAAGACCTCATTTTATGTGAAAAACAAACCCCTTTCCTACGCCGAAATTTTCGCTCGTCACCAATTCACCCCAAAGGGCTTATACCGGTGTGGACGGAGCTAACCCGCAGTCGTGAAAGCCCGACGTCCGTGAAGGTGAAAAAGATCTAAACCCTAGCTTTTCCTTTTTTCTTTTGCATGCAATAATGAAGAGATTAATATGCCTCGAAGCTTTTTCTTTTTGTATTGAATCTCTGAAATTCCCCTTTTTTTTACAATAGTTAGGGTTTTCTGCTTTTATACCCAAGTATTTACATTGATAAAAAGAAGGAGAAATTCATTACAAAATCTTTATTGGTTCGTGATTTTCTCTGAAATTCTCTTGCTCATTTGTTTGTATTCATGCACATCATTGTCGTTGTCTCTCTGTCTGCATGCACTTCTGATTAATCTGTTTTTTTGTTTGGGGCGTTTGCATGTACGGTGGTTGCTGTGAGGAGGAGGGAACTGTGGACATGGCTTGTGGAGAAGCTGAGGGGACTAGTGGCTCAGTCTGGAAGCTGACGGGTCTGGCGCGTGAGGGAGGTGGAGAGACGGGCGTGAACTCCACGCCGTAGCTGAAATTCAAACGCGTGACCTCCACGATCGAATGGTGGACTGTTGGACTCCTATCTGATTCCATCTGGACCGTCAGATTAAAAATTGATCTGACGGTGGGGTTGGTCTGCGCAAAGGGCAAAAGACAGATTAGGGTAGCATCAAAATTAGGGTTTTTTGTTTTTCTTATTTAGGTTTAGGGTTTTGGCCTTAACGGGCCAAATAATATAATTTGGGTATTTTTTTATGTAAATGGACTGTTTTTATTTATTAAAGTTTGGTTGTTATTTAATATTTAATATTAATGATAATATATATATTATTTTTTAGCTCTAATAATAATAATACTAATAGAAAATAATATTAATGATAATAGAATATAATATAATAACTAAATGAAATAAAATTGGATTATAAATCCGAATAAAATTAATAATTACAAGATCGTAACTTATCCCAATGCGTGGAGCAAGAGAGGAAATCAGTTGGTGTTTCGAGGAGGACATATGATTGCCTAACGCATTAGGTATTGCGTATGGGAGTTGCAGATGCAATGGATATTAATTAAAAAGAAGAAGAAGAAGAAAGAAAGCCTATGAGATTGGCGAAAGGAAAGCTAAATTGAAATGGGAATGGGGGCTCGTTTCAATGCTTCATTTGTGCTCCTCTTTGTGCGGTGCATATGCCACGTACTGGTTTTAGTGGACCATGACCCACCGGCAATACCACATTTTTTAACCACTTGTTTTCGACCAATTGATGACTAGTTTAACTCGTGTTTTGCAAAAATTAGTTATGAAAACTATAAAAATTCAAAATTTTGATCTTGCTTAAGAGATTGAGTATCACATCTTATTAGATCAACTAGTTGTTGGTGACAACATTATTATTTCAACGTCCCATAATTTATATATGTGTTAATATTTAAAGTACCGTTAGTGAAGTTTTTTTCTTTCCATAAGCGAACTTCAAATGATGTTATATGTCATTTTAAGGACACTAAACCCTACATACTAAAAAGTAAATTCTGAACTCTAAATTCTAATCCTAAATCTTAACAAAACTAAACATAAACTATAAAATCCTAACCTTAAACTTTAAAACTCTAACTCTAACCTCAAAAAATATACCGCAGTGGTGCATCAAATCATTTTCCTTGGTCTATTTTATTTTGATTTTATACATTCTTAATCAATTTTAACCCACACTTTGTTTCGATAATCTCTCTAATTTGCTTTCTACACACTGAAAGTTGAAATGGACCAAAAACCAAAGACAAGACAGCACTGAACCAAAAGACATGACTGTCGTCGTCAGGCTTCAAATGCTGCACAAACTCCTCCCACCCAATCGCTTCCAAGTAAAACTAATAATCCGCTGAGTATAGGGATAACAAAATTATCCGTCTGATTCGGTGTGCCCCGGCTTGATCCGATCAGATTTTTTCTTATGATTTTCGGAGATCAGGGCGGGTCTTTAAAAATATAAAGTCGGGTTGGGGCGGGTTCGGGTATGATATGAAAATTTCCCGTCCTACCCCGGTATTTTTTTATTTATTTTTATTATATTTATAAAAATATCACTATATATAAATATTTTTAGGGGTTTTAAGCTATTTTTTTAGTTTGTGTTTATCGTAAATTTTTGTTAGATATTGTTCAAATTTTAACATATCTAATTCTAAAAGTCAATGGTTCGAGTTTATTTTTTAAATATGTATTTTTTCTTCATATGAGTAATTTAATTGGTTTTATTTTATTTTTATATAGTTTAAAGTCTGTGAAATTTATATTTTGTAAATATAATGGTCGTTCGATCGAATCTAACATTTATGATCGACGAAATTTAATATATTTTTACATTTTCGGGTTAGGTCGGGTTGAGTTTAGAGTTTATAAATCAGGGCGGGACGGGCGGATAAATTATTATTTTATTCCCGAGACAGGACGGATCAAGTTTTGGGATTAATATATCGGGGTGGGTTCGGGCAGCCCTGCCCCGCCGCGCCCCGCTGCCATCCCTAGCTGAGTATCGCAAACAACGTGATTCAACCCAGATTTGAATGTTACATTGAGTGCAGTGGTGAATTGAGTAGAAATCCTTTATTCTTTTTTGTGTCTTTATTATATCCCAATATTAAAAAAATTAAGTTTAATATTTAGGATTAAGGTTTAGGATTAGGGTTTAAAGTATTGTGTCTAGAATGTTTTTAAAGTTTAGGTTTAAAATTTAGAGATTTGATTTTTTTAGTGTTGATGCATAAAAAATACCAAAAAGGAACAAATGATTTTTATTCGATAAATCACATTATATTTTGAATAAAATTTAACTCTTTGACAAGCATACATATCTTACAAATAAAACGATTTAAACCCAAATTTTTTAAAATAAATATTATTATTTTTTCCATGGGACCATATGTAAACCATAAAACGAATTTTAGGAGATAATTGAGCCAACTTTGACCCCCTTTCGTGTACTTTTAAAACACTGCCAACTTTTTCCTGAATCAGACCAATAGATTTAATGGGGCATACCATGAGAGTACGACTTTGGTTATGTGGTGTGTTCATTTACATGCAAATGAAAGCTTTCACTTTCACATTGAATGGCTGTCCCAGGAGCAACAAATTTATCTAAGGGTATTATTTTTTGAATGATAATTAAAAAAAATTAATTATTTAAAAAAATATGTCATTTTATCTATAAAAGAGTATCAATTTTATATATTTTTAATATTTTTATACACAAAATATATAAAAATATAATTTTTAAAAAATTTGAGCGTCAATAGACACCCTATTTATAAATGTGGCTCCTGCCATTTTCCATCATAAACCGATAGGAGCATTAACAAAATCTTTGATAACCTTTGCTTTTTCCAGCGGGGGGCCTGCCACAATGGGTTAATGTAACTTGAACAACCATGACAAGTAAGAAAACAAATACCCTATATTAGTAATAATAATATATTAATGGTAACGTTTTTTAACCTTACAAATGGGATTAAAAAAATTAGGGTAAAATACACCAATGGTCACCGAACTTTTAGGACAGGTTCGTTTTGGTCATCGAATTTTTAAAATTTTTATTGGGATCATTTAACTTTTAGTCTACTTTCATTTTGGTCACTTTTGTTAACTTCCGTTAAAAACGTTGACGTGTCACATTATCTTTTTTTTCTTCTCCTATTTTCTTCTTCTTTCCTTGCTTTATTTTTAAAATTAAGATAATGGAAAAAAATAATGTGACACGTCAACGTTTTTAAAGAAAGTTAACGGAAGGGATCAAAATAAAAACGGACTAAAAATAGGTGACCTCAATAAAAATTTTAAAAGTTCAATGACCAAAATAAACGTGCCCTAAAAATTCGGTGACCATTAGTGTACTTTACCCAAAAAATTATCAAATATTGTTGACTGAAGTTAATTCGATTTATAACAACATATATGAGGACACGAGTTATATCGTGTAAGTGTATAATACACTCCAATTAATGGTGGAGAAAAGTTTAGATAGTTGGGAGAAAATAACTAAATAAGATACATGATAACTTTTTTTATTAAATAGAAATGTATTATATTCTCGTATCAATATTCGAATTTAAATAAAATAAAGTTATATAAATATTCTTAGTCACGTGACTAATTAGTAGATCTCACACATGACGACCTTTTAATCGGGCTTGTGAAATTAAAAATTCTACTGTCTATCAAATAATAACACGTATTTTGATGTCTAAACGCAAGTTTAAAATTTTTTAAAAAATAATTAATAAACTCGGAAATGGTAACATAAACATTTTATTTATTTCGTTTGGTTCGTTTTGATTAAAAAATATTTTATTTATTTGTTATAAAATATATATTTTTATTTTCACTTTAGATTATAATTTCTTTTTCTTTTTGTTTTTTCAAATATAATTAAATAGGTAATTAAATTCAGAGTAAATTTTTGATACACATATTGAAGCCTACATATTTACACTAAAAATTTAAACCCTAAATTCTTAACTCTAAACCCTAAAAACTAAACATAAACTATAAACTATATAACCTAAATTCTAAACACTAACCTTAAATTTTAGACCCTAAAAACTAAGCCCTGAACTCTAAACTATATACCCTAAATTCTAAGCATTAACCTTAAATTTTAAACTCTAAAAAACTAAACCTTAACCTAAACATCTAATCCCTAAAATTAAAAGACTTGTATAAACTATAGTTTACACGGCATATGTATTAAAATTTTATTTAATTAAAGTATAAATTTTAGATAAATAACAAGGTTATTACATAATAATCCAAAATATGGTTTAAATAAAAATGAGTGGTCGAATAAATAATAAAACAATGTGTATGTAATACAAAATTATTTTATTTTGTTTTATTTTATTTTTATAGAAAATAAAATACAACTTTTATAAGTAAAAGTGTCTTTTGCATTTATAAGTCTGGTAATAGTTAATGATATTTTGTTCATAAAAATAATTATTTATATGTTTTTTTCCGAGATTGATAAGGATTTAATATTTCTTGAGTAATATAAGGATTTAATATTTAATTGTTTCTGATTTTCCCCATTTAGTGAACTTGGACAATGATCGATTTTTTTATTTTTTATTTATAAATATTTCCATTTTTTCTTATTTTCAGAATATTTTAGTGAAAATAATGAAATTTATTTATTTTGTAATTTATAAAAAAATTTATTTGTCAATAATATTTTAAAAAAATTTCAAATGAACACATATTTTATTTTTTTATGTTTTAGAAATTAAAAATACAAAAAATAAGACTTCCATTTTCTTAAAGTCAGTTTAGCATTGCTTTTAAAAAGTGCTTTTATAAGTGATGTTAGAAAGTGACTTTGAAAAGTTAATTGTAAGAATTTAGTATTTCATATTGCAGTTAAAAAGTATTTTTAAAAAGATAAAATGTTCATTTTTAGACACAATTTTATAAAGTAAAAATAAATAAACGTAAATAATGTTTAAATTAGTCATCATAAAATTTATCAACATTATTATATATGAAATAAATCAACTTAAATTATAATAAAAAATATAAAAATCATAAAAATTCATTAGTAATATATATAATATAAACTTTAAGTATTTCTAAATAATTAATATAAAATTTTTGATTAAATAAAAAATTAGCCTCTAAACTATGATTTTTATATTAGTGTAATATAACTAAATATTAATTTAATATAGTAATAATTATTATATTTAATATTATTTTATAATATTAAAGTTTTTATTATTAATTTTTATTTAAAATATTAATACTAATATAATTATTATATTAATATTTTAATATATTAGTATTAATGTTAATGTTAAATAATTAAGGGTAAACAAACATTTTTACCCCAAAAGTGATTTTCTATCCCAAAGGCTAGAAATCTTAGCTTTTGAGGTTAAGTGATTTTTCACTCCAATTTGTAAGTGTTTGGCATTGCTTATGGGTAAAAAACTACTTTTTGAATAATTTTTTTTAAGCAACGTCAAAGGGGCCTAAATAGAGCCTTAAATTTTGATATTTTATTTAACATCATGAAATTTTAGAGTATTTTGACCATTTAAGTATATTTCAATCCATATTGGTTAACAAGAAGAAAAAATTATTGTTTTAGTTAGGAAACGAATAAAAATTCTATGCCTCTTCGGTGTATTTTTTTATGTTTTTTCGGTCCCAACAAATTAAATTCTAAGCTATAACTTTAGATTTAAAATTCTAAACCTCAAACCTTAGACTCTAAAAAATACATCATACCTTTAATTCTTTAAACCCTAATAATAAACTCTAACCCTAAACTCTAGACCTAAATTTTTATTGGCATAAAGTTAAAAAATACTCTCAACGTTTGACTGAATAGTCTCTTTGGCCCTTATTCTTTTTTTGGATCAATTCGACCCTCAATGTTTTATTTTGGGTCAAAATGGCCCCTCTGAGATGAAAATTGTTAGAAAACTGACAGTAAACAGTTTGAAATGACTTGACAGAATGATAAGCCAGCAGAAAAATTTTATTTTATATTTATATAATTTTTTTAAATTTTTTTGATTTATGTAACATTTTTTAAGTCAACATATTTGTCTATATGATATTGTCATGTCAGTGTGCACTGCCATATAGGTTTGTCACGTCATTTCAAGCCATTTACCATTAGTTGACTGACAGTTTTCATCCATAAAGGAGCCATTTTGACCCAAAATAAAACGTTGAGAGTTGAATTGCTCCAACAAAAAGAATATGGATCAAAGTGACTATTCAGTCAAACGTTTGGATATTTTTTGACTTTATGTCTTTTTTATTATGAAGGCATAAATAGGAACACCAAAAAAAGAGCATAAAATTTCTATTCTTATGAAACCACGCTAAGCAGGGACGAAGCCACGTTTAACATGGGAAGGGTTTCTCCCCTCCCAAATTTTTTTAGTATAATTGTATTTGATGTTCTTTTTAGTTTAAATAGTAATAAAATAAAATTTTTACTTTTTAAATTTAAAATTTTAATAAACATTTGTCACTCTCAATGGTTAATAGTAGCTCCATCCCTAAAGCTAAGAATGCTAAAAAAATTGATAATCCAAAATAATGCTTTTACAAGTAAATTTTGGCTTTAAAAAGGGACTAAATCAAGAACCAAGGGGAGTATGAGGAGTAAGAGCAAGCATTTCCAACATGGATGTAGAGAAAGTGTTTCATATGAGTGGAGGAGTAGGCAAAACTAGCTATGCCCAGAATTCATCTCTCCAGGTTTGGACTTCCCTTCTAATTTTTCTCACCATTTTCTTTCTGCTACATAATCTTGACTGCTTTTTTCTTTCTATACCAGAAAAAAGCTTCAGATATGGTGAAACACATAATCATGGAAACACTACAGCTACTTTACAACCAATTAACTCCCAAGAGCCTAGGCATAGCTGATTTGGGCTGTTCTTCAGGGCCAAACTCGATGTCACTCATCAAAGACGTTGTCGAAGCCGTCGAAAGAAGTAGCCATACAATGTTTCGTCCAGTGCCCGAATTTCGAGTTTTCCTAAACGATCTTCCGACAAATGACTTCAATTCGGTGTTTAAGTCCTTGCCTGATTTCTATAGGGACCTTAAGAAAGACAGGAATGAAAGGTGTCCTTCTCCGGCTGTTTTCGTAGCAGGTTACCCTGGTTCGTTTTATGGAAGGCTGTTCCCGAACAATTGCTTGCACTTCATATATTCTTCTTACAGCTTGCACTGGCTCTCCAAGGTTTGATTCTCCGCGACTCCATTCGATCGAATGAGCGATTCGACTGAAAATGTATTTGTCATATTAATCAATTTATCTGCATGTCATTCAGGTCCCTCCGGGTCTTTACGATGAGCATGGCAGGTCTATTAACAGAGGAGGCGTTTACATATCGGAATCAAGCCCTCCAAGCGTGTCCGAAGCATACCAGAACCAATTCCGGGAGGACTTTTCGTTGTTCCTGAAATCACGATCGGAGGAGGTTGTCAAAGGCGGAAGAATGGTGCTCATCACATTGGGAAGAATAGGCCAAGCACATGTGGATAGAGGCAACTCTTTCTTTTGGGAAATTCTCTCAAAATGTCTAGCCATATCAGTTTCACAGGTCACAGATTTCTTACATCTCGATCATGTAATTTGTCGTGCGGATGGGTCGAGATGGTTGAGGGGCCATTTAAAAAATCTAAATTTATTAGAGAGTCAACTAAAAAATTTACATTTATGAGAGGTTATATATATATATATATATATATATATATTCTTAAAAAAAATTAATAATTTTTGGGAAGGGCCGCGGCTTTTACCTGTCTCTTCCTAATACTGTCACTGACGATGGCATTCTTAAATTTTTTTAATTTTTATATAATTATATTAAGTATAAAATTTATTACCTAAAATAAAATCTTGCATCCTTTTGTGCGCATGTTCTTAACAAATTACCTAAATTTTAATCAACAAATGATTTTTGATTTAAATATAATTTTGTTGGTCGGAGGTTATTTAAGAAATCTTAATAAATAAGGTTTTTGGTATTGAAGGGGCAGGTTGAGACTCTGACCCTCGGGTAAAAATCGTTTCTCTTTTTTGTGTTCTTATTTATGCTTTATTACTAAAAAATAGGTTTAGGATTTATGATTAGGGCTTAGGGTTAAGGTTTAGAGTAATAGTAATGGGTGCATGATGTATTTTTAAGGTTTAAGATTTAAAATTTAAGGTTACGGCTTAGGATTTAATGTTTTAGTGTTGGGCATAAAAAACCACCAAAAAAGGTAAAGGATTTTCGTCCCCCACTCCCTCCCTTTTGTATTCTCTTTCGATTTTTTGAAGTTTTTGGTATTTTTATATTAAAAATGGTATTTGACTTCAAAGAAAATTTAGAATTTGATGCTTTTTATCCCAACCCCTCTGTATAAAATTCTTGAGACTTCATCACCGGGATCTCTATGAAGGAGATGAGTTTTATAACGGTGTGAACAGGAGTTTGGTAAAACACTAAATTAATGGAATCAAGAATAAAAATTGAACTATAAAAGATAAACCGATTAACTTTGGAACAATTAGAGTCTTAAAAAGTAATTAAACCGTAAAAATTAAGGGAGTTAAAGTATAATTTTATAAATTTTTAAATTGAAAGATATTAAAAAATAATTAAACCAGATAAATAAGAGGTCAAAGTTTGAACTTAAAATTGAAAGATCTTAAAAAATACAATTAAGTCCTAAAAGGCAAGAGAGAGACAATGACTTAATTCCTGTTAAAAAAAGAGACAATGACTTAATTGCAATAATTTCAAAATTATTTAAACTTAAAATATAATTAACTCGTCAAATTTGTGGGAACAATTGCCCCTCCCATCTTGTATTTAGCTCTGCCCCCGAATGAAATGAAAGATATTTTATCTATCTAACCATTAAGGTTCTTTGAATTTTCTATAATCTCTGTATATTAGTAATTAAGACTGACACACGTTAAATATCGTCTCTTATGTATAAGATATATTTCAGCTTAATCTCGTATTATGTTTCCGCATACAAAATCCGAAATATATACATATGTAACATGTACCCCCTTGTTGACCTGTTTTATTTTTATTTTTATGCAGGGAGAAATCAAAAAAGAAAAGTTTGAATGTTACGATGTTCATTTTTACGCAGCATCAAGAAATGAAATAGAAGATGAAGTTAGAAGAGAAGGCTCCTTCGAATTACAAAGGGTGGAGACGTTCGAGATCGAGAAACAAGTCAAAGGTGGAGACAGCTATGGCACGGCGGTGGCCATGACGGTGAGGGCAATCCAAGAATCCATGCTTTACAACCATTTTGGACAAGGGATAAACTTGGACACCTTGTTTGGCAATTATGCGAGAATTGTGGACCAAGAAATGGCCAAACAACAAATTAACCCCATCACTTTTCTTATAGTTCTTAAGAAATTATGAAATATATAATCTTCTTATGTACGTACATATAGTTATATACTATCAAGCTTGAATTAAAACCCTTCACTTTTGTATCAAATTTAGGTTCTGCCTCGAAATGGGTTTAAATCCTTCGCATTCGTCTTAACTTTCTCTGCTTTCACGCTATTGAAATCAAGCACAGTTCCGTTAGGCTGGGAACTGGTTTTAAATTTTTTCCGGGAAAATAATAGTAGGGTTATGGAGGAATCTAAATATTGTTAATAAAAGTTCAGGTACCTAGTGCTACCATAAAAATGCAAGATGAAACCTGAAACCAAAGTAAAATTTCTTGAACCCAAAGTAAGTCAAAACTGATTCAAACAGTTTCATAAAACTGCTCTTAAGAATTATACAAAAAATAACCTGTACTAAATGTGGGGCGATGTCATAGTGCTCGAATTTGCCCCCCATAGCCATAATATTTCAAAAGCCCTTCATCTTGCCGCCAATTCTCTTTTACTTTCACTTCAATCTGTATATAGAATTTGTTGTTTCAGATTAATATGTCAGGCTAATACTAACCATGCTTGAACAAATTTAATGGGATCAATGAATTTCCTAAATGCAGGCATTTCAGTTATGACAGTGAAAATGCTGTTAATGGCGTGTTGAACGGGAAAACGAATCACATGGCAACTAATCAAGGACTGAATTTTGACTTGATAAAAGAACCTTATCGAGCCAACTTTTGTTCAGAAGATGAATTGGGAAAATGGTTTTTAGACCTTCAAAACAGAGCCTATCCTCGCATAAACAATGAGACTGTGGGAATCGAACACAGGAGAAATGCAATCTCAGTTCGACTTGCCAATGATTGCACTATGACTTTAAAAAATAAGGGTCAACATCCCTTATCAGGGTACCTTTTTTCGAAAGACAACTGTTAGAACAGTCTATAGAACTCCAAAGAAAACAGTACCTTGTAGCAAAAGTAAATTATGCACATTGCACCACTTATAATTTAAGAGAAGCATTGTGATTTAAGTTTGCACCTCGAGGAAGATTTTCTTCTGTAGGAAATCTTCTATGTCAAGCCGAGCAGCTGTTGCAAGTATTTTCAGAGCTTTCCCTCCCTTCAATAGTAAAGGACACAAGGCATCAAATGCAAGGCTTAGAATGTATGCATGCACATGCAAGTGCACATTATTTAGATGTCATATTTTAAATTAGTTGATTTGAAATATCAAACATCGGTCAAATTTGACTCTTTTTATTCGAACATATTCAACAAGCTCAAATGACCATTCAAATGAAGCAAACAGATTGCAAAAAGTCTGAAAAACACAGGAAAATACTTACTTTTCCAATGAGGATGATTTTCTGGGAGTCTTTCTCAACAACAATTTCAACTTGTATGAAATCTTTTGCATTTGGCCTTGTTTTGTAGTTTACCACATTTACCTTGAAAAATATGAAGATGAAATCCGGTTTGATTGGGTACACATGATGATTATATCTTGCTAGCAATCTTGATAACTATAGTCCATACCTGACACGCATAAGGAACCTCCTTCCGATACTGCATAAATATCTTTTCTCTGATCATTTCAGCTACAAAGAACCTTTCTGGGTGTTCACTTACAATGTCCTGGAAATGCATAAACAACAAGCACTGTTCATATGGAAGAAGCAGTTCATTTTTTAAGTCCCACCAAAAAAGTTGGGCGAAAATTTTCTTTTGGAGGAAGGCAACAATTAGCATGAAGCCAAATAAAATCCTAGTATTGACATAAGTGCAACTTTAAAACCATATCATGTCCCTAATTTATATGAGTTAGAAGCTCAACTGAAGGATACGAGTCACGACACAGCTGCAATCTAACATAACTCGAGACTTGAGTCTGGGTACATTTGTAGTAAACTAAGTTCAATATAAGCAAAACAAAGTTATCTAAGTCAATTGCTGCTGCTTGCTTTGAATGATATTAGATAAAGCTTAGTTCAATTACATGATTTTTCATTTTAATAATAAATAAATTCAAATATTTGACAAGTTTAAGGTAGCATTCCTGATAACAAGAATTACCACCATTTTCCATTCGCAAATATAAGCTGGTGAGGAATACAAAAGCAGATATATCTGTTGAGTTTCTACATACCTTTGGATAGTAAGGTGGCCCAGTAGGAAGTTTTGACAGGATCCATTCCTTGACATCATCTACCCCATGTCCATGCTTTGCACTCACAGGTATGACCTCGTCAACATCAGTAAATTTCTCATACCACTGCAAGGCATGGGATTTCTATTTAGGAAACCAACCTTGAAGGCGAAGACCAATTCGCAGAGCTACTTAAAATACAGGACATACGGAATGAACCTAACAATTCGACGAGTGAAAGTTGAACTCACATGCTAGGTGGTGTAACAGCTAACAATATGCTGAAGACACTGCTCCAAATATTTTACGGGAGAACACCTTCGAAGACTTTGGTTAAGGTAAAGGAACATTTACGACCAATGTTGGACTAATATATCTGCTTTGTTTCATTTAGTGCACCATAAATTACAAAAAATAACACTAAGACTACAACAAGAAAAACTAATTTGATAATTGTCAATATTACAAGAATAAAAACCTTACTAATTAAGAAAGTTAATGCATGTTACATGGTAGTTCAATTGCAAGGAACATAGCCATTTGAGACAAGGTAAAGCAAATACCCTAAGCATTGCAAGGAAATTAGGTCTGCCAGCAAGCAGTTAACATAAAAGTTAGTTCAGAAACAAAGATGAGGACAAAAACATTTACAATGCAAGAAATAAATTCGGAAGATAAGAGTATTTCCGCAACTATTTCCCAACAAACCCACTAATGGCACTAAAAAATGTGCATCTTAAATTTTAAGAAAAGTCAACATAAAAGCACATAAAAAATTCGGCAGATTCTTACCTCAAGCTTTTTTGCTATTTCACCAGGTTTTATCAGATCTTTCTTATTCAAAACCAGTAGAGTGGGCAGTGTACACTTGAGATCCCCTACACCCTCTTCTAACACATCATCGATCTAGACATAAGAAACTGAACTTAGAAAAAGGGTGGAATGTTAAACAAAGTACGTAGAAACCCTGAAGCATACATTTTCAGGCACTTTACATGCATCAACAAGAACAAGTACACAGTCAGCATTTAAGGCAGCACTTCGGACATTCTTCATCATCATAGAATCCAACTTGTGCATTTTCTTCTTCATAACACCTGGAGTGTCATACAGTATCATCTGCAAGTAAAGCTCTGGGTCATTCGGATTAGAAATGGAACATGATTGCCCTAAGTCACCAAGGAACTAGACACAAAAATTGCTTCAATACAAAAAAAATGACCAAAAACATGGGAAACAATAGTTATAACAAAAGAACTAATCTTCAAACCTGATACTCTGGGCCTGAACATATACCAAGAACTCGATGCCTGGTGGTTTGAGGTTTATCCGTGACTATAGACAACTTTTGACCTATCATTTGATTAGCCAATGTGCTCTTCCCAACATTGGGCTTCCCCAGAACAGCAACATACCCTGCATTTGACACGCCATCAAGATATAAAACAACCATAGAAAACGTATCTTTGACGAGTTCGTCCATCAACAAAAGGAGTTCAGCTCAATCCGTAAAAATTCAAACTGTTCTCGCTCTTATCATCTTTTATAGTATATTTTACAAAGGTTACTGGTACTTTTTTTGCATTTTGGATAAAGAGATAAAAGGGGAGAAACTGCTTTTCGACAGCAAAACAATATGGTTTTGAAAAACAAAAAGCAAGATTTTACTTTCTTATCTACAAGTAGTTATAGTAGAATTGGTTACCGTATTAATCAATTATGACAAAAGAAAAAGGAGGAATTGAAAATAATATCCTTTGTTGATTTTTGAAAGAATTAATAATCAAAAACAGAGAATTAAATAACAAAAAGAAGGGGAAACAATGAGCTAAGGTTACGAACCGCTGCGATGGTTAGTGGGAGAGGAAAAATCAAGTTCTTCCAACTCGTAATCGTCAAGCAAAGCCATGTTCCTATCTGGCTTTTCACTCAAAGACAAAAAAGACGAATCGTCACCGCTTATTTCTCCTTCTAGTTCTTGTGAGTCTTCAATGAGATTATCTCTTTCAAGTACTTGTTGGATTAAATCTATCCAGGAAATCTTGTTTGGATTCCAGCTCCCGGAACCGGCTTTTCGAGCTTGGAATCGGAACCGCGATTTTCCGTGACGATTTCGAACGTTGTGAGGGAAAATATAAGGCTTACTATCTCGGGCCGTTACGAAACAGTCTCTGGGTAACGCCGGAGAAATGTGCAGAGCTATTAGCTCCATTACCGCCGCCCGTTTCTTGGTGCTGTTCTCTCCGCTCGTTGATAGCAGCTTCACTGAAACTGGTTCGGCATTTTCGCGATTTCAAGCAATTGGATAATTCTTTATTTTTTTAATTGTATTCATTTATCCTTCGTCCAGGTTCGAATGGGACAAAACGCAGCGTTTTGGACCTATCTTTTTATGTTATAAATTCTTAGCTTTATTTTATTTTTCTCATACACGAAATATATGATTAAGGTATACCACAAGTTATCAAAAAGTGTTAGGTGCAATGATAAGACACATTGTTTATTTAAAGATAAAATTTAAAGTCAAACTTTAAAGACAACATTATTAAAAAAAACATCTCAAATATGGATCATAAAATAGACATGTACTATACAAAAAATATATCAGAAGTTCTTGTACCATATGCAAAAGTTCATTTTAGACCCTCTATTATAAAAGGAACATTTTAGTCCTTATACATTTAAAAGTTGATATTTTAATTCTTGTACGTTTAAAAATGCTAAAGTTATTGTTAGTTGGCTTAAATATTTTTGTTTAAACACTCTTTTAAGTTTCTCTCAATTTTGAACTCGAACAAATTAATCTTTCGCAAAACATATTTTGTTAAAAATTTACATAAATTTTTTAATAGTTATGAAATCTGAATACAAAATTAATGCATATTCTAACTCTAAACTGTTTTGTCTTCACTTTCAATAATATTACAATTATAAATCAGAACTTAAAAAATTTTAATTGAAAAAATGTAGATTAAATTTTATTAGAATTTTTAGATTTGTAGTAAGAGTAAGGGTTCAATTGAAAAAGATGATACAAAAAATCATAAGAAAAATTAAAATTTTATTAAAACTTTAAAAAATCAAAATTATGAAAAAGTATTATAAAATTATTTATAGTTCTTGGTTTATTTTATTTAAAAAATTCAATCCTAGTTGGACAATGTTTCATGTTCTGACGAAAAAATGTGATTTTTTTTCCATAACTTAAGAAAAAAGAGAAAGTATCAACTAAAAATTTTTAACCACGTGCTTTAGAGATTGTTGACTTATAAATTGTTCAACTAATAATAACGTTGAATTTTAGACCAAAATATTCACTTTTCAAATGTATAGGAACTAGAATATCTCATTTTACCGAAAAAATTAAAATAAACTTTTAGATATAATATCTAGATTAAAATGTCTTTTTATATGGTAGAAAGACTAAAATGAAATTTGATATAATACAAGAACTTGTTATACACTTTAACATTTATTAGGTGATCATGGAGGTAGTTTATCGTTATATATATATATATATATATATGAGGGTTTTTTTTTTCTGGATTGCTTCTAATTATGTGTAAAGGTAGATTGATTCAGAATCCAAATTAAATATTATTTTTATTAATATTTTTTCAGACGTTTTTTAATTTTTTAGGGTTTTGTTTTAATTTATTTAGATTGATCTGCGATGTATTCTTAATTTTGATAAGGGAGTTTTTCGGTGAGAATTTTTACATACACAAAGACATCAAATTCAAGACCTACTTAAATAATATCAAACTACTTATTATTTGAACTAATCTCACTAACATATTTATTCAATTTTAAATTAACAAGGTTGATCCAAATGATAAACAGTTTAGTATTGTTTAAGTAAGCCTCGAGTTCGAAATGATGTGCAAAAAATCTCTTTCGAAAGACTTATCTATCAAAATTATACATGCGATCGAAATCGAAATCCGAATTAATCAAGACAAATCCTTAAAAATAAAGAGAGTAACCAAAAAATAAGTCAAATGTATTAAAAACACATTTTTTGAACCATTTTCAAGTTAAAAATATATTATTTCTAGTGAAAATGCCACCGAAGAACCCATATATATTTCCCTTCCAGTAGATACATTTCCACAGCCCCACGTTACTCACTACTCAATAGCATCGACCTTCCTTTGTAGATACTTTCAATGTGGAAACAGCCAATATATAGACCTTTCCTTTTTATAAATCTCCGCCTCAAAATTTCCACCATGGGAGCTGCTTCCTTAGACGCCCTCTGTTCTTCTTCAATCATCACCAAATCGCCTTCAACACCACCGTTTCTCACTAAAGTTACAACAACCCATTTCCGCAAGCGCCCTCAAACGCTAAACAGCGACGCCTATTTCAGAGTTTCTGCAAAACGCATTCATTCTTCTTCTTTCAATGCAAACGACACGGGCGTGGCTTGGAACAAAGCGCCGGATGTTGTCATCAACGGCGATGGAAAAGATGAGGCCTTTGGGTGCAAAGATAAAGTCGTAACCGTGGTCATTTTGGGATGGCTTGGGGCTAAACCCAAGCATTTAAAGAGATACGTTGAATGGCACAATGTAAGAGGAATCCACGCGGTTACTTTTTTTGTAGATGTTAAGGAATTGCTATGGTTTGATGTCGGTGCAAGGCTCGAGCAGCGTATATCTGAATTGGGAAATGAGTTGGCCGAGTGGATTTTGGAGAAGGAGGGAGATGGTCGTGAAAGGTGCTTCATTTTCCATTCTTTTAGCAACACCGGCTGGTTGGTGTAAGTTTTATGAACAAAGGGCTTTTTTTTTCAATTTTTAAATTTTGATTGTTGAAAGTAATTTTGGGTTTTTTTTTTTGTATTTTTTTTTGGGGCAGATATGGTTCACTTCTTGATAGCTTTCAGGGAAGAGAGGGCTTGAAAGAGAAGATAAAAGGAGTGATTATTGATTCAGGAGGAGCCGACCCTTTTAATCTTAAGGTTTTGTTTTTGAATGCTGATTCTTTGAGTTCTAATTATAAACCTTCGATGTTAAGCATAGTTTTTGACTAGTGAATTTGAGTTCTGAAATAAAGCTTTATCTCAAATTGTGAACTTCAGTTTCTTTAGCTGATAATTACCAAAGATCTGGTGTTAAGTTGCATGCAATGGAATTAATAAGATCGAAGCTTTGTTTTTTTTTTTATGAACTTGAGTTCTTTAGCTGATGTTACTAAAGATTTGGTCTTAAATGGAATACAATGAAACTAATATGATTCAAGCTTATGCAAATTCAAAATGATGAATTGTGATTAATCTGGCCTTTATCCAAAGAATGAGTCCAGGTTGTGGATGTGAAGATTAGGAAATTTTGCAAGTGGTAGCTCTATATGTTTGATCAAAGTTAACATCCATGTATTATGCTTTGTTTACTCAATTGAGAACCTTAGATTCTCGTACTAGCCGTATAAAAGACACAGGAATTAGTATGTCCGTCCTCGGGATGTTTGAATATTAAACTTCATTGATATCTTTACTTATTCTAAGTTTGCTAAAAGCTCTACCATGCTATTTTGCTTTTCACGAGCTCTATCGATGTCATTGAACGGGAGCTTCATTGACGGTTTTTCCTCCAGAGGGGAGAAAAGATCTCATCCTACCCTAGAATACTCGCAATATTTAAGCTTGATTGTTGTTTTCGTTTTCTTTTATCCCTTTCAAAAATCTGGGAAATCCTACATAGTATCTCTAGCATTAAAATAAAAAACAGTTAGATTTCTTTGACCTCTTTTGCTGCTGTATAAGATCGTAGGTTCATTGTTCCGGCTTTGGACTTTGTAATTTCATTTGGATGTAGTAACTATATACTTGTTCTGAAAATTGGAAGTACTGATGATTCTAGCATTCTTTTCATTGCAGGTCTGGGCAGCAGGTTTCACTGCTGCTATACTGAAGAAACAGAGCTCTTTAGTAAGTGGATTTGAAAGTGCAGTGACTGATTTGAAATTACATAAAGAGGAACCTGGGATGATCGAAGCTGTACTGCTTTCTGCCCTGGAAAAGTTCTTCGCGTCCATTCTAAATATGCCCAATGTGAACCGGTAGGTTTTCCCTTTAAGCCATACAATGTAAGTTCTATGAATATGATCATATCTTGTGGTTGCGATGAATAACGGATTGATATGAACTACTACTTTTCCTCGTTATGCAGAAGGTTAAGAAAAGTTGTCAATGCTATCATGGAGCACCCTCCTCCATGCCCTCAGCTGTATCTTTATAGCACAGCTGACAAGGTCGTCTCGTATAAATCAATCGAGTTGTGTATCAAAGAGATGAGAAATAAGGGAGTAAAGGTATTCTCCTTCAACTTTGGCACATCTCCGCATGTCGACCATTATCGAACTTTCCCCAGCATATATTCATCACAGCTGCATAATTTTTTGAAAGAATGTTTTGCTGTTAAACAAAGATGAACCCTACGAGTACTTCATTTGTTTCTCTTGTATTCTGATCTTTCTTCCAAAATGTCCCCCAAAGAAACCATGTCATCGGAGCCTTTTACCGGTGCATTCGTTCAATATCCAAAACCTTGGTTCTAGATTGTTTGACAAGAAACCTACAATAAATAACACTATAATATAGATATAGAAAATATTAAAATAATATTTTTCCTTTCCAATCATTCATTGCAACAAACTACATAACTAAAACATTGAACCTTTCTTGGAGTTCATATTACAATTGGAGTATAAAACAATTATAAATTAACAATCTTTCCCCCTAAATTTTGTTCCTCAAGATATGGCCTGCAATTTTTGCAGAAGATGCATACTTTATACACACTTCACACGCATGTAAGCAGAAGATACATTTTATGCACAAACTTGGTCTTTGTTGAACTTTGAGAAACTTTTTCAACAGTTTAACATGGTGGCAAATCCTTGGGTGGAGGCAGAATTGATTGATCAGCGCCCTTTCCATCTTCAACCACAAATGCCATTTTCAATCCCCAGCCTGTATGGAGTTCCAAATGACAATGCATAAACCAAACACCTAAACAGGGAAATCCAATGAAATTCAAAATTATGTTACCCGAGTTCGAGTTTTTTATATAGCGTACATGAATATTTTAATGAAAACAAATTGAGTTCGTTACCTGGATTGTCTGCTCTATAACGAACAGCGGTCCAACCCCCTGTTGGAACACTGACGGTGTTCCTTTCAACAGGATCAACCAAGTTGTACTTAGCTGGATCTTTGGCAGGATCAAAGTTTCCGATGCCGGTTCCAACAACGAAGAAGTTGTAGCCGTGGAGATGGAATGGATGTGACTCAACCGTGAGGAGATTAGTGTCTTGCAGCACTATCTCAACTGTAGAATTGAAGGCAATCTTGCTAAGCCTTGTCCCATGTGCAGTGCCAAGATTAGCTGTCAAGGGTGCACCAGTGTAGTTAAATGGCTTAGGAGGTTTATCAGGGAAATCGGTTCTAAAAACTCCACTCATATTAAAGTAATGAGCTTGGAGAAGTCCGATTTTTGGCATCACAAAGGAAATATTGTTCAACGAGGCTAAGATTCTTGTTCCGTTAATGCATGTTGGGCAAGGATCTTTGCCGAAACCGACCGTGTAGAACAGTTTTCGGTCGACTTTAAGGGGCACATTTGCTGGAAAATTTGCAGAGTTCAAGCTCTTCAGGTTTTTGTTGTAACTCAATGCGAAATCTGTGTCGTTTGAAGCTGGTAATTGAGGAAGTGTAGGAAGAACAGTGTTGGGGATTCCTTCGTATTGGAATATCCCTGTAGCTGCTTTGTTGTCTACAGGAAGTGGAGCATCCATGAAAGGCCTAGCAGCCATGAAATATCTCCCGGGGGATCGGTCGGCCCGAACGAGAACATTGGTGGTTTGCCCCGGTGCAATCAGTATTGCTTGAGTGACGAATGGCTTTGTATAAACCGCATCGACCTCAACTACTGTCATGCTGTGACCTGCTATCGCGAAGAAAAGCTCGTCGTTGAGGGCAGCATTGACAATTCTCAGCAGGTACGTTTTCCCGGATTCGACTTCCATCGCAAATGTATCTGAAAAATAAAAACATTCAGGGTTGAACACCGAGCATTTCGTGTCAACAAGATTTTCAACGGAAGTTTCGGCTTACGTTTCTCGGAACATGGAAAAAGAGGCCCGGGTTTCCCATTGATAGTGTGTGCATCCGACATATTTGGTGGCAATCCCATGTTAGTTCCTTGCTTGACAATCTCTTCAACATCTTTGTGCCACCATTCCCCTGCACCATGAACACAGTTTTCACCATCATATCATCATCGCAGCAAGGAACTTATAAAACCAATTGAAAAACATCGACTTTAGAACCGACCTAATACAACAATCTGTTCCATATTCGGCTTCGGGAACGGAAATGGCGTTCCTGGTTTTGGCATGATGACAATGGCTCCATACACAGTAGCCCTTAGCCAAAGAATGTGTGCATGCCACCATAAAGTTCCTCTTTGTCCTGTTACATTGAAGTCGTAAGCGTAGCTATTCCCGGTCTGAATCGGACACTGTGTTATGTAAGCTGGTCCATCCACCCAACCGTTTCGATATTGCTTCAATCCATGCCTAAACAGATCATCAAAACAACGTTATAAGTACAAGAAATCTTTGTTTCAACTTTTTTTCTGCATACAATTTATTAAAATCCTACCAGTGAATGGACATGTTATATTTTGCATGGTTCGTAACGTTGACAATAACTCTATCTCCCTCTCTCGCATACAGTGTAGGCCCTGGAAACCTCCCGTTTACAGTCACAATCGGCTTTGCATGGCACAGTCTGCTAACATTCTTCACTTGAATCTGTTCAAAAAAACACATAATTTCCGTGTCGAAATTATGAAATCCCCAGAATTCAAACAAATGAAACGTTCATTTCTGAGTTGACTCACATCAAACTGGTACTTCTTCACAGCAGCTTCTGCAGGCAAAGTAACGAATGCAATGAAACCAACGAGAAAAAGGGTCGTTTTGGAAACGAAATTGCCACCGGTAGCCATTCGAGCTGAGCTAAAACTTTGAAATCTTCAACGCTTGTATGGATATGAGACATGAGAGTAATATGAGTTATTTATACAAGCTTTAAAAAAGGGGTGAATTATGGCAATTTGTTAAGAACAAGAGAATGAAGCTGATAGGTGAAATTTTGCTTTTTTGATATGTCAAAGCTTGTAAGCAAAATACTGAAAGAGACTCTCAGTTGACATTGATAGGCGCAGAGGTTGAGGTTGTTCTACCAAGAAGCAAAACATTGAAAGAAACTTCCCATATCCAAATTTGATCTTGAAATAACTCAAAGCTTTGGGATTGAAAGAATGAAAGGTTTGTACCAACTTAATCCTACATACAATACCAAGCTTTACCGCCAAGGAAAAGGCACTTTTTTTTGGCCCTCCCGGTTCTTAGGGTTTTGCCTTGATTAATTCAAATCGACTCGTGTTGTACACCTAATTTTAGTGGGTGAATCTCAAAAGAGAGATTTTCTACATACACAAGGTCTCGAACTCGAGACATGCTTAAGCAATACCAAGTTGCTTACCACTTGAACCAACCCCGTTAGTGAAAAGGCACTGTTTTAACCTCATATTGCATGTTCATTTTTAATTTATAAAATATAGGTTTAAAGACGAGTGTCAAATATGAATATATATATAGTTAGTACGGAATAAAAATTCTTTGGACTTTTTCGGTGCTCCTATTTATGCTCCACACTAAAAAATTAGGTTTAGGGTTAAGGTTAGAGCTTATGGTTAGGGTTTAGAGAATTAGGGGAAGGATATATTTTTTAGGGTTTTGGGTTTAAATTTTAGAATTTAAGGTTAAGGCTTAGAATTAGGTTTTTTAGTGTTTGGCATAAAAAAGAACACCGAAAAGGGCAGAAATTTTGTCCATTTAGTACATAACAAAAATGTATACCTTTATAATAATGATGGAATGATAAGAAAAAAAACTTGAAGTACCTCAGTGAAAATCGTGTATAGTTAAGGGGCTGATTTGTCAATTAAGGCGTTAGAAAAATGGGTTTTTACCCGATTAAAAAACTAATTTTAGAAAGGTTTACTTCAAAGCATTTTGTAGCAATGTTTTGTAAGTCTGAGTTTGCTTATTGAAGGGCACCTATGCTTTGCAGAGAAACTTTGTATTGCTTGTTGCCAAACCATTTTTCAAAATAGAAAACAATGTGCAAATGGAGGAATATCAACCTTAAAGAAAACACAAACGAAGTATGCAAGAGCACTATCTATCTAATTTCCTTACTCCATAAGCTGAACCTCTGCTTTTGAATGCATTGAAGTTGAGGGTCTCCTCAACTAATAATAATCATAATCCTAACTTGTCAAGGTTGTAAATGGCAGCCTTCAATTGCCATAAGTATCAATAAAACCAATGTATATTTTTAAACCCGTGAGCATTGTATTAAAAAGCGGTTGCAATATTTATCACGGTTCTAATGTCATTATTGCATGTGTTGCGGACGTTATATAACGTATTGTGGTTGTCGCAAATGTGATGTAGTTCTCAAAAATTACATTGTTTTCAAAACATTTGCATGCCATATACTATTTGTTGGGAGCAATGTTTCAACATTGAAAAAACTATAGAGGAGAAATGCAAAAATTGCCGACAATAATGGGCAATGACCATAAACTAAGAATCTCTTGCATAAATATTTATAACGGTGAGATTTAAATTTCATATTTGGGACTATTTAGAGGTCTGTTGCGACGTTGCAAGTGTAATATACGATATATTATAATGTTAAATAAAGATCAAGGCAACCATCTTGATGTGATTCTCTTACCGTGCGTGTTAAGTTAGTATTGTGTACCGATGACCTTAAAAACTATTATAATGCATTACAACATTGGCATACGACAATAATTTAATACTACTTGTAACGAGGCATCGCCAATTCCCTACAAAGCGATGAAAGCACTTGTATTCGAAAAACCAAGTCTAGTGCAATAATATTCATGATCCCTCCATTGAAATCATGGTATTCCTTAAAAGTGACACGTCTTATCCACCAAATTCTATATTTGATTTCAACCGACACTGGTTTTAAAACAGGTGAAATATGATAAGTACGGTTGAGTAAACTGTTCACTTTTATTTTTTTATATTCTTTTAAGTTTTAAGTTTGGACCCATTAAAAGCACTTTTTCTTTTTTTTAGAGTCTTTCTTTTTCATCTTCTCTAAGGAGGATCAAGACTAAAATTGGTAAGAAGCAGGTAAAATATATCGACCCTGTTTGGTAATTATCAGATGTGATTTGACTAGTGGATTGTATTAGCTGATAGTTGATAGTTGATAGTTGATAGTTGTTTGATTATTTAAACAAGCAAAATGACATATAATGACATGATTATATTCGATACTTGTTTGAATAGTTTATTAGTTATCAATATTTTGTATATATTAATATTAATTAGATTATGAAAAATATTTTTTTAATATAACATTACTAAGTATATTTGAACGATCTATATATTAATTTATTATTTATATAATTATTTCTAATCCAATTTAATTAATTATTAAATTTAAATACAAATATAAATATGTGAGAATAAAAAAATAAAAAGTATTAGTTTATAAATGTCACAATATAAATGTGAAGAATTAAAATAGAAAAAGTTAAGTTTAGGTTATTTGGGAATTTTTTATAATTGTTAAGAGTAATAGGACATTTATAACTCTTATGTTAAAATCTCTAATTTCAAAACGTTTCTATTAGTAACTTTTTTAAAATTATAAGTTTTACCTCAATATACTATTTCAATCCGTTATTCATCAAATATTCCAATTAACGGATTTAACGGGTCAAATTTTTAATTTTAACTCGAATCTTTAATTTTGACTCAAGCAACTGTTTACCGAATAATTCCGAGATGTTATTCGTTATGAGTGAGGCCGCTGTCATTGGACTAAGGGACTTCCATTATTCCATCAAACAATCCATCCCCCGATACAAAATCACATGCATGAATCAATGACACACGAATTCGGCAACTTTGACCAATTTCTTTTGCACAATTACACGTGCATATTGTATAATATGTTTCCAGTGATGAATTGCTACCGACCGAACCAAATATAGAAACGGCAGAATATAAAGTGTCACGGACCAAACTTTTTGGATCGAGACATTAGCGCGAGCAACAAATAGGGAGGTTGTGCGCAATGCAACGGGCTTGCCAAATGTGACCCAACACTCGGAGAATGACAAGGACCATACCTTTGGGACCAAGGCGTTAGCGCAAGAACCAGCTAAAGAAGGGTTGCGCGGTGTAACGAACTTGCCAAGATCATTAGACTTGGCCCAACACTTGGAGGAAGGCGTGGACCAGACCTTTGGGACCGAGGCATTGGCGCAAGAATCAGCCAAAGAGAGTTTGCGCGGTGGAACGGGCTTGCCAAGACCATCACACTTGGCCCGGCACTTGGAGAATGCTAAAGAGCCCGCAAGCCCACAAGACTTAGCCAAATCCATGGAGGATTCAGGAGGGTAATTTGGTCAAAGCATTATCCATTTATTTGAATATAATGTGTAGATAATGTTTGTGATAATTAGAGATTTGAATTTGAGATTTGATCAGATAAGATAAGATAAGATCAATCTCGACCGTCGATGTAATTTAAACTGAGCCGTTGGATGTAGGGGAGTTCAACTATAAATAGAGGCTCCCTCCTCACTTGTAAATCATCTCATTCAATTCACTTCACTTTGAGTAATACAAGAAGCATTTACTCTAAAACTCTTTGAGTGTTCTTTATTATTCTTTGTTGTTCTTGAGTGTTCTTCATTGTTCTAGCTGCTAATCTCTTTCTGTTGTTCTTTGATTAGCTTTCGCTTAGAACGATCTTTCGTTCGAGGGCTTCGAGGAGTGTTTGATCTTCCGGAGCGAGAATCCTGGTTGAGTTAGGTGTTTGTCGAAAGAACTTCACCTAAGACCGTGACAAGGTACTTCAGAGTGACTTAGTCGACGTTTCAACTGAGAAAGCGACTAAGGTCCAGCACGATTCGTCTGGCAAAGGTATAGCCCCGCGACACAAGTGGTGTCAGTGACGAGATCCATCGAAACCTGGAGTGATTGTCGAAGCCGTTGTCGAGCAGGAGTACTCACAAGGCTGGTTGAAGGCTGACTTAGGCGTAGGAATCGACTGATTTGCGTCGAAGGCGTCTAAGGCCGCACGGATCAGCTAGAGTCAAAATCTAGCCCCGTGACAAAAGGCACAATTAGTTAATCAAAAAGATGTTATATTTTCTTCCTTACTCTTTATTGTCATGGGTTATTATCTTTTTCTTAAAGAATATACATAACTACTGTTTATATATTCTAATTTTTTTTTTAGGTGTGACATTTTTCTGTCCACTTTGCTTACAGGCGTTTGGCATAAAATTGGGCAGTCAAAGAGTCGCTCTAATACCACTTGTCACGGGATTATTCATTTATTTTTAAAAGACATGTCTGATATGATGTGCAGCGCTACCGTTTATATATACCAAGACTTCCTTTTTTCTTTTCGATGTGGAATTAATGTTCTTGTCTCTTCTTATACGTGACACTATTCCATGCCCATTAATTTAAAGACCATATTCTAAACATGGTTTTTTTTTTCTTTCATAAATAAACCAGATGGACAGGAGCTATAATCACCCGACCTTAAATGAGTAGAAATATCAAGTACGGATGTAAGATTTTATGTTAAGGATATAAAATTTTAAAAAGTGTATTAAAAATTTTAAAAATACAAAAATATTAAATTATAAAATCAAATTATCAATAAAAATGCAAATAAAGTATCTAAATTATACGAGAATCGTGAAATCTAATCCTTCTCCTAACCCACCCTACATATAACCTTATATAAAAAGCTAACCAAAGTTTAGGCACAAAATGAGGAGAAGATTGGAGCTTGAAACATGAATCGTCTACCTTTTCCTTCCATTTAAAAATTATAGAATGAGAGAATCCATGGGATCCACATTCAACAAAATTAAGCAACTTGGTTCATCTCATTTCGTCTTATTAATTACGTCATCATTCAAACGTGCATGAATCTAATCTCACTTCTTCTTTTAATGATGGGATTTTAAAATGTTTCTTTCAATACGAATATATTTTAGACAATGTTTTTTTATCGGTTTTTTAAGAATTTATTATCGGAAGGTGTACGTTGATTCGAAAAATTTACATTTGAGATATGAGTCAATTGCACCACACGTCTACAAACTATGATATTCATTTTATATTGGTCTCTCAAAATTTTAAATATTTTTATTTCATCCTCAAACTATAATTTTTATTCCAAGTTGGTCCCCAAACTTCTGACCATTTCAGTTTTATCTTCAAACTTTGACTTTCACTCTAAATTGGTCCTCGCATGTTATGAACATTCTAGTTTCATCCACAAATTATTAGTATATGCTAATAATATCTTATGTTAATAAAACAGTTATAAAATTTGTTAATTGTCATGAAACATCGATGTCTATTATGTAATAATATGATGTGTTATAAATGATAATTTGAGTATGAAATTGGAACATTCAAAAAGTTTGGGACTATTTAAAATGAGAGTCAAAGTTTGAGGATAAAATTAAAATGCTAAAAAATTTATGGACTAATTCAAAATAAGTGTCATAGTTTGAGAATATATGATGCAGTAACTCTTAAGATATTTTCAAAACTAATAAGAGTAATTAATTTTATTGAATAAATAAAAAACACAACACAGTCATAATTTTTTTTAAAAAAAATCTATAAAAGTTAAGAAAACTCAAAAAATAGGACCGTAAAAGAGTTGAGAAAACTCGTTCAAACAATTCAGGAAAATAAAGAAATAAGAATAAAAGATTGAAAAGATAGTTTAATACGCAAGCTGTGTAAATAATAAATTTGTCAATTTTAAAGTTTAGAAGTCCTATTTAAGATTTAGAACTTTAGATTTTAGGGTTAGAGTTTATAATTGAAGATTTAAAGTTTAAGATTTTAAGATTTAAACATAAAATAAACAGATAATATAAAATAAATTTTATCCGCCTTACATACAAAATAACTCTAAAAGATTTTATTTTATTGATAAAGTACATGTCCATCTTATGTTAGTGTTCGAAATTCGTGACTTTCCATCTCAACAATATTGTATTCGAAGTTTAGACTTAATTTTTTTAAGAGAACAATTTACCTTGTTATTACACTCATCTCTTATTAGTTCTAAAAGATTGTATGTTTAAATTCGGACACGATAATATATTCATAGTTCATAGAAACTTACGAAGGGGCGTTAGCCTTTTACGAAAATGTATGTGGTCCACCAAATACAATGAAACGGGGACTCCACCCACCACCACCGATTGTGGGGGTTCACCCTCAAGGCTGGCTCTGGCTGCTTGGATGGACCGAGGGTGGGGCGGCCAAACTTGACCAGACTAGACCATTGTCTTCTTTCTGCGGGGCTAGGCTTTGAATTGCCTAATTGTGGTTCAATAAACCAACCACATATTTATCTTATTTATTATTAAGCTATTAAAAGAATAAGACCCTCAAATTTTTTTGTTTAATGGTAATTTTAGTTTTTATTAGTTTAAATATTTATCAAATTAAATATTGTTTTTTCTCAAATTTTAAATTAAATATTTATTAAATTCTTATTAATTCTAAATTATATGATTTTATTATTATCGTTGTCTAATCATGACTTGTCTCTGTTTATTATTAAAATTACATAATTTAAATAATTAGGAAAACTTAGAAGCAATAACTTTAAATTTAATTAAAAAATAACTATAGCCTAGAAATCCAATAATTGACTGGTTGAGTGGTCAAGAGTGCTCTATTCTCTTATTTTATATAATTCAAAATTTGAAATTTACCTTAAAATGTATTTACATCTCTCCTTAATCAAAAATAAAATAACTCTACCCTAAATTCATATATACACAACACTATTTTTAAGTTTTAACAACTTCTAAATATTAAATTCACGACACTAACTTAAACCCATTACAGCTATAAACATATTTTTAATATTAAAATTTATTTGATTTTTTATTAACAATAAAAACTATTTTTATTTTGTTTGATGATTTGTATTTACTTTATTTAATTTGTATATTAATAACATTTTTATTTGTCGGAATTATACTTTAATCTCAGTACTATATTTTTTATTAAGTAGAAAAGTAATTATATTTCTAAAATAAATATTATATTCAAACCTATATGATAACATGAATATTTTTAATCACTTGATTAATTAATGAATATTAATTTAAGGAGTATTTAATGATTATTTCTCATGTTTCTATTTGAAAATTAGTATTCTAAAAATAGATTTTCTCATAACAATCTCTAGAGCAGATGGTTAAAACTTTCAATTGACATCCTACCCTTCTCCTGTAGAAATAAAATTCCTCTTTTTCCTCTCCTAAATAGATCGAAAAAATTTCTTATCTATATTTTTAAGAGTTACTATTAAAAATAAATAAGAAAAAGGGAAAATGAGGACAAATTAAGAGAATATTGACCCTTGGAATTAAATTTAGGAAAATGAGGTCTTTTAAGTTTTATTTTGGAAATGAAGGTAAATTGAACAGTAGAGGTAAAAAACGCCACGGATAACATCATGAGTTTGTTTAATGTTTTTATATCGTAAAGTGTTCAGTGCATGACAACTTTGAGAAAAAATTAATTAAAAAAATATTATATTACCTTCTGCAGGCGACGTCTTAAATCTACACTATAAAATTATCATAAATTCTTAAATATATTTTAATATTCTATATTTCTTTAAATTTAATTCCTAAACACAGTAAACATCCAACAAAGTCGAAAATTAATTTGAAATGCATTTCAAAAAGATGTCCCAATTCCCATCAAAATAATGATCAGATGGGTAGAAAAAGACGCATCTCCGGAAGCACTTGATTGTTGATTGCCACGTGTCTTATCATCACGCATTATTTTTTAACTTGCAAAAATCCTCGGTGCGGATAGGGATGAGAAAAACTCGATTCGAAAAATTAAAATTTTCGACTCGACTCCAGGCGAAAAAACTTGACTCATTCTGAATCGACTCGAAATTACATATACTCGACTTGAAATAATTTCAAATAAAGTTTGAGTTGTAAAATAGAAATTCGAATAACAAGATAACTTGAAATTTTTAGTAATTAGTTGATTGATTTTTAAGTTTGAGTCAAGTTTCTTAATTTTGCTTGATATGTATATACCAATATAAAAAAATATGAAGAAATATATGCTACATATGAAAAAATATAAATGCATATATTTTATGATTAGAGAAAGTCGTTTAAATTAGAATTAAACTATACTATAACATGATAAATAATTACAATTAAATTTATATAGGAACTCAAAAACTCGACTCGAACTTGACTCGAATTTCATAAACTCGACTCGAATCGAAAAAATTTCAAATAAAGTTTGAGTTGTAAAATATGATGTGTCAACTCAAATAACTCGAAATTTTTTGACTCGACTTGACTCAACTCGATCGAACGCTCACCCCTAGATGCAGATCATAAAACCGAAATATCATATCATAAAACTTGAAAAAATTTTACTCGACTTGACTCAACTCGATCGAACGCTCACCCCTAGATACAGATCATAAAACCGAAATATCATATCATGCTCCATTAAAACACACAAATTAATCAAAATATTAGAGTGAACTATACTAGTAGCCACTGAACTTTTAAGATATTTTCACTTCGGTCACTAAAATCAATTTTTTTTATTACAATCATTAAATTTTAATTCACTTTCATTATGATCACTGCTATTAACTACCCTCAAAAAATATTGACATGACATGTTAAAGTATTCTTTTAAAATGAATTATAATTTTTTAAATTTATAGCCACCGCCAAGGTTAAAATTTCGATGAATGGATCGTCGTCGGTCAATCCAACAATGAGAAAGATATGTTTTGTCAGAAGACTACCATAATTTAGTTTCAAGTTGAACCAATATTTAACAATGGTGAACTAGAACAAAAAATCTCAATTGAAACTAAAATTTAAAACTTTTCAAATTGTCATTGTTAACTTTCAGATAAGCTTGAAAACTAACTATAATAATCTTCTATACAAATAAATTATTTCCATCATTAGAATTGTTCGGTGACTACTTCGTTTATCAAAAATTTGACCTTGATAGTAATTATAAATTTGAAAAATTAAAATTATTTTATGAAAAGGATTTTAACGTGTCATACTAACATTTTTAATGAAAATGACTATAATAAAAATAATTTAAAAGTTTAATAACCATAATAAAAAGAAATTAAGAATTCACTGATTGTAATTGAAGTTTTTGATTTCGGTGACCAACGTGAAAGTACACTAAAAATCAGTGCCTACCAGTGTAGTTTACTCAAATATTCATTTCATTAATTATTAGTAGTATATTATTCTAAACCCCCACCCTAAAAAAAATTCCTTGGATCTGTTTAACTGAAAAGAGAGCGCTTTATATGACAGAGCTTGGAGAAAACTGGTGCTGACGGCGGTGGCGGGTCTGTTAGAATGCCGGGGGGGTTAGCAGTGACGTGGCCATCTTAAGATTCCTACTCATAAAAGCAGAAGTTGGCTTTTTTTTTCTCACCAAAAAGGCATTTTTAATTCTCACTGTTATCTGATATTTTTTCCTATTAGTTTGTGGTATTGATTAAACTGTGGGTCGTGTGGGGATGCGTCTGAGCTGGTTCTGTGTTGGGTTGATTTGATTTGAGCCGGCGGGCATAGAACTGGTTTCCACATTTCTTCATTCTGAAGCTTTTTTCTTTCTGGGATGATGATTTAGGGAAAAAGGTATTTATTTTTGTGTATTTTTATGTCATTATTGGTTGTTTGATCTTTGGGTTTTCGTTCCTTTTTGTTTTCTAGGTATTAATTGTTATTAAAGTTTATTGTTTTTGGTGTTCTTCATATATATATATATGCAGTTGAATATTGAGTGATTGGATTTGGTATGCTTATAAAAGATGTCACTAAAGAGTATGATGGGAGAGTTAAAGGAAATGAAAGATGGTATAAGGAACATATCAAGGAGAGGTGGGGAGAGCAAGCTTTGGCGTAGCCGGACTAGATCCCATGTGGCTCCGGATCGGCCACTGGTGGAATCTGAATGTGTCGAGCAAAGCCCGTGGGCGAATCTGCCGCCAGAATTGCTCTTAGATATTATCCATAGGGTGGAAGAGAGTGAAACAGCTTGGCCTGCTCGAGCTGCTGTTGTTTTTTGTGCTGCAGTTTGTAGATCCTGGAGGGAAATCACAAAGGAGATTGTGAAGACTCCTGAGCAATGCGGAAGGCTCACGTTTCCAATCTCATTGAAGCAGGTTATACTCTGTTTCCGCTGGAATTGCTCTTAGATATTATCCATAGGGTGGAAGGCTCACGTTTTATGTGTTTCGGTCCATTTGAATAAAGGGTAAATGAATCTGCAAATGGTTTTAGAAAGTTAGGAGGAAACCAGAGCTGGTATTCCCAGGTGTGCTCCGATTTAAGCCAGCAAATATCGGAGAAGGAGCAATGAAGAGCTCCATCAAATTTTTGCAGATTGGAGAATTAGAGCATGTTTCGCAGTACCAACTCCGGTTCCCCTCTACTTCTATGGTTTGTAGGTTCATTTACCCTGCTTCCAAAAAAGACCATCAACAACATGCATCTATGTTAAGAACATACTAATTGTTGGTAATTCGATTTATCTTGCTGTGGCATTGCTATCATGTAATGGTAATTGGGGTGATAATTGCATATTAAGAACTTTCAAATGATGCATATAAAGCTAATTCTAAATATTTTCGACACCCTGCTGTGTATTATCGACATTTGACAATAAGTCTCATGCCTGTATAAATAATGGGTGTGGCTGTTTTCTTGTTTCTCTTAAATATTTATATCTTTTGTTTGTGCACATGACCAGCCCGGTTCTCGCGAGTCTCCGATTCAATGCTATATTAGAAGGGACAGAGCAACTTCTACGTATCTTTTGTTCTATGGTCTGGTACCTTGTAAGTTGTTTCGTTCATATGTCCTTAGTATTTGTTGTGAAAATTGTTATTAACTACATTTCTATTGGAGTATTCATATCCGAGAAATATTTGGATATGAATATGGGGTTATGAGATTACCCTTCCAGGATCCTTCAAGTATATTGAATATGAAGCTTCCTCACTTTTTGAAATGCATTGACTTGTGTTGCTTCTTCGATTTACAGCTGAGGGAGAGAGTGATAAATTGCTGTTGGCAGCAAGAAAGGTCAGAAGGGCAACATGCACAGACTTCATTATATCCTTGGCTGCCGATGATTTTGCCAGGGCCAGCTATTCGTATGTTGGTAAACTAAGGCAAGTCATGATTCGATATCTTATGTTTCCCTGATTGTGCTCGCTTCATGTCAATGATGGCAATCTGACATTGAGTTATTTTTCAGGTCTAACTTTTTGGGTACCAAGTTCACTGTATATGACAGTCAACCTCCGTGTGATTCCATGATCCCATCAACTACCCATCGGAGATTCCACTCTAAGCAGGTGTCTCCAAGATTACCTGCATGCAACTACAGCATAGGTACCATTGCCTACGAGCTCAATGTTCTGCGAACCCGAGGACCGAGGAGAATGCATTGCATTTTGCATTCAATTCCTGTCTCTGCTATTCAGGAAGGAGGCACTGCCCCTACACCTTTGGCATTACCACAATCCTTTGATGATCAGCTTTCTCCCTCACCTAGTTCAAAAGGAAAGGGACCGCTTATAGAGACCAGCTCCCCAAGCCTGGCAGTCACACCTGTATTTTCCGCAGGCTCAGTAGAGCCATTAACCCTTAAAAACAAGGCTCCTAGATGGCATGAACAGTTACAGTGCTGGTGCCTCAACTTCAGGGGTCGTGTAACTGTGGCCTCTGTTAAGAACTTCCAGCTTGTCGCAGCTGTTGAACCTGCACATAATGTATCACCTGTAGAGCAAGATAAGGTAATCTTACAGTTTGGAAAAATCGGCAAGGACATCTTCACCATGGATTATCTATACCCTCTATCTGCTTTCCAAGCCTTTGCAATCTGTCTTAGCAGCTTTGACACCAAACCAGCTTGTGAATGATTGCCACCGGTTGGAAATCCGTATCATTGATGTTGCCATGGATTAGTATCATTCATAAGTCGCAACCTACTCCAGCAGCTTTATTGCAAACCGGGCTGTATAACAGTAGCATGTAGGCGAGTGGTGTACAGCTTTCTACTCTGGAATGCTTCTCGTATTCCAGTACTAGTGTTTGTATTTGAATGGAAGCATTTCTTATACGGACTTTGCTAGCTGTTAGCTTCTCAGTGCATCATGCAAACTGACTTGTATGTTGTTTGGTCATCATAATTAGAATCAAAACTAAATTAACAGCAATTTGTCTTTATTTTTGGATTGTTTTTTCTTCCCTTACTGGACATTGCTCTCTTAGAACAAACTCAACAAAAGGCTTGAGTTCTTCTGCATTATTTAAACTCGTGTTTTCTCGAACTCGGACGTGAATCTTGGATATAGGTTAGCATAAGAAAAGGATATATTCGTTTTTTTAAAGTTTTTTCATGTATTTGAAGTATCATATTTCTATATCCATATCTTAATATATGTCAAGACTCCAGTTCAAGAAAAATATAGAAAGCAATACAGCAGCCGGAAAATGGCCTCACAAATCATGGGATTAGTGTTGGAACCGGACATAATCTTTTGCTAATTACACTTAGTTTACAGTTGAAGATATGGTCTCCAAATCCCAAAAGCAAATCCCTCCCTGGCAAGGGTAAAGAATCTTACCAGGTAAAGATTTGTTAACCGTAAACAGAGCAGAAAAATCCTAGTTTCATTTCTTCTTTTTTGGTGCACTGAATCTTGAGAACTTTGGTAATTTCACTCCAAACAATGTCTTATGAGACATCTCGTCTTTGGAATAGTTGTTAGCATCTTCAGAATCGATGTCGTTGGAGCATTCTTCGGAATTGATGTCGTTGGAGTTTGAGCATTCGGGTTCATCATCGTCACCATTATCATGTTTGGTATCCCCAAGAAGCCGTAGCAATTCCATTGCACTTGCCTTTCCTTTTTCACTTCCATTAACAGATACAACAGAAAGGAGAGAAAATATACAACACTCATCCATCACTAAGTGACAGTATTCGATACTTTGCGAGCACAACGTAAGGAGAATAGCCAGTGCATGCTCTTGATCCTCGTGAGCGTTGGTCTCGAGTAATGTAGCGATAGAAGCAATGCAGCCAGATGTTCGAGTGATCCAAGTCCTAGCCTCTTTGTTACTGCACAAGTTTCTCAACACCACTATGCTGTGCCTTGCAAGCGTGGTGTCTTGCAAGTATGAAACAAGTTTCGGGATGCACTCTGAAGACACCAAATCGGAACAAATATCGGTGCTTGAGGAGGACAGATTACACAAAATTTTGAGGATTTGTTCCTGGAAATCTTTGATGTTCGAATCGAGAATGTTTAACATGGAAACAAGAGCACCAGATGCATATATCTTAGATCCACAACTGCTATGTTCAGACATTGCTAACATAATGTCAAGAACCTCTTGAGTTACTTCCGAGTCGATAAACAACGACAGCATACTATATGCATCTTCGCTCAAGTACCGTGTGCCATTCCTGCAAGAAGCTCAGAAAACAGTGAAAAGGGTCACAAACAAGCCATCTATTGCTCAAAAATCTAAATGACATGCCACAGATGCACATGGAATGAAAATTACCTGTTTTTGCTCAGAAATGTTGATAACAACTGAAATCCAGCTCTCTGGCCTCTTATATCATGCAAATCATTAGCACTGCTCAAAAATCTAATCAGGGATTCGATGAAATTCTTCGACGACAAAGAAAGACAATCTAGATCATCACATTTCAAACGGTTTTTAATATCTTCAACCATCTTGTATTGTGATTCTCGATCAAGCTCAGCAAGGCCAGAAAGACACTCCCTATCGGTCTTGCTTGTTTTGCCGAGTGATTGATATCGCCTAAGATCATCACTGATCTGCTCAGACATCAAACTAGAGCCATGTTCAATCCTGTTTCGAGATCCATCCGAAGTATAACTAGTACCTAAAGATCCAAGTGACATATTGCTTATGTCTAATGGAAAGTGCAAATCATTCATAGAACTGCCGAAACTAGCTATCGATCCGGAAGAATTTTCCAATGAAGGAAGCACGTCTGGTTGCATGCTTGGTTCCTGGATTGTGACTCCATATTTCCTACACCAATTTGTGATCAGATCCTTCATGGCAGCATTTGGGGTCAATGAAAGATGGTTCAGTTTCATCTCGGTTTTGGGGCACGTGTCGTAACCATCATCAAACCATTTCTGGATCCAAGTCCTTTCAAATGTTTGTCCAGAAGCAATGACAACAGGATCATACATCAATCTTGAGGATATGGGGCACTTGAATTCCTCGGGAGGTCTTACAGTTTGAATAATCAAGTTAGCATACTTCCTTAACAGATATAGAAGATATTTCAAGATGTTTTTCTTTTGATCATTGTCACTGGCTTTTTCGAGCAACTTCATTATAGAAATTTTCTCCATCTTGATGGCTTTCGGATATGTGATACGAAGTCTTGATGCAGCAGTTTGAAGAGCTTTCACTTCAGCATGTTCCATTGAATCCGATGCAGCTGCTCCTCGCTGGAGTAATTCGAATAAAACTTTCCCGGCCTCTTCTTCAAATTTATCAGGGACAAAATTCGCAGCTCGCAGATCATCGACAATTCGAGAGATCTGCAATAACATTATATCAACTTGAAGAAAGAACAGGACATCATGAAAAATGAAAATACAAGACATGTAATTTGACAAACCTTATCAGCCAGAATAACTGGAACCATACTCTGAATTTGGCATAAACATTGTTCCAACAAATTATTCAATTTTTGACATCTTGAGATTATGATATTGGTCCTTATTGCCTGGAAGTAGTAGCAAAGAAATCAACCAAAAAGGAATATTTTACAATCACAAAACTATAAAACTAATTACTAAAACATACCAGATAGAGTTTGCTGGATTCCCTGCAGTACTGAAGAAGAAACTTTGCTCTCTCGATTGCACCGTTCAACGAGCACAGTGTCTTCTTTCCCGACGACCATCTCGGTCGGGCAGCTTCGATTTCTGGTAATATCTTTATAATTCTGTCAACAAGTTTCTTAAGTTCTGTGCACGCCGTGCAATGCACCTACAACCATCAATGACAATATGTGAGCATGAAATTTGAACTTTGACCAACAAATACAGGAAGATTTCTCATATTTTCTAATGATTTTTTAGTTTAACTCAGCAATCAAATATGAATCTTTATCGCTATATTCGAATCTGATTCAACTTGATTTGATCATAAAACTCTGATATGATTAATCTGAACCCTATTGACCAGTGCAGTAGTTAACATACCCATGTGGGATGAATATCAGAAACCTAAAAATAGACATTGGATTATGTTATGATCCTTTATATCTAGACCAAAAACAGAAGAAAATGTGCAGTATCCAGAAAATGTCATTTTACTCTGTAACAGTCAAACTGGACAGTCATAGTGTGACCTGCTTGTTTAAATACATAAATATATACTTCCGATGTCCCACTCAATATGTCTCTTTTGTATTTTAAAATTGTCTCACTTAAAATGTCTCATTGAAAAAATTAACAACTTTTAAAGGGCATATTTCCCTTTATACCCTTTTTTTAGTTTTCCAACAAAACAAAATTCAACTTTTCAAGGATAAAATTGTCGTTTCAATTATTTTACATCATATTTCTTACACTTTTTTTTCTTCCTAAAACTGCGTGAAAAATCAACAATGGACGCTTTTGGTGGGACGGAGGGAGTATTAAAGTTTACGACTCAAAATTTGATTTAATCTGAACCAAAAAATTCGGGCATTTTTAGGGCAATATTGCCTTTTTAGTTGATATTTTGGGTTATAAGTCATGCTTCCCTATAATTGGGGATCTACGGTAAAAACTACAGTGAATTGAAGACGCCACCTACAGGTGGCGTCATTTTGAATTTTTTAATATTTAAAATTTAAATTTCAATGAAGACGTCACCTGCAGGTGGCATCTTCATTTAGGAGTGGCTGTTGAGTCAGTAAATCCAGTCAATTACTGCAACATTGACTTGGGCAGCGATAAAGGCGCGGTAGTTATGCGTATTTAACTCAGCAGGTGGCGTCCTCACCCGAAATGTGCTGATAAATTGAAACGACAGAACGAGTTGTGGGAGAGGAAAAAAATTGAGTGAGGAGTTGGAGAGGAAAAAATTGAGTGAGAGAGGTGTGGGTAAAAAATTGAGTGAGGGAAATGTTTGTTTGTGTAGAGAGTTCATGAAAATTTGAGTTATCAAATTTGAGTATGTAAATTTTTAGTTAATTTATAAATTTTTAGTAACTATTCTGATTAAAAACATTTAAAGAAATTAAAAGTTTTAAAATAATTTTCAACAATTTAATTTAAAAATGTTATGTTACTTCATTAATGAAAGTTTATAAACTCATTCAAAATTGTTGTGACGGCCCAACACGATAGTTAGGACGATTCGGACATTTATCTCTCGTGTGACCGGCTGCTCGATAAAGTTCACAATGTCTAGTTTGAACTCCCTCTCGATCATCTGGATCATCCATACAAGTATGAATGCGGGAGGAAGTCGGTCGACCCTTTAGCTTTCTTCGAAGACTGGGATTTGGTAACCATTCTTTGTATATTGGATATGTTGGCCAATATTCCTGATTTGGAATCGTCCTAAACATAGGCCTGTAGATATTTGCCATTGTTTCCAACCTAAAACAATCGTCCACAATGTATATGGGTCTATACGGACATGCATGCATGCGGCGATTGCGTGAGTGCACGAGTATCTATATGCCTGAAAACAACCACAGTCACACCAGTTCACATGCAAGTTTACTCGGAACAATTTGTGCTCGTTCGGGCGTACCAAGGCTTGGACATTAAATTCAGCATCGTTGGGGTCGAAGGTATCCACTCTCATGGCGGTTGCGTCATCATGAAGTTTCTCCATACTCCTTTGGAGAATTTCAGACCACTGTTGCCCCCTATTTATTTGAGAGTTGACCTCTTTCCCTTTGTCGCACCATACTTTGCCCAGTCTAAAGTACGTCTCCCAAACAATACTGGTAATTGGTAGATGGCGCGTCCCTTTCAACACAGAGTTGATAGCCTCGGCAAGGTTAGTGGTCATATGTCCGTAACGTCGACCTTCATCATAGGTCTGTGACCATCGTTATCTGGGAATATCAGCAACAAAATCATGTACACGTTGTTCGTGCCTTATAAAACGCCTAAACTTCGCATCGAACCTTGGCCAAACCGTTTCATACAATGCTCGTAAAATGTTAGTTAGTAAACGCAAGACAAATATCATACATAAATAAATCAATAATTTAGACAATAACAAATTACAACTTACATGCGCTTAAAATTTCATGACGAATCTAATTGTTACGGAACTGAGCCTTTGCATTGGCAGTAATATGTCGTGTACAATAGGCTGGATACGCATGTAGTGGACTCCATAAACTTCCGGCCCTATCGATTATTGATAAGAGGGCAGTCTTTTTATTAGAAATCACACAAATTTCGTCCTCTTTGATTACGTGTCGGCGTAAATTATTCAAAAAGAATTCACATCTCTCGGCATTTTCCTTCTCAACTATGGCAAATGCTATTGGAATGTCTCTGTCTTGCGCCACAGCAATAAGCAATATTTGCTCGTATTTCCCGTACAGCCATGTACCATCAATTTGAATCATACGTTTGTAGAATGCGAATCCTTCGATGCACGGCTGGAATGCCCAGAATAACTTATTGAATATTCTTTTTTTGGGAATTACTTCACCTTGTAGTGTTACCGCCGGCAACGTTTCGTATTCCACTACAGTTCCGGGGATAAATACTTGCATTGCTCGTAATAGAGCTGGTAGCTCATTATATGATCTATCTCAATCGCCGTAAACTAACGCCGTCGCCTTTTGCTTCGCCATCCACGCCTTATAGTAAGATGAGATGTATTCAAGCTGTGCACGGATCGATGCTACCAACACTGCAATGGCGATCTTCTTCTCAACCAACAACTTTGTGTAAGCGCATATCAAATCAGAGTCAAGGTTTATGTGGTCACGTGAGATTGAAGTCATGGTACATGAATGTTGATCAATGAACCTTCTGACCTCCCACATCTTCTTTTGTTTCATATACGGAACTCTTATCCTCCAGTTACATTTGCTCCCCCAATTCACGCACCTTACACAATATGTTTCGTTATCAGATTCAGCAACGCAAGATTGCATATGACGTTTGACGCAGTACTCCTTGATTGCTAAATTGAGCATCTTTCTTTGTATCGAATTGACCTCCGAGTTTCAACTCCCCGTCGGTTGAGGCTAAGGCTGAAGAATGACAAAATACACGTGCCTCATATTCTTGATCCCGCATTGCAGCACAGTCCACCTCATACATGTGGACTGGAGGCACGTACGCTGGAAGATTAGGCTTCGGTTGCTATGGCTCCGGTTGAACATAACCCCAAACCGGCGGCTCATCAGCCAATCTATATCTAGCAGACGCTACTGCCCAAACATCTTCCTCAACATCAAGATCATGGCCCTGAACAACAGCGGTCCTAACAACATCAACATCATCAGCATCAAGCAACTCGACATCATCATCTTCTGCCACTGGTATAACATTTTCGTCGTCCTCGCTGAAATCATCAACTATTTCTCCCCAACGACCATAAACGTTTTCTGTGTCACAATCCATCGTGATATTCGATCACACCACTGACTCTCTTAATTTACCCAAAACTCTACCCAAAACTCCTTAAAACTGAATTTTTTTGAAATGAACAACAAAAGAACAAAAAATCCTGGGCAGGTGATGTACATATATCGACATCCTGACGCCACCTGCAGATGGCGTCCAAGCTTCATGTCGCCACCTGCCGATGGCATCCCAAGAGGAATCTGCCAGACCTGCACGCCATCTACTCGTGGCGTCTTGTCGAGCCAGCTTTATTCGATTGACATGGCTAACCACGCTGACCACTCTTTTCAGTGCAACTGCTGATTCACAGCTCAATTTTCGTAATTTGGCTCATTGAAATTGAAATTGAAATTATTAAAAAATTGCAAGTGGCGTCTTCAAGTCACTGTAGTTTTTTCCGTAGATCCCCAATTATAGGCAGCGTGCCTTATATCCAAAAATATTAAACCAGAAAGCAATATTTGCCTTAAAATGCCAAAAATTCGTGGTGCTACCCAATTAACAAAAAAAAAAATAAAGATTTGTGGTAGATGCAAAGACTTGCAGGCTGAGCTAGAGGTACGGACCCTGCTGCACATTTTAGTCTGTGCACGATTAAACTTGATACATTTGATATTGAATTGAAATGTGAAACTTAGTTGCGGTAGATTTCTTGTTACGCAAGTTTACTTGTAATGTTTGAACTATAAAGCACAAACAATTAGCCGCATATTGACATTCCTGTACTACTTAAAGTTATAAACGTTAAAGAATTTTCCACTCAGGAATTGTACCTTAAAGGAAATCGGATAGGAGGGAGTGTCTACTGCTCCCACTATTTCGGCAGATTCAGTCGCCATGCAAAAGATTGCTTCCTGATTGAAGAAACACAAAATAAGTAGGTGAACAGATCGGAATCTGCCAAACAGCACGGACTCGCAAGTAGCAGCTAGAAACTTAACCCAATGATATAATTCTCAGGAAAAAAAAATGAAAGGGGTTTTCTACGTGGACGGATGCTGGACTATATGTTAGGAGAGACGAACTTATAAAATTTTAAGAGACAAAATTTTTTAAATCATATATAAATTTTAAATTTTTAGGACCTCTTAAAGCTCCTCGGTCTATATTGGTTGTGCCAACATTTCCAAGGGTAGCTTTTCCGTGATGCTTCAGTCAAAGAAGAAAGATACACATATATCAACCAGGCTTTTTTTAGGTACCCCAACCCACCCACCCTCCAAAAAAAAAGAAAAAGTAGTCCACTAGTCATGGTGACCATATATCAAGCATGCTTTTGAATTTTCTTTGATAAAGATGTAAGATTTTCTTAAGAAATAATGAATTTGAAAACTTAATCATGGTAAAACAAAATGATGGAAACTGGAAACCAGGGGGCAAGGGGAAGAGAAAACTCACCTAGAACAATGATAAAACAGAAGTTTCTTGTCTTCTTCTTTTATGTATGTGTATTGTTGGAGCTATATAACAAACACCAGATGGACAGAACTTGAACAGCCAGATGCAAATAAACACAAACAAATACTTATCTATCTAAAAAAGTAGATATAAACCATAGATAAGCAAGGTGAAAAGGTAACTGGATATAGTAGAAGAAGACAGAAGCTTGAAAAAAGTAGGGAAAATATCAAGAAATGAAAACTCCTCCAATTAGAACTGCAGCATTTAGAACCCTTGGACAACCAAAGATGAAAAATAAGAACATGTTTACATCAGATCAGGAAAACATAAACTGGCCAACAAAAAGCCATGTTGATCAATTTTCATTTCATTTTTGACAATGGTCTTTGCAAAGAAGTAGTGGAAACACAAATAAAGGAAGATTTGTTATTTTTGGCTGCAGTATAGGCATAGCAAGTAGTATCAGGTTCTTCTTGTCGTGTTTATGCCAAGGACATCTTAAGAAAGGGACGACTTTAAAGCCCTCTTAAGTTTTAGCTCTACTTAAGAAAGACAGGTTTTTTGAGAACCACAGGAACTGTCTCACACGCCTGCGATGATTGGCAGCCGCCAGCCGTTGGTTATCATGCCTGTGGGTCCCAGTTAATGTTTATGCTGAATCCAACGGTGATTAAGGAGTTAGCTCCTGCTGCTCACCCAGGATAAGATAAGCCTGCCGTTTCTTCGCTCCAATGCGCAGTCTCCATTTGACAGAAAGATAGACAAAAGACAAAAAAAAAAAAACTTAGCGGTCAAATAAATGCTTAAATTATATTTTTTAAAATAAACATTTGAATTATATTTTTGGTCTAATAGATATTTAATATTTTTTCCTGATTTAAATAAGTGTTTTACCGTTGCGAACGTTAATTTTTATCGTTATCTGACACGTTTTATCTTTTAAAAATTTTAAAATTATATTTAAAAATAAATAAAATAATCTCAATCATTAAATTTCCCATTTACCCTAATTGTCCCATCAAAATTTCCTGCTCGCCCGTATCATCTATGACACAGAACATATTCTGAACCAGTTCCTGCACAAATCTTTTATCCCTTGCTTATACTAATTTTAGTTCAATGCAATATAATACTTAATTTTTTTCCATAACTCTTTGAAAAAAATTTATGAAAAAAATTTATTGCAAAGTAAGATAATTTTCTTTCTTTAAGGTTTGTTCCTCTTGAATTTAAACGAATTTTGAGAGAATAATCAACATAAAGGTGGGCAGCAGTTTGCACCCAACCCTTTCCCTCTAACCTAAATGCAAAACCCCAGAAAGAAAGGCTAAAATCCCTCGCTCTCATCCCAAAGGAGAAATAGCTTTGGAGCTAAAAGTTTCAATGGCGGCCAAGAATCAACAAACACAAAAACCTAAGAAAAAAAGCAAATTTTAAGCTCAAACACCGACCCAGATAGCTCGAAATCGAAGAAGCCGAAGCTACTTGCTTTAACCCCATCAAAAAATTCTGGATTCTCGTGTGAAAGATTTTGGGTGAGAAAATTTTTCTTTGGTTGCTGAGAAAATTTAGCGTTAGGTGAAAAATGAAAAAAATTTCTTTATTTTTTTTTAAAAAAATTGGTAATTAAAATATAGGACACATGTTAATTTTTAAATGGATAACGGAAGAAAATTAATGTCCGTCGGTGAGACACCTATTTGGGTTACGAAAAAAATGTTAGGCACCTATTTAACTCAAAATATAGTTTGGACACCTATATAAAAATGGTCTAATTTAAGCACTTATTTGACGGTTAAGCCAATGAGAAAACCGCAATCTATTATCTAATTCATTTATAACAAATTATATAGTAAGCTATACTATTGGTTATTGAACTATTGAAACTTTTCTACTTTGATCACCAAATAATTTTTTCTATATGAATGTCCACTAACATTATATTTTTTTATATATATTTTGGCCATTAACCGTTAAGTTTGAACGTTAACTTAACTAAAATGGTGGCATGACCCGCAATAAACTCTAAAATTTATACATTTTATCAATTTAGTCCTAATTTAAAATAACTCATAAAAAATTTATACATTTTATCAATTTAGTCCTAATTTAAAATAACTCATAAAAAATTTGAGTCAAACCCCAAATTTCTCATCTTTCTTCTTTCTCTGCACACTTTTGTTCTCTCTCAACTCAATGAGAAACCGATGATATCCCACCATGTCGACCACAGTTTCTATTAAATTTTGTTGTATCAGAAAATTATATTCTATTGACTAATTAATTCATATCATGTACTGTAGAGGTCCATTATGAACATCTCAATTTAGTTAAGGACGATTTAATTTGCTAATCTTATATTTTTATCAACCAAACAAAAAAGTTAACTTCTTACCAATTGAATCAAATAAGATAGGATACATATCCATTTTAGTAACTATACTTGGTTTCAAGTTCAATTTTGTACCTAAATTTATTTTGATCCAATTAAGTACTTAAACTTGAAATTTGTTATCCAAGTTACCCCAAAATATATCTTCATATTTTTTAAGTTTAAAGTGCTACTTGAACGTAGCTTCTTTGTTAAAATTAGTACTTACGGCTTTTAAACGAATTTGATTGAAAAAACCAAACTCATGTGTCAATTTAAAAAAAAAGGGAGAAATTTAGGCATCTATTTGAACCTTAACCCATAAGAATTATAGTTTGAGGGAACTTATATAATAAAATCCAAGTTTAAGTGCCTAATGAAATAAAAAAAAATAATACCAAAATAAACTTTAAAGTCAAATTAAAATATCACAATGCATATTTATAAAACAAGATAATATAATATATCTCATGTTATACTTAGTAATTTAAAGAAGAAAAAAAAACTAATCGAACCTAATAAGTAATTTCAGTAGAAAAGAAGATGCTGTTCATTTAGAAAACTCAAATTTGTACAATTTTATCTATAAAGTGTGTATGTCTTATCAAAAGATAAAAAAATATAAACATATATTAAAATAGTATAAAAATGTCTTAGAAGAAAATAATAATCCAACATTTCCTACCCATATAAAGCATTATGATAAAAGGGGAATTTAGATCGCCTATATTTATGTTAACGACAGAAGTTTTTTTTAATAGAACGACCGTAGTTTTTCTATATAAAAAAAGAAAGTTGAAAATATTTTTAAATAATGAACTCATTGTGTAGTTTCGGTTAGGGGTAGGTGAAACTCGACTAGACTCAAAAAAAATTATTCTGCTCGATGTGAAAATACTTAGTTTGACACGACTTGTTTCATAAACTTGTCTCAACTCGAAAAAAATCCAAATAAAATTTGGTTATAAAATGAAAATTCGAATAACTCGAAATTTACGGGTCATTCGGTTCGGGTTCGGTTCGGGTCATTTTGGTTCTGACTGCATTCGGTTTAAATTCGGTTCGGTTTATTTCGAGTTTCGGATCAAATTTGGATCATTGTGTTCAGGTTAATTTCGGGTATCGGTTCGGTTCTCGAGTCTCGGGTCAAGTTTGCCCGGTCCAGCTTAGAGCATAGTGATCTTAAGAGGCCGGAACTTGGAAACCAATTTGGAGAATGGTGCTTTGTCACCTTCAGCACAGCAAAATCAACAAATAAAACATGAATGTCCATGAATATGATTAAAAAAAAGTTAAACTCCAAGCTAAAATTAATTGATTCAATCCTACTAATAACATACAATTTCTGCGTAATTCTTAGAAATTACATGCATAATTAGGTTGTTTGATTTGGGAATACAGTGAATATAAGGGTATTTTGTTTAAATAATAATTATATTTAAAATATAAAAAATAAAAAATAGGGAATCGAGTAAACAGGTACCCGATTAAGACTAATTATGTGGCCCGGGCCCGACCCGAGAAAACGTCTATTTTAGAAGGCCGAGTACTAGACCCAGGTACAAAATTATGGACAAATACTCGGTTATTTACGTTCGGGTGGTCGGGTCGAGTATTTTTGAACACCCCTAATTTTGCACATATATTTTATTATTTTTATACATAGTTAATAAAAATTTTAAATTAAAAATGGGATTAATTTTTTTATAATTTTAAATTATATTAAAAATCTTTTCTTTTCACCTTTTTTATAATTAGATATATATAATTATTGAACTAATTTTTTTAACTTAATTAATAATTTTAAAATTTTATATTTGTTTATAAATATTTTTTTGAAGAAATATATAAATATATTTTTACACGTGTAATTGGAATATATTTTATTAAAAATTGAAAAATGAAAATCTTCTTAAATATATTTTAAAATATTAAATATTTTTATAAAATAATAAATTATATAAATTATATTAATAATTTATATTATTAATGTAAGAATATAATATTATATATTATTACATTAATAGTTATTAATTGCATTTTAATCTATTATTACTCTTTTTTTTTGACAAATCATAATTTTAATTCTACTTAGAGAGGAGGAGAAATACGAACTTTAAGAGAAGAAAAAAAAATATTCCTAATGAGTCTAGGATTCATGACTTAAAAAAAAGAAATAAAAATGAAAATTTAACCAACCGACCAAATTAGAAGCGTAACATCTATTTAAATCACCAACAATGTAACATCTAATTAACTATCATAACCAATTAAAGAGCTTGGCCCAGCAGCTAAAGCTATAGCTCTCCACACCACTGGCCTAGCATTGATTCCACTCCTCTCAATCTTCTTAGTTTTTGTTGCATTTATTTTTTAATTAAATTGAAGAGAAAGCTTCTAATCATCTGATTGGTAAATTAAATTGATAGAATATTTAAGTAAGGAAGATTAAATTTGTAATTATACAAATTTATTTAACTATCATGTATAATCTGTTAAAAGTTAACGACCAATAATTTGATTGAAAATTATTTTAAAAATGTAATAGTCTAATTGACAAAATTCATAGTTTAATGATCAAAATAGAATCATACCAATAATTTAATGGTGTTGAAGGTATATTACCCTAATATTTTTGCAACCATATACATCCTTAAAGCTACGTGGGACACAAGGGGGACAAGGCACTAAGCAAGGGAAAAAGACCGTCCTCCTGTCAATTGAGAATTGACATTATGCCTATCTCAAACTTTGATTTTTCCCGTCTACTTTAATAAAGGCAAGGTCCCATAAAAAAGAGAAAATTGGCGCTCTCATTAGCCTTTACATGTTACTTGAGAACAGGCTTATTGTTTATGTGTTTGATTCTTACTACCAGACAAATAGGGAAAATCTGTGTATCTGTTTATCTATATTCTTAACTCTTTAATAATGCGCATACCTTATAGATAAAATGAATGAACTCAAATTTTTTATAGTGAGCATCATTTTCTTTTTCACTGAGACTACTTGTTGATTTCAATACTAAAGACGTTTTGAGTTTTGATTAGATATCTAAAAGAACCTTGTTGGAGTGGATTAGCATAAATAATTTAAATAAGAGAAAAACAATATCTAAAAATTTGACTAGATTTAATCTGTTGAATTTTAGTTTAATTAATATAAATATTGTTACTTTAAAGTGTATTTAAAGTTTATAGATAATTTGAACTCAATGTGTTTTCGTGATAAAGGGTGGTGTATTTCACATAGATGATTTTGACTCAAGCGATTTAGTTTACAGATGTGCATGAATTTACTCGTATTTTAAATCGGATGTAAGTATTATCTTATACTCGAATATCATTCGGAAAAAGTTTATAGATGATTTAATTAGACATATAAAAAAGCTCCACTAGATTTATGTATGTCCCAATCAGGGGCAGTTCAAAGATTTACGAAGTTTTGTGCAATTTATTAAAATATGACATTCTTAATACCAAAATAAGTGTCCAAACCATCTCGCTTTATGCTTTGAGGTGCCCAAACTATCATTTTTTATTAAAATAGGTGTCTTAGTTGACTTTAAAATGAGCAAAAAATGATAGTTTAAGCACCTAAAAGGAAAAAGTGATAGTTTGGACACTTATTTTGATATTAAGCATTTAAAAAATAAATGTTTGTCGATTTGTTATGTGCGTGGTAGACTACTTTTGAACAAAAAATCTATAAAGTACAACATTTTATTTTTTTTCAAGTTTTACCATTAATCTATAACTAATTTTTTGTTTTATTTGTAAACATTTAACTCATTTTGGTCAAAAATCTCTACAACATATGATTAAAGCTCTCAGTTGACACCCTCCCTTTCCTAAGTTATCGGTTCAAGACTCCGATAAAAGCAAAATTTCACTTATTCTCCGCCTAAATAGAAATTATTAAAAAAAACTTAACTGATTTTGTGTCTCTTTATTTTAAATTCTCTTTGGTCTCTTAAATTACACAGGTCCAAAATCATTCCAGTCCCCCGGTCAATCCAAGGCTTAAGTAAACAAGGAAGTTGGTCAAAAAGTAAACGGGCAGAGTTTCGCGGGCATTGCTTGTTATAAAAGACTAAGATTGTAAGATGCTCCCATTTCGTCCCGAGTCACTTCAGTCGCTGTGCTTTGCTTTGTTTTTCGGACAAAAATTCTATGCACTTTTTCGGTATTTTTTATTCTTTAATGCAAAAAAATTAAAATTTAAACTTTGATCTTAAATTTTAAATCTTAAATTATAAACTTTAAATCTTAAAAATACACCATATTCCTAGTTCTTTAAGCCCTAACCCTAAATTCTAACTTTAAACTTTAACTCTAAACTTAACATTTTAGTATGGGACATAGAAGGGGAATCGAAAAGGGACCTTGTCACGTCCGTGGAACTTTGTTAACTCAAACGTGTGGTCTTAGTCGACTTTCGGATGCTGGTGTGACTAAGTTAGCCTGAAACCGATTAAAGCAAAGACTGCTTAGACCCTTGCGGAAACGAAAGAGCAACGGAAAGAAATAGCTCAACTAAAAGAAGCAAAGTATTTGAGTGAATGCCAATTGTATTCCTCAAAGAAAGAGTGAAAATGAGTGAGTAAATGAGGTGGGGGCAAGCCTCTATTTATAGTTGATGCCCCCTACATCCAACGGTGGAATTTAAATGAGTATTTCTATTTGAGTTTTCAACATCCATTTTAGGGGTTCTTATTGAGCTGAGCAGCTCGCAAACAGCTCGAGATCAACTCGGTCAAAACTCAATTAACCCTCGACTCGAACTCGAGCTCGACTCGAGATCTTAATGAGTCGAGTTGAGCAAGACCCAACTCGATTCGATAAGTTCGCAAGCAACTCGTTATTTTTATTTTATAAATTTTTAATAATTTTTGGTGCTACCTTAAAAAATTATGTTCCAAAAAATTTAAATGCTAGTTGAAAACTATACAGTGACTTGCTACATAATGTACTAATAAAATATTTGGTTTCAAGTTTTTAAAACATTTTGTATTTCACGAGAATTTCAAAAGTTAATTAATATTAATAAGAAATTAAACTACAATAATTAGCATTATCTTCATTTTTAAAGTTTATGATTATTACATTTTGTATAGTAAAAAAATAAAAAAAATCTTTAGTTTCCATATAAAAATACGATCGAAATTCAAAACAACGAAATCCCTATGGTCTTCTCCCTTTTTTTTGTTCATAGAATATTGTTGAAAAATTAAAAAGAGTCCCACACTAGAATATCGACTTCATCTCTAATTTGATCATGACATGTTCTTTTATTTATCTCCTCAATCTTCATCTCTAATAGTATCACTAGATTTTACCTATATTTTAAAAAATAAGGTAAATTTTGACGAGTTTAACAAGCAACGAGTCGAGTCGAGCAACGAGATTTTTTAACGAGCACGAGTTGAGCAAAATTATAACTAATTTAACGAGCAACGAAATTTTTAACGAGCACAAATCAAACATTATTTAACTCGCGATCGACTCGCTCGATAAACATTTTAGTCTTTTCAGTGTCATTTTCTATCCATCTTTTCTCGTTGTCAATGTCTGTCATCAGACTCTCCACTAACGATCAGCAAAAACCCAATACCACATGTATTTTGACAGGGACAAAAATAAATACCAACTACTCACTAGTTCACGAATCACGCTGGGATAACGCTATGACATGCAAGTTGGAAATTGCGGCAAACCTTATACGCACGGCAGAGTGTTGAACGTACATGGTATTGAAATGAACATGTTTAGTTTCTTTCAGAGTTTCAATGTATTTGGAGGTTTTAGAGGATATATCTTCATTCCTATATGAGTGTATATACAAGATATAAGTGTTGAATACGAATATATATTGTCAGAGTTTGAGACCCTAATTAAATTGAAATTTAGTTTAAAGTTGAAAGTTTAGTTTGAGTAGATTTTTTACAATACAAATTTTTTTCGTAATTAAGTTATTTACTCTATAAATAAGTAGTGTGGTTTAAAGTTTTGTGAGAGCAAATTAAGAGAGTCGTAAATAGGTTTAGTTGTATCACTTTTTTCTTTTGTATTCTTTTGACATTGCAATGAATTTTTTCCCTTCTATCTGCGATTTTTCCTAAAATGAGTTTTCACGTAAAATCTTGATCACTTTTTATTGTCAAATTACTATACTTGGTGTTATCTCATAATAAATTGGTATCAGATCGTTTCGAATTTAATACGAACATGATAATGATCTCTATGAAGTATAAAATTTCATTGTTGAATCACAACACTATGTTCTCGTCGTGACATGTAAAGATGCTAGCAATTTTCGCACAAATAGGTTTGGATGATGTTCTGTTAAGGTTTGATGCCATCATCTTGGACTCTAAAGGAAAAACAACGTAGAGATCAAAAGACTACATCTCAGAACAGTCTGCATCTATCATATCAGATTTTATAGTACATATGAAAGAAGTCTATTGATGCACTATAATTGAAGTCGGTGGCACTATGCATGAAAAAAACTCTAACTAACAAGATACATCTGAAGTGATAATTTTATTCTCGTTGTTTACAGGAACATTCATCGTTAGAGGATCACTTAACTATTTCAAAATAAATTGACTTAGATTTGGCTATTATAGATGTTAAGCATAATAGAGAGAATTTAGGGTTAATTTTATTTTGTTCGTTGCTATTTTTTATTCGACCTTTAGAGATTTTTGTATAGTTGTGATACTCTCACTCTTGATAATGCATATTATTTCATGTACTCATACATAAAATAAAGCATCTTGTGGTTGGATTCGACTCTTAAAAGGAGAGTCTCGTTATTCATACAAGGACTTAAAAAAAGAGTTCTAATAATGAAACTAGGGTAAGAACAAAATCTAGAAACACATAAGAATCTATCGTTATTATTATTACAAGGAAAAGAAACCTATTAAATTTGAGTGCTACATGTTTTGAAAGTAAATATGCAAATTATAATGGAAAAACAACTAGAGAAATCAGAAAAGGCTGAATGATGGTGAACTTTTATTTGTTTTCGTTCACGACTCTATAGTACGAAAATAGTGAATTCTTAAATCTAGTAATAGTTTTCATATGAGTCTTAATCCCAATTGGTTTTCAACGTATGAACGCATGTATACAAATATTGTACTTTGAAGGAATAATTCCTCTTGTAAGATCACATGTATTGACACAATCAAAAATAAAATATTTGATGAAATTGTTTAAACACTTAATAACATGAGACACATTCAAGATTTGAGAAAAAAATTCGACTTCTCTAAGTACTCTAGATTCAAAAAGGTATCACGTCATCTCCTTAAAATCCCCAAAAATGGACCGACAAAGGGCATGACCAATATTTTCTCACAACACTCTACTCCCATACAAAGGCATATAACTCCAGCCTCTTGTCCTTCTCTTCCACTCCAGCTCCATTCTTGTGACTCAACTACTGTTTACAATGACTGTCTAAATTACAAAAAGTAAACAGTCTAAAACCACCATAACTATCTTTATTTCATTTTGCTCATCATTAAAAGAAAAACCAAACCAACTTGTAACAAGGGACTTCAGCTCTTTTGATTTTGATCTTTAGATCATATCAAACAAGTATTATTTGTTCTCAAAACTATTATGGAGGCAAAAAAGAGAAGCTTCATTTCTGAATTTAAATTATTTCTTCAAGCTCCAGCTCATATTACTCTTACATTTTAGAACCAAAGAAAAAAAATCAGCTTCCTTAATAACCTACGAAATAATTTTTTAGTTCAAATATTTTTTTATGGAAGTTCAAATATAATTTTAATATAGATGTTATTATTTGATATAAAAATAATATTTCTTTTAGTATTTTTTTTGATTAAATAGAGAGATTACATTCTCATACAGGGATTCAAACTCATACAAGACGGGGCAATATGAGCATCATTTAGCCACTAGGCCAATTAGTAATTGTGGATCTCTTAGTACTTTTCTTTATAATATAACTATAATTTTAAAGAAAATACTTTGATACACAAGCTTGTATAAACTTTAGTTTACACAAGTATTTCAATTCTAGGGTTTAGAGATTTAGGTTGTGGTTTAGGGTTTAGAGGTTTAGGTTGTAGAATGTACAATTTAAGGTTTATGGTTAGAATTTAAAGTTTAGGATTTAGGTTTTAAGGTGTTGGGCTAGAGATTTAGGTTTTAGATTCTATAACTTAAATATGAAGGGTTGTGTAATTTTTTTACACAGCCTGTGTATCAAAATATAACCCAATTTTAATTACTACTTAATACAATATAATTTTGAATATATATTTTTCAAAAGAAAGAGAGGGTCATGAAATATAAAAGTTGTATCATTGCACATACTATCATATGTCATGGCTTAGCATAAATATTTCAGAGAAAAACTTCAATACACAGTCTGTGTAAACTTTAATTTACACAGACCTTTTAGTTTTAGGGGTTAGGAGTTTAGTTTAGGGTTTAGAGTTTAGGGGTTTGGATTGTAGGGTTTAGAATTTAAGATTAGTGTTTAGAATTTAGGGTTAATGGTTTAGGGGTTGGGGTTTAGTTTTTTAGGGTTGGGGTTTAATTTTGATTTACAGTATAAATAGGTATGATTGTGTAAAATTTATTTTACACAGCCTGTGCATCAAATTTAAACTCAATATTCCATTTTATTCCGTTAAATATTTACTATAAACTTAGTTTATGTTGTGAAAAATAACAAATAATTATGTTTATATGACATAGATGTCGATTTTTCCCCTTGTAATATCCTTCGACTGTTCCACATGTTAGATTGATATTTTTGTTACTGCATTACCGTTTTGTATCAGTTTGGTAACTAATAATGGGTCAGTAATTGTGCATCAACTTTTTCTTTTTTTTTTTGTGTGAGGCTTGGTTTGTACCAAGTGTGAAAAGAAACGATCATGTAGGAAGGAAGTGGAATAAGTTTTGTAGTTGAAAATGATATTAAGTTTTTCTATTTTCCCCTTACTGTTTGTTTAGGCATGGTTTTTTGAACCAAAAATAGCTTTAGAAATCGGCCATAGCAAAACAAGAAATATAGTGAAAAAGCTCGAAAGCAAATCAAATGTGACACAGACCAGAGGCCGACAAGTAGACAAGAGAAACAAGACAAAGACCTGCTTTGTTTGAAGCCATCGCCCGTCGGGGAACGACAGGGTCCCCCCGTTCTAGAATGGAAGCTTTACCGTGCCACACATTTTCTCTCTCGTTACTTTTATAACCCTTCTTTCTTCTTCCCTTCAGGTACAATAATGTGTTATGTTTTTCTTTTCTTTGATCTCATTGCATGAGTCTTCAAACATCTTAATTTAAGGTTAAAAATAATAAATTTTAAAATTTATAATTTTTTATAGTCTTAAATTAGATTATTGTACCGTAGACTCATGTGTGAGCTAAGATCATGGATTTTAACATGATGATTATGTTCAGGGTTTTTTTTCAACTAAGCAAGTACGGGAGGGGCGGTGGCGGTTCTTGTTTGGAAGTTCCTGCAAAGCTAATAAAAAAATGGCATCATCACCTTCTCCATCACAAGATTCCCCACCATCGTCATCTCCACCGTCGAATTCCACACAAGACGACTCGCCTTCACCGCCAGCACCCGACAGCTCATCATCACCACCACCACCACCCAAAAGCTCACCACCACCGCCATCGCCACCCAAAAGCTCATCACCACCACCGCCTTCACCCAAACCCTCTCCACCTCCACCAAAACTATCATCACCCCCTCCACCAGTGTCTACTAGTAAAAGTCCTCCTCCATTCCACCCTCCTCCGCCTCCTCCGTCATTTTCTCCTCCTCCGCCACCGCGTGTTAAAAATGCTAGTGACCACTCTCCCCCACCTCCTCCCAAAAGTGGCAGTTACAAGTCTCGCAATTCATCGGACAATGAGTCAAATGAGAACTCGAGTGCAAACCTCATTGTGGGTGTAACTGTGGCGATAGGAGTATTTCTCTTTATTGTTGTCATCGTTTTAGTAGTATGGTACCAGAGAAAGAAGAGTAAACGAAATCCCCAAATGCAATACTACGGTGAACCTAGAGGTGATTAAAAAACAAATATAGACTATTTTAATATCAATTTTATGATTTGCATGGCTCATGAGTTAGTTCTATTGTATGTGATTTATTATGCGGCAGGTGGCGATGATCCATATTATAACGGTGCGATGCAACGTGCGTGGGATGGTGCCAAACCTACCGCACCGCATGGTGGTGGTGTTCCTAGCGGTGCATGGGGTACACCAACTCCGGTGCCACCTCCTGGTGCTGGCGGAGGATGGGGTTCATCCACAATCCCACCACAAATGTTGAGCGGTGAAGTAAACTACATGTCCACAGGAGGACAGCTTTCTCCTTTGGCGCCTTCATCAGCTCTTGGAATAAATACTGGCACTTTCACTTATGAGGAGCTTTCAGCTGCTACAGGCGGATTTTCTCAGGCCAATCTGCTCGGCCAAGGCGGGTTCGGGTTCGTGCACAAAGGTGTGTTACCAAGTGGAAGGGAGATTGCAGTTAAGAGTTTAAAATCTGGCAGCGGGCAAGGCGAAAGAGAATTCCAGGCTGAAGTCGAAATAATTAGTCGAGTCCATCACCGCTACCTCGTGTCCCTAGTTGGATATTGCATTGCAAGACAACAACGGATGTTGGTGTATGAGTTTCTTCCAAACAAGACCTTGGAATATCACCTCCATGGTAAATTCAATCATCCTTCAACTTCAAGCTTATTTATATTTGTTATTAAAAGCTAACCCCCTCCCCGGGCGCAATTGCAGGGAAAGACCGCCCGGTTATGGATTTTTCGACTCGACTTCGAATTGCATTAGGTTCTGCTAAAGGGCTTGCTTATCTTCATGAAGATTGTGAGGAATCTAAAGTCTCTCGCTTTATCTCCATCTATAATTTGTAATCCAATCTTTTTCTTAGACTTAAATTTATACATACAGGCCATCCTCGCATTATTCATCGTGATATTAAATCAGCTAATATTCTGCTTGACTACAGCTTTGAAGCCAAGGTATAATCCATTAAAATCGAACCGGCGTTTTAATACACATTCCCTCACCGATTCACACACGTTTGCATTTTTGTTGTAGGTGGCTGATTTTGGATTGGCTAAGTTGTCTGAAGATAACCACACCCATGTCTCAACTCGTGTAATGGGAACATTCGGGTAACAATAAATTACACTGAAAAACAGAAAAAATGTACTATATAGGTACACGGATTATCATACCTGGTCTTGTTTTATATAGGTACTTGGCTCCGGAATATGCATCGAGCGGCAAGCTAACGGAGAAATCCGATGTTTACTCATTTGGGGTCATGCTATTAGAACTCATAACCGGAAAACAACCTGTGGATCCAAGTAATGCAATGGAGGACAGCTTAGTAGATTGGGTACGTAAGTTTGATGCATTAGTTGCTACAATCACAAGATTCATTAACCATTACCGTTTGTGTTAATTCTTCGAAACAGGCTCGACCACACTTGACTCGTGGACTGGAGGACGGCAACCTTGCTCCGATGGTCGATCCACTTTTGGAGAACAACTACAACCAGGAAGATATGAAACGCATGGCAGCCTGCGCGGCTGCCAGCATCAGACATTCGGCTCGAAAGCGCCCCAGAATGAGTCAGGTTTGCAATGATCCCCCAAACTTATGAAATCTTTTTGGATTTTTTGAGTTCGAATCAAAATTACCCGGCCTAATGTATTGTGGGAAGCAGATTGTGCGTACCCTAGAAGGGAACTCTTCATTGGATGACCTGAATGAAGGTGTAAAGCCAGGCTACAGCACAATGTATGCCTCTGGAGGGACCTCAGATTACAGCAAAAGTTCATACGAGGCTGACATGAAGAAGTTCAGAGAATTAGCATTATCAGGCCAGGATATGAGCGAGAGCTCCGAGTACTAACAGTGAGAATTGAACCACAAGCGCGCGGCCGGAGGGACATGCGCTTTCGGAAGACCCGCCATGTTTTAACAAAACGCCTTTAAGAAAACACAACGCTGATCCTTTAGATTAATAACATAGTTGGTTCCAGCTCGGTTATTTTAACTTGGGATCTTTGATTGTTTATCAAGTGTTTTTTTTTTTTTTGTATTCAAGATTTAAAAAGAGAAAAAAAAAACTCAGTTTTCAGATGATATTTTGGTGTAAGAAAGAGTTGCATTCTGCAAATAAATGATTTAATGGATTCCGTGTTTATTCCCCAAAAGAGGCATTCAGAGGAGAGGTCCAGATGCCCACATTGAACGAACCTTGTATATATCGAATCAATGGAAACAACTAATATCGGTTCTTTGTTACCATCATAAGATCAAGAAGGTATGGATCAAGGGGGCTGGGGAGCGGTCACCCTTAAAAATTTGAAATTCGTATATAATTTAATTTTTTATATATATTTTCTATTAAAAATTTATTTTTGTCTCTTAAAATTTTGTAAGTTCGACCATAACATAAATTTATGCGTCTGTCTCTGAGGTCAAATGCCGAAATTCCTCTGACTTTACATATATGACAGTGAAAATGAGATCTCCAACCGATTATGTGTAATGAACTCGAAGAATGCTACCAAATTACTTTAGGTTATTTCTACATAAAATTAAGAGGGTTGTGAATGGCAAAAAGCACCCTAAAAAATGAAAAATGTCAATTAAGTTCCTTGCATTGGTTTGCATCTAATTGCTTGGAATGCGTATGTGTATTACATATGAGAGGAAAGAAATCATAGGAAATTCAGGAATATTTCTAGGAACGGTTAGGATTTGTTGGGTTGTATTAGGAGGTTGTTTGCATTAGAGTTCAAAATAAATGTACAGTGTGATGATGTAAATAGACAAAGCTTGGGGAATTCTTTAGTGAGATGGCTGCCCAAGTACATGTATAAGTAAATTGTTGCAGTTCTCTCTATTGTTTCTTTGGATAAATACAACACAAAATTTACCCAAAAATAGTTTACATCTAATTGAGCTCTTAATATTATGCAAAAAATTAAACAGGTTTTTACCAGTAATCAGTTGGTCTAATGAGATGAGACGTTAGGTTCTTTAAATAAGATTAGGAGTTCAAAGCATGACGTTGTGAAAGAAGAAAAATAGGTTAGAAGAGTTCCTCCTTATACGGAACCCTGAACCAAATTAATCAACCAATTAGTTGGATACCGTAGTTAAACAAAAATAAGGGTCTGTTTGTTTCACTGAAAATTGTTTCCGGAAAATAAATTCTGGAAAATGAATTACATTTTCTGAAAAACATACTTAGGAAAGCATTTTCTTGTGTTTGGATGATGTTGTGTAATTCATTTTCCGATGTTTGGTACATTTTTCTGGAAATATTTTTTGAAATCTATTTTAATAAAACAAACGCATTACAAATTTTCTTGATTTTTTATCTTTCATTTTTTGAAAAAAAATTAAATTATACTATAATATTTTATTTTTTTAAGTACATCAAAAACCTCACCAATGTAATCGCACACAAACGTGCCACTCAAAATTGGTTCACTAGCCCGGACTCCCCAACCCTAAAGATCAACATGAAAAAATGTCAATAAACAAAGCTTTAGAATACAACTAAAATTTAAAATTGTTACCTTATTCTTTGTTTTGAAGACTTCCAATTTCACTTGTACTCCATTTTGCAAAACCCTGTTTGGACATGCCCTATTGCAGCTACACATGTTATCGAATTCATAAATAAGGTAGCCCTCTTGCATATAGTTTAGGGTTTATAGTTTAGGGTTTAAGGTTTAGAGTTTAGGGTCTATGGACTAGGGTTCAAGGTTTAGGGTTCATGGTTTATAGTTTATAGTTTAGGGCTTAGGGTTTATAGTTTAGGGTTTAAGTTTCAAGGTTTAGGGTTCAATGTTTAATGTTTAGGGTTTAGGATTCATGGTTTATAGTTTAGGGTTCATAATTTATAATTTAGGATTCAAAGTTTAGGGTTTAGTGTTCAAAGTTTAGGGTTTGTGGTTTGTAATTTAAGGTTTAGGGTTTATAGTATATGGTTTAGGGTTTATAGTTTATACTTTAAGGTTTAGGGTTTATATTTTAGGGCTTAGAGTTCAAGGTTTGGGGTTTTGGGTTTAATGTTTGGATTTAGGGTTCATGCCTTGAAGTGAAAAGTTGAGAATTTGTTTTACGGAAAATCAAACCGTAAAACAATTTACATGAAATGCAAAGGAAAATATATTGACCAGGAAAATGAATTACATTGACCAACCTATTGTACGTTAACCAAACACAGGAAAATAAAGAAAACGTTTTCCGTAAAATGAATTACATGAAATAAACGGACCTAAATAAATAAAACTTTTACTTTAACAAAAATGTCTTTGGTCAATTAAACTATACTATTAATTATCTCTAATTCGAAATCGGTTCATTAACGTGGCAAATTGAACGTGCGTAGTTTTAAGATAATCACTCTTGTGACTTAACTGCGTCAAAAGCTTGGGGAAAAGAAACTTTTTTTTTCTAAACATAAAATTATGGGGAAAAGTAAGAGTAAATCGACACTCATATTTGAGTAAGTTTGTATTTTTGTCATTAATGTTTGAAAATTTATCTTGTGATCACTAACGTTTTCGGTTTATTATATTATAATTAGTTGTGTTACATCTCATTAAACAGATAAAGAATTATAATATGGTATAATAACAAAAGAATTAATATCTAATTTGACTCTTGAAGAGCAAGCGCATTTGACCGGTTGTCCAAGCTGCTCATCTTTGTTCCATTATATTTTCTTAGGTCATGGGTTCTAGACCCAATACGAGCACTCCCTTCCTTTCCCTAGAGTCCCCCTTCCCCACTCCTCTAGCAAGATTATGATTAGATTTAGGATTTGTCAAAAAAATTGACTCTTGAAATATAAATAAAAATAGGGTAATCTTCACCGGTGATCCTTTTTGTTTAGGGTTTATTTTATTTTGGTCGCCTAAATTTAAAAAAAAGGCTATCATTGCTATTTACGTTTCCAAACGTTTCTATTTTAGTCACTGGACCTTTAGTCTCAGTTACTTAACTAACGAGTAGCTGACATGGCGCGTTAAAATTTTAGTCTGCATTGTGAGTCATCCGTTATTTCATCTTATATTCAAAGTTTCTCTAGATAATAGGAAGTCATTACTCTTTATATGCACATTGATGCTACTAGATAGCTCATTATTCCTTTGGGTTTCAGGATTGCTTCGACTGCAACTAGAGTTTCCTGATCTTTTTCCAACACTGCAAGTTTTGTCGCAGCAGCAACATTCTCTTCAACCTAATTATTCACAAGCCAAACATTACTAACAGTTAAAGGTATGGAGATCGAGTAAGAAAATTTTATTATCCTCAAATAAAAAAATTTTAGAAAGTCAAATGATGAATAGGAACCTGTTTAACAGAGTTCATGCCAACCAGCACCAACAAAATATTGTTATTCGACAAGCTGTATTGCAGAGCTAACTTTGAAATATTATTTTCTTTCTCTTTACAATAGACAGCAACAGCTTGACAGACTGACTGAAGAAAGCTTATGAAGACATGATATGAGTTCATGATTAAATACGATTTTGAAGTATTTAGTACACAGTCCTACAAACCTTGAGTTCGGGGGATGCGGGATGCCACTCCGGTGGATCGAACTCGGTAAGAAGTCCCATGGCAAGCGGAGATGCACTGATCACCCCAACATCTTTAGTCTTCAAATAAGGCAATAAATCCTCTAATGTTGAATCATTAATGCTATACAGTGGCGGAGCCACATATTGATTAGGGGTTAATTGATCCCACTTAATTTGTTGTGGTATATGATTTTTGAAGAGTTAAATGGAGTTTTCAAGAAGTAAGTATAGATTTTTTCATAAGAAATGTTAGAATTGACCCCACTTGATTTGTGGGGTTTGAGGTCAACAATATTTATATTGTAGTGGTATGAGAACCCTCATACCTCATACTCTACTCTGACCCCACTATATAAAAATCATGGTTCCGCCACTGATGCTATAATGGCAGTATGACAATATCACATCAACCATGCCTGGTGGCACCCTATCAAGCACACAGTGTCGTATCTAGGCCCGGGTAGGAGTGGCAACTGCCCATGGCCCAAAATTTTTATAGTCAATTATACTTATAAAAAATATTTTATATCAATTATAAGGTCTAATTTTATTAATATTTATTATTAGGAGCCTAATTTTTTTTAATATTTATTATTATGGGCCCAATTTTGTCCTAATATTTATTATCAAGGGGCCCATTTTTCTAATATTTATTATTAGGGGTTAACTCTTAAATTTTTTTTCTAATATTTATTATTAAGGGCCCAATTTTTTTCAATATTTGTTATTATGGGCATACTCTTAAAACTCAAAATTTTTTAATATTTGTTATTAAGGGCCCAATTTTTTCGATACTTAGTATTAGAGGTCCAATTTTTTCAATACTTGTATTAGGGCCCATTTTATTTTTAATATTTGTTATTATGAGCATACTCTTAAAATTTAATTTTTTCAATATTTGTTATTATAGGCCCAAATTTTTCAATGCTTGTTCTTATGGACCTACTCTTAATTTTTTCAATACTTGTTATTAGGGACAAGGATTTAAATAACGGTCTGCAACCGCAACAACGGCCGTTATATAGTGGTAGCGACATCGTCCAAAATCGCGATATTTGCAACCGTTATGTCTACAATAGCATATGTTATCAAAAAATTCACAATCACAATACTCGCAGTGACCGCATCAGCAATCGTGTGATACCAATGAAACGAATCTTCCCAGCTTCCTTCAACTTTTGAAGCGATGGAATTGTCTCTTTCACAGTCAAAGAGCATCAGCAATGACACACTATCAAGATTGACCAAGACGGTTTTAGCTCTAAACGAAGATAAGAAACAAAGGCCTTCTTCATAAGGTATCTTTGTTGTATACAGCAATTCTTTTTTCTTTTTCCCTATCAAAAATGGATTACCCATTTTCTTCTTGATGCTTTGTTACTTGAACTATCACAAATTGGTATACGTTCTTATGGAATCATCTTTACAATGAATGTAGATATATCAGTTAAATATATTCTTCTTCATACTTTAGTTCCAATAAATAGAATTAGGAGGTTAACATTTCCCTCTTTTGACAGCTTCAAGAGTTAGCAACTTAGCTAATTGATCTCTGGAATTTGATGGACACTCCTAAAGAAGAAAGAAGAATAGCCTTCAAGAGTTAGCTACCCGTTAGCCAAGTAACAGAGACTAGTCCAGTGACCAAAACAAAAACGTTTGGAAATGTAAGTGGCAAAAATAGTTTTTTTTTAAATTTCGATGATCAAAATAGAACAAACCATAAACAAAAGATACCACCGGTAAAGATTGCCTTTAACAATATATGTTTGGTACTTTAAGAAAACCAACTCTAATTCTAAACAAACTTTAAAAAATCTAAAAAATATACAAATTTTGAACACATATTTTTTTATAAAAAGACTTAATATTTTCAAAAATATTTTTAAAACATAACAAATTGCATAATAAAACAGAACAACATTTTTAAAATATTTTTAAAAACTTAATATTTTCATAAATAATTTTTATTTGTTTTTCCTTTAAAATATGTATTTTTATAAATTTAACGGGTTGTCTTAGTAGAAAAGATAATATTTATTAAGGAGACCCGAATTCATAAAATTTTTTATGACTAAAGAAAAAAAAGCTAATTAAAGACTTCACATCCCGTGGACAACTAAAGTAATGACAATTCGAATCCTACTTTCCCGTTTTCTCGATCAACGCATCGACTGCACGAGTACCATCTCGAAACAGATGACTTGTTGAGACTTCCCTTCGTCGCAAATATAAACTCACAAACAAACAAATCGAATGAAAAGTCTTTTTTTATTGTTAGAAAAATATCCTAAAAATCCCAAAACATATTACCTTTTTGTTTTTTTTTTAAATTACACATCGATTCAATCCATATATAGTATTAAAAGTAAGATGTATAGAAACAATTTTTGGTTTCCTAGTCATAATGTTTTCTCAATTTCATTCTTAAATTTCATTAATTTATAAAATTATATTTTTTATCAATTAATGACATGACACTTTAAAATTATATCAAGTTGTCTTGTTTGATGAACAAAGTTTTGAGTCAAAATTAAAGGATTAAATTATTTTTGAGTTCAAAGGATTGTATATAAGAGTTGTAAAGATAATTTTGTCCTTAATAATTACAAAAAAGGTTTTTCGAATAAACTAGATTTGAATAACTCACATATGTTTTTGAAGTAAAACACATTCTCATGTATAATTTAAATAATTGTTTGCACTTCAAATATACAAGATTTATACATATGCCTCAAAAATCATTTAAATTAATGTACACATCATTTAAGTATGCGTAGTAATTTAGTCAAAACCTAGCCGCTCTCCAAACTTTTCTCTAGCCGCTCGGCAATTCTTCCTCCTAGTGCCTCAAGTTTTAGGCAACGACACTAATTTTACTGCCGGTTGTCGACCGCTGGATCTACTTTTATTTTATTTTTAGTTTTTTAATAAAACAATTATGTCTTTGTGACACAGTTTTTCTGCCTTTATGGCACGTTTATCTCTGTCTATTGACATGTTTAATTATGTATGTTGGCATGTTTATCTATGTCTTTTGACATGTTTTCTTCTACTCCTTCAGTCGTTTTGGCCGTTCTTTATTTTATGTTTTTATCAGGGTTGGGTTTGACGACGCCATGACTGATCAAGATGGCGCTTATTTGTAATCTTGTTGATATTCCCTGCTCTGGACCTTTGATTTAAATTTGGGTACACGGTTTAGGCTTGCGAAGAGTTTCTCACGGTGCTCGACTCTGATTTGTGTTTTCTCGGTGGTCTATCAATAGCTTCATCCCCTTTTGTGGTTCGTTTTGCCGATGCAATCAGGTTTCGTATCTATTTTTCGACCGAGTATTTGGATGGGTTTATAACCTTTTCATGTATGGTTCATGTCTGATCTAAAGTGGCTAGTTTTAGGAGAATGTCCAAATTATGAATTTAGTTTACAATGATAGTTTGTAAACCCTTATTGTAATTTTGGGTACTTTCTCGTTAATAAAACTAGTGGCTTCTTTTCAAAAAAAAGTATGCGTAGTAATTTCATATTAAAAAATTAACTTTCATAATCTAATGCACATTAATAAATATTGAATATCTATAAGTAATATACTTATATTCAAACAGCGTTGGATATAGTCATGTACATTTTGCTTGTTCAAATAAGGAAACAATTATCAACCACTCATTCTGTTTGTCCCATGAAGATTGTCCCTTATTGACTTTTTGGTCATTTTTTTTACTTTGGCTAGTAATTATTTAAAATTTGTTATTGATAAAAATATAAAAATATATTTTAAAAATTTATGATCAAGTAGTTTTTAAATATATACTTTATAAAATTTAATTATTTAAAATATTTAATATAGTTATAGTCAAACTTTAAAAAAATACTTTCAAAAAGTCAATAAGAGACAATCTTTGTGGGACGGAGAGAGTATCAATTAATTTGTCAAACAGCTTTATATAATGCAATCAACTAGTCAAATCAACTACTGCAATCCACTATCACTATCAGCTAGTAATCCACTATCAGCTATTAATTATTCATTAATTGTCTAATAAAGTTTGGAATGGACAGATGGGTGCTAGGAGACAATCATACCTCCTGAAAATTTGTCAAACACTTTTACATTGATGATCTAATTCCGCACCTCTTGAAATTTTAAATTTTTGTATAATTTTACTAAGTATAAAATATATACTCCTAAAATAAAAACATACATCTATCCTAGAACAAGACCAAAATATCATTCATGTTATCAAATGTACTCAGGCCTGTAAACGAACCAAACGAACACGGACGATGATATGTTCATGTTCATTTGTTTAATTTTAACAGAACAAATGAACGGACACGAACAATTAAGTGAACATAATTCCTTGTTCGTGTTCGTTTGTTAATGAATGTAGCTTGTTCATGTTCGTTCGTTAAAATGATAAACGAACGTAAACGAACACAAACGAACGAACATAAAAGGACATATGTGAATAAATTTAAACGAACGAACATATTGTAATACCCGAATTTTGATCGGGCTTAATAATAAATAATAAAAATAAATATAGTATTATAATAGCCCAGATAAATAAATAATAGTCCACAGTCCATTTACATTCCAAAAATTAAATACAAGGCCCAAGTTTTATTCTTAAAGCCCAAAGTTCTTTACAATCCAAAACCCTTTCCTAAACAAGCTTTTCCCGCCTAAATTAGGATAAGTTGCAGCCCAACAAACACAAACCCATTTTTTCCCGCTCATTTGTGCCACGTGGCGCTCACGGATTGGTTCATAAAGATATCATGCGGATAATGGTTTTCTTCTATCCGAGCTGGATCCAACTGGCATCCCAATGACGTCATCCTCTACCAACCTATAAAAGGAGAGAGAGAATGTCAGAGTTAAATAATGACAACCATTAATAATAATCATTAATAATAATAAATAAAGAAAGAGAGAGAAAATGGTATTTTGGGAATTTTACCATCTGAAGCCGAACCGTCTAGAGCACGAACAGTCACCGAAAAGCTCGTCTGTCGTCGACAAAGCCGTACTGTCATTTGAAAAGACGCCAAAATCACCACATCCACCATAACGGAGGTATATTTTCCCTCTCTTCTTCATTCCTGTAAAAATACAAAGAAATGTTAGTTTAGCAAAAAAGTAGTAAAAGGATAATAAATAAAATGGGAACGAAAATTGTTTTGATGGCCGGCGTTAGGGTTTCGGCGGAGTTGAAGAGGCTGGGCTTTCAGGTAGCTTAGGCCAGGGAAGATGGGGATCCTATTGGATCTGGTTAGATTTTAGGTTTATGGTTTGAAATCGGGAAATTTTAGGGTTCTAGGGTTTTATTCGCGGCAGAGGACGGCGGCCAAAAATCGCCTCGCGACGGCCGGGATTCGAATCTCGATCGCCGACGAACGGCTTATGATGACTGGAGAGCTGTGGTTAAGGATTGAAAGGCAAATTGTATGGCAAAGTTTAGTCGAAAAGTTTGAAGTTCATCCGGTTCTTGAAGAACACATATGAACTTCATCTGAAATGAAGGTTTTTGATCTATTTTGGCTTGGCTTTTTGGGCACACAGGGTATTAGTGTTCAGAGCGTTTGGGAAAAGAGAGAGAAGAGAAAGAGAATGGGTAAAATGGCTGAGCCAACTAGGTTTTGGGCCTTTTATAGCCCGGGTAAAACGGTGCCGTTTTGGCACCAGGTCAATTAGGGTTCGCGAACTTATGTTAGGATATTTGTTTGGATATAATAATTGAAAAATAGTTTTGGACTAAATTGAAAAGAATTCAAAAATGTTTTTAAGTCCAAACAACTTGAAAATAAGTTTGAGAAGTTTTTGAGAGGTTTTGGAAATGTTTTAAAGTAGCCAAACTAACATTTTCAATACAGGCGTACCGATACGATATACCCCATATCGATACGGTTCAAGGGTTTCAACTACAGTGATTTTCCAGAATCGAAAAATCGTACCGATATGCCTCTAGGCGTACCGATACAGATAGGGTCGTACCGATACTCAAGTACGCATACCGATCCCTGTTTTAACTACCCCAACAACTATTTCCCAACGGCTATTCAAAATGCAGGACGTACCAAAATGGGGCAACGCGTACCGATACACATATCAATAGGGCGTACCGATACGGCCAAAGGTGTTTCGATACGGGAATCCAGATGAGCATAATGGCTAGTACCTATACCGATACGGGTACACACATACCGATACAGTTAGGAAGCTAAGATCTTAACGGCTAGTTTCCAAGGACGTATCGATACGGGTAACCGTGTATCGATACAGACAGCTGCAGAACTGTATTAATTGCGGGAAATAGAGGCTCCAACGGCTCCAATTCAATCCCAACGGTCTCCAACGGCTATGAACTCAATTGGGAGTATATAAGGGACCTCCAAGCATCTATGGAAGACTAATGCTTCAATTGTCAGCAACATTAGGATGCCAAAATTGTCATAGGGCTTTTAATTCATATTCTTTGTATAGACAACACTTATGAGCTTTAATTGCTATATTTGCTCAAGTGTTTAGGTTTGGGTGAGTGAGCTTAATTGTGCAAACATCTACCTTGTGAGGGATTTCTTGTTTGCTTTATTTTCTTTTCTCTTGTAAAGAGGGTTTACTCAAGCTTTGGGGTAGAAGCTTTGAGTGTGTAAAAGGGTTGCCTCCTAAGCCTAGAAAAGGGGAAGAAATTCAAGAGTGAATTTGGAAATCCTTAGTGGAGAAGCTAAGGTAGTGGATGTATACTTTGGTTAGAAAGCCGAACCACTCTAAATCTTTATGCATATTTTCTCATTTTTTTTGCTTCCTCCACTAACACTCAAAAATCGACTTCTCCACCACTTGGCAAGCGCAACGGTTGAAGGATATTGAACTTAACAACTTACATCTGGGTCGGGTTAGATCCGCGCCCCTTAATACAGACACCCTTTGGTTTTTTCCCTAGGTTTTGCTTTTTATTCAATTTGGTCATTTTCCTTTGAATTGACCCCGAAGCTTTGTAATTCTTTCAATTTAGTCCCCATAATCCTTTAATTGAGCCTCACAGTTTGTAATTCTTTTCAATTGGGTCACTTAGGCTTTGTAATTTGGTCTTAGGGTTTTGTAACGGTTTCAATTCGGTCCTATAATAATAAATGAGCCTTGTATTTTAATATGTTTCCAATTTAGTCATCATTTATTTATTTTATGTAATTAAATGCAATTAATTTATATGTTTGATGCACATTTTTAATTGAGCATGTAGTTGTGTATGTTAGATAATAAAACCATCTAGTTTAATTAATAATTAGAGCATTTAGTCTAGGTTTCTCTAATTAGGATTCAATAATTAAATAGGATAGACAATTGTAGTAATTATATGTATATTAGATATAATTTTAAAATCCAAATTTAGATGATGTTCCATTGTTTACAATGGGGTGTTATCACAACATGGATTTTAACAAATTATATTTAATATACATGACACTTATAATTGAACATCAATTTAGTCTTTAATTAAAATTAAATAATAAATCAAGATATATTGTAGTTAATTAAATGTATATTAAATAAAACCTTTGGGGCTCAAATTTAGATGGTGTTCCATTGTTTACAATGGGGTGTTATCTCAACATTGGTTTTAAAGGTGTATATTTAATATATGTTTCCACTTATAATGTTGACTTAATTAATTGCTAGAGCCTTAATTAGGACTAGAACTTTAATTAATTAGGAATATGATTAATTTAAGAGCTTTAAATATATGGAAGGTGTTAAAGCAATTGACATTTTCTCAAGAAAATCGTTAAATTAATTAATATTCATACTTTTAAATAACTATTTAATTAGAGCCTTTTATGTTAGTACTTAAATCAACCAGACAATAAAAGGTCTATTGAGATATTTATTTTGATATAACAAAGTGAAAAGTATTTTTGGACTTGAACAAATATTGCAAAAACAATTTAAAGTCAATTTAATTTGAAAAATATGTTGGAAAGCTTTTAAAAGTGTTTTTGACTCAAATATATATTTTCAAGTAATTTAAAAGTCTCAAACGACTAGTTTTTCATTCTACACTATAAATACAAGCCAAAGACACTTGAAGAAGAAGTAGAGAGAAACTATCCAAGCATGATGATCAAGAGAATTTGAGTCCAAAGCAAATTTCTTCATTTCTCTTGTACATATTTTAGAGAGTGCTTCATTGTAAACCATTTGTACTCTTTCTAGTGAGCTTAATCTTTGTAAACACCCACCTTTGTGAGGTATTAAGTTTACCAATTAAATCATTTGTAAAATGAGAGGTTCTAGTTTAGCCTTAGACAAAAACTAGAGTTGGTTCTATCTTAGCCAAGGAAAAAGATAGGGTTGTAAAGGTTGCCTCCAAAGCCTTAAAAAGGGGAAGAATTCATAGTGAATTAGGAAATCCTTAGTGGTGTGCTAAGGTAGTGGATGTAGGCTTTGGTTAGAAAGTCAAACCACTCTAAAATCCTTGTGCGGTTTTAGCCAATTTAACCAAACATCAAAAATAGCACTCTTGACGGTAATCGGAGATCGATTCGAGCGTGCAATAAGCCTTTACAATTGGTATCAGAGCCTCGTCTCCATCGAAGGACTAACATCCGGGAGTAAAGATCATTTGCTCGAAGTCTACCATCCAAAAAATGGCAAGATTTGAAGAATGCCGCTCTATCTCGTGTCCTCCGCTCTTCGAAGGAGAAGCATACTTTCAATGGAGCAACATCATGAAGTATTTCATCAAATCTCATGATTATGAGGTTTGGGACATTATTGAAGATGGCTACTTGGCAGCTCCTAAGAAAAAGAAGAAGCACATGAGTGCAAACGACACGAAGGCAAAGCTAAACACAAAAGCGATGCACATGCTTCTTTGTGGCCTCAACGAAGACGTTTCCAAGAAAGTCTCCACGTGCAAAAGTGCCAAAGATATGTGAGAGAAGCTTGAGAAACTTTATGGCAAAAAATAGAAGAAATATGGTGTTCCATCATGTGCTAACCTCCTCCAATCACCCAAGATGGATGATGTTATGGCTCTCGATAAGCCCGATGTATCTTCTAACTCTAGTGATCCAAATTCATATTCATTTGAGGAGTTACAAGATGCATTCGATGAATTATTTTGGAATTTGAGACCATGAATTTCAAATTTAAGAAAATATTTTCTGAACTTGAAATTGAAAATGATTTTCTTTTGAAAACAAAGTTGGATTTTGAAAACCAAAATGAAATTTTGAAAAATGATTTAGAATTTTCAAAAACAAGCAATGGAATTTTAGAAAAAGAAAATATCGATTTGAAAGTTAAGCTTGAAAGCTTAACAAAAGAAAAAGAAATTATTTCAAATAATTCATCTTGTCACATAATGGCAAAATGCTCACTTTGCCATTATCATGGTCATTCTTTGCATACTTGTCCTATAAAGAAAAAAAAACTTATAGGATTAGACAAGTATGGGTTTCTAAGGGAACTAGGGACATTGAAATTAATGTAAATTTGGATACCAAAATCCAAGTGTATGTCTCTTGTAGGTGTGTTGGAACAATGGCAAGCAAAGATATAGAAATGCTCTAGTCACATAAATGAAGAAGATGGGTAACCTCTATGCAAATTTTTTATTTCAATGGTTATCTATTCTTTTAATTTAAAGTCTTGGATAATTGAATTTCATGAACTTTTTAAATTGATTTGATCTAACATTGAAATTCAATGTCTTTTAAGTGTCAAGCATTTGAGCCAATTTTTTTGGAATGCTTTGAGAAAATGGAGCCATTTTAAAACAAAATTCTTTATTTTTTTCAATTTTTTTAAACTCCTCATTGTTATGGACTTAAAAGTTTTCAAACATTGGTTTGAATCATTTTTGATATAACAAAAATGGGGATAATGTTTTGAAAAATTAAATTTTCAATTGAATAAGGGGAGCTTTAATTATTTTCGATTTTTATTCTCTTATTCAAATTTTATTTTTCTAAGGGGGAGCATTTTCAAAAACAATTATTCATGTGGTTTCGTTATATCAAAAAGGGGGAGATTGTTGAGATATTTATTTTGATATAACAAAGTGAAAATATTTTTGGACTTGAACAAATATTGCAAAAACAATTTAAAGTCCATTTAATTTGAAAAATATGTTTGAAAGCTTTTAAAAGTGTTTTTGACTCAAATATATATTTTCAAGTAATTTAAAAGTCTCCAACGGCTAGTTTTTTAACGGCTAGTTTTTCATTCTACACTATAAATACAAGCCAAAGACACTTGAAGAAAAAGTAGAGAGAAACTATCCAAGCATGATGATCAAGAGAATTTGAGTCAAAAGCAAATTTTTTAACGGCTAGTTTTCCAACGGCTAGTTTTCCATTCTACACTATAAATACAAGCCAAAGACACTTGAAGAAGAAGTAGAGAGAAACTATCCAAGCATAATGATCAAGAGAATTTGAGTCAAAAGCAAATTTCTTCATTTCTCTTGTACATACTTTAGAGAGTGCTTCATTGTAAACCATTTGTACTCTTTCTAGTGAGATTAATCTTTGTAAACACCCACCTTTGTGAGGTATTAAGTTTACCAATTAAATCCCTTGTGTAATACCCCAAAGTTTGCTTGTTAGTTGATTTATATTTGCTTTATATGTGCTTGGTGATTAGTTTGCAAAGTTCTTAAAATTGATAGTTTTAGTTTGGTGACTAAAACGTAAGATTTCAAAGTTTGGTGACAAAAGCGAAAGTTGGGAAAATTATAAGGACCAAAATGGTAATTTTCCCAATAACAAATTTTATGGTAAAAATGAATAGTTTAGATCAGAAGAATAAATTCAGTGGGAATCGGATTTTTGGTACGAGAATTGTGTAAAAAGCTAGTAAAGGTATAAGTTTTGGTAAATTTTTCGGGTAAGTATTCGAACTCGGAAAATTATGAAATTTTAATTGGAGCCTTAGTTATACTCAAGGAACCTTGTGCTGAAATTTGAGAATTTTCTGAGACTGTTTAGATTCGATCATATTCGACACCTTATTAATTATCGGTATTTCGAATCGAGTTTAAATTTTAGAGATGGGCCCCATTGGAGTTGGAAAATTTATAAAATATTCATTTTGAATATTTTATTATGTTTTGGTTGGTTTCTTGAGGTTGGTTGAATTTCAAGAGAACTAGTTAGTTTTCTACTAGTTAGTTAAAATCTAACTATAGTCAAATTTGATTTAGTCAAATGATGGATAAGATTAATTAAATGAATAAAAAATTCATTTAATTATATGACACTTGTCATGGTAGTAATTAAAGATGAATATATGTGGCTTGGTTTGATTTATTTTTAAGTATTTGGTAATTAATAATGCCAAATGGCATTATTAAAGAAAAATAAAAAGGATAAATATGATAAAAAAATCAAACCATTATCTTCATTCTTCCAGCAAGCTTCGAAAGCCTTAGCCAAAGGAGAAAAAAAAATTCAACATCATTTTTGAGCTTACAAGGTTAGTTTTAAGGTTTTGCTATTAGATAAGAAATTAATCTCCTTGATTTTCTCTACATCTTGATATAATTTTTGCTTAGTTTCCATGTGTTTTTGTTGAGTTTGGAGGATTGGTTAGATGAAGAATTATGGGGAAACTATGGCAAAATTTTTGGTTTGAGGTTGGAAATGATGAAATGGAAGTGATTCAAGTATATTTTTGTTGTTAGATTAAAGAAAAAAAGTCTTGATTTTTAAAGAGGAAATTTTAGGGTTTTTGATAAAAATTGAATTGGAAGGTGTTGTAGAAGAAAGAATTGTTTAGAATGATGATATAAATGGTTTGGAGTGAAATCCCTAATTAATTTGGCATTAGGGACCAATTTGAAAATTTTGAAAAGTTTGGGGACTAAATTATAAAGTTTGTTTTTGGAGTGTAGTGGCTTGAAAAATCAAGTTAAGTGGTTTGGAGGCTTAATTTGAAATTTTTGGTGACTTTGGGACTTGTTTGTAATTTTCGGAAATATTAGTGACCAAGTTGGAAATTTCTAAAGCTTAGGTCCTTGAGTGTATTTGATGAAAAATGCAAGGATTTAGTTTGAAATTGATGTTAGAAGCTTGAAAATGTCCTTAGGGACTAAAATGCAAAGTTTGGAAATTTTTATAAAAAATTGTGAAAAAAATTGGTTCGAATATGGAAATTTTTATCGGATCAATTTTATTGATTTTAGATAATTATTGGTTATTTCCATTATTATTGGTGAATTGGGAATATTCTAACATATACTTTGAAATGGTATATGTTATGATTTTTGTAGATAATCAGTCAAATCGGGGATATAATAATCGAAAGGGCAAAGAAAAAGTACATGACTGAAATCGAGTAGTGAGGCATTTTGATACAAGGCAAAGGTGAGTGCATGCATGTTTTTATAATATGTGATAGGAAGACTTGCGATAGGTCGACCTAAAAAGGTAATTATTTTTTTAAAGTATGAAATTATTTTAAATGATACTTGTCTCGTATTTTTAAAGAAATGGCAGCATATTGTAAAATGGAAATGGGCGTATTGGAGTATGAACTGCTCCTTTACGATTAAGTTACATGATTTAAATTATAATGCCATGCTAGCCATTACGTTATTGCAGGAAATATTTTTATATTTGCCCTTGGTCATGAGTAGACAGCATTGTGGTATACCATTAGAGTCACATGATTTCGATATGTCGCTTGTTTTCGATACCTTCGGGTGTCGCTTGTTTTCGATACCTTCGGGTGTCGCTCGTTTTCGATACCTTCGGGTGTCGCTCGTTTCGATACTTTATTGTGTCGCTTGTTCGATACTCTAATGTGTCGCTCGCTTCTTCACTCCAGTGGCGCTTGTTTTCGTCATTTAATTATGGCGCTCGTAAAGAATAGTACTTTTAGTACACGACTCGTATATTAGTCACTCAATATTACCTTGGGCTATACGATTTTTAATTGATGAATTAAATTATGTTTCAACATAATATGATATGTTTTTTTTTTCCTGCATATTATGAAAAGTATTATGAAATTTAATAGGTTTTACAAGTATCATAAATTGTTTATGGTTTATTTCATGTTACTTACCTTATGCCTCACTGAGTATATTCTCAGCGTGTATTTCAGTGATACGCGTAGGTTGCCAGAATAGCTAGTGGGATAACTTTTGCATCAAATCGGGTATTAGGGCCTACAACGCAGACAGGTTATTTTCTTGTATCTATGGCATCCTATTTTGTTGTATTTAGTGGCATGTAATTAAGTAACCTGTCAGTTTTGTAAAATTTTAAATCCGGCTTGCCTTGTAATAGTTCGAAATTAAAACACGATTTATATAATTATAATACTTTATGCTTATCTTTTAAATTGACAATATTAGTATTATGAGTTAAGAAAAAAAATAAATTTGTTACCTTAATTTAGCATGGTAAGTATATTGTATATTTTCTGTGACATTCTCGATTCATATTCGTGTACGGATACGGGTCTGGGGTGTTACACCTTGTAAAATGAGAGGTTCTAGTTTAGCCTTAGACAAAAACTATAGTTGGTTCTATCTTAGCCAAGGAAAAATATAAGGTTGTAAATGTTGCCTCCTAGGCCTTGAAAAGGGGAAGAATTCATAGTGAATTGGGAAATCCTTAGTAGTGTGCTAAGGTAGTGGATGTAGGCTTTAGTTAGAAAGCCGAACCACTCTAAAATCCTTGTGCTTTTTGTCCAATTTTTTATCGGTTTTAGCCAATTCAACCAAACATAAAAAAACAACCCTCTTGACGGTAATCGGAGATCGATTCGAGCGTGCAACAAGCCTTTACAAGGTCATTCATAAAAAAACCTTTTATGTTGGAAATTCATTTTTAAATATGAATAGGGGTGCCTCTTAACGGGGTGCCTTTAATCTCATATTCAAACAAAATGAATTTCCTTATAAAATGATATATGCATTCAGAATTTAAATTTAATTAATAATTATGAGATAAATTAAATTCAAATAATTATTCGAAATGCCAAAATGCAACGTAAAATTAAAGGTATCGATAACGGGCATTCGTAGAGGTGATAATTCTTCCCTACACGTAACCGACTCACAAACCCAATTTTTAAGATAAGAATCTCTGGTTTGTCTTTTCGGTGTCCGGTCTACCTCGAAGTGATCGGTGACGACTCCAAAATGTTTTTAAAGGATAAATAAAGAAAAATCAAATTTAATACGGAAAACCCTAAATTTTCAAGATTAAATTAAAAATGGTCAGAAAACCCTAATTTTCCAAAAGATCGATCGTCAGGCTATTTTTATACACTTGATTTCAAAAATGGTCGCGACACATATGTGAATGCTTTTTTTAAATATAATACTTTTGTTATGAAAAATAATAAATATAAATGGACATATGTGAATAAATTTAAACGAACAGATTATCGAATGTTCACAAACGTAAATGAACGAATGAGTCCTTTGTTCGTGTTCGTTCATTAATTAAATGAACAAAAAATCTTGTTCATGTTCGTTCGTTTAATAAATAAACGAACTTCTTGCTGAACGGTTCCCGAACAGTTCACTGAATGTTTGGTTCGTTTATAACCCTAAATATACTAAAAACTAGAGAAGACATCAAATTTAAATATTAATGTTAATAAAAAAATTAAAGACTAAATTGAAAATTAAAGAATTCCATATATTAAAAATTAGGCCTAAATGAAAAATAAGTGTTCAAACTATACCACTTTTGAAATTTAGTTGCCTAAAGTATTTTTTTATAAAAATAAGTACCTAAAGTTTCAAAAGTTGTAATTTTAGGTGCTGGTAGTTAACTGCCGTTAAAAAAATCGATTAACCAATAAAAATTTGACACATGTCATATTTTAATTTATAATTTCTTTTAATTCATTTTTAATGATTTATTTTAAAAAAAATTGAAATTCTAAAAATTTCTAAAATAGTCCCTAAATCCCCACATCTTCACCGATGTCGTCGCTGATCGTCGTTGTCGAATCTACCCTTTTGGTCGCCGGATTTAGTCGCCCATTTACCCTAATGTTTTATCGGCGAATAGCGTGTCATTTGACACATTGAACGACAAATGTTAAAAAGCGGTTTGATTGACACATTGTTCGCCAATTTCCGGCGACAGAACATTGAGGGAAATAATCGGCTGGGTCGGCAACCGAAATGGTGGGGGCGGCAGCGGGTGATGATTTTGGGGATTTGGGGTTTTGTTATTTTTAGGGGATTTAAGGACTAATTTGAAGGTTTTTGAAAATTTTGAGATTTTTTAAAAACTTAAAATTTTAAAGTTTTTTTAAATTAAAAAAAATTAATATTCCTGCCATGCAGGGGCAGAGCTAAGATTTTATCTAAGGGGTGTCATTTTCTTTAACGATATTTAAGAGAGGTTAATTATTTATAAATGGGTGTTAATTATATATTTTTTAATTTTTTATATACAAATTATATAGGAAAATACAATTTTCCAAAAATTTGGGGTGTCTGTTCTATGCATGTGGCTCCGCCCATGCAGCCACACATCTCATTCTGATTGGACAATGATTTTTTTAAACGGTCATGATGGACAGTCACTTAAAATTATAATTTTTGAAACTTTAGGCACCTATTTTTATAAAAAAATACTTTAGGCACCTAAAGTTCAAAAATGGTATAGTTTGAGCAGTTATTTTTCATTTAAGCCTCAAATTTTTTTACTCCAAAAAAATTATTGGCTTAAACCAAAAAGTAGCCCTCAAACTATGCATTTTTTCTGCTTTTAGCCCTTAAACTATGATTTGGGAAAAATAGGCCCTTAAACTATTATTTTTGGTCACTTTAAGTCCTTAAACTATGATTTGGGCAAAATAAGCCCTCAAACTATCATTTTTTGTCACTTTAAGTCTATGGTTACAAAAATATCATTTTATAGGCTTTTCTAACATATATAAATATTTATTTTCTTTTTAAATTTTAAAATATCATATATCAAAATAAGCTTCTAAACTATCATTTCTGGTCATTTTAAGTTCGATGGTTAATTAAGTCAAAATAAAATTAGATGTTGACACATCACAAAGATTTTTTGACTAATTTATAGTTTGGGGGGCTAAAAGAAGAAAAATGACGTAGTTTAGGTAGTTATTTTGACTAAAAATAGTTTAGGGACTTAAATTGACAAAATGATAATTTAAGGGTCTATTTTGCTCAAATCATAGTTTAAAGGTCAAAAACATAAAAAATGTATAGTTTGATTGCTGTTTTTTGGTTTAAGCCAAAATTATTTAATGAATGTTTATTATCATTTATATATCTAACTAGTAACAACCAAACCCCTTCGATTTGTTTCGGAAAAGAGACCCTAGGCTAAGGCTCCTCTGATCTTTCTTCAACATGGGAGATTACAACGATGCTTTCATGCGCAACCAAAACGCCGCCGCCGTTCAGGCCCGCGTTAAGCCCCCTCAGAACCGCCCCAATATTCAACAGCTCAAGCTGGTTCGTTCTTTAGGGCTTTGTTTTTTGAAGAGTCCGATCCGGTTACTTTTAATCTTGTCTTGTTATCTTAAGATTGTTGTAGATTCTTCTTTTCTGTTTACTACTTCCTATTTTCGAACTTTTTTGGTGAACTTAGCTTTATTTTTAACTTTCGAAATAATGATTTGCTGTTATTTTCGAAATATTAGATGGGGCAAAAAATTTTTTGTGATCTTATTTGGGAGGGGGGGGGGGGTAAAGATGATTAAATACGAATTTGTTTACGTTGCAGATTGGGCAAAGTCATCCTACTGGTTTAACAGCCAATCTCTTGAAACTCTTTGAACCACGACCTCCGTTGGAGTTTAAACCGCCTCCTGAGAAGAGAACATGCCCTCCGTACACAGGTCTTTGTCGTTTATTTGGTGTTTGAATTTTAAATTTGTTCATTTATTGATTTGTTTCGTTTCGTTTGGCTTTGTTAGGGATGGCACAGTTCGTGAGCAACTTCGCGGAGCCAGGAGATCCTGAATATGCCCCGCCTGTTCAGGAAGCAGAAACTCCTGTAGGATACTTGTTTCTGTGAAATCCTTAATATGGCACAGTTATTGTGTTTTTGTTTCTGTGAAATGCTTTGCATGATTAAGTTGTTTTTGGTACCGTTTCTTATGTTTTCTTCTGTGATTTTATTGAATTTGGAATTGTTTTTGAGCAATATGATGTCATTGAGATGTTTATTTGACTAATCCCTATACTGAGATCACTCATTTATTTTTCTCCTGTTAGTATCTGAGCCACCCTTATTTTGGGAAAACTTTTGTTATTTTTCTCGTGTTTTTTGTTTGAACCTGCATTGTTTAAAAGATAACCTTAGTACTTAGTAGCGTTGCGCCCTATTCAGTGAAAACCGGATTAACTTATTGAAACCGAAATTAATTCGGATATCCAGTCAGTTATCGGTTAATTCAATTTTCCATTGAAAATAATAAAATTAGTCAAACGACCCGAAATATACAGAACATTATGTTTTTAATCTTTGTTTGTAGTTTTATGTTCTTAAAAAGTTCAACTTATTGTTTATGCAGCTTTTTTTATTCTTGGCATTTTAATATTTGTTTGATGTTTATGCTTTATTGAATTATGAAAAATAGGATCTGTAAGATGTATTTCTAACTTAACCGACTGAATTAACTGAAATATTTAGCTGGTTAAAGTCTTATTTTGAATAATTTGGTATGGTAATAAGAAATAAAAAATGATAATTTTGTTAATGTAATTCAGTTATAGTATTAAACAAATTAACTGAATGAACGTCTCTAGACTTTAGTACTATTACCTGATCAAACCTGGGTGAGTATTGTGAAAAAGAATTATGTGCACTATATTATGGCTTCGATGTGATATGATAATTTGGCCTCCAACTGTACTTTGATCGAAGGAATAGGTTTTAACTTATTTTTTATATTTTGTAACGATTTTCTTTTCTGGGTCTAGGCACAACGAAGAGCAAGAATTCATCAGTTGCGACTGGAGAAGGGTATGGAGAAAGCTGCTGAGGAGTTAAAAAACTGTAAAGTCTTAATTTCTTTAAGTTGCTTTTTAGTGACTGATGAATTTGGTTAATGCACACATAATGATTTTTAATCTTTGTTTTTGTTTGTCTTTTATGCAGATGATCCAAATAACGATCCCAACATTTCAGGTGATCCGTACAAGACATTGTTTGTTGCTAGACTCGTAAGTGAATTTGCCTAGTTTTACATCTAATTTCAGCTTTCAATTATTCCTGCTTTGGTAAGTTACTAGCTTGTATTATTTATTGCAGAATTACGAGACATCCGAGAGTAGAATTAAAAGGGAGTTTGAGTCTTATGGACCGATTAAGCGGGTAGGTATTTTTGAGCACCCTCATGCGGGTTTGGTAAGAGGTTTTGCGGCTTCTTTATCCTCTCTGTTTCCTTATCAAAAGATTTTAGTTTCATGATATAAACTTCAAAATTTTCGAGTCTTAAAATGGTTGTCCTTTCCAGTATTTTCAATGCAAGCTATATTTTTGTGTAAAAATAAAAGTTTCCGTCTTGTATACATATTTGCTTTAGCATACTAAACATAAATTATTTGAATGTTTGCATAAAGTTGGTATGCTGTAATTTGTCATTGTCACAAGATTCTATCTTTAGATGGCACTCTTCTAAATTGCAATGCATGGTGCAACTTCTTGTTGGCATCTATGATTTCGCCGAGCTTCTTCCTGTTCTGTAATGTATCATATTGGAGTGTGTACAAGTTGTCAAAAGTAAAACAGGTATCATTGGTAAGGGTGATTTGTAAATTTCACTTGACCCTTTGATAAGTTACTTGAATATGGTAGGATGTAGAAATCATCTCCAGAAATAGGTGATCTTTCCACTCTCTAGGTATTATTATTCTACCATTAAGAAGCTTCTATTCAAGGTATCCCTGGTAAGGGGCTGATTATATTGTTTCTTGTTCCCAAATATTTTTACAATCCTATTCCAAAGATGTTGCTTCATTCCTGCAAAGCAAAGCTGAAAAACTATGTTGAATGAAGCAGTTGTGCATTGTGCCTTTTGGCCTTTATTTTCAAGCGACAAAAGGTGGCTGACATCTGTTCTTTCCCGCTCTGGGTAAAAAAATTGGGAGTACCAGCATCTCTTCTTTTTGTTATTTAAGTCTTTAGCCCATGTTTTTCCTTCTAATAAAAGCTTTACTTTTGACTTTTAAAGGCTATCAAAAACATTCTGGTATTTTCTAGTCTATAACTATTTTCTATTTTTTTGAAAAAAAATATTTCCTGGTAAGGGAATTTAGTTTGTTCAACAATTGGTAAATATGCCAAGATACATCGGTTTATCTGCAACTCTATCAGTGGTGGTCAGCATCTCACAATGGCAGCCCTATGATTAAAAGGTGAGCAGGCTTATGAGGCATAATGCCTGCCTGCTGTGCCATTTAGGATTTTACTATTTCTAACATTTTGTAGCGCTAGCACTTAGTTGTGGAGATCAAGCATCAGCAATTATAATTATCTGATTCCCATGAGAAGATTTTCTTCTTTACTTTCAACTGTGTGAATTATTTCTTTGTTCTGACCAGGTTCGGTTGGTTACTGATAAATCCACTAATAAACCAAGAGGCTATGCTTTCATCGAGTACATGCATAATCGAGATATGAAAGGTTTGCTTTGACTTGATTATCATTTTTCTTTTGAGCGGGCAGACTTTACTGAGAATTGTTAATATATGTTTTCAAACATCTCGCAGCTGCTTATAAACAAGCTGATGGGAGGAAGATTGATGGCAGAAGGGTTCTTGTGGATGTTGAGCGTGGCAGGACAGTCCCAAATTGGCGCCCTCGCAGGCTAGGTGGTGGACTTGGAACAACCAGGATTGGAGGTGAAGATGTTACTCAAAGGTACTTTTGTGGTGGCTATGCATCATATTTTGTAATGCTGATGCATAAATCTTGCTATAATTGCTTAAACAAGGCCACCTTTAATTCAGGTGCTTCTAGTGAGAGAAGCTAAAGTCCAAAATTTAATGCTTGGACTGAACACTTATGTTATTTTCTGGAGATTAAACGCTATGTTTGATTTATTATTCTGGAAATTTAATGCTATCATTTGCTGCTCAGGGAACAAGTGCAATCAGGACCATCTCGTTCTGAGGAACCAAGGACTCGTGAGGATCGACATGGTGACCGGTAAGATTTAGCTTTGTTGTTCCTCCCATTTTTATATTTATTGTCTCTGGATAATTTAAAGGTTCGCTGGCTGAACAATTATTTATTTCAGCATAAATGTGGGAATTGTTTGTTCTGCCTTGAAACGCTTTCTAGCCTTTTGTGATTTGTGTCAATCTAATTATATTATAAATTTATTATGATCTGTTTTATCTTGGAAATCTTAGGGACAGGGAAAAATCACGTGAAAGGGGAAGGGAACGGGATAAGGAGCGTGAAAAGTCTCGTGAGCGCTCCCATGACAGACCAAGGGATCGGGATAGAGAGGATAGACACCACAGAGATCGGGAAAGAACTAGAGACAGAGATAGAGACCGTGGTCGTGATCGTGACCGACCACGTGAACGAGGCCGGGATCGTGGTCGTGACTATGAGCGCGATAAAGAAAGAGATCGTGAGAGGGATAGGGACAAGGATTATGATGTTGGTGACCGTGACCGTGACCGTGGGCATGGGCGTTCTACGGATAGGGAATCTGATTATGATCGTGTCGAGTCTAAACATGAGAGAGACCGGCACGGCGAGAGAGATTATGATCATGGTGAGCCAGATGAGGATCGTGGGTTGTATGAACAACATGATCATGTGCATAGGCGTTCAGATCTAGATGACCAACACTATGAATACTATGATCATCATCGAGGTCGAGGAGAATACGATTTGGATTCCCATGGTGATCGTTATGATCAATATACTGACCGTGACCGTGATCGTTATGATGGGATGGAAGAAGATGATTAGAGGTGATTTCGATCGTAAGACAGAAATCAAGTACTTGAAAATGAGTCGTTGCCCTCTCTTGCCATTGCACCTGGTTTAGTTTAGATCTCAACGAAACTGTTTCCAATTTGGTTTCTATTTTGCTGTGGCTAGTCGGAGTTCATGAGTGTTTCCTTTGGGGTTGTAACCTTATAAGCGTGTTTTTATTTGTATTTGAAGTTTTCTCAAGACTTGCTTTGTTTGTTTAAGCACTATGCTACTGATTCAAAATGTGTTTGACTCCGTTTTATTTAAGATGCTTGACTTTGGAAATTAATGTTATTCTGTTGTCGTTTTGATCCGAATACTCATGGGGTTAATTTTTTGGCGAAGGGAAGCGATTAGCCTTAGTTTGATGTAAAATGTAGGCTAGAAATCAGGGTTTAAATTTGATATTATACAAGCATGTTTTCAGGGTTTAAATTTGATATTATACAAGCATGTTTATTTATACTGTAAATTAAAATTAAACCTAAACTCTAAAATATTAAATTTTAAACTCTAAATTTTAAACACTAATCTTAAATTCTAAACACTACCATCCAAATTCTTCAACTTTAAATCTTAAATTAAGCTCTTAACTCTTAAAATTAAAAGGCTTATGTAAACTTTGTGTATTGAAGTTTTTCTCTAAAAAAAATAAGGTTTGAATTAGTTTTTAGATGTATTGATTTACAATTTAGCAAAGAGGGATAAAACAAGTAACAGTATGGATAAATCTGTGTCTGTACTTTTAGGCTCCAACATCAACCATTTTGAGGCTAATGGAGAAGCTTCTTCCACGCAATGGCTCTAAAGTTGTAACGCTTAAACCACCATCAACTTGGGGGGGGGGGGGGTGACGGAATTTTGGAGTCCAGCTGCTGTATCCATGGCTTCATTGGCTTGTGCATCCAGTATGGTCAATTGGACATGCCACCAGAGATGACAATTTCTGCATGTTTCTGTCCCATATTAAGGGTGATTCTATTAAAAAATATTAAAGTAATTATTTCATTCGGAAATAAAAAGTTTTCATAAATATTTTGATTTTAGGGTTTGGAGATCTGTATAGAATTTAAGGTTTAAATGTTTAAATTTATGTATTTTGAAATTAGTGGTTGTGATAAAAATTTATCACTTAGGGTTAAAATTTAGGGCCATACATTAAATCCTACCTAATGGATCTACAACATGAATTTGAACCTTTAAACTCTAAATATAAATTCCTAAATTCTAAACATAAACGTTTAAATTCTAAATTAAATCTACACCATCTAAAACCAATACGCTTTTATTTTAATCGCGGTGCATGATATATTTTTCAACTATTGTTTTGATTTTTTTTCGTAAATGGTATTTAGTGTAGTTTATTCTACATTTTATATAATGATAAAGATAATATTAAGCATTTTCAATATTAATACAAAGTCGAGCAAAGTGAATAAGCGTCAAAATTGTTATTTCGGCATCAGTTGGCTCCATTGCCATCCTAGTCGAAATCCCCAAGCTTTCGGATCCTCTTGAACCCTAATCAGAGAAAGTTTCAGTCACTCGAAATCATCGAAAAATCACTGTCAACCGAAAGCCAACCCAATCTTCACTGCTTGCTTCCGCTCTCTCCATTATCTTTCCTGCCTTTGATTCAATTTATAATACAATTCTACTTCCAGCAAAAACAAAACAAGGAACACACTCTGGTTCGAGCTTCTACTTTCCTGAATTCATTAGCACAGAGGCCATAGAGTGATTGGTTTGGTTACAAAGATCGGAGAAGAGAGATACCCGTTTTCACGAAATGATAACTCGGTCTACACTCGTTGAGCAACTCAGAGATTACCAGATCCGATCTCAAAGCACCTACCCAGCTCTTATCTTTTTCTCACCCAAACCCCATTTCGCTTCCTGGTACGTTTTTCCTTTTCCTTTTCGTTTATTTGTTTTTTTATAAATATTTTGAAAGTGTAAATTTTGCATCTTTCATTGTATGTTTCATTACGCGATTGCTTTTTTGATTGATTTGTAATCAGAAAGATTAAAGTTTTTTTTTTTCATTTGGCTTGATAAGGAGAGTAATTTGATGAAAACTACTTGCTTTTTCTGTAAATTTTGTTTGGATTTTGAATATTGGGAATTTGGTATTTTTTTTCCAATTTCAATGATCATTTTGCTGGTTAATAGCTAATTTCAAGTAGAAGAAATTGAGAAATTTTGCAAATTAAGCTTATAAGATGGTTCATTGGCGGGAAAATTAGTGTGCCCTGTTCAGCAATTGGGTAGGAGTAGGACTAAGATGTTCTGCAAGTGCATTGTTCTCTGTTTTATCTTGAAACAGACTATTGAATATTGTTTTGAAGTTTACTGTTTTATCCAAAGGTTGGTGGTATTTGAAGTGGAGCTTAGTGAGATCATATTTGAGTTTATTTTTAAGTTAATTACCTTGAAGTTTTTGGAAGAGATTTTTACTTCTGAGAATTTAAGTGTTATCCTGCTAGGTTGACTAAAACCAAACTCAAAATTAAACTATCCAAAGTTACTGTTCTTGTGAAGTAATAAGATGATCATTGCTATATTTTCTTCAAGCTTTTAACTTTGTTAAACAATCATTGCTTTGTAACTTCCATTGATGGATTCCATGCAATTGAATGAAGACTCAAGGAGTGTTAGGTCATTTCTAGTTATCATATTTTTAGCACCTCAATTTTATCTTGAGTCATATGTCATAACAGTAAGGTCAATGATAGTTCAGATGTTGCGGATGGAAGATTGTTATCGTCGTTAAGCATATTGGTTCCTTGGCTGGTAATAGGAGTGAGTACTCGTTGATAGATGGGTATATATATCTTGATTGGGCTTCACTACTTTCGCTGAGGAAAAACAACTGGATAGCTGAGACAAAACCGGGCCTGTTTACATTGTTGTTAATCAAACTTATGTGGAATGAATATAGCAATTTGTAAATTCTAGATGTGGAACAAGAATTAGTTTGACGACAGTCGAAACAGATCACCTTAATTGAGATGGCTAAGGCTTGGATTTCTGTTGAGAACCCTAGTCTTTCTCGACAATTTCTTTAGTGTTTTTCAGTCATAGGCCACTGGTCCATCTCTCAATGTGCCAAAACATAAAATTCATTGCTTAATCTTCCACACTCTTCCCATCTTTCGTCAGATATCATCATCGATATGAAAGTATTGTTACTCTGAGATATATCGGTTATCCTTATCCCTAGAAAAAAGGATTCATTTTATTCAGACAAAGATTCCTTATGTGAACATTGTAACACTGACACATCATGTCTCCTTTTAGCATTTCCCTTGCATTACTTTGGTTGTAAATTGAGCTTTTACATGTTCTTGATGAGATTCTTTTCGCTTTATGCAGGGCGGATGTAGCTGTGGCTATTTTTTGTGCCTTTGTATTTAGTGTGTTAGTCATATTGTCCTATTTGTCGCTTTATTTTAGGCACTTCTGGCTTTCATCTATCACCATATGCCTTGGTATATTTCTTCCAATACGCTTGAGACGTTATAGGCAGGCTTTGATCAAGAAGAGGGAGAGAAAATTTCTGTTACCCTTGTCTATGTGACCCGTTTACGGCACTCAAAGTAGTTCGATTCATCATATGAGCTGCCTGCGGATGGCTTAGTACCCGACATCCCGGAAATTGATCCTGGTCAGTGAAGACTGCTGCCTAGCTACAATTTAAAGTAGACGATGCAACTTCACAACACCATACATGAAGCCCAAGGTAATTTGCCAGACACATAGAAGCTGTAACATTTCACAGTTATTTGTACAACAAAACAACAATATGCCTATAAAATGAGAGCATTGAAGAACAAACAAACCTTTTTTCGACTGGATCGGCAATGGAGATTGAAAGAAAATTTACCATTTTTCAAGTGGTTGTATGAGGCAATATGCTTGAATCTCCTTGTGGATTGACTTCGTTACCAAGCATCTATTAGCATAGATTCATAATCTTGTTGGTTTTTGTTCTACTACACTCGGACATTTGAATGCATAAACACCGTTTTACCATCACGTTCTTGTCGTTGCCCCTTGGGACAACATCCTCCATGTTAATCTTGTTTAGGGTCATTCAAATTTGAAACTTTATATTTTGATTTCGTATTCTGATTATAGAGAAGGCGAAAGGGACACTAGTAAGGGAGAATGAGAGTGAAGCTAACATGCCATTTATATTTCGACTATAGATACTGTAAACTGCGCTGTTCGAACCTTAATAATTTAGGAGGAACAACGTCATCTTTATCACCAAACCATTTAATGAGTTTCGGTAGGCAGTAAGAGAATTGTATTATGTTTTTTTTTAATTAATTTAAATTAATTATTAGATAAATTAATTATGAAATAAATAATACATAACATATTATCATTGTTTAAATTAATTTAACGATGTAAATTATATTTATTGTTAATTAAATTAATAATAAGTAATTATTTTATCTTTAATTCATTATAAATGATAAATAAAAGAATTTAATCTTTTGGACTATTTAATTGAAGAAATTTTCTTTCAAAGATAATATTATTAGAAAATATAATTATGATCTTTGAATCTAGATTATAAAATAAAGATGAAAGATAAAAAAATAACAATGTGTAATTATGAAAATATTTTTATTTTGTTAATCAAATCACTTAACTATTTAAAGTATATCGGTCAAGTTAATAACCATTAAAAATTAACAAAAAATACTAATGTGGTAATTAGATAAATTTGTATAATTATACACTTGCAATCCAAATTATGTTCTTCTCTAACCTTTCAAAACTCGAGTCTTTGCAATGCTCCAGAGATCTCCCTTTAGTTACCTGAATTTGGGTTTTGCCTTTGGCAATCCGAACAGGGTTCTTCTCTAACCCTTCAAAGTTTTAATATTTCCAAAGTCTTTGTCTTTTGCCCACACCGCCGCCAAATGGTTTGGCCTTTCTTCAAGTTCAAGGTCAGTCTTTTATTAGAAGCACCACCATTGCCACTTTCTTCGCCATTGAAAACCTCAATTCCCCATTTAACTTCATTGCTCTTCATTCTAGCGCGACATGGGTGTTAATAATTGGATAACGAGAGTCTTCAATATATTTATTTGAAGACTAATTATCTACATTCTATTTACTGTTTACCTTTCTTTCCATTTTTAATATATTGATAGAATACGTAAATAATAAGGATCAAATGCGTAAGTATATAAATTTATTTAACTGTCTCGTCAACATCTTCGTTAATTTTTAACTGTTAGTAGTTTGATTGATTTCATTTAAATAATTAGTTTTGTGTAGCGTTGGTGGTGTATGTCGTACTTTGAACAACAATGGATCACCTTATTTTGGTGAAAACTAAAATCCAGCATCTAACATCTAAGCATAAAATCCTAGACATAGTTTGGTGAAAACCATTGTCCATTTTGGATAACTCTCTAGTTAGCAGTGTCTTTGGCTGCAAACCGCATTGGGATCTCAGCAAAAGAATCGTGCTGGAGATCATGAAACGAAGTCGTTTAGTGACATTCCAGCTTGTCGCACCTGGCTTCGACTTAATTTTCTTGGAATTTTTGTTTATTATTTCGAGAACAAAAAGGATAAAAAAAATTAAAATTTTAAGTCATCAAACTATGATTATTTCTAAATTATGCAGTAAAGGAAGAGAGCATCCCATTTTCAGATATTCATACATCATCAATCCAGTACAATATCATCTGTAGTTTGTATCACCATGAGAAACAAAAATGCAGTGGTGAATCAAGAAAAACAGATATTAGGGGCGGAGGGCGCGGCATTCACATTTGAGGCATAGGAGGCCTTCCACCCATCTGCTGTTGTGGTGGTGGTGGTTGGGGTCAGCCATGTGGTGCTCCCATCAACATTGGTGGTGGAGGCCTCGAAAGACCAGACATTGCCTGTGGAGGGGGTGGCATGTTTGGTGGAGGTGGCCTGTACTGCACAGGTGGAGGCGGTATGACTGGAGGTGGAATTTGTTGTCCGAGATGCTGTGGCTGACCCTGCCAAGGTGCTTGTCCGCCAAGCTGCATTTGTGGGTAGGGAACATTTTGAGGGGGCGGAGGACGAGCTACTGGCATCGGGCTTGGAGGAACAGTACCATTCAGGAAAGGTCGTGGAGGTACCGGTCCACCTATACCACCATTGGCCTGGGGACCAGAAGGTAGAGTTGGAGGTCCACTCGCAAACAAAGTATGGGGCCGGCTCTTCTGGGAACTTGGATTACTTGCAGCCAACACTCTTTCTGTATCACAAAGGAAAAGTTTTAGAGCTACCGACTGATCGATATGGCAAAGACAACCGGTACAAAAATAATAGCCAAAAGAAAGGGACAACAAGTTCAGGTTGTCTGCGGTGAACGCACCTGCGGGGGTGCCATGACGCTCCCCTTTGGTGTCTTTCTTATATGCGTAGGAAACTGTTATTTGACGATTACAGAGGTATTGGCCATTCATTGCCTGTAACATCAAAGAGAAAGTAAACATATTTAAGTCAATGATGTATAGACCGTTGTCACATCACATATTCACATTCCATTGAAGCAGTGACAACAGAAACAAAATATGCCATTCCAATTAGCATATAACATGTGAGTGGCAATGCAAACATACCTCAATTGCGGCATCAGATGCCTCAAAAGAATCATAGCTGATGAATCCAAAACCGCGTGAATTTCCAGTATCGGGATCTCTCATTATCTGATGTCAGAGAGTGATCATCAGAACCCACTATCAAAGTGCAGAATAAACTTGAAAAAAATGAACGATTTAAATATTTAGTTAACTTCTCATTCACTTTCCGAACCCACTACCAACGACGTTCAAGAGATAAGCAGAATGAGGCATATAAGCATCCCAGTCCATCTCGTAGATTATGCCATTGCATGACTATGCAAACATATTCAAAGTGTTGTCAACACTAACTTAGAAAACCCGGCCGCTCAAAACAAAAATTCACCGCCCTGCTCAGTCAATCTCACAGGTTTCAAGTTCATCTCATCATCAATCACAGATAAAGATGTGATGGCAAACACTTCAGTTCAACCCACAAACTTCAAACTCTTTAACGGGTGCACTGGTTGGCTAATTATATATGAAATCAAGAAGCAGCAGAGGATCGATAACTAAACAAGCAAAATGAAGACATGCACTTTCATGACACGTATGAAGAGAATTGAGCTCGTTAAGCAATGACATACCATCAAATAGAATGAAAAAGAAAAGACCATTTGTAAAGTCAGTACCTTAGGATTTGAAACAATGACTCCAAATGCACTAAAAGTATCGTACAAAAGTTTTTCTTCAACATCCTGCAAGTATAGTCCGAAATGTCCGATAATCACAAAGTTAAAACAGGAAACCTACCACTTCATGGCATCTATATACTTCTAATAGTATACCGATACTTACCGGATCAAGGTTCCCAATAAAAAGATTTGCTCCAACGTCTAAGCTCTTTTTATCTTGAGATGCCTGAAATCAATCCAAAAACAAACGTAAGAATCAACAAAAACAATGGTTCTTTGACTAAAAAATGCAACACTGTTAACATTCGGAATTTCATACCTTATTTACACGTATCGGCTTTCCATAAAGCTTAATCATGTTGAGCACCTTAATAGCCTAGAAATCCAAACAAACAAATCTAATTATTTCAAAACGAAGTGAAAAAAATGAAACCAACTGCTAAAATCCATGAAGAGCTGAAACTTACAAAATCAGCATCTTCTTCACTTCGGAATTCGACAAATCCATACCCTTGATGCAAGTTGGTCACTCTATCTTTCGGCACATAAACATTAACTGAAATGATAGATAGAAAACCCAGGCATTTTCAATCAACACGAAATTAAACCTCATAAGCTTTAACAGTAAAATAAATTGAAAAGAAAAGAAAAAAACTTAAGACTATTAAACATACCAACAGGACCAGCTTGAACAAATAATTCCCACAATAACTCCTCGGATATCTGGAAAGTGGGTAAAAGATTTCAAACTGTAGAACTAAAAAATTGAAGGGGAAACGGAAGGGGGGGGGAAGGGGAATGGAACAATTGAGAGAACCTGAGGATCGAGATTGCCGACATAAGCAGTGGCGTCTTGGTTCCTCTCGGCGGAGTGTTGACCGAGCAAGTTTGCTCCAACACCCGGAGCGATTCGAGTTGTCATTTGCTTGGGCTTTGGCTTTGCTTCTTCCCCTTTCTCTCCTTCTGGTTCTTCCGCTAAAACCCTGATTAAGCTCTTTCTGGAGATCTGTGACCTAAGGGATTACAGAGTGATGGACTGATTTGGTCCAGTTTTCCTTTTCAAAAACGGGCTCTTAAGTTTCCAATGTCGGCCTTGCTAAGGGTGGGATGAACTCGAGGCCCAATTTGAGTATTTTGATTGTTTTCTTACTACTCGTATATTCATATCCACTAATTGGCCGAATGATTAAGGATGTTTATATTATCATACTTTATATAGGTTTAAATCTCAGAATGTATGGGTTCGAATTTCTGAATGTAAATATTTTGATTGTTTTTTTACCAAAAAAATAGAGATTCATTAATTGGATAGGTCATGAAATAATCAACACAAAATTGCAGTATTTTAGTTTGACATAGCAGCAGCAGCTTTCCAATGGAGGAAAACACAGATTCAAGAAAAACCAAGGCATAGGGGATATAGGATATTAAGCTTTTCTCTAGTTGCCATGTTTGGAATATATATATCCTGTAGAAGGCTGAAAATTAATGATTTGATGTAGAAGTCAATGGCCTGTAGTTTTCTGATAGGGAAGGTGTAGGGTGTTTATGGGCAGTTAATACAGTTTATCGGTGCGGTTATCAAAAGTTTTGATTTGATATTTTGGTGAACTATAATCATCGTATTTTAATCTGTTACAATCTAATTAATTATTTAGTACAATTATTCGATTAATCATAAACCGTTTTACACATACTTACCTAATTTTGTCCAACAACTCTTGTTCTGGAAAGATCCCGACCAATATAACTAGCTGTTTTAATCTCACTTGGCTTCATTTGGGGTTTAAAAAAGAAGGTCGACAGGATCCCAAATCAGCTTGGGTCATTGCAAAAGCTTGAAACAGTCCATATCCACTACAACAACCTTAGTGGACAAATACTACCAGCTTCTTCAGGCAACCTATCTTCTGTCAGGTCTCTTTCTTTTGTAGTTGGCATCTAGGAAAGGAACATACCAGAGTTCAAGTCTCTTCCATTGCCCTTTTATTTAAGCTGTGAAAACTCTTACAAGACAAAGAGATTCCATAGAAGCCCATATAATAACGGGGTGAAAAATAAAAAAAAAAATTATATTTAGAGGAATTGAAGTGTCATTGAGTAAGGAGAATTAACTGCCATGTCAGCATCTCTAGCAGTTAAAGAAAGTGGCCTTAATGAAAATAAATTAAAAATTTAGTGACTATATCGCAAGTTTTAAAAGTTTGATGACCGAAATTAAAGTGTCTAAAAAATTTTGGTAACTAGTTTACCCTAAAATTAAATATTGGTCTTTCAAAAAAATTGGTTTAATTAATTTTTAATACCTGATAGTTTTCAAGTTCATGGAATTAAGTATTGCTTATAATTTTTTGGTTTAATTATTTTTAGGACATGCCGATTTTGAAATTAGTGAATTAAACGTCAATCTTCTATTTTTATGGTTTAATTATTTTTAGAATTTTGTTAATTTTAAAGATAAATAGCTTAACCCTTTAATAATTTTATCCTAATTCCATGCTGCTATTGATTCAACCTAATTCTGACAGCCATAATATTCATTACCGTTTTGATTCATATTATAAATTTGATTATATCATGAGAATAGAAATATAATTTTATTAAGAAGATAAGACTAAATTTTCAATTATAATTAAGATAAATTATCAAAATAATTAAAATCATAATCAAATATTACAATGAATAATTACTCATTGTTTTTTTTTTTTAAGTCCGGGACTTGTGATACAAAAATCCTCATGATTATTATAATAAAACTAGGTACTCCCCGTGTAGGAAAAGGAAGAGAAAAAGGAAACAATCGAACAGGCTAGATCAAAAAAACACGTGTCGAATGCTAATTGGCTAAAATAGTGAAAAGTTCCAATCAATGACAAAAGTAGTTTGATTTTTCATGAGTTTAAAGCAAACAACCCACGACGGCTCCCCTACCCAAGTGATTATAGGATAAGGTAGCTAAAATAAGACTAAAATAAAATTATATAAAAATGTAAATGATAAAGAATTTGTATATTAATTTTTATATATCTATAGAAACGTTTAAAAAAATGATAAGTATCTATGTATATATTAAATTTTTTATTATTTTAATAAGTATTTTATAAATACATAAAAATTAATATATAAATTTTTATTATTTTTATAAATATTTTTATATAACTTCGTTTTAACGTAAAAAAAACTACCTCTTGTGCCCCAAAACAATGCACAATTCAGACTACTTCAATGCACGACAAAACACCATCCCCACGTGTAAAAGTTAAAAAAATATTATCCTTTCGATTTTTAGTTTTTTTTTTGCTTATTCGAATTAATTTGTGTTGTATATTAGATTTTAATGGATAAATTTTTTAATGATAATTTTTTACCTACATAATATTTTAAACTTAAAATATGCTTAAATAATGTCAAATTACTTATAATTTGAACAGTTGAACTAACCCCTTAATTAAAAATTAAATTATTACTTCTTGAACAGTAATCTAATCCTAAACAACTGGACACTAATATTTTTTTATAATCTCAAATTTTTATTTTGTTTTTCTTCCTTTAAAGTAATCCACCAAGGCCAGGAACAAATCTAGACCAAAGGAACTTTTCTTTTCTCATTATTTTTCTTCTTCACTTTCCCAGTAAGTTCCTCTGTTTTCTTTCAACGTATCCATATCTGACATCTTTCTCTGTTTCCTTTGGATCTTTCAGCTATTGGGATTTTTTATTAGATTTGTTTTCTGGTTTTGATTCTTTTTTGAGTGTTTCGTGTTTTCAGAGTCTGGGTTTAATCATTGAGTTTCTTTGGGTAATGTGAATTTTAGTGAGAAACTGAGCAGAAAGCTGGTAGGTGGGCTAAAGCTTCAAAAAAAAAAAAAGCAGCTTGACTGGTAGATAAAACAATAGAAAAGAAGAAATAATCGAACTTTGTGTATGAAAAAGATAGTCTTTTTGCTTTAAAAGTTATGCCGGTTGAGTTAGATAATTCCTCCACCGTCTCCAGAGGTGAAGCCTGCTTCTCTTCCTCCGGTAACCAAAACCCAACTCCCAATTCCACCGTCAAGAAGAAACGTAACCTCCCTGGCATGCCGGGTACAACAAAAATTAACTTTCCATTAATCAATAAATAGACAAACCTTTTTTTTCTGTTACTGATTGTGATTTTTTTGGTTGCTGCAGATCCAGATGCGGAGGTGATTGCTTTATCTCCGAAGACTTTACTGGCGACGAACCGATTCGTTTGTGAAATCTGCAATAAAGGGTTTCAACGGGACCAAAACCTTCAGCTTCATAGACGAGGCCATAATCTGCCATGGAAGCTTAGGCAAAGATCGAGTAACGAAGTGAGGAAGAAAGTTTACGTTTGTCCTGAGCCGACTTGCGTTCATCACGATCCGTCGAGAGCGCTGGGCGATCTCACCGGAATTAAGAAACATTTCTGCAGGAAACATGGAGAGAAGAAGTGGAAGTGCGATAAATGTTCCAAAAAATACGCTGTTCAATCCGATTGGAAAGCTCACTCTAAGATTTGTGGTACTAGGGAGTACAAATGTGATTGTGGAACTGTGTTTTCCAGGTACTGAAAACAAAACAATCTAAAGATCTGATTAAGAAAATCGAATCTTTTGCGGAATTGGTTGTTGATTTTGTTTTCTTGTTTTGCAGGAGGGATAGTTTTATTACCCACAGAGCTTTCTGTGATGCATTAGCAGAGGAGAGTGGTAAAGCCCCATCGCTACCTGAGCCTCCCAAGCAGAATCAGAGTCCGGTCGATGCCGATCCCAAATCAGATTCCGACTCGAAACCTGGAGCTATATGTTATTCACCACCACAAGAACTCGAACCAGCGAAGGCGCCGGTGGTGCCGGCAGTTGCAGCTTCAGCCGCACCAGCTCTGCCTCGGTCAACTAGTGTGATATCTTCTTCAGTTTTGCCAATTCAAAGTTCTGGTGAGTTTTTATATGTTACCAAATTTGAAATTTTCGATCTTATTAGTTTTGGTTTTGTCGGTTGTGGTTTTTGTTTAAAATCAAACATAGACATTGTTTTTGTAGTTATTATGTCTTTGGATTAATCTTGGAACATGGCAGATTTTTGCCTGTTACCGATCTTTGTTGTTTTCTTGAGGTTTTAGTAACTTAGATCGTGAGACTCTGATTTGTTGTTTTCATAAATTACCAAACTGATTCAAAAGCTAATGGATTCAGAGAGAAAGGAAATTATTATTATTATTGATTCTTCTTTTTGCACTAAAGTTCTTTCATAGAGATCTATCTTTTAACTTTACATGCCACCATGTTTTAGACATTTTAGGTCTGGTCCCATTATATTTTTTTAATCTGTCATTTTGTCGGGTTTTTTGTTGCAGAATTGCCTGAAAATCCCACTCCTATTGTGGAAGGAGCTCCGGTCCCAGTACCAGCACCGACCAGTGTGAATGTAAACTGTAGCAGTAGCACTAACTCAGTCAGCAATGGTAGCTGCAGCAGCACTGTGTTTGCCAGCTTATTTGCACCCTCAACAAAATCTGCTAGCTTGCAACCTCCACAACATCCTGCTTTCACCGACTTAATTCGATCTCTGAGTCAACCAGATCGTCCAGCTGACCTTGCGCCTTCTACATCGGTTGAATCGATTTCTCTTTGCCTCTCGACCAACCATGGCTCATCAATATTCAGTGCTGCGGGGCAAGAACGCAGACAGTACGCCCCACCACCACAACCTACTATGTCCGCCACAGCGCTACTGCAGAAAGCTGCTCAGATGGGAGCAGCAGCGAGCAACGCATCATTTCTTCGTGGTCTCGGTATTGTTTCTTCTTCGTCTTCAACTCCTGCCCAGCACGATAATTTGCAATGGGGTCGGAGACAAATTGAGCCAGAGAATGCCTCGATTGCTGCAGGGCTTGGACTTGGACTCCCTTGTGACGAAAGTTCAGGATTAAAGGAATTGATGATGGGAACTCCTGTATTCGGTCCTAAACAAGCCACTCTCGATTTCCTCGGATTAGGCGTGGCCGCCAGTAGCACCCCCAACAGTGGCCTCTCAGCTCTTATCACCTCGATCGGAGGTGGACTTGATGCATCCACAACAGCCACATCATTCGGAGGTGCAGATTTTACCAGTAAGGACTTCGGAAGGAGCTCATAACTTGGGGAGAAACAACTACCATTCCTCAAAAAGCATACGTTGTACAGTTATATCTCTCCTAAAGAGGTACCATTGCTGATGTTACCAGCAAGCCATCAAAGAGGCAGTTGGGGTATTTCTTTATGATCAATGGCGAAAATGAACTTTGTTGTCTGAATTTAAAGACCATACCAGATGATTTTAGGACATTGTCTGTCTAATTTTTTGCACTAAGCTTGCAAGGAGATTTGACAATCTTTGTGTCTGGTCACTCAAGCTTGTAAAGATTTGTAGTTGCAGACATTGATGGTGGAAGATTAGGACTGAAGTGGAAGACCCCCAACATGGGAGTGGCAAGATTTTGGGTTGATTTTATGATCATTGGGGGCTGGATTAGAGACTTCCACTTTATTATTTATATTTGCAGATTAATTTAGATTTTGTTGTTATTAGCTTTTCATAGAATACATGATTCCATCAGATTATGCTTTTCTTATTTGAGGAAGTTAATGCCCTGAGAAGGGGAAGTTGAGTCATCATTGAGGAATCCATGGACCACCATGAAAAGAAAGAACGTGTAGTAATTTTCATGTTAAAAAATGGAGATAACAACATCAGTTTGAAGATATTATTGGGTCCCACACATTAATTTTTCATGTCCTAAAGTCTTTTATCCCATCAAGACGTTCATCTAAATGATCTTTTATAGCTACACTTTTTAATGCTAAGTTGTTGGTTGATGAAAGAAGCATCATAAAATATTTTTTGAACGATAAAATAATTTTAAACACAATGTAAATATATATGTTTTATTCACGAAGAATAATGTAGATTTTAAGTTTATTGAATTGAAAAAAAAATTCTTTAAATTATTAATTTATCGATTAATTAATACTTTTTTAATTAATAAAATTATGTGGTCTAATGTCATTTATAGAAATTTTACTATATATAAAAAGATGAATTCAGTTTGATTCATTAGTAACATTAAATTTTGAATTTAAAAAAGACAAAAAAATAGTAAAACGTCGTTTTGGTTTTAGAAAATATTTTTTGTTTTTGTTTTTTATTTTCATTTTCAAAATATATTTTTTATTTTTTAAAAAATTAGAAAACATGCTTAGTTGATAGGGATAGAAACTTGTTTTAAAAAATAACAATAGTGAAAATGTGTTTGATATCTACTTTTTAAATGGGCCTATAAACGAACCAAACGAATATGAAAGAGGGTATGTTCGTGTTCATTCATTTAATTTTAATCGAACAAATGAACGAACACAAACAACTAAACGAATATAACTTGTTGTTCATGTTCGTTTGTTAAGGAATGTAGCTTGTTCATGTTTGTCCATGTTCGTTTGTTAAATGATAAACGAACGTAAACGAACACAAACAAACGAACATAAAAGAACACATGTGAATAAATTTAAACAAACATATGTGAATAAATTTACTTTTTTAAAAATATAATAATTTTGTTATGAAAAATAGTAAATATAAATGAATATATGTGAATAAATTAAAACGAACGTAAATGAACGAACGAGCCCTTTGTTCGTGTTTGTTCATTTAATTAAACGAACATAAAATCTTGTTCATGTTCGTTCGTTCAATAAATAAACGAACATAAACGAACTTCCCGCCGAACAATTCAGGACGGTTCACTGAACGTTTGGTTCGTTTACAGACCTACTTTTAAATATAAATGAAAAAATAATTATTAAATAATTAAAATAAAATATAGTTAGAAAATATTATTATAATAATAACAAATAAAATATCAGTAAACAAACTGAAGTTTTAAAAAATGGCACTAAAAGGATTCGAACCCAAATTAAAATAAAATTATATTTTAAAAATTATTATTTTTATATTTTTCACTTTTCCAAAACATTTTCGAAAAAACATAATTTTTTAATGTTTTTTCAAATTTCATTTATTTTTTTTATTTTCTAAAATTTATTTTCTAATTTTACAATCAAATACGTTTTTTTCGCTGTTTTTTATTTTCTAAAAAAATAAAAACAAAAACAGACTATATTCTTAAGAACCAAACGGAGCTCTGAACTTTTCTTTCGGTTGTCTTTTTCTTTCATTTTGTAATGCCGAAACGTTTCCTTTCCGCTGGTTTCAGATTCGTGGGTAGCCGAAGTTTGCAAGCTTGCTGCTTAGTTGGGATAACATTGCTGGGTTCAAGCTGCTTGAAGTTGCTCTTGCTATTACTCTCTTTCCATATTATGATTTGTTTCGTTTCTATGCTATTTCTTCGTATGTGTTTTTATGTTCGAATGTTTCATATGCTTTTGCTTGATGGGGGTTTAAGCTTGATCTGTCTTTTTTGTTCTATCTGCTGTATGACCCTTGCTGCTTTTGTTATGTGCTTTGTTTTCTTGGTTAGAAAAAATTGAATTTTAAACGATTTAACGTTTTATCCTACTAAACTAACTAATAGTTGTTGCTAAAAATAAAAATTAAATAAATAAATAAAAAGATATTACAATTCTGCATCGAGATTCGAATCGATCCAAAATAAAACAATATTAGCTTTTTTAATCATTAGGTCAATTAATGAATCTCACTAAAAATAATTTTTTTAATAAAAAAATAAGACTAATTTGTCAATATTTTATTCAATGATCCCCTTAATTAAAAAATGTTTTTAAATTTTAGAAGACAACATCAACTATTAAATAAATAAATAATATAAAGAGAGGGAGAAAAAAACAAAGTCAAACGAAGATTTTTAAGCTATGGCTATGAGCTTAAAAAATGTACGTCCTTCTCAGAATGGATTATAATATAACAATAAGATCAGTGATTATAAATATTAATTGGTGATATATTTTAATAATAATTTTTTAATTAACTGGGTTGAATGTTTACCTAATAATCAAGAAATTTGAGAATAAAAGAAAACAGCAAAAAAAAAATTTCTTTTACGAATAAAAAACTGTAGAACATAAATATTTAATGATACTGCACGCAGGGTCAGTAAATAGTCGGCTAGACCAAAAAGTAGAATAAAATTTTAAAATAATAAAATTATTTGTATATATTTAATTAATTTAATCTCTATTCAAAAAAATTAATATAAATATGAATGAATGGTTCTAATAAAAAAATAGAATAATATTTTTTTAAAAACTTTGATTGAACAACTTTATCTACAAATCGTGTCTATCAACAACTTTATCAACATGAAGTACATGAATTTTATTTAACTTTTAAAACAGAACAAATGTTATCGTATAACAATAATATATTATTACGAATAGTAAAAAAATTATTAATTCAGTTTATTTTGTTCTGTTAATTTTGATTTTGACTAATAAAATATTCTGGTTTATTCAACTTTAATCAATTTATTTTAGGGTAAACTATATAAATGACCACTCGACAAGGGTAGAGTAAGTGCAATGGCTTTATCACTACGCCAAATTCACTTCATTTACATGGGATGTCCATTGTAGCTTATAGGAAGAAAGTAAAATGCATTAACAGTTTACCCTGAAACATCCCATATCAATGAACATCCCTACACAGTGTAAACTAGCAGCTGCATAGTAAGTTTACAATGACTTCATCTATCATCATAGAGTTATAATCACCATTCACCACCGCTATATAACACATAGAGTTTCATCTAAGACTTCATCTATACACATCAAGGAAATATAATATGGGAAGCTTGAAAGAGGAAGAGCTGGTTCAAATGGTTCGTGACTTTATAGAATCAGAACCACCTTCGCCCATTCTTTCTTCTCTCTCAAATCACCTTCCATCTCAGGCTTCTACTATACAAGCATATCTGCATACTACAATTATATATATATATTGTGTATATGCAGTTCCCCAAAGCCAAGGTTTTGCTGGTTTATGTATCCTCATGATGTGGTTTTTACTGTATATCACTGTAGGAGTTTCTTAGGAGTGGAACAGATTTTGAGAGAGAAGTTCTCGAGATTGTGTTGAAGCATATCAGAAGCAAAAAGGATGTCCAAAGAAGTAGTGGTTTGAAGAAGTTGCTCGCCTTGAGGCTCAAGATGAATGGTTTTGATGCTTCTTTATGTCAAACTTCCTGGGTTACTTCTTCAGGATGTGTTGCTGGTGTGTTTCTCTCCCCAAATTCTGGCATATATAGGAATAGATATGGTGTTTTTGAATTCTGATTCTAATTTATATGAGCAGGAGATTATGAGTACATCGATATAGTAGCGGAGAACGAAAATGGTGACACCGAGAGGTTCATAGTAGACATAGATTTCAAATCCCAATTTGAACTGGCAAGGCCTTCACCTACATACTTAGTAAAATGCTTCAGGGTAAACGGTTAATGCATTTTACTTTCTTCTCTATATACTACAATGGACATCCCATATCAATGAAGTGAATTTGGAACGTTACTCTACCCTTGCCCAGGTTTCAACCCCAGCAGAGGCAAACGGTAGTGCATTTTATTTTCTTTCAAAGGCGGTGACACCTAATTGAATGGTTAATTTATTCTATTAAATTAAAATTATGACTAAATTGATAGAATATATAAGTAATGAGGACTAAATGTATAATTATACAGATTTTTACTAATTGCCATGTTACTCCCTTCGTTAGATTTTAACGGCAGGTAATCATATTGAGACCAATCTCATAGTTGAGTGGTCATATTGCCACAATTAAAAGTAGAATTGTCAAATCGAGACCAAATCCTATAGGCCATAATTGAGTGGTCACTTGCGTAGTTTATCCTTTATTTTATTATTAATATATAAAAATAGAACCCACCACGTCCGCACTCAAACCTTTCCCTCAATCCATCTGATCTTGGAAATGTTCCCACTAGACCGAGCTGCTTCATTCAATCTGATCTACCATCAATGTATTCTTTTAAGGCATAAAAATCCTCATGGAAAGCCTGATATCTTTGAGATCAGGGCACTAAATGAACCGAGCTGTATGGACATAACTCTACCTATGATAATTTGTTTTTTTTTTTTTTTAGTATTCGGGTCGTGTTTGTTTGTTTGTAAATGTATTTGTTTAATGTTTATAAGCATGTTCGTGAATATTATTTCTCCCACTTTCTCTAAGAAAATTCTAGCTTAGTTTTTTCTCATGTCCTACTGATGTCGTCTCTGACGGTTGGCCTCTCACCCAGTCTTTTTCTTTTCCTTTTTTTTCCCTTTCTTCGTTATCTTTTTTCTCTTTTAACTCTCTTTTTTGTTTGTTTGTTTACGACACTTTAACTTTCTCGTTTTGATTTGTTTCTTGGGAGCCCCACTCTAGCAACAACAATCTCGTTTCGAGCCCGCTGCAGTGAGGGGAGGCTTGGTTGAGGGTATAAAGGAGAGCCTCCTCTCTTCCTCCCTGTTTTATTTCCCTCGCCCTAATTCTTCAGGCAGTGACGGATCTAGAAATTCAAGAATGGGTTTAAAATATTTTTTTCTCAAATGAGTATGCAAAAGTAAAATTTTCTTCTACATACCAAAAAAAATTATTTTATCAGAAAAATAACACTAAATTAAACATGTTTTTTAAAAAAAATTCAAAAATGGGGATGCAGATACACCCCACTAGGGCTGGGTGCATCCACCACTGTCTTCAGGGTTTTGTCTGGATCTCTTTTTTGCAGGTTCTCGACTCCTCCATGATAATTTGGTTCGATTGTGATTTTTCAACTCTCCTCCTTTGCTCAGTCCATTAGCTATTGGCTTATCTTAGATCTGATGCCTTTCATTGCTTTCCTCCTCATGTATCATCCTCGATGCTTTCTCCTATTCTTTTTTTTTGAAGCAATTTAACCTTCAATGTTTTAATTTGGGTCAAAATGGCCCCCCTACGGATGAAAACTGTTAGTCAACTGACGATAAATGGATTAAAATGGCGTGACAAACCTACATGTCAATGCACGCCACGATAGCAATGTCATATAGACAAATATACTAACTTTACAGAATAACACACGAGTCAAAAATAATTTTAAAAAATTATATAAAAGATAAAACATTATTTTCATCTAACGTGTCAGTCTGTCAAGTCATTTCAAGTTGTTTAACAACAATTGACTAATAGTTTTCATCCGTAAACGGGCCATTTTGACCCAAAATGAAACGTTGAGGGTTAAATTGTCAAAAAAGAATAGGAACCAAAAAGACTATTCAATCAAATGTTAGGGGTATTTTTGATATTATGCCAAAAATTCATTATTCCATTTACGTTTCCTTTTTTGTTATATAAATTCAAACTTTATAAGTACAAAATAACAATAAAGAATAAATTAGAAAATGGTTAATTACCCTATTCATACATGAACTATACCATATTATCAGTTTCATACAAAATATTTTAAAATTTTTGGTCTTATACATGAGGTATTTTGCCGTTAACCAGTTTGCCCACTTCCGTCATGGAAGCTAACATGACATGTACGAAAGGTGACGTGGCATTTTTTAAATCACCATTTATTTAAAGGCATAATAGCCGAATTAGTCCTTCAAGGATTATTATTTTTCAATTTCAACCTTAAAAGTTTAAAAATTCTAAACCCTAAACGTAAATCCTAAACCTTAAACCTAAAGTTAAAAATTTTAAACCCTAAATATTTAACCCTAACCCTAAGTATTAAAATCTAAAACACAAAACCCGAACCCCTTTTTCAACTCTCAGCTTCGGTCACCCATCAGCCGGCCGTTACAACCTCTAACTACCATCCCCATAGCTTCCCCACTTATGCCCGACTTCGCCCATACACGTAACATCTTCAGTCGTGGTCTCCATCGACCGCTCAAACCCGTTCAAGTTCCTGTCACCACCCAGATCTGCCGCAAGCCCTATCGTTCAACGTTTGGTCCTATTACCCAGCTCCGTGCATCTGCCTTTTTTTCGCCGCAAGCCTTATCTTTATGTCCTTCTACCTAGATCTGCCTCTCCTCGCGTCGATGGAGATCTTTGAACAGTGCGTTTAAGAGCGACAAAAACTTAAACAGACTGAGGGGTTTCGAGCGGTCGATGGAGGTCGCGGCTGTTGATGTTACGGGCAAGGGCGAAGTCAGACGAAAGTGAGAAAGCTATGGGGACGGTCACCGAAGGTTGTAATGCCCGGCTGGTGGGTGACTGGAGCTGACATTTGGAAAGGGGTTAAGGTTTTTAAGGTTTAACGTTTTAAATTTTAAGATTTAGGGTTTATGGTTAAGGATTTAGAGTTAAGGGTTAAGGGTTTAAGGTTTAAATTATTTAAAATTTTAGGGATTAGGTTTATGGTTTAGAATTTTTAAACTTTAAGGTTGAAATTAAAAAAGAAATAAACCTTGAAGGACTAATTCGGCTATTATGCCTTTAAATAAATGGTGATTTTTTTAAAAATGCCACGTGTTCAATTTTGATTCATCTGTACATGACACGTCAGCTTCCATGATGGAAATGGGCAAAATGGTTAACGGCAAAATACCTCACGTATAAAACTGAGAATTTTAAAACATTTTGTATGAAACTGAGAATTTAGTATAGTTCATATATGAATGAGGTTATTAACCCATTAGAAAATAAAGAGTTTAAGCACATAAAACTCTAAAAAAATACACTTCTTCTTAATAAAATATTCTATTTAAAATTTTAGCTCAAAAATTGACACTTAAAAAAACTATTGAATTTCAATATAGACGAATGCTTTTTTTAATCTTTTTTGAATATGCTCGTGTAAATGCAAGATGGTTGTTAAGTGTCTAAAAGTACTATTTTATTCACCCTTTTTATTCATATTATTGCTAGACTTATGCTCATATTAGTTGCATTATTAGCCATTCATGCATGTTTGCATTGTTTCTTTGGTGGACAAGCTTGATTTCATATTTTGCTTAATTTGTGGAAAAATATACTGCTTTGGTGTGTTTTTGTATGTGTGCAGAATCACTTGCCAAAGCAAGGCTGGAACCAGTTGCTAGGGCAATGCATGAAGGAGATGCCGAGCTAGTTACCAGGGCAATTTTCGATAAGGAATAAGATGATATGGCAGTCGAAATTGATGACTAGATAAGCCCAAGATGACGTGGAACAAAGTTAAATCCCAAAGAAGTTTGATTTCAATGAAGAGGTTAAAAAGAAATTAAATCCCAAGAAGATAGGAGAAGTTCTAGAAGGAATTTAAATATAATAAAGAATTATATTCTTTAAAAGTATTTAATTCCAACTTAACTTCCTCCTCAAAAAAAGACTTTGACCTAGCCCTATAAATTAAAGAGCAAGCCGTCAACTCCAAGGAGAGAGAGGAGAGAAATTTCGACAAAGAGCAAGGGAGATTTTGACAAGGCTTTGGAGAGATTTCGACAAGGCTTCAACCATTTTTCATCTTTTTCTTTCTTGTTCAATTAGGTTTATGCTAGGAATTCTTTGTCTTGTGTTTCTTTGGAACCTAGCCATGAACTAAATCTATTTGGCTAAGGTTATTGTGTTTTGTGGTTGTGAGAAACAATTGGATTTTGTTTAGGTAATAAGAGTTTGCACTTTCAATTCAAGGTTTACTCATTCTTGGTTTTTATTCTTGTTTGCGAGTGAATTGGGAGAGGATCTCGTAACTTCATCTATTTATCTAATATCGGGAGAGTTAGATTCAAGAAACGAATGAGTATGGTCTTTATTCAATCTATTGATGGTGAAGATTAATCCGGCTTAGGAATAAGTTAAGGATTTCAACGGCTAAGAGGAGCGCAAGATTGATTGTTGTTCACCTTTGATTCACGCAGGGATGTATTATCAAGGCATGCACAAATAGCTAGAGTTTCGACTTAGGGATAAGAAGAAACCATTGAAGAACGCTTCGCCGAACCTTGAAGCTGCTACCCAGCTGCCCAAGTAGTTGCCCAGCTAGTTGCTCAGGCAACCGTCGATTAGTTGCCAAGGTAACCCCGCTGTGCAAGTTGCCACGGCAACTGAGTTGCCCTTGTACTCTTTTACCAAGACGATCCAATCAGCTATCACACCTCAACTCACGATAACCTGGCCTATTCTCTCTCATTTGATTTCATCTTCTTTTACTTTATTGCTTTCTAGTTTAGTTGTTAGTTAAAACTCCTACAATCTTCTACTTGTGTTTTTTTACTTTTTACAGTGCAAGATATTAGATTCTTGAAGTGGCACCAATCCCTGTGGAGACGATATCTTTTATACTATAACTTGCGACGTGTACACTTGCACAATTGCGGAGCACTTATTACGCGCAACAATAGTATATGTTCAATTTTCTTAACCCTTTAATAACGCACACACGCAGTGCACATATAGTGCTCGAACCCGGGTCACCTGAATAAAATACATAATCCTTTATCACTGGACCACTCCACAGGTTATCTTTTTTTCTTTAATTGAATATAACTTTTTATTTAATATTTAATGAGGCTGACGTGAAAAAAATAAGGAAAACTACACGGGTGGTCATCCAACTATCACCCTTTTCATGTTTTAGTCACTCAACTAATGTTTTTGTCAGAATGGTCACTAATGTTACCTTACTTTTTATTTTGGTCACCCGCCGTTAAAAAATAATGGTGATGCTGAGCTTAATTTTTTTAAAAAAAATTAATTTTATTTCCTCTCTCTTTCACATATTATTTTTTAAAATTTTTATTTAGACCAATATAGTGGTCAACAAAAAAATAAATCAAATTTTAAGGGCATTGGGTGTTAAACATGCGACCCAAAGGGTATAAAGCAAATAAATTTGCCACTGAGCTAAACTCCGTATATGATCATATTTTACCATAAATTAGATTTAAATTAAAGAAAAGAACCAAAAATCAAAGAAAATTGAAAATAAATGGCATGCAAAGGCTGGGACTTGAACCCACATCCCATAGCATGGAAGTGCCAAGCCAGATTTTAACTCGATACCGCTAAAATTTATATTTAACGTATATTATATTACCAATAACATAAAATAAAATATAAAGTTAGGAGATTGATTCGAACACAAGACATCAACGATAAAAATTTAAATATTTAAACACCAAATTAAACTAATAAGCTATGATACTTTTAACTTAAATTATATTTGATAAATTGTGATTAAAATTAAAAATCAAACTAGATTTAATCTTTTCACTTTATTCGATAATGACAAAATTAATTAAATAATCATTTATTTATTTTTATAAAATTAATATTAAATTATCTTAAAAATTAAATTTATAATATCTATCATAAATAAATATTATTAATTTAATTTTAATATTTAACTAAATTGTGATTAAAATTAAAAATCAAACTATATTTAATCTTTTCACTTTGTTCAATGACAAAATTAATTAAATAATCATTTATTTATTTTTATCAATTAATATTAAGTTATCTTAAAAAATAAATTTATAATATCTATCATAAATAAATATTATTAATTTAATTTTAAAATGATTTAATATTCATTTTATAAAAATAAATAAATAATTATTTAATTAATTCTGTCATTATCAAACAAAGTGAAAAAAATTAAATCTAGTTTGATTTTTAATTTTAATCACAATTTAGTTAAATATAATTTAAGTTAAAAGTATCACAACTTATTAGTTTAATTTGGTGTTTAAATATTTATATTTTAATCACTAAGGTCATGTGTTCGAATTACTCCCCTAGCTTAAATATTTTATTTTGTGTTGTTGATAATATAATATACATTAAATATAAATTTTAGTGGAATTGAATCAAAATCTGCTTAGCACATTTGATTTGTTCTTGTCTCTTCCATGGTGTGGGTTGTGGGTTTGAGTCCCAGCCTTTTATTTCACTTATTTTCAATTTATCTTTGGTTTTTTTATTTTTTAAATTTAAAACTAATTTATGTTAAAATATAACCTTTATTCCTTTAAGGATGTAGGTTCGACACTAATTTCTTTTAAAATTTGATTTTTTTTGTTGAGGTGTCACCACCACATTGGTTTGAATAAAAACTTTAAAAAATAATATATGAAGGAGAGAGAAATAATAAAATAATATTTAAAATATTTAAATTTTTTTACCTCAACGTCACTATTTGATGAAAAGATTAGTTAGTTGACCAAAACAAGAAAATGGTGATATTTAAGTGATTATTTGTATAATTCTCCCAAAAAATAATTAAAATGTTTTAAAATTCAAGGGACAAAATGTTTTAAAAATTACATTAGAGACAATTCGATACAAAGTAAATCTTTTAACAGTGAAATGAGGTGTTTAAGTCTTTCTTTAAAAACGTAACCATCATTTTTTTAACTTCTTTTAATGTTTTTCCCCTATAATTAAGGGCTAGAAAAACTCGCATAGACTCTAAAAACTGAATTATTCAATCGATTTGATGTGAAAATATTTAATTTGTACTTTTATAAATTCGACTCGAAAAATTTTTAAATGAAGTTTGAGTTATAAAATAAAAAATTAAATAATTCAAAATTTTTAGTAATTGGTGGATGAATGTAAAAATACTTGATTTGTACTTTCATAAACTCGACTCGAAAAAATTCAAATGAAGTTTGAGTTATAAAATATAAATTTGAATAATTTAAAATTTTTAGTAATTAGTTAATCAATTTTCAAATTCAAAATATTCTCTCATTTCTACCTTATATATCACATATGTAAAAATATAAAGAAATATATATATATTTGTATTGTATATAATTATAGAAAATTATTTAAATTAAAACTAATTAATACTATAGCATTATAAATATTTACAATAAACAAAAATTCAAACAACTCAAATAAATTTTATAAGACTTAAAATTATTTTAAATAAAATTTAAAGTATAAAATATAACTTATCAACTTGAGTTACTTGCATGCCCACCCCTGCCTCTAACTCCCAAAAAGCATGGCATACTCCAATCGTCATCGTTCACCACTTGAAAAAAATAGATTTTTAATTTTATTTTTGTAAAATTGTTTTCATTTGAAAACTCCGAAAAGTACTCGACAAACATTAAGCGGTAATTTAAATGGAAAAAATAGTGGTTAATTTGGATTCTCTTCTCGGTATCCTGCAATGGCTTTCCTCGGATCGGATCTAACCAACGAGGTTCGAAGCCACCTTTTCGTTTCATCTTATTTTTTCGGTTTATTTTCTGTTTTCGTTTGATCACTCTTTAGGATCTGTTTATGATGGAGCGATGTATGTTCTAGCTGGAATTTAGTTTAAATCTGAATAGGTTTGGCTTCCGAAGCATCAGAAAGATCTAAAATCAGATTATGAACTGATTAATTTTCCGTTTCTGTAAAAATCAGCGGTTAAATCACTCGTTCTTGGATTAAATTTGAGGCATTTTTGAAAATAAATAACATATCATCTGTTTTTCTTTTGTGGATTATGAATTTTAGCTTTAACTATAGGGAATGGAATATGTTTCCTTTATTTGCCTGGATCATGCTCATTGTTTGTACAAATTTCATTCGAAATGTTTATTTTATAGAGAATGTAGTATGTTCCTTATTTGGTTTAAACTCTGGTTTTGAGTTTTGATCAATGAATAAAATATCAGACCGGATTGAATGGATGGGCCGCTCGTTTCTGGTTCAACCGGCAAAGAGATTTAACAAATAAATGCATTATTTTAATATTGAATAACTGTTAAATACTAAATCAGACTGGAGGTTGAATTGGTGGGCTGCTGAGTTTAGGATCAACTGGCTGAAAGAGATTTAAGCATACGTGCATTGTTTTAATGTTGAATAGGTATTAAATATACTGAATGTTTTAAAAAAAAAAGTCCATTTGGTATAGAACTAGGAGGTAAAGGACTCGAATCTAGTTAGTTACAAAAATGAAATTAATAATAAGGAACTTAAATCTGGTAATTGGTTTTCACTGGTTGAATTGGTTAATGACAGTTATTGAACTGGATAGGCCACTAATTCTTGTGTCAATCAGTCTGATTGATCTGTCTAATCCAGTTTATTATTTACTGGTTTTGATGCTTGTTACCTCTCTCTATGGTTACATGTTTAACTTGCTTCTGAATGGTTTGCATACCATGCAATGTAGGTTGGGTTACGATTGCTACTCTGGCCACTTGGTTCCAACATTGTTACTCGTGCAGCATGGTGTGTTATTGAATCTAATGCTTATCTCTTGGTGTCATGTTTCATATGTTTTCTGATTTTTTAAGTTAAAATGTGATAAAATATTGAATGTAAAAGTCGATTACTCCTGCATCAATGAAATCACCCTTTGTGTATATCCTATAATCTCTTTCTCTCTCCGCGTCTGTCTGTCTATGTTGCAGCTGCTCTGTGGGAGTAGTTTTACCTGTATACTCTACATTTAGGGCAATCGAAAGGAACAATCACAATGAGCAGCAAAAGTGGCTAATATATTGGGCAGGTTGGCAAATTGTTATTTTGTTTTTCACTTTTAATTTACAGTCCTTGCCATTTTGTTTAAATCTTAAACTTTAACCGAATTGCCTTTACTATTTCGTTTTAGCAATATCCGTCTTCCATATTCTTAAATAAAATTTTACTTGGTTGTTCCCAACACTGCTACTTCTTGCCAGAATGAGTAAATTTGTTTATCAATTGTTTTATGTAAACTTGAAGCCCACATGTTTCATTGTTAAGATAGTTGGTTGGCTTGCTAAACATGATTGTGCACAGCTTCCGTTGACCCCCTCAATATTTTTTAGGATTGGGGACCATTTTTGTTTAAAAAAAAGGCTTAGTAAGAGAGGATGTGACTTTCTTACCTCTTTCTGTTTTATATTTTGTAAGGAATAGGGGGCAGTCCATTAAAAACTCCATGTAATAAATTAAATGATTTAAATCACATTAGGAAATAAAAATGACGGTACGAGCTGTAGAAAGAGATTATTAACTAACAATAAGGATAGAGGTAATCGTTAGTATTTTGCTGTGGAATAATTCAAGGCCTGCTAACAGCATTTTGACTTTTCTTTTTAGCTTGTATTCTTTTTCAAATTTTCTGCCATGTAGAAATGGTGAAGGCTTTGATTTATGTTAATGGTACTAATATTACTTTGAATGAAAATCCGGTTGCACATAACCCTGTCATTATTGCAGCTTATGGATCTTTCACCCTTGTTGAAACATTCTCTGACAAACTTCTTTCCTGGTAACATTTGACTTCTAGTGTTTTCATTCCTAACTATTTATGATTGTAAACTGTCTAATATTCCTTTATGCACCATCTTGCATGAGTTTCTATATTACTCTATATTTGTTCCTTTTTTCAGGTTTCCATACTATTATCACTTCAAATTTGCATTTCTTGTCTGGCTTCAACTTCCATCTACTGAAGTAAGTTCACAATCATGTTTGTATATCCGTTTCTTTTGATTTTTTTCTGTCTCCTCTTTGGATATTCCTACAAGCCACTATATGGTTCTGACTTCTGAGGCATTCATTCTTTTATGGTTATGATTCAACAAGGTTATGTATTAACTCTGTTTTTCCCAGACACTAGATGAGTAACATAGAACTTCCATCGTTAAGAACTTCCAATAATAGTTTTTTAGTGGTTTGTTCAAATTAGCTAATGCAAAACCTCCTCTCTCTCTCTCCTTTATCTTATTTTTATTTATTTTTTCGGGTGGAGGGGGGAAGCATTGAAATAAAGCTAAACATAATACACTTGTTTCATATTTCGACGGCCATGATTCATGGTATGAAATTGGTGTTAACAGGGGGCTAAGCAAATCTACAAGAACCACCTGCGCCCCAACTTACTGAAACATCAAACTAGAGTTGATCAACTTATGGGCTTTGCAAGTGCCGGAATGGTATGTTACCACCCTTTGTATAAACTTAGGCTATATTTTGAGATGGCTCTTGCTTAGGTATCTGCCCTTGGGTCGCCGATTCATGTGTCACCCTCCAATTTCTAAACAAGATGTAGATATAGTTGTGTGCACTTCTCCTTATGCAGGTGAGATTCATCGGCATGCACCAAAAAGAGTTTCAAATTTTCAGGGCAATAATGACGAAGATTATAGGATCCAGTGAGCGGGATGCCACTTAAACTGCTAGCTTAGTTGCTTCTTTCCCTACTTTCATCTGTATCATGCTAAAACTTATAGTAGTTACTACGCCAGCAGACTCAAACGTGAGTGGTGGCACGGAACCTGCTGAACCGAGAGAGCTACCTGCAATCGATGGCCCCGCAAGGACGCTCTCAGATTCAGAATCTGATGATGAAGAGTACTAGTTTCTGTTCCCCAAAGGAGAGACCTGTATGTTCTCAACATCATTTTTCTCTGGTTAATGTTTTTTTTTTTATGTTATAAGTTTATCCTTTAATGTCCTCGAAGAGGTAGAAGCATGAGACATAGGCAGCATCCTTATAATAAAAATTGCACCTCGGCTTTTCTCCATCTTTTCTCGTGCAAGCTTATGAGAACCATTAGCTACTAAAACGTATAATGGCGGTAAGTTGTGGATATCTTTACTTTTTACAAGTTTTTCATATTCTTTTTTATAATTTCATAATATTTTCTGAATTTTCAAGATTTTTTGTTTTACATTTTTGAGCTTTCTTACGACTTTGATTGATTATTTGGGTTTGATGTGGCGTTTTGTACATATACCATGCTTTTATGTATTGTTTATTGCAATCCAAATGTGATCACAATCTATAGTGGTTGAATCAATATTTCCCAGCATGGACGGAGCCAGAATTTGGGGTTAGGGGCAAAACATAAATGTTTGAAAGTGGGGGCAAATATAGAAGTAAATCAATTTTTAAAACAATTTATATAGGAAGATCAAATTGAAAAAAATAAAATTTTTCGGGTGGGGGCAATTGCTCATCTCCACCCCTTCATAGCTCCATCCATCTTCCCCAGATAGAAATTATTCAAAAAAAATTCATTTATCATTTTTTTACACGATATGGTTTTATAAAGACAATTAAAAAAAGTAATTGCTTCCAACGATAAACGTTGTTGTTTTTCTTAAATGATTTTCAGGTTCGAGCTGCGTAGTCTGCACAATTATCCTTAATTTTATTTTCCATGCATTCTAAACGTTTTTTTAATAAGAGGAAGGAGAGAAATATTAAGATTAAATTCGAGATCAAATGTCAATACGAAGTTTCTTATTATTATAGATAATGTTCTAAATGTCTACAATAACTTTAAAATGTTAACTATTCGTCTGGACAAAGGATGCTATTCCCCTATAATCCAAGTGAGTCAAATATATTTCTTACAGTAATGGGTTGAAGACGATATCAAACAATTAGCCTAAGTAAAATTTTCGAAACAATACCTTTATTTTCCATGCCTTCAGACCACTACATCAACTAATATAATATTCTAAAAGTTTAATTCATTATTTATTTTGATACACCAATTTATTTATTTTGATATTTAATTTTATTAACTAAAGATCAAATTAGGAATAAAACATATAAACGAACATGCTTGCGAGCATATAAACGAAGATGTTCGCGATCACTAAATAAACGAACACGAATATGAATCGAACAAAAATATATTAAAAAATAAAAAAACTAACCCAAACATATCATTGCTCGTTCAAGCTCGGCTTATTTGCACTTCTACCGCCTCTCTTTCAGAGGTGACACAAGTAGGAAGTTCATAAGTTGTAACATTAATATCAACGTAACATAAAAAAATAAACTATATTAGTAGTCACTGAACTTTTAATTTTTTACTTTGACTATTAAAATCAATTTTCTTACCATGATTAAAATTTTAATTTACTTTCAATACAATCATTAAACTTTTAATTCGCACTACCATTTAAAATACTGACGTGACACATTAAAGTCTTATTCTTCAAAAAAAACTTTAATTTTTTAAATTTGCAAGTCATCAAGGCAAACTTTTCAATGAATCGAGCTGTCACTAGTTATTTCCAAATATGAGAAGGATCGGTTTGTCCATAAGATCAATATAGTTTGGTTTCAAGTTGTACTGGCGATTAACAATAACACATCCAAAAGTTCTAATTTTGATTGAAAATTTTAGTTTTGATTCATCATTATTAGCTGTCGGATCAACTTCAAACTAAACTATTTTAATATTCTGACAAAACAAATCTTATCAACCGTTGGGATTGACCGAAGTCGACTCTGTTCATAAAAAAATTGACTTTGATGAAGGGTGTAAATCTAAAAAAACTAAGGTTCTTTTTGAATAAAAAACAATAATGCACCACGTCGGTATTTCTTAACGGGAGTTAATGACAACAATCATAATAAAAGTGAATAAAAAATTCAGTAATTTTTTTGAAAAGGTTTTTGATTTTTGTGACCAAAGTGAAAGTATCTTAAAGTTTAAGTGGCTAATAGGTGTAGTTTACCTTTAAAAATAATACTATATGTATTTTGTTTTTGGCTTAAACCAAAAACAGCCCTCAAACTATGTCTTTTTTTCTGCTTTTAGCCCTTAAACTATAATTTGGCAAAATAAGCCCTTAAACTATTATTTTTTGTCACTTTAAGTCCCTAAACTATTTTTTGGTCAAAATAAGTACCTAAACTATGTCATTTTTCTTCTTTGGGTAAACTACAGGGGAGACAACCGATCTTTAGGGTTGGTGTCGAAATGACCACCGATCTTTCAATTTTGTCAAAATGACCTCTCAACTATTGATATGGTTCCAATATAGCCACCACCCGTTAAAACCTAACGGAAAGGCTGACATGACAGTTACAAGAAACTTGTATAATTACACATTTAGTCCTCGCAATTTTCACATTTAATCAATTTAGTCCTAGTTTCAATTTAATAAAATAAATTAATTATTCAATTAGGTGGTGACACCACCTTATTGAGGACTTTATATATTTTTATTTAATTAAATTAATTTATTTTCCTCCTCCAACCAGGTGGTGACACGTGTCACCACCTTATTGGAGAGAAAAATCAAAGCATTACACAAATATAATTGGGGGGAATCAAACCCACATTCCCTTGGGTGTAGAGGGAAAGCCTCTGCCACTGGGCTAGGCACGTATTTATGATATAAAACACAAAATTTAATATATGAGTTATATGGTTGTTAATGTCATGAAAAAAAGAATTAAATGTGATTTTATGGGATTCGAACATGACACACTTATGATGCATAAAAACATCTAACACAAATTTTATAATCTCTAAACCCTAAAAATTTTATAGACCATAAAACCTAAAAATTTATGAACCCTAAACCCTAAAAATTTTATAAACCCTAAACCCTAAAAACTATAATTGTTCATGATTTAAAAAATATCTAAACCCTAAACTCTAAAAATATAGTTAGTGCACAATTTAAAAATTTTATAAACCCTAATCCCTAAAAATTTTATAAAACCTAAACCCTAAAAAATTTATAAATCATAAACACTAAAAATTATACACTCTAAACCTAAAAATTTTATAAACCCTAAACCCTAAAAATATGTAAACTACAAACCCTAGAAATTGTAGTTAATACATGATTTAAAAATCTCTAAACTCTAAACCCTAAAAATTATAGTTAGTACATGATTTAAAAAATTTATAAACCCTAAACATTTATAAACCCTAAACCCTAAAAATTATAAACCCTAAAATCCTAAACCCTAAAAATATATAAACTCTAAACCCTAAAATCTATAGTTAGCACATGATTTAACTTTTTATAGACCTAAACCATATACCCTAAAAATTATAGTTAGTGCATGATTTAAAAAATCTCTAAACCCTAAAAATTATAATTAGTGCATAATTTAAAAAATTATAAACCCTAAACTCTAAAAAATTTATAAACCTTAAACCCTAAAAATTATAGTTAGCTCACAGTTTATGATTTTTAACTTAATTAATAATTTTTAGGGTTTATAAAATTTTTAAATCATGTACTAACTATGTTTTTAGGGTTTAGAGATTTTTTAAATCATGTACTATCTATAATTTTAGGGTTTAGGGTTTATAAAATTTTTAGGGTTTAGGGTTCATAAATTTTTTAGTTTTTGGGGTCTATAAATTTTTAGGGTTTATAAAATTTTGGGTTAGATGTTTTTATACATCATAAGTGTGTCATGTTCGAATCCCCTAAAATCACATTTAATTCTTTTTTCATGGCATTAACAATCATATAACTCATATATTAAATTTTGTGTTTCATGTCATAAATATGTGCCTAGCCTAGTGGCAGAGGCTTTCCCCCTACACCCAAGGGATTGTGGGTTCGGTTCCCCCAACTACATTTGTGCAATATTTCGATTCCCCCCATTAGGAGGAAAATAAATTAATTTAATTAAATAAAAATAGATAAAGGTGGTGACATAATTGAATAATTATTTTATTTTATTAAATTGAAACTAGGACTAAATTGATTAAATGTGAAAATCGTTGGGACTAAATGTGTAGTTATACAAGTTTCTGTTAACTGCCACGTCAGCCTCTCCTTTAGGTTTTAATGGCCGGTGGATATATTGGAACCATATCAACAGTTGGGTGGTCATTTTGACAAAATTGAAAGATCGATGGTCATTTCGACACCAACCCCAAAGATCGGTGGTCTCCCGTGTAGTTTACCCTTCTTCTTTTAGTCCCCAAAACTATCAATTAGTCAAAAAATCTTTGTGATGTGTCAACATTTTATTAGTCAAAATAATTTTCTTTTGACTTAAATAACAATCGGACTTAAAATGGCCAGAAATAATAGTTTAGGGGCTTATTTTGATATATGATATTTTAAAATTTAAAAAGAACATAAATATTTATATATGTTAGAAAAGCCTATAAAATTATATTTTTGTAACCATGGACTTAAAGTGACAAAAAATGATAGTATAAGGGCTTATTTTGCCCAAATCATAGTTTAGGGACTTAAAATGATAAAAATAATAGTTTAAAGGCCTATTTTGCCCAAATTATAGTTTAAGGGCTAAAAACAGAAGAAAAAACATAGTTTGAGGCTGTTTTTTGATTTAAGCCTTTATTTTTTAGTCAAATAAAATTTCCCTTATATCTCAGCTAGCTAACACAGTCAACTCCTCAAATCAGCAGCCCCCAATTTTCTGGGATTCATCAATCCGATTGATTAAAGGAAAAGCGCGAAACTTTCCTAAAGTTTTCAACCAAAAGAAAGTCTCTTTCTCGTTGGGTCTCTGATGGCGGAAATACTTGCTGCTTTGAGGTCTTTAATGGCCTCTCACTCTCCTCCTCTCGATGCCTTAATCGTCCCTTCTGAAGATTATCATCAAGTAAAAACACCACCTTTTTTCTTTTAAACACTGATTCTTTTTATCATTCCAATTATTCCCTTTTCTTGTATTAATTATGGCAGAGCGAATATGTTTCTGATCGGGATAAAAGGCGCGAATTCGTTTCTGGGTTCACTGGAAGTGCAGGTCTTTATTTTTTGAAATTCCCATATTATTATTGTTATTAAGGATTATGTTGATTTTGGAAGGAAAAAAAACTATATTTCAGGTTTGGCACTTATTACAAAAACCGAAGCAAGGCTATGGACGGACGGCCGATATTTCTTGCAAGCGATGCAGCAGCTTAGGGACGAATGGCAGCTAATGCGTATGGGAGAAGATCCTCCAGTTGATGCTTGGATTTCTGATGTAAATTTACCATTCTGCCTCCCGAAATTTCAATCCCATGCATCAAATTTTGATTTTTTTTACTAATCTTTTAGTAATTATATACTCTAATATAGAATTTGCCGGAGGAGGCAGCTATTGGGGTTGATCCTTGGTGTGTATCAGTGGATACGGCTCAAAAATGGGAACGAGCTTTTGAGAAGCAGCAGCAGAAATTAGTTCAAACCTCAAGCAATTTGGTTGATGAGGTGTGGAAAAACCGGCCTCCTGCTGAAATTAATCCGGTTATTGTTCATCCGTTGGAATTTGCCGGTCGTTCTGTTGCTGAAAAGTTGAAAGACTTGAGGGAAAAGCTCCCTAAAGAAAACGCTCTTGGACTTATCATCACAGCTTTAGATGAGGTATGATTTATCAAATAGTTTTTCGGATGGAGTTCGTTGACCAAGCTATTTTTTAGTCAAAATAGCTACTTTGCAGGTTGCTTGGTTGTACAATATCCGTGGGAGTGATGTCTCTTATTGTCCGGTTGTTCATGCATTTGCTATTGTAACATTGAACTCGGCTTTCTTTTATGTGGACAAAAGGAAAGTTTCCTCTAAGGTAGGATTTCAAATATTTTTGTTTGTTGGAGTTTCCATTTTATTCATTTGTTTGTATTTTCAGTATTTCCTGGTTACTGTATCCCTGTATGAAGATATAAGTTAAGGTTTATTGATTACATGTATGTTGATGCAGGTGAGCTCTTTCTTACAAGAGAACGGTATCGAAGTTCGGGAGTATGGTGAAGTGAGCTCAGATGTTACATTGTTAGCATCTAATCAGCTTGATAAGCACACTGGATTAAGATCTGTTAAAAATGGTGTTTGTGAAAATGATAAATGTGAAGCAGAAGAAAACTCTAATGACCTTACACTGGTTGATCCCGCTTCGTGCTGCTATGAGTTGTTTTCGAAGCTAGATGCTAAGAAGGTGCTCCTGCAGCAGTCACCTTTGGCCCTTGCTAAAGCCTTAAAGGTTGTCAAGTGTCAATGGACTTTCTATTCTATCTGGTTGAATCTTACTTTAGAGTGTATAAAATATGTTTATTTGAAGTCTCTTTTGATATTCTGAAAATAATTTATTTGAAAGTTAGAACAACTTAGGTTTTGAATGGTTAAGTGTAAAATTACACCTGGGGAGGGGACATTACTTATTTTATAGAATCTTCAATATTTATAGAGAAATTCTATATGATCAGGTTTTGTCAGATTAATTTACTGTTATCAACAAATTTGTACTTTAGAATCCAGTTGAGTTGGATGGATTAAAGAATGCACATATCCGGGATGGTGCAGCTGTTGTGCAGTATCTCGTCTGGTTAGATAAGCAGGTATAGGACTCTGACCTTGATATATTATATTCTCTTGAGAATTGATAAATATTCTATTTGATTGTTTAAGATTCTACCCGAATCTGCTTTAGATTTGATTTTTCTTTTATAGTATTCTATTCCTCAACATATGCAACAAGATTTTAGGCTGTTGTTAGGCTGGAAATGATGATGTAGCTGTTTCAAATGTTCAGATGCAAGAGATTTATGAGGCTTCCGGCTACTTCTTGGAGGGGAAGGGTGCAGGCAAAAAAAGATCGTAAGTTAAAGAATTTCTAGTTGATATCTTTCCTCTCTTTCTCTCCAGCTACCCCTCTCTTCAATTGACAGTGGTTTTTCATGCTATTGAATGAACCATGTAGAGATGCAGTTAAACTGACAGAGGTGACAGTTAGTAATAAGCTGGAGGGATTTCGTGCATCAAAAGAGGTAACAATATTTTTGAGAATGTTTTGTTGTGGTAGTAAGAAAATTATTCAAAATTCCATTTTGGGTATAACAATAATAATAAATTATGTTCTGTGTTCATCATCAACGGGCAATAACTTTGTTTTGTAAACTTGAGCGTCATAACATGTGAAGTTAAGAATTTCCTAGGAGTCAACTTATGAGCGTTTAGAGTGAAATCACCATCTTAGTTCCAGTTATTGCTAACGGTTTCTGCATCCATTTGTACTTGTTTATGTTAAAAAATTGTTTCTATGTTGTTGATTCCAGTTGTTGCTAAAATATTATGCATTCAATTGTATATGTTCATGTCACAGAAATTATTTCTATGTTACTAATTGCAGCACTTTAGAGGCCTAAGTTTCCCTACTATTTCTTCGGTTGGTCCAAATGCGGCTATAATCCATTACGAACCTGAGGCTGAAACATGTGCTGAGCTTGATCCAGATAGTATTTATCTATTTGATTCAGGAGCGCAGGTATGCTATCAAATCTCAATATTTTGCTTCGATCATTAACCAAAAGTATGAATAAATGTCAACTATTTCTTATTCCAAATTCTTAGTTCTGATTCTTAATTCTATAATTGATATTATCGATTGCATTATTGAAGTATCTAGATGGAACAACTGATATAACTCGGACAGTTCATTTTGGAAAGCCTTCAGCTCATGAAAAGACTTGCTATACCTCTGTAAGTGTCTTCTGTTGCATTTCTGGATTTTTCATATTGTGCATCTATGTTCCCCTTCATTTTTGTCGCACTATCCCGATTTTAAATTCTGTTCTTATATTTCCAAAGCTCTTGATGGATTTGATATACAAGCTGCTTACCCTTCTATAGGCACTTTTGTGGTTTTAGTCTAGGAGATGGAGTTGCCTCATGAATAATTGTGACATGTCACAGGAACCATAGTTTCATTTAAATGTCTTATCTCTATTCGACTATACATTTAAATTCTGATGTTCTTATATTTCCAAAACCCCTGATGGATTTGATAATACAAGCTGCTTACTCTTCTCTAGGCATTTTTGTTGTTTTAGTCTGGGGGATGGGGTCTCATTAATAATTGTGACATGTCATAGGAACCATAGTTTGATTTAAATGTCTTATCTCTATTCGACTATACATAAGCTTTAAATTAAATGATAATTAATGAAAAAAATGGGATGCTTTTGTAAGACCGGTACAACATAAATTGTTTGTGGTGATAAATCCAATAAGTTATCTATAGTGATCAATTCATGCCCAATTTTGTTTGGGTTAAGGCATCTGAAGCATATTCGAGCCAGAACTTATGACTCTTTAAGACTCTTCTTTCTGGATACCTTGATGTAAAGATAGATTAAGATGCTTGGGTTCCATTTCTCTTCTTTCCTTAGATTCACACGGATTTCATTTCCTGTTCATTCTGAAGAAGTTGTTGGATTCCATGCAGGTTCTCAAGGGCCATATTGCTCTGGGCAATGCTCGGTTTCCTAATGGAACAAACGGTATTAAAAGTTTTCTTTATTTATCTGTTTAATTATTCCTTATTTGAGCATTTTTTTGCTTGAACTCCTGTAGAATTTGTCTAAAGTCCAATATCTAATTTATATAGAGAGACAAGTATGTTATGTTGGTTGATTGCTTTTTATAGGTCCTGCACTTGATATTCTGGCTCGAATTCCTTTGTGGAAGTATGGTCTTGATTATCGACATGGTACTGGTCATGGTGTTGGGTCTTACCTCTATGTTCATGAAGGTTAGCAATTAGCTACACTCACTGAAGTTAGGTTTACCATTAATTCAGTGAAACTTTTCATTGAACTTCTTTTTCCTGATTGAATTACTTGGTGCAGGGCCACATACAATTAGTTTCAGACAACAGCCTCGTAATGTGCCACTTCAAGTTTCCATGACAGTGACAGATGGTTAGATCATTTGTCCTGCTTTATAATCTAACTGTATAAAAAAATTCATTCTACTTGACGGTATTTTTTCCTGCCGTATACTGATTTCCTTTCCTTTCCTTTCCTTTCTTATCTTTTTGTATTTAATGCTTCAATGCTTGGTTTACTTGTAGCTTTTTCTCTGTTACTAAGCATTTAAATCTGCCTAATCTGTCATTTTTTGCTGGAGTCTTTTCGCACAAGCAATCTTGGTCGCTCTTTTGTGGTTCTGGTTCTTGTATGCGTATGCGGATATGTTGCCAAAGTTAAACAGTTCTAGTTAAGAATTCCAGTTTCTCAGTGTTAAAATACTACCTGGTGAATTGTTGGTCTAAATTTTTTTGAGATGGAGCATTTACTAATTCTATTTGTAAATTCCATTTCCCAGAGCCTGGATATTATGAAGATGGGAGCTTTGGTATAAGACTAGAGAATGTACTCGTAATCAAGGAGGCTAATGCCGAATTCAATTTCGGTGATAAGGGATACTTGTCATTTGAGCATATCACATGGGTAAGTTTGTCAGTAGGAATAAATTATTTGTCTCCTTTTTACCCCGGTCCACGTGTTTTTGTTTGCGCGTTGTGCATATGGTTTTCCGAGAGCTGAATTTTAGATTTTAATGGCTTATCTTATGTTCAGGCACCGTATCAGATAAAGTTGATTGACTTTAGCCTCTTGACAACTGAGGAGATTGAATGGTTGAATACCTACCATTCAAAATGCCGGGATATTCTTTCGCCGTACATGGATAAAAATGAGCAGGATTGGCTGAAGAAAGCCACCGAACCTGTAAGTGCATGATACGTCTTTTAGGATCCGATCCTTTCTGTTCTTTCTCTGCTTTTCTCTATCTAGATTGGAACCAAATATTAGACTCTTTATCTAAATGTTCCGTATTTGCTAATTTATATATGATATTTATGGAATAATATGTGATTTTCCGCATCTATTTTTTACCGTATGAAAATATAGCTGCTCATGCATGTTGTCACGGGGCTATTACCCTCTTCCCAAAAGACATGTCTGATAGGATGTGCAGCGCCACCGTATTTATATCCTAAGACCTCTCTTTTCCCTTCCGATGTGGGATTAATGACCCCGCCTCTTTTCAGGCGTGACATTCTCCCCCACTCAACCTCGTGAAGCCCTCGTCACGAGCTTCCACTCTCGTGATGGACCACCTTGTCACAGTTATCCACCCTGCCTACCCAACTCATGGGCGCTCGGCGTGAAATCGGACAGTCAAAGGGTCGCTCTGATACCACTTGTCACGGGGCCATTACCCTCTTCCCAAAAGACATGTCTGATAAGATGTGCAGCGCCACCGTATTTATATCCCAATACCTTCATTTTCCTTTTCGATGTGGGATTAATGACTCCGCCTCTTCTCATGCGTGACAATGTGTGCATGCTCTCTAAATTAATTAAGCAGCTAAATCTTATGCGCGGCCGCAAGTCTTTGACCACTTGGGACAGAGAATTGTAGGATGAACGACCAATTTCCCAACGCCTTCTTTCCACTGTCGTTCAATTCCTTGACATTGTTCCTCGTCACATTCCATTCCTTGTCGACCATGATCTTGCTTACCGATTTCCTCAGTCCAGCGGCTGATGCTTTTGGTTAAACAGCCGTCCAAAAATCATATTCTACCATGCAACATTCATTGTTTGCTCCATATGAAACGGTACACAACCGTCAGGCACCCGGAAACCCTTGGTAGTTTTTTTAATCAAAGAAACCCTTGTTAGTTTATAATCTTATATTTGAACCAGATACATAGATTTTAGATTATATTTTTAACATTTAGATTTATTAAGTTTAGATTAGAATGTTCAACATTGGTCCCAGCTTAATGTCTTAGGCCTACATAAAAATGCATTTCTCGTAGAAGGGCCCGTCAGCGCTTATTTATTATGGAGATAGACTTTGACCTACAGAGAGAACACATTTTTCACTAAGAAACCAAACATTTTTAGTCAACACATGAAACCTGGGGCAGTACTATTGGAAATGGGCACCTAGTCAGATTAGTTTTTTTTAATTAAATAGAGAGGTATTACATTTTCATAATAGGATTTGAACTCGTTTAAGATGAGACAATATAAGTATTATTAGCCACTAGGCTAATTAGTGAATCTGGGTCGGCTTAGGGTTTTAATCCTCTTTAGGTTGAGGAAGAATGCAGTGGAGTTATACCCATAGGAATACAATTTGATGGAGTATTTCTTAGTGGCGGAGCCGGACACCTCCAGGGATGGCTGCGATAGTCGGGCTCGGGCTTAAGGAGGAGGAAGCCACTTTGGAAATGTTAACGGCTCTGGACTTGGTTGAATTGATGGAATTGATGAAAGCTTTTAAAGTATAAATTAAGAAGAATATGATCCAAATATACTGATGAAGAAACAATCTGTATATAATAAAAGAATCAGAACTTCATTCAGTTAAACACGATGGGAACATGTAAAAGCCGAAGAACAGTCAAACCCCTTTTAGAACAAGCATAAAAAATCGAACTTTAACATCATCAAAATGAAGAAATTGAAAGTCGAAAATCTGCAAGGAACGTAAAAACAATTCTTGCGAGCTTTTGCTCTGTATGAAGGATGGAAAATTAACAGGAACCTAAAAAAGTATTTGAATCGAAAAAACTAAACTTTGTCTCCAATACCGGTCCCAAAGCAAAGAGCTTTCAAGACGTTGTTATTACAATGTTTATGAAGCTTTGAAGAACATGGCGTTATTACATTGTAAAGATAAACAAGTAGCCGTCTAGACAAGTCTCCTTCCCTCTGTTCCACGAGGATATTGCTCTGAAAGAGAAAGGACACGTTTTTGCAGTCTTTTTTCTCCCTCCAATTCTCTTTCGATGTTCCGTAAAACTCAACTCTTTGAAAAATTGAATTTTCCGACTTGGAAAAAATTCGACTTGGTTTAACTTGACTCGTAATTTTATAAATTCAATTCGACTCGAAATTTTTTTGAATAAAGTTTGAGTTATAAAATGAGAATACGATTAATTCGAAATTTTTAGTAATTGGTGTAGTAGTTTTTCAGTACTAAGAGATATAAAACTTGTAATTTTATCTCGATATTTCTGAACAAAATTCTGAATTTAGTTTGTGATTACAATTTTAAAACTTTGAATTAACTAAAAAATTTTGAACAACGAGCACCAAACTATTAAAGATTCAAATTGTAGGAGATTGTGATGTTGAGGTATGACAACAGTTCGAGAAAAAAGAAAGCAATTTTGTTTGGATAAAATGCATCCAAAGTCAACAATTATAAAAAAGTTAAAATTAATCCAAAGAAAATTAATTATAAATTTAGTAACAAACGAGTTATTTGTTTTCAAAAAGTTATAAATAATTTTTTTTTACAAAGTCTAATTCTAATCATAATTTTACCTAGAGGGGAGGAGTATGGGAAGATTCTAAGAGAAGAATGAGGTACTTTTGGTGGGTCTAAAAATCATGACTTAAGGAAAATGAGGGAATAAAGATGAACAGCTTGGTTAACCGACTAAATGTGCTTGCTCAAAAAATTATAAATAACTCATTCAATTAAAAATTGCTTAAAACATATAGCGACTTTTAAATATTGGATATAATAGTAACGTGATTTGGTATAATAAAATTCTAATTTCTAAAATTCATACTATATAGATTTGATCCTAATCGGAATAATTAAATAAATTTAACCCATCAAATTTAAAAATCCTATCGAATCAGCCTTTGCTCCTCTCTTAAAAATGTTATATTATTTTCATGTTATATTAGCAGTTTAATACTAACCTGTTGTTGCTTTGTGACATAATGTAGTTATTTAAATGTTGCTTTGATACGACAAATTCGTTTGGTTTAACAATATCGAAAAACGATTTAATTGGTGAAACTTTTAACTACGGATGGTTAAATTTACTAAATTATTTTAAATTAGAATCAAATTAGTAGAGTGTATAAATTTCAATAATTAAAACTATTATTATATCAAATTCACATTAAACACTTGTTTTAAATTTAACAGTTAACAATATGTTTGTAACAATTTTTTATTAACATGTTTATAATTTTTTTAAAGATAATTTATTTATTATCAAGTACATAATGCAATGATTGAAAGCTCATTGTTTTCAATTTCGTTTTTTATGAGCACGAAACTTATTCTGGTAGTTGAGACTTACTTGAGATGTAAATGTCCAATCAACATTAAGTTAAAAAAAATGGGAGATATTTTTTTTCTTTTAGGTTGCGAGTTTTAGACCCATTAGGATAAATTTTGTTTTTTCTTTTTCTTAAGTAGGAATTGTTTAAAAAAAAGGGGGCGAATCTCACATACAATAGGTCTAGGGTGCGGCTAAAAGATAACAAGTTTTGATATTTATCCAAAAACTCCAAATGTTATCAACAATTAAATATCGATACTTACAAAATAAGTGTTGATATTAGTCAAAAAAATACAAAAAAAAAATAAAATATTATTAAAAAATTTAATATTTTAAATTTTTAAATAAATTTTAAAATTTATCTTTTTTAGCCGTAATTTAGACCTGCCGCCTATAAACTAATTTTGTGTAATGGGAAAAACAGGCTGGTTGTATTTTTTAAAATAGTTTTAATACATTTACATATTGATATGATATAAGGGTAATATATAAATATATATGGATTGGTGTGGTTTGCAAAAGATACCATCGTTAAAGCACCTCCCAAATCCAAAAATCCTATCTTTGTCGGGTTGGCTGCTCATCGGCTGATATTAGAGCTAATGCAAATCAACTTCCATTTCCATTGAATTTTTTCCCGTCATTTTCCTTCTTCCAATTCATCTTTGCCAGTAGTACACCCACCATTTTTGGTAAACTCTTAATTCAATGTTTCTGTGTTTGGAAAGTGGAAATTCCATTATAATTTCCCATGTTTAGCTGAATCCTTAATTTCTTTCCATTTTCATTCAAATCCCCCCTTTTTAATAAGAAAAAACCCAATCTTTCAAGCTTCAGAGTGGGGGAAACAATGGCGGCTGTGAATCTGGGTTCTTTGGTTCAACCTTAATCCATTTTCAACCAAGCTTCCAGATCCAAGTCTTCTCCTTTACCCAGATCGTTTCCCTTTAAACCCTTGAAGAGTCTTTCTTCCTCAACCCCCAAAAAACAATGCTTTACATCTGTTCCTTCGATTTCATCAGTCCTTGCAAAAGAAGACACTGTCAAGGAAGAAGAACAAGACCCGCAAATACCAAGCTTTGATTTCAAATCGTACATGGTTCACAAGGCGAACTCAGTTAACCATGCCATGGACTCAGCTGTCTCGCTTCGTGACCCTGTTAAAATCCATGAAGCAATGCGTTACTCTCTTTTAGCAGGCGGCAAAAGGGTCCGTCCCGTGCTTCGTTTAGCCGCCTGTGACCTGGTTGGCGGTCTAGAATCCATGGCTATGCCGGCGGCTTGTGCCGTCGAAATGATCCACACCATGTCTTTAATCCACGACGATCTTCCCTGCATGGACAACGATGATCTCCGGAGAGGGAAACCGACTAATCACAAGGTGTTCGGTGAAGACATAGCTGTATTAGCAGGGGATGCTCTTTTGGCCTTTGCTTTCGAACACATAGCTGTTGCCACAGTTGGTGTTACGCCTGGTCGGATCGTGAGAGCGGTTGGGGAATTAGCCAAGTCCATTGGGGCTGAAGGGTTGGTGGCTGGTCAAGTTGTGGACATCACAAGCGAGGGGCTAACCGATGTCGGATTGGATCATTTAGAATTCATTCATGTTCACAAAACTGCTGCTTTGCTCGAAGCAGCTGTGGTTCTAGGGGCAATTCTTGGAGGTGGATGCGATGAAGATGTCAAAAAGTTGAGGAAATTCGCGAGGAGTATCGGACTTTTGTTCCAAGTTGTGGATGACATTCTTGATGTAACAATGTCGTCTAAAGAACTAGGGAAGACTGCAGGGAAAGATTTGGTTGCTGATAAGGCCACTTACCCCAAGTTGATGGGGATAGAGAAATCAAGGGAGTTTGCAGAGAAGTTGAAGAATGACGCATTAGAGATGCTTCAAGGATTCGATCCAGAAATCATCACCCTTGATTGCTTTAGCTAATTATATAGCTTACAGACAAAACTAGGCTGCTTGTTATGTTTGATAAAGTAAAGGGCTTTAGGAAGAAGCAGGAGAGTAGTATTAATGAATGTTGTGAATGTAGACTGAATAGTCTTCTACAAGGATGATAAAAGATGAGAATCTCCTTAGTGTTGTAAAACTATCATCTAATGGTAGATTTAATTGTTGAACTTGTTCAGTTCTTCCTCATTTGATTGTTGATCTTACGAGTTCTTGGAGTTTGTATGTGTAACTTTGTATCGATTTTTGATGTATTGGTGTAAGGATAAGTCTGGTGATTTCTTCATTGTCAATCAATGCTAGCATGTTTCTCTGTGATGTTGAAACTGTTGAGTGTTAACTAATGGTCTTTGATGGGCTATATTAGTCGGAGTCGATGTGAGTGTCGAGTTTGTGTGTAACTTTTGACATCTTCCTTGCTATAACACTGTCCCTGCAATTTCTTTCCCTTTTTGGTGAAGAATCCATCTGTTGACAATACTCGAACTCGGATGTGAGTGTTGGGTTAGATACATATGCAACATGAATATATAGGCTTTTTTCATGTATTTGAAAGGTCTTGGAATGCCATAGTTCGTTACGAGTTGTTGTCGAAAATGAGTACTTATCTGAACAATTAAGAGCAACATAATTGATTGTGGCTCACTCGAGCACTTTGATGAAAATTTTGAAACAAAGCTTGAGCAATATTACATAGACTTAATGCTTCATAAGAGTGCTTTGAAGCACTGCTGCATAACACTAACTTCGCACTTAAAACCTCTGTTAAAAGCAATGACTACTACTCACCTGCTTCTTCATAAGAGTTCTTGAAGGAATCTCAACACTTGAATGAATTCAGGGAAACAGATGAGGGTGTTGTCATCCCTGTCACAACTGTCTTAACGTCTACGGGACAGCAATCCCAAATCAGTTGGAAATCACATATTTTGTATCCATGTTTCAGGCGACTTGTTTGGCCATGAAACATGGAGATGATCAACCTGTTTTTCCTGAAACATGTCATCTATAAGCACACTGTGCAATTCCCTATTATATAGGAAAATAAGTTTGAGTTTTATAGGAATTTCTCATTTATTTCAATAAAGAATAAACCGTTACATTATCGATAGAGACTATAAGATTCATTAACTGACCTAGTGATCATATATCGAAACACGCGAGCATAGTATATTTTACCCCTTTAATAATTTTGTACAGTAAATATGTTCACAATTAGACTAGTATATTTTATGTTATATTCACATAAATTATATATGTTAAGTTTCGAATAAATTAAAATTTTTATAACTTAGTGTTTTTTAACCTTAAATCGACTGCCCTCTTATTATTTTCTTTATCTACGTTGATAGACCCCTCCAAATTATTTATATTTTAAATATTATTAATATGATTTAATCATATTTGATGTTTATTTGTTTACTATTTGGCTGACTAATTTGTTTACTATCTACGTTGATAGAGTACTTTAAATATTCATTATGGGGCGACCCTCTTAATCTAATTTGTTTCATTCTCAATGCCGGAATTTGTACCTTTGACCTTACTTAAAAAATTTAATGTCTCATCCCACTAAACCAACTAGTTGTTAGTTGTTTTAAGTATATTAATCATATTTAAATGTGCCAGTGCGTTTGTTGTATATTTTTCACGTAATTGTAGTTAATTAAACATGTTGATTTAGGGGGGGGGGAATTGAGAGAAAAATAGAGTAATAGTCCATATAAGAAATTATTTTGTGAAGATTATCATTTTTACCATGTTAAGAGGAGTCGTCAGCTGTCATCGACCATGATAAAGTCGTCGACAGCTCCCAATGATTTTGGGTCTAATTTTCTTTTATTTTTACATCATAAACTAAAATGTAATAAAATAAGATTATGGGGACCAGGGGCGGAATATCGTAGAAGAAAAGGGGATGTGGGTCCATGGCTCCATGCCAACTTCCTTTTCCCATGCAATAGAATAGTTTTCTTTTTGGAAAAAAATAAAATTAATTCTATAATCCCTTTAATCTTTTTAAAATTTTCTTTACGGTTTCCTCAAAAATTTTAATCTCGTTTTAGTCCTCTTCTTTATAATTTCTAGTTCTGCCCTGATGGGGACTAATCAAAATTTGAAATAAAAGTGTGTATGAGATTAGTTGTTTTTTACTATAAGATTAGTCCAGAACTTCGAAAAGATATAACTTTAGTGTTCGAGTATCCGATTAAAGTTGTAACACCCCCTTCCCGTATTCGTACACTGAACACGAGTCGAAAATGTCACAGTGATTTAAAAACATTTTTACGTTCAAAAATAGGGACTAATAAAAAATTTCATATAACATATTAATCATTATATTATCATATCAAAATTATACTATAGTATACTATTAATTTTACAAGTACAAAACTTTTGCAAGGCATGCCGGTTTAAAAACATTTTAAACAAAGAAAATAGATTATCTTATACATGCCACTATTCATACAAAATAAGGAAGTCGTAGATACTGAAATAACCTGTTGATATGTTATCTCCCCCAAAAGAGATGTCGATGCAAAAGCTCCGCTACTACTTCCGATTACCTACGTGTATAACCAAAATACATGCTAAGTATAACTTAGTGAGGCATAAGATAAGTAATATTTATAAACGCTTAATAATGCATGATACTTTCATATGCATGATAATCAATAAATCATATAACTTATAATGCAGGAATATTTATGCAGTAAAGCATAATGTAATCATTCTTTAACATAAAAGCATATGTTATCTTGTAAAACCATATAGTTATCATACGACATCATATAGCCCATAGTAATTATCAAGTGACTTGTATTATTCTTTTTTTACTCGTAGACACATTGAAAATGTCAAGACACAATGAAGTGTCAATATCATGCTCGTAGACACATTAAAGTGCCGAGACACATAGAAGTGTCGATAACTTACTTGTAGACACAGTAAAGTGCTGAGACACATAAGAGTGCCAGTATCTTACTCGTAGACACAAGGAAGTGTCGAGACACAATAAAGTGTCAATGACTTTATAATACAATACTCAACATTATAATCACCAAGGGCAAACTTTTAAAAACAATTCCTGCAATTAATGGCAAGTGACCCAAATTCCATACTTTCAAACATACATATATACATCATGTAAAACATCTTTATAATGGAGCAGTTCATACTCCAATATACTTTATAACAATCATGGTATACTGCCACTTAAAAAATTTCATCAAATAACTTTGTCATGCTATAAAATATATGGGTAAAACTTTGATACACATGCTGTGTAAAATTAATTTTACACAAGCCTGTGTATTTACACTATAAAAACCCAAATCCTAAATTCCTAACCCTAACCCTAAAAAACTAAACCCCACACCTTAAACCCTAAATTCTAAACACTAACCTTAAATTCTAAACCCTACAACCTAAACCCCTAAACCTTGAACCCTAAACTAAAACCCTAACCCCTTAAAACTAAAAGGCACGTGTAAACTAAAGTTTACACGGCATGTGTATCAAAGTTTTTTCCAAAACATATATAAGCATGAAAATGTATCATAATGTTTAAACCATTAAAATAAAGTATCATGCTAAAATTCATGTCATGCTTTATAAAAATAAATTTTTACCTTTAAAAAAAATGCATGTTAACAAACATACATTATAAAAACATGCATGCACTCACCTTAGCCTTGCAAAGATTTCCTTTACTATTCGATGTCATTCTCGAATTAGTTCTTTTCCGGTCTACTAATACAACCTCAATCTTTATCGGTATCTACAATAAAATAACATATATCATTTCAAAATATATGTTAGAATATACTTAATTCATATAAAATAATGGAAAGTAAATAAATAACTATCCATCATTTACAAAAGTTGATCCAATAAAACCTTCTATATTCGAATCAATATTTCTTATACTTTTCTTTAAATTTCCAACTTTTCCCAAAATTTACATTTTAGTCCCTAAGGACACTTTTAAGCTTCCAACCACCATTTTAAGCCTAATCCTTACATTTTTCATCATTTACACTTTAGGACCCAAACTTTAAAAATTCACAGCTTAGTCCCTATAATTTCTGAAAATTCCAAATTGGTCCCAAAATCACCATAAACTTCAAAATCAACTCTCAAATCACTTAACTTAATTTTTCAACCCAATATACTTCAAAAACAAACTCAAACATCAAGTTCCTAAACTTTCCAAAATTTACAATTTGGTCCCTAATGCAAAATAATTAGGGATTTTTATTCTAAACACCATATATCATCATTTTAATTCATTCTTCCTTCAATCATATCTTAAAATTCCAAACTTAGCATAAACCCTAATTTTCCATAATTCAAGAACATAGGTATTTCTTCATTCTAACAACAAAATCACACTTATATAACACCATTCTCATCATTTCCATCATCAAACAAATTTTTGCAAGAATTTCCCTTATTTCTTCATCATAACCGAATGGTCACCTAAACTTTTTCCATGGAATTTTCAACATTTGAACCATAGAAACAACACTACAATCATGTTTTCAACATGAAAAACCATAAAAACTTAAGATTCCATCATACTCTTCATCAACCCTAATCACCAAACTCAATCTTAAAGACATGGAAACTAAGTGAAACTTATACCAAAAGATAGAGAATTTAATGTAGATTAAATTCCTATTTCATGTCTCAAGCTCAAATCTAACCATAGAAGCTTAAAAATTGAATTGAAAACATTCTCACCTTATGTTGGAACCCCACGGCTTGAGATGATAAGACATTTTTTTTCCAACTTTTCTTTCTTATTTTAATGCCAAATGGCATTTTTAACACCAAATTAAATAATAATAAATCCTTAATAGTCAATTGACTATTTTGCCATGAATTATAACCAATAATACCATAACACTTATATTATCTTATCTTAAACAATCAATTATCTCAACAAAATAAGGGTAAAAAGTCCTTTTTATCCTCCAACTAATTTAATATTTACTAGTTGGCATTTCTAGTAAAAATCCAACCATACTAGTTGAAATCTAACCAAATCTAGTTAAAATCAAACCAACCATAATAGAATATTCTCAAAATAATATTCCATTACTTTTCCATAGCTTTTGTATCAATCTCTAAAATTTTGATTCGATCCGACTTTCCGATATTCATAAAATATTTCTACTACAATTTTACACTTTTCCAAACTATCGGATTTAATCCAAAAATTCTATATTTCCATATTCGAGAAATAGACTCCACTATTTCAATAATCTTCCTTTTTCAAAACTTAGACTGAATTTTCCTAAATCAGTCTATTATTCCGATAATTATTAAAAATCTTCATAAAATAAAATTCTCTTAAAATTCCTTTATCGATAATCCATAAGTATCTTTTCTATTTTTACTGAGTCCAAAGATTAATCAAAAGCATTTTTATGGAACCTTCCCAGAGGTCACCCATCCTAAAATTTTCCTGCCCTGAACACGCTTAACAATTTTATTTGATCCAATTTCAGTATCTTTTCCCTATCTTTATTTTAAAATCCGACATCAAGGTACTTAATTCAATTCGATTCACACTTATAATGAATAAAATAACTTATTGGTGGAAATTACCATGTTGGTCTCTAACTTTTCACTTTGGCCACCAAACTTTAAAATTTTACGTTTTAGTCACTGAACTAAAACCATAAACTTTTAATTCATTGCATTTTAGTCACTAAGCTAATATTGGGATATTACAAAAGTAATTTGTTTAGATCTCCGAACTGATAAGTTGTCAAAAGTGTCGTGTAACTGTTTTCATTCTGAAAAAATCATTTTGGCCTTTAGTTTTTTTTATTAGAAATTGTAATTCTCTGGCTTTGAATTTAAAAAAAATATTAATGCTTAAAATTTCGATTTTTTGTACATAAATATATGACTATTTACAAGGGTTCGATTTGCAGTTTAACTGTAATTTAAATTTTTTTATTTTGATCCCTATAGTTTTAATTTCCTTTCAATATAAGTCCATGTGATGCAAAAAAATGTAAAGTTTATGAAAATTTTTATTCTTGATATATGAACTTTATTTTATTTCAAATCAATATCTGAACTACATTATGTTTTTAGTGCACAATTTTCACTTCAAACTTTTCGAAATTTTTATTTTGAGTTCCTGTAATTTTATTTTTTCAAAGTTCTGTATTATACTTATAATTCATAAAGCATCATTATTAACGGTCTTGTACATACTATTTCATTCAAATACCTCAATTTTTAAAAATTTCATGTTAGTCCCTGTGAATTTTTTTTATTTTAGTCTTAAAATGAAAAAAAAGTCACTGGAAGCTATCGACGACTCCTCTCACCCCATATCATACAACGACTTTGTCATAGTCGATGACAGTTGTTGACGGATCCTCTTGACACTATAGAAAATAATCGTTTTACTAAATAATTTCTTAAATATACCCTTATATTCTTTTATCTTCACCCATTTCCCATGAAATAACTGTTATACCGAGGATATAACAGTGATGGACGATAACGATGAAACAAACGAAGATGGTGGTTGCAAATAAAACAAGAAAATAAATAACACCAAGATTTACTGGAAAATCCAAAACAGAAAAAATCACAAGCAGATGATGAGAACTTTCACTATGATGAAGAATAAAAGATTACAATTTGTTTGCGGCTTAACTCTCTGTAGAGTCTTTGATCTACATGTTGTATCTGTGTTGTGACTAAAATCCAAATACTTAGTATCTATTTATAGAGATAGGTTGCTTGTTTATAAAGAAAACTTGTATAGAAAGTAATTCTACTTAACACGGGTTCCATATCTTTAATTAATATAAAGTAAACAAGATCTACAAAAGGTAATATTCTTACTTTAAACCAAATTGTAAAATAATTTGGATCACAACTCTAACAAATCTTTACTATGAGACAAATTCTTGTCGAACAATATCTCCACCTCTTCCATAAAACCCTTTCAAGAGGTAATTTTCAGCAATGAGACTTGACCAAGTTTCAGCTCTGCTCAAACTTGATTGTTCTCTTCTTGCATAACCAACATCCACTCGCTTGAGTCTTCACCACTAGCTGCCTCAGAATATGTTGATGGTTCTTGGCTTGTATCTATATCCCTCAACACGTTCAACACATATGTCACTAGATCAGTCTTCGAATACCTCTTTGGACGTCTAATATCCCTTCTAGGTCTGTCCACCACAATAGAATATTGATGTTCTATATGTGGCGAAAGAGTCTGTGGAGGAGGAGTTTGGTCCTGCCATACGATATCATTTTGTAAAATATGGTTTAATAAGTGCAAGCGAATTTGGGGTACAATTTTTTGATCCCTACGATGCTTTTCTACATCCGACCATTTTGACGGCATCTCGTCAAACCCTTCCAACACATTATCTAATTTCATCTGTGCAAATACATCTCGAATCTTCATATGCCATAATAATAACCTAGTGCTGCGATCCAATAACAAAATATCATTCTTCATTGTTGTCATTACCATGACTAGGATGAGTAACCTAACGCTCTAATACCAGTTTTTTTTTTATATTGGATAGGGGACGAACGATAATGACGAAACAAACGAAGATGGTGACAACCGACGCTAAGGTTGATGCCACCGTCGACCAGCCAATAATAGAAGAAAAAAGTGAGATCGAAGTTGGGATATAAGTAAATTTGATTTTTAATTTTGAAATTATAGCGGGGAGATATAATCTAGTCAAGTTTAAAATAATTCTATGGTACGATAACCATGAACTTAATTATAACCATTTAAATTGAATTCAACTAGTGATTTTAGTGGTAAAGATTATGATATTTATTCTCAGAGACTCGACTTAGAGCAATTTTATCTTCAAAGTGCATGTGTATTATCAAAGAATTAAAAAATATATAAACATACACTGGATTGTAATCACTTTAAAACTATTAAAAAAATTATACGCATTCGAATTAAATATTCTTATATTAAGATTTTAAATTCATTAAAGGCGATTAAATTCTTTTAGGAAAAAGACAATTTATTAGAATTAAATGTTATATTTTTCTCAAAAAGAATCAATAAACCATACATATGTGGCGACACGTTTGCGTGAACGTAACCGTCCTCAAAGATAAACCTAGTTTAGTTCCAGTTCTATCTTTTGTCTGTCAGCTGCCTTCCCATGTAACCAACCCTATTCTATTTACCATGAGTCCCTTTCCTTCAAGAATCAACACCGCTGGAGGCGCCGATGAAGAAAAGAATTGCATGATCAGACGGTTACACGGTGTTTGGAAGTTCAAGGTTATCCATACACGTGTACGGTGATTGAATATTTCCTATTTTTCATTTAGTTTTTACATTTTTTTGTTCAGCTTCCTCCATTGTTGGACACTATAAAAGTGGCCAATTCTCCATTTTTTTGTGCCAACGCCAGAAGGGCAATGCTTTCACTCCGAAAAATAAGGAAAAAAATAGCTTATTTTTATTTTTTAATTTCTAGCAATGACGTTGAAGAAAACCTTGGTGGAGAAGCTTTTCAATATTTCAAAAATGTCTTCGCAATCTCTTACTAGATGCCGGACTTCTTCGACAATGGTTCAGAATCAGATTTCCATGGCGCCGGAACAAGGGGACGGTGAAGGCCATGGAACGTCCCCGCGGTTTCTTCATGAAGGATCTATGATTTCGCCGGCGATGAGGAAGCTAGCGACAGGGGAGAACTTAATTGAGAGGCTAAGGGGAATTGATTTGTACAAGAACCGGATCCCGTTGGACGGGCTGAGCCAGCACTTGGCGGCGCAGGAGGTGGCGGCACTGTCGAATCAGGAAGCGAAGAAGCTGTTAAAGGTGGCGCAGTTGGAGGTGTTGAAAACGAGGCTGAGAGAGACCGGGAAAAACTGGGTTCCTTATTCGGACTTTATTCGGATCTGCGGAGAAGTCTGTTCGGACTTGGAACAAGTATCCGAATCCGCGAAATTACTCGACGAGTCGGGGACTGTCATCGTGTTGGGAGACGTCGTCGTCTTGAGACCCGAACAGGTAAATAAAAACAAATTTTTTTCTCTGTTAATTATTTCTTCAAAATTTAATTTTTCCGTTGGTGTTTTGGCGCTTACAGATGATATTAAATAATTTTAATCAGGATTAAAATGTACTTAAACATAATTGCTTTTGCTTTTATATTAATCTTTTAACTAAAGCAAGATTTGGGATTTGTCCCTCAAAAACAATTTTATATTAAAAAAGGTTTAATAGTAAAAAAGTGTTTAGGCTATATTATTTTTTGAATAAATGCATAAAATATTTTTTAGCTTAAGTAAAAGCTTAACTTTTTTATTATTATTATTTTAAGTGTATGACCGACTGTTTAAAAATATTTTTTTAACTAATCAAAACTTGACATGTGTCTTTGATTTTAATTTTTTTATTTCTTTTAAATTGTTTTTTTAAAAAATTCTTAAATTTCTCAGAACAACCCTAAAATTATTAGATCCCCAAATTTAATCAATGTCGTCACCGTTTATTGCCCATCGTTTGTGCACTTTTTTTTACTATTAAGCTATAAAATTATCATGAGATTCGATCTGTCAACAATTGGTGGCGAAAATAGTTGGAATCGATTTGAGATTTAGGGACTATTTTGAGAATTTTAGCATATTTTTGAATATTTTATTTTTTTAAATATAAAAAATAAAATAAAATAAAACATGTCACATGTCATGTTTTTATTGGCTAACGAAATTTTTTCAACAGCCGTAAACGGCAAAGCACCTAAAATGATAACAGTGAAAACGTTTGACACTTAGGCCGAAAAATATTTTAGGCATCTATCTGAAAAAGAAAAGTATAGTTTGTGTACTTTTTTTTTGACTATTAAGCTATAAAATATAATGAGATTATTACTTATTTCAATCTTTAATTTTCAGTTCAGTTGAATTTAGGTCCCTCAACTTTTATGATTGATTATAGTTTGTCACTTGTTTTGATTACTGGTTCCGTCGTCTTTGATTATGATTACAGATAACGAAAGCGGTTGGTGGCCTAATTCCTATACAGAATCCCAACGCGGATGACCCGAGATTGAAACAATTGGCGGAACTGGAGAGGCAAAAGGCTAAAATCGATTTGAAGGCCGATTCATTAGTCCAACGAGAACTCCGACTCGGTCTAGCCTATCTGGTGGTTCAAACCGCCTGGTTCATGAGGCTAACATTTTGGGATCTATCGTGGGATGTGATGGAACCCATCTGTGTGTACGTCACCTCCATGTATTTCATGGCTGCCTATACATTCTTCCTCAAGACATCCAAAGAACCTTCATTTGAAAGTTTCTATCAAACCCGGTTCGCCACAAAGCAGAAACGGCTCACGAAAGCCCACAAATTTGATATGGAGAAGTATGATGAGCTGAAGTCTATTTTTGAGCCATATTTGGAGAAGACGAAGATTGATGATAGGAAACAATAGGGCTTTTGTTTTTAGGGTTTAGGAGCTGCTTAATTTCTCTAACATGTTGCCCCCTTTTTTTCTTCTAATTCTTGAAAGACATTTGAAGCAAAATCTCTACAAATATCTTAACAAACATAAGGATGATTAGGAAACATTAACCTTAACAAAAATCCTAACCAGTCTGGACAAATTCAAAAATTTTGAGACTTAATGCAAAATTTTAAAATGTTTAGGAGGAGATTTAATTTAAAATATTTAAAAATATTAAAATTTAATATTAATTTTTAATTTTTTTAAAGGGGTCAAATTAATTTTTTTAATTTTTCAAAGGATAAAAAATTAATTTGGCAAAATACGAGGGGGTATGGCTCTCATAAGGGTATGTCCCCGTCTGTTACGGGATGAGTTTTTGGTCACCCATCCCGAAATATGAATAAAGACTCGATTTCGATCCGCTTCGAATATTTTTGATGTCTGACAATGAAAAAAATAAATAAATTAGAATAATGAAAAAATATTCTATGCACTGACAATGAAAATTTTTCGCCACAAGTGGGATCCAATTTAAAATTTATGGTTCAAGTTTTAGTACTTACAATTATAATTTAGGTTGTAGGGTTATGATTTTAGAGTTTTAGAATTATGAATTTAGATTTTAACTTTTTAAAATAAAATTAGGCATACTAATGGAGTATTTTTCCATTGTCATAAAAAATAAAAATAAAAATAAAATATGAAAACAGAGCAATGAAACCTGAAACAAATAAATGAAATGAATAATTGTCAAAATATGAAAAGTTGTTACATCGACAAACCTATATAACATGTGGAAACCTAGAACTGTATTAGTGTTTGTGTTCTTTCTTACAAGTTTATTTGTTTGTTTTTTCTTTAATTTTTCAATTCACTCCCCTTAAGTGAATATATTTTATAAATGTTTTATATCTAATTTAACTGTATTAGAATTTAATTGTTTAGTATAAATGTTTTTATATCTTATAATTATTATAATTTATTACAGAACATACAAATTACCAAAAAAAATAAAACAAATTATACAAATTTAACGAAGGAAAGAGCTGTTTAATGTTTGATAACGTCGTTGAATGTTTGTATATTGCAATGAATCACTCATTGGAGATGTTTTAGGAGTTAGACCAGTTAGGTCTTGTCTATATTTTGTAAACATTTATGTATTTATTTATGCTCCTTTCAATTCAACAATTTGGATGTTAAATTTTATATACATTTATAAAGGGATAATTCAATTTCACTCAAGTGATTTACTTATATTTTTGTGTTTGTTTATTTCCGAATTATTGTTTAGAGTTAATTTTTTTAATGTGTAGTTCTTCCTATGAACTGGTCAGAATGTCATTAGAGCAACATAAGTCTTGACACATGTCGATCGGTATCAAATCTTTTAGTTGATAAGTCCGATTGAATATTGTAGAGGTTTACTGTGGGAATTATCCTTTCAGACCAATTTGTTTCATTTACAACGTCATGATTCGAACCTTTGAATATACTTAAAAGGGATCTAGTGCCTCATTATACTAGATCAACAAATTGTTAGTATGATGGGATCTAGTGCCTCACTTAAGGGAGTGACCCTTCCAAACCAATTTTTTCTCTAGCAATCACTTTACTTTTTCATCTTGTTTAGCCGACGGCGGTGACACCAATCTTGATGTTGGTTGCAGACCGTTGATAATTTTTTTCTTTGCTAGTTTTATTATATTATATCTTTGTTTTTTTAATCTAGTTTTTATTAAGAATAATTTTGCCCTTTGGCACTTTTTTGTCTCTATTGACAGTCGTTTGGCCGTTTTTTCATTTTTATTTTCTCATGATTGGATTTGACATCGTCTCGACTAATCAATATGACAATTATTTAGTTATCCTGCTTATCTTTCCTACTTTGAACTCTCAAATTAGATTTGGATATGCAGTTTGCGTTTGTGGATTTTCTCACAATGTTTGGCTCTGATTTGCGGTTGTCGATAATCTTTCAGTAGTTTGATCCTCTTTTGTGGTTCAATTGTCGATGCAGTCAAATCTGTTCGTATTTATCTTTTGTTTGAGTATTTTATTTGGGGTTTTAACTTTTTCATTTGTATGGTTCTTGTATGATCTAAAATGACTAATTTTTAATGCTATTGGTTATTAAAAAATATTCAAATTATATTTTAATTTACGTTTATGATTGTAAACTTTTATTGTAATTTGGATTTTTTCCTTTTTAATAATACTAGCCGTTTCTATTAAAAAAATAAATTGTTATATACTTCACCAATTTTAGGTAGCATTAATTTGAATATATCTACTTTGAAATCCTATCCCATTGAAAGGTTTTCCCATATGAGAAGAAAATGAGATAATTATGTATTGCGGCGAGGGGAAAAAAGAAAGTTATAATAAATCCAAATCAATTTAGTTGGTTAAGTTTAGGGATGAACATTTCATCCGTACTTGATGGGTTCCGATTCGGCCCGACTCGATCGGATCGGGTTGAATTTAGATTAATGTATATAATTTTTAGATCGGGTCAGGTCAAAGTTTTTTTTTAAGAATGGGGTCGGTCGAATTTGGGTCAGCACAAACCCGACCCGATCCATGCCATCCCCAGTTAAGTTTCGTAATTTAAATGAATCAAATTTTTGGATGAAAAAAATATTCGATTTCGAAAGAATATAATCGAGTAATGTGATGACTTGTCATCTTTCTTCTCCAACATTTCTTGGAGTTTGAATTCCAACATGCACCATTCTTTTCCTCTTAAACCTTATTTTTGCATGGGAGAGATAGAATCACAAATCTAATCTATTTTGGAATGTTTTATTTTCTCAAAACATCCTAAGAATGTTTGTCTTAGCTTCATGTTTATACATTTGCTGTTAAATTCACATGTAAAACAACGATCCCATAGAGAACTCTTTATTTTTATTTTCTTTACGTCCCCAATTTTTCTAAATCAGAGATTTGAGTACCCGGACTGATTATATAACTCATTCAAGACAATCTCCGGTATTGGAATGTTCTTTTCTTGCAACATTAAAAAACTCACGACTACTCATCCGTACGCTATCATCTATCGTATCAAAGTAATTTTCTGGGTAAAGTACATAAATGGTCACTAAACCATCCCAAAAAATACAAAATGATCATCAAACTTTTAAAAATTATATAATGGGCATTAAACTTTAGTTTTTGTTACAAAATAGTCAATGAATCATTAACTGTCGTTCATTAAATGACGTGACAGTTACGGAAATTCGAATAATAACACATTTAATGCTCCATATTTAGACATTCAATCAATTTAGTCCTAATTTAACCCTCATTCTTGATGTCTAAATTGATTGAATGTGTAAATATTGGGGATTAAATGTGCTGTTATACAAACTTTCGTAACTGCCATGTCACTTAGTTAATAACAGTTAACGGTTTAGTGATTATTTTGTAACAAAAACTAAAGTTTAATCCCATAATGTAACTTTTAAACGTTTAGTGACCATTTTATATTTTTTGGATAGTTTAGTGACCGTTTGTGTACTTCACTTTTTTTATAATCTTATTTAAGATTCTAACATATTAATTATTCATATAAGTTTTGAAGTATTCATATGTTTATATCATGTTCGTCTTAATTTATGTTATCTTTTAGTTTTTTTTTTATAATTGTGTTCGTATCAGATCTAACTAATTGGCCATTAATTCATGGGAACCTTCCTCATTTTGTATACGAGTATAAAACTTAAAATCCAATAACAGTTTTTTAATTAAATAGAGATATTAAACTGCCAGATAATTATATAATTCGAACTCATACAAGATACGATAACATACGCATCTTTAATCACTCAACCAATTAGTGGGTTTGAGCTTCTCTTTTGATTATTGTATTTTTACACTAATCCGACTCCAACTCCAACTCCATTAATTCTGATCAATAAGCAAAATGAATAGTTATAAAAAAGATTTTTTTTTTACAAATCTTAAATTTAATCCTAATCCTACTTAGAGAGGAGATGAAGGGGAACTCTAAAGAAAGAAAGGAGAGTGGGTCTAAAACTCATACATTAAGAGAATTAGAGAGAACAAAGACAAAAATTTGACTAACCGACCAAATGTGCTTACTCATAAAAAATGCGACTTTAAATTCAAGAAAGCGTGTTCACAAATATTTTTTAAAGTGTCTAATTTGCTTTTAATAAAATATAAATAATTTATTTAGGTGCATATTTAAATTTAGTAGATTTGATAATCATAGATATTATATATAAAAAATATAAACACAATACGATAGGTTTAAATATAATATAACATACCATCTAACATTTGGATAAGTTGACACGAGTTGTTAAGCTTAACCAACGTCTAAAGTTCGAAATTTTGAGAATATTGCGGTCATCAATATTTAATGGAAGAGTTCTGTGTCATTATCATCCTACTCGATTCGATGAAATTAGTCTTTACCATGTTTAAGGAAAAATATAGTTTCTGTTTAGCAATTAGCGGATAGCTGATAACAGATTGCATTAGCTGATTGTATAAAAATGTTTGGTAAAATTAACTGATAGCCGGTAGCTGTTTAATTATTTAAACAAGCAAAATAACATATAAGGACATGATTATATTCGATATTTATTTGAATATTTTATTAGCTATCCATATTTTGTATATTAGTTAGAGTATGAAAAATAATTTTTCAATATAACATTACTAAGCATATTTGAAGGAGTTATATATTAATTTATTATTTATATAATTATTTTAATACAATTTAATTAATTATTAGATTTAAATACAAATATAAATGTGTTAAAAAATATTATTAGTTTACAAATGTCACAAATGTAAAATAAGTGAGGGTGAATAATTAAAATAGAAAAGTTTAAATTTAAGTTATTTGAGATTTTTGATAATTGTTAAGGGTAAAAGGGTCTTTATAACTCTTATGTCAGAACCTCTAATTTCAAAAAGCTCATATTAGTAGCTTTTTCAAAATTAGAGGTTTCACCTTAATCTACCATTTCAATCCGCTATTTATCAAACATCTAAATTAGCGGATTTGACCGGTCAAACTTCTAATATGAACTCAAATCTCTAATTTTGCCTCAAACTGCTATTTACCAAACATTACTATAATATAAAATGTTTAATATAATTACACATATACATTTGTATTCATTGACAAGTCTGATATCAAGTTAATAATCGATAATATTGAGGCCCGATAGGGAATACCATTTTTTTCAGAGCTTTAATGTTTAAACTTTAATATCAATGGACCAAAACGGACCCAAATCTTGAATTTTACAATTTAAAATGAACAATTATTATGAAACTGGACAAGATAATTGTGAGAAATCGAAAATTAAGAAAACAAACAAACAAAACACACGAAAATTGATAAGTGGATTGCAAACAATAATTCTCAATACCACGCCATTCCAGTCTAAACCATGTTATCTATGTAGGACATATTAATTGATTACAAAAGAAAATTTGAACAACAAGAAATCTTATTTACTGGAATTTCCTACTTTTAATTAATATCTATCACATTAAATATATATGTACGGACATGAAACAACTTAGATGATATGGTCTGTACTGCATCCACAATAAACTAGGGATGATAAACGGGTACAATTTTATGGATTTTGCACTGCACCCACCCCAGAAGGGGCGAGATGCGTATGAGTTTAGTGGGTAGTGGGCGGCTGTGGATGTAAAAAGTCACAATCGCCGTGGGTAATGGGTATGTGATATATTTGAGACCTTACCCGCACCGTATCCGCCCGCTTCCACCTGCCCATCCCGTATTCGCCCGTCTCGCCCACTAACTAATGACAAGTGCCGAAATTGTTAAATAAATATATTCTTATTCTTAATTAAATATTGAAAGTAATATAGAGAAGTAGGGTCCATAGGGACTAAGGAAATTTCACTATCGCCTCTTTGTTTCAACCTTGATTTAACTGCGAAAATAAAAAAAAAGGATTTAGATAAAATGAAGTGAAAATAAAAGGTAAATAAAAGCAGTAAATTAATAAGAAAGAATCCAATGATGATGATTTAGCCTTAGGCTTTGCTAGGCTCAATTTCGATCGTTCATCGAAATAATTTTTCCTTCTGGATAGTACGTTGGTTACAGTCAACAGGGCCCAATACCTACAACTAACTCTTCTCTTCTGTTAATCGAGAATTCCAAGTCTATCTCTGAAAACCGATCCTTGCTGGTCTAACCACGTCTATCGCCGTTAGCGCCAAGGACAATTTTTAGTTTTGGAAGAGCCCAACCCAAGTTATAGCATCTCTCTAAATCGACCTCGATCTTGATTCCCCTTAGCGGACTGCCACTAAGTTTGTTCACAGGAAGCCGAATTACGACCAACTGATCCAACTCCCAAACTGCAAGTCAAAACACCTTTCAAATCATAGTCGAGTTTTAGAGTTGAAGATGTAGTAACTTTAAAGAAATGGCCAGTTGCCACTCTTAGTTTCTAGAGAATCGAAGAATACTTTCAGAAGTTGTAAGGTGCAATTCAATTCTCACGATTAGAATTGAGTCATTGCAAAGCTTAGGCTAAATGAAAATTTAGCTAAGCGTGGATTGGATCATGCTTAGCATTTTGTATGAAAAATAAGTAAGGAAATAGGTAAAGGGTGAAAAGAAAATAAGATGTTATAGAATTAACCAAAAGAAATACAAATTCCAATCTAAGTTCAAATGTTGAATCCTACGGGGTATTTATACCCGAGAATCCTAACAAAATAAAATAACTCAAAACCCTAAATAAAAGGTAAAACAAATGATAAATATTTTAAACTAAGGAACTAAATTTAAACCAATGATTTATCACAAAGGATAAAGATGATGGATTTAAATCATGTGGCTCTGCTTGAATTCTGCTTTATCTTCTGGATAATCTCATCTTTATCTTCTAGGCATTTATCCTTAAGATAATTCCTAATTTTGACTTTGAGATAATGTTGGTCCGTTTTCTAGAAACTGCTGGCTGTACTACCGAAATCTATTGCATCGAACGCGGACTACGTGCCTTCATTTGTTGGTTTTGGCCTGACATAGTCCAATGAAGCTCCTAACTAAAACAAGCCCCAAAAGTGACAAATTAGTAATATCTAAGGGAAAAATGAGTAATAATTAAAACTAAAAATATGCGATATTCTACCCTTGTCACTACCCACCATATGAATTTTGGACCATTATGAATTTATGAATAAGTTCATAACCTATTCTGTAAACCTTACGATTTTAAATGATGTGCCTTATAATTTAACCAAATCGTAGGGTATAAAAACTCTTTTCAATTGTATAACACCATTAGTTAGTTAGATGTAGTTAAGTAAAATTTATACCGGCATAAATATGCTTTAGTTAAATTAGTTATAGTTAGCTGTAGTTAAATTTATACATGTATAAATATATTATATATATGCACTTGTTCAATCAATAAAATATGTGAAGTTTTACCCTTATTTACACAAGTTTATGGTTTATTTTTACATAATTTGATATTAGTGGTTACTTGCCAATCGGGTACGGGTTGGGTGGTAGGCACTTAGTTGAGTAGTGGGTGTAGGGGTTGAGAATGTACTTGTTTGGACGGGTGTAGATTTAAAAAATGGTACATGTCGTAAGTGGCATATATAAAAATTTCAAATGAGTATGAGTATAGGTATGGGGAGAGTATAGGTATGGGGAGGGATATCCGCACCCGCCCTGCCCAGGTACCATCCCTACACAAACCCTATTTTTTCTTTTAAAATAATTCTTCGGGTCGCACTATAAACTATATATAATAGATTTCTTGAAGTATATTTAAGATTAAAATAAAAAGTAAGGAAAACAAGTTTTTCCCATAACTAGGAATCCCTCTTCTCGTTGTCTATATATATACTAGACTTCTTGTTTTGCCTACACTACGAAGGAAACAAATTCCGTAGCAGAAAAAGGATTCCTAAAAGAATTAATTTCTTCAATCTATATAGATCAGAAAACTTGTTTTGAGGCTTATAAAAACGTTGAACTACTTACGGAAGAATAATATCAAAAGCATGGAGAGTTTAAGCTGCTCGTCAAGCTTCAAAGACGTACGTGTAGCGATGTCCCTCGTGCTAACAAAAACGAGTTTTATCTTTTGTTTATTGTTTTGAAAATAATCTTCCGTGGGGTTTTAAAGAAACCGCATTTTATTTAGAAATTAGAGTCGCCACCGGCCACTTAGGTAGGCCGGACACCGTAAAACCAGAGATTTAAAAACTTATTGGGTTCGAGAGTCGGTTACGGATGGGGAAAGATTAGCTCCCCCACACCGTCCAAAATTGGCACTTTAATAATTACCGCTTTATTAAAATTAAACTTTCCGGATTAAAGTGACGATTTAATTAACATTTAGTTATATGTGCGAGTAAATTTTAAAAGCCCCATTATTCGAGAGTAAACGTCCAACCACCATCACTACGTCTGATACTGGCCCCGTTTACGCTCGGATGAAAGGGCACCGCATTGACAATTTATATATCTCGAGATGCAGTCTTAGGAAGCAAAATACAAAACAAACAAATTACATTAACATGACAATTTAAGAGACATACAAATATGAATATTACAAAATCTAAACCAAATAATTAAATGCATGAACATAATATATCGCAATAGTACAACTAAGTATGCACCTAAACATAAAAAGAAAAACATGCTTATTGTGCTACATAAATACGATCCACAACTAAAACATGTGCATGATATAAATAACATGATGCTAGATTAATGAAACATCAATGTCATGATAATACAATTAAAACATACATATGACATTTTTTGCACATCACGATACAATAAAAAACTATACACCGTGTAAAAAGAATAAAACACACTAACATATAACCTAAAGACAAAAGGGATAAAAACAAGTAATCGCACATACATAACACACTAACTAAACCGAGACATAGCACGAGACGAACGAATACAACATGAATAGATAAAATAAGACATGGAAACAAGATATACCATACTTTAATACACATATTACGAAGACATTAATTAATCATGCCATAAAACACATTCAAGCATCAAATGAATAACATGAACATATTTAAACATAATAAAAGGACATAAATATCTAAACATGAAAGAGGACCGAATTGCATTAACAAGAAAAATAGAGGGCAAAAATTAAAAGAACAAAAGACACATTTAAGGATCGAATCGTAAACTGACATCAACTTGCGAGGATTGGAAATGTAATTAAACCAAGGGGCTGATTCAAACTAAAAATATTGAAAACGCAGAGGGTCTAAGACAGTGATTTTACCATTCAAAATATGATTTCTGTTAATTTTAGGACGAAATTGAAAGAAAACGAAAAGAGACGAGGACTGGAATTGTAATTAGACCAAGGGGCAAACTCGGTTTGAAAAATCCCAAAACGCATGATGGTTTATGATGCAATTAGACCACTTTCTTTTTATTTCCCCTCTATAAAACAGATAGCCAGCCCCCTCCTTCCTTCTTTTCTCATTCTTTTAGCCTTTAAGAGAGAGAGCTCTATCATTTGGCTTATTTCTCTCAAATGGCCACCTCTATTCCCAGAAAACGGCGAGCTTCCGCCGTATGCGCCGTCGCCGGCCGCCGCTCGCCGACGACTACTGATAAGTGTTCAAAAGTACTATTTTTATTACCCTTTTTACTCATATTATTGTTAGACTTAAGCTCATATTAGTTTCATAATTAGTTATTCGTGCATTAATTCATGTTTCTTTCCACCGTTGAGCTTGATTACATAACTTGGTGATTTTTGTGGAAAAAGATGCTGCTTTGGTGTGTTTTTGTGTGTGTGCAGAATCACTTGCCTAAACAAGGCTAGAACCAGTTGCCAGGGCAATGCATGAAGGAGATGTCGAGCTAGTTGCCAGGGCAATGCATGAAGGAGACACCGAGCCAGTTGCCAGGGCAATTGTCGACAAAGAATAAGGTGATATAGTAGTCAAAATTGATGACTAGACAAGCCCAAGATGACGTGGAGCAAAGCTAAATCCCAAAGGAATTTGATTTCTATGAAGAGATTAAAGAATAATTAAATTCTAAGAAGATAGGAGAAGTTCTAGTAGGAATATAATTATAATAAAGAATTATATTCTTTAAAGATAATATAATTCCAACTTAACTTCCTCCTCAAAGAAGAACTTTGACCTAGCCCTATAAATAAGAGGCTATATCGTCAACTTGAGGGAGAGCAAGAGGAGGGAAAATTTCGACAACCCCATAGGGCAAGAAGAGAGAAATTTCGACAGGAGAGCAAGAGAGGGGAATTTCGACAACTCCAAGAAAGAGCAAGAGAAGGGAATTTCGACAACTCCAAGGAGAACAAGATGAGAGAATTTTCGACAAGCATCTAGGGCAAGGGGATTTCGACAAGCTTCATTCTTCATCTTTTTCTTTCTTGTTCAATTAGGTTCATGCTAGGGATTATTTATCTTGTGTTTCTTTGGAACCTAGCCATGACCTAAATCTATTTGGCTATGGTTATTATGTCTTTTGGTTGTGAGAAACTATTGGATTTTGTTTAGGTAATAAGAGTTTGCACTTTTCGATTCAAGGTTTATTCATTCTTGGTTCTTATTCTTGTTTCCGAGTGAATTGGGAGAGGATTTCGTAACTTCATCTATTTATCTAATATCGGGAGAGTTAGATTCAAGAAACGAATGAATATGATCTTTATTCAATCTATTGATGGTAAAGATTAATCCGGCTTATGAATAAGTTAAGGATTTCAACGGCTAAGAGGAGCGCAAGATTGGTTGTTGTTCACCCTTGATTCACGCAGGGATGTATTATCAAGACATGCACAAGTAGCTAGAGTTTCGACTTAGGGATAAGAAGAAACCATTGAAGAACGCTCTGCCGAACCTTGAAGATTGCTGCCCAGACACCCAAGTAGTTGCCCAACTAGTCGCCCAGGCAACCATCGATTAGTTGCCAAGGCAACCCTGTTGTGCAAGTTGCCCGTGCACTCTTTTACCAAGACGATCCAATCGGCTATCACACCTCATCTCACGATAACCTGGCCTATCTCTCTCATTTGATCTCATTCATTCTTTTACTTTATTGCCTTCTACTTTAGTTATTAGTTAAAACTTATATAATCATTTATTTGTGTTTTTACTTTTTACAGTGCAAGAGACTAGATTCTTGAAGTGGCACCAATCCCTGTGGAGACGATATCTTTTATACTATAACTTGCAACGTGTATACTTGCACAATTGCGTAGCACTTATTACGCGCAACAAGTTTTTGAAAAATCCTCGTGGAGACGATATCTGATTTCTGTTAATTTTAGGATGAAATTGAAAGAAAACGAAAAGAGACGAGGACTGGAATTGTAATTAGACCAAGGGGCAAACTCGGTTTGAAAAATCCCAAAACGCATGATGGTTTATGATGCAATTAGTCCACTTTCTTTTTATTTCCCCTCTATAAAACAGATAGCCAACCCCCTCCTTCCTTTTTTTCTCATTTTTTAGCCCTTAAAAGAGAGAGCTCTATCATTTGGCTTATTTCTCTCAAATGCCCACCTATATTCCCAGAAAACGGCGAGCTTCCGTCGTATGCGCCATCGCCGGCCGCCGCTCGCCGACGCCGACGACTACCAAAAAACCCCAAATAATTCCCCTTCGCGTGTGGAACCTAATCTAGCCTACAATTTAGGAAAAACATTTGTTTCTTCCTAGATCTAGGAAAGAAAAAGAAACCGAAACTATTTTTTTAAATAAACCCCCTCCCCTTTTGTGTAAGCGCGACCATTAGGCTCACCTTGCACGGTTCGAAGGAGACCGTGAGGCTTATCGCCGACGGCCGCAGGGCGAAGGTAAAGGAAAATTTCACTCTCCCCCCCTCTAACTTTTGTTGTTGTTTTTTTTATCTTATGGTTGCATGCATGAAAAAGTAAAGGAATGAAAAAAAGCTTTACCACTGAGACTGATTTTCTTTCTAAACTCTCTTTTTTGTTGTTTTTATTTCTGATCTGATATCTGAGTACACAATGGTGGGTTACACTTGTATATATGCATACCCTAATTTTTCGTTTTTGTTTACACAAACAAGTTACAATAAATGTAAATACTGATCTTGATTTGGATATGACATTTTTGCTTTCTGTGTTTGCTTGGCATGTTCGGTGGTTGAGGGAGGGATGTACGGCGGCATGGCGGAGGCAGCCTATTGGCAGTATCGCTTCGGCCAGATTCACTCATGGCCGTTGGATCAGATCTGATCCAACGGCTGTGATTGCATGGGAAATGAATGACCTAGATCTGGTCTTGGGATGAGTAAGGTTGCCTCTGATCTCGACACGTGGGGGAGGAGAACGAACGGTTTCGCGCGTGAGTGGGAGGCGAGCAGTCTGGAGAATGACATCACGCACGCCAGCTGGATCATCTTGGACTGATTTGGACCGTTGGATCAAGACTTAATCCAACGGCCCGGATAACGACGGGTGCAAGATAAAAGAGGGTTATCAGACTTGGTTTTTAGGATTTTTAGATATTAAAGGGATTGGGCTGGCCGGATGGGCCTTTATGTAAATATTTTTGGGTTTTTTTTTAGTTATGTATATGGACTGGACGATTATTATAAATGGGCTTTATATTTTAGATCTGTTTTTTAATTTAAACCCAATAATAATAGTAATAATAATAATAATAACGTATACATATATACTTTATGTACATACAACTATACATACAAATTAACTTATTTATCATATAACATTCAAATACGTATATACATATATTTGCTCACACACCTAATTAATATAAGTATACACGCTACAAACATACATAGTACATGCACATGCAAGCCACATATATATCATATACACACAAGCACATATATACATGTATCTTATACACACAAAATAAATATAACCAAGTACACCCTAGTACATGTATAAACTATTAAAATATACGTGACATGTGACGCACATACACCGTACATAGTATATAATATACATGCACACATCCCCACATTCTATGTACATTAAGCACGTATATAATAAACATATAATATAGTACGCATACATGCAATAATTATTATACTAATATATTAACATACTATTTACAAACCGGATAAAAATGAGTGATTACAGTTGCCCTTCTTTGCTTGTTCTTATGAAACGAGAATAAAGAAAAGACCAAAAACACTCATTTTTATCCGACTTCCCTGCTCACGACTTCAGAATCACGTGTTCTTCTGGAACTCTCCACTTTTCCTCGGCCGAATCTTCAGGCTCGTAAGTTCTCCATATATAGAACTTCTTTACCTTTGGTTCTTCTTTGAGATTCTGGAGTTAGGGTTCTTCCTATATGGAGCCTTTCACTATAGGGCTCGAAAACGTAGGCTTCTACTTCATATAACCTTTGTCTTCGATTTTTCTTTCCTCTTTTCTTTTCCTTCGTTTTTCCTTTTTTTTCTTCTTTCTCTGTTCTTTTTGTCCTTCTTTCTTTTTTCTTTTTTTCTTATTTTTCTCTTCTTTCTCTTTTTTTTCTTTTTTCCTTTTTTCTCTTTTTTCTTCTTTTTCTCCCATTTTTTATTTTTTTTTAATTTTTTTACGAGGTTGTTGATATTTTTGGACTTATGCTACTAAGGCTGCAACATCATGCCCGAATGACTTATTGATGGCCCGAAGGACTTATCACCATGCTCGAAAGGCTTAATGGTGGCCCAAAAGACTTAACACCGTGCCCGAAGGACTTACCGATGACCCGAAGGATTTAACATATGGGCCTCACGCTGCTATGGCTGCCGATCTTTCTGGACTCACGCTACTAATGCTACCGCATCATGCCCGAAGGACTTACTGATGGCTCGAAGGACTTATCACCATGCTCGAAAGACTTACTGGTGGCCTGAAAGACTTAACACCGTGCCCGAAGGACTTAACGATAACCCGAATGATTTACCATCTGGGCCTCATGCCGCTATGGCTGCCGATCTTTCTAGACTCACGCTACTAATGTTGCCGCATCATGCCCGAAGGACTTACCGATGGCCCGAATGACTTATTACCATGCTCGAAAGACTTACTGGTGGCCCGAATGACTTATCACTATGCCCAAAAGACTTACCAATGACCCGAATAATTTACCATCTGTGCTTCATGCCGTTATGGCTGCCGATCTTTCTAGACTCACGCTACTAATGTTGCTGCATCATGCCTGAAGGACTTACTGATGGCTCGAAGGACTTATCACCATGCTCGAAAGACTTACTGGTGGCCCGAAGGACTTAACAACGTGCCCGAATGACTTACCGATGACCCGAAAGATTTAACATCTGGGCCTCACGCTGCTATGGCTGCCGATCTTTCTGGACTCACGGTACTAATGCTGTTGTGTCATGTCCGAAGGACTTACTGATGGCCCGAAGGAATTATCACCATGCTCGAAAGACTTACTGGTGGCCTGAAGTACTTAACACCGTGCCCGAAGGACTTATCGATGACCCGAAAGATTTAACATCTAGGCCTCAAGCTGCTATGGCTGCCGATCTTTCTAGACTCACGCTACTAATATTGCCGCATCATGCTCGAAGAACTTACTGATGGCCCGAAAGACTTATCACCGTGCTCGAAAGACTTACTGGTGGCCTGAAAGACTTAACACCGCACCCGAAAGACTTACGACAACCCGAATAATTTAACATCTGGGCCTCACGCCGCTATGGCTGCCGATCTTTCTTTTCTTTAGTAAATTCTTTAACAATTCTTCAAATACTTGTCTAGGAACAAGCAAAAATTGACGTTCCTATATCTATATGATGCATGCAATGTCGTGCTTTTTCTTCTTCTCTCTTTTTATCATCATTTTTCTGTTCTAAAGTCTTACGCCCTGGAAGGTTATTTCTCAGATTTCTTTCTTTCTCTTCTGTTGTAGTATGTTCTTTGATCAGTTATTTATCTGATTCATGTCTTTTAACCATTTCGTGATATGATTCTCTCTCTCTTATTCTTTCTTTTTCCTTTTTTTTCTTTTTATCTTTAGACATGTTTTAAAATCCTATGCCCTGAAAAGTCATTCTTCATATTTCTCTGTTTTCTTTCTTTTTGCAGTATCCTCAGTTTTGATCTTCATTTCTATCATTTTTTGTTAAATGAGTACCCGCTCTTGTTCTTTTGCACGAGCACTTGCCTTTCTTCTTTGGGGTCTCTGCCCGCTTCACAAACAAACTCTATATCATCCATGTGCAGAGATTCTTATCATTCTTCCTGTTCTGCCTTGCCCCACTCGATCACGAGCTCGGCTACCTTCCAACTCCTTTGACCCAACATTCTGAGTATTTGTTAGTTTCGTCACTGGGGTGAGCAAAATGCTTCTATGTTCTGAACTTAATCTCAATCTTCTTGCTGCTTCTTGACGGGAACCATTTCTCAATCCATGTGCTTTATTATTTGGAGACTCAATGTTTACCTCTTACCGTCCTTCGTACCTTGTAACCTCATTCTCGTCCCGGATCGTCCTTCATTTTCTTGAACCAATCGAGGCATAATGACTGAAACCCGCTTCTTGTTCTTGAGCTGTCTAACACATATGTTCTTGTCATCACCTTCATCTTATACATTGTGGGGTCGTTTCTGGTTAGGTGCTCCAATAATATTCGCAACCTTATGTTCTGGATGGAAATCTTTGTTGCTTTAACTTGTCAATTTGTTGATTGGCATTCCACTGAAGGGCATCATTTAGATTAACATACATGATCTTGAAATCACAGAATATGAGCTTTGGATATCAAGTGCAAGAGCGTCTTAGATTCAACCATTCAGAAATTCAAGGCTGTGAAGTATTCCTAGGTGACTCGGTTCATCTTCATGATTACTGCGTTGCTGCAGATACTACTCTTTCTCAATTCTCATTACCTGCTCTGCCCCCAAAAAGGGTGGGCTTGTATGACCACTCGAGCGCAGAAATATTACTCTAAGAATAGAGTTCTAGGTGGTGCGAGTTTTAATTTTACCTATGTTATCGTCTATTTTCTCTATTTTATTTTCTCTTTCTTTCTTCTCCTTCTCCTTTTTCTTTTTCCCCTTTTTCTTCTTTTTTTCTTTTTCTTTTCTTTTTTCTCTTTCTCTTTTTGTTTTTGTTTTTTTTTTGAGAAAATCAATTCGTCACAGTCCTTTGTCTTGAGGACAACGATAGAGCAAACAACACTGCCCCAAGTTACTCGGCATAGTCACGACTTGAAAATATTACCATCACTCATGAAGCTAAGGTTTCTTGAATTGGATGGTGTATTGCCACCTTATCGCTTCAGCGGAGTGCCCAAAAATTCCCACACTCTTATCCGAACAAGCCTATTACCAGGTTTCGAACATATGAGTGTTTTTTATTATTCTTTTCCCTTTCTTTCTTTTTTCTTTCTTTCTTTTTCTTCACTTTTTAATTTTTATTTTTAATTCTTTACTACCTAGAAGATTATGCCTAGAGTTCAAATTTCAAGCAACTCTACATGGTTGATATTCGGAGCTTTTTCGTCTTTAAACATCATCGAAAGAGTAGTAATCTTGTTTTGCTGACCAGAGTCTGGTAGGGAAGATCACATCATCGTTGTCACAATATCCATCTAATGTCACATCTTGCAATTGATATCAAGTATCCTACAACGGCGAGAAAATATACATCTATGTGCTTTCAAGAACATTGTATGTTAAGCGAAATGTGTTCTTCATTGGAATAAAAATCAACAAACATACCCTTTTCACACAAGATCTTTACCACATGTGGGCTACAAGTGGTAAAGTTGATTCCTTTTATTACTTCAGGGAAGTCTTTTAATGTAGATATATCTCTGGCTTCCTCAGTACTATGCAGACTTGCCCCTCATACTTGGTCCTCTACTGCTTGATCAACTCTTGTGTCACGGTCCCATCATGGATCAACTTCTTGATCTCCTCCAATAAGGGTCTACATTTTCTAGTGGGATACCCCGGTGCCCCCATATGGAATTCACATGTGCACCTCGAGTCAAAACTATGGGCAGATGGATCAGGTGCCATCTTCATCGGTCTAGGAGCAATATAGTGACCCTCTACCAGATTAGGCCATATGTCTGAGATGGATGTTCCGAACACTTCTAAGTTTGCGCTCGTTAGAGGAATTTTCCTTGATGTCCCCGAGGTATCAGTCTATCTTCTTCTTTTATGGCCACACGAACCTTGGAGATGACACCCATTTACCTCTCCGTCTTTATCTATCTTATCTTCGATTCGGCCCTTGGACTTAGATCCCAATTTTTCTTCTTTGATTGCGTATTCTATCTTCTCTCCAATCGTCATGAAATCTTCAAATCTATTTCTCGATTTCTCTAACATCACATCGAAGAAAGGAGAGGGAAGCGTTGCATGGAACGAGGGAGTCAACTCTTCTTCCGCTATAGGAGGCTGAACTTGGGTTGCCAAACATCGCCACCTTAGTGCTTATTCCCTGAAGCTTTCATTTGGTCTCATTTTCTCATTCTGAAGAAACTGACGACATGGCGCTAAATCTAAAACATATCTGTATTGACTCAAGAAGGCATTAGCAAGGTCACCCCATGACCTAACTTGTTTTTTGTTCAAACGGTTATACCACACTACTGCAGGTCCCGTCAGGCTATCATGGAAGTAGTGGATCAACAACTCTTCATTCTTCATGTATCTCTCTATTTTTCTACAATACATAGTCAAGTGAATCTTCGGGCAGCTGGTTCCGTCATACTGCGTAAATATGGGAATCTTGAAATCTTGAGGAATGACCAAATTAGTGACTAGGCAGAGTTCCCTCGTATTGAAAACATTTATCTTTTCCTTCTTCTTCAGCTCTTTCTCGATTCTTTCTTCTAGCTGGTCAAGCCTCAACTCTTTAGTTCATTCCATTTTCCAACTAATTCTGCCATCGAACCCCAAGTATTAAATGATGAAGTGCCATGCGATGATAAAATTATTAAACAATACAAAGGACGTGATGCAAATGCAATACATGGATGCAATAAGGCATTGATTCTGCAAGTGATTTGTCCCTATAGAACAATCTTTCATTCAGACTAAAAGGTTTCATTACACCCGGTATTAGGGGTTTACAGATAGCGGTGAGCCCTAGCACCTAATTTCTTGACCTCATTCAATAGTCCTGTCAGTTTTCCTTTGCGGTCCAACACTGGATCCATATTCTAGCTTATCAGCGCTGCTGCATCGGCTAAGTCTGCTACCTGTTGAGCTACTTGTCGGGCTTGAGTCGTAACGATCTTCATCCCTTGGTCTTTTTCCCGTATTGTCTGCTCAGCCTTTTGTAGCTTGACGGTCACTGTCTCAGCATGAATCTCGCTGGTATGTAAATAAGTCGTGAGCCTCGCTATCTGTTCTTTGAGTGCTACGTTTTCCATTTGAAGGGTTTGTGATTCCTCTCTTTCCTGCTGCATACATGACTTCAAGATATCATCTATGGCCAGACTGCTTTCCAACTCACTTTGGAGGATGTCGTGTTGGCTCTCAGCTTCCTTCAGCTTCTGTGACAATGATCTGACTTTATTCTCACTATTCTTGCATTTCTGCTTCCAACGTTCCAAATCGTTCTTCAGCTAAATCATGCCATTAACCTATTCTTCAGAGGTGTTACCCAGACCGACATTCTTGAATTCAAAGTTCAATTTCTGGTACTCGTCTTGTACACTCTTTAATTTCATGCTCAAATCGTGCCTCTCATGCTCGAGCTGGCCGTACTTGCGTGCAAGTTCATCTTCTGAGATGCTTTTATTCTTGACTTCTGAATTTATCTTGCTTGAATGACCCACTTCTATGTTTCCCGAACCTTGGGTTGGGCGTTGACCATTCTTCGACTTTGCCCCTCGAGTAACGGTTGGCTCGCTGTAGAATCGGGGTTGTCTGTCTTCGAAACCTAAAACTCTCATTCTGATAAGATCTTGAACTCTGTCCTTCAGGGCCCTACAATTTTCAGTGTGATGACTCGAATCGCCTATGTGGTAGCTGCACCAGACACGACTGTTGTAACCCTTCAGATAAAGAGGTCTCCTTGGTACAGACTTTACCGGTACGATAAGGCTCTTTTCGACAAGCAACGGTAGTAGCTCGGTGTGTCTCATAGGTATAGGATAATGTCTTCTGATGTCATTGGATTCTCGAGCTTCCTCTGGTCTTGCCTTTGTTCCCTTGGTATCTACCCCATATATGTTGCTTGTCTGTTTCTTGAGATTGATCACAAAGGGATTCGATTTGTCGTATTTAATGGTGTTGTCTGCCTCGACATTCTGTCCCACATTCTAATCCCTGATCGATTCTTTTCTGAGTTCGACAGGCTGCTTGCCTTTCATCATAGCATTTATCCGGTCCATCATCTCGGCCATTTGCTTCTTTAATTCTTGTACTTCATCTCGCTTGTTACCACAACTGACACTGCTTACCGAATCTGTTCTTGAGTCCCTGAACGATCCTTCATCTGTTGTCTCTAGCCTAGTCTCGGGATAGAACTCTGCAATTGGACCCCCTTTCTTCAGGCCAAAGAATCTTTGGTCCATCATGAACAATCTTCTATTATGGGAGAAATCACTCGGGAATCAATGCCCTATGTAATGCGAATGCGATGATATGCAAAAAGAAAACAAAAAAGAAAACAAGTCAGTACCGGAAAAAAAAATAAATGCATAATAAAAGGGCGAATTAAATACGATAAACAAACAAAGGAATCCTATTTACATCCCGTCTAAGACACCTAGGTTATCCGCATGGCTCTAACAGGGTAGGATTCTATGTGTTCTCTACATGCCGTTTTGGTTCTAGGAGGTACCCGAATTGTTCTCGTTGTCCTCTACTAAGAGTAGCAAGGCCCCCGATCATCACCCATTATAGGCTCCTTTCAACCGGGTTCAATTTAGGGGGACCCATCCGCTTATGCCTGCACGAAGGAACGATATCCTTACGAAAGCATAAGGTACTCAAGCCCCGAAGGTACTTGCTAGGCCTACACGGGAGAACGATATCTACACGAAAGCATTAACGTTTTCCCTCCACTTAAAAACGAGTTTATATGCCATATTTTAAATGCGTCAAAATAAACGCGCACTTATAACCGAATGTTAGTTTAATAGTTGCTTTAATCCGGAACTTCTAATACTAATAAAGTGGTAATTATTTGAAAAAGCTTGACTCCCATTTTGTTTTTGAAAAAACAAAAATAGTCCCCAGCGGAGTCGCCATTTGTAGCGATATCCCTCGCGCTATCTTTTGTTTATTGTTTTGAAAATAATCTTCCGTTGGGTTTTAAAGAAACCACGTTTTATTTAGAAATTAGAGTCACCACCGGCCACTTAGGTAGGCCGGACACCGTAAAACCAGAGATTTAAAAACTTATTGGGTTCGGGAGTCGGTTACGGATGGGGAAGGATTAGCACCCCCACACCGCACAAAATTGGCACTTTAATAATTACCGCTTTATTAAAATTAAACTTTCCGGATTAAAGTGATAATTTAATTAATATTTATTTATATGTGCGAGTAAATTTTAAAAGCCCCGTTATTCGAGAGTAAAATCCCAACCACCATCACTACGCCTGATACTGACCCCATTTACGCTCGGATGAAAGGGCACCGCATTGACAATTTATATATCTCGAGATGCAGTCTTAGGAAGCAAAATACAAAACAAACAAATTACATTAACATGACAATTTAAGAGACATACAAATATGAATATTACAAAATCTAAACCAAATAATTAAATGCATGAACATAATATATCGCAATAGTACAACTAAGTATGCACATAAACATAAAAAGAAAAACATGCTTATTTTGCTACATAAATACGATCCACAACTAAAACATGTGCATGATATAAACAACATGATGCTAGATTAATGAAACATCAATGTCATGATAATACAATTAAAACATACATATGGCATTTTTTTGCACATCACGATACAAAAAAAACAATACACCGTGTAAAAAGAATAAAACACGCTAACATATAACCTAAAGACAAAAGGGATAAAAACAAGTAATCGCACATACATAACACACTAACTAAACTAAGACATAGCACGAGACGACGTATACAACATGAATAGATAAAATAAGAAATGGAAACAAGATATACCATACTTTAATACACATATTACGAAGATATTAATTAATCATACCACAAAACACATTCAAGCATCAAATTAATGACATGAACATATTTAAACATAATAAAAGGACATAAATATCTAAACATGAAAGAGGACCGAATTGCATTAACAAGAAAAATAGAGGGCAAAAATTAAAAGAACAAAAGGCACATTTAAGGATCGAATTGTAAACTGGCATCAACTTGCGAGGAATGGAAATGTAATTAAACCAAGGGGCGGATTCAAACTGAAAATATTGAAAATGCGGAGGGTCTAAGCCAGTGATTTTACCATTCAAAATCTGATTTATGTTAATTTTAGGACGAAATTGAAAGAAAACAAAAAGAGACAAGGACTGGAATTGTAATTAGACCAAGGGGCAAACTCGGTTTGAAAAATTCCAAAACGCGAGATGGTTTATGATGCAATTAGACCTCTTTCTTTTTATTTCCCCTCTATAAAACCGATAGCCAGCCCCCTCATTCTTTCTTTTCTCATTTTTTTAGCCCTTAAGAGAGAGAGCTCTCTCATTTGGCTTATTTCTCTCAAATGGCCACCTCTATTCCCAAAAAACGGCGAGCTTCTGCAGTATGCGCCGTCACCGACCGCCGCTCGCCGGCGCCGATGACTACCAAAAACCCCCAAATGATCCCCCTTCGCGTGTGGAAGCCTAATCTAGCATTCGATTTTAGGAAAAACATTTGTTTCTTCCTAGATCTAGGAAAGAAAAAGAAACTGAAACTGTTTTTTTTTTAAATAAACCCCATCCCCTTTGTGTAAGCGCAACCGTTAGGCTCACCTTGCACGGCTCGAAGGAGACCGTGAGGCTTATCGCTGACGGCCACAGGGCGAAGGTAAAGGAAAATTTCACTCTCCTCCCCTCTGGCTTTTGTTGTTGTTTTTTTATCTTATGGTTGCATGCATGAAAAAGTAAAGGAATGAAAAAAAGCTTTACCACTGAGACTGGTTTTCTTTCGAAACTCTTTTTTTGTTGTTTTTATTTCTGATCTGATATCTGAGTACACAATGGTGGGTTACACTTGTATATATGCATACCCTGATTTTTGTTTTTGTTTACACAAACAAGTTACAATAAATGTAAATACTGCTCTTGATTTGGATCTGACATTTTTGCTTTCTGTGTTTGCTTGGCATGTCTGGTGGTTGAGGGAGGGCTGTACGGCGGTACGGCTGTGATTGTATGGGAAATAAATGGCCTAGATATGGTCTTGGGATGAGTAAGGTTGCCTCTGATCTCGACACGTGGGAGAGGGAGAACGAACGGTTTCGCGCGTGAGTGGGAGGCGAGCAGTCTGGAGAGTGACATCACGTGCGCCAACTGGATCATCTTGGACTGATCTGAACCATTGGATCAAGACTTAATCCAACGGCCCGGATGACGGCGGATGCAAGATAAAGGAGGGTTATTAGACTTGGTTTTTAAGGTTTTTTAGATATTAAAGGGATTGGGCTGGCCGGTTGGGCCTTTATGTAAATATTTTTGGGTTTTTTTAGTTATGTATATGGACTGGACAATTATTATAAATGGGCTTTATATTTTAGATCTGTTTTTTAATTTAAACCCAATAATAATAATAATAATAATAATAATAATAACGTATACACATATACTTTATCTACATACAATCATACATGCAAATTAACGTATTTATCATATAACATTCAAATACGCATATACATATATTTGCTCACACACCTAATTAATATAAGTATAAACACTACAAACATACATAGTACATGCACATGCAAGCCACATACATATATCACATACACACAAGCACATATATACATGTATCTTATACACACAAAATAAATATAACAAAGTACACCCTAGTACATGTATAAACTATTAAAACATACGTGACATGTGACGCACATACACCGTACATAGTATATAATATACATGCACACATCCCCACATTCTACGTACATTAAGCACGTATATAATAAACATATAATATAGTATGCATACATGCAATAATTATTATACTAATATATTAACATACTATTTACAAACCGGATAAAAATGAGTGATTACAGTACGAAACCCTATCAAACTAAGCTTCGGATGCAGTAAAGAGCGGTATCTGATGAGGCAAAAATACTTGAGAAGCTATCCATTGTTAATGAGCACGAAGGGGAGAATGCGGTCGTCCATGACGAAGAAGTGGTTGAAAGAGATGAAGAGGAAGTACGATTGTCGTTCCGTTGACTGGGAGAATAAGCGGAAGATATGGCCGTCGCGGGAGGCTGCCGGAGACGAGGTTGAGAAATCGTTTTCTTCATATGTTGAAACTTGCTTGAAGTTGTTGACTGTTTGCATGGCTAAAGTTGATGCGGCTAAGAAAGCAGATCCTAAAACTATTGGTTTGGGGAATTAAAAACTGTGATTTTCTATAGGAAAAAAGGGGGTTAGTCCTGATTTCTTGCTTTATTTTTTTATCTCCAGGTGTTTGTAATTTTTTTTATAAATAATTATCATTTAATAAATATATCACATAATTAAATTTTGATATATAAATTTATTCATTGTTCATTAAATAGTGAACTTTTTGGACAAATCTTAATCCTAATTCTACCTAGAGAAGAGGGGAAGAGGGATTCTAGGTGAATGAAGGAGGTGTTTTTAGAAGGTCTAGAACCTATAATCTAAGGGAATAAGATAAAACAAAGATGAACAGCTTGGCCAACTGGCCAAATGTGCTTACTCAAATATAATGGTGAATATTTGATACACTATGTACAAACAATTTACATAAACATGCATATTTTTAAGCTAAGATCTAAAATCAAAATTTCTAATCTTAAAATCCAAAACAAAAACTTCAAAACTTTAAACTTTAAATTCTAAACTCCATAACCTAAACTTATAACTATTAATCCTAGATCTCTAAATAAGCCCGTATATAAACAAATAAATTCCACCGCGAAGATGTAAGATAATAGTCCTAAATATAAATCTAAAGAAATAAACACTAGAACACAGAAAGTGATAAGACAAAAGAAAAAAAAATTAAGGGAAAAATAAACTGGACAAGTAATAACAGGCGAAGGCCTCATCGGCCCAACCTGTTAGGGTTCTACGCTCGTAGAGGATTTGGACTCATGTGGTGAGTTGAAAGATGGCATAGACGAGTTTGGTACCCAATTGACCAACTTGGTGAACTACAAGGGCTGGTTTAGTTCGAGAGTAGACCTAATAAGCTTGACCTGATTTACTTGACACGAAACTTAAAATCAATTCGTAACGATTTAAATTTGATTAGAAATTTGAAATTTGAAATTTGAAATAAGTTAAATTAAAATCGGCCCGAATTTTAGTTGAATCGATATAGATTCTTGTCAATTTTCAACCGAAACGAAGACGGCCTGAACTAAAAGCAATCATAATCGAAAATAATCCGAATTTATTTTTACTCAAACCCGATTTGACCAAACAAATTTTTCCTGATTTGTTGTCATATATATATATATAATACATATGAAATAGCTACAAGTTTAATTTATAATATAATATATATGAAATTGCTACAAGAAAAAACTAAAGTTTCGAGTTGAAACGAATTTTGCATCGACAATGTATCATTCATATTTAAGAATCGAAGTCATCCGTTCTAAACAAAAAAAAAAACTTAAATGGTGACAAACAGAAAGATGTGTCTTTTTACAATAATTTATCATATTTTATAAATACTTCGATTGACTAATACTCAACTTGATCCAAAAGTTGACACGAAATAAAAGAATCGACCGGTCTATCCAACAATAACTATCCCAGTATTAACTCGACCTGTCCCAAACTAAAATCAAACTAAATCCGATCTAAACCTAAATTAAATATAGTCGAACCCAAAATTATTCTACCCAAATGACCCGTTTGTTTCGATCATCGTTAATAAGTTTACAGGATAATCAACCATCTGCAGCAACAGAAAAAAATATTAACAAGTTTTTTTAATGGAATAATCGTCGAAGAATCCAAAAAAGTGACAATCTGCAGCAATAATGCATGCAATTTTTCACTGACGTTGGATCACATCCGTCAGTTTCCCTTAATGATCAGTCTTAGCACGTTGTTGGATTTCAACATCTGGATAATGAAATTATAAGGTGTCTGTTCCCCTCCGTTTCACGTTTTTATTTTTGTTTAATTAATGTGGAAATTGTTTTGGGATCAAAAAATATTTGACTTGAAAAAATATGCATTTTTTTAAAATTAAGGACTTCAAATTTGTCTTTTATAAAAAATCTTTTTAAAAAATATGTTTAAAAAAAGATATTTTGAGATTTGTGTTTAAAAATAAAAATAAAAATAGATTCGAGAATCGATTATTCATATAAAATATGACATCAAACTACTAATTCTTCGGTTAAAATTTTTATGTTGTCTCTATTTTTAAAAAGTTCCGAATGTAAATTTAGACTTAAAATATGATTCCTTGAATGAATGCAAGTTAAATTGATGAAGTGAACCTTTCTGAAGAAAAATATTTTTTATTAATTTTCCGAAAACACGAAAAGAAACTTTGTTCACTCGATTTTTGTGAAACATGTTATTCTATCACAGATAAATAAAAGGGTTGAAATGCAAGTTTGGACACTAACAATTATCTTAACAAAACAACATTGTATTATTTTATAAAAAAATGAAAAGATGTTCTCTTAGTATAAATAATTAACATGATAACACTCCATAACTAAGAACACTACCTCATTGATTATCGTAATAAGTGACAGAACTTGGTGATAGAGTTTGGGGGGTCAACTTAAAACTTGGTGATAGAGGTTTAAATTAATTTTTTTTTTAAATTTTGAAGGGTTCAATTTAATTTTTTTTTCAAAAAAATTTGGGGTCTAACTAAAATTTTTAAAATTTTGAAAGTCTTAATGAGAATTTTTAAAAAATATGGAAGGGGTTTAATTAATAACATTCAAAAATTTTGAACTTAATCTGAACTTTTAAAAATTTGAAAGGGCTAAATTAATTTTTTTTTATAAATTTTAAGGGTCCAAATTATAATTTTCCAAATTTTAGGGGGTCATGACCCCACCGGTCCCCACTGTCTTCTGCCCCTATCGTAATACAACAACATTTTCTTAATTATTTTTTTAACAAATATTAATTATAATCTTAATCCTACATGGAGGGAAGGAGAAGGGGAACTCTAAGAAAAGGAAGGGGTGCTCCTAGTAGGTCTAGAACCCATGACCTAAGAGGATATGAGGGAATAAAGATGATCAGCTTGATCAACCAACTAAATATATTTGCTCAACATTGTCTTAATTATTTTTAAAACATGAAAAAACTTTTATGATGCACATTATAGAAATGAACGAAACACAAAAATGTTAGCAGCAATAATAATTAACGATAACGCATAAAAAATAAATAAATAAATATGCTAGGAATGAATTAAAAAAGTAAAATTTACCGATGTCAAAATGTTAATTAATTATGCAAAAAAATACAAAATTTGTATAAATACAAAACATAGGGACCAAAACTGTAGTTATTCCTAAAGGCACTAAAAGGTGAAAGTCGCGTCTGGGTCACGAGTCACATGACTCAAAACGATTTCGTTTTGGAGGACTTTAAATAGCCGATTTTATCCATTTTTACGTTATATTTTTTCCCTTTTATTTTCTATTATCTCCCTCTCTTTTTTTATTAAACAAGAATATATTACACTTTTATATCGATATCCGAAATTATACAAAATTTTTATCTATTTTTACATTATATTTTCTTTCTTTTTTTTCTCTCTCTTTTACTTTTCTCTTATCTCTTTTTTTTATTTTATTAAATATGAATGTATTACATTCTTATATTGGGATTCGAATCTATAAGAAATGAGATAATATAAACATCCTTAATTACTAGGCCAATTAGTAAATTTCTTTATTATTTCCCTCTTCAAGCAGCCCAAAATACGACTTATCAATAATTAACAACATCGATTGTCGTGTCATACATCATTATCGTCGTCCTGACAACCAATCGATGATTATGAAACCTAATAGTCACCATTAACTATGTTTTCACCCCTGAGTTGATTATGACCTTTGTTTTCGCCAAAAACTGCTTTAAATAACGTAGATCTAGATAAAAACTATTTAACTTCTTATTTTCTAATCTTGAAATCAACCACCTAATAATGACAAAACTCAACATTATTTATTGAGGGAACTATTTAAAAATATCTAAATTTATGAGGATCAACAATATAAATTATATATTTTTAGAGGACTGAAATATAATTTTACTAGAGGACTGAAATATAATTTTACTATTATACCAATTATTTTTTTTTTCAATTTTTAATTTTTTTTAGAGTTTATGACTCCACTAATCCCTCTTGAGTGCCGCACTTACGCCCATTAAGATGGTGTTTAAATATTTAGTTTCTCTCTACGCTATACTTCTTTTCACCATTTAATTCTAAGAAAGAGAATTCGACCGTTGCAAACATATTTCTGTTAAACAATAACCTTTCCCATTTTTTTCTTTATTCTTATTTGACAATTAGCGGGTAGCTGATAGCGGATAGCAAATTACATTAGTTAATAGCATTAGTTAATTTAACTAGCAGATCACTTTAGCTGATTGTATAAAAATGTTTGATAAAATTAATTGATAGTTCATAACTGTTTGATTATTTGAATAATCAAAATAACATATAAGGACATAATTATATTTGACAATTGTTTAAATAATTTATTAGTTATTAACATTTGTACATATTAATATTAATTAGATAATAAAAATTAAAATTTTAATATCATTACTAAGCATGTATGATGATGTACATATTATTTTTTTATTTATGAAATTATCTTGTTAATATAATTTTAATAATTATTAAATGTAGATTTATATATTAATTTCTTATCTATGAAATTATATTTTGAATATAATTTTATTAATTATTAAATTTATATGTATTTATTAATTTATATATTAATTTCTTATTTATGAAATTATTTTTTTAGTTTTATTAGTTAACCAAATATATATTATTTAGAGCAATTTTTATAATTATCAAGGACAAAATAGTATTTACAAGTATTTTATCCAAACCTCTAACTCAAAAACTCCTAAAATGAGCTTTTTTTTAAAATAAAAGGTTTCACCTCAATTCGCTATTTACCAAACATTCAAATTAGCGAATTTAACAAGTCAAACTTTTAAAAATATTTCAAACGTCTAATAAAACTCAAAAAATTATTTACCAAACTGGCATTTCTCTAATCTCTTTACTAACCTTTTCCCTTATTTTTAAACAATCATATATATATATATATATTCTGCTAACCAAACACTAATTTTTCACGAATCTCGAAAATAATGAAAAATCCCGTGAATCAAATTTTTTTAACGTTAAAGTATTGCAATGTCCCACTTTAATTTATTATTTTTCATCGATTTGAGACTGAATTCAAACAAAACAAATTAACAATGTCATAAAATAATATTATGAGACTAAAAAGTAGTAAAAAAATAAATTCTAATTTATCTCCTCTTTCTCTGGCAAAGGGTTAAAAAGCTTTTAGTACAATTGTTTTTATTGACAAGGAGACGGTTCTTTTCATATCCTCCTTTGGTTAATTTCATCTATTAGTCCTTATAACATGTGATTTAAGCTTTATACTCTAATTTGATCGTATTTAGTTTTATAATTTTAAATAAAATATCAATCTTAATTTAAATAATAACTAAAAGAATCTGTTAAGTTGAAATTTATTATTATTTTTTGAATATATTTGGTGATTACAATGTAGTATCTGTTTAATAAATTGAAATTTATTAATAATTTATGTATTGTATGTAAATTTAGATTTAGTTTTTTTAGGAGCAAATTCCCTCTTCCCTCCCCTAAGTAAAAATTGTTCAAAAAGAAATAGTTTTTTTTCTTAAATTTAATTATTTCAGGTAATTGCAATTCAGTCATATTTTAATATTATAATTTCAAAATTTTGAAAATTACTTTGATTAAAATTGATCATATTAAAATAGAGACCAAATCCAAAACCTATATAGAATTTAGCACTTTCCTTTCGCCTCTGTCGCTTTATAAATTTCACATTTTCTTTCCAACAAAGGGACTAGAGAAGAAAGAGACAAGAGGTGCAGAGGATAACACACATATACAGTGAGAAATTGAGAGAAAAGAAAGGAAAGAAAATGATGAAGATATGAGGGAATTAAAGCAGCTTTCAATGTACCACAGAAAAAGAAAACGATTTCTATGAGTTTTCATATCCTGCAACTGTAACTGCCTATATAAACATATGTATGTATGTACTCCTTCTTAACATAAGCTTCCCTTTCATAATTCATTAGAAAAAAAGAAAAATAATTTGAATTCGATTCCCTAAACGAAAATGATTAAAGGGTTATAAAAATAATTAACAAAAAACCCCATTTCACACCACTTTCCGTTTCTTGTTTATTATGAATGATCATGAAACATCTGGTATGTTATCCGAAATCTTCGACGGTCCATCGGGTCTAGCCGCGGCGGCTGCCACAACTTCCACCGAGTTATTAGACCAGGCTCTACTATCACCTCCACCGAGTCAGTTTAATGCAGGCTCAGCAGCTGCCATGCAACTTTTCTTGATGAATCCGCAGCCAAGTTCACCATCCTCGTCAACTTTTCTTCAATGTCCTGGAGGGTCTTTTGGTACGAGCACTGTACTAACTCCACCTCCATTTACTTGGGTTCCTGATAACGCTAACACTGTTTTAGAAAGTCAAGGCCTTTCACTATCTTTGTCATCATCTTTTCCACACTTGGAGATCAAAGATGGCGAGTTTCCGTATTACAACCAGCCTCATGTCGGGCTCGGATCGACAATGGGAATGATCAATGTGTTTAGAAACTCGAAGTATGTTAAAGCTGCTCAAGAATTGTTGGCAGAATTCTGTAGTGTTGGAAGAGGCCAGTTGAAGAAGAACAAGTTTGGTCGGAACAAAACCAACCCTTGTTCTAATCCTGGTGGTTCTTCTTCATTGACAAAGGATCTCCCTCCTTTATCACCAGCTGACAAAATTGAACACCAAAGAAGAAAGGTCAAGCTTTTAGCCATGCTTGATGAGGCACGTAATCTCCATCTCTTTCTTCTCAAATTGTCAAATCATATATCATTGTTTTCCAATGGCGTCCGGCAAGGGGAGCAGCATGAGCGACTTCTGAACGCCCCACCTTTTACCTTCATAACTTTTAATAATGGATATATGGTTTATTAATAAAATATTAAATTAATTATTCAAAGTAATAGAATATATTTTCGTTCTATAGAGGCAATTTTTTGAGTTTTCGATCAGGGCTACGAAAATGTCTGAAACAGCTCTGTTGATTTATGTTATTAACAACAAAGTAGTGAACTTGTTTATGGCTTGCAGGTGGAGAGGAGATACAAGCTTTACTGTGAACAAATGAAAATGGTGGTGGACTCATTGGATCTAGTGATGGGCAATGATGCAGCGGTGCCTTACACTGCTCTAGCTCAGAAGGCAATGTCAAGGCATTTTAGGAGTTTGAAGGATTCAATATCGGCACAATTGAAGCGCAGCTATGAGGTTCTGGGCGAGAAAGATGGAGTTGCCGGAATCTCGGGCATAACCAAAGGTGAGACACCGAGGCTAAGGATGCTAGAGCAAAGCTTAAGACAACAAAGAGGGTTGAATCAAATGTGTGGTAGTGTGATGGAACATGAACCTTGGAGGCCCCAAAGGGGCCTGCCTGAACGATCTGTCAACATCTTGAGGGCCTGGCTTTTCGAACATTTTCTCCATCCGTACGTTGATCTTATCTCACACTACACTACTGTAACTCTAGATCCACAATTTCTTAATGTGAAAACAAAGTGCTTAAAGACAAGCTGTTAAAGACAGTGTTCTTGGATGCTGTCTTGTCAGAAAAAGCAGTTGATTTCTTCTGATACATGTATATAATAGCTTTACTATGCCATTCACTGAAATTTGTTACAAAAGAACAGCCTTTCTCGACACTTTTCATACTCTTTCACTAACAGAACAAAAGAACAAATGTGCATGTAAATATTAATGAAAGATGTTGAAAGGAGTTGTCTTCTTCTGTACTTTCTTTCTCTGCAAAATTGCATGATCTTTTCTGCTCTTAGATTCTCAAAGCTCATGCAGCAGTACATAAAGATCAATCGTTTTATGGTCTTTTTTCCCAGGTACCCAAGTGATGCAGATAAGCATTTGTTGGCTCGACAGACTGGTCTTTCGAGAAATCAGGTTGGATCTTTCACTACTAAACAGAAAATTATAGAGAGAGATTTAGAAATCTATTGTAGCAAGCTTTTACTTTGTAGAATTAGAACTTTATGCTCGGACAGATACTGGATTTTATGTTAAGGGTTGAACTTAAATCATCGATAAACAATATATAATCTATATGGGAGTTTGAAATTTTCACGGGGTGCGATTGCCCCCTCCAACACCCATCGGTTCATCCCTGACTCTATGTTCAATCAAACAAGAAGGTTAGATGAGTTGCATTGATAGGGTCATTCAGTAGGGTAGAGTTGCTATTCACATTTTTTATTTGCATGAAAGCCAAAACATCTAATTCTGAAGAGAGACCCAATTCTTTTTGGAATTTTCTTAGGAAACATACATAATTGAGCAGAATATGATCAAGAAAATATATTTTCTTAGGAAACAAACATAATTGAGCACAATACGATCAAGAAAGATATAGCTAGCTGATGAGTAGGAACAAAAATATCATTCCTTTTCGGTGCCCTTTCTTTACCTAACACTAAAAAAAATCAAAATTTTAATTCCTAACCCTAAATTTTAAATCATAAACCATAAACCCTAAAAAATACACTCTACCTTAAACCCCAAACTTAAATTTTTAATATGAGACATAAAAAGGGCAAATGATTTGTATTCGACGAGTAGTCCTTATAATTATTGATTCAATATATATATATATATATATATATGGAATAATCATATATATATATATATATATGCAGGTTTCAAATTGGTTCATAATCATATATATATATATATGCAGGTTTCAAATTGGTTCATAAATGCTAGGGTTCGGCTGTGGAAACCTATGGTGGAAGAGATGTATCAACAAGAGACAAAGGAAGAAGAGGGAGATAATAATAATAACAGCAATAGTGTAAAAACATCGAATCCATCATTGACAGCAGCGTCAACAACGACCACACCAGCAGGCAAAACGTGCGAAATCGGTGCCACGGAAAACGACACTTCACTCATTGAAACCGACAGGCAACAATGCTTCTCATTCTCAGAAAACATAACAAAACAGTGCACTTCCCTAACTATAACTGCCACTGAGGTGGCGGCGCCACCACCCATTTCACAGCCTTTCGCCACCGCCAATGCTGGCGATGTTTCACTCACACTAGGGCTACGCCATGGGGAGAACATGTCTGATAATATTTCTTCGTATTCAACAGGTTTAGACTTTGGGGGCTGTTAGTTTCAATTTGCAAATGCATTTCCATAGAAACTTTCATTTTTCATATGAATTCTAGGATTCTGTAGTAGATTACTTTACTTCTTCATGTTGTTAAGGTTTTCTGCATATTTATATATATTTTTCCAGAATACCACGTAATATTAATGTTTTTGAGGGATCGAAAGATTGAAATATGACAAAAAAATTGCAGAGGACGACGGATAGTTCATCTGTTTTTATGCTATATACTAATAAATAATCTTTCTGTTTTTTTTACATTATGGTGCGATTACAGACAAACTGTTCGAATTCAAATTTTTTAAGAATAATATTCTTTTTATTAAAACCACTTAATGAATTCATAAAATCTTTATATTTTATAATCGAAATAATTATATTTAAACATATTTAAACTTATAACTTTGAAATTGGTAAAATAATGAAAAAATATCGAATGTAAACAAGAAAACACAGCTTTTCGGGTAGCAACCGATCAAAGATTGAGATAAGTTTGATATTGGAACCGTAACTTTTGGAATATAAACATAAAAACACGTACTTTTTCAGTGTTAGACGATACAGTAAAAAACTCACTGTAATTAGGAGTTTTTAGGAGGGAAGTTGTTATATTTGTTACCAGTGTAACCAGATTTTAGGAGGGAAATGTTATGTGCAGAACCTTCTAGGCCTTTTGGTTGTATATATGAGCTGATAATGAATAGAAAAAATGACACTATTCTCTTGTTATTTTAACGGCTTCACATTCAGATAATATTATTAGGAGAAACGATTATAAATTTTAAATATAAACTGCAAAATGTAAATAGAATATACTACAAAGTAATTATTTATTAATTAAATTTTGTGGACATTTGCGTCGTATACTATATGTTGTGCAGTGCACCCCCAACTAGACATAGCAAACTTGACTCAAAATCTGAGACTCGAACTAATTTACCCGACCCAAGACCCGATATAGATCAAACATAATGATTTAAATTTGACCTAAATCCGAATTAAAATCGAACTGAACCAAAATTAACCCGAATTTAGTTAAATCGAAAATCAACCCGAATTGAAATTAACTAAAACGAAAAATAACCGAAACCGAAAATAATCCGAACCGAAAGAAACTCAAACTGAAAATCAATCGAACCGAAAGCAACCCGAACCGAAAACAACTCGAATTTAATTTTCTCAAATATGTATGTTTTATTCTTATTTGGTATTATATTACTAGTTAACAACTACCTTTAGTAATGGTTTAATGGTTCAATATCGCTTTTTCTCCTTTAAAAGATCATCTTCGTATATTGACTCAAATAGAAAGTCGGCCGATCCGATCTTGACCTGACCCGAAAAGTAACTTATTCGATATTGACCCGACTCGAAAAGTCAACCGATCTGATATAGACCCGAACCGAAAAGTTAATTGATCCGATATAGACCTGAACCAAGAAGTTAACCGATTCGATATTGGCCTGACCCGATCCGAAATAACATAGACCCAAAATAAATCCGAATTAAACCCGATCCAACCTGAATCGAACCTAAATAAAAAATAACCCGAACCGAATATCAACGCGACTTGAAGTGACCCGACCCGAACACGATTCAAATGACCCGATTGTCACCTCTACCCAGCCCCATAATATTGTTAGAAGAAGCAATTATAAAATTTAAATATAAACGGTAAAATGTAAATAGAATATATTAAAAATAATTATTTATTTAAATTTTCAATGAGTTGCAAAGACCCAACCAGTTCAGACATTTATTGACATCTCACAAATCATGCTAGTGCACTCCAACCTGATGGGGGCAATCTCAATCCAAGTCTCATACTTGTTAATATCCTACCAATATGGGATATGTGGGTTTCTTATTTTTCTTATTCGTTACTCAACCGTTTTGAACATATTAAATACCGTTGTAAAGGTCTTGTGAAGTAAAATATGAACCTATAAATTTATCATTTGAATCTCTACCTTCACCCAAAAAATATGTCTCAAAGTTTTTAAATTATTGTATTTTTAAAACATTAATATTATTATTTCAATTTCAACTTTTAAGCAATGGTTTCTATGAAACAAGGTTGGTTTCTTGAGATCCAATACATATAATTTTTTGTTTTTTTCCCCTAAAAAATAGCAAATTAAACGAAAACTTAAATTCTAACACACCTTCGTCACAAACATGAGGTTGTAATAAAAATGAAAGACTATGCGGGGAACCTCGAAAACACGAATTCCAACTTCCACATCATGTGGCAGGCCTTCTAGATGGTCTACGTAAAAATTGCCCTCTCAAAAGGTATGTAGGATGTTCGAGTCAGAATTTTTATATAGTAGGTTTTAGATACGAGAATTTTTATATCATTATAATATAAATATTGTTGATTTAATATTCAAATAAATTAAGTGGGGCAAATTATAATATTTTTATGAAAAATTTTATATTAACTTTTAAAAAATCTCATTTAACTCTTTAAAAATTTCATATCACAATAAATTAAGTGGGATCAATTGACCCCCTTAAACCATATGCGACTCTGTCACTGGTGGATCCACTTGGTAGTCAGGGTAGACGTGTTCATTTTGAAACTATGTGTACGCCTATTTGTCAACAATAAAACCATTAACTCAAAAATTAGAATGATCTCGAATTAGATTTCAGCTATTGTCAAACTTAGGTCTCATTTAATTAAACTATCTGAATTTATAATCATTGTCCTCAAAGATGGATGTATAATTTTATAAACATTATCTAATTCATTTTCGAAATTATAATTTATAAGCCGTACGTTAAACATAAATCCCTAAAATAAACACTAAATCACAAAATAGATAAGATAAAAGAAAAACAATTAAGGGAAAAATAAAATGGCCTTAATATTGACTAGCGTAGGCTTCATTGGCCCAAGTTATTAGGGTTCAAAGCTGATTGAGGCTGAGGTCGTGGACTTATGTGGTGAGATGAAACATAAAGTAGACAACTTTGGTACCTAAATGCCCGGCATTTGAATAAGCAATGGACCCCCCCCCCCCCTTTTCTTTTACAGTAGTGCGATATTTAAATTTTCAATATAAATATTAAAATTTGAATTCAAACAAAATAAAAAATAAATACGCAATTTAACTACTTGATCAATTATAAAATCTCGAGAGCCCTTATTTTTAATTATTATTATACGATACATTGATTTACTTATAATCCTTAAATCTTTAAGTAAGATTTATTATACATAAATGCATTCAATTTATCCATTGTTAGTAAGTATTCTCATAAACCGCATTGGTTATGAATTGATCCAAATTCTAATAATAATTAAGTTCGATTTTGGTATAATTTTAATGGTCGAAGATTATTTGATTATTAAATATATTAAACATAGTAATTATCCAAATTCTTCTTTAAAGTTTTTTTAATCAAGTAATAAGTCTTATAAATATATAATAGGGTTTAGCAAATTATGAGAGAGGTGTAACCTTTATGGTATCTATGTTTGAGATGTGAGTTTTTAGGAAGAATGATAAAACACTTAATTAGAGAATTTCATGTATTTGAAGACTAGTTTATTCCCAGGTTCATAGAAACGAGATTTATTTCAGCATTAAGGTTTTTATTTTTTCTCATCAATGAAAGTAGACAACTGAGGTTAAATCTTGTCTTTTGTGTGTGATTTATTCTATGTTGATCTCACATCGATTACTTTTCAGTTTTCAAATTTCTAAAAATGGATTTGACATTTAAAAATATTAATTATCGATCTAACTTTCATTGCAGGAACTTGTCTTGCTAATATGATGAGTTTCATTAAAAAATAAAAAATTATGAAACTCGTCATACCTGCATGAGAAGTTTCTGTATTTTTTTTTCTAGTGGGTTTTTTATAAATATTTGTTATCGGCTTCCACTAAATAAATACACATAAAATTTGTCATACTAGCCAGACGAGTTTTTACAATGAATGTTAAATCGAGAATTAATATATTTAAGTGTCATATATATGCATAATATTTAAAAAAACTAAATATTTGAGTAAAAAGCCATTTTTTTAACATTTGGATCACTACGTTCGCATCCGTCAGTTTTGGGGACTAATTTGTCTTGGAAGGTTGTGGAATTTCAACATCGAGATGATGAAATAATAAATGATAAAATAGCTGTCTATAGAGGGTTTAGAGAATCTTCCCCATTTTTCCTACTAAAGTATGATTTCTCAGTTCCTTTTGCGTGGAAAATAACAAGTATTTGTTTTCCCCTTTTTTGGCTAATCGAAAAAACAATTTGTTCGATCAAAAAAAGAAGAAAACAATTTGTTGATGTCAGACGGATTCCGTCCTTAGACACTCGAACTTAGAGTTCATACATGTGGGAATGGACCGAAGTTGCTCGAGGGAGGATTGTCTTTTTAAAAATTTAAAATTTATAAAAAAATATTTAGTTATATATTTTTATTAAAAAAATATTTTTATTTTACTTAAAATTTTATAAATTTATATTTTTAAAATTTTATAAATTTGTCCCTTTAATATAAAATTTTGTATTCATCCTTGCATACATGCTATTAATAGGTTAGGTTCAGACACCCCCACATGCAAATGTTCATGTTTTGCTTTCTTGGCTCTTTGCTGTTTCACGTGAAGTGCTCACAGGATCCATTTTTGAAGGTTCGATCACTGTTATCTTCTGAAATGGAGTCTAAAAGAAACTTAACATTATAGGATCTTTATTTATAATAATAAAATTTAATCAAGTTAATAAAAAAATGTAGATATAAAAAGAACACAAATATATCTTAAAATACGGTGTATTTCAAAAAAATTCAATATCTCTACAAAACTCATATTTGCAAGATAGTTGTTTTCAAAAAAAAAAAAAAAATTGCAACATAGTTGCAGTAGTTACAGAAATCACAAAAATAATTATATTTTTACAAAATAATTCTCTCTTATAATTTGAAATACTAAATTATACTCTTTATTTTTAGAATCAAATATGGTCACCAAATTTATTTTAATAAATTATGTATTTTTATTATCTAAGAAAAAATAGTCTGCTACAACAATACAAAGACATAATAAAATGTCCTAAATAATGCCTCAAGCTATACAAAGTGAAGAATGAACAAATTTGTATATATCTACGACTACACCATTATATGCAAGGGTTTTATTATGATACACAGCCCATGTAAAATATTTTTACACAATTCTTCTATAAAATTTAAAATCAAAAATCTAACACCCTAGATTCTAAACCCTAAATCTTAAATTCTAAATCTTATAGCATAAACCCCTAAACTTTAAACCCTAAACTAAACTCCTAACCCCTAAATTTGAACAACACGTGTAAACTTTAATTTACATGGGCTATGTATCAAACTTTTTCTCTATATGAAATCTTAATCCTAACAACTTCTTTGATTAAGTTAAAAATATCAATTATAGAACGAAACCTATTCAAAAATTACCTCATGTTTCTGTCTTCCCAGATAAAATAGATAATAACACTCAAAAAGAGTTTGAGGATATAAAAAACAACGACTTTTCCTTCATAAAATAGATGGCCTAAATATTTTCCTCTTCTTAATCATTAGCTCATCTTTGTATGTTGAGCACGTGAACGTAATTACTGTAATGTCTATTAGCATCTATTTTTAATATTAAAAATAATGTCAAATTGATACTAAGTCTTGATTTAACTTTCATTGTTCCATTAACATTGAACTTAGGGGTGATAACGAGCCGAGCCGAGCTCAGAATTTTAGGCTTGAGCTCGGCTCGAAAACAATATTATTGGGCTCGGCTCTGGCTCGAAACTCATTAGGCTCGGCTAATGCTCGTCAGGTTCGACTCGAAATGGACTATTTTGCTATAACTTTTTTTTTCTAAAAGATAGAGCCTCGTTAAAAACTCCTTTCATAACTAATACTGAAACGAAATTCAATATCGATGAATGGGAAAAGAGTGCCCAATTTATTTTAGTTAATTTATTTTTAGTGAAATTTCCCCTAATTTATTTTATTGTTTTTATTTTGCTAAAGATATTACTTTTAGTGTATATGTATCATATATATATATATATAATATAATTATTCTGAGCCTGTTCACGAGCTTTTTGAGCCGAGCTTGAATAAGCTCAGCTCGGCTTGTTAAGGTCTCGAATCAAGCCCGAGCCGAGCCAATTCGAGCTCACTCGAGCCGAGCTTTAACCGAACCGAACCCGAATAGCTTGCGAGTCAGTCAGGCTCATTATCACCCCTACATTGAACCACAATTAAAATCCGCACACAATTCAACGGCAAATGGTTCGAATCTTGGTCACGCAGCTTGTTCCGAGGGCACAAGCTTAATGGGGCCGACTGCAATACCTATGTGAGGCAAGAAAGGCATGGTAGGGATCCTCTCCAGTAAAGCCGCCAAAGATTTTTACTATTTTTAACTTTGTCTCTTTCTATTATACAAATAATATTAGATTATTTGTCAAAAAAAATACAAAGAATATTAGATTCTTCATTTGATGTTGTCATTTTGTCCACATATTAATAAAACAAAAGAGAAAGGGAAAATGTGTGCACATATTTCTATGATATCCTATACATTTACCTATTCCACCATGTTCAATTATTTAAGTCTCATAATTGACAGTATTATTGGGAGCATTTACAACTAATATTGTTGTAAATTTTTTTATTTCAAAAAATATGATTTCTTTCAAAATATTTTCAACAATATTGTTGTTTACTGTTCAAATTAAAAAATTAAGGGATTACAATCGGTCTTTAAACAGTGTTTTATCAAAAAATAATAAAAAATTGACCAAAGGCATGGAGTTTACAATCCGACTTTGAACAGTAGCAATAAATCCCAGTGCCACGTGTTTTATCTTAGCATTACACCTCATGCCTTTGGTTGATTTTTTAATATTTTTTGGTAAAATATTGTTCAAAGACCGATTGTAATCTATTAATTTTCTGATTTGAACAGTAAACAACAATATCGTTAAAAATATTTTTAAAAAAATCATATTTTTTAAAACAAAAAGTTTACAAAAATGTTGTTGTAAATTCTCCGTATTAACTCTTAACAAAAATAACGGGATGATATAAAAAATATTTAAGTTTTACAGACAAGATGCGCGTCTTATCAAATTTGTTAAATTAGTAAATGTATTAAACCCCCAAATTTCAACATAGTAAGGAATAAAAACTAGAATTAAACTTTTGTGATATTATCGTGGTTTGGTTGCTATAATTAAAACTTATTTATTTTTATTCATCTTGTTAAAGAAAATTCTACTCCATGGTTTCGTAAGATATTTATTTTTTGCACGTTTTATTTTTATTTTTATTTTTAAGGTTAGATTTAACGTCGTTTCGACTGATTAAGATGACGCTTATTTATTTATCCTGTTGATTTTCTTTGTTTTGGACTCTCAGATTGGATTTAGATACACGATTTACGTTCGTAGATAGTTTTCTCATGACGCTCGGGTCTGATTTGCGGTTGTTGGTGATCTTTCAGTAGTTTAATCTCTTTTGTTGTTCGTTTGTTGATGCAATCAAATTTATTCGTATATATGTTTTGTTCGAGTCTCTTGCTTGAATTTTTTAATTTTTCTATGTATGATCCTTGTATGATCTCATTGGCTAATTTATTGTATCATTGATTATAAGAGAATGTTCAAATTATATATTTAGTTAACAATTATAATCATAAACCCTCGTTGTAATTCTAATTTTTTTAAAAATAAAACTAGCAGCTTTCTGTTTAAAAAATCCAATTGCAAGTGGCTTTCCGAACCCATCCTAATATACACATTAATTCTGCATTAGGATGAAAATTAAAATTTAGGGTAAAGTACACAAAAGGTCACTAAACTATCCCAGAAAATATAAAATGGTAATTAAATTTTTAAAAATTATATAATAGGCATTAAACTTTAGTTTTTATTACAAAATGATCACTGAGTTGCTAACTGTTGTTAACTCGGTGACATGATAGTTACAAAAATTTATATAACAACACATTTAATCCTCAATATTTATACGTTTAATCAATTTATACATCAATAATGAGGGTTAAATTAGGACTAAATTGATTGAATGTGTAAATATGAAGGACTAAATGTGTTATTATTCAAATTTCATAACTATACGTCACTCAATTAAAGACAGTTAACGGCTTTGTGACTATTTTATAACAAAAAGCTAAAGTTTAATACCCATTATGTAATTTTTGAAAGTTTGGTGATCATTTTATATTTTTTGGTATAGTTTAATGATTATTTGTGTACTTTACCTGAAATTTAATTGAACCGTATGTTATCCTCAAACATATAGAAAGAATTTAATTTATTTAATTTCACAATTCCATGCCAACATTGTTTCTTTCTTCTTCTTTTTCTTAACTAGATTCTTTTACCGTGCGATGTATGAATTGATTGTATATATTAATAAATATATATTAAAGTATAAGATTTATTTATTTTTATCAATAATCTCTAGATCAAGTGGTTAAAACTCTTAGTTGACACCCTCCCCTCTTCTCTAGGTTGTGAGTTTGAAACTCATTAGGAACAAACTCCCTCTCCCCTCCTCTAGATAAAAATTATTTAAAAAATTATTTATTTTTATAGATTATACATAAAATATGATAATGAAATTAAACCATAATAATTGAAAAATAAAATATTCAAAAATTAATAATTGATACCAATCCACTTGTGGGCATGGATTTTATATAAAACAATTTACATATTAATCTATATTGGAAGGTCAAAATTATGTTCGGGGTGTAAGGTTGCCCCTTCCAACAATGTCGTCTTCAAAGTTTGAACTTGCGTCCTCTCTTTGGGAGTGCAATATGTCATACCAATGCACTCAACACTGGTTGATTTTGAGTAATAAAAATTTTGATAAATTGAGATACTGGTGATTAAAGATTGCTACAATTTTTCTTTTAACTAATTACAGATAATTACAATAGTATCCAACAATATTATGTAATTATAAACAATTACGTCCAAATCTAATTATTTGATAGTTTTTTTATGAAGAATTATTTTATAGTTTTTCAAATTTACCCTAATGTGCTTTCATCAAAATTTCCCTATATGCTAAACTTTACCCTTAAAATTTCTTAAAATCTTGATTAACGGGTTGGTCCAAGTGATAAACAGTTAGATATTGCTTAAGTATGTCTCGAGTTCAATGCCTCGTGCATGCAGAAAATTTTTGCTGGGTACTCACCCACCAAAATCAGGTGTGCGATACAGTCGGTCCGAATTAATCATGACAAAGTTCTAAGAAACCGGGAAAACAACCAATATTTTTCCTAAAATCTTACTTTTTAGACACCAATAAAATAATGCCACATCATCAATCAATTTTAAAATTCACATCATCAATTTTTAAAATATTATTTAACATTCATCCATATCAAATTTTATTTCTCTATTAAATATTTGTATCCCTGTGCTCAGGGATGAATCTATATTGTGGTTTCTCAATTTTTTTGATATAATGGTATTTTAGGTCTCTTTTAATTTAAATATTAATCAAATAAGGTCTTTGCACATTCCAATTTTCAGATTTGAAAGCTTAATATACTTTTATTTCTCTCAATGTTTGATCCTAGCTTCGCCCCTGACTGGGCTTAGGTATAGGTGACAAATGAGTCGTTCCATTCGGATCATTTATAGTGTGACTACATTCGGTTTGGGTCTGTTTCGGTTTTAGTTCGGGTCTATGGTGATTCAGGTCGAGTTGAGCCAATATGAGATCAGTCAGTTTCAGTCGGCTTTATAAAGTCAACATATTTGATTTTTTAGTGACTTGTGCAGCAATTTACATCTCACATCTCATTTTTCTTTATTTCTTTTAATATCTTTTTCTTTATTTCGAGTTGCCTTTGGTTCGGGTTGCTTTTGGTTAGAGTGAAATCGGTTCGAGTCCATTTTGATTGAACTAAAATTTGAATCAATTTCGATTCGATTCGGTTTATTTCGGATTTCAAATTATCATGTTCGGGTCGATATAGGGTCTCAGATCAGATAAATCGGTTTGGATATTGGGTCAAGTTTACCAGGTCTAGGCTTAGGTGAGATGGTAGGAGCTCACCTACCTTAACCAATGGTTGAAAATTCTATCATTGTTCTGAACATGAGACAATTTTAAAACTTATAATTAGCCTCTACTCTTATATAGACTAGCAGAACAAGAAAAATAAATGGTTGGGCACGCTTCAGTGAAAACCTTAGAAAACAAATTTTGATATTCGATTGAAAATTGAAAAAACTAAAACCAAAATGATTATATGGTTCCTACCTTTTTGTTTTTTAAAAGTATTTTTAAAACAATTTAATTAAAAATAAATTGAGTTAAATTATAGACAATATTGAATATAAGAGTGAAATATTTTTTTAATATCTTTAAAAAATGCTGATGCGTGGTATTTAATTGATATCTAAAATCTAAAATTTTAAAGATAATTCTAATATACTGTCTTAATTAATTTTTTTATTAAATATGAAGAAATTATATTTTTATATTAAAATTTGAAATTATACAAAATAAAATAATATGAACATTCTTCGTCACTATCACCTGTAATTTAATGTTTTCTTAACGAGTTTTAAGAACAAAATTTAAAAGCGGTGATATACCAAGAAAAGATTCTGATTTATCTCATTCAATGGGGATGAACTAAAGGCCAAGGCGTTTGGTACAAATGTTTTTCTCAAGACTTTTTCTACATCCTCCATTATTTCCCTTTCCTCTCTCTTTCACTTTCATTATAAATTTTAAAATGATTTGTATCCACATGCAATACATAAGTTAATTGCATGTATAAATTTAATAATTTTAATGTTTTTCATTAAAATTTCGACTTTTTTTCCCTTAGATAATAAAAATTATAAATGTAATATTTGTTTGAAACTTGAGATATACAAGGTTTATTTTTAATATATATATATATATAAATTCAAGATATGTATGTCTTTTAAAGGAAATGACATAAATATTAATTATAAAAGAAATAGTTAAATAATATAGTAATAAAAATATAGTAACATTTTTAATTATATATCTTATACTAAAAGTTTTTATCAATTAAGAAATTGTTTTTAGGAGAACTCGTTGAGCGATGCAGGTGGATAAGAGAAGCTTTGTTATCCCTAGAAAATTTGGGTTTGAGTAGTTTGTTTGCACGACGTGTGCTTTTTTAAAAGGCTAAGAGTAAATAACATATAATATTATGTACTCACACCAGAATATAAAAATTAAAAAAATATTTTTATGAAAGAATTAATGGATTTCATTACGAGAATAATCTTTTCAATTGAGTTTACTCCATTTACAAAGTTAGAATTCAAACCCTAGATCTTGTTTAACACCTCATTTCTTTGGACAAAACTGGTAGTTAATAATTAATTAAATTTTTATTTACTCTATCACAGCCTTAATATTTTAACCTTAAAACCTTATTTACGTACCTAATCCCTATTTTTTTACCCACGTATAGTTGGTAATCGATTGAATTTTGAGTATATACTAAAATATATGATTTTCTTTCCGGTATTGTAGCTCAAGGGACTACATAAGACAGGTACAGAGGAGAACACACGTATACCGTGAGAAAGTGACACATCAAAGGAAAAGAAAATGATGAAGATGAGGGAATTAAAGCTGCTTTCAATGTACCACTGAAAAAGAAAACGATTTTACAAGTTTTCACACTCTACAACTGTAACAAGGTCTGCCTATATAAACATATTCAAGTACATTTTTAACATATCCTTCTCCTTCATAACTTATGGCAATGGCATATATAGTTGCTTATAACGAATAAATGATCATGAAGCAAAAGAGGATACTCAAATGGGAATAGCTTCACCAGATTTCGTCCCAACACCATCAAGTTCCAGTTCCATATATACAATAGCAATATGAACCCTACAAATTCCATGTACCAAGGTTACCACCACCAAGCAGCTACTGGCATCTTCAGATTCTCGAATGGCTACGAGCTAAGAGTCGGAGGTTTTGATCCTGTTTATGAAACATCAGGTATGTTATCCGAAATGTTCGATGCTCCTTCGGGTATAGCGGCCGTGGCCGCCGTCGCTTCCACCGAGTTATTAGAACAAGCTCTACCGCCCAATTATCAAGCACACAGGCCAGCAGGTGAATCAAAGAGCGAATTTAGACATCAGCAGTTACCGAGCATTAGTGCTGACACAGCAGCTGCCAGTGCCATGCAACTTTTCTTGATGAATCCGCAGCCAAGATCAGCATCTTCATCAACCTCTCTTCAAGGTCCTGGAGGGTCTTCTTTTGGTACAAGCACTGTACCTAACACTGTGCTTAGAAACTCAAAGTATGTTAAAGTTGCTCAAGAATTGTTGGAAGAGTTCTGTAGTGTTGGAAGAGGCAAGTTGAAGAAGAACAAGTTTGGTCGAAACAAAACCAACCCTAGTTCTAATCCCGGTGGTTGTTCTTCATTGACAAAGGATCTCCCTCCTTTATCACCATCTGACAGAATTGAACATCAAACAAGGAAGGTCAGACTTTTAGCCATGCTTGATGAGGCATGTAATCTCTCTCTCCCAGTCTTTTCTTGTTGTAATTCCCGGTTGTGTTGTACTTTTTTCCCTCACTTAAATTAGGGAGATTTTCAAGAGGCACCCAATTAGGTTTAGGCTTGTATGATTCATTCCTTAATAAATCATATTTTCGGAGCAAAAAACACAACAAAGCAGTGAACTTATTAATGGTTTGCAGGTGGAGAGGAGATACAAACTTTACTGTGAACAGATGAGGATGATGGTGAAGTCATTGGACCTAGTGATGGGCAATGGTGCAGCAGTGCCTTACACCGCACTAGCTCAGAAAGCAATGTCAAGGCATTTTAGGTGCTTGAAGGATTCGATATCGGCACAATTGAAGCGCAGCTATGAGGTTCTTGGTGAGAAAGATGGAACCGCCGGTGAGAAACGGAGGCTAAGGATGCCAGAGCAAAGCTTAAGACAACAAAGGGGCCTGTCTGAACGATCTGTCAACATCTTACGGGCCTGGCTTTTCCAACATTTTCTCCACCCGTACACTTCGCTTAACTCTTACATCTGCACTTTCTTAAACACAAGCTGTTATGAACAACGCAGTGTAAGACTGGTCTTTAATTTTGTTGTCAGGTACCCAAGCGACGCAGATAAGCATCTGTTGGCTCGACAGACTGGTCTTTCGAGAAATCAGGTCGGGTCTTTGACTAGTATTGTAGCAAGCTTTTTTTACTTTTGCAGAATTAGATTCGAACTTTATGTTCATTCAAAGCTCAAACGTGTTTTTATAATCACTGCTTTTTAGAAACCTGGTATGAGTGAATATGAGTTAAGTTACATTGGTGGGGTCATTTAGTAATTTAGTCCATACATTAATATTTAAAATGTAAAAAGAACAAAATAAATGAGTTTGTTCGTGAACATAAACGAACAGAACGCACATATGTCGTTTTCGCTCGTTTATTAAACGGACATAAAAAATTATTCATACTCGCCTATTTAACTTAATAAACGAACGTTATACGAACGGTTAATTAACAATTCGTCGAACGCTCTATTTATTTACACCTCTAGGTTGAATTGAAGAATATTGAACAAGTATCCTCAATTTTTTTGGTCCAATAACAATTTAGGTCCTTATAAATTTAAATATTAGACAAATTAAGTCTTGCCCCATAAATTTTGAGTTTAAATACGTAATAAGCCCTTAAGGTTTTGAAATTCAATATTTTAGCCCTTGCCAATATTTGATCTTGGCTCCGCCCTGCTTACATGAAAGCCAATATGCAGGTTTCAAATTGGTTCATAAATGCCAGGGTTCGGCTGTGGAAACCTATGGTGGAAGAGATGTATAAGCAAGAGACAAAGGAAGAAGATGGAGAAAGGAACCCAAATAATAGCAGCAATAATGCAGAAACATCGGCGCCTTCATTGACCGCAGCGGCTACCGTGGCAGCATCAACAACGACAACCGCCACGCCAGCGGGTAAAATGTGCGAAATCAGTGCCATGGAAAACGACCCTTCCCTCATTGAAATCAACAGGCAGTGCTTCCCATTCTCAGAAAACAAAACTAAACAGTGCAGTTCCCTAACTGCCACTGAGGCGGCGGCGCCACCCAATTCACAGCCTTTCACCACCACCAATGCTGGCGATTCACTCACTCTTGGGCTACGCCAAGCTGGGAACATGCCCGATAATTTGCAAATGCATTTCCTATAGAGACTTTCAGTTTTCATGCCAATTCTAGAATTCTATGGTAGACTGTTTTACTTCTGTATGTTGTTTTGGTTTTTGGCCTATTATATTTTTCCAGAATAACACGAAATAGTGATGTTTTTGTGAGATCCAAGGGTTGAAATATGAGGAGAATTGCTCTTATTTACAGATAATGAACATATATGTTCTTCTATTTTTGTTATTTCTACAATGATGAAGAAAAACACACACGGAAACATGCAACTTTTCGGGTAGCAACCCATCTATGATTGAAGTAAGTTTGATATGTATCACATGTGGGAAGGGTGAAAAAATTTTAGGTTCAATTTTTAGAAATAGATAACCATAAGTTTCAAATATGTATACTAAAATAAATACCGAAGCTGAGATCTAAATTGCGATTGCGACCGCATTTTCGGTCACAGTATTTTATTGTAGACTGTTATTTTTCGCAATAATAATTTTGAACGGTGTCTCTACAACTATATAGCGGTAGCGAACCACTGTTTGAATATTTGTATTGAAGATATTATTTTCTTAAAACAATATTTAATAATAACATTTTTAATGAATTGTTGAAATAATTTTGGAATTATTTGATTACTACATGTATAAATTTAACACTTACATGGTATAAAACCCATCTAATTTTACACTAATCGATGACCATTGAATGAGTGAAATTGATGGATGAGATTAAACACTTATTTTTTTCTCCTTAAAAATATCTTTATTTTCAACTTTTCATCCCTTCCATCCATTCTACCCATCCAATGACTATAAAATAGTATAAAATATTATGAGCTTCGCTTGCGGATTTTTGTTCTATAAAAATATTTATTAAATAATATTAAAAAAACTATCAATCAATTAGTTTAACGTGATGATACATACTAAATTCTTTAAATAATCTTAAATGTTTGAATCATTATATTCTGATTGGAATCTATTATATATATTTATATTGGAAGTGTTGTCCTCGTAACGAACATTTGTTGTATCATATCTAAATTAAGAAGTCAATGTAATAGACATCAACGATTATACAACAAAATAATATTAAAAAATATTAATAGTGAAATCAATATAAATCATTTACATTTTATTTTTTAAAATTATAAAAATAATTTCAAATTTATTAAATTAATATATGTTTCATTGTTATCATGATACATATCTTAATAAATTCGATCTATTTGTTTCTTGTTTTAATTTAAGTAAATAAATACTTTATCCAGTTTCAAAAAAAAGTAAATAAATACTTTTCCATTGATTTCTTTCCTGCTTTGATTCTATTTAGTATATTTAAAAAATGTTACATTGAACCCAACAAGTGGTTATAGTGCAAAAGTGGATGATATTCATCTTAGGAGAAATGAGTTCATTAGCTTTGACTGCAAAGTGCGCGCGCTTTGTCAAAGTGTTAAGAATATGTATGAACATATATTATTTTGTAATCACCTTTAGACTATTTTAAAAAATAATATTACATTGAGCAAACACATTTGGTCGGTTGGCCAAGCTGTTTATTTTTATTCTCTCATATCTCCTTAGGTTGTAAGTTCTAGACCTACTAAGAACACCCCTCTTGTTTCCCCTAAAGATCCCCTTCTCCTCTAGATAATATTATGATTAAAATTAAGATTAAGATTAATATTACATTTACTACTAATATAGAATATTTGTCCAATTCACAAAACTAGAATTTTTTATTATTTCAATTAAAGTCAATAATAATTGCTTATCAAATACTTTTAAATATTTTAACATGTATTTATATATGTCAAACAATGTATTAGGAAGACAGCTGTATAGGATAGTTAGTTTTAAACGTATAATAAACGGTTACTATTTCTTTATTTTAATCTTTATTTTACCCTTGTGTATATATAGGATAGATGTAAAACTATTAAGTCTAACTTTTGTAATCTGAAATCCCTAATAAAACAAATTCTCACAAATTCTCTTTGATGAAACCTTCGATTCTCACATCCTAACACAATGGTACTTTAACTATAACAATTAAATATGTATTACTAAATAAAAAAATTAAAGAGAAAAAAATTGAGCATCAATATTAAAAGTTCAATTATATGTATAGATAGGCTTTGAAAAAGGATCCACCTTGCTCCCCAAAACACTCGAGTTAAGCTCAAACTATATATATAAGATGTGATGGGATCTAGTTATACTATGTAAAATTCAACTAGTTTTATACTAATTCATGACCATTGGATGAGTGAAATGGATGAATAGGATAAGAAGTAGAATATGTGAAGATTATCACTTGGAAAAAAAGTAAGGAGTTAATCTCATCCATCAATTTCGCACATCTAATGACCATGAATTAGTGTAAAAATAGTTGAGTTTTACATAGTGTAAGTGAATCCTAACCCTATATATATGGATTATTATCCCATAAACATATGGTGATTTTTTTTGTTTTCACAAGCAATTTAATTTTAGGATTTATGGTTTTAGTTTAGGTTTAGAGTTTTGGGTTTTAGTGTAGGGGTTTAGAATTTATGGTTCATGGTTAGAATATAGGGTTTATGGTTAGGTTTTAGGGTAATATGGTTAGGGATTTAGATTGTAATCTATAAACCCTAAATTTTAACCCTAAACCTAAAATTCTATCAACAATCTATAAATTCAGAACCACTACACTTAAACCCTAAACTCAGACCATAAACAGAGTCTCTGAATCCTAAAAGTAAAGTTTGTTTACACAATCTCTTGTGCATGAAATATTTACCCTATATATATATAATATAGTAATCAAAATGCTTGAATTTAGTCCTACTCAAATTATTACTAATATTTTCAAAGTATTTGTTTATATATTATTAGATTTTACCTATATTTTATATAAAAATATTATAAAATTTTATTCAGCAAATGATCATAAGTGAGCGAAAATGATTTGTTTAAAAATATATTAATTTCGTTTTCGATTGTTAAATAGTAATTTTTTTTTACATTCTGTAATATTCATATCTCTTATACATTTTTGCAGACAACGTTGCTCAAGTTAGGGTTATCGAGAGAAATAAATCACCCTATGTCACCGAGACTGCTCATGGATTCTAATTGTTTTATTTAAACGTTATATAAAAATATGAAAAAGATAAAAGTATCATCAAAATGGTATCTCCGTTAATATTAAGAGTTAATTGCACCATACCCCTCAAACTATGACCTTCATTTTAAATTGGTTCTTAACTTTTAAACATTCCAATTTAATCCAGACTATTATCTTCATTCAAAATTGGTCCTCAAAATAGGGACCAATTTAGAATGAGAGCCATAGTTTAAGGATGAAATTAAAATGTTTAAAAGTTGGGACCAATTTAGAATGATGGTCATATTTTAGGAACGTGTGGTACAATTAATCTAACTTAATGGTATCCGATTAAGGATTAGATATCTCAAATTTCAACAATAAGATTTTGGATGAAAATTTGCAAACAGATGCAAAGATTTGGAATCAAGAGCAAGACTTTTTTTTATTAAGTAGAGATAATTACATTTTCACGGCAAATGTCGTAAATCAAATACATACAAGATGATACAACATAAACATCATTAACCACTCAACCAATTAATAGATCTCGAATCAAGAGCTCGAATACTATGTTGAACTGAGTTATGAATTATTTAAAGAGTTTTAATGTTGATTGATGGTGATTTAGAAAGAAAAGAGAGGAGCCCTCCACAAATGGGTGCATTAGTGTTTGTCAAAACGAAATAACTTGGAGAGATGCTTCCCCACCTAGAGAATGGCTACAAACAAAGATACTCATCGGATGCCAATTCAAGGACCGCCCGCAAAACACGTTACTTATGACCCAACCCCACAATCAATGGTTTGGTTACGTCGGTCAAGCTGTTGTTTTCTGAATTCCACCGTTTTCAAATCAAAACAGTATGGGAAGATGATGTCTTTGTTGGATTTGCTCAAACAAAATTATTCCTCAACAATTAGTGTATTAATAGGGAAATCAAATCGTGAAACACCGCGAAACTTAACATTATTTATTGGGGAGTCGTTTAATTTTTTTTTAATTTATGGAGGCCAACAATATAAATTATATATTTTTAGACGACTAGTGAGGTGCTATAAAGAAGGAAGGAGCCAGAGATTGAAGAGAGTTGAAGCAAAGGATAGGAACCAGGACAAGAACGCCATCGCCGCAGAAAACTGAAATCGCTACATAACTTTGACGGGCAATATGACGTGCCGGCATTCACCAACAGGCTCATAACGCTAGCAGTTGAGCAGGCCGCGGCGAGCGACAGAAATGACAAGGCCTGCAAAGCGATCAAACACCATGTTCCCATCAAGTTGTAGAGTAAAAAAAAAAAAGATAACATGATAGTCACGATTAGCCAAACAACACTTTGACAAGTTGATTTGAGTAGAATAATTACAACCATACAGAATCGATTAGCAGGCCAGACCCTACGAACCCTACAAAAAGAGAGAACCAATTCCTTTCAATTTAATTCATATGTTTATTCAATGAATGAATGAATAACATTTGCATACAAAGGTTGGTTTCATGTTGGAACAGCTAAAACAATGAACCCAACCTGTCCATTTCTTGATTCAATCATTTACTTCACAATGTTCTTTTACTGTTTAAATATTGTCCAACAAAACAACCTCCTGCCACTGTAACTTTTATCCTTTTTTTTCAAAAAAAAAAAATATATTTCTTTAAACTAAATTATTTGTTTAATTCCAACAGCATGGTAGAACAGCCTAGATCTGTGGATGTCCCGAATGCTCCATTTGTCCGGAGATCATTCTTAATAGGCTTATATCATAAATACATATTTAAAATGTACCATCCTTTTTATTTATGTATATCATATGTTTTTTTTGTTAAAATAAGTATTTAAAATATATTTTTTGTCAAAATAGGTATTTAAAGTATTTGATTCGTCAAAGTACCTAAAGTATATTTTTTTGTCAAAATTGATACCTGATGTATAGTTTAATAAATGCCACGTGTCAACTTTCAGAAACTTACATAAAAAATATAAACTTTAAGTACATATTTTGATCAAAAAATACTTTAAATACCTATTTTAACTAAAAAATATACTTTAGGTACTTATTTTAACTAAAAAATATTTTAAACACTTAAATAAAAAAGTTGATACACTTTAAGTACTTATTTGTAATATAAGCCTTCTTATTATATTAGAACATAAAGGCTTAAAATTGTTCAAACTATATTTTTAAAGTATTTAATTCTTTTTAATAAAAATAAATATTTAAAGTTGCAGTCCATTACATTTTAAGATCGATCCGTTAATTGTCATAAAATATTCTCATTCAATGAATGTTTAACAGCGATCCTTGGTTTTATTTTCTTTATTTTTTATTTTGATTCTAAAATTCCATTTTTTTCACAATAATCCTAAAAATCCATATTTCAAAACCCCCTAAAATCCGTATTTTTCTATAACAAAGACCATCATAGTCCATTCCCCCTTTCAACAGCATCTTTCCCCTCCATCAGAAACATGCAATTGGCCAGCCCCTTTCGTCCCATCCCCTCGTCGACAGATGCTCACCCCATTTTAGCAACTCATTTCACCCTATCGTCGAACGCTCAACCCCTAAAATCGAAATCCACCCCATCATCGGACGCTCAACCCACGTTTACACCACTGATCATCCTTTGTCTCGCACCAGTCACCGAAGGAGTGCCGATTCCGACAGTGTTAGATTGAATTTAGAGATTAGGGATTAAGAATTTGGGAGGAGAGGTTTAAGGGTTTTGTGAAAAATAGGAATTTTAGGAGTTATTTTAGAAATTAAAAAATTTAGATTATTTTTAAATAGAAAAGTTCAAGTAAATTTAAAATCATGCCCCATATTAATGATTGGGTAAGATTTTTTTAACAAAAGTTGACAGTTTAATGCTAAAATAATACTCTCTTCGTCCAATTTATTTTGTCCATTGTTAACTTTTCACACAGTTTTAGAAAGAAAAAGTTTGTGTAAGAATGTGTAATAAATATGATGTAAAATAATTGAAAACGACAATTTTATCCTTGAAAAGTTGAATTTTGTTTTGTTGGGAAACTAAAAAAAGGGTATAAAGAGAAATGTGCCTTATAAAAGTTGTTGATTTTTTCAATGAAACATTTTAAGTGGGACAATTTCAAAACACAAAAGAGACATATTGAGTGGGACAGAGGAGTAATAAAATAAAACATTAGACACCTAAATTACCAAAGAATGAAACATTAGGTACCTATCTTGACAAAAAAAAACTTTTGGCACCTAAACCAAAAAACATATAATGTTTCAATAATTATGTACGAAAATATTATATATTGACTCAAATTCTAATTGCTAATTAAGTTAGATTTTATTGTAATTTTGATGGTTGAAGGTTATTAGATAATTAAGTTTGGGCTTAAATATACATTTGACACATGAACTAGACACATTCTTCCAAGTTTGTACCTAAAGAAATTTTACTCCCAAAATAGTACCTGAAGTAAGTATCTTCTCCCAAGTTGGTACTTGAAGAATTTTTGCTCCCAAGTTGGTATTTAAACTAGGTACATTCTCCCAAGTTGATACCAAAACTAATACATTCTATCAATTTTGTCATAATTTAAAATAATTGAATAAATTTAATTCTCTATATTTAAAATTTCTATCAATTTACTCTTTGTTCTCCTCCTAGAAATGTTATATCTCACTTTCATGGTATAAAGGGGTTTAACAATGCATTGTTGTTTTATGATAAAATGTAATTATCTCATTGTTGTTTTGAACCATTAGGCTTGTTTGATTTGATAGTCCCGCAAAAAGCACTAAATTGATGAATTTTATAAAATATGAATGGTTAAATTTATTGAATTATTTTGAATTAAGACCAAATTGATAGAATGTAGAAGTTTTTGAGACTAGATATATATGTTTATAAAAGTAACAAAATAGTGGATGAAATTAAAGTTTGGGTACCAATTTGAGACCAAAAAATCTTTAGGTGTCAACTTGGTAATATTTAATTCGACTCTAATTTCATAAACTCGACTAAAAAAATCAAATAAAACTTCAATGATAAAATGATTCTCATCAACTCAATTTACTCAAATTTTTTCTACTCGATTCAACTCGGTCTAATACTTGCTCCTATAGCATATATAGTATATTGAAAATAGCAAAGGTGACATAATTTTCTTATATGCGGATGACATGCTCATATTTGACACGAGTTTGGAAAAAGTAAAGAACACATAAATCGGCCAAATTTTTTCCACTCGATTCTTATATGTAGATTTTTTTTTGACAAATCTTAATTTTAATCTCAATCCTACTTCGAGAAAAAAGAGAGGATTCTAGGGGAAGGAAAAGAGTGCTCTTAATAGGTCTAGAGCTCATGACTTAAGGCAATATGAAAGAACAAAAATGAACAGGTAGGTTAATCGGCCAAATGTGCTTGCTCGAATTATTTTTAAAAATAACTCGAGGAAGAGAACATTACATCTTTGTCTCAATCACGTTATATTGTAAAGGTAATTAAAAAGTATCTAATGCTGCTAGGAAAATTGATCCATTTCAATATGCAAGTAGTATTGGTTGTCTTGTGTACATAATGGTGTACAAGGCAAAATATTGTACTCTTAATGAACTCATAGCATAACTATGTGAGTGTGAAAGTGTACTCGTTTCTAGGAGTTCAAGTGCTTGACTCTAATCAAAAGAGGACACACTCACATGCCATCATAGTTCCTCGAATATAATTATGTGAAATATATTCGGTTAATCAAATGCAATAGTTGGTTTAAATCTTAGTCTACTATACAATTTCGATTTAATATAACATATTTTTACGAAGTGAAGTTTCAATCATAAAACACCTTGTAGCTGCCTTAAGCAAGCAGGCAGAGGCGATAAGAACCAATGACACATAGGGTTTTCAACCAACACACACTTGGCCATGTTGTCTGCTAGGTAATCCTATTCCCGAATAACGTTCCACCATAACCGACCATTGGTGGTTCATCACAGAAACCATATGTGAAACAAGAGAGAAAAGACCACGACCATCCTTAAAATTCTGAATATCCAAATAATCTGATTCAACCACAATTTTCTAATTCCAAGTGACCGCGCAGACAAAAATTAAGGCAAAAAACTCTGTATAGAAACTGCTATTCTTGTTTTTAGTCCGCTCAGTGCTCAATGGACTGGTTCATTAATGCAAAACGCAAGTAGTTGGGCTTCATTGTATCCTCAAAGTTTATTTGACAGGGAGCTTTTACCTTCTAAAGGCGATGGTCAAGATTCGAACCTAAACAGAATATGACAACATGAATATCCTTAATCACTTGACTAATTAATGGATCACAAATATAATGACTTGATACATGCACCAACATATTATCGAACCAAACGCTAAGGAGCATTACACGTGATGATCGATGAGAGATTTCGAATAGGTATGAATAGGTTAAACATGGGTTGATCAAAGCTATTATTTCAACATTACCGTCCGAGAGATCAAACAACGACACCCCTTAATCTCTCCTCATCTCTACAAGACATCTCGGTTGGCCTTGTTGCCTAATGCAGGGGATGGAATCTATACACAACTATAAAACACGGACATTTCGGACATAGGAGTGTTTAAAAGATGTAGAGAGTTTGGTAATTTGGTGAGTAACCCAATTTCGATGCGTAATACTTCTATTAAGAGACATATGTTCGATATAGGCACGCTTCTTACACAGTAAAAATACTTATCGGACATGGAAAAACATGTTGAACATGATAAAAACATTGTTACAAGAAGCCAATTTACAAAATATTATAAGCTCAGTGTGCTTCTCATCGGATTACAGGAAACTCTAGCAAACACGAGGCATTAATCACTCTATGAGTCAAGCTGTGCGTACCAGATACCTGTTATCTTCACATCCTTTGGAGTCTTGGCTCCCAAGTCAGTGTCCGATGGCTGAAGGCTCTCAAACACACGGATCACTTCACCCGTCTCGGGCTTGCTTTTCGTAACACTCAATGAGATTTTCCCCGATGAACTGGCGGCACTCTTGTTGTTCTCCTTAGCTAGCTCTTCCTCATCTCCTCTCCCTCCCGCAGGCAAGGCGACGGCGTTGTCATAACCGGTTGAACCGCCCCTTCCTTTTGGGTCCAAGAAAGACGAACCACGATAGGACGGTACGAGGAAGTCTCCGCTGAAGCTCTCCGGTTTGCCTGATGCAACCAGTTGCTTGATGGTGAAAAGGAATGGCACACGCTCCCCACCAGGGAGCTGAACTGTTACAGCAGCGTAATCGATTCCATCTTTCTCCTCGAATTTGACAGTGCCATCGGTAGACACTTCGAAAGGGCCCTCGATTTCGTCGAGGGTGTAGGTTAAACGGGTCATCAGCTTGGTGTTCTGGAATTCTGGAGGGGCATTCTTGCTAACACCCTCAGCTTTGACAGTGAAAGAAGTGGGTTCTAAGCAAAATTTCTTGGCATATTATTTGCCGGGTTTGAAGGCGAACGAGTCGACACCGCCGTCGATGGTGGGGCACTGGTAAGCAGTTCCAGTTCCCTTGACTTCCATGTATGTTTTGCTTTGGATTTCATCATAGGTTAGCCTCTTTGGAACTCCTTCAGCACTTGCTCCCTTCAAAAACAAGGATTCTAATTACCACCAGACAACATTGTAAATTTGACATAGATTTCCAACCTATTAATAATAACTTGGAAACTAACATCACATACGTATGTTCATGAATGTGTCTAACATAAATATCGAATTCGGATATTAAAAAACCAAAATTGCAGAGCTCTATAACTGATTCTTTACTGACAAAACGAATTAAATCGAAAACCGAAACCAAATGAAATTAAAAGGCACTCTACCGAGACAATGAGAGCAGAAGTAGCAAGAGCAAAACCAGCAATCTTGGAAGCATCAACACACTTTTGAGCCAAGTCTTTAAAGTCAGTTTGCAAAGAGCAAGTCAGCCTAGCACCGGCAGGCTCCAAACCAAAGGCCTTAGAAACGCTGGGGGAGGACCTGAGCTGCAGCACGCCAGTCCTAGAGGGCACACCGACCTTGGCCGGTTGCATGAAGGCTGCTGATGCTTGTAGTGAGGCTGCCATGGTTCAAATTTTTGCAGGAAAACAAAAACCTTTTTCTGTATATGTGTGGAGAAACTTATATGTGGGAAATATTTGGGTGTAAGATAAGGGGTGATCCTATTGGTGCAACATATGTAGTGGCTCTGGTTTCGAAGATAGTGTGGGTTCCACAGGGGATGATGTGGAGGAAGTCGTGATTCGTAGTGCTTTAGCGGCCATGTGAATTTTGCTTGGTTGTCCTTACTCATACTCGTCTGTTAACAAAAATCGTATTTAACCAATCAAACTGTTAATACTTAATAGCGTTGACAGTGACACGACAAACGAGACTCATATAATGATGATATTTTTCGTCCAGATAGTGCGATTTAATTGGTTATTCATTGTGATGCTTTTCTGTGTTGATAGTTGTCCCACAAAAATTCATTATGATGTTTTTTTTTGTAAGAGGGATCGAGATAAAATTAAAAATTATAGACGGGTCAAAGTTAAAAAATATTTTAAACGGGATTAGATTATATAATTAATCTTTATGAGGGACCCAAAGTACAATATTTTTATTTAATTAAATGGTTAAAAGGTTTATATGAAAATTTTAATATTAGTTAAGGACTAAAAATGAAAACTAAATTCTATTTCAGTTACAATTGGATAACCTAAAACTTTTAACGTCGTTGACGATAAAACTTAATTTGAGTTACGGAATAAAACGTTAGGCATTAAGTAGCCCGAAAAAAATGTCAGGCACCAAACTGAAAAAAATATATAAGTTGGGTACCTTTTTGACTGTTAAGCCTTAAAAAATCTTAGCCTTAATCAACGAGTTAATCCAAGTGGTAAGCAATTTGGTATCGCTTAAACAGATATCGAGTTCAAAGTATAATACAAAAAAATTCTGCTGTAAAACTCATTCACTAAAATTAAGTGTACGATAACTTTAAAAATCAAAAGCGCAACAAAAGAAAATCGTAACCTTACTTCTTTTTCTTCCACCGTTCATTTTTTATATATTTACATCACCAGTTTTAAACTAGTCATCGACAGCTAAATTTTCCTTCTCTTTTATCTTCTCTTTCTCTTCAGGCTTTCCTATATTTTCTTTTTTGTATTGAATATGTGAACTACATTATTTTATTTCATTAAATCAGTTTTTCCTTGTAGAAAAATTATAGGCAAATTTTGACATTCAACTTTGAGAGAACTAACTATAAAATTAAATAATTTTAAAAATTCTAAGAGTTCCTAAGATAAATTTTAATATTTTTTGGGAATCATTATATATACAAAGAGAAATTTTTAAAATTTTGAAAGGTCTTAAAACAAAATTCTTAAATTTTGGAGAGTCATTATATACATATATAAAGAAATTTTTAAAATTTTAGAAGATTACAAAGCATTTTTTTCTAAATGTTGGGGAACCAAAACTCCCATTGGCTCCACAGAAAATCTACCTATGTGTCAAATTATAAATATTTTTGTTTGTCTTTATAACACATTTTCTATTTGCTCTTATAGCACATTTTTTTTCAGGGTTAAATTCATCGTCATCTTTACAGTTGACTAATATTTATATGATTATCTTGTTAATTATTATTGTTTTGGCTCCCTTGGCTCCACAGAGGATCCGCCTCTAAGGAAAATGATAAATATTTTTGTTTGTCTTTATAAAATGCTTTTTGTCTACTTTTTGTAGTACGTCTTTTTTTTTCAAGGTTAAATTTATCGTCATCTCTCCAGTTGACTGATATTTATTTGATTACGTTGTTAATTATCATTGCTTTGGATCCTTGGTTGAATCTTTCATATTAATAGGTGCTCGTAATCAATAACCTAATTGATAATATATAACTTGAAACGATGATCAAATTATTAGACCATTATCCGGTTTAAATCGCTAAATCATTGGTTCAATAATTAAGAATAATTTTCAAATCATTACTATATGGACTAAAATCCTATGTCCCTTTTGAGTGTTCATTTCTATGCTTCAACACTAAAAATTAAATTCTAATCTTTAAACATAATTCTAAATCTTAAACCATAAACTTCAAACCCTAAAAAATATAATGTATCTCTAATTCCCTACACCATAACTCTAAACTCTAACTTTAAACCTAAGCCTTAAACCTATTTTTTTAATATAAGGGCATAAAAAATAACACCAAAAAGGACATGACATTTTTATTCTTAATAAATTACGTTTTTTATCACGCAATTTTTGACTTTATTCATATTTTGGTTACTTAACTTTTAAAAAAATTAATTTCATCGCTCAAATTGAATTTTCACCCCTTTTGCCGCCTGTCATCCCTGCTTTGTTATCTAATATCAAACCAAACATTAATCAAACACACACTTATATAGACAGACCCAAAATACCGACTCCAAAAAGCAAATTACAATTTACTTGGATAGGGAGGGGATATTGGAGTTTTGAGATATATCGATTTATGGGATATAGATTATTTTATGTAATTTTACTCTTTGTTATTTCTAAATTTTATAGTAGAGTATTATTTTTTTATCTGTGGAGATAAATAAGATTAAATTACGATAAATTTTGTCTTTTTTATGTGTTTTATTTTTTTTTGTTGATCTCTCATTTTTTACTTATACTCTCCTAACAATTGGTATTAAAGTTATGGTTTGAGTTGTTCAATTTTAAAAGAATTTGTTATTTTGGATTTTATTAGCAATATTGGAGACATGCAGGAGGAGTCTTAGTGCAACGACTTTTCAATTGTAGGATGAATAATTTCGAATCGGTCCGACGATGTTTCAACAAATATTATGTAAGAATGTAATTTATTCTATAAGTTAACGCTTCAACAGACATTTGACTTACGTAAGAAGTGGAGTTGTTTAAAACTTAGAGACCATTGCCCTGCTGGAATTTGTGTCAAGGTGAATATTGTTACATATTGATTCAAATTCCAGTTGATAATTTAATTAAATTTTATTGCAATTCTAATGGTTGAATATTAGTTGACATTTAGGTTTACTTAATAAGTAATTTTTTAAATTAAGATTTTTGGTGACCAAGTACTTGACTTTATTAATATAGATAAAGTTCTAATCTTTACAATTACGAGAGAATTATTTTAGAGATATGTGATTTTTTTGACTCTGTAACTTTTGGGGTGTCAGTTGTAGAGATGTTGGAAGAGTTTTTTTAATACACCGGTATATATACTGAGCTATGAGATACATAAAATTCTATGATTTTATACTCTTTGTGATTTTTACGTTTATATTGGATACTTGTTTCACTCATCTGCGAAAGTAGACAACAAAGAACTATGTTAAACCTTATTTCTTATGCTTTTTTTTTATATTCAGTGATGGTTCTGAACATGCACAATTTGAACTGCCGATAATTTGATTTTTTAAAGAAAAGTTTTAAATGAGTTAATTTAAATGTTATTATATTTTATAATATCATAAAAAATTAATATAGGGTTTTGTTCTGATTCGATATTTAAATAGTATATCGACAATTGAGTTCATTATTTAAATTAATGATTTATTTTGGAGTTGTATAATTGATTTGTGCCTTTAGGCCTAGTATTTCAAGCAATTGTAATGATTGATGGTTGTTTATGAATTTCATCTCCTATAACTCGAATATATATCAATTTTCGGGCTCGTTGTTATATGTTATTTTTAAATGAGTATGAGGTTAAACATTTTTAAATTTTTTCTTTCAATGTAACAAAGGACGAAAAAAAATATTGTGTCATAAAAAAATAAAACTTGCAATTTTTTATTCCCAAGATTAGACATTTTTCTTTTGGTTCGTCCATTAAAGCGGTAGGTGAGTTGCATTCGAAACATCGTAAGACAGCATTAGACGAAGTTATATTTAATTTTTAGTAATGTTATAAAGTGATTTTCACAACAGCTCTTTTGCATGCTTACTATCACGCCTGAAAAGAGGTGGAGATATTAATTTCACGTCAAAAAGAAAAAAAGACGTCTTGAGATATATAAGTGATAACGACGCACATCTTATCAGACATATATTGAAGCGACCCTTTAGTTATCGAATTTCGCGCCGAGCATTTTATGAGTGCAATAGATAAGTACGGTAGACAGAATGAACAACTATAACAATAGCTCATTATAAGTGTAGTTGAGTCACCTACACATAAGGTGGGGCGAATGAAACTGTAAATATAATGACTTGGTAGGTACGCGCCTTAATACCTTGTCCGATTGATCTATATCCTGTTCGACGTACCACACCGACAATATCAAACCAAACGCTAAGGAGTGTTACGCGTGATGATCTATGAGAGTTTTCGATAACGTACAAATAGGTTAAACATGGGTTGATCAAAGCTGTTATTTTCAACATTACCGTCCGAGAGATTAAACTCCCACTCTCCTTAGTCTCGTTTCATCTCTACAAGAAATGTGGAGCACTAGACATCTCGGTTGGCCTTGTTACCTAACGCAGGGGATGGAATCTATGCACAGCTATGAATCACGGACACTTCTGACATAAAATCTTGCGTCTGTTCCTAGATATAGACACGCTTCTTACACGGTAAAATACTTATCGCCCAAGGAATAGCATGTTGAACATGATAAAAACATTATTAGACGAAGCCAATATACAAAAGATAATAAGCTCAGTGTGCTTCTTATTGGATTACAGGAAATTCTAGCGAACACGAGGCCTTAAATTGTACAAAGAATGAGCACATTCATAATCACTCTACGAGTCAAGCTGAGCATACCAGATGCCAGTGATCTTCACATCCTTTGGAGTCTTGGCTCCCAAATCTGTGTCCGATGGCTGAAGGCTCTCAAACACACCAATCACTTCGCCCGTCTCGGGCTTGCTTTTCGTAACACTCAATGTGATTTTGCCCGACGAACTCGCGGCACTCTTGTTGTTCTCTTTAGCTAGCTCTTCCTCATCTCCTCTCCCTTCGGCGGGCAAGGCGACGGCGTTGTCATAACCGGTTGAACCACCCCTTCCTTTTGGGTCCAAGAAAGACGAACCACGATAGGACGGTACGAGGAAGTCTCCGCTGAAGCTCTCGGGTTTGCCTGATGCAACCAGTTGCTTGATGGTGAAAAGGAATGGCACACGTTCCCCACCAGGGAGCTGAACTGTAACAGCAGCGTAATCGATTCCATCTTTCTCCTCGAATTTGACAGTGCCATCGGTAGACACTTCGAAAGGGCCCTCGATTTCATCGAGGGTGTAGGTTAAACGGGTCATCAGCTTGGTGTTCTGGAACTCTGGAGGGGCATTCCTCAGCTTTGACAGTGAAAGAAGTGGGTTCTAAGCAAAATTTCTTGGCATAGTATTTGCCGGGTTTGAAGGCAAATGAGTCGACACCGCCGTCGATGGTGGGGCACTGGTTAGCAGTTCCAGTTCCCTTGACTTCCATGTATGTTTTGCTTTGGATTTCATCATAGGTTAGCCTCTTTGGAACTCCTTCAGCACTTGCACCCTTCAAGAACAAGGATTCTAATTACCACCATAGAACAGTGAAAATTTGACATAGATTTCAACCTATTAATAATATAAGTTAATAACTTGGAAACTCACATTACATATGTTCATGAATGTGTCTTAACATAAATATCGAATTCGAATATTTCAAAAACCAAAATTGCAAAGCTCTATAACAAGTTTTTTACTGACAAAACGAAGTAAATCGAAAACCAAAATCAAATGAAAGCAAAAGGCACTCTACCGAGACAACGAGAGCAGAAGTAGCAAGAGCGAAACCAGCAATCTTGGTAGCATCAGCCCACTTTTGAGCCAAGTCTTTAAAGTCAGTTTGCAAAGAGCAAGTCAGCCTAGAACTAACAGGCTCGAGACCAAAGGCCTTAGAAACGCTGGGGGAGGACCTGAGCTGCAGCATGCCAGTCGTAGACGGCACGCCGACCTTGGCCGGTTGCATGAGGATTGCTGCCGCTTGTAGTGAGGCTGCCATGGTTCAATTCTTTTGCAAAGAAAGAAACTACCCTTTTTTCTGTATTTGCGTGGCAGTTGTTTTGATGTAAGATAAGCGGATAGGATCTGGATATTTCTTGTGCTGTTCTGAAGAAACTTACATTTGTGGTGTTAGATAAAGGGACAGGATAAGGGAAGATCCTATTGGTGCAGTAAATGTAGTGGCTCTGGTTTCCAAGATAGTGTGGGTTCCATAAGGGGATGATGTGGAGGAATTCGTGATTCGTAGGCCATGTGAATTTTGGTTGGTTGTCCTTACTCACTGTTTAATGTCAGCTCGTGGCTGAACTGGGCAAAATCCAAATCACACAATTCACTTTAGTGTTTGGTAATTTCATTTGATAATTTTTTATACTCCATAATTTAAGTTGAATTTTATAAATTCGATCAATAACTAAAATATTGCATTAAATTTTAAAACTAGTATAAGTTTTCATCAATAAACTTTCAAGAATAGAATTTAAAGAATTATGTTTGGTGTTCTATTTATGTTTCACTCTAAAAAGTTATGTTTAAGATTTAAAATTAAAATTTATGGTTATAATTTAAAGAATTTAGGGCATAATGTATTTTTTAGGGTTTATGGTATAAAAGAAAACACCGAAAATGACATAGATTTTAGTTCTACTTTCAATATTATGAAAACCACGACATCAACCTAACTTCTGCTGTATTGGATGGATTTCTATGTATAAAAATTTAGGGGTAAAAGTATACCCGAGATCATTTAATTATAAATTTAGTAATAAACATGTCACTATTTTTCTAAAAGTAATAATTCAACCATTGAATTATAGGTTTATAAATAAATATATCACTTTTATTCTAAAAGTAATAATTCAATCACTCAATTATAAGTTTAAGAACAACATGTCATTTAATTAAAATTTTGTGACAAAGTTGTCATCTTGTTGTTAAAATTAGAACAACAACTTGGTATAATAACAATTTTAGCCCCTAAAACTTCTTCATTCTATTAATTTGATCATAATTTGAAATAATTCAATAAATTTAACCCTTTATATTTAAAAAAATCCGACATTGCATCATCTTGACACTGACACACCCTCTGATCGCTTACCACACTTCATGCTATTGTCCATCAGTTTGATAACCAACAGATGTGATAACTCAACAAACACAGCTACTTCACTATTAGACAGTTGACAGACTAATGAAATAGACTCATTATGAACTTAATGTCGTATGCTAGTAGATAGATTCACTTCACTAATGGAAATTTTAAATATGAAGGGTCAAGTTTATTGACATATTCTGAATTAGGTCTAAATTAGTAAAATGCATAAGTTTCGAAGACTAAAATTATTATTATACTAAGTCCTTGTTTATGACAGAGTGACATGTTTGTCATAGAATTTTAATTGATTGACTTGTTTGTTTCTAAACCTATAATTGATTGAGAGAATTGTTACTTTTAGAAAAAAAAACGACATGTTTATCCCAAAACCTATAATTAAATGACATGTGGTGTAATTTACCCTTGACAATAAGAACTAATAAAAATGACAAAGTTCAAGAGCCTATCTAGTACATCCGAAAAAAAAAATAAAGCAAGAACAGAGTTCTCTTTTGGTTCCATGTATTTGTGAAGAAAGTTTCACATGGAACTTTGATCAATTTCACAATTTGATCCTTCAATTCTAATCATTACTTTGATCAAAGATGAGTACAAAGGTTAGTAATTTGGTGAGTATCTTTATTTTGATACATAATACTTCTATTGCAAGCGTTGTTCAAGTGTCGAACATATGTTCAATATAGACACGATTCTTACACGGCAAAATACTTGTCCAAAACGGAAAGACATGTCCGACATAATTAAAAACGTTACTAGAAGAAGCCAATATACAAAACATAACAATCCCATTGTGCTTCTCATTGGATTACAGGAAATTTTAGCAAACATGGGACCTCAAATTACATTCATAATCATTCTATGAGTCGAGCTGAGCATACCAGATTCCAGTGATCTTCACATCCTTTGGAGTCTTGGCTCCCAAGTCAGTGTCAGATGGCTGAAGGCTCTCAAACACACCGATCACTTCACCCGTCTCGGGTTTGCTTTTCGTAACACTCAATGTGATTTTCCCTGATGAACTCGCGGCACTCTTGTTGTTCTCCTTAGCTAGCTCTTCCTCATCTCCTCTCCCTCCCGCAGGCAAGGCGACGGCGTTGTCGTAACCAGTTGAACCACCCCTTCCTTTTGGGTCCAAGAAAGACGAACCACGGTAGGACGGGACAAGGAAGTCTCCACTGAAGCTCTCGGGTTTGCCTGATGCAACAAGTTGCTTGATGGTGAAAAGGAATGGCACACGTTCCCCACCAGGGAGCTGAACTGTAACAGCAGCATAGTCTATTCCATCTTTCTCCTCGAATTTGACAGTGCCATCGGTAGACACTTCGAAAGGGCCCTCGATTTCGTCGAGTGTGTAGGTTAAACGGGTCATCAGCTTGGTGTTCTGGAACTCTGGAGGGGCATTCTTGCTAACACCCTCGGCTTTGACAGTGAAAGAAGTGGGTTCTAAGCAAAATTTCTTGGCATAGTATTTGCCTGGTTTGAAGGCGAATGAGTCTACACCACCGTCGATGGTGGGGCACTGGTTAGCAGTTCCAGTTCCCTTGACTTCCATGTATGTTTTGCTTTGGATTTCATCATAGGTTAGCCTCTTTGGAACTCCTTCAGCACTTGCTCCCTTCAAAAACAAGGGTTCTAATTATCCCTAGTGTACATCCAAAATTTGTCATAGAATTAAGCTTACAATTAATAATAACATATAATTCTTGGATTCAAATGCGAGAATCAAATATATGTTTCACATAAGTATATTCAATTTTTTCCCAAATTTATTCATTTATTTTGCATATATTAGGAGGGTCTTTCAAGAGAGTATATATCTCATAAGGTATACCTATGTCCACATAGAATTAAGCTTAGCCAGAGGTGATCATTCTTGTAAGGTTCACATGCTAAATAATTGATCAATTCATTTGTTTAAATATGAAATAAACCGAAAACCGAAACGAACCAAAAGTAAAAAGCACTATACCGAGACAACAAGGGCAGAAGTAGCAAGAGCGAAACCAGCAATCTTGGTAGCATCAACACACTTTTTAGCCAAGTCTTTAAAGTCAGTTTGCAAAGAGCAAGTCAGCCTAGCACCAGCAGACTCCAAACCAAAGGCCTTATAAACGCTGGGGGAGGGCCTGAGCTGCAGCACGCTAGTCCTAGATGGAACACCGACCTTGACCGGTTGCATCAGGGTTGCTGCTGCTTGTAGCGAGGCTGCCATTGTTCCAATTTTTGCAGGAAAAAAAAACCCTTTTTTCTGTATTTGTGTGGAGAAACTTATATGTGGGAAATATTTGGGTGTAAGATAAGGGGATAGGATAAGGGAAGATCCTATTGGTGGAAATGAAATACAGAGAGCAACGTAAATGGGATAAAACATACTGTTGGTTCGTAAGGAGATGATGCGGAGAAAGTGGAGATTTCTAAGGCTTTTGGGCCATATAAATTTTGGTTGGATGTCATTACTTCCATGGAGGGTCACTGTTTCCTGTCAGCTCATCGCTGAACTGAGCAAAACCCAAATCACTATATTCGTTTTATACCTGTTTTGCATTGTTAGAAACTAGTTTAAGACATGTAATTTTTCATGTTAAAACTCTTTTTTAATTTAGTTTTAAAAAAATAATTTTTAAAAGTTAAAATTTTTAGTTTTTAGTTTTTTTAAAAGTATTTTTAATTAAAATTATTCATATATTCTTGTTTATATCATCTATCCTTTTATATTTTCGAAAAGAATATCCAAAATAGACATTTTATCTATTTAAAAACACTTTTTGACAATAATACCAAATACTCTTATTTTAAACTAAACAATCTAAAATTACTTTTCAAAATCATTTTTCCACCGCAGTTTTCAAAAGCAATGCCTCCCTTAGAGTTGATAATTTCACATGGAAAAAATTAAAAATCAGTAACCTATTTTTTTTTGTTTCCGTCCTGATTCTTCAAGTTTTGTCTTGAACAATCCGAATTGATCCACGTCGTACACTTGCCTTTGGTTGATGAATCTCCTAGAAGATTTTCTATATATATATATATAACCTCAAGCTCGAGACACACTTAAGCGATATCAAGTTACTTGCCACTTGGACCAACCTCGTCGATAGTAACTTGATTTTTCATTAGGTTCAATTATGATAAACTAATTCCATTAGTTTAGATGATAAATATTAAATTCAGATATAATGTGGAATATGTTTGATTTTAAAAATATGTGTTTATCTTTTAGGGTAAAGTACACAAATGGTCACTAAGCTATCTCTAAAAATACAAAATGGTCATCAAACTTTCAAATGTTACATAATGGGCATTAAACTTTAGTTTTTGTTACAAAATGGTCACTGAGTCGTTAACTGTCGTTAATTGGGTGACGTGACAATTATAGACATTTAAATAATATAATATTTTATCATCCATATTGACACATTTAATCAATTTATTCCTAATTTAACCTTCGTTATTGATGTTAAATTGACTGAATGTGTAAATATTAAGGATTAAATATGTTATTATACAAATTTTGTAACTGCCACGTCTCCCTTAACGACAATTAATGGTCTAGTGACCACTTCGTAATAAAAACTAAAGTTTAATGACCATTATGTAATTTTTAAAAGTTTGGTCACCATTTTGTATTTTTAAAGATAATTATGTGACCATTTGTGTACTTTACCTTGTCTTTTACATGGATAGTTTAAATCCTCTTAAATTTTAATGGCATGGTCTATATTTTAACATATCAAAATCAAACTATGCATATAATTTGTGCACACATGATTAACATTTTGTCCATGTTTTTTTAACTATGTTGAACGTGAGATTTAATTTGACATCTAATGCTCACATTTACGGTTAGATTGATAGAAGGACCTAACTGATTTAAAGTTTCTATTTCTTTTAGCATTTTTGATTCGTTCACAAGATAATATATGTTTATTTTTAACACTTAATAAACTCAAACATGCGTTACGGACAAAATTACTCAAATTCAAGTCTCATGATCTACTTCTTAAATAAATAGATTTAAAATTAAATTATTAAAAAAATATTCACTTTCGAAATGTATATATGGACTAAATTACTTTGTTTTTAGTATGATTTGTTGAATTTATAAATTGATAGGAACCTCAAAGGTACTTGAACTTAAATTTTCAGTTGAACTAAATATATATTTAAAATTTTAGGCTAAAATTTTATATAATTTTATATAAAATACACGACATGAGCATGAGCATGAAGTGATTGATCATCTCAAAAGTCAGATTTTATATAATTCATCCTCATTATGCCTTACACAAAACTAATCGTTTTTAACGAGTTTTTCTGCTTCTTGGTAAATAAAGTTAATTTATTAAAAAAAACTAATCGTTTTTAAAAAAATTAAAAAAAGGATTTCTCTCAGACAAACGCCGAGAAATCATAATCCACCGTTTATAATCCTTGAAGTTAATGATGAAAAAATCCACATTCATAAAAAACAAAAAAAGGGGAAGTGAAAGCAAGCAAACCTCAAACAGAGACACTCAGATTCAAGGAGAAATAGAAGAATGCAAGGCATTGACGACTACGAATCGCTTGAGTTTATTATATACCGGCCCGAGAAGCGATTTAGGGTTAGGGTTTCTAACGTCTTTCAAATGTTGGGCTCATTTCTTGCCCCTGCTGTATGCTGTCAGGCTGTGGCCCAATCCAAGTTCAATCCTCATATTTTTTATTTTTTTGTAAACTACCTCCAAGGTAACTAGATTATTGGCGTGATTCTATTTTGACCATCAAACTATAAATTTTGTTAATTAAATAATTTAATTATTTAATTAGTGCTAATCAAACTATTAATTGTTAGGAAAATTTTTTATACACAGGCAGTGTAAACTAAAAATCTATACGTGCCTTTTAGTTTTAGGGATTATGATTTTAGTTTAAGGTTTAAAATTTAGGGGTTTAAGTTGTAGGGTTTAGAATTTAAGGTTAATGTTTAGAATTTAGGGTATAAGGTTTAAGGTTTATGGTTTAGTTTTTTAGGGTTAAGACTAGAAATTTAGGATTTGAGTTTTATAGTATAAATATGCAGACTTGTGTAAAATTATTTTATACAGCCTGTGTATCAAAATTTTACCCTACTTAACAATTAACTGAAATAAAATAATAATATAATAATTAACAAAATTTGTATAATTATACATTCGGTCCTCATTACTTACACAATGCCACTATTGCTTCAGAACTCATTCTTTTTCTCTTCTTCTTAGCACAACTACTATCAGAGACGAAGTCATATATAGTGTGGGAGGGGTTGTTGTCCCTCCTAAAATTTTTGACATTAGGTTCTTTTAGTTTAAATTAGGCTTTTGCCTTTTCTAAATTTTAGATTTAAAAGTTTAATAGATTTTTTGCCCCTCTTAATATTTGATCTTAGCTCTATCCTCGACTACTATTGCTTCACTTGATTAAAAAAAACTCTTCTGATTTACTTAGGATTTGGAACTTGCTCCTTCTTGTTGTTCTCTGCCAAGAACGAGACACGACCACTGACGCCATTGCCACATGAAGTTTGATGACCGGAGACGATTTTCGAGCATGAACCAATTGAACGGCGTTGAACACCACAATTCGATCGAACCAAATTGATCAAACGTTCCTTGAAACCATACACACATACTGAACGATGATAACCCTGCAGATTCATGTCCATTAACAATGGATGAAAGTGGGAACATAAAGAGCAGAAAAGGTTTCAAATGATGGTAATGGATTTTCAAAGCACCAGAAAAATTTTAAATTTTAACTAATTAATAGGGTTGTAATTCAATAGACCAATCTTGATTCCCCCCCCCCCCCAACTTCTGCATCTTTTTTCTTCGTATTTAGGTATAATACCAAAAAATGGCCCTAACGTTTGATTAAATTGTCATTTTGACCCCTATTTTTTAAAGCAATTTAGCCCTTAACGTTTTATTTTCGGTCAAAATGACTCATATGCGGATGAAAACTGTTAGTCATACAACGATAAATAGTTTGAAATGATATAAAAAACCTACATAGCAGTGCTCACTGTGAAAGCAGTGTTATTTAGGCAAATATACTAACTTTATAGAATGACACATCAATCAAAAAATAATTTTATAAATTGTATACAATATAAAATATTTTTTCTTCTGACGTGTCATTCTGCCAAGTCATTTTAAGTTGTTTATCGTTATTTGACTAACAGTTTTCATCCGCAGAGTGGTCATTTTGACCCAAAATAAAACCTTAAAGGTTAAATTGCTTAACAAAAGAATAGAGGCTAAAATAACAATTCTGTAAAATGTTTGAATTTTTTTTTAATATTATGCCTTGTATTTATGAGTGACTTACTTTTGACGGAAAAAATATAATTTAATTATTGATAGACAACCTATTAAATAGAGAGGCAAGAACATCTTCATAAGACGACACAAATTTGGATCTCAACCTAATTTTCAACCAAATTATTTTATTTTATTTTATTTTTCAGGTAGTTGGATGTTGAAAAGTGTATCTCTCAATTCCAACTCCAAATCTTTATCAAATCTGTCAAAATATTTTAGGGATCCAAAAGTGAGAACACCCACATATTTATAAGTATAACTTTCCAAATCTTTTATTTTTCAAAATTGATGAAGAGATATAAAAAGTGCTAAAGTGAGAAATATGTCTAACGTACAATAAAGTGACGGTGTTGTTATGGTGTGGCACAATTGAAATGTTACAAAATATGAAATTTAAAATATTAGTCACCGACTTAAAATGTTATCATTTTTTATAATATTTTAGGTTGGTGATCTCATGACAAAGTATCGATACTTAACATCAAACTTAAATTTTATCAGAAGTGACAAGTATCAATAATTCGGAGCCAAATTTCGAAACTCTAACTTAAAATGTTATAAAAAAATGTAACGTTTTATATTCTATTTTTATAACATTTGGGTTAATATCGTACCTTAACTTACCGTAACACTACTGCCTACCAAAATCACCCAGAAAAGTCCAGCATTCGCAAGAAAATTATAATACTAATACTTTGATTTTATTCAATAATCCGTACACTTGAAAATAATAAAAAAAAAAGAGAGTAGATTTTTGTCAATACAACATTGACAATTATGAACCAGATTACAATGTTTTATTTTATGGAGCACCCGACATGCGTTCAAAGGCCAAAGCACTTATGAAGATCGTTAGCTGCCTGCAGAAGAAAAAACCCATATGTAATTACAACAATGCTTTTTAGTTGGAGCTGTAAGTAAAAAACTACGAGGAAAGAAGAAAACTAATAGTACTTGAAGCTGGAGTTGCAGTGGGAGCTTGGTTGGCGTTTATTGCATTATTTGCGGGTGGGGCGGTGATAACAACGCGGGGCCATGAACGACACATACAGCGTTTTCCCTCGTCGATGCTCGCATAAAGCGTCGGCAAGTGTTTGCCGCAACAGCGCCATGAGTATTTTCCGCATTGCTTGCAGACGACCCTATAACACATTTTTTCTCAAACAATTCTCTGATATCAAAGATTATTGAGTCGTGCCGATATTGATCGATATTGGTGTTGTTTCCGGTTTTATAGTGAAAACATTTTGCTTTGATGTAATCGATCCATTTTGTCACATTGTTGGCTTAATTAATCAGCTAAAACAATTAATAGCTTAGGCCTTGGTGGTTGTATCGCTTTGCTTAGTTGGGATTCTTTTATTGACACCTTAGCTTCTAAGCTCGGTTTTCAAACCCTTCCACCATTACCACTGTATCTACCCCTAAGCTCAATACAATTGGGAGAGTATTAGACTGAAGATTTGAAGGTCACGTTTATAGCATTACCACTGTATCTACCCCTTTTCCTTTTGATTATATTGTTCAAACGCACACTAAGAGCAGAGCGGTCAATTGTAGAGGACTGGAGCTTGGAGATGACAGACAAACAATCTCCCTCGACCAAGGCTTTTCGAAATTGCCTCCGCTTGCTCTGGGTCAGCCTTGGGTAAGTACCTTCAGCCATTATGAAACCTTCTGAATTGCGAATTAAAATGCCAGAAATTGAGGTTGATGTAGAGCTATCGAAATTCGCCTTGAGAATGTAGAGCCATCAATTTCCTGGATATATAGTTTAGTGAACCTAACTAATTCTGCAAAATTCCCTCATGAACTCGAACCCCAAATAGCCCATAGAGAGACAATGAAACGACTTCGCTTAGATTGGACAAAAGAATTCAAAGAAAAAAAATTCTGCTCAGTGGGGATATTTGTAGTAGCGATAGACAAAGCTGAAAATACTTGCTGAACGAACATGCACTCACAAGCAAAATGCAGAGTCGTTTCTTGATTGGAATGAGGATTGACATAGATTTGTCTGATTCGCAGGTTCCCAGCAGTAGGTAGCAAACTATGAACAAAACGCCAAAAGAAGATCTTGATCTTGGCAGGCAGAGAGAGGGACCAAAGGGATTTACAAAGAGTATTGTACCAATCAAGACATTATCCCAAATTAGCCTACCGGGAATAAAGGCGCTTTGAAAATAAACATTAAATTTAGTTTCAAACGTTCTAAAATTTCATATTTAATTTTTTGTATTCCATTTTTACAAAATTAAGTCTTATACTAATGGGTTATTATTTGACTCACTGTTGGTGTAAATATGACATGACATATTTTATTTTTTTAATGATATGTTAAATTTAAATTTTAAAAAAATAAATTTTAATATCAATCTCAATTCCTAATGTACATAATTATGGATTTTTTGGAAAAGTTTAGAGAAATTTTTTAATCATAATCTTAACCTCGATCCCTATTTTAGTCACTCTAAAATGACATAGGTACTTTATTTTTGTTTTGATCTTCAAAGTCACATAATTATCAGACTTGTTGGACAAGTTTAGGGAACCTAAGATAAACTTTCTCAATTCAAAGGGAAACTGGATCTCTTGAAGCTAGATATTGAGAAGTTCATTGATATTCATCGTGATCGGATCTTTTGAAAAGTCGTCGAAGAAATAAGCAGTTGACATATTTCAATGAGATTTTAGGTGAAAGGCTTTCTTGAGATAGAAAATGAAAAATGTGGGATAGTGGTCTTATTTGGGGATTAAGGTTTGTAGATTAGGGATTAAGTGTGATTAGGGTTTAAAAATTTTATTTTTAATTTAAATTTGACATGGCATTGATAAAATATGTCATGTGAAATATTAATAAAAAAAGTCATGCCATCTTAGGGTGACCAAAATATGAGCAATTCAAAAGTTGAGTTATTAAATTGAAAATTTTTAAACTTTAGTAACCAAAATAGAAGTGAGAAGAGAGTTGTGCGATGACTGGTGTAGTTTACCCATTATTTTGTTTAGGAAAATGAAAACTAACGTGCCACTTCAGCAGCGTTTAACGGAAGGGACCATATTGAATGAGAATTAAAAGTTCGGTAAAATAACATAAGTTTTAAAAGTTTAATAACCAAAATGAAAGTACCCTAAAAGTTCGATGACCATTTATATAGTTTACTCTTAGTTATACTAATATCTCAAGTAGAATTATTTTATGGAAAATACTTTGATACACAAGCCTTTTAGTTTTAAGGTTTATAGGTTATAGGGTGTAGAATTTATGGTTTAAGGTTGTAATTTAGAGTTTAGGGTTTAGAGATTTATGTTATATGGTGTAGAATTTATGATTTAAGATTAAAATTTAGAGTTTAGGGTTTACTCTATTGTGTATTCATTTACGATAATTTTATCTGTAAATTATTAATTGTTCAGGTTTTCTTGTAACAAATTTCATTAGAAAACATCTAAAAACTTATAATTTAATGGATTATTGACAAACTTGACCCGAAACTCGAGACCCGAACCAATTTACCCGACCTAAGACCTGATATTGACCCTAACATGATGATCGAATTTGATCCGAAACATGAAATAAATCGAGCCGAAATTGAAACTAACCTGAATTTTAGTTGAATCAAAATGGACACGAACTAATTTTCAACCGAACTGATTTCACCTGAACCGAAGGCAACCCTAAATAAATAAAAGATATTAAAAGAAATAAGGAAAGATGGGATGTGAACTACCGCAAATCTCACCAAAAAGCCACATATAGAGGTGTAAAAAACTTACCCGACCTGAAAACCCTACTGAAACTGACCGATCCAATGGTTGACAAGAATAAAAAAATTGCCTGATCTCTTATTGACCGGATATTGATCAAGTTGAAATTAATCGACCAGACATGACCCGACTCACCATAGACCTGAACCGAAATCGAATGTAGTCAAACCCGAAATAACTCGAACCAAACCCGAACGACCCATATTTGCCACCTCTGTGATACTATATTTTACTCGTAAGTATTGAATTTTTTATATATTAATTATTTAAACTTAAATAAATCAATAAAAATGAATTTAAGTAAAAATAATAATATTTAGTTAATGTTGGTAACTTTATGAAAACAAAATATGTATAATCCAACAAATAAAAAACAACAATAACTAAATAATAATAATTTTTATATGATTATAGATACTTGCGCTACAACAAAACAAATTTTTAGCAGTGTTTATTTAGTCCTATATCGACGTTTTTAAGCGCCATTAAAAACTCTCTCAACCCTAACAAGAGTGTCGCAAGAAGCGCGGCTAAACTAAGCACCGTAACAATTAGCGGCGTTTGTGAACAAAAAATGCCGCAAAATATCAAGTTATATAGCGGCACTTGAGTATCAAAACGGTGCTAAAAATGATGGGATATAACGCCATTTGGCAACAAAAGCAGCATTATACTTTGTCCTTAGTGGCATTTATTCCTCCAAACGCATCTATATGTTGTGATATTTAGTGGCGTTTATAACCACAAACGCAACCATTAACTATGAATATAATAGCGTTTTTGTTTATGGACGCCGCAAAGAAACGTAACTTTTAGTGACGTTTTTTTTAAAACGCCGCTAAGCTTAACTGATTTGGAAGATTTCATTTTCTACTCTGTACCACCTAAATTTAACCTGTAGCATTATCCAATAACACCAAACATGAAATTTAATTACGACATGAATTAAGTAGAAATACTTAACAAAAATAAATCAAAGTCTATAAACATTAAAGTGATATGATGTATCAACATTGTTAACTAGAATAAACAAAGCATGAACCTAAGAAATCAATTAAGATGGCGGATTCCGCAGTTGGTTATGTTGTATCATCTTCATCATATCTCGAAGTTGATTTTGAAAGTCATGATAATTTTTCGGATATGTTACTTCTCTTTCCTTATACTGCTTCTCCTTCTGCTTCCCTCGTTTCTGCTTCAGCTTTAATTTGAGCAATTTTTTATTCATCTGGACCAACTGTTGTTTTAAACAATTAACTTCTGACTGGGAAGCCTGGCTCTGTGATGGCATGTACTGAGACGAGCTGGATCCAAAATACTTGGTTGGGGTACAAATGATCCTTGAAAGCGAACCCGACCATATCTTTCAAGACCCATGACTTCAACAATAACTTAATTTTCGATCTCGTCCACATTAACAGAACCATGAGTTGAAGCCGTAGCTTCATACTCCGCCCTTTTATCCTTCAATTTCTCCTAATAACCAATTAAGAATTTATAACAAATTTAAACATTATTTAAAATATAAATGTTATACTATAGATATAAGTATAACATAATTCAGATTTTTTGTGTGTAATGTCGAAGAGCTTTATTCGCCCAACGCTACTAGAAGTAACTTCCTACTATGTAGAATACTTACAAGCAAAGTAATAAATAATAGAAACAATTTTCGTTATTGTGTGCTACCAACTTAAAATCGCTATGTGAATAATCAATAATTAAAAAAATAATACCTCGTCATCAGCTATACGAGTAAAGCTCTTCGACCCAGCTGTGGAGTAAATTTCTGTTGTTGTCGGCTAGCAACTCCAACGCGCTCTCGATCCTACAATTTAAAATTTGCATTGCAATTTGCATTACGTATAAAGCCAATATTATAATGACATAATATATTTTTTTAAAGTGCACCATACCTTTCTTTTCTTTGAACTCGTGGAAGAAGATCTACCAGGTGCAAGCTCTCCATAAAATATCTATTTTTATAGCCCCGAACAAAGCCAAAAACCAATTAGATGTTTTGCAGACAACTTCACGAGTGTACAAATTAATGTTAGCACACTTCTGACAAGGGCAAAGAATTATATTCTCTTGGCTTACATTTGCAAAAGCAAAATTTAAAAAAGTTTTTACTCTATTTTCATAGTCGTTGCTTACCCTCGACAAATCCATCCAACTCCTATCCATTTTGTATTTCTAAAATATCCATTTCAAATGTTAATTGTTAATACTATGTCCAAATCATAAACTTCTTTCCATATTTTATAGAAAATTGAAAATCATAAAATAAATTTTAAAATTCTAAATTGATGCCTCAAATTCACACCATTCTAACATAAAAGCCTAAAAAACATACAAAACAATCCTAGCAAAAACTCAAAGCAATCTTTCAACCTCATTTACTAATAAAATTTCCCGACTTCACCTATATGCATCAAAGTACTATAGTTTTTCTTTTCTTTTCTTTGAACAACTTTATTCGCGTAAATTCCAAATAAAATTGTTTTGACCAACTCATAACTCAGATTCGTAAAAGTGATTGTTATTGACATTAATCACTACAACTTATTTAATAATTAATTACATTACTAAAATAAGGATTGTTAGGTCAAGAAACATAAGGGCCAGAAACAAGCTGGTAATTAAGTAAAAGTTTAGAGTACACCGGTTACCTACAGCATCCTCACATAAACTTTTTTTTATAAATCTTATCTAATTCTGCCTAAAGAGAAGGGGAAGGAGGACTCTAGGAAAGGAAGGGATGTTCTTACTGGATCTAGAACCCATAACTTAAGGGAAATGAGGGAACAAAGATGATCAGCTTGACCAACTGGCCAAATGTGCTTGCTCAGCATCCTCGCGTAAACTGAATTCTAAAAGAACTGAAACATATCATATATATGCATTCCCTCCCAACGTCAGATTCTTGGTGTCAATCAAATAATCATTCTTTTTCTACTTAAAAATTTTAGTGAAATACAAACATATATTAGAATTATAAAGGATTAATTTTAGAAACTAGTAATTAGCATGGCCTTAAAGAAAGAAATCTTTACTCAGCTTAAGCTACTAAATGCAATAAACAATAAACTTCTTTTAAACAAACTGACACATAAATAGAAAAGAAAAAGGAAATAAAAAACAAACCTTCAATAGCTTCACGAGGAGTCTTGAAGCCCAAACCGATGCTCTTCCAAAATCTGTTTCCTCCTTTTTCAGGCCTTTTTCCTTTCTCAGATTTCTTGGAACTGAAAACGACGATATAAAATCAATAAACCATCCAAAACCCAAATAGAAAAAATGTAAAAGTAGATGAAAATCTTTCAAGGTTTTCAGATTGGAGATTACCTTAAAAAACTTTTGGCTACTTCAAGAAAGCTTTCTCGGTCTGCAAACAAAAAAAAAACATAGAAAATGAGAAGCAGAGAAAAGACAGTAAGAGAGCGAGATATAATGGATGAACCTGTTTGGCTGGTAGGATGGAAGAAACTAGGGATTGGGTTTGATTTGGGGATTAGGGATCTGGTAATGAACCTGTTTGGCTGGTAGTCTTGAAGAAATTAGGGATCCGAGTGAGCGAGAGTGACAGAGTGAGTGGGTTATTCAAAATTGAAAATTAAAATCTATTGCGGCGGTTTTTTTTTCAAACGCCACTATACATAAAATCTAGGTTTAAATGAAAAAACATGTGTTCAAAATTTTAACCGTTATAATTTTAGGTGTCTGACTGTTAAAGGATATTTAAAAAATATTAACCAATCAATGTTTGACATGTTGCACTAATTTGATTTTTTATTTTTTAAAGAAAAAAGAACCCAAAATTTTCAACTTTTTATAAAATCTCAAAATTTTGCAATTTTTACAAAACAGTCCTCAATCCCTAAAATTTCTAAACCCAAACCCCAAATCGACGCCGCTTTCGCCGTCGATCGTCGCGCCAGAGCACACACCTTTGGTCGCCGGACCTAGGCAGTCATTTTTCTTAATATGACGTCGCTAAAAATGTTGAACGACATGTGAGCCGAACATCAAACGCTAAATCGACGTTCGATTGGCATGATGTTCAGCATTTTGGAAATTCCATATTAAGAAAAATGATCGTCTAGGTCCGTCGATCAAAGGAGTGTGTTCAGGTGCGATGATTGATGATGGAAGTAGCAGCATTTTGGGGTTTGGGTTTGGGAATTTTTAAGGATTTGGGGACTATTTTATAAAAATTATAAAAATTCGGGATTTTTATAAAGAACTAAAAAAATTTATGAAATAATTGTTTTAATTTTTTAATTTTGAAAAAAATAAAAAAAAATGTCACGTGTCAAGTATTGACTGGTTAACAATTTTTTAAACTCCTTTTAACGGTTAGGCACCTGAAATTGCAACATTATAAACTTTAGGTACCTAAAATTATAACGGTTGAAACTTTGGGCACCTATTTTTATAAAAAAATACTTTAGGCACCTAAAGTTCAAAATAGGTATACTTTGAGCACCTATTTTTCATTTAAGCCTAAAATCTATTGCGTTTTTTTCTTTGCAAACTCGACTAAAATACTGCACAATTGCGGCAACAAACGTCACTAAAGTTTGTGTATTTGTGGCATTTTAGACAAAACGCGACTATATATGAATCATATTACGGTGTTTGTTGGAAAAACGCCACTAACATACGAGTTTGTAGCGGTGTTTCTCAAAAAACGCCACCATATATCAATCTATTGTAGTGTCTTTACTAAAAACACCATTAAAGGTACATGAATATTGCTAAACGCCATGAATTTTATCGTTCTGTGGCGTTGTTTTTGTAAACGCGATATGTACAAAATTAAAGATGTTTACTCGAAAAACGCTGCTAAAAGTGACGTTATATACCAATCTTGGTGCAGTGTTGGGCCGTCATTTTTCTCTAGTAGTCGGTAGGGGTGTAGACGAGCAGAGTCGAGCTCGAGTAGTGCTGAGCTCGACTCGGTTCGTTAAGATTTTGAGTCAAGTTTGAGCTCGAGTAATTTTTAACGAGCCTGAGAAATCTGAGCTCGACTCGGCTCGTTAAGAACTCGAGTCAAGTTCAAGCTTGATTCGAGCCCAATCGAGTCAAGTGTTGGACTCGAGTAGCTCGACATCTGTCACGTCTCATTTAAAGCCCTATCAAGAAAAAACTTTGATACACAAGTTGTGTAAACTCAAGCTTGTTAATTTTAGGTTTTAAGGTGTTAGTTTAGGGTTTAAAGGTTTAGGTTGTTGGGTTTATAATTTAAGATTTACATTTTAGGGTTTAAGACATGTTTAGGGTTTATAATTTAGGATTTTAAGTTTAGAAATTTAGATTTTAAATTATAAAAAATAAAAAAATTAGTATATAATATTTTTGAGTAGCTCGCGAGCTTTTCGAGTTGGGTATCAAGTACCTCGGTTCGGCTCATTAAGAACTCGAGCCGAGTTCAAGCTCGAGTCGAGTCGAACTTTGACCGAGTCGAGTTCGAATAGCTCGCGATCTGTCTCGTCTCATTTATAGCCCTCGTAGTCGGCACTCAATTCTGTATTTTTTAAAATATATATATTCTATACTTATTTGAGCATAAATATAATTATATAATCTAATAAATAAAAGAACAACTTAAAATTTATTGAAACATATATTTAAATTTGATATACTAACATTGTATAAAATTTACGTATTGTTAGTAAATTAAAGGATTAAGGGTATGGGAGGCCGTCAGACTTAATTTACGCTCAATGTAGCCCTCTAACTAAAAATAATTCAATGTGACCCTTTGAGCAACAATTTCCATCGTTGACCGACGTTTCTGTTAAAATATGCTGACATAGACTGTTACCACTACCATATCACTTTGTTTACAGGGTTATAAGATATTGAGTTGGATTTTTTTCTTACTTGGCTTTTACAAAATAAAAAATTCATTTAATTTAATAAGAAAACTCATCTTTATATTGGGGAGACCTAATCCCCAATTCCTTAAAAATTCTAAAGCTAAATCAGTTCTAAATATCTTAAATCGAAGAAATTAAAACCCTAGTATTCTTCTCTCCCCTATTTATACCGTTCGAACCTAAAAGCGAAAACCCTTTGAAAGTGAAATTGGTAGGTTGTTTTTGTGAATATATATATGATTTTGGGATAATATGATGTTGCGATGGATTTTGTTAGCATTCTTTTTTAGGAATTTATAGTATTAGTTTGCCACTAATTTTTATATTTTGTTTTCTCACAGTTATTGTAATATGGTTGGAAGCAATATTAAAAAAATGGCGAGATACTTGTATAGCAGCAAAAAGGTAAAGTATGTATTAAAAGATCAATGGCTTTCACTAACACCAATGTTGACGAACAAAGCAAGGGAGACACTAGAAATCTCGATTTAGCTTTAAAATTTTTAAGGAATAGGGGATTAGAGTTTCTTGATATAAAGGTGGGTTTTTTTTATTAAATTAAATAAATTTTTTATTTTGTAAAAATCGTGTAAGAAAATAATCTAACTTAGCACCTTTTTATCCTGTAAACAGAGTGATATCTGTCAGCATATTTTAATAGAATCGTCAATCAACAATGAAAACTGTTGTTCATGAGGTCACATTGAGTTTTTTTTTGAGTTAAAAAGCTATATTAAGTGCAAATTAAGTTCAAAGGCCACATTGATTTTTTTTTGTTAAGTTTGAGGGCCACCCATACCTTTAAGCTTAAATTAAATAATGATCATATTTGACAATTAGCGGATAGTTAATTACATTGTTGATTTGACTAACGAATTACATTAGACAATTGTATAAAAGTGTTTAATAAAATTAACCGATAGGTTATAGTTGTTTGATTATTTGAACAAGCAAAATTAAGTTCAAAGGAGCTTTTTCAAAATGAGAAGTTTTACCTAAATCCGCTATTACAATCCTATATTTATCAAACATTTAAAATTAGTAAACTTGACTGGTCAAACCTTTAAAAATACTCTAAACTTCTAGTTTTAGCTCAAAAAATTATTTATTAAACTGAGTCAATGATACATCATCTTACAGTTTTAAAATTTAATTTAATTAGCTCATTTTTTATGATGTCATAATATTATTTAATGACGATGCATAATATTATATATTATCAGTAAATTTAGTAAAATTGATATAATATCACTAGTGTATAAATACATACCCTATTCATAAAATAATATAGCATTATATATATATATATATATATATATATATATATATATATGTTAGGATCGAAGAAAAACTCAAAACTAGAAAATAAACTCAAAACTGCAATAAATATTGACCGTGCTTGTCATAGAATCGAAGAGAGAAACACTACAGCACTAATACACTATCATTGGATCCCAGGCCTTGTCCTCTTCAAGAAGAGAGGAGCAAGTTTCAAGTACTCTGCTTCATCCTCAAGCTCACATAAATATTTATAATCCCATTCCCATGGTGATCTCTTTAGCTTTTCATTTCAGGGGCAAGTGAAAGCATCACCCATTTCCATCCACTTCTCTTGAGCTTGGCCGGAGCTGCCAACCAAAGCCTGCAGAGCACTTTGCACTTTGCTTTTACACTTGTGGTAACGGATACGCCTCAGAACAACCCCCTTGTCCAGGCCTTCAGGGGAAGATCCAGCCGAGGATTTTATCTGAACCTGCCTGCTCACTCCATTAATGGCTGCTTCAGTACTGTCGTTTTCTTCTGGGCTATAATTCACGTATCGCTGAGCTTTGGAAACCATGAATTCCATTTTCGTGCTTAAGAAGAAATTAGAGCTGAAAAAAAGAGAGTGGTGTGTGAATGTAATTGATGAAAAATGGGGGCTGTATTTATAGACAAAGACGGGTTCAATAATTCGGCGATGTTTGGCCGTTTTCAGGGTTTTTTGTTTTGTTGCTTGCTCATGGTTTTTTGGGATGTTAGACTGTTAGTGTTCCAAACCGGTGGCGAATCCAGAGGGCTGTATTAATTGTGAGGTTGGCCGACTGAAAGTAACTACGCTCGAGCCATGGTGGTGGGGTACTTGAAACTGGGTGCTATGGCGACGCCTGACTGCTGCTGAGGATAAAGACGGCGAGGAGGCAATGTTTGAGTGGTTCACACGTGACATGATTAGGCTTTAGCCGTCTTTTGGATGGAATTGATATTTTGAGCTTAGAAAAAAAATAAATTATTGTAATGGTCACTTATGTTTAGTCAATGTACATTTTTTATCATCGATTTTAAAATTTAATCGTTTTGGTCATTTGTATTTTTGTTGTGTAAACTTCTTGCCTTTTGAACGTTTGTTTCTGTTACCCTGATGACGTTTACGTTAATAAAAAGTTTTATTTTTAATGTAACTAATGAATTTTTTCATCAAAAAAAAATTAACCCCTTTTCAGTCGTCAACCTCCTGCCATTCACCGTCCGCCTGACTTAGTCTTCGGCAAACCCACACATGACTTCCTCACCTTCGTGCGACCACTTTAAACAATTTTTTGTTCCAAACTTATCAAATCTATGTGAGCATATGTGAGCTCCGAAGCCATATGAACACCATCACCTTTCACTTATGGCTGCTCCAATCAATAAAGTTGCAGACAAAACCTGAAAATCCCTTCACTTCTGCTCCAATCAATATAATGTTAATTAACATTATATGATCCAAAGAGGTCCTCTACTTCAAGTCTGGTTTATTGTGATCAAGATTTTTGTACTTCTACAAATGATGGTCCACTCCCTAGTTGCAAGCCCAGTCTTCAGTGCCAATATAACGTTGTTTATGGTGATGGAACTCAACTGCTGGATACTTTGTAAAAGATAACATACAATTGGAACAGGTGACTGGTAACATTCAGAGTAAATCTGCAAATGGGACTGTTGTTTTTGGGTGAGTTGGAATTCTGATTTTCCAGGACAAAATTCAGTTTGCTGCCATTGTTTATGCTCATTGTTCGTGGAAATGACCCTTATAATAATGATTGGTATATTAGGAAGCTAAATGTTCGTAATTCACTTGAGTATAGCATTGGTTTGATTCAGTTTTGACCGAGGAGCATTTGTTTGTGACCATCATTTGTCTAGTGTTCGTAAATAGATGGGTGGTTTCCTTTTTGGCGCTTAAAGTCTTAAACAAATATTCATAGATTTGTTGACCACTCTTATAACAGGTTATAGCTTACAAAGACGGTTCTATAGTCCCAAGTGTTTGACTTTAATATAAGATACCAAAACTAAAAATAGAAGTTTTTGTCAAAAAAGAAGAAGAAAATGCTCTTTAGAGGTATTGATTCGAAATGGGTGCAGCCTGTTGATATGTGTTGGTTCTGGGGGTAGAACATACAACGTCGAGGTAAAAAGAACGTTTGCACAGTGTTTGGATAATATTGACGGCGGTGGAATCTTTGCAATTGGTGAAGTGGAATCACCAAAAGTCAAAACAACACCTATTGTTCCAAACCAGTAAGTAGCTTATCTTAAATTTATTAGCTTCTTTCTTTAAGCTATGGTTCCTCATTTTGCTTGTTTTTTTTGGTTCTTTATCGACCCACCCTTATTTCTAATTTAGTAATATTAGTTGACCAGAAGTGAAAGGATTTTCAGGTTTTGTCTGCAACTTTATTGATTGGAGCAGCCATAAGTGAAAGGTGATGGTGTTCATATGGCTTCGGAGCGCACACACGCTCACATAGATTTGATAAATCTAGAACAAAAGTTTGTTTAAAGTGGTCGCACGAAGGTGGAAAATTCAAGTGTGGATTCGTAAGAGGTTAAGTTGGACGGCCGGTGGATAGTCAAAGGTTAATGGCTAAAAAGGATTAAGGTTTTTTCTTTTGGGTAAAAATAAATTTTTAAAAATTTAGGGGTAAAATTAAAAATAAATCTTTTTTATTAACGTACACGTCATCAAGGTAACGAAAATAAACGTTCGAGTGACCAAAAGTTTACACAACAAAAAATGCAAGCGATTAAAACGGTTAAATTTAAAAATCGGTGATAAAAAATATACATTGACTAAACATAAGTGATCATTGCAGTAATTTACCAAAAAATAAAGTCTAAACTTGTGAATAGTAACGTTTCGTTTCATTTTAATTTTTATACTGATTTAAATTCAGTTTGATAAAAAAACAAAAAGTTGTTTTTTTTTAACTTAAATATGCTTTTATTGAAGAGGAACCGAGTACAAACAGAGATAGTTTAGACACTTAAAAAGAATAAAAAAATTTAGACATCTAAAAAAAATTAAAGAAAAACAGAATAGCTTAAACACTTATTTTGGAATTAAGCCTTCATTTTATTTTAAAAACTAAATTCTAAACTCTAAAAACTAAATTCTAACCCCTAAACTCTAAACCATAAATTTTAACCATATACCCTAAATTTTATATCATATAACCTAAACACCTAGATTCTGGTCCCTTAAGTAAACCTCTAAATCCTAAATTAGTCCTCAATTGTAAAAAAAAAAATTCAATGTCAGCGGATGAAATATTTTCCATTTTTATTTTTTAACACTTTTAAATATTTTAAAATTATTGTTTAAAGAACAAACTTGAAACCACATTTTACCATCACATTTTATCAATTCTGAGTCCCAGATTTCACCATTTTGGGACCTTAATGAACACTGGGTGGATTCCAATAATCTCTTGCAGATTTGGCAGAAATCCCCTGTTAACCAAAATGAACAAAACACAGACATTAACAACATAAAACTAAGACTGCAAATGGTAATAGTACTTGTTAGAAAAGGACAACTATCAGGTTCTTGGATTGGTTAGACTTTTCATTCTGGTTACTTTATCCAAGTTCATTGTAGGGCTTTTTCATCATACAGCCATCTGTAAAGGATGGCATCGACCGAGTCTACGATTCGGATTCCGACATTTACAATATTTTTCCTGTAACTAGCAGCTTGAAACAAATATGTTTTACTCACCAGCATCTGCCCTGGAGATTTCCCAACACATTAATGCATTGCAATTTCACACCAAAACATATCCAAAGTCTACCAGGAAAAGCACTTTCAACACTAAAATCAAAAGCAACAAATTCACAAATCAGATTCTAAGTGGTAACTGGTAATAGTTCTGTACTTGTAAATTTCTAAGAGGTCACCGTAACATCCAAAATGGTACATATTTAAGAAACTAACTGTACCAGAGCAAGCCCAAAAAGAGAATTTCAAGCAACAATAAAAATTAGTTGACATATTCACCTGCTTGGATCCGAGAGTCTTGCGGAAGAAGTAGGATTGCATATGCTAGTACCTCCAAATCCTCTCCAGGGACTTCCGACTCTTCCGGTCAGACTCCCGGATTATTTAGCAAATGATCTTGAATTGCTAAATTTCAGAAGTTATGTCTCGGATTCTTCTTCTGCAACTGTTGGAAGAGTGCCCTCTCTCGTGAATGTTGGATTAAGGAACTTTGCAACAAAGGCCCACAACTTGTAGACATCCTCAAAATTAGTAAGGAAGCCGAGTGAAGCTGTAACGACTTCCACTCTAACGAACCCACTCTTCCCATTATGGCAACCATTTTCCTTTGGTTTGCACAGCGTTGTATCCTCAAGGTTCGAAGCCGCTCGTTGTTGTTGTGGGCTATCCAGTATTCGAATGTGACTAAGGAAACCGATACCAACAGAGATACCTTCTCTTTCAGCCAACTTCTGTACAATCTCCGGATGAATGAGTCCCTGGTTTCGATTCCTCACATTGAAAGCCACTGCTGCACCCCTTTCATACTTTATTTTTGGCCCATAAATGTGGACCAGATTCACCCTGGCGTCTCCATCTGAATTAGGTAACTTGAGCTGCAGTAACGAGGTTACAAGCCAATTAATCAAAAACCGTAATCTAATAGTGGTTTTATTGAGCCCTAACTTATTAATGTGATCAAGATGCCGACAGGTTATCTCGGGCTCCCTCCTGTCCCACTCTTGCCCATCACCATATTCTCCATCACTGATGTAGTCTGCATGATCAAGGCTGGAACCAGATGCTTCTCCTGGCTCCAAAGTACGACTCGTGTGCTCTTTACGACTATCCTCTATGGTAAAGGAGACCCTTCTTCCCCTACTAGGATGTTCATCTTCTAACCCGAAAAATCTACCACCATTATATTTATTTCCTCCCCTCCTCCCAAGTAACCTAAATTCACCTTCAGTTTCTCTTCTTATGGCACTGTCTTTAATCTCTGACGAAATTTCCGATGTTAAGCCATTTGGTAGGCCATTATTCCGAGAAACGGAAGAGTTAGATACAGACTCCACAGAAAGTGATTTGCTGGTACCCTGTTCTTCCTGGATTTCTAGAAGTTGTGATCGTTCGGTAGCCTTCTTATGAATTCCTGCAAATCGAGCTTCATCAGGGATCTCCTTCACGCAGTCCAGTTCATGTGAAACCGATTGAACGGAAGCATCAAATGATAACACATGGTGATCATCACGTCCAAAGTTAAGATCTTTATCATCATATATCGGGCTGCTACATATCATTGATGTTGGCTTCGGAGAGAGCTGCTTGTGGTTCTTCCTGCCACTAAACCAAAATGGTGGCAAAGGGGATATTTTCTGTTTATTCAACTGACTTGCAGTATCAGACCCCAACGGACTCTGACCCAAATCGATCCAGAATGAGCTGTCCAACGACTCATCTTCACTGAAGATGGGGCTTTTCATCACTTCTCCAACAGATATACTCTCGGTTTCTTCAAATATGGTGCTTGCACCATCTCTGTCAGTACTATTATCTTGATCCCTTTCCGTCTCAAACACGTCCCGAACTTGATCAGACGTGAAGACACCAGAAAAGGCAGGCAGCTGCGTTCCTGGACGGTTTTCTGAGGGATTATCACCATTTGCACCAACTTCATTGCTCTCGATCCCACCCAACCCGTCAAGATCATCAACAGAATCACTCAAATAGAGAGGATACTCGGGGGTAAGCTTCACCATTCCAGAACCAGTTGATCCAGACTGGTTCTGAAGGCTCCCCATGACTGATTTCTTTATAAGAAGGCATCCAAAGCCAGTTGGGTCATATCCAAACACTCTGTAGAATGATGTGATAATGAAATCCGGACGAAACAACGACAGGCCAAGTGAATCCATATCTTTGGGACCCAATGAACCAGCATCAAGCAAGACGTGCCAATTGTTCTGCTGAGCCAATGCCATCCACTGGTATGAATATTTGGTTCCCGTTACTCTAGACTGCACAGGAAAAACGAAAAGACCAGTAGCACAATCCTTCCTCCTCTTTTTATTCAAAATTTGCTTTCTCAAATCGGTAGAACAAAGTTTAAGAGTTGGCCATTTAAACCAAGAATTAGATACTTTTGCACCCTTTTCCCTAGCACTCTGAGCCATCCAATTCACTGATTGACTCTCGTAATCAAACATTGTCAACAATTTCTTATTCGTTTGAAACGGATAAGAATCAGCCAGCAACTTAAACGCGGACCCTCTACTTACGGTAAACACAAGACCATATTCATGCTCAGGAATGTTCAAATAATCCATTATCCTGTTCTTTATATCATACTCCACAGTGCCTTTCTCAGCACCACCATAAAGTGCATGATTACTCAAATTTGCAGTAATCTCGGACAAGCTAAACGTAGAGGATTCCCAGTAAAGCAAAGTTTGAACATAAGAAAAAAGGCCGAATCCACAATAATCAAGGCATACCTTGGGTGACAAATGTGAATACTCGTTCGACCTCAATTGATCAATTTTCTCAGATGACTGGTACTTTGGGTACATTGTGAGGAACTTACTGAATGCCTCGTGCACATCGGGGATGGAATCTTCACTCTCGAAAGTGAGCTCGGCGGCGAGAGCGGTGGCTCGCAAGAATTCGCACTGAGCATTGAGTCTTGCAAGGGATCTTGATCGTCCCAAGCTCTTGTCTTGATTGACTAGGGAATCAGGTTCAATGTCCTGGGACTTGAGCAAAGTCCCTTCTTCGGATGCCTCTTCGAGAGCTTCTCTAAGCCTGTTTTCATGGCGTTTCCGGAGAATTGAAGGGTTCTGCTTGGTTTCAGCAGCTGATTCAGACCCGTCCCTTCTCTTGCTCTTCTTATCTAAGATCAGAGAAGCACAGTGAGCTAGGGGTTTCCACAGTGAAAGATGCATCAAAGCCGCAAGAGTTGAGACAAAACCCAGGAAGAAAACAAGCTCAAGATTCAACACAAAAAAGAAAGGGCTTTTTTCAACACATCTGACAAAAACCCAAATCTTTTCTCAACTAAGTGGGTTAAATTTACGAACTTTAAGCTTCGGAGCAAAAGGGACTTGTATTCAGATCGAAGAAAACCCTAAATTCAGCCAAAAAGGATTCAATCGAGAGGGAAAAACCCAATCTGAGAAACATTTAAGACAACAAAAAAACTAATTCAGGGGTAAAACCCAAAGAAAATAACCCATATTTAGAAGTCACGCCATTTTTTAAAAGAACATTACAGGAAAGGCAAGAGGCTAAAGAGTCAAAGGCTAGACACTTGCGAGAAACAAGAACCACGAGGTTTAACAGTTACAAAACATGGCATATAGAAATCACTTCTTCAACCCCAAAACCAGTTAAAGAGGGTTTTTTTTTTTCTCTCTGTTTCTCTCTCTGAATTGAAACTTAGACCAAAGCAAAGCCAACTTCTTTACATTTGCTATTAAACCAAACCAAAGCTAACTACTTTACATCAAATGCGTATTTAATAATATTTGTCTCTATCTGTCTTTTTCATTGACTATCCAAGAGGGCCTCTAAAAAACAGTGCTTGTTTTTTTTAATTTATCAAAGTTAAATAGTGCTTGTCACTGTCTCATATTATATATATAATTTTTAATTAAACTATCTAATTTCACGTTTTCTATGTTCAAAAGAATATGTATAGTTTAATGTTTTCTTCTAAAAAGAGATGAAGCTTTTCCCAACATTGTCTATGGTATAAGTCAAACAATCAGGTGACTTGTAAAAAGCTGTTTTCTGTCAAGCTAGCCAACAAGAATTATCAAACTCCACCAATTCCTCCCGCTTTAAACAAAGAATTTATATACAATATACTTATATACAATATACCAGCGGTTGTAGCAAAAAATTTTCACAAACACATTAGTTTTAAGATTTAGAGACTTAATTTAGGGTATAAGATTTAGGTGTTTAAGTGTAGGAGTTTAAAATTTAGGAGTAATTTAGAATTTAAGGTTTAGAGGTTAGAATTTAGTTTTTAGAGTAATACGATGAAGATTTAGGTTCTAACCTATAAATCTTAAGTTATAACCCTAAACCCTAAATTTTAACCATTTATACCTAAATTCTAACCCAAAACAGAGCCCCTAAACCTTAAAACTAAAGTAGTTATAAAAACTTTTTGTTTCCAAATAATTACCCTTAAACAAATTGCTTAATATACAAATAAGTGCTTCAATTATACTTCATTTTAATTTTAGGTGTTAAAATTTTTGGTAAAAATAGGCGTCTAACGTTTCAATTCGTTAATTTTAAGTGTCTAGTTTAAAATTTTTCTTCAACCAATCAAAACATGACATGTGACCTGTTTTATTTTTATTTTTTTTAATATTAGAATTTTCAAAAAAAATCTTAAAATTCTCAAGATAACCCCTAAATCCTCAAAGTCCTAAGTTTCGAATCATGATTCAAGTCGTTGTCGCTGCCAATCGCCGACGGCGTGCCCATCACTTCTGTCGTCGGACTCCCATGACCATTTACCTTACCCTTCCGTCGCCAAAAGTCGACTAACAATGTGTCTAACGTTGAAGAAATGTCAAACTTGCGAAAGGATAAGAAAACGATGAGCAACAAAACGATGACCATCCAAAAGATGAACGACGTACAAGTCTTACGACAAGAGGAGAAGACTTTATTCTGTCCTTGGCAGCATGATGAACGACGATAATAGTGACCGAATTTAAGAATTTAGAGATTTGAGAGTTATTTTTTGAATTTAAGGGAACTTTAGCATTTTTCTTGAAATTAAGTTAAAGGAAATAAAAATTAAATTCAATGCCACCCTAAAAATTCAAAATTATCTCATCTAATCTTACCAATGATTTGGGTTAAATGATGGGATTTTGTCAATGGGTTTATTATTCTGATTTGGTTGTATTTCTAGATTTGGAATCTGCTTTTTGCTTAACTGGTTCAACGTGGGCTAAAAGCAGCCAATTGTTTAAAAAAATAGAGTGAGTGCCAATTTTAGTGGCAAGATATAATCTTTTCCCCTTCTCCACTACAAACATTTGCATATCCGTCGAGCATCAAATTTGAATCATGAAAAGATGTTTGATGTGCAGTGCAGTGCATATACCCACAAAAGCATACTTCTTTCTTGTTTTTCCAGAAAAGCTAAAGCATGGGAAACAAAACTCAATGGATATGGCCCAACCCTTGATTATTACCTGTTAGAAAAGGAAATCTCAGGCTTTGCTTTGGTTTGCCTTTTAATTCTGATTACTTTATCCCAGTTCCTGGTGGGGCTTTTGCATCATATATCCATCTGTAAAGGATGCCATCGAATGAGTCTACGTTTCGGATCCCGACACCTGCAATCCTTTCCCTGTAATTAGCAGCTCAAAACATAACCAAAGTCTAGCAGGAAAAGCAGTTTCAAGTATCTTTCAAGACTATAATCAAAATCAAAATGGTTTGACAACAACAAATTCACAAAAGTCGGAATTAAAACGCAGATGGTAAACTTAGTTACTTCTTTCTACAGAGGACAAATGAAATGTGTGACCAAAAGCAGAATTCTAAGCTATGTTACACCGACTCTTCATTTTTCTTGAAATACTAATGTCCGACACATATATGGACCTATGCGAATATGACTCACCAAGGACCTTCCAAATATATAGAAAAACTTGAACATTGATTCCAAGTGGTAATAGTTCTGTCCTTGTGCACTGCTTTGAGTTCACGGTGACATCCAAAATGGTACATATTTCTGAAACTAACTGTACGAGATAGCCCAAAAAGAGAGAATTTCAAGCGACAATAAACATGAGTTGACCTTCACCAGCTTGGATCCAAGAGTCTTGCGGAAGAGCATGGATTGCATATACTAGTACCTCCAAATCCTCTCCAGGGACTTCCAAAATCTTCCGGTCAGACTCCTGGATTATTTAGCAAATGATATTGAATTGCAAAATATCAGAAGCTACGTAAACGCTGGGTTAAGGAACTTTGCCACAAAGGCCCACATCTTATAGACATCCTCAAAATTAGTAAGGAAGCCGAGTGAAGCTGTAACGACTTCAACTCTAATAAACCCACTTTTCCCATTATGTCGACCATTTCCCATTGGTCTGCACAGCGTTGTATCCTCAAGGTTTGAAGCCGCTTGTTGTTGTCGTGGGTTATCTAAAATTCGTATGTGACTAAGGAAACCGATGCCAACAGAGATACCTTCTCTTTCAGCCAACTTCTGTACAATCTCCGGATTAATCAGTCCCCGGTTTCGATCCCTCACATTGAAAGCCACTGCTGCACCCCTTTCATACTTTATTTTTGGCCCATAAATGTGAACAAGGTTCACCCTGCCGCCTCCATCTGAATTAGGTAACTTGAGCTGCAGTAACGAGGTTACAAGCCAATTAATCAAAAACCGCAATCTAAGAGTGGTTTTATTGAGCCCTAACATATTAATGTGATCAAGATGCCGACAAGTTATCTCTGGCTCCCTATTGTCCCAATCTTGCCCATCACCATATTCTCCATCACTGGTGTAGTCTTCATCATCAATGCTGGTCCCAGATGCTTCTCCTGGCTCCAAAGTACGACTCGTGTGCTCTTTATGACTGTCCTCTATGCTAAAGGAGACCCTTCTTCCCCTACTAGTATGTTCATCTTCAAACCCGAAAAATCTACCACCATTATACTTATTTCCTTCCCTCCTCCCAAGTAACCTAAATTCACCTTCAGTTTCTCTTCTTATAGCACATTATTTAATCTCTGAGGAAATTTCTGATGTTAAGCCATTCGGTAGGCCATTAGTCCGAAATGCAGAAGAATTAGATGCAGATTCCACAGACAGTGATTCGTTGGTACCCTGTTCTTTCTGGGTTTCCAGAATATGTGATTGGTCTGAAGACTTCTTATGAATTCCTGAAACTTTTGCTTCACCAGGGATCTCCTTCACGACGTTCAGTTCATATGAAACTGATTGAACGGCAGCATCAAATGACAACACATGATGATCATCACGTCCAAAGTTAAGATCTTTATCATCATATATCGGGCTGCTATACATAGTTGATGTTGGCTTTGGAGAGAGCTGCTTGTGGCTCTTCCTGCCACTAAACCAAAATGGTGGCATAGGGGAGGATATTTTCTGTTTATTCAACTGATCTGCACTATCTGACCCCATCGGACTCTGCCCCAAATCAATCCAGAATGAGTTGTCCAATGACTCGTCTTCACTGAAGATGGGGCTTTTCATTACTTCTCCGACAGAAATACTCTCTGTTTCTTCAAATATGGTGCTTGCACCATCTTTGTCAGTACTATTATCTTGATCCATTTCCGTCTCAAATACATCCCGAACTTGAGCAGACGTGAAGGCACCGGAAAAGGCAGGCAGCTGTGTTCCTGGAAGTTTTTCCGAGGGCTTATCTCCATTCGCTCCAACTTCATTGTCCTCGATCCCACCCAAACTGTCGAAACCATCCACGGAATCACTCAGATAGAGAGGATACTCGGGGGTAATCTTCACCATTCCAGAACCAGTCGATCCAGACTGGTTCTGAAGGCTCCCCATGACTGATTTCTTTATAAGAAGGCATCCATAGCCAGTTGGATCATATCCAAACACTCTGTAGAATGATGTGATAATGAAATCCGGACAAAACAACGACAGGACAAGTGAATCCATATCTTTGGGACCCAATGAACCGGTATCAAGCAAGACATGCCAATTGTTTTGCTGAGCCAATGCCATCCACTGGTACGAATATTTGGTCCCAGTCACTCTAGACTGCACTGGAAAAACGAAAAGACCAGTAGCACAATCCTTCCTCCTCTTTTTATTTGAAATTTGCTTTCTCAAATCGGTAGAACAAAGTTTAAGAGTTGGCCATTTAAACCAAGAATTAGATACTTTTGCACCCTTTTTCCTAGCACTCTGAGCCATCCAATTCACTGATTGACTCTCGTAATCAAACATTGTCAACAATTTCTACTCTACCAAAGTTCATGAATATCATAAAGCAAGCATGTGTGATAATATAATTAAGAGTGCACAGAAATGCTTCTCAACACTAAGGATTATCTTCTAGCCTACCATAGTAAGAGTTCACAAATATGTCTCAAGGAACCCATAAAAATATAATTAGTCTCACATGCCAGACCAGGCTTACCATACTCGAGGTCACACAACCCATCGAGTTTACTTGAGCTCACACAGCTTACCGAGTTTATGAATTCCATACCCTAATCACACAGCCCAAAAGTAATATAGCCAACATCAAATATCCACACAATAACATAAATAACATACATTCCATAAGAAAAGGCCAACGAATCCCTATATTACCCATGCTCACACAGCCTTCGGGTTACCCGTGATCACATAGCCGTCGGGTTAATGAACCATATTCGGATTACTATAGCCACAAATACATCCTAGACTTACTTGGATCATAATATCCACAAGCAGTCTTTACATTAGGTCACTCAGCCAATCAGGTTACTCGAGTTTACATAGTCCATCAAGTTATTCGATCTCACATAGTCCACCGAGTTAAGTTTCTTTATCCGGTTTACCATAGCTACAGATAAGTTTCTAAATGCATCCAGATCACATAGCCTGTGGATACGTCGAATGTACTCGATCACACAACCCAAAGTACACATCCCCTTATATAAGTGCCCTTGCACTAAATCTAGGATATTCAGATTCCTAACCAAGACACATAAGATAACATATGCTCCTCGAGCATCCATGCATCTCACCAAGAGATAAGAAGCATCAAGCCAACCATGAAAAATGCCCCAAGGAATATTCTATTCGTTACAATTATTAATATATATCTTTAAGCTCATTCACGATATTCTTATTAGATCATCTCATTATTCGCAGCAACTAGTCCTTATGGGCGTCCTTTCAGCACACAGTAAGGACCCTAATCTCCATACAGCATCAACCGATCCACCATTGATCTTTATAGATTATTAACACGAGAAATCCACTCAACAATTACCTAGCCATTAGCCATTTATTCCACATGCAGGTTATAAAACCCTGATTTCTCAGTTTTAAAATTCATTTTATACCTTTAGGGACCCATTGGGTCTTTTACCTCGAATTATAGAACCCACGAACGCAACCTTAAAATTCTTAGGCAGATTACTCTACAAGTAGCGATACTCCTACATGGGTATCAGTACATCCCTCTAGGTACCAGTACTTTTCCCTGAATACCGATACTCTATTTAGGTTTAAAAAATCTGATCAATATCCTGTACTGGTACGCCAATCTCTGTATCGGTACCCAAGTACTGATACACAATGCCTCGTACTAATCCCTATACTGTATCGGTACTCCTTCAAATCCATACCGGTTCACGGAAGCCTTCTTCAAGCAATAGAACAGTACTACCAATACGTCCCTAGCATAATGGTATGTGAAAATGCCACTGAAATTCTCATCAACCATGAGGTACCAATACGCAACCTATTGTACCGGTACGTCCCTCACATAATGCCCCTCTTTCATACAAAGGCGTATAGATACAGACTACTTTGTACCGGTATGCGAGCCTAGATTTCAAACTCTGAAGCTCGAGATTTCACAATCCCAGCCCTTAACCTAAATGGTTAAGCCCCAAAACATTCATACATGTTATTTAAGGAATATTCAGGGATTCAAATTGCGGACCGCTAACGCGATTGCGGCCGTAAAATAGCGGTCTTGCCACCCTCCAAAACCATTTTTGAGAATTTCGCGGTGGGTATCAGATTCACGCCGATAGCGTCATGTCGCGGACGCGATTTTGTGCGATAGCGTTTGTAGCGGCTATAACGGGACACAATCCCCGAGTTTTGAACAATTACGTTCTTGCCGGAGGAGGAAGAAGAAGAAGAACGCGGCTGCCAGAGAAAGAAAGAAGAAGAAACACGTGGTTTAAAATTCTGGAAAAATGGGTTAATTACGTGGAGTGACATTGAACTTTTTAAAGTTCTCAGTTTGGCCTCAATACTTTAAGCCATATTCAAATTGATCCTTTACACTTTCAAAACTTCTTGATTAAGCCTTTAAATTTATATTTTATCTCAATTAAGTCCTTAAAGATTTGATTTTTTTGTTAAATCTAGTCCTTAAACATGATATTAATTTTATTTTCCTTTTACTTAATAATAAAATTAGAGTATATATTAAATATAAGTATTGGAAAAGAAAATCAAATAAATGAGAATAAAGACTTATATTTAATATGGTATAATTGTTTATTAATAATATTATAATTATTTAATTGTTTATAATATGTTTATTTAATTATTATTATTTATTAATATTATTAATTGTTTTTATTATATTAATATTTTTTATTTTTTGTTTAGGTTTATCACATGTTTAGTCTTTTTATTGGTACAAATTGTTAATTTAGAATATTCATATGATTTTATTATCCAAACTAAACTAAACAAAATCACACTACAATATAGAATTCTTTAAACAATATCGCTCACTTTCAAATTCATATTAATAAAAGTTTATAAGTGTTAAAAAATACTCTAAAAACCATTGAAATTGAGTTTTTATAATTATAATTACAATTAGTATGTTTTACAATAAATTGTGCAAAATTTTAAAAAAAAATCACGACCGCGATACCCGCAATAACCGCAATAGCCTCTATTATATCCGAAAACGCGATAACTGCGACGCGACCGAAAACATGACCGCGATCCGAGATTTAAATCCCTGGGTATATTTGGTGGTTTATTTTTACCAATTTTACACATTATCAACACCCAAACTATGATTTATCATTTAAGTGGCTCAAGCTTCTAAAAACCCAACTTAGCATCCATAAATTATAAAACCAAGCAAGGCATTCATTTTGTGATGCTCATGAAATGTAGGAGTCAGAAATGTACTAACCTTAAAGTAACAATTCCCGGAATGAAGCTCTCCTCAAGTTTTTGCCACATCTCCTCCTTACTCCAAGCTTCAACTCCAATTTCCACCAACTTTGGGGATGTTCACCTTGAATGATAGACTTGTTGAATAAACTTTCCTTGATCAAAAATCCGAGATTCCCACTGTAAAATGACAAGCTTCCCTCCTTTACTTTGGGTTTGGGATAGAAATTTGAAGAAGAAGATAAAGAGATGGATGAGGACAATAGTGACTTCACCCCTCTTCCAAAATGCCAGCCCCTTAATGAAGCATCAGCCTTTTCCCCTTTTGAGGGTAAATTACCCAATTGCCCTTATATATCTCTCACTCCAACAAACCCAACACCCAATCCCAACAACACATAGAGGTCGACAAAGCATAGTATCTCGGCCCGACAAGGTCTGAACATTTGACCCAACATCTCGATCCAAAACCCAGGTCAACGTTCAACGTTGACTCTAAAATTTGGGTCATTATATTACCTATCACGTCCGTTGTCAAAGCGACATATTACCGACTGGCTACCTTTTTTGAAACCCTAAAAAATAAGCAATGGACTAGAAGACAGGTGGCCACAAGTTCCATCCATATCTCCAGCAAAAATTTCAAATATATATTGCGCACGCAAATGCAATAGGTGCGATATATTTCTCTCGTCACGAACATCACTTTTAGGTTTTTGAATATTCGCGACTGCTTGAAGGAATAATGCAAAGTAATTATGTAGTTGATATATGCCGAAGAACGTGCCATTATAAAGTCTTCTAGACATTCAAGTACCCTGTGTGCGCACGCTTTTGCTGCATATGCATCCATTTATTTTGATGCCATGACACTCGTTGATCCGGTATACCGACTTGAAAATATATTCAAGGTATACCGATACGAGTTTCCTCCGATTAGAAATAAACGTGATCATGATATAATTGGCGATGAACTTAAGATAAGCCTAGATCTTTCCCTGCGACGCAAGAAAAAAGGTCACCCACGTTTAACTATGATTCACTGTGCCGAGGATATGGCTCATCGAGAACGGACTGGACAACTTAAACGGTGTACTAAATGTAGAAACACTGGACACGACAGGAGAAAATGTCCATTTAGGACTGGCCCTCGAATTGACTAATTGTACTTCTCAGTGTAATATTTTATTTCTAAATATAATAAACGATCTTTCAAGCTTTATTTTTTGGTTTTCATACAATTTTTAATGCGATTTCTACACCTTTTAGTATGCCTTATACTCGCCAATTTTTGTACCATTGTAAACATATGTTTCAGTACTACGGTTTGAAAGTTAAACAACAAGAAAAAATATCGCCCAACATACTACAAAATCTATTTAAATATGCCTATCGATCCATGTTTGCTTGTTCTTCATGCAAAAAAATATGGCTAGATAGTGTTTTAACGCGATTTTTACACCCTTTAGGATGCTTTATACACGCCGATCTTTACACCATTTTCAAGAGATGTTTCAGTACTACGACGTGGAAGTTCAAAAATACAAAATATTATTCCCCAATACCCCGTAAATTCACCTAAAAGATGTCTACGAAGCTTGTTTTAAAAACAAGAAAACACAAAACTCGCTTTCTAACAAACACGAGTTCTATGCAGATAACGCGATAAATTCGCGCCGTTCTATCTTAATTTCTCGCAGAACTCGTGTGCTGTTGGGCGCGAGTTCTTTTTATTGAATATAAAAACAGGCCAACGGATAAGACGCGCCACATCAGAATGAACTCGCGTCTCTCTAAGTGCGAATTTAGAAATCGCTTCCTACATAACGCGCATCGTCATTACATAGATCGAATAAGGGTATTTTTCCAAATAATTTTCAGTGGGGTTTTTTTTTCTAAATAATTTCCTAGAAAGGAAATATTCAGCCAAATTCTCCCGTGGAAAAGTAACGAAAATGAAAGTACAATGTATAGGCCATTGCATTGGATTCCCTAGCCGGGTAGATGCACAAAATCCAATAACCTGCCCAAAAGTTAAAGGCCAATTAGAGTTTACTTTCCATTTCCCCTAAATTTAGGAATTAGCAAAAAAACAAAAGTCAAAAACAAAGTTGTTGTACCATTTGATCTAGTGGAAGAGGTACTGAATTTCTTAAAATGTGAATGAAATAATTCGGGGAAGGTTGTTCATATAATAAATTTTTGCAGTACTCGATCAGAATCAGTCAACCAATGAATCAAAAACTGATGGTTAAACTAAAAAACAAAGTTCTTAATCTTTACCTCTAAAGACCTGGTAAACTTGAACCGAGAACCGAATCGATTTACCCGAACTGAGACTTGAAATCGACCCGAACATGATAACTCAAATTTGATATGAAATCCGAAATAAACCGAACTTGACCGAAATCGAACCGAATTTCAGTTGAATCGAAAATGGACATAAACTGATTTTCAACTGAATCGAATGGACCCAAATCGATTTTCAACCGAACCGATTTCACCTGAACCAAAAGCAACCCAAACCGAAGGCAACCCGAAATAAAGAAAATGTATTAAAATAAATAAATAAAGATGAGATGTAAATTGTCGCATAGCTCACCAAAAAGTCAAATATACATGTTATATAAAGTCATATATGGGGTGGAAAAACTTAACTCAACCTGAAAACTTGACTAAAACCGGTCGATCTCCTATTAACCCGATATTAACCCGAATCGAAATCAACCGACCTGAAAATAGCTGACCCGAAATTAATCGAACTTAAAATCAACCGACCCGAAGTCCCAACCTGATACTTGAGCCGAAATCACCATAGACCCGAACTAAAACCAACCCAAACCGAAACTGACACGAATGACTCGAACCGAAACTGACCCGAATGACCCGTTTGCCACATTTTCTAACATCTTTTTCCCTTTATTTTATTTATTATCTTCACATTGCCTTTCCCCCACTATCATTAATTTCCTTATTTTATTTTTTCTTTTTTTTAACCACCGATATTTAAACCATTGATTTATTAATCTTTACCGGATACTACAGATGCTCATTAAGAGGCAATCCTTCTAACTCATTTGCTTCATTTGTAACTTTAAGATTCAAACCTTTATCTTACTTAAAGAATCTAATATTACATTCTACTAGATCAACTGATTGGTTGTTTTCTTCACTTTCAGCTTGAGGGATTTGTTTTGAAAGAATAATTTTTCACATGTCAATGAAGATTTGTGGTTTATCGACTCTAAGGTGACTCGTTTTCTCAAGTCCGAATTGACTATATCTAGTCAACATTTAGTTGAACTCAATTTTTTTTAAGAAATGACTTAAAATATTAAAAATTTTATTATTTTCAAAATTTTTGAATATTTTTAATTAATTCTCCTCATAAAATTTTTAAAAGCTCATATTAAGTCTTAAACTATTTTTGAAAATTTTAATTAGTCCCTATTTTTTCAAAATGTTAAATAAAACCCTTTCATTATTTTAAAATTTTTAATTTAAACCACTAAAATCTTTAAATTTAAATAGACCCCTCAAATTGTGTTGCTAAAATCTGCCAGTGGTGTCATCATCTTCTTCCTGCAGCGAAATCATACCTTAGGTCGACCCATCCAATGACTTGGGTTTCGTTAGAGAATCATAACAAGGAAGAACTTTCTCTCCATTAATGTAATCCACTTTGTCATCACTAACTTTGATTTTTTTTTTGTACTCCTCTGTAGGTGATCTAGTTCTTCAGAATTAATGCGCTCATTGAAGTTTAAGTATAGGCAACTTAATGATCCCTAGGCTCCTTGAAACAACACTTTGGATTGGTCTGGATCCTCCAATCAACTCTGGAATAACTAAGCCTAGAAGATTAGATAACCCAAAAGCCTACCCTTGGAATCTCCATATGAACTTAGCCCAACTTGGCCTTTTGGGTCTTCAAAATCAATTTTTTTTATTGCCCTCTCATTTCTCAAGGGCTTTGCTCTAACTAATCTGGACCAACTCATGTCACATATGCGGTTTTGGTAGGTGAGTCTCTCGGCCTGAATTTTCTGCATACACAAGGCCTCAAACTTGAGACTTGCTTAAGCGATACCAGCTGCTTACCACTTTAATTAACCCTCGTTGGTTTTTTTTGTTGCCCTCCCAGTTCCCCCGTCTTTGCCCTAATTAATCCGGATCGACATGTGTCGCACAACTGCCTTTGGTGTGTGAGTCTCTCAGTTGGGATTTTCTACATACACAAGACCTCGAACTCGATACATGTTTAAGCGATACGAAGTTGCTTACCACTTGGACCAATCCCTGTTAATAAGTAATTATTTGATGCACTGATAGTTTTCACCAGTAGATTATTTTTAGGGTTTAAGGTTAAAAGTTTAAAATTTAAGGTTTAAGGTTAAAATTTAAGGTTTGTAATTAGAATCTATGATTTAGGGTTAAAATCTGAATATATAATTTTATTACCCTAAATTCTAAACAACTAAAATTTAAAGTCTATAAAACCTGAACCATAAAATCAGCCCGCTTATGATTTTTTTTTTTTACCAATATTGTATTAAATATCCCATTTCTTGAACAATTTACCAAACAATCACCAAGTTTCCACCACACATTCTTAATTCAGCCCACAAATCCAAATGACAACAAACAAAACTTTTAATCTAAACTGCATATTTGACCATATAATGCAATTCATGGCACCCAGTTCCATCTTACGTATACACAAAGCAAATGCCAAAAACTTCATAACCCACTCAGAAAATTTTACACCAGATTGTTCACCTACCTCCCATCAACCGGTCCTTTCCATTACCAAAAAGGGTCAAACCAAATGCCAACTCCATATATACTCAACTTTACAAGTTTTATCAAACTGGACTTATATACTCACCCATCTCAATGAACGGAGCATGCTTCAGTTCTCCGAATCATAACATCGATACTCGAACAAACCAGTAGCCATGGCTATGGTGAAAGCCTGTAGTTTTGGTTTTGTTCTTTTGTGGTTCAGTACTTTGAGGTACTACTATCCTGTTGATGGAGCTGACGATAACAGTAGCAGTTTAGGAGCTTCTTTCATCTTCGGTGATTCTCTCGTTGATGCCGGTAATAATAACTATTTACCGACGTTGTCCAGGGCGAATATTCGACCGAACGGAATCGATTTCAAAGCTTCCGGAGGAAACCCTACTGGCCGATACACTAATGGTAGAACCATAGGTGACATTGTAGGTAAGTAAGCTCTATTTACCTTATTTTTTCACTTCGGGTTTTCGTTCGCGTTGCGTTTTTATTAACAGTTATTATCTGTTAACAGGAGAAGAATTGGGAGTACCAAATTATGCAGTTCCATATCTTGCTCCAAATTCTACTGGGAAAGCTATACTTTATGGAGTAAATTATGCATCAGGAGGAGGGGGGATTATGAATGCAACTGGAAGAATATTTGTTAGTTTTGGAATCATTTCTTTCTACCCTTTCAAAGTTTATCCAATTTCATACAAATTAAATCCGTTTTTTTTTTCTTTTGCAGGTTAATAGGCTGGGATTGGATATCCAAATTGATTTCTTCAACAACACTAGGAAACAATTCGATACATTGTTGGGTTCATCAAAGGCCAAAGATTACATTTCGAAAAGATCAATTTTCTCGGTTACGATCGGAGCGAATGATTTTCTCAACAATTATCTTCTCCCTGTTCTTTCAGTTGGAGCTAGGATTTCTCAATCTGCAGATGGTTTCGTTGATGACATGATTACTCACTTGAGGAACCAATTAACTGTATGAACACCATTCAACTCCGACCTTAACATATAACCAATGTTTCATGATCACTTGTCAACTAAACAATGATGTTTTAACTGTTGGCTAACAGAGACTTTACCAGCTTGATGCTCGGAAATTTGTCATCGGAAACGTCGGTCCGATCGGCTGCATTCCGTATCAGAAAACCATAAACCAATTGGACGAGAACGAATGTGTCGATTTAGCCAACAAGATGGCAATACAGTACAATGGACGTTTAAAGAATTTACTTACTGAATTGAATGGAAAGCTCCCCGGAGCCATATTTGTTCACGCTAATGTCTACGACTTAGTGATGGAACTCATCGTAAATTATAAGAAATACGGTATGTTCGAATCGATTTTCAGTCACTTTTTTCCGATTATTCTCTCAACCCTGTTTTTCCATGTAGGTTTCACGACGGCAAGTAAAGCTTGTTGTGGAAATGGAGGCCAATTCGCAGGGATAATCCCATGTGGACCGACATCGAGTATGTGCGACGACCGTGAGAAGCATGTGTTCTGGGATCCATATCATCCGAGTGAGGCTGCGAATCTTATAATTGCTCAACAACTTCTCAATGGAAATACCAAAGTTATTTCTCCGGTGAATCTTAAGCAGCTTCGTAATCTTTGATTAAATTATGTGTGGTTTGAATCGATTTTTTCTTGTTAATCACAAGAGAGTTTGTTTATTGTTTTCTATTGTGTTATTTCTCAAGAACATATGCAAGTTTCCTATACACTTTTCCATCCTCCATGTTTGTGGAATCTTTTATTAACTTTAAGTTTTAAATAAAAACTTCGATGAAAGTGACAGAGTTACAGTTGAGGGAGGGTTATCGGCTTTTCATTATATATTTTTGTTCACAAAATCAGCGAGGCCTATTTGCAACACAAGCTCTTCACCTACCTACCTTCTTGAATAAATGAAAATACTTTGAAATCTTTTATCCAAATTCATTTGATGGTTGGTCTGGATTAATTCAAATAATCCATTATATTGTTTTAAGAGTTAATTTCATCGCACGTTCTTAAATTATGACATTCATTTAAACTAGTCCTTAAAATTTTAAATGTTCTAATTTCATCATCAAACTATGACCTTCATTCTAAAATGGCACCCAAACTTTTAAACTTTTCAATTTCACCCCCAAATTATGACTTATTATAAGATGGTCCCTAAACTTTTGAACGTTCTAATTGCATCCCCAAATTATCGGTATATGCTAATCATATCCCATTGTAATAAAATTGTTATAAAAAATGTTAAATGTCATGTAAACACCAGTGTGGATAAACTTTAATTTGGAGATGAAATTGGAATATTTAAAAGTTTGGGGGGTCAATTTAGAATGAGAGTCATAGTTCGGAGACAAAACTTGAATGTTCAAAAGTTTAGGGACCACTTTAGAATGAGGGTCATAGTTTGGAGATATGTGGTGTAATTGAGTTACTATTTATGTATTTTATAATTAAATTTAAATAAAAATAATTATTTTATCAAAATAAAAAATCGGTACAGTCATGTGACCGTGGCTTGGGTTTTACGATTCTAGATCTTATTTGATGAGTGTTTTATTTTGTTATTATTTTATCGTTAATTGCTCCTTGTTGATTCTTTGATATTATTAATTTGGGTTATTTTTATTCGTTTTTGAGCAGGACTTCAATTCTGGAAATTGCACTTAAAAGACAACATTCTACAGTTTTATTTTCTGAAATCAAGGCTGGGCTAGTGGGCATAAATCTGGGCATGAAGTGTCTGAAGTGGCATCCAGTCAGCAACTTCTAGAAGGTCCAGTCAGCAACTTTCAGAAGGCGATCCAGTCATCATCATCTAGAAGGACGGACGAGATACACTTATGATTTTAAGATTATGTTTGAATTTAAATATTTGAGAATTATCACTTTATCATTTAGGATTTGATTTTTCTATTTGATTTGAATTTTTTTAGAATTATCTTTAGGTATTCTCTTTATTTCTAGGGTTATCTCAAGCTATAAATACCCTACTAGGGTGAAGCTTGAAAATATCATCTTGTACTTAGATTTATTTGTTCTTGGGATTCTTACTTTTATAAAGTTTTTTTTTTATTTTAAGTTTTAGCCGAAGGCTTTAGCAACAGCTCAATTCCGATCATGAGAATTGAAAAGCACTTTATAACTCCGTATATATTTCTCAATTTTCTGCATACTTAGATCGGCAATCGGTTTTTCTATTAAAATCTTTTCGCTTTCATTTCAAAAGTGCACGTTGACTTGATTGTTGTTGGGATTTACAATTGGGAGGAAGGAACAGCGATAGTCGTGGTTTTGACTTCCTATGAACACACTTAGCGACGGATTTGCTAAGGGAAATTGAGAACGGATTCGATTCTCATTGAGACAACATAATCCGAGTCGGGTTTTTTTTTCAGATTTAAAAACTGTTTTATTCTAACGGCGATAGTCGTGGTTAGACTAACCAGATAATTGAAATTCAAAATTTGATTTTGTATTATCGGTTTACCGGAGAGAAAAACAAGTTACAAGGATTGGGCCTTGTAGACTGTAACCGGCAATTATCCGAAGTTAAAATCTTATTCGATGATCGATTAAAAATGAGTCAAAGCGAAGCTTGAGGCTGTTACTTAAACTGAATGTTTGCTTGAATTTACTTTCATTCTTAGATTTAAACTTTTATTTATTAGTTTTATTTAAATTAAACTCTCGCTATAACCCTATTTTTTTAATTTTCTCAATAAAGTCAGAATCAAAACCTCTCTACATCAGAAGCTCTTTAGTCCCTGTAGATCGACCCTTCTTCTCTATTACTACATTATTTATTTATTTTATTTGAGATTAAGGAATAATTATTTTGACAGTTCACGACGCTTGTCAATATTGATAACCGCTTGCGCCGCCAATGGATTGTTCGGTTCCGTTATATCTATAGAAATGGTAACGAGGTGGCCAATGGAATGACAAAGTTGCTGACTATTCCAGATTTGACTGTGTCCGTTACCAGGAATCACCGTTATCGGTCCTTGGTAGAGTTCAGATGGAGATGTCGGGCCGGTAGGTGTGCTCGATGGACAAGCAAGCTTGTATGGTTCTTGGAAAAGGATCCAAGTGATGGTGTTGGCACATTGGGTATTTTTTTTATTGTTATTGTTGTGTTCGTGTAACACTTTCTTGTTAATTCAGTATTTTTAGGATACTCTTTTCTTCCAATTAAATTTAAAAAATTTTGCGAATGTACTTTCACCTAAAAAAACCTGTTTGAACTGATTTGAATATACTATATGCAAGATTTAAGTTAACAGTGAAACAAAAACTTGATAAAAAAATATAGTAATAGTTTGAGGTCAATTCTAACGTTTGAAATTTGAGAATCAATTTATATTTTACACCACAATATTTAGATTTTGAAGTAATTAACTTAAAACTCGAATAGTCTTTCTAAATCAAATCAAAATGCTAGTTAATATTCAATTAACTGAATCAATTCATATTAGTTTATTATCAAAACGTACTCGTGCTTTAATTGAATATAGCTGTTTCCCGACCATAGTTGTTTTAAACTTTCCCAATGGGATATGATTTCCTAAATTGTGAACGTGCAAGACATGTCCATCACTAGCATGCAAAGTATGTAATTTATCCCCCAAGTCCAAAAGTAACCGTGATTATATTCTAATTTAACCTATGCTCACGATAAATTATATCATGGGTTATTTCGTCACGTCATTTATGAGACCAACTAATAAAAATCACCTATCTTATTATTTTTTCTATGTCATATTTTTACCAAGAGAATCTTCACTTATATTTACTGTAAATTAATTTTAAAAATAGATTTTACCAAGTGAAGATTTATTTGGTAAAAACATGACATAGAAAAAATAATGAGATGAATAATCTTTATTAATTGATATTATGGATGACATGGCAAAATGATATAATTTCTCTATGCTCACGCTTGTGTTTTCAAAGATATTTTGCTTTTGGCTACGTTTTTATGCGACATTAAGATAATAGGTCAACTAGGATGAAGACTAGTTATGAAATTACAAACACATGAAAAATTATAAAAAAAATTATTCACTTATTATTAGATACATTGGTAATGGTGGAATAAAAAACTAATCATTTTTTCGATAAAAAGAAAAATAAGATAGTGCTATCTAGGCCTCATTAAAAAATTTATTCAATTATTATTAGATACATTTGTAAAAGTGGAATAAAAAACTAATCCTTTTTTCGATGAAAAAGAAAAATAAGATAATATTATATAGGTCTCATTAAAAATCTCCCTAAACTTAAGTAGAAGAGAAGAATACACAGAATAGCCCAACATAAACATTAACAGACTAACGCATCCAATAAGGAAACCAAACAAAGCAATCTAACCAACATAACTACTAATCAATTATTTCTTTTTACACAGCACGTGTATCAAAATTTTACCCATAAAAGATTCATGAATTGATTGAATGATCAAGAATATGCATGCTATCCCATTTTATATGAGTTCGAATCCTGACATTATTCAGAAATGTATTTAAATCTCCATTTAATAAAAAAATATAAGGAAATAAAACTTCATCGTTTAACTGTTTTTTTAATAATCTAAAGGTGATTACAAGATAATATATGTCCATACCTTAAAGCATGGTTTAGATTCGAATTTTAAAATTTATTTATTTATGGTGTTTGCGTGCAGAGATAAACGTGAATTGTACCTAAAAACAAAGGGAATGAAATATAATGAATTAAATAGAGTGTACAGGGAATCTAAAACTATAGGACGAAAGTGATGGGTGAAACAAGAGGGAAAGTGAAGAAACAAATTGCGAGTCGCCATGGGCGACATAAGTGACAGGCACTGTGAAATACAGTCTATTTTACAAAAGATATATTTAGTTTTGTGTTAATTTTTTCTAAAAAATAGTTTAATGTGGGAAGCAGTAAGGGTGTTTATCGAACGAGTCGGTTACGAGTTTAGTAGTACTCGATTTGTGCTCATTAAAAAATCTCGTTGCTCGATTTGATTCAACTCATTTCTAGTTAAGCTCACCAAAATTTTTACCTTGTTTTTAAATATAGGTAAATCTAGTGATACTATTAGAACTTAATATAAACATACAAATTTAGAAGAAAAAAAAACATGAGGACTAAGGAGAAAAATAAATAAACATGTCACGACTGAGTTAGAGATGAATCGATATTCGAGTGTAAAACTCTTTTTAGTTTCTCAACAATATTCAATAAACAACAAATAAGATGAGACCGTTTTAACTTTTAATCATATTTTTTTATAGGGGAACTAAAGAGTTTTTCTCCCTTTTTTACTTTTATAGATAGAGTAATAATAAAAAAAACTTTAGTAAAAAAAGAAAACTAATTATTAGTAAAAAATAAATTTTTGAATTTTGGGGAAATATAAAACATTTTGAAAATTTCTAAATATTTTTTGGGTAAATTACTTAGCAAGCCATTAAATTTTTTTAGAGTTTTCAACCAGCATTTAATCTTCTTGTAACAATTTTTTAAGGTAATCACCAAAAATCATAAAAAATTATAAAAAATAACGAGATACTCGCATACTTTTCAAGTCGAGTTCGGCCTTGTTCGACTCGACTCGTTAAGATCTCAAGTTGAGCTCGAATTCGAGTTGAATCAACTTGAATCGAGCATTAACCGAGTTTAACCAAGTCGAGCTTTAACTGTTTGTGAACTACTTAACTCAATTAGCACCCCTATAAAAAAGAAAAAAATAAATAAAATCTACATGCCTATTTAAAAAGTGTTTTGGACTCTATTTTTAAAATTTTATATCCGTCATTAGTGAGAAAGATGAAAAGCTGAGGATTTTTGTGGTTTTAGAGGGACACTTCATGTTGTGCCGGAGAGACAGAGATGCCTTCGCGTGCCACTGCCCAACACCTCTTTCATGCTTCAGCGGTCTGGAACAAAATCTGAATTGCCAACAGGATTGTTTACTCATCTATTTTCATGCAGATTTGTTATTAAAATATCCATGATGTTAAAATGTAAAAATAACTTAAATTATATTCAAATAATATTTTGATAATTTTATATCTAAAAGTCAAGCTATTTTTTTGTTTGAAAAACAAAATTTATTCTAAAAGTTATTTTTCTCAACTTCATTGTTTTAGTACTTTTAATTCCAAAAGTCCTTCGATTCTAAAAATAAATTTAAAAATCAATAAAATACTGAACCTTAACATAAATAATTTAATTCATTAACAAGAAAAGTGTAGTGATATAAATTGACTTAAAATTGATATTAAATTAAATGATTTAAAATATAAATTAGTGGACTTTTATGTAATAAAGTTGTATGGAAATGTTTTATAAAAAAAAAGTTGTGTGAAAATGTGACAGATAGGGAAGCTGTGCGTCGAGAACAGGGAACAGTTTATGATAAAAAAGAAGAGGGAACAGTAATGTTTGGTAATGAGAACAGTGGAAGAGTACGGCGGAGGAATCTGATAATCACTGACATGACAGCAGGCTTCCGAAATCAGTGGGAGACTCTATCATTGCCACCTACACTATCATTTTGTCTCCCCTAATGTTATCAAAAGTTGATAACTGAGCTTGAGCTTTGACACGCTCAGAAAATATTATTATTAAATTTGGTTCGAAGTTTATTGAGTTTAAAATTTTAATTTTGAGTTCGAATTTGAATTGAATAGTTTAAATTTGATTCAGTTCGTTGCTTGATTTAAATTGCTTTTAAATATTTTTATTGAAGTTTAAAAAAAAACATAGTTTGCGAGGCTGTTAGACTCATTATCACCCGTAATCAAAACTTATAATAGTTTAGGTTGTGTGAGTAATATTTTAGATAGTATATTTTTAACATTACAGGTTAAATACTAAAATATTACTCGAATGTTACTCCTATATATTTTGATAACATTTCGTTTTTTTAGCCGGTTTTTAATCTGTTACGCACTGATTCGCCCACAATTGAATTGTGGAATAACCTCTGTTTCTGTCGTTTCTAGCAGAGCACTGTAAAAGCCTGCTCCCTTCTTGCTCGTTGTCTCCCTTGGTATAACCTTAGAGACATGTTTTGCGGTCCACAGATCTTCTTACGATGGTAATTTTTCTGTTCTGTATTTATCACAACATTCGTTGCATCACCAAGAATACATCTCACACCACTATATAAATAATATTGTCTCATCATCTTTACTTCTCATTCTATTTGCACCACACAAAGAAGCGAATCCAAAAGCTTAAATCTCCTTTGTTTTATCTGAAAATGCCATCGGATACTGGAGATCGAAACAGGCGGTCTACAAAGGCCATTAACACCGCCGGAGCCCCACCACCGGAACAACAACAGCTGCCTTGCCCTCGATGTGATTCCACCAACACCAAGTTTTGCTACTACAACAACTATAACTTCTCTCAGCCTCGCCATTTTTGTAAGTCATGTCGACGTTACTGGACTCGTGGCGGCACCCTCAGGGACATCCCTGTTGGTGGTGGCACCAGGAGAAACGCAAAGCCTTCACGCACCACCCATGGCACCGTCGTTTCTTCTTCCTCCAATGCCACCACCACCACCACTAGTTATAATGGTTTTGCTTCATTGTTGAATAGTCCCCAGGGGCCTGGTTATCTGGCTCTTGTGGGTTCGGGTTTGGTATTGGTCCAGCCCTTGAAGATGTTGGGTTCGGTCTTAGAAGAGGAATGTGGGCTTTTTCGATGGCAGATGGTGCGGTTGTTGGTGGTGGCAATGATGGGGCGGCAACTGGAATGGGGGAACCAATGGCAATTTGAAGGTGGAGAAGCAGGGCCTGGTTGCTTTTCTTGGCCTGAACTTGCTATTTCAAACCCTGGGAATTCGCTCAACTGAATCTCATCTTTTGGTTCATTATCTGATAGTAAATTATTAGGTATATGGAAGTATAAGCAAAACTACAACCTTTGTTGTGTTGTGTTCTTTGGTGTCTCAATATCATTTTGATTTGGTTTGGTTTGGTGTTGTGTTCAAGTTTGAAGAATTTGTGAATGACCTTAATTTACAACTAAAATGATGAATTTGATTCAAAATAAATAAAAGACTGCCTAGATTCAAACACAATGATCTAATTTGATTTTTTGATATAAAATTAACGATTTAAATTCATTCGACTCGAATCAATTTAACCATTCAAATTTGAAAAGACTTGAAATCAAATCCCCAAGGTTACCGTAGCATCCGTGTTCTTAAAGTTGCAAAAGTAAATATTGTTGTTGAAAGACTAGCAAAAGTAACCATTTCATCTTTGCTTTTTCACAAAATATTATTTGGGATCTTCAACGGAGATCACCGGGAGATTGGTATAATCCCCCATGACCTCAATGTTAACTAAAATATTGTAAACAAAAACATGATTCCATTGCTGAAAGGTGAATAAAAAGATTCAAAACCCGTTTTTTTTTTTTATTGAAATTCTGTATGCCAAGAAATTCATAATTATGTTCAAATTGAAGCCTTTTTTTTTTTGAAGTTGTGAAGAGCGAGGCCACATGGCAGCTTTGTTCCTCTTGGGTCGCTTTTTGTTCAATTTATCCGCTATCTTGTTGTTGGACAATCCATTGTCTTTGACACAGCTCTTGGATATACGGTAGGTAGTGGGGAAACCTTGCCGCACTGCCGTCTCTTGGATCAAACGAATGTTATCGGACTGGACCAATAATCGTTGAAAACCCAACTCCCACGCTAAAAAGCATGCTAACATAATTTCGCTTCCGATACATAAACACCCCATAGTTTCAAAGGTTTTTTTTTGTTGCTAATTTTATAATCATAACGAAAACAGTTGGCTTTGATAGATGATGTATATAATAGAAGAAGGCATGAGACCAATAATACAAAGCAAACATGCAGCTGATGGTGATGGGGCAATCCAAAAAATGAAACACAAGACGGAAGGCTGCCCCTATTCCACACTGACCGCGACCACCTTATCTGCCCAAACACGACTTCTACAATAAATATATTTGTATTTAATTTGTTTCATATATTTTTATTTTATCCTTAAATTTATAATATAATCCTTTTAATATGATTATTTATTATATATTTTTATTGAAAAATACTTTGATATGGATTTAGGTCAAGGTTTTAGTGTATAGGATGTAGAATTTAAGGTTTATGGTTAGAATTTAGGTTTTAGGGTGTTATAGCTAGGGATATAGGTTTTAGATTTTATAGCTTAAACATGAAGAATTGTGTAAATTTTTTTACACAGCTTATGTATCAAAATATAACTCATTTTTATTTTATCCTTAAACTCGAACTATCAAATGAACCGAGTTTAAGTATATTATTTTTTACTAGAATAGTTCTCCGTTGGCTCAAATATTCACACAATATAGTTCTTACTTAGCACAAACATTGAAGTTTGAAATTGAATGAGAAAATGATACTTGTGTTCTTGCTTATTTTTAAGCCAGAAATTACGGTACTTAAAACTATTCATATTTAAATCGAAGGAAATTGCATTTAAGCACACTCAAACTCACAACTCTTACATGTAGTAATAACAATATCAATCGAATTAATATTTAACTGATTCATATTTTTACTTATTGTTGAGAAATCAGGATAATCAGCTAGGAATTAAACAAACAAGAACACAATATTTTAACGAGGTTCGACAATGTGCTTACGTCCTCGGGAACGATGAGCGGCTGTTTTCTTATTATAAGATTGATAATACAATTAGGTTACAAATACATTATATAAGAGTAACCCCGGTACAATTACAAAAATACCCCATACCGTACCAGTATCTATCATTAATTTAGTATATGATCCATACTTAACAAATCTCCACCTTGGCGAATATCATGCCCCCTTAAGAAATTAACCTAGGAGTTTCTCACACATCAAAGTGGGTTGGCTACCATGCTTCGCTAGCAACTGCAAACATTCAACAAGTCCAAGCAATGCATGAACTTGTCAGTAGTAACTGGCTTGGTCAACATATCAGCTGCATTGTCTGTGGTATGCACCTTCTGTAGCAATATCTCACCAGATGCAATCAACTCTCTAATCTTGTGAAACCTCACATCAATATGCTTAGTTCTAGCATGATACACCTGATTCTTAGCCAAATGAATAGCACTTTGGCTATCACAACGCAACTGAACTCCACCTTGCTGAATACCCAATTCCTTCACTAGCCCAATAAGCCATAAGGCTGCTTTTGCAGCTTCGGCTACTGCCATGTATTCAGCTTTAGTTGTAGATAATGTCACAATAGACTGAACAATTGACTTCCAATAAATATGCCCTCCACTAAGAGTAAAAACATACCAGTTGTAGACATTCTATCATCCAAATCACCTGCATAGTCTGAATCCACATATCTTACAACCATAGGATTATTTTGCTGACTACCAAAAATAATTACATGTCCTACAGTACCCTTCAAATACCTGAAAATCCACTTGACTGCTTCCCAATGTCGTCTTCCTGGTTTAGACATGTATTTACAAACTTGACTAACAACATGAGCTAAATCAGGGCTAGTAAATACCATCGCATACATCAGGCAGCCTACAACAATGGCATATGGAACCTTTGCCATCTCTTTAATTTCCTTATCTGTCTTCAGGTACTGTTCTGAAGAAAGCTTAAAATGATTTACCAATTGAGTGCTCACGGGCTTGCATTGCTCATCCCAAACCTGTCTAACACTTTCTTAACATAGCCTTGCTAAGATAACCATAGTTTCCTTGAACCTCTTTCTATGTGAATCTCCATTCCAAGAATTTTCTTCGCAGCTCCTAAGTCTTCCATATCAAATTCCTGGCTCAATAAAGCTTTCAAACCAACAACATCATGCATATTCCTGCAGCAATCAACATACAGTAGTAGAAAAATAAAAGAACCATCATCAAGGTTTTTAACATAAACACAACAATCATACTCACATCGCTTGTAGCCAATCTGAATCATGTAGGAGTCCAATAGTTTGTACCATTATCTTGGAGACTGTTTCAACCCATACAAAGATTTCTTTAACCTGCAAACCAGATGCTCATATCCTGATTGAGTGAACCCTTCTGGCTGTTGCATATATATCTGCTCCTCTAGATCAACATGCAAAAAAGCAGTTTTAACATCCATCTACTCTAGATGCAAATCCCAACTAGCTACTAATACTAGTACTGCCCTGATTGAAGTATGCCTAACAACATGAGAAAAAATTTCATCATAATCAACTTCCTTCTGCTGTGAAAAACCCTTTGCTACCAATCGAGCCTTGAACTTTTCCCCATCTTTTTCTGATACTGCTGGTTTCTTTTTATACACCTATTTGCAGCCAATAGCATTATTTCCCTCAGGAAGCCGAACTAACTCTCATATATGATTTTTCTGCAAAGACTCCATCTTCTCAACCATTGCAGCCATCAACAATTTCCCTTTCTCCGAACTAGTGATAGCTCCTTGAAAAGTAGCTGGATCATCACTGCTAATATGAAGTGCAAAAGAAACTATGTCTTCAAAACCAAATCTGCATGGAGCCTTTATATTGGCGCGTCTCTCTCTATCTCTAGCTAGATTATAATCCTGCAAATCAACTGTATTAGAACCACCAAATGTTGAATTAAAACTTTCACCTTTCTCAGCTGATCCTGAACACTGTTCTAAATCCACCAGCACCTTGTCTTGGTTCTGCTGCAACATAGACTGCTCATCAAAAATTACATCTCTACTGATCACATTTTCTTTGCAATCGGATCCCAAAACTTGTACCCTTTGACACTTTTCTTGTAGCCTAGAAAAATTCACTTCTTAGACTTTGCATCAAGTTTTGATCTTTCATCACCAGGTACATGCACATAAGTAAGACAACCAAAAATCCGTAAGTGATCAAAATCAACTACATTACCTGTCCATACCTTTTCTACAACTTTGCCACCCAAAGATGCCCGTGGTGACCTGTTAATGAGGTAGCATGCCATACTCATAGCCTCTGCCCAGAAGCTTTTGGGAAGCCCTACATTCAGTCTCAAGCACCGTGCCTTCTCAGTTAATGACATGTTCATCCTTTCAGCAACACCATTTTTGTTGTGGTGTGTTGCGCACTGAAAAATGTCTCTAAATCCTATGCTCCTCATAGAATTTTTGAAACTGTGAATCTGTGTACTCTGTGCCATTATCAGACCTTAAGTACTTAATCTTTCTACCAGTTTGGTTCTCCACTTCAGCTTTCTACATCTTAAACTTGGCAAATACTTCAGATTTTATTTTCAAGAAATACACCCAAACTTTTCTAGAAAAATCGTCAATAAAAGTAACATAATACATAGATCCACCCAATGATGATTCCCTGGTAGGCCCCCATACATCAAAATGCACATAATCAAGAATCCTTTCAGTTTTGTGCTTTCCAGTCGTGAAACTAACTTTAGTTTGTTTACCAAGAACAAAAAACTTAATAAAATCGAGCTTGCAGCTTTTAACATCATGCAACAAAATTATTTTATACAATTCAACCATTCCATGTTCACTAAGATGACCAAGACGCATGTGCCACAGTTTTGTATTATCATCATATGACTCAACATAATGAGCTCCACCTACAACTGTACTAGCTAACAGTTTATAGATATTCCTTGCAGTTATCTTTCCTTTCATCACAGTCAATGCACCTTTAACAATTCTAATGGTTTCCCTATCCTTATTTGCTTTAGGAGTAAAACCATTCTTATGCAAAGAGCCCAAGAAAATTAGATTATTTTTTCAAATCTGGTATATGCCTAACATCACATAATGTTCTAACAGTACCGTCATACATCTTAATTCTGACTTCACCAATACCAACAATATTGCAACATCTGTCATCACCTAAATAGACTGAACCAAAATTAACAGACACATATGTAGAAAACCACTCTATGTTAGGCGTTATATGATAAGAGCATCCTGAATCAAGAATCCATGCATTCGTGAACTGAGTTGTTGAAATAGAAAGCATATCACCATCACTGCAATCTGAATTGTCATTCTGCACCACATTCACAGTTTTGGATGATGCATCATGTTTATCATATGTTTGCCCTTTTAACTTTGAACAGTCTCGCTTCATATGTCCTGGCTCCTTGCACTTGTAGCAATGAATCGTCCTTTTGCCTCTAGACTTTGATCTAGAATTTCGTTTTCCAGAACCCTCCTTATTTGACTTCCTTCCACGGTCTTGATTACCCTTAATATATAAACTATCAGCATGAGAGCTTTCTCATGCATTATGCTTTCGCTGGTTGTGAGCTAACAAAGTTACAGTAATCTCTTCAACTTTATTTGTTTTTTTCCCATATATAAGAGTAGTCACCATGTGTTCATAAGAGGAAGGCAATGAACACAACAAAATCATTGCTCTGTCTTCATCCTTAATCTTCACATCAAGTTGAGCCAAATCTGTGATTATTTGATTGAAGACATTCACGTGCTGTGCCAAATCATGACCTTCCTGCATCTTCAGCCCATACAATCTCTGCTTCAGATACAATTTATTTGTTAGAGATTTCCCCTTAAATTGACTTTCCAATTTCTTTCATATTTCTTCTGGAGACGATAGATCCATTATGTGATACATAATCTCATCTGCCAAACATAACCGTATGGTTCCTGTCGCTCGCTGCTGCAGTTATCCCCAATCTTCATCCTCCATCGATGCTGGTTTTGCTGATCGTAAAGCCTTGAAAATCCCTTGCTGCGATAACAGATCCTTTATCCTCGTCTTCCATAATCCGAAGTTATCCTCACCATTAAATTTTACCACTTCGAATTTCGCACCTGACATTGTCATCTCAACCTCTCTCTGATACCAATTGTTGAGAAATCAGGATAATCAGCAAGGAATTAAACAAGCAAGAACACAAGATTTTAACGAGTTTCGACAATGTGCTTACGTCATCGGGAGCGATGAGCGCATGTTTTCTTATTATGAGATTGATAATACAATTAGGTTACAAATACATTATATAAGAGTAACCCTGGTACAATTACCAAAATACCCCGCTCCAATATCTGTCCTTTATCTAGTATATGAGCCATACTTAACACTTATTAAACAACCTTTGACAAAACAAATTTGATAAAAATCAGTTTTTATCTCGAATAAACTTTTTTAATATAAAATTAGTTAGATTATTGATCATTAATATAAAATTTAAACAAACATAAACAAACGGGCTACTAAACATTCACGAACGTAAATGAACGAACGATCTCTTTATTCATGTTCGTTCATTTAATTAAACGAACAAAAAATCTTGTTCATGTTCGTTCTTTTAATAAATAAACAAACTTCCCGCCAAACGGTTCACACGCTCAGTTCGTTTACAGCCTTACTTTTACGTGTAAGTTTTTATGCCCCAACAGTAAAAAAATCAAATCCTATGCTCTAACTCTAAATCCTATACCCTAAACTCTAAAATTACACCATACACCAACTAACCTAAGCCCTAACTCTAAACTATAAATCTAATTTTTTAAGTTTAAGACATAAATAAGATCAGTAAAAAAGGTACATACGGTTTCTTCTCATTACCAAACATAGTAAACAAATTTAAAGCAAATCGATTAAACTTCAAAAATAAAACTTAATCCATTCAAATCAAATTTAAAAAGTTCTTGTTACAATGGCCGTATCATAAATATTTGTAATAAGGTGATGTCGTTTTCCGCTGCCGGTCCACTCAATCAGATAAAGGGGGGGGGGGGGGGGCAAAGAGCAGCCCCTCTCGCTGTCGGTCTCGCGCACCGGACGGCACGCGCGGTCAGGTACTTTCAGCTGTTGTACTTGCAAACAACAATAGTTTTCTCATAATTCGAGAAACCCACAAATTTTGCTTTCTTCTTCAGACTGTTTTCTTTCTTTATGGCAAAAATTAAAAAGACGGAATTTGAGTTTTCTTTTTCTTACATATGCTTTTTGATTTTTTGTGTTTGCTTTTGCATTGTCATTTCGTTTTCTTCATTTCTTGGGTGTGGAAGAGTTGAGCTTTTTTCATGTGTTAGGGTTTTATTAAAACTTCTTATCATCTCTCTTATTCATGGGAAGCTGATTTCATTTTCATAACTTTGGTCTTTTCCAGACAAGAACGATGACAAGATTTCAGTCCCAATACAGGGACGTCTCCAAATTCCCACCTCAAAAGCAAATATATAAACTTAAGTATTTCTGGACCACCCTCTGTATGGTATAATCTCTCTTTCACAAAAATGTCGTTTCCATGCAACTTGATTGATATTGTAACACTTGATTTCAAGTTGGAAACTTTAAGGATATATAGGTAGTGATTTTATATCCAAAAAATACTGATTCTTCGTAGGTTAAGTATGAGATTCTATTCACATGGGCGGATCTTGGTAAAATAAGTTGATGTGCCAACTTAAATTTTTTGAAAGTTTTAAAAGTCTACACTAATTTTTTTTTAAAAAATTAAGAGGGACTTAATTAAAATATTTAAAAAATAAAAATTTAATGAGATTTTTAAATTTATGAAAGGGTCAAATTAAACTTTTTTAAATTTTAAGAAGCCAAATATAAATTATCCAAAACTTTGGGAGGCCAAGCTCCCCCTTGCCCTCACCAGCAGCCGCCTCTGTATGTTCATGGGTTGAACTATGTGTTTTAAAATTAATGGAGTCGACAACTTAGGTTAACTAATTATCTAATACTAGAATGTAACTGAAAGCAAATTTCCTTACTCAACAACCTACAAACGTGGAGCCCAACAAGTTTTTTTTGCTCGGTAATGATAATTTATTAAAGGTTTAAAAATTACAATCCAAAACCTAATTTGAAAGCACCATTAAAAATTTCTCTAATTATAAATAAAGAAAAAGAGTACATTCAATTAGGTAATACTAAAATACAACCATAATTAACACAAGTGAATGTCTAACCAAACTATTTCTACTCATACCGTAATAATCCCTCATCATCTTGTCTTCATCTCCCACAAATACAAATCAGCTACAAAGAAAAACTAAAACCAAACCATGTGATCTGAGAAAAATTACCATCACGTCTTTAATAGTTCAGGTCTGTTCAATCCGACTTTCGCTCAAAAGTCCTCCATAAAATCTTTTCTCTCGGATTATACGAAAAATGCACATACTTATCACAGTAGAAAAGCAAATGATGTTTATCCTAAAAGACCCGATTCAATTCTTTTTGTCTGCAATGTACGTACTTTGTCAAAGAGTTAAGAATATCCATGAATAAATACTATCTTATAATCACCTTAAGACTATTAAAAAACTACCTACAATTGTGATTAATTTTTACCAACTCATGAAAAATAACCTTAATTAGCTTTCGTTTCATTTTTCCCCTTGTTATCCTCTCGTGATCCGAAGAATTAATCTATAGTTGATATATATGATCGATTCTTAAAATGTAGTAACTAAATACCAATGGATTTTGAATCGATGTGCTTTGAATAGAGTACATTTTTATTTTGTTTTTAATCAAAAGTAAATGCGGAGTGGGATGTAATTTTTTTGGACGATAGGTGTGAAGCTATTATTGTAATTACTTGTCTCGTTCTGTCGGCATTGTTTGGTGAATAATCCATCCCGCAATGAAATTCAGGGATGTGTAGTGCGCTGGCTGATAATTGGGGAATTACGGCAAAAATTACAGTAACGGGTCAAGACGCCACCTGCAGGTAGCGTCTTTTAATTGTTTATTATTAAAATTTTAATATGCCACAAAGTCACCATATGCAGGTGGCGTCTTCATTTAAGAGTGATTATTGAGCCGGTCATCGAGCCAATTACTGCAGCATTGACTTGGCCAGCGTAAAAGGCGCGTTAGTTACGTCTATTTAAGGGGTGGCGTCTTCACCTGAACTCTGCCTATAAATAGGAACGACAGAAGGGGATGAAGAGAGTAAAAAAAATAGTTGAGAGAGATTTTTGAGTGTTTGAGTGTTATTAGATTGGATATGTAATTTTTAGTTGATTTATAAATTATTTGATTTGTATTATGAATAATATATTAATTTATCTTATTAATTTTTTGTTGAAAGAGGTTTCAAGAGAAGCAGTTGGAACACATTTTCGTTGATATTGAATTGATATGTAACTTTTTTAATTTATATAATTTAAAACTATTAATGTATATATATAGAATGTTGTAGATATGTACAAAGATTTTATTTTAGGGTAATAATAATAATTATAGAATTATTAATTTATGCATATTTTCCCATGTTTTTAGGATAATAATAATGATTGAATGTATTTAGGAATTTTTATTAATGTTGCTATAGAGAGTTTATTATAGAATTATTAATGTATGCATTAGAATTTTTTAGGATAATAATAATTTTGATTGAATGTTTTTAGGAATTTTTATTAATGTAGCTATATAAAGTAACAACATTTATATTATTAAGTATATTTTAATTTGTTATATTAAATTTTTATTGTTTTATAAATTATTTGATTTGTATCATTAATTATATATATAATTATTATTTAAATTTGAATTATTTTAATTTGTAGAATTTAAAAATAATTAATAAGCTAGAATGTTAAGTGTTTAGATAATTATATTCGAATGAAAATATAAATAGTATGAATAATTATTTTGAATACATTGATAATGTGGAATAGGCAAAATAGTAGATATATTATACAATTTTGAATTAGTTAGAAGTAGTTAATTTTGAAAATAAGTCATAATAAATTTTTAAATGAATGTATACTTGAGAAGACGTATATTCGAATTTATGATAATGCGGAAAGATATATAGATTTTGAATAGTTTAGAAAGAAATTAATAACAATATATTTTAAGGGTAAGGGTATATTCTAGAAAAAGTTTAGTATAATTAGTCGAATTATATTCGACATGAGTTATAATGTCACTATTAATAAAATATTTTTGGATATTTTAATATATAAATAAGAATAATTTTAGGTATATTCGAGAACAAAAATTAGTATAATCAAGGGAACCATATTCGAATAATTATAAGTATATTCGAGAACAAAAATTAGAATAATTAAGGGAACCATATTCGAATAAAATTTCAAATAGAATGGTTTCTAATAAATAAAGTCATATATTGGTATATTCGAATACAATTATAATATTAATAATCTAAGTAGTTGGTGTGCAGATAAGTTTAAGATATGGCGTCTAATCAGTTGTTGTAGTTGGACCATATGTGCATTTCATCTTATATCAACGTAAGTAATTTGTAACTTATTTATTTATCTTCGAGTAAGTAATGTATGTCAGTTGTACAACTTTATGAATTAATTTTAATTTATTCAATGCAGGACGATCAACATTGCTTTCGTCGTCGAGGAACGATGACGGAAGAACCATCTGGTCGCATTGTTCGTCACTTACAGTAGACATGATTTTATAATGCGGCATTTGTGCATGGCTATAAGGTGGTCTCGAGGTTGATAATTGTGTTGATTGAACGGTGGAGACCAGAGACCCACACGTTTCACTTTTCAGTCGGGGAGTGCACGATAACCCTGCAAGATGTAGCTTTACAGCTCGGTGTCCTCATAAATGGGAATGCGGTCATGGGCCAGAATAACTACAATGTCTATGCAATGTGCGACCAGTTCCTCGAGAAAATTCATTCAGAAATCGACACGAAAAGGTTACGTGTGAAGCTAACCTGGTTGGAGAATGCATTCAGGGTAACCGAGGTCTCAATCCGTGAAGAAGTTCCATACGCAACACGTGCTTATATCAAGCAGCTCATTGGTGGGGTATTGATACCGAATAAATTCGGTAATCTTGCGCACATGTAGTATTTGCCATTTTTAGAAAGTTTTACGACAACTCATTCATATAGCTAGGGCTCTGCGATATTGGTGGTCTTATACCATGAAATGTGCAAGGCTGTTATAGTTAGAAATGGGAATAAGATATCCGATATTTGTGGATATCATATCTTACTCCAGTCTTAGGCGTGGTATCGACTGCCATATTTGACACCTATTGTCAATAACGCTGTTGAGTTTCCACTTGCTGGAAGGTAATACTATAATAAAAATTAATGATGTGTATATTTTTTATTAAAATTATTTTGAACGACTAAATATCGTATTTTAGGTTTTCGTGCAGGTGGCGACATGATATTACAAAAATGGGGGTGGTGCACAACAACGTTGTTGACGTGAGACTGAAGATCGAATCTGAAGGGAAAATCAAGTATGAAAGTTGGTTTAAAGTACAGTCTTGCGTACCCCGATATTTGTAGATGATAATATAAATTTTTTGACAGCTTATTTGGACATCGTATGACGATGCGGAAGTACAATCTTGCGTACCTCAATATGTGTGGGAGGATGCTGCATTTTGGGGTGCAGTTGTACCGTTGATCCATTTTTCGATGGTTGAGTTTCAGTGTGCTGATAGAGTGTTGCAACAGTTCTGGTATCATCAACCCATTCCTGGTCCTCTGATTGATCTCAAAGATATTCACATCAGAGAAAAAAATTAGGTTTGATGATAACTGAAGGCGCAAGCAAGAAAGTTTTATTGCTCGTTGGAACAATCAGAACTTATATGTGCTAACTGATGTGACTCCACTCCAGGAAGATGATTTCTGTGATGATTCGGACTACATGGAATGGTTTTATAACAACGGAAAACCATTCCTAACACCCTTCGAAGTGGGTCAGAGATGGCATACAGAGCGTATGTACTCATATCAACATGAAGCTGGTTCCTCTAAGCGTATGGAGAACCTGTAGCTGCCACCAATTAATCTTGCGGATTGGTCATCATAGAGGTCAGGTGTACCCTCAGTGCATGTAGGGGGAACATATGATTATGATAGTCCATAGGATATAGCAGTGCAAAGATCCCAAATGTCCCGTTTGCAGTGCACTGACGTTGGATCATCCGAAGTGAGTGTGTTTCAACAACCACCTCCATACTTGCCTAGTCCGCCCGTTTCCACTCTGTTTTGTGCTGAAGATATGTACGTGACACCACTTTCTATGCCGATGTTGGATGACCACCCTGGCGAGGACGAACAGAACTTGGAGGACCCGCAATCGCCATAGAGGATGACTCAACTTCCATGACGGTACGATCAGACATCTTCACTGCACAAATAAGAGCTGCCGAGGAGGAGGAGAAATAGGTTGTTGTTTTTTCTATTTGGGATTTAATAATGTTGGTTTAACCTTTTATTTGGAACGATTTTAGTTGTTAATATTTGGGAATTTTTATATAGTTTATATTATGTCGGTTTAACTTTTTCTAATTAGAATTTATTTTGTTTTATTATTTTGTTATTATAGAACAAACGCACTGAATTTCAAAATGTTCCATTACTTCATTAATTAAAGTTTACAAAAGCAAACAAAATGGGGCATACATATTGAATTTGAAACAAATTACTGTGACGGCCTGACACGATAGTTGGCATGATTTGAACATTTATCTCTCGTGTGACTTGCTCTTCGACAAAGTCCACAATGCCTAATTTGAACTCCATCTCGATCATCCGAATCATCCATACTAGTATGTGCGCGAGAAAGTCGTTTGACCTTTTAGCTTTCTTCGAAGAATGAGATTTGGTAACCATTCTTCTTATATTAGATCTGTTGGCCAATATTCCTGATTTAGAATCGTCCTAAACATAGGCCCGTAGATATTTGACATAGTTTACAGGTTAAAAGAATCATCCACAAATGTATATGGGTCTATACGGACATGCATGCATGCGGCGATTGCGTGAAAGCACAAGTATCTATATGCCTGAAAACAGCCGCGGTCACACCATCTACGGTGCATGTTTACTCAAAACAATTTGTGCTCGTTCGGGCGTACCTGGGCTTGGACATTAAATTTAGCATCGCTGGGGTCGAAGGAATCCACTCTCATGCAGCTTGCTTCCTCTTGAAGTTTCTTCATACTCTTTTGGAGAGTTTCAGACCATTGTTGTCCCCTATTTATTTGAGAGTTGACCTCATTCTCTTTGTCGCACCATACTTTGCCCAGTCTGAAGTATATCTCCCAAACAATACTGGCAATTGAGAGATATCGTATTCATTTTAACACAGAGTTGATAGCCTCAGCAAGGTTAGTGGTCTTATGGCCGTAACGTCGACCTTTATCATAGGCATGTGACCATCGTTCCCTGGGAATTTCAACGACAAAATTACGTACATGTTGTCGTGCTTTCTAAAACTTCTAAACTTCGCATCGAATCTTTATCGAACCGGTTCATACCCTGCTCGTAAAAATGTTAGTTAGTAAACGCAAGACAAAATATCATACATAAATAAATCAATAATTTAAACAATAACAAATTACACCTTACTTGCGTTTAAAATTTCTTGACGAACCTGATTGCTCTGGAACTGAGTCTTTGCATTGGCAGCAATATGCCGTATACAATAGGCAGGATAATCATGTGAAGGTGTACATAAACTTCCGTGCCTGTTGATTACTGATAACAATGCAGACCCTCTATCAGAAATCACACAAATCCCATACTTTTTGATTCCGTGTTGGCGTAAATATTTCAAAAAGAATTATCATCCCTCGGTATTTTCCTTTTTAACTATGGCAAACGCTATTGGATATATATTCATATCTCCGTCTTGCGCCACAACAATAAGCAATATTTGGCAGTATTTCCTGTACAACCATGTACCATCAATTTGAATCATACGTTTACGGAATGCGAATCCTTCATTGCATGGCTAGAATACCCAGAATAACTTACTGAATATTATTTTTTCGGGAATTAGTTCACCTTGTAATGTTACTGGTGGTAACGTTTCGTACTCCACAACAGTTTTTAGGGTAAATATTTGCATTGCTTGTAATAGAGCCGATAGCTCATTATATGATTTATCCTAATCTCCGTAAACAAGCGCCATCATCTTTTGCTTCGCCATCCACGCCTTATAGTAAGATGAGATGTATCCAAGCTGTGCACGGATCGATGCTACCAATATTGCAATGACGATCCACGAATTCTTCTCAACCAACAACTTTGTGCAAGCGCATATCAAATCGGAGTCAAGATTTATATGGTCCTATGATATTAAAGTCATGGTACAAGAGTGTTGATCATTGAACCTTCTCACCTCCCACATCTTCTTTCGTTTCATATACGAAACTCTTATCCTCTAGTTACATTTGTTCTTATAATTCAAGCACCTTACGCAATATATTCCGCTATCAGATTCAGCAAAACAAGATTGTATATGGCGTCTGACGCAATACTCCTTAATTGCTAACTGAACATCTTCTTTTGTTTTGAATAGAGCTTCGAGTTTTAACTTTCCATCAGTTGAAACTGAAGAATGAAAAAATACACGTGTCTCATATTCTGGATCCCGCATTACAGTATAGTCCACCTCATACATGTGGACTGAAGGCACGTAAGCTGAAAGATTGGATTCTGGTTGCTGGGGCTCCGGTTGAACATAACCCCAAATTGATAGCTCATCGGCCAATCTATATCTAGCAGACAATGCTGCCCAAACATATTCTTTAACGTCAAGATCATGGCACTGAGCAGCAGTGGTCTTAAGAACATCAACATCATCAGCATCAAGCAACTCGACATCATCATCTTCTGCCATTGGTATAACATTTTTGTCGTCATCGCTAAAATCATCAACTATTTCGCCCCAACGACCAAAAACATTTTCGGTGTCACAATCCATCATGATATGAACTCCGTCTGAAATGCCAATATATTAGAAATACATTTTAAAAAATTCATTGTACCAAACTACAAAAGTTAACTTAAATTCATTTACCCGATTTTAAAATATTCGATCACACTCAATGAGTCTCTTAATTTCTCCAAAATTCTCCCCAGAACTCTCTCAAACCTTAAACTTTCAAAAAGAAACAAAATAACACAAAGGTCTCGAGCAGTTTTTATATATATCTAGGGGCATGTCACCACTTGCAGACGCCGTCCACACCTAAACAAAATTACAAAATTAGGACTAGGTCGTCTGCTGCAAATGGTGTCCAAGCTACAGATGACGTCCAAGCTGCAGGTTGCCTTCTGTAGATGGCGTCTTCCCGGGAATCTTGCAGCCTTGTACGCCTTCAGCGCGTGGCGTCTTGTCGAGCCAGCTTTATTCGGCTGCCACGGCTGACAAACAGACTGCACCTGGCTGAGCTCACTGGATTCGCTGCTCAAATATTGTGTTTTAACTCAAGACGCCACCTGCAGATGCGTCTCGACCCATACTATTAACTGTTTTAATTAGTTTTAAAATCTTAAGGACCGAAAGTGTTATTATCCCCTTTTAAAATAAAATCTTAAAAGATAATTTTTATATTATATTTTTAGATTTTTTATTTTTAATCAAAAAATAATTAAACTTTTATTACTATAATAATTCATACATTCACTTTAATTTAAGGGTAATGTTCACAAATGGTCACTAAACTTTGATCAATTATTCAATTTGGTAACCAAACTTTCAATTGCTTCATTGTTACCATTAAACTTTTAGTTTCTTTCAATTTGGCCACTAACTCGTTAACAACTATTAAAAGGGTGATGTGGTTGTTAAAATATTTTGTATAATAACACATTTAGTCCTCCACGTTTACACATTTAAATAATTTAGTCCTAATTCGAAAGAAATAATAAATTTAACCCTCATTATTTTAATTTGGCCATATTTTTAGTTAGAGATAATTTAATATTTTATTTTTGATCCCTCAATTATAAATAATGTTATATTTCCTCCCAATCTCAACCATACCTAATCCATCCTTTAAAAATTTATAAAGAATAGATCATAATCATCTCATGAAATTGTATTCAAAAGATATCTATATAAATTAAACTGAAATTTGCTATAGAATTACTAAAAAAACCTTCAATCCTTTTTTTTCATCATCGCGGTCTTCAACAAATTTCTACTTACAAAGCCATGTTCACAACTCACATCCCAATTAGCTTGGTCTTCTTGTATCATCGTCTATTAGCTCCATACTACCCTTTTAAATTTACTAGAAGTTAAATTAGCAACAAATTATTTTTATTTTATCGAAATCACTAGCTACAAATTCGAAATCATAAAAGAGTCCCAAACCCACAATGGAAATGCTTGATATCTGCAGGCTATCCCCTAGTTGCGAGATCTCCTTCGTCGGGAATGTTTTCTAGGTATTTATTTTAACAACTTTGCAAGCTTATTGTTTATTTTTAACTTTGGTTTTTGAATGTAGAAATGCTTAAATTTGCTCAGATGATGCTTGGGAGAGAGTAAGGCTCACAATTTTGGAATTCCTTTTAACTTGAATATTGAATATTAGTGGGTATTAGAAAATTTTTGTTTATAGAATCCACGGTTATTGCGCTATTAATGGATTTTATTTTTTTTAAAAAGGCTTCATTCAAGTCTAAACAAGGCTTTTTTTTTAAAAAAAAGAAATTTGTATGATTAATAACGAAAAAGCTCATACAAATTGATAAATTGATATATGTCTCATTAAAAAGTATCGCTATACCTAGTGCAACGTACCAATGTTGAAACGGATACACACTAGCTGTTAAATACGACAAGCACCAGTATAACTCCCCCGATTCCCTACAAATGCGTTAAAGCTCTACTCAAACTGTGCCCAAGTGTTTTGCCTAGAAGCAAATAAATGGAAAAGCAACATCAACACAAAGGGTTCTCTTATGAACTTACATCTGGTGCATTTCAAAACTTAAAGTGCAGACAATCAACTTGTCAAAATCCCAAGGGAATCACTTGCATGTGACCACCGAAAGGATTCCTTGGAAGCATAACAACCATCCAAACCAATATCACCTTGAAACTCAATCCCTAGCCATTCACAGTCCAAAATAAGTCTAAAAGAGACTTTTACATTCGTGTTTCTGGTTGACTTGTGTCGCTTGCTCTTATTTAGTTCCTATATAAATTCTGAACTTAAATGTTGTAATTTGAACTTCTGGTAAATTAAAGGATGGATTGGGACTTAGGAGGGACGAGACAACATTAGTTATAATTGAGGGATCAAAATAAGATATTAAGTTCTCTAACTTAAAATAGGGTCAAATTGAAATAATGAGGGTTAAATTTATTATTTCTTTCAAATTAGGACTAAATTGTTTAAATGTGTAAACGTGAAGGACTAAATGTGTTATTATACAAAATATTTTAACAACCCCGTCACTCTTTTAACGGTGGTTAACGAGTTAGTGGCCATATTGAAACAAAACTAAAAGTTTAATGGTAACATTGAAGCAATTGGAAGTTTGGTTACCAAATTGAATAATTGATCAAAGTTTAGTGAACATTTGTGAACTTTACCCTTAAATTAAAGTGAATGTAGGAATTATTATAGTAATAAAAGTTTAATTATTTTTTGAATTAAAAAATAAAAGAAAATATGAAAAAAATAATATAAAATTTATTTTTTTAATATTTTATTCTAAAATGGGTAATAACACTTTTGGTCTCTAAGATTTCAAAACTAATTAAAACAGTTAATGGTACATTATAGTATATATGAATAGTAGTATATTGCGGTACATGTCATTTACCGTAGAATTATCCATATAACTATTAAAAGGATAAAAATATGCTGAAAAAACCTTAAATTCTTTTTTGTTTTATGTTTAGACAATTGTGAAAGATGTTTATTTTTTTATGATTAAATATTTATCTTTTAAAATCTTATTATTTTAAAGATAAATAACTTGTCTTTTCTTAATTTCATTCTAATTCCCCTGAATTTAATATAAACCCTAAATTTTAATCATAACCTAACAAGTCTACCTCTACAAAACTTGGTCAATGTTTTTTCTTTTCTTTGAAAGATGTCATTGAATTAATGGCATCAAATAACCAATAGATCCACTGTCTGATTAGATTATTGAAGATTCAAAAACATGATTGATCAATTAGAAGGAGATTTGACATGCCCTAGACTTTGTTATAATTATAGTTAGGGTTAGGTAATACCAAAAATTATAAATTAATGTACACATTGTTTTCCCTCTATCTTTAGTCTCCATATATAATATATTGTATCCTCCATGTGATAATTAGAAGATTCGTTTCTTCACAATTGATGTGATTTTAGGACCGTGGAAATGGTGATCGACAAACTTGAGACATGTAGACCCCGCCATTCCGGTCTGAATGTTTCGTTTTCAGCCAATTTCGATCTTCTTTCTAAACCATTTCCTATACGTACGATATTGAAAGTTGCCATTTTGTAAAGGCTTAACAACAAAATGAATGCCTAAATTATATTTATTTTTTTATAATAAGTGTTTAAAATATTTTTTAATTAAAATATGTATTTAAAGTTTTATTTTTTGCTGAAATAAGTGTTTACAATTTTATTTTTTGTTAAAATAAGTGCCAAAATAAGTGCTTTAATTGACTTTAAAACAAGGTAAAAATAAAAATTTAGGCACCTATTTTAACAAAAACTATTTTAAATACCTATTGTAAAAAATAGACATAATCTGGGCACTTATTTTATAGTTAAGCCTTTTGTAAAACCATTGAACGATGCTTCATGTTTAAGACACCAACTGTTTTCAGACGATCATTTTTTGTACCAGACGAGAACTGTATGTCAACTTCATATATGTTTGCGATGAATTCCGGCATCAAAAGTTGAGTTAATTGCATCAAATCATTCTTAAATTATGAATATAATTTTAAATTGGTCCTCAAATTTTAAAATGTTATAATTACATCCCAGTCTACTAGCTTACGCTAATTAGGTCATTCTGTTATTAAAATCGTTAGCGTACTGTTGAATGCTACATTATATCTGATGTGTTTTTCTCTTATAATTTAATGTGATATGATTATGTTTAATTTTGATTAAACTAAATTAAGACACAATTTTAGTTTTCGGTTTAAACTCAAAAAATGAATCAAATAGAAAAAGGAAGAAGAACAAAGCAAAGAACTTTTTGGACTGTTCAAAAACTTGTTGATCCCGTTGTTAAAGTTCTTCGGTTTCATCTTCAAAACGTACAACAGCTTATAATGACTATGAGCAAGGGGATTTAATAAATAAGAAGAAAGGAAAAAACATTTATAAAAACAAATGAAATGATATTTTCTCATAAAAGATCCCGTTTAGTTTTTTGAAAATGTTTTTGGTTTTTATATTTTTTATTTTTAAAAATATCTTTTATTTATTATTTTAATATTTTTGGAACTGACAAACGTGTCTGATAAATAAAAATGAAAATATAGTTGCAATAATGAAAATATGAAAACATGTTTAATCGCCTTAGGTTCTACCGGGCTTTTCCGACGTTGATTCTGTTCTTTTCCTTCGTCTTCGGCGGATGACTCGACTTCGTCTCTTTTTTTTTTGCGCTACTTCCGTTGTCAACGTTGGCAGTACTTTAGAGACATTGACCAAGCATGTGAAGCGTTGTCATGTGTTTGCTTCTCGAATATTTATCGAGAGGTGAATGGTGTGGCGGATTCGCCAGCGAAGAGGGGTGTGGAGAGGCTGTCTTGGTTGCAGTTTTGGGAGTGATTTGGCTAATTGGTTGTGTTTGTGATGGGGTGAGCTTGCAATGGTAGATTAGGGGTGTACGAAAAATCTGATATGTTAATCCGTTGATCCAATTCGAAATTTTAGATATTTAATTTTTGAATAATTCAGATCGGATATCCGATTATCCGACATTCATAGATGGTAGATTAGGGGTGTGCGAAAATTAATTTTTATATGGTTGCAGTTTTTGAATAATTTTTTTTTATAAATATAAATCTTGTTATATTCGATACTTTTACTTGTTATATATGAACAATTGAAATTTCTATATATATATATACAAATCTTGTTATATTCAATAATTTGTTGATTGTTATATTCGAAAACCCAAATTTTCATGGACATGACCACCAAATTAAAAAAAAAACTTAAATCAAGTCATAAATTTGAATATTTGGATATCTGATCCGAAAATTAGATATCTAATTTTTTGAATAGGATACGAATCAGATATTTGAAATGCACACCCATTGGTAGTGGTGGTCTTTGGGTATGGGTCCTTTTGTTTTTTTCTTTTTGTTTGTTTGGTCTGTTTATTAACGCGGATACTCTTTTCCTCTACTTAAAATTAAAGAAGTTTTTAACGAGACTCAGTTGTTAAACCTTTGTGTATAATGCATTCCCTGAATAAAATCATACATGCTTTTTTGATAAAAAAAAATAGTTATGTATCTTTTATATTAGGTACTTATTATGAATCATATTAGATATATATTATGAATTATATTATCAACAATCTCTAGAGTAAGTGATTAAAACTCTTGGTTGACACCCTCCCCTCTTTCCAAAGTTGTGAATTCAAAACTCATTAAGAGCAAATTCCCCCATTCCCCTAGTAAAAATTGTTCAAAAAAAGTTACATATTATGAATATACCAATGTTACATTTAGTAGGACTATTATTTCATAATATACCAATGTTACATTTAGTAGGAGTATTATTTTTTTTCACGGTCTAGTATATAAGTTAACACTAAATTAATTTTAAGTAATATTTTTGACTATACACAAAGTTTGATTAAAAAATAAAAATATTATCCTCTATCTTGAATAACCAAATTGTAGAATAAATGTTCTATATAAAGATCCAAATAGAGGGTAGATACAGGTGGCTAGTGCACAACTATTGCTTGAACGATAAACATCTTAGTCTTTAAGTGGCATTCGCTTCATCTATGAATGTTGTCAAACTTTTTCATAACCAAAGATTTGAGGGTTCAACATTTCTTGCCAAAGAATCATATATTTTTATTTTTTAATTTTAGTAATTGAAGGATGATTCTAGAATAAACACCATATACCAGTATAAATTATTAATTATATATATTAATATGTATCATTAATTATTTTAATAATTGAAAGATAATTTTAAAGTAAACTTAATGTATCGTAATTATTTCAGCAGTACGAGTCATCTAGCGACAGCAATGGCTTTGTAGTTGGAGGTGGGGACTGAGGACTTCAAACTTTACACGTTCTTCAATGTCATTAGCCTTTCCTTTGAACGGGTAATCATCATTTTCAACCCCGAAACCCCAGCCAAAGCGTCTCCTTCTAGGAAACTTGATTGCGGTTGATCATTTCTCAATTTAATGCATTAGCAATAAAAAAATAGTATTAATTATTAGTAAAACTCTTAACCACTACCATATCTTTCAACTATTACTATAATTGGATTATTACAAGCACCCACAAGAATACCTTAATTATTGGTCTAGAACATAAGGCCATGTTTACTTATGGACTGCCATTTTTGTTTAAGCTGTTAAAGGATAGAGATTTTTAAAATTAATGTACATAAATTATAAAAATTTTAACAAATTTTAATTCTAATTCTACCTAGAGGGGAAGAGAATTCTAGTAGAAGGAATGAGGTACTTCTATTGGGTTTAAAACTCAAGACCTAAGGGATTATAAGAGAATAAAGATGAACAGCTTGTCTAACCGGCCAATTATAATTAAGTTAACACTGTTGTTATTACAAATATAAGAAGAAGACAAATCTGAATGTGTTTTTTATATACATATTTCTTTGATTATAGATAAGATGTATTAGTTCAAATTACATAGTTGCACTTGTAACAACTGAAAAATCACAAGGTATAATTGTATATTTGAACTAAATTTCAAATACATTGATTATTTTTAGAATCAGATCGATCAAATTAAATTGAGAACCAATAGTTCAGCTAGTTAATTAATTTTTTAATAATATTACTTTTAGTTTTTTGTATTCTTATTTTTTGCCTAGATAGTTCAAACAATAAAATTAAATGAACTAAAAATGATAATATGATCGGTTTCACCACCTATGTGGTATTTTACAATATTGAGTAAAATTCACTTCCCTCCCAGGGTAGCTTACAACCAAATTTATAATCCAAAACCCACTTCCTTGTGACATAAAAAGCAACAAGTAGTTTCAGTGAAATTGTAGATGATATTTATCTTAAAAAATTCTAGTTTAATTGTAATATTTATAAAATTTATATATTATCAAAAAGTTAAAAATATTTATAAATATATTATTTTGTAATCGCCTTTAAAAAAAAATAAAAAGTCACTAAAGTGAAATATTGATGGAGTAGAGGCTCGGCTATATTAGAGAATCCCCACCCTTTTATCCTCTGTTCTTTTGCACCCACAAAAACAGCCAAACAAAAGCCATTCTTAGCTGCTTTAGCTTTTCAGCCACAAACCCAAAAACAAAACACTCACCATCTTTTTTGTTTTTGGATTGTTGTAGATCTACAAAAAGATGATTCAAGAACTCCTTGGAGCTTCTTCTTGTTTAAACTTTGGAGCTGAAAGGAAAATCTCCATCAATGGAACCATTTCACAAGGAACCCCGACTTCCTCTTCTCCTTCACCGTCACCATCGCCGTCCCCTTCCTCTTCTCCGGCGACTTCATCGAACCCGGCGAACCACCAGAACTTGAGGTGCCCCAGGTGTGATTCCTCCAACACCAAGTTCTGCTATTACAACAACTACAATCTCACTCAGCCTCGTCACTTCTGCAAGACTTGCCGTCGGTATTGGACCAAAGGAGGCGCTCTCAGGAACGTTCCTATAGGCGGCGGGTGTCGGAAGAACAAAACGGCTGCCGGTATTGTTTCGACATCTTCTCTGGGGAAATCAGCTTCTTTTTCCAAGATGAAAACGGTGGTTTCTGAAATTGGACGATCTGGGTTCGATCATGAACTTCAATCTACTACTCCAATCCTTTGGAGTACTACTTCACCCCAGAGTTCCCATCTTTTATCCTTATTGAGAACAACCCAAAACCCTAACACTTTGTCTAATCCTGCTGGTATAAAAGAAGAAGTGAGCTTGCTTGGATCTCAAGTGATGAACGAACCAACACCGGTTGCAACTGGTGTACTGAATGCTAGAACCCTAGGCTCGGATCTTGTCAACCCTTTCTGGAACAACAATCAACAACAACAGAATAACAATGGGTTCCTTGTAGGTGAAGTTCAAAACGCAGGTATTCAAGAACTGTATCAAAGGCTCAAATCATCATCTCCATCAAGTTATTACTCTAATACTTCAGCAGTAATCCTAAGCAACGTGGCTTCTTCTTCTTTATCGTCGCCTTCGTCGATTTTGGAGTCGGCTCCGGTTGCAGGGGGAGAATTGGGTTACTGGAATCCGGTATTTTCATCATCATGGTCTGATCCTCCGACAAGTAACGGTGCATATCCTTAAAATAACCTATTTTCTTATATGCTAAATGTTTTCGCCTGTCGGTCGGTTTTTCTTTATCTGGTTGTTTCTTTTTCTTTCAGTGTGTTTTTAAGTTGTGCTTTAGCTATTTAACTTATGAGAGTGTTCCAAGGATGTATAACAAGTTAGAGAAAAAAATGTTATATGTTTCTGTTATTTTACAGTTCCGATTTTTCATTTAATCGAATACGGTAAATACAACATGATCGAAAACATATTCATTATTGTATGCGAGGAAACAATCAAACCGTATAAACTATTCACAAGAGAATAACCAGGAATGAGAGTTTAACTTTATTGTCTTGATTGATTAATCAAATATTAACTCAGAAGCTTTTAAGGTGGGTGGCATATGAAAGATCAAAGATTCTGTGTAACAAGAAAGTAATGAAATGAGGTTTAAAACAGGCTTTTTTTTATTGAAGTATTTTCCGTAGACAGCAGTTTGATTGCTGGCGATTCCAACTGCAGCCTTATGCATGTTAAAGATCAGTTGGTGTGTCGGACTTCTCCTCCCCTTTCTTATTTTCACTTTTTCAATTCAGTCGTCTTTGTGCGAGAGAGGATATTAGATTTACATTTACCATGTAGAAGTTTGTTATCCATATTTGAATCCAGTTTTGAACATATTATTTTGAAAATATAGTGTGTCTACACAATTTGTATATGTTTTTAAAGGGCTAGAAAAAAATAGATTGAAAGAGTCGTCTCATAATAAATCCTTAATCTCAAGCAAATATGTATACTATTTTAACATTATCATATATCTACAAAACACTTGATACTATGATTTAAAACTTATAAAAACCTTTTGTCAAAAAACAACTTATAAAAACCTACCAACAATTGGTCGGCCTAGTGAATAAGGCACTAGATCACTTAAGTAAAATTAGATATTCGAATCATGATATTGTGAATAGAGAAAACTAAGTTGAGAGAGTTGTCCCATAATAGGCTTCTACAAAACCCAATCTGAATTATTCAGCCAATTTTTAAACAAAAAAAAAAAACTTATAAAAACCTCAATTTTTAGAATATAATTAAAGACCTTGGAGCTGATACAATACAAATGGAACTGATAAAGTTTAAGGTAAACAAATGAAATTCACACTCAAACATTTCAATCCACATCTACTTTCTCAGCAACCACTCACGAACAATATTTATGGCGTCAATGGGTTCATAACTCAAACTAAGGGCGAATTCCAACAGCTTTGCCACAGAGTAAGACATTTGAAGGAATATCGTATTCGTTGGTAAGACTTCGAACAGGATCAAAGACTCTCAAGTAAAATTGTTGCCCAAGATATTGTCTTCCCCATTGTGCAGACCTTAGGTTCCACATCCCTTGGTTGTCCATGGAGATCAATATGGCTGTCCAAGAATTTGGATAAACCTGGGAAGAAGAAAAACATCAGTAGCAGACAAAAAGTTTATGCTACACAATGAAACCCCGAAAATAACAGTTATATTACTCGGATACAAGTGTTAGTGTCGGACATGAGTATGTCTGAATGTACTGGAAACAGGTATCTAACACAGGCATGATGTGGCTTACCTGAGTAGTGTGTCTGGTAAGAGCATCGACTAGATTGTAAGTTTTTCGTTTATGTGGAGTCCACTGTCCATAGCCAAACCTGTACGTATTGTAATAGAAACGACAAGGACCTAATCAGAAACATAAAAGAAACAGAAATGGAGAGCAAGAGCAAGCAAACAGGGCAGTGTGGGACTCACCCAACAACCCAAAAATCATAACCATCAAGATGCCAAGATTGCAGGTCGTTTTCGTTGTTCTGAAAGACTACTTCAAGAAAATCGTGGAGAGAAACCGGCATAACGGAGGTAGCTACGGTAGCGGCACCGCCCAAGGGAAGGCCTTGGATGGAATCCATGGAGAAAACTCCTGGAATGTTAAAATGATCAGCAAGCTTCGGAGGGGTATCCGGATTGACGTAAGAGACACCATTCACAGTGTAACGTAGCTTTCTGTTTATTAGGGATGCTGAGTTGGCCAACACAAGGGTCTTAGTTGGTGTTATCTTTCCATAATGGAATGAACCCTGGGGATTAGGCCTGGCTGCATTTGATGTCAAATTCCACCTTCGAGAAAACGAATCAAATAAGCTCATTGTTCTAAATTGAATTCAAGAATGAAGTACTGGCTTGATAACTAGTACCTATATGTTCTTGCCTGCTGCATTGACCAATGAAATTGGAATGCAGGAGCTGCTGGAAAGGCTCCAGAAACCGGGGTTTGCGAGTTTGCATAATGCAATACCGCAGTTGCAGTAAGAACGGTCCTAGAAAATCTTGTTGATGCTACAATGTAGTAATCCTTTGGTGGCTGATTTAAGGTTACTAAGACAGCTAAAGATTGCCCAACATGAACATCAAGAGAATCATACAAGTTCTGAACCACATGAGATCCTTCAACCTCTACTAACTTCATTGTGTGACCCTGAATCCTGAAGTTCAATGAGGTTGATAATCCGACATTCGAGATCCTAAACATGTAAGTTTTGCCTGAAAGGCCACAAGTAAAACTTATTTAGTAAACCAGAAAACATTCACATTTACAAATATATCGAATAAACGAATTAAAATGCTATGAATATGACCATGTTCGCCACTAAAGGTAGTTTGAGTCTGGCCATTTATGAGGACTCCATCAGGAAATGGCAGAGGCTTTCCAGAGTCTAAAGATTGCTGCAATGTCTGCAGAAGAAGAAATAATATATTCGAGACAATGAAGCAAACCAAGCCAGCAATTCTTAATCCTGTTTATCCAACAGCTATACTACGATCATAGGCACTCTATGGTAACCGTACATTTCATATACTCAATATTTCATAGATTTGGAATTGCAAGAATGATAATGAGCAGTAAACAACTTGCATACATTACCTTTATGAATGATATCTAACTTATTGTTTCTAATCTGAAACCATCAGGAGCGGAGAAGACGAAGAAACATAGCAATCGAAAACAAAATCTTAACCTTTGGGAGCAAAAATGAAGCAGAGTAGGCTAACCTTATGGTTGGTTTTGTACCAGTCGCCAATTAGTAAAGTGAAATCTCCATCAGGGTCTGCATAAGGGATTGGGATCACACTTCTATGGTATATATTGAGAGCTCCAAATCCTCCAGCAGCTTTATGCAACAGAGTTGAGGGGAAATATGTGTAAGACCCAATTTGATCCTTAGCCTGGAACCTGTAGGTGTAGTTTGAGTTTGGAGGGATAGGGCAATTGGTTCCCAACACGCCATCCTGCCATGAGTTCTTCCTTTGCTTGATGCCATTCCTGTTAACCATTATCATTCGACAGTGTCCGATACTCGCACTCGAATCCGAGTACCAGAAAAAACAGTGGACTCACCATGTCAACAAGAAAGGCTGGTCGAGCTTGTTAATGAGGTTCAAGATAATGTTGTTATTGGTCACCGCTTCAAGTTTTGGTCCTGGAAACTGATCATTGATAAGGATAACCTTCAAAAAACAACAACAAAAATCCAAAAATCAAAACTTTTTCAGCAAACCCAGATCATATCTCCACATCAAAGCACATTACTTTCAGTAAATTCATATTATAGCAAACCTGCTGGGGAATTCCAAGAACAGAACGAGTGCCATAAGTAACAGTCCAAGTGTAATAAAAATATGGGTCTTCAGCTTTCACCAACGACACACTCAAAACAGCCAAAGCTCCAAGAATCCATGGGAGCATTACTGTTTTTCCCATATCTATTCCACCCTGAAAATGCCATTGAACCAAGAATCGTTCAACTGTAAACAAAAAACTCCAAATACGACAGAATTGGGTTATCAAGATATCACGAAAGATAAACTTACCCAATTTCAGAATCCTTGGAAGTCACAACTCACAGTCTAAAGAATTAGAAAGTTCTTATAAGAGCCAAAGCAGGAAACGCTGCGAGACATACTGGTCCAGTGCTTTATCAAAAAAGAAAGATTCAGGAAAAGCAGGAAAATCTAGAATTAAGCACGCTGCCGGGACGTTTTTAAATTTTTAAAAATATTTTTTCTGATTAATTGCTAGGAGCGGTCCAATATTCGTGATTGGAATCCAACAAGTGATCTTAGTGGTAAAAAGTATGTGTTACACCAGGTGATTTAAGTTCGAATAGTTTATTTTATAAGTAAGTTTGAGTTTATTTAAATTTAAATATGAACACAAATACTACCTTGTACTCTAATAGAATTATAAAAAAATATACTCGTGTTTGACTTTTATCTTAAGTAAATTATGGGTGATTTTTTCTACATTTTATTCTTAATTTGGATTAAGTGTGATCCTACCTTGTAGTATGAGTGATAAACCAACTTGTGGTTAGTTGTTAAGGTTGTAATGAAGTGATGCTCGGCGCATTTCCCGTCTTCATTATGATTATAATTGCTTCGCCTTCAAGTTTTCTTGCTTTCCTCTGATTTCGCCGTTGATTATATATTTTCTTTTGCTTTTTTATCTCTCTTGAAATTAACCAAGTATTATTAAAATGAAAGATGAATTTAAAAAGGCAACTCAATTATGCAATTCTATTTTATGAAATGATGAAGGAGCCAAAGTAAACTGGCATTGTCATGTTATGAAACGATGAACACGAATATTTTATAAATTGAGAAAAGGTGGTATTTGCTTACTCAATTTCTTTGAGTAAGCCATTTCTTTTTATTAGGTTTGTAGACTTGTGTGCATGAGAACAAGGCTTGTGTAGTGTAATCGGAGATTTCTCCTTGCCCACACGCTCAAGACAAAATATTTTTGGTTGTCTTTCTAGTTTCTCAGGTTTTGTACTGATTAATTCAAACCGATTCACGTCCTACACTTGGTTTGGTTGATGAGTCTTCCAACGAGAATTTTTTTCATACACGAAGTATTAAGGTTACTAGTTTGTTAGATCAGTTAAAGTTGTTATTCAAGTTTGTTAGGATTATTTTACAGCTGTATTAGGGTTAGTTTATCTGCCCTACGTTGTTATATAAAGGACACCACCTTCCTTGTATTATCTATTCAGTTTTCCTTCTTTGATTCAATAACAAGAAAGTATTCTTTCATATTCCTTGATTCCATATTGTTACATGGTATCAGTTGATTTTTAGCTTCCGCATCCTTTCTTCTTTTTCTCTTTTTTTTCTTCAAAATATGGGAGAAGTCAATCTTAACGATGCCTTCAACAATGGTACTAATCCATATTACTTGCATTAGTCTGACAATCCTGGTATGATTCTTGTAACTCAGCCTCTTGGTAGTGATAATTACCATAGTTGGCGACGATCGATGATGATGGCCTTGTCTGCCAAAAATAAGCTTGGCTTTGTGGACGGTTCCATTCCAGCGCCTCCAAAGATTCCAGCCGATCGTTTCAACTCTTGGACCAGGGCGAATGATTTGGTTAATTCTTGGCTATTGAATTCTGTTTCCAAAGACATAGCTGCGAGTCTTTTGTACCATTCAACCGCGGCTGCTGTTTGGAAAGATTTGCAAGATCGTTTTCAACAAAATAATGGACCTCGGATTTTTTCCTTGCGCAAGAAGTTAAGTGATCTTATTCAAGGGCCTATGACTATTTCCACATATTATACTCAACTAAAAATCATATGGGATGAGTTGGTTTCTCTTAAGCCTTTTTGCTCATGCTCTCATTGTACTTGTGATGGGGTACGCAAGATGCTTGAAGAACAACAAAAAGAGCAAGTTATGCAGTTTTTGATGGGGCTTAATGATTCCTATGCTCTTGTGCGAGGTCAAATTCTTTTGATGGATCCTTTGCCTACTATAACCAAAGTATTTTCTTTGGTTGCACAAGAAGAAAGTCAACGATTTATAAAGCTGGATAATCCAATTACTGAAGCAACTTTTGCTATTAAGTCTGCTGTTAAGTCTACTGTTGTTCAAAAGAAGTCACGACCTTAATGTAGTTATTGTGGCTTAATGGGGCACATAAAAGACAAGTGCTATAAACTTCATGGTTATCCTCCTGGGTATCATTCTCGTGGAAAACAGGGGCATACTTCTCATATAAATGCTATGACTGATTTCGCTCCTTCACAACAACAAGGTATTTCGAGTTCTGATTCCTTGTCTGCTCAACAGTGCCAGCAACTCATTGCCATGCTCACTAGTCAGCTTCAGGCGGCTGCTTCTTCAGATCTTCCTGCAGTAGCTTCAACTTCCGTTAATATGGCCATGCAAGGCAAGATCTTATCATTTATAAATCATTTCAGTTCTTTTCATACCAAAAGTTTTTGGGTTCTTGATTCTGGAGCATCCAGACATGTTTGTTTCTCAAAAGATTTATTTGAATCTTTAATCCCTATTGAGGCTGGAACTATTCTTCTCCCAAATAAGTCTATAGTTTCAGTTCATTACTATGGGACTATTAGAATATCTTCAAAATTAATTCTGAAAGATGTCTTATATGTTCCAGAATTTAACTTCAATCTTCTTTATGTTAGTTGTTTACTTAAACTTCTGATTTAACTGTTCTATTTCGACATGATCATTGTTTGATACAGGATCCTTACCAGGTGTTTGGGAAGGGTGAGAAGCATCGAGGATTATACTTGCTGTCTACCGATAAAGATCTTGCTGTTTCAAATTCTATTGTAAATAAAAATGAAAAAGTTTTTGTTTCATGGCATGATCGTCTTGGTCATCCTAGTTCTCATGTATTAGATCTTTTAAGAGATTCTTTACCAAATTTTGTTAATAATAAGAAAACACTTTGTTCCATTTGTCCTCTTGCTAAGCAGAAACGAGTTCCTTTTCCCTTATCTCATACTCATTCTTCTTCACCTTCTGAGTTAGTACATTGTGACATATGGGGACCTTTCAAGATTCCTACTTATAATTCTCAACGATTCTTCTTAACTTTAGTTGATGATTTTACTAGGTCAACATGGATGTTTTTGCTCCAGCATAAGTCTGATGTTAGTCATATTATACCTGATTTCATTAACATGACTAAGAGACAGTTTGGTTTTGATTTGAAAGTTTTTCGATCTGATAATGCTCCAGAACTCAAGTTTACAGCTTTATTTTCACAGCTGGGTATCATACATCAATTTTCATGTGTTGAAACACCTCAGCAAAATGCCATTGTTGTTGAACGCAAGCATCAACATCTATTAGCTGTGGCTCGAGCCCTATATTTTAAGTCCAGAGTTCCAGCTCGTTTTTGGGGAGAGTGTTTGCTAACAGCCACCTACATTATTAACAGGATTCCTTCTCCTCTCCTAGAAAATAAATCACCTTATGAGTTGTTACATTCAAAAAATCCCGATTATTCTCAATTTAAAGTTTTTGGATGCCTTGTCTTTGTTTCTACTCTTCAAGCTCATAGGGACAAGTTTTCAGAAAGAGCCTTACCTGGAATTTTCATTGGTTATTCTCCAGGGATGAAAGGATACAAAATTTATGTGTTACAGACTCGATCAATAATAACTTCTCGTGATGTTATTTTTCATGAAGAAAATTTTCCTTTCCATACTATTAATCATGAGAATTCTGTCGTTGACCTTTTTCCTTTTGTTTCTTTGCCAAATGTTCTCTCAGATCAGCAAGCTGGTGCACCAGCAACTGTTGATCATGATGTTGAGCATACAGTGGCACAACCTCCAGTGGTATCACAACCTTCAGTTGCACAACCTCTTATTACACCACAACCTTCAATTGCACAACCTCCAGTTGCACCACAACCTCTAGTGGCACCACATCCTCCAGTTGCACCACAACCTTCAGTTGCACAACCTCCAGTGGCACCACATCCTCCAGTTGGACCGCACCCTCCAGTGGCTCTTCCAACTGCTCTGGAAGTGGTTCGTCGATCAAATAGACAAATTCAAAGACCTTCTTATCTTGAGAAGTATCACTGCAACAATATATCAACAGATTTCAGTTCGAATTCCACTGTTGCCTATCCCATTGAACACTATCTATCCACCTCAAAGCTTTCATCGTCTTATGAGAATTTTATTGCAAATATTTCTTCAATTTATGAGCCTACTTTCTATCATCAAGCTGTTAAAATTCAAGCCTGAAAGACTGCCATGGATGAAGAATTAAAGGCAATGGAAAATCTTAAGACCTGGACAGTGGTTCCTCTTCCAGAAGGAAAGAAGGCTATTGATTCTAAATGGGTGTATCGTGTTAAATACAACGCTGATGGTACCCTTGACAGACGTAAAGCTCGTTTGGTTGTTAAGGGTTTCACCTAAGTGGAAGGCATTGACTATACAGACACCTTTTCCCCTGTGGCAAAAATGACATCGTTCAAGGTACTTCTTGCCCTTGCGGCATCTAAGAACTGGCACCTTTTGCAACTTGACGTCAACAATGCATTCTTAAATGGCTTTCTTGACGAAGAAGTATATATGAAGTTGCCACAAGGTTATCTTCCTGAATCCTCTGATTCCAATTTGGTTTGCAAGTTGCACAAGTCGATTTATGGACTAAAACAGGCATCAAGGAAGTGGTTTAATGCTTTTTCTCAGGTTGTTCTCAAATATGGTTTTGAACAATCTCCTTCAGAACACTCCCTTTTTGTCTATGGTTCAGGAGAAGACATGGTTGTTTTGCTCGTTTATGTCGATGACATAATATTAGCAGGACAAAATATGGAGCATTTAACAGTTGTTCAATCTTTTCTTCATCAACATTTCAAGCTAAAGGACTTGGGGACATTACGTTATTTCTTGGGTTTTGAGATAGCACGAAACTCCTCTGGAATATCGTTATCTCAACGCAAATACGCTTTAAATCTCCTGGAAGACACATTTTCACTTGCTAAGAAACCTGCTGATACTCCCATGATTGCTTCACAAAAATTAAGCCTTCATGATGGCGAACCTTTATCAGATCCTCAATTATATCGACGTTTGGTGGGTCGTCTTCTTTATCTTACACATACTCGACCAGACATTACATATTCAGTCCATCTACTTAGTTTATTTCTTCCCCTCGATATCCTCATCTCATGGCAGCCTATCACCTTTTGTCCTATATTAAAGGGACCCCAGCCCTTGGATTGTTTTTCTCCCCAGAATCAAATCTGCGACTGCATGGTTTTGTAGATTCTGACTATAGTTCTTGTCCTGACATAAGACGCTCTATATCGAGACATTGTATGTACATTGGTGACAACCTTGTATCCTGGAAGTCAAAGAAGCAACAAACAGTGAGTAGATCATCTTGTGAAGCCGAATATCGAGCCATGGCTGCAGCAACATGTGAGCTCATTTGGCTTGCATCTCTTTTATTATCGTTTCAAGTTTCAGTGCCAAATGCCTCTCTATATTGTGATAATCAGTCAGCTATTCACTTAGCATCTAATCAGGTTTTTCATGAACGCACTAAACACATTGAAGTCGATTGTCACTTCATCCGAGACAAAGTACGAGAGGGATTTCTCAAGCTTTTCCATGTTAGTTCTGCTAATCAACTCGCAGACATTTTCACCAAAGCCCTTCATGCTCCTGCTTTTCATGCCTTCATTGTCAAGATGGGTCTCGTTAATATTCATCAACTTCCATCTCGAGGGGGGATATTAAGGTTACTAGTTTGTTAGATCAGTTAAAACTGTTATTCAAGTTTGTTAGGATTATTTTACAGCTGTATTAGGGTTAGTTTATCTGCCCTACGTTGTTATATAAAGGACTCCACCTTCCTTGTATTATCTATTCAGTTTTCCTTCTTTGCTTAGAATTCGAGTCTTGCTTAAACGATATCAAGTTGCTTGCCACGTGGATCAACTTCCACTGGTCGCGCACGACAAACTTTGATTCTTGAATTGTATGTTTGCTATTATTAATTATTTTTTAAGTAAGATGTATTGATGGGTATAGTTTTAGAATTGGTTCTAAGTCAATTTTTTTTTTCAGAAATAAAAAGGACAGAAAAATAAATTATTTGTGTTCACATCCAAACACAGCAATTGAAAAGGTTCGCAACCCTCTTTTTCATCCATGGACAAATTGTCCCTTAGTTCTTCATCTTTCAATCTTTTATAAAACTGACACATTTTTACCAAAAAGTCTAATTAACGTCCAAAAGACCCAAATTTGACCTCAATGTTCTAAATACCCAACTAAACTACCAAATTCAAGGTTTAAGTCAACGTTTGACCGTTGACTCGAAAATTCAAATCATTACAAACCCAAACTATGTTAGTGGCAATCTTATGAATCAGGTTCTTATAGGTAACAACAAGTCATCAATTGGTTCTTTTGAGCACGATATATTATGTTCATCCTATGGTGAGAGTAGTGCCCTAAACTGAAAGACAAGTAAGATTAATTCCATATTCTTTATAGGTGGTGTATTTATCAGCAATATATGCTTGATAGATATGTTCATATAAGTGTAAAGTGGAGTCGTTTCTGTTAAGGTTTGTGCTAAATTTTGCACACACGCGACCTAAATACGCACTATCACGCTGAACAACAATAGCATGATATAAAATGATAGCTGAGATCTCTAATTTAGATAAAGAATTTTTGGTTTATAGAAATTTGTTTCACCAATTAATCTATAAATTATATCACAGTTCTTTTTTAGTTTTGGGTCATAGTCCAGAAAAACATCAAAGTTGTGCATTCTATCTAAATTGAAGACACTCAATAAACTTTTATTCGTATTTTTTTTTAAGATGTGGGGATTGTTGGGAAGATGACATATTTCAAAAGAGCAAAATTTAAAATTTATTTTTTTAGTATTATAATATAAAAAAGACACCAAATTAAAAGACAAAAGTTTTTTGTTCTTAAATCTAAGCGCATTCAGTCATTCATTTTGACTTTAATATTACAATGACTAATCTCATTAGACCCAGGATTTTAGGATAAGACAGCGAACTTATAAATTTTTAGGTGGTAAATTTATAAAAATTTAAAAAAATGAAAATAAATTTTTAATAAAAAACATATAAAAGTTTTTTAAATTTTTAAATCATATAAAAATTTTAACCTGTCGGTCCATCCCGCTCACCTTCGTTTTTTAAAATATGGAAACGATGTGCTGTCGTTTGTTATCAGAAATGTTTAAATAGACGAGAATCGTATAGAACTGATTAGAATAGAAGAAATTGGTAAACTCAAAGCTTTCACCGACTGATGCATGGCTTCCACGTTGCTCTCGATATACCTGCACGTGTAAATCAAACAAACGCCGCTTCCTTCGTCTCTCTCTTATCAACAAACTAGTCATTTTTCAATTTTCACTTCAGCTTTCATAGTTTCAGAATCATAACCATGTCTACCGTCGCACCCCGATCTTCATCGCCTGCATTAGGTAATCTCAACTTTACCTGCAAGATTATCAACCCGAGCTTTTCCTCTTCATATATTTAATTATTATTTTTATTGTTTCAGATACTTTCAGAGAAATAATTCTATGGAGGAGGAAGAAGGTGAGCGCAACAGTTCTTCTATTTTCAACAGCGACATGGACATTGCTCCAAGTTTATCGGTTCAACTTCATCACTGTCGTTTCATGGCTGACCATCTTCATCCTCGCTTCGCTTTTCCTTTGGGGAAATATTCTCAGGCTTCTCGGCAAGTAAGTTGTTTAAAATTTGAAATTTCCCCATGTTTTAATTATATCGAAAAAGAAACATTGTTGTGTCGGTTTTTGTGGGTGTTTTTAGAGAACCGCCAAAGGTGTCCAATCTGGAGTTCTCGGAACAGACAACCGTGGAGATTACAAACAGTTCTCGAACGGTTATGGAAGATGTTTTGAGAGGGATGTTTCGTGTGACTGTTGAGGGGAAGTGGTTTGTTTTTGCAAGAACACTGGCTGGACTCCTGTTGCTTTCTTATGTTGGAACCTTGTTTGATTTCCTCACACTTGTTTACATAGGTAATAAAACATACTACTTCGGTTTTAATGTGTTTTTCCTATATTCGTATCGTGTTGGTGTTATTTTATTGCCGGATTTTTTTTCAGGTATAACGACGTTGATGACGGTGCCTGTGATATATAGGAAGTATGGGGACCAAATAAGCAAATATGGAGAAAGGATGAAGGGTGAAATGAGAAGATTTTATGACATGTTTGATGCGAAAGTGTCGAGAAAGATGACGGGTAAATCTGTGAAACAAGAGAACGAGAAAAAAGTTGAGCACGAGAAGAAAGTTGAGTAGTGGCTTCTCTATAATGTTTGTTTATTTTTCTTAATGTTTTTCGTTAGCTGAATTTTCATGAGATGCTCAAATTAATTAATCATAAGATTAAATAAATATCGAAAGGATAATGTTATGAAATTTGTTTTTAATAAGGGGCCTGAGATTTGATATCAGCATGGAATTTGTTTGTGTTGTTTTAACTGGTTTTGATGAACAATTTGGCTTATGTTCAAAACTTTCGAGTTAATGCGGTTTCTATAAAGTGTATAGAGGATAGCTGATATTTCGAATTATATTAGTTTGTACAATTTGGCTTTTCGAATTACATTAGTTGATTTGACTAGCGGATTATTTTAGTATATTGTATCAAAGTTTTCAGTAAAATCAAAAAGTAAAGTAATATATAAAGACGTGATTATATTTTATACTTGTTCACTAAAACTAATAGGGTTGATGCAAGTGGTAAGCAGCTCGATATCGTTTCAAGTTTAAGGCTGTCGAAAATTTTGTTGGAAGACTCGCCCACTAAAGATAGATGTGCGATGCGGATTAGTTTAGTTAGGTTGAAGTCTGAAATTGGAAGGTTTAGTTAGGGTAAAGCCTCGAAAACCAAAAAAGAGATTAATTTTTTTTTTCTTTTAAATATAACATCATTGAGCGTATATTTTAAGTTAGTACAAAACTTGCTGGCCTACCTCCAATCGTTTGCCTGCCGATTCAAATGGCGGTCAGATTAGAGAGTCCAGTGAATCGACAATGCAGAGATTGTTGCCCGAAATGCAAGCAGAGCTGCCAGGGACAGAACTTGCGTATGCAGACATTTGCGAGCTATTGATGGACATAATGAGCCATCCTGAACAATATGGCATAAATAATTTCATCAAATTAAACGTTTCAAATGTATTTGTGTTGTTGAAGTAATAGAACTTTTATGGCAAATTGCAGGCATTAGAGAAACAAGTGTAGGTTGATGTGGCTCTGGTCCCCTGGAGGTGTCAATTTTATGTAACGCAGTGACTGCTTCGGTATATGTTTTGGGATAGGGTTCAAGAAAAAAGAAAACACTTTACGGGTTATATTAATCTATGTAATGCGGGTATCATACTATTGTGTCTGTATATATATTGTTTCCTAAGATAACAAGTACTGAGACTCTAAGTAAAACAAAGACCAATGCCATGTTAGAAAAAGTGAACAGGCCAATGCAGAAGTGCAGATCCCTATATAATATTATAGGACATCATACTAATTGTATGTTCAAATGCATGAAGTTCATCAAACCCCAAAAACTCAAAAAAGTTCAAAAATCTGTTGAAGATATACATCATATGGATGAAAAAGCACCCATGGAAGGAAAACTGGTTAAATAATTGTTATATTTAGAGATAAAATATTAAACTTTTCACTTCCCTTGACAAAAAGAACAAATGCAAATCCTAAAAGTTTTTTTTTCTCTCCACAACACTGTGATTTCTACAACATTATCATTTTTCATAAAAAGAAATTTGAAATTTCATGCAAAAGGAAGCTATCTAATAGGCCACACTGTTGCCTTTCAGAGCAAAATCTGAGAGGACAGGTCAAGACTCAAGATCATGACTTGGATCTACCACACCAAATTCCGACAAAAATCCACCCCTTCATCTATTTTGTTTCATTTCCCAAACTTCGACTCTCGAATTCAATCCCTTCTCATGTTTAGGCTCTCTTTGTCATTGAAGGGTGAAACCGCCGTTTGGGCTGGAAATCAGCGTTGGCATAAGTTGGATTTTTCAGCTATCGGAACACGGGCGTTTAGGGGTTAAATGAGGGTGGGTAAATGGGCGTTTACACCAAACTCATTCCTGTTTGGTACTAGATAGACGGCGGCAACGAACGTTAAGTGAAAAACTCAACCAAAAATAAAGTCTTAGTACAAAATATATTGCAGTGTAAGTAATGTCCGGTCTATTTTTGTCTGAAGCAAGCTAATTCAAACCGTGCTGATAAATGCTCATTCAAGTCAATCCAAGGCTGTCATTTATAGCCGATGACAATGAGAATATCCCACATCGGTGAAAAGACAATAATTCTCTCTACCAAACCTTCTGCCCTTACACAATCAACAGTAATTTCCATCTTTCCACTGCAATCATATGATTTTTTCACCAAATTTATGAAACAAGAGGATACAGAAAACAACATCAATTGCATGGAACGCTACCAATGACTCTTCATAAATGCAAAGCTTATCTAGTACTAGTATTTCAGAACAAGCCCTCGTGGATTGGCATTTGCCATAAGTTAATAAAACCAAGGATAAATGATTAATCAAGTTTTAGCCAATGCTTCTTGCCTCCACATCGCTTCCTGATCTTTGAGGTTGTTGAGGTGGCTGTTGCAGTGGTTGGACTTGCCGTGACTGAAGTGAAAGCTGTGCTTCAAGTGGATGGTGGCGGTGGCCTCCATGGCAAAGGTGGTGATCTTGTTGTGATTGAATCTGATAAGGGTTTTCAAAGCTTCCCAAAGCCAATGAAGGTGGTGACATGGTGGCTGCTGCACTTGTTATCTGCTCCATGATAATCTCAGGTTGTTGGCCACCGTGATGTTGCTCATATAACATCTCTTGTTGTTCCCTTGCTGCTATTACCGCTGCCAATTGTTGTTGAGCCTCCAAAACCTGTTGCTGCTGTGTTCTCCCATCACTAACTGCCCGGAAACAACCGCCCCGGCTGCTGTGTTTCCGACATGTTGTTGCAAGAAAACCTGCGGGTGTAATATAGGAAGCATTGCTTGAGGACCAATGTAAGTAGCCAACTCTTTCTTGGCATTGTTGAGATCGTCTTGCATTTGTTTAAGCTTCTGTTGTAAGATCGAGATCAGGCCGACGCAACCGTAGACGGGGTCTCGGAGACGAGCCTCGGCTTCGTAGGCCTACGAGTTGGCGGCGTCTTCACGTTGGGAGGTGTTCAGTTCGTTCAAAAGCTTGGCGACGTTGCTGGCGCCGAAGACTTTATGAACGTTTGCGAATTTCCGAGGGTTGTCGGGTGGGAAATACGGAGCAAAGACGCATTCTTGGGTGCATTTCCGCCGGAGGAACTTTCACGCTGCGCAAGGAGAGTTGGAAGATGACATCTTTTGCAATATCTTATGAGATCCGGTAAAAAGAAGTTAAAAATGAAATTAATATGAAAAATAACTTACCTTTCAGGACTTTTGCTACGAATAAACTACTTGCAGAAATGGGACCCTCATCTTCCAAACTTACATATATAAAAAAAAAAAACCTTAAAACGAAACGACAAAAGAATTACGTCGTCGTTTCTGGGCAGATCTTATTCCCTCAAAAGCTTCTGTTTCTTTTCTTTTTCCTCAGAAAAATCAAACAAAAAACGAAAGCTTTAACCTAACTCTAAAGAGTAGAGACACTCAAATATAATTTTAGGGAAATATGGTACTTCTCATTTTAATTCTCGAAATATTATATTTGCTATAGTATCTTAAAAATCAGATTCAACAGAATTCGACTATGAACAGTATCTTTCTGAAATTTTTTTTAAAAATTGCCTAAGTTGAATCTTCTCGAACCAATCTTTAAGTTTTATTTTTAAAAAAATTCTATAATAAAATCCAACTTTTAAAATACCGTAACAAATATAATATTTCAAAAATTAAAATAAAAAATACTATACTTTGAAAAAAAATTTAAAACAATATTTATGAAAATTTTCCGGGATCTCTTTTAAGATCAAAATCTGAGGTTTTTATTTTTGGATGTTAAAAAGAAAAGGTACTGATTGTTTTCGAGGAAAATTGATAATAAATAAAAATTAAACGAAATAAAGAATAAATTTATTATCACCTTAAAAGGTTTGTCTTTTTACTCTGTGGTCTGAGCAAATATTGAATGCTTCTCTCTGAGTTACCTCTTTGTCCCTATGTTGTTTGCCTCTAAATCAAAGATGATAAGTTAAAATTTTTAATTGATTAACTGTAAGTTTTTTTTTTGATTAAAAGAGATTAACTGTAAGTTAAATGATTGAATATAATTAATTTTTAAAATTTAATCAAAATCAATTAAATATTATTGATTTTTTTAATGTTCTTCGATCATTATCTCCAAAAGATGCCTTTTTGCTATCTTGTTTCTCGTTCCTTTAAGATTTAGTTTGTCAATTGTAATCTAATTAATTATAATTTACCATTAGGAAGCAAGAAATCTTAAATAATAATTATTCAATCTTTAATTAGCGATACCGGTTAAAAGGGTTCAAATTTTGATTTTTTAAATATTATGGTATAATTACATAGTAAAATTTGTTTTTACTTGTATCGTACAGACAGGGTACTCGAACTAAATCTCTTAAGGAGAATAATGCTCAATTTTTTTACTGGAACCGTTCAATATAAAATTATTGCATAAAATTCAATTGAAATGAAAAAAAATATTAAAATGGCTATTGATAAACTTGACGGAAATTTCTGTCACTTCAACTTTCATATCATATGGAAGATGGTTTGTGTGTTCAAATTCTATTATCCTCTCCTAACATATTATTATTTTTAAACATAAAATGGAAAATGTTGTGATACTTCATTTAAATAAGCCATACACTTTTTTCTATTTAACAAGGTTTAATCTTTTGATTTGCACTTAAGCAATTAATTATTTAACACAAGGGTTAAATATGACAGGCAACAAGCTTTTGAATGGGCGATAATGTTAAAACAATCTTATTTTATTGTATGTGTTGTTGGTTTTAGTTTCGATTGTTTTAATGGAGTGTATTTTTTTTGTATATTTCTTATTCGTTTTAAAATTTACCTTTAAAGTTTGCAGCTACTAATCATTATTAAGGTTTGAATCTATTTTTCTATAAATACAATCTATCTTTTTGTTGATTTAGAACATGTGAATTTATTTCAATTACAAATTTTACTAACATAAATTCGAATTTATTCTATCAGAATTACCTTCCAATTTATATTGCATATAGTTAGGTTAAAAAAAATTTATCCTCCCGTCGTTTGCCTCTATAACTTAACTGTACATTAGTTTTAATGTTGGTCGCTGATCGTGGGTGATTGATATATTACTCTGTTCTTATATTTAATTATATTTGTTTTGTGTTTTTTTTCTTCGCATATCTTGTTGTGCTTCTGAAACATTTCTATGGTTACTTTTGCAAGATTTGGTGTTGTACGGTGACTCTCATAACGTTTGTTCCTGATTCGTGTTTGTCAGTGGTCATGGATAGTTTGATCCCCTTTGGGTTGTTTACTGATGTTATTTATAGCAGATCGTCGACTTTGAAAAAATGCGTGAATGAGTTTTTTGACAAATTTTAATTCTAATCCTATTCCTACCTATAGATGAGGGAAAAGAGACTCTAAGAGAAAGAATGAGTACTCTTAGTACGTCTAAAACTCATAATTTAAAAAAAAATGAGAGAACACAAATGAGCAATTTAGCCAAATGTACTTACGCTTCTTATTTTACTTTTAGATACGAATAAAACTATTTGATTAATTTGTCAAAAAAAAACCTGAAAAGGTTACTAAGTTGGAGTTAATTTAGATATTATATAAAATAAAGGGTGTGGTCGTAATTTCACAGCCATCAGCCACATCGTTTCTCGATTCTCTCATTAATACGGTTTCACTTTATATTTGTATATTTAAGTAATGGAATTTTCTTGTTTAAGAACTTTCCATGCACGAGTCACGAAAGACGAGCAAAGAGTTTTCCATTGAGGATCGGTCGGTGGGGGGTGGACCGTGCCAATCACTCAATCTTTTGGCATTTAGGGGCAGAATCTGCCGCTGGGGTGCGGCCGAGGGCCGAGTACCAGGAAAGTACTTGGAAATTTTAACTTTTCATTAATATTTTTTTAATGAAAATTTTCATTTCATAAAAACACCTGACAGCAGAGGATACAAATCAGAGGGAATTAGTAGCATCCATTGTGGTGGACAAAGACTTTAAGAGTAGCTCGAGCAATCCAGTCAGTGACTTGGTTACTCGTTCGAAACACATAAGAGAAAATAATATTAGACATTGATTTAGTCAAATTTCGTATATCAGAGACGACGGCTTTGGCTTCCCAAGCATCAGGTGTTTGACTATTGATCATTTCAATAGCATTTTTGCAGTCTGACTTAACAATAACATATTGCCAGCCATGTTGTTCGATGAGGGTTGAACCAAGTCTTAAGGCAAGACATTCAGCCACAAATGCACTAGAACCATGAACTTGTGCGTTGATTTCATCGACCATCGTCCCATAACAGTTTCGGACTACAGCTGCAATATCGACATACTTCCTGCTATTGAAAAATGAAGCATCACAATTAATTTTGAGGAAATTTGAAGGAGGCGGAGACCAACTACTCTCCGATGATGAGTGACTCGTACTAGACGTGCAAACAATCTGCTCTTGTTGGAACTCCATAAAATCCTTAAGAATTGTGTTCCAAACATGAATAGGACTTTCACAAAGGCCTTCAAAGATCCAAGCATTACGACCTTTCCAAATCCCCAAACAGTCCAAGCCAGCAGACTTCGACTTGAAAACGAGTTGTCGTGACCAATTTAGGGTTCGGCTGTGAAAAATAGAATGACGATCGTTCTTTTAGTAAAAATAGGGTTTTTTGGCCATTTTAATTTTAATCTTGAAAATTTAGGGTTTTTCATATTAAATTGAATTTTCTTTTATTTATCCTTGAAAAATATTTTGGAGTCGTCACTGATCACTTCGTGGTAGACCGGACACCCGAAAAACAAACCATAGATTCTTTACTTTAAAATTGGGTTCGGGAGTCGGTTACGTGTGAGGAAGGATTAGCACCCCCTACAAACGCCCATTATCGGTACCTTAATTTTACGTGGCATTTAGAATAATTATTTGGATTTAATTTATCCATAATTATTAATTGAATTTAAATTCCGAATGCATATATCCTTTTATAAGGAAATTCATTTTGTTCGAATACGAGATTAAAAGCACCCCGTCAGGTGGCACCCTATTCGTATTTAAAAATGAATTTCCAACATAAAAGGTTTTAAATGAATGATCTTTTTATTTTCTTGTTGATTTTAAGTATTAACTTAAAATGGGCTCTAATTAATTAATTAATTAAACTATGAATATTAATTAATTTAATGGCTTTTATGTGAAAATGTCAATTACTTGAACACCTTACATGTATTTAGAGCCCTTAAATTAATAATATTCCTAATTAATTAATCCTTCTAATTAATTAAAGTACTAGTCTTAATTACGGCTCTAACAATTTATTATTCAGTTATAGGTGAAATGTATATCGAATATACACCTTTATGACCAATGTTGAGATAACATCCCATTGTAAACAATGGAAAACCATCCAAGTTTGAGCCTCAAAGATTATATTCAATATACATTTAATTAACTACAATATATCTTAATTAATTATTTAATGTTAATTAAAGAACAAATTAATATTCAATTGTAAGTGTGATTTATATATTAAATATATTCATTAAAATCCATGTTGAGGTAACACCCCATTGTAAACAATGGAACACCATCCAAATTAGAATTTTAAATCTTATATTTAAAACATTTAATTACTACAATTATCTATCCTATTTTAATTATTGAATCCTAATTAGAGAGACATAGACTAAAAGATCTAATTAATTATTACTATGTTATTAAGTCATCTAACAAATACACTATATGCATTGATTTAAAAATGCATCACAATTAAATTAATTACATAAAAGAATTAAATAATTACTAAATTAAAAGAAATTAGAATTTAATGCTCATTTTATTACTGTAGGGACCAAAATGAAACAATTACAAAGTCTAACGCCCAATTACAAAATGCCTAGTGACCCAATTGAAATTACACAAACCTAAGGGGTACAAATCATAGGGATCGTGGACTAAATTGTATGAAAATACAACTTTGAGGTCAAATTTCAATGGAATGGGGACCAAATTTAGATACACACCAAAACTCCAGGGACCCAAAACTGAATTAACCCAAAACCAATAAAATTTCGAGGATCCTCTGCCCGACCCGATCAAAACTCGCAGACCTTGGATTGGCCCGGTGCCAAAACGACACCGTTTTGAGCGGGGTATAAAGCCCATGAACCGAGCTAACTCGATCATTTGTGCTATCCTCCCCCTCTCTCCTCTTCCTCTCTCTCTCTCTCAATTCTCTCAAAACTCTCTGAAGAAAATTCCCCATTTCCCAGAAACCTCACCGAAACGGATTCAAACAACCCCCTCTTTTGTATGGTGTTCATCAAGAGTTCATCAAGAATGTGATGGACTCGATGAACACCGGCGAAGCACCACCGCTCCCTCAGCCGTTCAATCCTGATCCGCCATACTTCGGCGACATTTAGGTGTTCGCCAGCCACCGTTTGAGCTCCGACCGTCGCGGGGCGATTTTCGACCATTGTGGGACGATTTTCGGCCGCCGTCCTCTGCCGTTCCTGAAGCCTAAACCCCCTCCCAAAAAAACCAATTTTCAACCCTAAAACCCTAGATCTACCCAGATCCGATAGGATCCCCTTCTTTCCCGGCCTAGTCTACCCGTAAACCCCCTCTTCAACTCTAACCACAACACTCCAGCCACCATATAAGATGAGTTCTAAACTCTCTTTTTATTATTATTTTTTAGTTCTGTTTTATGAAAACTAATGATTTTATTTTGTTTTTGCAAGAATCGAAAGACAAAAAAGAAAAAAATACCTTGGCCATGATGTTGTTGGAGGTCCGGTGATTTTTTCCAACATCCAATCAACGTCCGTTGATAGTCCCGGCGGCGATTCAACTTCAGGCGGTTTAGTTTCCAAGGTAATCCTCTCTCTCACACTTATTATTATTATTATTATTATTTAATAGTTTATTAATGACTGTCATTATTGATTTTGACTTTTCTCTCTCTTATTTATATAGGGTCAGAGAGCTAACGTAAGCAATGGCAGGAAAAATGAGCACAATCCGTGTGCTTTAGTTCAGGAGAATGAACGAATGCCACGTGGCTTTTTGGTGGGCCAAAGAAGCATAAATATGCTTTCTGGATCACTTTTATCCAGAATTGGTTGTAAATGGGCGGGAAAAATGGGTTTTGTGTTTGTTGGATATTGAAATGGGATATTGGATGTAAATTGGGCGTTAGAATTGTATTTCGGGCTTTGGGGTATTTTATATGTATTTGGACATTTAAACATGGACTTTTCGACATTTATTTATTATTTATTTATATGTATATTTTGGCCTTATTTATTTATTTATATATTCGAACCCCGGACAAAATACGGGTATTACAGATGCCCCTCTTTGCTCATTGCTATGGAACAGGAAGTGGGCAAAGACTGAAAAGACACAAATTTTGTTCGAATCCACTGGCCATCTTCTAAACTACCGAAGCTTGAAGTTGTTCTTCTTATTTCGAAATTATTCAAACTTCTGCCAAACTCTGGAATCTAAAGTTGTTCTTCTTATTATTAAATTCTTCATCCTCCAAGGCTTGGAATTGCCCTTGACATTCTTCATCTCTTGAGGTTTGAAGCTGTTCTTCTTATTATGAAAGTCTTCATCCCCTTGTCGAACATGTAATTTGAAGCTGTTCTTTTTATTATGAAATTCTTCATCTTCCAAAGTCTGAAATTGCTCTTGTCATTCTTTATCTCTTGAGGTCTAAAGTTGTTCTTCTTATTATGAAATTCTTTATCCCTCTATTGAACCATCCACTTCCCTGCCAAGGTGTCGAACAAATGAGTTCTTATTATTATGAACTCCGAATTTCTTTGTTGAAAACATTGGTTTGCCTCTCTGTAAAGACGTTGAATAAGCAAGTTCTTCATATTGTGAACTTCCTCATTCTTCAAAAGGGTGAACTCATCTTATTAGGAGCTCTTCCTTCTTCATCAGGCGAGTTTTTCTCATTAGGAACTCTGTGACGAATTCTTCTCATTAGGAATTCTGGAGCGAACTCTTCTCATTAGGAGTTCTTCATTCTTTACTGGGTGAGTTCTTCTTTTTAGGAACTCTGTGGCGAATTCTTCTCATTAGGAATTCTTCATTCTTTGTTGGACCACCTCTCTGTAAAAGCACGAACAAGTGAGCTCTTCTCATTATGAACTCCCATCATTCCTCGGCAAATGAACTCTTCTCATTTTGAGCTCTTCAACCTTTCTTGGCTAGTTATTCTTATTATAAACTCTGAATTCTTTGTTGGTTGAGCTCTTTTCACTAAGAACTTTGGATTCGAGAAATGTTGATTCCTCTTTTTTGGGGAATAGTTAATCCTGCAAAAAGAAACATTATCAATTAATTCAAATTCAGTCTAAAATATCATGAAATATTCTTAAATTCTCGCTTGAAGCACTGAGTTCTTTGATGTCATTGCTTTTATGTCTAAGACGTCTTGATCTTTCTATCTGAAACTCATATGGGATCTCATCTCTTGTTTCTCTTTCTCTGTTGATTAATTTCTTCTGTACGCTGAAACTACGAATCTTCCTCGTTTGAGCCTGAAGTTGGTCTATCTTCATTTTCAATCTAGCAACTTGAATCATTTTTGTTGTTTTTTCTTTTTTTTTCTTTTTTTTCTTTTTCTCTTTATTTTTTTTATAATTTTCTTCTTCTTTCTTCTTCTTTTCTTTTTTTTTGAAACTGAGGGCCCAAAGGATTAATATTTCTGCCGATATCATGCCCTACCATCTTACTGTGACAACATTCATAAAGTTCTCATCATTTCCAAATGTGTCGACCTGAATGACTTAATATCATGCCCGAAGGACTTACTAATGACTCGAAGGATTTAACATCATGCCTAAAGGACTTACCGATGACCCGAAGGATTTATAATTGTAATGTACTTCCTTTCCTATGCAAACAATTAGAAAATCTTTACTGAAATCTACCTCTGCAAACGGATTGAAATCTTTGCTAAGATCCGCATATTCAAACGGATTGAAATCTTTGCCTAGATCTGCCTCTTCAAACAAAACATCTGACTGAATATGCCTCTGTAAGCAAAATACTTGTTGAAATCTGATTTTGCAAATAGAGCCTCTTGCTGAAATTTGTCCTTATAGACGGGATGCCTTGCTGAAATCCACTTCTCTAAGCGGGATATTTGTTGAAATCCACCCCTGTAAGCAAAATATCTTGCTGGAATCTGCTTCTACAAACAACATATCTTACTAAAATCTGCCTCTGTAAACAGAATATTTATTGGCATTTTCCTCTGCAAACAGTAATATCTTGAGATCCACCTCTACAGATAGAATATTTTAAAGAAATCTGCCTCTGCAAACGGAATATTTTAGGAAAGTTCGTCTTTGTAAATGGAATGTCTTGAGATCTGCCTCTACCAACGGAATATCTTGATATCTGCCTCTGCTAACAAAATATTTTATAGAAGTTTGCCTCTGTAAATGAAACATCTTGATATTCACCTTTACAAACGAAAAGTCTTAGATAAATCCGCATTTATAAACAGAATATCTTGAGTTTCGCCTCTGCTAACGGAATATTTTAGAGAATCTGCCTCTGCAAACGAGATATCTTTGCTAATCTGCACCTGCAAACAGAAAATCATGAATTATTATATCTGCTTTCTCACAAACGCGGCTGAAACCTTTGCTAGATCTATTTCTCTAAGATCTATGCTCGTTCTTTGTCAGATTTTCCTCTTTAAGATTTATGTTTATTTCTTGCTAGATCTTCTTCTTCAATATCTTTATTCACTCTTAACTGGACCTTTTTGCAAGATCTTTGCTCGTTCTTGCTTAGATCTACCTTTTCTAGATCTTTATTCTTTCTTAACTGGATCTTTTTCTGAAATCTCTGCTCATTCTTGCTTGGGTCTTCTCTTTCAAAACTCGAAACTATAAATTGATCTTCACCTTTCCTTGATTGAATTTGCAAATTCCTGCAAAAGTATGCAAAAATGCTTTAAATGTATGAATTAGCATGCTCATTCTTATGGATGCCTAACTATATGATGCATGAATGTTATTAATTGAGGATCACTTGGGCAAACTTTCATTTGCTGGGGAGCTACAAATTTCTTCACTTCGTCTTTCATTAAAACTTCTTCTACCGACAACATAACCCATCTCACATTCTGGTTCAATCTTCAGGATCACTGCATCTTTTTCTTTAAAGCGCATTTTCAGGTTTTTGCTTTAGTTTTTCTTATTTATTTTTCTTCTCAAGGCACTATTTCAGGTTTTCACCTCGGGTTTTTCTCTTTTTTTCCTTTTCTCTCTCTTTTTTTTGTAATAATTTTTCGCTCTGATGGAACTTTCAAGCACATGGGCCCTTTTTGCTGCATCTCACCATGCATTTCTCAAAACTTGAATACCAGGGATCAATCTTTTCTTAGAAAGTCGCTCTTGCTATATCCTCATTCAGCCTTTTTGAAAAAATTCTTTCTCATAGCTCTAAAATCGATCATGGTTCACTGTTGTTCTAGCTTGTAGATCTTGTTTACTGGCATATGATGTTCTGTAAAGTTCTTTTTGCAACACTGCCCCACTCAGGCCTGACTTTAACTGTTACATTTGCTCACATTCGCCTCGCTTTCTTACTTTTGAACAGAAAAACCCTCAACGGATTGATTTGACTACATCTTTGCTCCTAAAAGATAGCTCTTATTCTCTCTTTTTGTCCATAATTACTTGTGTCATTTTCTTGCAATTTTGTTTGAAAATTACTGACACCCGGAGTTGTGTCTTTTCCTTGTCATACTTTTCATCATTAAACAAGTCTCAAGGCCACATCCTGTTCTGCTTGCACTTAAAGGATTAGTACATCATAATAATACCTACAAAATCCTTTGCTTTTCTTGTGTCTAATCAATTTATCTGCAAGATGCTTGTTGAAAAGATAAGTGAATGGCTCAAAATATTATTTTACTAGATTTGAGAATAAGAATAATTTGATAAGTCATGGCAAACATGAAGAAACAAAAATAAGATTAGGCTCTATTTATCAAATGCAACAAAGCCTTTGAATCAAAATGTAAAGATCAATTCCAATGTGACCTCTTCCAAATTATTAAACTTTTGGGAGAAACATTTCCCATATGCCTAATTCTATCCCATTTAAAGTGGCACTCTTTTCCTTACTAACTCACTATGCCCCAATCCTTTCCCTTTTTTCTAATCTCAATCAAGCATTAAAAGTCGGGAAGTCCTTGAAGAAAGGATAACCCTGATAAGCGGGATGTATTCTGAAGATAAACTCAACTTGCTCCAATATCCGTATATGGTCAAAATGGTCTTTTAAGGCTTGTAATGTAGGCTAGAGCTCACAGCTGTCAAAGAAAAGATATATAGGCTCAAATAAATATTTTAGGGTGATGAAACCAATGATCATTTCTTCCAAGTGAAATATCATTATTGCACTGATCTGAATATGTTCGGATGAAATACTCTTTTCTTTTTTCTTTCTTTTTCTTTCGTTTTTCTTTTTCTCTTTTTCTTTTTGTAGATCACTCTAGACTGCCCATTTTTGGGTTTTCACCCCAGAGTTCATTTCCTTTCCTTGAAATCAATCTTCCACTACTCATTTGGATATGGATTTGTTTGAATGGAAGATCTCACATATATGTACTGCTTTTCTTTTGCATTTTCCAACTTTAGTGCTTTCTTTGTTTCAACTTGATTTAGTTGACTTTTTAAACACAAACTCCCATTATTTCCTTTTCTTTTATTTTTTTGACTGAATTCAAAGTATTCTTCTTTATTCAACCCACATTTTTGGCTTTTGTGCTTGATATATTCACTTTTGTTTCTTTTGCCCCTGATTCATAAGGCATTACCATCATAACATGATTAAAATCGAACACTTTTCACTTGCAAACAAACTTTCATCCTCTGTGCCCCTAGTGTAGGGGTGATCCTTGGTTTAGGTTGAATCGAAAGAAAATCCTCAGGCTCAAGGGGGACAACAAATGATATTTTTCTTATTTTCTTTCTTTGTGAAGGAAGATAAAGGAATGCCAAATGTCCTCTCATACTTGGATATCTTCGAAGAAAAGCCATTTTCAGGTGGAAGATGTTTTGTGCTATCACTTCATTCAAAGACCTTAGTCGACAATGCTTGAGAGGCAATTCACTCAAAAATTGTATTTGGGATTTTCCCATGATTCCTGAACACTCATTAATGTCTTTCCATTGGTCTAAATAAAGTAGAAGAAAGTCACATTTTGAAGTTGATCTCTGAATTTGATTCAAGGTCACTCTTACAATTAATATCCCATGACCTGAGAAAAATGTTAATGAAGATATATACATATATGTATGGGAGAACAAAAACTAACCCATAACAAAGAAGGAATGAAATATTAAAATAATCAAAGAATGCAAAATGTTTGTTATTTGAGAAATGTATAAGAAACAAGCATCATAAGCAAATAAACCGAAATAGCTTGTCTTACAAAGGACCCCCAATGCTCGTAGGCAAAAGCAATTGGAATGATTCAGGGTATTACTCCGCAACGGTCCTAAAATTGCAAACAGATCTCACATGGTTCATTGTTGGCCATTAATCAATGAAGACCTTAGTTAATTTTGGTCACTCTGCTTCTATCATTGATTCTTTACTTTTCTTCACCGTTAGAAAGACATGCTCATTCTTGTTCATGCTCTAATGCTCTCATTCTTTTTGAACATATTTTTTATTCTTCAGTGATCGAACTCCTCAATGTCATTCCACTGGTCTCTTGCCATATTAAGTTTGCCCCACATTTATTGTTTAGGGCGAACAAATGCTCTAAGTCCTCGAATATTTTAAGTTCCTAAACTTTACCAAGTTCATCAGAGCCACCAGAACTCCGTGGGAAAACTTGCTAAGCCTCTGAACTAGCGTATATATATTTCAACATCATCACCATGACTTCTGATATACGATTTTTCTTGCATACCAACCGAAGATGATTGCCCCATACTCAGTCATATCCTCCCTATGAGTGGTCGAACATTTACAGCCATGGCCTTACATTTTGAAATCATCCCTGAAGCAATACAAAAGAATCTTTGGGCTTGAAGTAACAGATTTGATTTCATATACTAGATCAGAGATAATTCTTCCAAGCTGTAACCCCTTGATACATAGACATGAACGGGATAGACTTCGAAACTCCAGACGTTCTTGGAAGCATTCATTCTAAATCTCTGACTAGCCTACTTCTTGATTTCCTCCATTAAGGGTCTACACTTCTTGGTAGCACATCCTAATTCCATATATAAAACTTGCAAATATTATCGAAAGACAAAAAAGAAAAAATACCTCGGCCATGATGTTGCTGGAGGTCCGGTGATTTTTCCAGCATTCGGTCAACGTCCGTTGACAGTTCCGGCGACGGTTTAACTTCAGGTGGTTCGGTTTTCAAGGTAATCCTCTCTCTCCCATTTCTTTTATTATTATTATTATTATTATTTAATAGTTTATTAATGACTGTCATTATTGATTCTGACTTTTCTCTCTTCTATTTATATAGCGTCAGAGAGCTGACGTAAGCAATGGCAGTAAAAGGGAGCACAATCCGTGTGCTTTGGTTCAAGTGAATGAACGAATGCCACGTGGCTTTTTGGCAGGCCAAAGAAGCACAAGTGTGCTTTCTGTATCACTTTTATCCATAATTGGTTGTAAATGAGCAGGAAAATGGGTTTTGTGTTTGTTGGATATTAAAATGGGATATTGGACGTAAATTGGGCCGTTAGATTTGTATTTCGGGTTTTGGAGTATTTTATATGTATTTGGACATTTAAACATGGACTTTTGGACATTTATTTATTTATTATATGTATATTTTGGCCTTATTTATTTATATATTCGAACCCCGGACAAAATACGGGTGTTACACGAGTTATCCTCATGGAAAAGGTCTCCCACTTCCTGCTACCATTTTTGCAAAAGAACCAAATTCCATTAAAGCAGGAGAATAGTGGAATGTTGAAGCTCTCCAAATCCCTTAAGAATACGGACAGAAAAAAATAATATGTTCAAGAGATTCAATATTATCTCCACATCACAAGCAACATGATGTATTCAAGTGTCTCCTTCGAGCAAAATTTTCATTTGATGGGACAACGTTGTGGCATGCCTTCCAAATAAAGTTACGGATCTTGGGTAGAGTTTTGAGGTTCCAAATGTGGAACCAAACTGTCCCGTTTCCTTCCTCATGTCGGCTTGAACTTGATGCTTGGTTTTGTCTCTAGTTTAGCATTAACCTATGGTAACCCAGTTTAACACTATATTCTCCATTCTTCGAAAAGTGCCAAATCAAGGAGTCAGAATTTTGATGCAAACTTAAGGGGATTTGAATAATAGCTTTCACTTCTTCCTCTGCTTAAATGTCTGAAGTAAATGAAAGTTCCAAGAAGACTCATTTACCAAATGTTTGACAAGGGAAAAATCAATTCTACTCGGTCTTGGAGATGAAATTTTGAAAGAATGTAACAAAGGAATCCACTTATCTTCCCATATCATGACATCATTTCCATTCCCAATATTCCATCTAATACCTTGTGAAAGAAAACTAAGTCCTTGCAAACTGCTCCATGCCCATGAACATTGTTTACTCTTTTGTAATGAAAGAGGATTAGAGTAAGGAAAATAAATACCTTTTGGGATTTGTACCCATTTATCCTCTGGATTATGAAGCAGTCTCCAAGCTTGTTTAGCGAGCAGTGCTGTGTTGAAAGCTTGAAAGTCTCTGAAACTCATCCCTCCTTTGCTTTTAGAGACGGCAAGTTTGTCCCAAGTAGTCCAGTGAACGCTTTTCTTAGAAAGATCAGCCCCTCCCCACCAAAACCGATTGAGGATGAGATTGAGATCATTACAGAAGGTAATTGGGATCTTGAAACAATGCATGAAATATGTTGGCATTGCCGAGACCACTGCCTTGATTAGGACCTCTCTTTCTGCTTGAGAAAGAAACCGTCCTTTCCAACTTGAGATTCTTGAAACAATTCTGTCCTTAATGAGAGTGAGTGCTGCTTTTTTACCCCTTCCCCAAATCATAGGAATACCCAAGTATTTAGAATCCAACTCCATAACAGGGATGTCAAGAATAACCAAAATTGCATTTTTATCTGAACACCTTGTGTTAGGAGAGAAGAAAATGGCAGACTTGGCTAAGTTAAAGGTTTAACCCGAAGCTTCTTCAAAAAGTTTCAAGCCTTCGGAAATAACTTTGGAATTATCAGGATTGGCTTCAGCAAATAACAAACAATCGTCTGCAAAGAGGTGGGACAATGATGGGCATCTCGGTTTTATACGATAACCCCTGAGGTTCCCTTCTTGTTCGGCTTTACTAAAAATGAAGGAAAATTCGTTAGCAACGGTTATATTTTGACTCAAATTCTAATTGGTAATTAAGTTGGATTTTATTATAATCTTAGTGGTTAAAGATTACTTGGTAATTAGGATTTTCTTTAATGAGTAAACATGTAAGATATCTTATTGAATAAGGTTTTTTTGTGACCAAGTATTTTGGTCTATAAATATAGACTATGTGTAACTTTTTGAATTATAGGAGAACAAGAGAATGAGAGAGAGGTGAATTACTCTGAAGAGATGTAATCACTTTTAGGTTCTCTACAACTATTGTGCATGTGTTGTAGAGATGAGTATTATATGAATTTTGGGAAGAGTGTTTTAATTCCACCAGGTCATGGGATTTGTATACCGAATTTTAAGATTATACGGGTTATCACTTTTCGGGTTCTCTACATTGATAATAGATTGATTTCTCTTGTCTGTGAAGGTAGACTATGCTGAACCACGTTAAATCTTGTCTCATGTGCATGACTTGGTCTATGTCGTTATAGTTTAGGTTATTTTGCCGCATAATAAATTCTTAACAGCAATGAAATTAAAAAAAAAGGTGATAAAGGATATTCTTGTCGTAATTCTCTAGTCGGTTTAATCACCCCAATTTGTTCTACGTCACCACCGAGAGAGTGGAGGAAGACATACATTCCATTGTCCTTCGAATCCACCCCATCTGATTCATAACTTGTCGTAAGAACGCCCAAAAAACCTTATCATAAGCTTTTGCCAGATCTAATTTGATTGCCATAATTCTTTTTTTTTTTCTTCGAGTTCCTTTCTTTATCGCATGAAAAGCTTCATGTGCTATCACAATGTTATCTTGGATTTGTCTTCCCGGAACAAAGGCCGTTTGTGAGGAAGAAATGAGGCTTAGCATGAAAGGTTTTATTATTGATGTCATTATTTGGGCAATGATTTTGTATATGAAATTGCAGCATCCAATAGGTCGAAATTCATAAATAGTTTCCGGGTTGGAAATCTTCTAAATAAGGATAAGATTAGCCATGTTAATCCCCGGCTGCATAACCCCTTCTCTAAAGAAAGTCTTCACCACATCACATACTTCTTGCTTGACTGTCTCATAAAATTTTTGAAAGAAGATGCCCGAGAAACCGTCTGGTCCTGATGCCTTGAAAGCCCTGAAATCAAAAGTGGCTTTACGAATTTCTTCATCAGATACCTCATTTTCCAGCTCTCTATTCATGGCATCAGTGACATTTCTATCGATCAAGTCCAGAATTTCGTTCCCTCTATTAGTTACCTTTTCATGGAAGTGCTCATCAAAATGATCAACGATGTGCTCTTTGAGTCTATTATTGTCCTCAATCCACTGTCCATTTCCCCCTAAGTCTTTGGATTGTATTTATTCTACGGATCGCTGTAGCATGAAAGAATTTGGTATTTTTGTCACCACAATTCAATCATTTGACTCTTGATCGTTGATGCCAATAATATTCTTCCATGGCCAACAGTTTATCCATTTCTCTTTCCATCTCATGTAACTCATCTTTTGCTTCATTAATAATTTAATTTTATGTCTTTTATAATTTTAATTTTTTATCATAAATTATTGTATCCGTCTCGATGTGTATGGTCATCAGTCATCACAGAGTGTTAATTGATTGAGCTGTTTTAGGGCATTTAGTATTTGGTTTTGGCAGTCATTAATTATGTGGAATTGACTAAACCTCAACCCCTTCCCTCGTTGCCTCCTCCTTTCCCAACCTCAGCTGTCTATTCAACTCCACCCCCTCTGCTCCATCAGACCGTTACCCTCTCTTATTTCTCAAATACAATTGTAGAAAATATTTTAGGATAAGCAATACCATTGGTTACTAATCTATTTCGTTTTTTTGTTTTGATCACCAAATTATTATTTTTGATAAAATCGTCATTAATTTTATGTAATATTAATGACGATTTTATCAAAAGTAATAATTTGATGACCAAAATAAAAAAAAAACAAAAATAATTTGGTGACCAATGATATTGTTTACCCAAAATTTTATTTACGCGTGGCTGATGAAACAAGAATCATGCAACCACGATAAACAACCAACAAAAAAGACAAAAAACGTCCCCGAAGAGAGGAGAGACGAAAACATAAATAAAATTTTACTATTTATGCTTCAAATATTAATTTTTATTTATATAGAAAATCATATATATATATATATATTTGAAGAGACATGATCATCTTACACTATGTAAAACTTGAAAGTGTGGAGATTATCACAAGAAAAAGAATTAGCTATTTATTATCCTCATCCAACGGTTCAAAAAAATATAAAAATATTCGAGTTTTACACGGTGTAAGTGAATCCTAACCTATTTTTGAATATATATGCATATGTATCCATTCATTCAATATATATAAGATAGGATCTAATTACACAGTATAAAATTTTTTGAGTTTTACATGTTTTTTGGGTCGTTAGATGAGTGAAATGGGTGGCTGAGATTAACAGTAAAATATGTGAAGATTATCACTTGAAAAAAAAGTAAAGAGTTAATCTCAGCCATCCATTTTTTCCATCCAACGATCCAAAAAACGTGTAAAACTTAAAAAAAAATTACACTATGTAAGTGGATCATAACCCTATATATATAGTGTAAGAGTTTTAGAGTTTTACACATTTCTTTGATCGTTAGATGTGTGAAATGAATGGTTGAGATTAAAAGTAGAATATTAAAATATTATCACTTGAAAAAAATAAAGAGTTAATACCAATCATCTATCTTATCTATCTAAGAATCCAAAAAACGTATTAAACATAATTTTACATTAAGAGTCAATAGATCTTAACCGTATATTACATATAATATCGGGAAAATCAGCGGATAGCCAGGTTTATAGACGGTATCGTAGGTTTGGAAAAAAACTAAGGTTGAAAAAGAATGTCAACCCTAAATTACCTCACGACCCGCTGTCTTTTCATTGTCACTCTAGTGTAAGTAACGTAGCACCCAACCCAATAACCCGACGCTTCGAACCCAAAAAAACATAACATCAACCGACGCACACCATAGCAATAGCACATAAAAACCAAGTCCCTTTTCTTTTTCTTTTCTTTCCTTAGGTTTGTTTTGTTTGTCTTTTTTTTTTGGTTGAAGCACAGAGTTTTAGAGAGGGGTCAAAAATGGTGAACCCAAGGTGTTATTTGGACATAAGTATAGGAGGAGAAGTAGAAGGAAGGCTAATAGTGGAGTTATTCAAGGATGTTGTGCCTAAAACTTCAGAAAATTTCAGGGCTTTGTGTACTGGTGAGAAAGGCGTTGGACCCATCATAGCTGCTCCCCTGCATTACAAGGTTCGTCCTTCCTTTATCTTTCTTATATCCATAAAAAACACAATTTTTATATGTAAATGCATTGAAGTATTTAATATTTACTGTTTAGCGTTTTACTCTGTTTTTCTTCTTCTTCATAGAATGTTAAAGTAGTGTTAACATCTTTTCATTTTGTATTGATTACATGTCTTTGCTTGCACGTTGTGTATTATGTGATATTGTGATACAATATTTTATATTCAAATGCAACATATCTGTAGCTGCCATGGGATTGTTAAGATGAATTCATAATAATTTTTACAGGGAGTTCGATTTCACCAAGTTATCAGGGGTTTTATGGTACAAGGTGGGGATATATCAGCTGGTGATGGAACTGTGGGAGAATCCATTTATGGCCTGAAATTCGAGGACGAGAACTTTGTGTTAAAACATGAACGGAAAGGAATGTTATCAATGGCTAATACGGGGCCTAACACCAATAGATCCCAATTCTTTATTACAACTAATCAAACCTCTCATCTAGATGCAAAACATGTGGTTTTTGGTAAGGTTGTTAAAGGAATGGGTGTTCTTCGCTCCATCGACCGTGTTGCTACCGAGGATGGTACTAATTACCCCACTCAAGAGGTTGGAATTGCTGATTGTGGAAAAATTCCTGAGGGGGCAGATGATGGCATATCTAACTTCTTTAAGGATGGGGATATTTATCCTGATTGGCTATCTGACCTTGATAAAAAAAACCAGATGAATTTTCTTGGTGGACGAAGGCAGTAGACTCTATCAAAGCTTTCGGAAATGAGCAGTTCAAGGTATTCGATGTAACTATACGATTTTCGATTAGGCAGCCTTCTACTTTCTTTTAATTATGAATGCTTAATGATGGTATACTTTTTGGACATCTTTTGTTTGGAACTTTGATTTTGTTTTGCCTTTTATAGAAACAAGATTATAAGATTGCTCTTAGAAAATATTGTAAGGCTTTGCGTTACTTGGATGTTTGGTGGGAGCTGAAGGGCATTGATGGAGGTGCATAGTTTAGTTTCTTTCTTTGATGAACGAGATGTTCTTACTACTATTGACATGAATCCCATGTTTTAACTTTTCATTTCTAATTTATCATTGCACATGAAGTGCTCTGCTTTGCGGAACACCAAGTCTCAGATACTAACAAATTGTTCTGTAAGATTTTGACTTCCTTGAAAATGTTAGGTCATAGATAATGCATATGTAAAATTGCGATGGTTTGGAGTTCATCTACTTTAATATCGAACTTGACTTATGCATACTGTTTTTGTAGTATTGATGTTTGTTTCGTTAAATATAACAGCTCTCTTCGTGTTGTCTGTTTCAGGTCTGCAAGTTGAAACTTGGTGACTCAAAAGGAGCATTGTTGGATGCGGGCTTTGCAATTCGTGATGTAGAAGACAATGTGAAAGCTTTCTTCCGGCAAGGCCAGCTCGGTGCTTACCATCTGCATGACATTCAAAGCCAAGTTTATTCATTCCTTGACACTGCATGCTTTTGGTTTTCACCTATTTCAGGCATATATGGCACTTAAGGACATAGATGCTGCAGTTGAGAGCTTCAAAAAGGCATTGGACTTAGAGTCATTTAATGGTCAGTGCAATGTTGTTTCTTATGAAATGGGAGCTTTCATTTAACAAGTGTTTGCTTTTACCCTTTGGTGATAGTTCATCAAATTTGTTCAATTATATACTTTTAGCCGAACTCCACGATCATCTTATACGGTGTTTTCCACCCTTCAGGTGGAATAAAGAAAGCTTGCAGCTGCAAGGAAGAAGGTTAATGATCAGCACCGTTTGCCTTATCGGACATGTTAAGTGTTTAATGCTTTCCTCCCTGCATTTCCTTTAATTTGTAAAACTGCTGCAGATTGCGGATCGAAGGGACCAAGAGAAACAGGCATACTCTAGAATGTTTCAGTAGATCTTTAGCAGAAACTGTGTATAGTTTTTTCTGTTTATAGTTTGTTTGGCTTGAGGGAAAATCAGGGATGCATTTTTATTCAACTTTTGCTATGGACTCGAGCATGTTTTTTGACTCTAATGTCTTATTGCTTTTATTCGGTCATGCAGGTTTCGGCTTCTGCAAAATCTTGCCAGATCTCTGTTAAGTTGGATTAATGTTTCTGTGGGATGGTACTTTCTTCCTTTTCATTTCTAGTGAAGCAGATTGACGTTTTATTCATACTAGAAACTTCATTTTTATTTTTACATGTTTATTTGAACTTGTTCGAACTATCATTTTATACGCACAGGACAACATTTTATTTGATATAGATACACATGTCGAATACATACTCATATCCTATACACGATCGAGTCTCGTAATTCACTCTTTCAACTTATTCAATCACGCAATCAAGAGAAGATCAAAACTGATCTTACACTGCCAAGCAACGACACTAAAATCAGCCGTGTCAGTGGTTCCACTAGCAACAGCTTCAAGCAATGTACTAGTATTAAGATTGTGAAAGAGCCACTGGGTCAAGCCTCAGCTGGAGACCATTTCTGCGTTATATTTCTCTTCAAACTTGGCTTCACCAGTGTCTAGTGACAGCAGTAGCATCCTCCTGCAATCCAACGTTTCCACATCCTTGGGGAGGAGTCTTCAATGAATAAATAGTTGGATCAAACTGATCGACTGAACCGATGGTAGTTCGATCCAGTCAGTGTGTCAACATTAAAGAGAATAGTGGAAAGGGTGTACAAACAGGATTGTTAACAGCAGCTCCATGGTGGATATCAACCATCCAGTGCTTGTTCCCGCATAGTTGTTGAAATAATCTGCAATTCTCGCATTTGGTCCGTCCAACTCTCAAGACTATATATATTTTCATTTCTAATATAACCTAAAGTAACATTCCGTACTTCTCCCAACGTTTGGCCGAGCAGAAGATATTAGATTTGATTATTGGAAAGTATTTAGTCTTATATGGACTTAATCATAAAAATTCAAATCACCGAGATAATTTAAAGGTACCAATATTCTTATTATGGGATGAATACAAAATTAAAGTATCAATGCAATGTTTCCTAAATATTTAATAGTGTCATGGCCTCTGGTGAATTGGGTGAGAAATTAGGTCAAGAGAGGGAAGATGAATTGGGGGATTATCTGATGAGCCTGGAGAGTTAAACAACCAATACAGAGAGTGAGGCCCAGATTGAGGAAGTTTAATGCAAGTGAAGAACGGCCCAATGATATTTTATTTAATCCAGTTGTTATTTCTGGTAAATTACTAATTGTGTGTGTTGTGAGCTGGTATAAATAATCTTTTTGTAACCTTTTTCTTCTACAATCTTATTCCTCTACTTCTTATACCTATTTTTTTTACTTCTTAAATCTTTTCTTTCATTTTCTCAGATTCACAGCTCAAGTTATAACATTTGGGTATCCAGAGCCTGGTTTTAAGATCACCTGCACACTAGGAAAAACTAAGAAATCTCAACGATTGGAGACAATCTAGACCTGACAGCCATTCAACGCCAGTTGGACAAAATAAAGGTCGACAATGGCAACCTGGAGACTCAAGCAAACTTGCGAAAGATCATTGGACTCTTGATCAAAAAAGCGGAGAGTGTCGAACCAGAAATGTCTAAAAAATAAAACCAGTTATTTGTCAGTGCTCAAGCAAAACAGGAAGGTAAGAAAAATGTCCAAATTACTGTTATTGATGATAAAAAAAGATATTCAGATGGTTGAACTTGAACTCTTAGCTCCAAAATAAATAAATAAATACTACTCTACCACCTGAAAAAGTTAAAATAGGAATGCAATGGTCTGAAAAAGAAAATACTTCACTGTTACAAGAATCATGTAAGGTCGAGAAAGTTAGTTATAGAATTAATTGGAATACTTTTAACCTTAAACCAAAAATAGAGCTTCACATGTTTGAAGTGGATAATCCTAAAAGTTGGATAAAAAAGTGTGAAGTATTTTGCCATATTCTCTGTTCCTAAAGAACAGAAACTAAAAGCGGTTTCTACGTATTTAGATGGGAAAGAAAAAATTTGGTTTGATGGGTATATAATACAAACGAACAAGGTTACTTGGCAAGAATTCTTGGCCGACTTATGTCATAGATTTTCTAATAAAATCTGTAATTATGTTATTGAAGATTTCAACAAATTGGTACAAAGAAATTTTGTAGAAGAGTACCAGGAGAGGTTTGATGAACTCAAACTATATATGCTGAATATTATCAATGAAATGAATTTTTCTTTCTCTTCAATCTTATCGTCAATCTTCTCTAATCCTTTCTTTTTCAAATCTATCAATCATCCACTCAGTTCATTACAATTAATAAAAAAAATCTTAGGTATCAATATTATATTATAGACATTGATATCAAAAACATAACATCGATATAACTTAAATGTAACAACCCAGATTTCAAAATCTGAGAGTCGGGTTTAACCGAAGCATGGGCTTTGTGGTTGGGCCACGAGGGCCTTAATGGGCTTGTTTTAGGACCTTGGGCTTGAGTAGTTGAATGGGTAATGGGCTAGAAAGAATTCAAGGAGGATAAAGTGATAAATATGCTGGTGGATGAAAAAGAGAATCTTGGCTTCTTTAATTCTTTACAGAAGCAGGAAATGGATGATATCACCATGTTGGTGTCTTCATCATCTTCCTAAACCCATATTACCCACTAAAGATGGAATCTTTAGAGTTTGCAGTGGGAATCGCGTTTTAAACCTTGAGGGAGTGTTCTTCAGCAACCAAGGATCTACAATCCAAAGTAAAAATGGGTTAAAATGGTGGAGGTTGAGATTTTGGTGGGGGTTAGTGTAGAAGAAGGGGAATGGAGTGTTTGGGGCTCCATTCATGGCTTAGTGGATGTTTTTAGCTCTTAAATTTCTCCCAGTGGTGTTGTAATTCATTGTGTAACTCTTTCTTGTAGTGAAAAAGGTGGGAGAGCCATCAAAAGCATTAGGAAAAGAGAAAGCTTGATTTGGAAGCTTGGTGACCTCTTCTTCAAAATTTAATCAAGGTTAGTACACTACTAACTCCCTTTGTTTCCTAGAAATCATAAAATTAGGCTTGTTGCATGTTTGTGGTGGTTATGGTTTGGATGAACCTTGGTTGATCTCTAATGGCAACTTATGAATTTGCGTTGAGGCCTAAAATGGGTAGTAACACACCTAATTAACTCCCCATAATATGTATGAGTAATTTTGGACTCAATGGTTGAAGTTAAAGGGTTGAACCAGAGAAATTCAAACTCTAAAAATAGAGTTTAGGGCAAGCGTATCAGTACAGGATAGGCCAGTATCGATATGCTATCTTGGAAGTTAATTCTTCCAGGCGTTTTAAAAAAAATGTATCAGTACAGGCAAAGGGTGTACCGATACTACTGTTCCATTGTGAATTCCAATAGCCAAAATGGGTATCGATATGCCAAAAGGCATTTTAGTACGAGTGTGGTTTCAGTATCAAGGTATGCATACCGGGACGGGGTTTCAGCACGCGAGAAGGGCGTACCGATGCAGGGATCCGATCAAATATTTTGAACTTAGAGCGAGATCGATACTCGAGGATGAGTATCGGTACCTAGAGGGGCGTATTGATACCCATGTAGGATTATTCATACTCGTTGGGCAATCTACCCAAGGAATTAGACTTTGAGTCTGGGGTTCTATAATTCGAGGTAAAGGGCTCGAGGGGTCTCCTAAGGAGTAAAATGAATACTAAAATTGAGGAACTGGTGTTTAAACCCCGTAAGTGGAATAAATGGCTAATAACTTGGTAAATATTGGTGAATTGCTTAAGGTAGTAACCCATAGAGATCCTTGGTGGATCAATTGATGATGTATGGTAACTAGGGCCCTTGTTGTATGAGGATGGGATGCCTAGGTAGTTGAGTCAATCTTTGTGTGGTGGGATCCGGATGCCTAGTAATATATGTTGCAACACCTTGAAGACTCCTGAATGGAGGATCCTAATGCTGTGTGGATGTGGGCCTCATTCGAAGGTGCTTGATGGTAGATTTCGAGCACGGATGGAGGATCCCGATGCTGTATGGATGTGGGCCTTATCCCCAAGAGTGTTGGATCCCAATGCTATATGGACGTGGGTCTTACTCGAAGTGTAGGATCCCGATGCTGTGTGAACACGACCCTCGCCTCACTCAATATTGTTGGTATTATCTGTGTGATGTTGTATGGGTTAATGATGTATATGTGTGTGCTGTGTGTAAGATCATACATCCATGTTGCTATGTGTCAGACAGTTATAGTAGCGCCATCGTTATCTTGCCATGATATTATTTAATGTTGCATTGCTTTATTTATGATTTACATGAATCATGGTTGAGTGGTTATGTATCCACTGAGTTTGGTTAGCTCAGCGTTCAGAATTGTTGTTTTCGTCCGCATGTAAGTAGGTTGCTATGTGGCTTGGAGGAGCACCATCAAAGCTAGGATTTTAGCATCGATTGTTGTTGTTGAGTACAATTATTAGATGTAATGGGCTATGTATTTCGTAGGACACTATATATAATTGTATGTAACACCCCGAATTTGGGCCTAGATGTTAAAGGGGTTGGTTAGACGGTTCGAGAGAACTGGATTAGGCAATTCGAGCTAGTATCGAGAATTAAATCTTAATAAATTGTTTTTGGCTAAAATAAAATATGAAAAATGATAGAAAATATTTAATTAATATTTTAAGAGTTTTGGTAAATTCAATTTGAATGAATTGAATCAGATTTAGAGACATTTTGGTCCGGTGACTAAAATGTAAAGCTTTCAAAATTGTTTTGGTAACTAAATTATAACAGGGTCAAAACTTAGAATCTTTAAGGAGCTAATTAACCAAACTTTTTCATCAGATTTTTCTCTTAATTTAGGCTATTTTAAAAGGTTTTTAAATGGTTTTAATATTAAAATAAAATAGAATTGGTAAAAGGATTTTAATTAACCAACTTTATTTTCTTACGTAACTAATTTTGCTTTCAACTTTTCTCTCAACTTTCTCAGCAGCCAGACTATCCATTTCTTTCTAAAATTCTCAGGAATCAATGTCTTTTGATTTTCTACTTGATTTCTTTGATTCCTACAACAAAATCTACTTGGATTCTTGAAGTTTTTATCCAATCTTTGCCAATTAAGGGAGAAATCAGCAATTAGAGGTGATTTTCATTTCTCTCATCTAATTAAAGGTTATTTAATTAAATTCCCAAGTTCTTGATCCTTTGCAACTGATTTTTGTTATTTGTTTATGATTTAATCAAAGTTTTATGGATTAAATTGAGTTTTGATGTTAAAATTGGATGAACAGTGTTATGGATCTGTTTTGCATTGAATTTAATTGATTTAGATCTCTTTTAAGGTGTTTTTTGATATTAAAAGAAGAGATTAATAAAATAAATCCCAAAACTATGTGAATTACTAATTTTCTAGGTTGTAAATAGTTAGATTTTGAAGTGATCTTGGTGTTGTAAAGTTGTTGGAGGTATAAGGACGTTATAAGGATGTTTTTGGATGTTAATTGATATTGTTAAGATGTTAAAATCAATAGGTTTTGGCTTGTCTTTGTTTATATGAATTTTGGTGATGATTTCGGTTGTCTTAGAGAGGCATTTGATGGTTTTAAGTAGGGTGAAGTCGTGTTTGTTAGTTGCTGGAAATTAGAGATGTATGGAAGTGCATTAATCCTCTATTTTTGTTGGGTAAAGCAGGGGAGAGTGATTCTACATCTTTTGGAGAGGTTTCGGAAGCTTGATTGTGCATCGACAAGTGGAGCGTTTGGTTGTCGGTGAGTGGAAATGTGTTTTATTACTTTTAAAAGGTTTGAAGATGGTTGTTGAGAGTTTAGATTAAGTTTAAAACGCTTATCTAAGCTCGGAAGTAAGTATTGGTTGATCTCTCTCTCGTTTTCAGTTTTGCAAAATATTATCTCATGCACATATTTATGATTTTGACTATCTACTGTTATATGCATGTTTTAGAAATGAAAGATGTTGCAAATGATCTTATATGATGATTATTAAGAATGGAAAATGATTTATGAAAGAATGTTGAGAATCCTAGAATACATGGTTTAATGTATTGGGAATTGATTTGATTTGATGCATATGTAAAACAAAGAGGTAATGTGGTTTTACTGAATATATTGGCAAGTGGTTGAGATTAAATGTTATCGGATATAGTTGGCTAGCCATAAGGTTTAAACTGCACTTTAATAAGTTGCCTTATGTGTGTTGAGGGGTTAATTGTGTCGTTTTCTCCACCATGAGAACCGCAACAGTCAAGGGGTTAATTGTTCCGTATTCTTCCTCTGGTGGATTTATTGTTATAACCATTGAAGGTTGCTCCGGTTCGAGGATGTATGTGAAGTGGTCGAAGGAACCACTTGAGAAATCCGTGTATCCAATATGTTTTTTAAAATAGAGTGGAACTTGGTTTTGAGTCACTTGAATGCCAATATATGAGATAATGTATCATGAGAAATAGATTATGTTTGTATAATATGGTTTATACATGAGATGCTCTTTAAGCTTGCTATTTAGATATTTTGGCACTTGAAGCTTAAATTGAGGTTTGTGATAGAAATCCATGATACATGCATTGCTAATGATTTAAATGTGCATATTTGGAAAGATTATAGAAGCATGAGATGATTTTTTTCATGAGTAATATAAACTTGTTTTGAAATTAAATGGTTTCAAATGCATTGATGAGTGTTTTTGAGATTCCCTCACTAAGCTTATAGCTTACGCTCTACTTTCTCATCAATGCAGAGAGATAGGCTCTTCGGGACAGCAAGCAAGGGCAATTCAAGAGTGAAGTGTTTTATAAAGTATGGTTTTATAAATACTAAGTAGTAATAAGAGGCAATGTGACCAAGTTGTAATTGAGAGGATTATTTTGGATACTCCCTAGTTTGTCCTAGTTTTATTTGATGTTTTGGACTTGTATGCTGCTTTATATCTTGAATTGAGGGGTTGGGAATCAATTTGCATGCTTGGGTAGAGATCATGCCTATAGGACATTTGATTGGTTTTGATATGTTGTGTATGATCCTTTACCATGCTCATATGTTTGTGGAAATATTGTTTGGGATGTTATATGATGATTAGATGTTGATTGGAGTATGTTAGATTGGACCAAAGTGTCATATGTTCGACCAAGAGGTCCTTACAAGTCTGTCTGTACCGGTACGGGTCCTCATGGATCGATATGCGGGGACTTTTTTCGGCTCAATCTGGGCAAAAATGCCTTGGCGTTCCGATACGCCTAGTAACCGTATTGGTACGCATTGCTGGATTTTTGGCTTGGTGTCGGTACACGGGCAACCGTATCGGTACACCTTTTGGTTTCTAGAATCCCCTATTTCGAATATTGCATACCCGTACCGATACGCTTGAGGACCGTATCGGTACGCATTTGAAAAATTGACTGTATCAATACGGGGTGTTAGTGTATCGTTACGAAGTCAGTTAATTCTGTTAAAATGCTTTTTGAAGTTTTATTCTTTGCAATTTAGTCCATGTTTCTTAATCATGCAATTCAATGAGTTTGGATGATTATTTTAAGTTGGAATTTAACCTGTATGCATGAAACCTGACTAATTAAAGATCGGTAACTTTAATTTCAAAGAAGTCCTTAAAATTATCTGTAATTATGTTTTGGTCCCTGAAATGCTATTTCGTGAAATTAGATGTCAATTCGATGCCCGATTGAGTTGTAATCTTCACCGCTGCCAGCATGATCACCTTAGGACTAAACAATGCATTTAGACAAGATAAAATGAAAAAATAGATCGTTTTCTCAAGTAAATCTCTCGGGTTTGTTTCAGCAAACCCAATGTAGCTCACTCGGTTCGGTCGGCATCTAGGCCGGGTCAAGGGGGTTACATTGTAACTCTTATTTTGTACTAAATTGCTAAGTTGATTTTTTTTAATATTTGTATTTTGGAGCTCCACTTATACTATTTTGAAATATTTTGGATTTCTATCTATTTCTTAAATGAATGGACTTATGGTTTATAGGACTTGTTATGATTTGAGCTTTGAAAATGAAAAATTTTATGGTAATGGTTTTGGGCATAGGGCACAAATGTGACATCCGGGTTGAGAATGTTACATTAAAATTTTGAAAATTAGACTTAATATCAATATCATGTATAAATTTTTGTACAACTTTTGCTATGGACTTGGCATGATTTTTGTATAACTAGGGGCGAGACCTACCATAGTGCATGGTAGGTACCTACCATTAATTTTTTAGATAAATTACATTTGTGGCCACAAACCTATTATTTTTTCATGTTTTGGTCATCAAACTATTATTTTTAGTCAAATCTCACTAAAATTATATATTATTCTATTTTAGTCACTAATCTTACATTTTTTTCATGTTTTGATCACCAACCTATTATTTATTTTTTGTTTTTTTTTTGCCACAAAACTATTATTTTTCGTTAGTTTTTAACAACGGGTGACCAAAACTGAAAAAAAGAAGAAGCAATGTTAGTGAAAATTTTATCAAAAATAATAATAATTCGATGACCAAAATATGAAAGGAGAAATAGGTTGGTGATTACAAGTGTAGTCAATCCTATTTTTTTGTTTAAACTAAGATTTTTAATATTTTATTTTACACTTTAAATTGTTTTCATCAAATAATACATTGGATGATCAATGTAAATTAAAAATTAACTTTTTTATATGCCATTGTTAATAAGGTTAGCTTGAAACCAAACTATATTAACAATTTGGCCAAATGAATCCTTCCCACCGTTGGAATTGATCGGTGACATCTTCGTTCATTAGAATTTTAGCCTTGATGGAGATTTTAAATTTGAATATTGGGATTCTTTTTTGAAAAAAAAACTTAACATGTCACATCAATGTTTTTTTAACAGTAGTGGTCGTAGTGAAATCGAGTTAAAAGTTAACTAATTGTAATAGTGACCAAAGTGAAAAGTGAAAACACCCTAAAAGTTTACTGCCTTCTAGTGTAGTTTACCCTAAAATATTAAATATTTTTTGCTTAAATAAAAAATCAACACTTAAATTATTATAACTATTTTAATTATATTTGTTAGTATCATTAAAAAATCTTGGTTAAATACATTGACACTCATGTCAAATAATTTAACTAAAATTTTGATTTACAAATTTTAAAATGATTACAATTTAATTTAAATAAAATTAAAAACTAGTAAAATATTTTTTAGTTCTCAAATAAACATGTTTACCTCGAAGAACATTTTTTTTCTAATCTTGTAACCATCTTCAATTGGAAGAGCACTTTTGGTTCAAACCATTTTTGAAACCTAAATTCTTTTACGTTTTTTTTATAAGTTGTAATCGATTCGAGTATTTGATACTTTGGATTTCGTAATCGTTTTGAAAAATCCTAGAACTTCAAATCAATTTTAAAATATAAAACTTATGCTTGCTTGCACAACAATTCTCACTATTAGATGTGGCAATCGGGTCGTTCAGATCGGGTCAATTTGGTTCGGGTTGTTTTCGGTTTAGGTTCAATTTGGGTCGGATTGAGTCTGATTCGGATTTAGTTTGGGTCTATGTTATTTCGGATCAAGCTGGGTATCAGGTCGGGTTAATATCAGATCGGTTGATTTTTGGGTCGGGTCAGTATCGAATCGATTGACTTTTTGGTTCGGGTCTATGTAAGATCGGTTGACTTTTTGGGCCGAGCCAATATCAGATCAGTTGCTTTTCGGGTTGAGTCAATATCGGATTGTCCGTCTTTCACTTTGAGTCAATATATGAAGATGATCTTTTAAAGGAGAAAAAAATGATATTATACCATTAACTATTACTAAAGGTAGTTGTTAATTAGTAATATAATATAAAATGAGAATAGAACATACATATTTGAGGAAATTAAATTTGGGTTGTTTTTGGTTCGGGTTGATATTCGGTTCAAGTTTCTTTCGGTTCGGGTTGATTTTCAGTTCTGGTTGCTTTCGATTCGAATTGTTTTCGATTTCTATTATTTTTTGTTTCGATTAATTTCAATTCGGGTTAAATTTTGGTTTAACTAAATTCGAGTCGGTTTTGGTTCAGTTCATTTTTGGTTCGAATTTGGGTCAAATTTAGACCATCATGTTCGGGTCTATATCTGGTCTCAGGTCAGGTAAATCAGTTTGGGTCTCAGGTTTCGGGTTAAGTTTGCCAGCTCTACTCACTATCAATACTTAATTTCACTAGAGCAAGTTTTTCTACCCCTAAAACACAATTACACTGGTGCAAGATAATTCTAATTTTTCAAACATATTTATACGATATAGAATTGTTTTTCAATATAAATCATATTTGCTTGCATAACAATTATTCCTTACTAATACATTATTACACCGATATAAATATATTATAAATTATTATACTTGTCGGTGAACTACTAAGATAAATTTTCTGGATCCGCCCGTGTGTACGACTCCAACTTATTCACACAATCAATCGAAGATCTAAACCGATCTTACCTTTATTTGACACAAATAATAATCCACTTAATTGATAAATAATAATAATACTCACTTGAATTAACGATACTTCTATGCTATAAAGATTGATACATACTTCAATACTTGATTGATAAAAGGCAAGAAAAGCACAAGCAAAAAAGTACTTATATTCTATAATAAAAATCCTAATCGAATCTATACATATCACTTAACTTGATAACACTTATTTTTCGATAAATTACATGTTAATTTTATGGTTCATGTTCGGAATTTGTAGCTCTTCCTCCCAATAATATTGTCTCCAAAGTTCGAACCCGAATACTCTCTTTAAGAGCACTTTACCTTGTCATTACACCCAACTATTGTTGGTTAATAATACTTCTCTTATTCAAACATTAGCCATAATTTTTTTTTCATTTTAAACTACAATAATAGTCATTGAGCTTTATTCTTACTTATATTTTGGTCACTAAAATCTAAAGTTTTTTTTAATTTACTTATTCAACTTTTGAATTACTCTTATTTTAATTACTTGACCGTAAGGTATAATGTCATTACTTTATTTAGTTAATATTTTGTTATGAAGTGATTTATTTTATTAATATTTATGTCATGTATGATTTAATAAAGGAAATAAATAAAACCCCTCACCCTTCCCACCATCAACAACCATCAATAGTATGCCATTCCGACGAGGAATTTAGGAATTTAAAATTTTAAAGATTGAACTATTTAAGATCCTAATGATGGAGAAGTCTTTTTTGGACGAGAAACAATATATAGGGTGAAAATACTCCCCGATTAATGTCGGCCACGCCACGCCCACGTCCTCGATGAGATGTGCCCAGACGAAGGAATGATAGGATTTCGGCAATATTGGTTTCAATGGAGTTCAGGCGCTCGTTAACATCCGGCTGCGAATTGTTGTCCTGTGCGGGTCGAGGAACCGGCCTCCGAAGGAAAATGCGCTCATTACGAGGTGTACTAGTGCCCGGAGGAACAATATATATATATATATATATAATAATTTAATTAAAATTTTATTTTAAATAATTATTAATTGTATGTTGAGTCCTTGAGATTTTTAATCTTTATTAATTAATTTTATGATGTTGAGCGGTGTTCAGCGTTAGTGATATTCAACGATATTCGACGCACGTAAATAGAATAATATGACCATCCTTAACCACTAGACCAATTAGTAGATCTTTAAATTTTATTTTTTAATTAAATTGAAAATAATATATTTATTTCGATATATGAACCTATATTTTTTAATGGCTAAACTATAAAAAAGTGCCCAAACTATGTCTATTTTTTGTAATAAGTGCCTAAAATATTTTTTGTTTGAAATAGGTGCCTAAACTTTCATTTTTGACTAGTTTTAAAGTCAATTTTGGCACCTTCTTGGGCACATATTTCAACCAAAAATGAAAGCTTAGACACCTATTTCAGCCAAAAAATACTTTAGGCACCTATTTCAGCCAAAAATGAAACTTTAGGCACCTATTTCAGCCAACAAATACTTTAGGCACTTATTGCAAAAAAGAGACATAGTTTGGACACTTTTTTTGTAGTTGCCTTTTTTTAATCACTTAACTTCCATTCATCGTCACACGTTTTGTACTTTCTTGACCGACCTGATAAATTAAACATTTAAATTAGCATTCTTTCCGAGGGTAAAACTTTGATACACAGGATGTGTAAAATTAATTTTACACAAGCTTGTGTATTTATACTATAAAAACCTTAATCCTAAATTCCTAACCTTAACCCTAAAAACTAAACCCTAAACCTTAAACCCTATACACTAAATTCTAAGCACTAGCCTTAAATTATAAACCACACAACCTAAACCCCTAAACTTTAAACACTAAACTAAAACCCTAACCCCTGAAACTAAAAGGCACGTGTAAACTAAAGTTTACACGGCCTATGTATCAAAGTTTTTCCCTTTTTTCCAATACCAGGTTTTATTATTCGGCCTCCCGAGATTTTAATGAATTTTTAAGATTTAAACTTATCTTTGGTATCTGAACTAAACACATTCTTTTAAGTTGATATTTAAATAATTTTTACTCTCAAACTAGTACATGAACTATGCATTTTCTCTCATGTTGGTACTTAAAAAATATTTGCTTATAAGTTGGTACAAATATTTATATATTCTTTCAATTTGGCCATAATTCGAAACAATTCAATAAATTTAACTTTCTATATTTAAAAATTCAATCAATTTACTTTTTCTTCTTCTCCTAAATTGTTTGTTCTTCTACCAAAAATGTTATAATACTTTCTTAGTATTATAAAAATTTAATAGTAACTTGTTATTTTATGATAGAATGTACTTGTTCAAGAGCTATTTTGATCTAATAGACTCATTTAGTTTGACTGTATCATAAAATGATTAAATTGATCGAATTCTTAAATATGAAAGGTTAAAGTTATTGAATTATTTCGAATTATGACTAAATTGATATAATTTATAAGTTATAGAGACTATAACTGTTAATAATAGTACCAAAATAGTGGATGAAATTAAAGTTTGGGTACCAAATTGAGAGCAAAAAATATTTAGATATAAACTTGGTAGGAGATGACTAGTTTAGGTACCAAAAATGCTTTACGTACCAACTTGAGAGAAAATGTCTAGTTTAAGCACCATATATATATATATATATATAACCAATTTCTAATTTTAATTTAATTAAATAATAATTATCTAAATATTTGATAACTTTATATCATACGTGAACAAAAATTAAAAATTATACTATAATAATTATGGTAAATTACGTAGAATATGAGATAAATTGAGACAATAAAAATATAATATGAAAAAGTTAAAGGTGACAAAAATAATATTAAAACGAAACAAATATGATAAAAAGAGAGACAATAAAAATTATATGAAAAAAATTAAAACAGGGCACAAAAGAAAAGCATGAAAACGATACGGATATATAGTTAATAAAAATAACTTTAATTAATGTGTTTCAATTCTAAGAAATAAATAGGGTAAAGTTTATAAATGGTAATTGAATTTTGTTAAAAAAATAAAATAATAATTAAACTTTTAAATGTTACAAAATAACAATTAAATTTTATGTTTTGTAATAAAATGATAACTCAGCCGTTAAGTACTTAACGAAATGTGTAAATAACGAGGGATTTCAAAGATTAATTTGTTTAAATATTTATTTAAAAATAAAAATTAAGAAGAATTCAACGAGTAGTTTTAGTAGAGAAGACGGTGATGTTCATCCTAAGATACTCGAGTTGGAGCAACTTTATCTGTAAGATACGTGTGCGTTATCAAATAGTTAAAAAAATATAAAACATATGTTATATTATAATCACCTTAAAACTAAAATCATATACGAATGAACTATGATTGGATGTTAGTGATCAATCTTTAATTACATCAATTAAAATAAAAGTAAAATAATTATTTAAATAATATATAAATGCTTGTGGGAGTCAAATTGAATTTTTTTATTGGACAAATTTATAGCTGCATATTTTTTTAATAATATATAATTTTCAAAAGGACTGCATAGCTGAATAAATATATCGAGGAAAGTTTATCAGCTGTGTCAAATATGATAAATGTGATAGAATAGTGATGGTTGTCGATTAATAAGTTTAATTGATAAGTCAAGTATACTGACGTCTGTCATGTCGAAGTTAGTGTCTCTTTGATGAAATTATTACAGAAAATTTCAGTATTATTACACTTCAGAGACACGTTTGACTGATGCCCATCAAGCATGGTTAGATGGGTAGCTCTGGAAGGATATCTTCATAAAGTTTAATGAGTGGAAAAGCGTAGTGCAAAGGAGTTATAATAGAGATCATCATATGTATAATACTAACAATTTTTTATATTACATTCGTACTTATAATTTTAACACCTAATTTTTTAATTTATTATAAATATCATCAATTTAACTAAATGACATCTGAACCAATTAGAATTATACATGTGGAACTAAAAAAAATAGGTACTAAATACACCCTACACGCCTTGTTTTATCCCATTTATTTGTTAATACATTTTAAATAGAGTATTTATATTAAAAAAATAATATTTTCGCATGTAACTATAATCTACTTATTCAACCTTTAAATATAAACTTTATAACTTTGAAATTATAATCATAGGATTTCTGGTCAGCTATGCGGCTGGGATCTCTAATCGGATTATTGTGCGCTAGTCTCAGCAAGAAATTGTCCACGTAATGACTTATGGCTCTAAGTTTGGTTTGGATTAACACGAATAGAAATCGTCTGCCTTTATATGTCTTTTTTATATTTTATATTAAAAATTAAGTTTAAGATTTAAAGTTAAGATTTAAAATTTAGAGTAAAAGTTTATAATTTAAGTTTTTTCAATATTTTTATGTATGAGACATAAAAAATAATATATTTAAAGAACAGAAATTTTTTATTTGATTAGCACAAAAAAATATAGTAAAATGTTTTGAGTGTAGATTATTATGGGGTCGAGTATTTTAATCATCTTACGGTCGATCATTTATATTATGGTGCACTCTTTCCTCCTCCTCTTGCACTATTGAGGTGTATTTTAGAACGACTTAGCTTTGAATGGGGTTATTTAACGAGACACCCTTAACTTTAAAGAGAGCTCGATAGTTCCCGTCACAGTATAATAACTTATATTAGATTATTATATTTTAGTACGTAATTAATAACCTTGCTGTCCATTCATACACTCAAACAGTAAACATCATGTTTTTTTTTTTTACTTTTTCTTATAGTCATTAATAGGAAATTTAAACCCCCTAACACTTCCCAAGGAGTGAAATTTTACATAGAAAATCTTGGAAACCAAGATCAAATAATAGTAACGTACAAAGAAGTGAAAAGTAATAAAGATAACAAGACGTAGGACATGCAAATGATATATACGAAGAAAAGGGAATGATCAATGGCTATAATAGAGTCTGGTTATGGAGGGACGAAGGTCAATCTCCTCAGTCCAACAACTCCGGTCCTGAACATGCAAGTGCCAGTAGGTCCGAGCTATTGCGTCCGGGTCAAGCATTGGCACCGTTTCATCCCCTCCCGATGCCCCCCTGCATTTCCAATTTAACTCTTCCTTCCTTCATCACATTTTTCCAGTAATTCATTACCTTAACTTCACATTTTGAAATATATCTCATAATATGAAGTTATGAACATCGATTGTCCTGGATTGACTAATCACCCCATCAATGATAATACGAGCAACATGGATACCAACAGACTGGAACTCTCTTGACAGACAATGGGATAAAGCTATCAGGGCAAACTTTCCGCAACCTATTTGATTTTACAAGAAACTGTTACTATATAAACTCTCGTTTTCTTTCAAGTTTTAGTAAGTTTTCAATATGTTTTAATGCCTGAAAAAAAATTACATAATTCAGAGAAAGCAGCAATGCCATGGAGCGAAGCCGATCGACCAATGAAAAGAATCGTTCCTCTTCGCCTTTCCACCATCTCAGGAAGCACCTTCCATTGATTCGATCCTATAAGATAAAAAAGTTCACAAGGTGATTACGGATATTCATTTCTGTTTGGATCGAAAGAAAATGGTATTGGTTACCTGTTGAGCGCAGAGGAAAGCACCGAGGGAGGAAACAGCAAGAGATTTGTCGAAAGAATCGATTTTAACGTGGGTGAAGCTGGTGGGGTTCCAAGAAACCGGCTGGTAATATGCATTGTACACCAGAACTTCCACAAATCCTAACGAAAGAACCCCTTCGAAAGCTTCTCTAACACTTTTAGAATCCGAGCAGTCTATTCTGATTGCAAACACCTGCGCTTTCTCTTCCCTCGCTATCTCCTCTGCAAATCTTGACAACCTTTCTGAAAACACAAACATGTATATGTCACGTTCTAAAGAGGCGATGTACATTAACCGTATTTCGAAAAGTAAAAAGAGGTGTCAACTTATAAATGAGGTGCAGATACATATCCTATCATATATGTCTTCTGTGAAGAGAAATATTACTTAAGTCTCTGGCGATGATGGCAACAGTGTATCCTTCGTGAGCGAACTTACGGGCTATGGATCGTCCAAGCTTAGGACCGACGCCTACAATGGCGGCGACACCTCTGGCCGTGGTGGAGCTTGCCATCCTCCGCATCTTTAGTAAACCTTCAGTTTTTTTTCCCGATGAGAACTTTAGTTGAAAGGAGAATTAATGGGATAGCAAATCATGGGGACTGTGGTTTAAAAGCAGCACATTCAGTTGTCTAAGTCGTTGCCTCCTTATTGAGAGGCAATTTGCGTAAAACTTCCCGACACTTAGAGTCTAGAGTCCACTATTATATAGGCCCACACAATATTTCATTTCATTGCCCAATCAAAATTTTGATTGATTGGTAAAATGTCATTTTCCCAAGCTTTTTCAACAAGCACCCTTTGTTCTATTAACATCAATGGCCATTGTTGTCCCTGTGTCCGAAGAGTTTTTGGTTGGCAAGTTAAAATTTTGCCTAATAGAAACAAACTAATAGGTGGCAAATAAATAAACAATGATGGTAGATTGAAAATAATCTGAGTATTATTTTTATAAATAATGTAACTTCCGATATTCTAATTTATTATCGGCATAAGTTATTATCTTTTTTAATATAATAATGTGATTACATGGTAGTATTTGTTCATACTCTTTTTTAATCTTTTGACGAGGAACATACACTTTATACATATGTGTTCAAACTCAGATCTCCTAAAATAAACATCATCTTATTTTTTACTGGAGTCATTCATTGAATTCTCACCGTAGGTTATTTTAGCATGGCCACATTAGATAAAAAATATAGCAACATAACTGTATATATTGTATGATTTACTATAACATGGAGAATTGTTTGGACGATATGTTTGGTAGGACATCACATGTGCACACACAAACCCTCCTGATATTCGACACTTTTTCCATAAAATATGTACTTATCGATTTGATTTTTTAAAAAGTTTCACTAGTTTTGTTTTAAAAAAAGTTAATTGTATAAATCGAGTAAAATTTATTTATTTGTTTTAGGTTTAAATATAGGAAAATATTTTGAAACACAAGCTTGTAAAGTTTACACAAGCCTTTTGATTTTAGGGTTTTAGGTTAAGGTTTAGAGGTTTAGTGTGTAGGGTGTAGAATTTAAGGTTTATGGTTAGAATTTAGAATTTAGAGTTTAGAGTTTAGGGTTTAAAGTTTAGGTGTTAGGATGTTAGGGCTAAAAACTTAGGTTTTAGATTTTATAGCTTAGATATGAAGGGTTATACAAGTTTTTTTTACACGGCTTGTGCATCAAAATATAACCCTTAAATATATTAGAGAATTATGTACTCTTTTAAATTTTAAAATTTAGTTCATATAATTTAGTTTTGAGACACTGAGTCTATGTATATTTTTATTTAAAAATCTTGTTATGTGCGTAAGTTTTTCTATTAGGCTTAAATAAAAAATAAGTGCCTAAAGTATATTTTTTGAACTTTAGGTGTCTAAAGTATTTTTTTGTAAAAATAGGTATTTAAAGTTTCAACCGTTATAATTTTAGGTGTTTGGTAATTAACTACCGTAAAAAATCTGTTAACCAATAAAAATTTGACACGTGTCATTTTTAATTTCTTTTAATTAATTATTGGGATGATCAATCAATGGAATATGGCCAAGAGGAGGTGAATTGACAATTTAAAAAATGGTGGAAGCAAATTGGAAAGATAAAAAATTGGACACAAGATATTTATAGTGGTTCAACCTTCTAACAAGGTTTACATCCACTACCTTAGCTTCCCACTAAGGATTTTTCTAAATTCACTAAGAATTTCTTTCCTTTTTCTAAGCTCAAGAGGAAACATTTACATACTCAAAGCTTCTACCCCAAAACTTTGAGAAAACTCTCTTTTACAAGAAGCAAGATAGCAAACTGAAAAATTCTCTCAAAGGTAATATGCTTGCCCAATTACAAAGTTCAGCCAACCCCAAAATTGAATCAAATGATTACAAATATGATCACTCAAGTGGGTTACAAGAATTTGACTCTAATAGCTCAAAGATTGTTGGATGTGTGCTTTAATGCTCAAGATAGCAAATTATACTTTAGATATTGATGGGAGGTGACGTTGATGAAAGCAAAAATAACAAACTCATTTGAGGCTTCTTCGGTTAGCATGGTTGCGGCGTGAAATCATTAGACAAATTCACACAAATATTAACCTGGCATATGGATGAATGACATAAGGTACGTTGGCGACCTTTTCAATACATTGTTCGCTAAAAAGCGGCTCATGAATAACTCTACCAGCTGATCGAAACTGGAAATTGAGTTCACCGAGAGCTGGAGATACCAGGCCTGAGCTGAGTCCTTAAGGGTCATTGAGAATGTTAGATATTTAACAAGGTCGAAAGCACCAAATAAATCCATGTGGTTCAAAAAGTGTGACAAGTGATCCTGATGGTCGCCTCTTTTGTTGTACATTAGCTTCGGGACCTTAAAAGACGTGGATGCATGATGCTCTAGGATGTCTTCAAATAAGGGCTCCTTTTTGTACCTTCGGGGATTTCGAGAAAGATAATCATGTCGAAGGCTTTGGATGTTATAAAAATTCTTCTCTAGATGCTTCATCTTTGTCTTTAATGCTTGTCAGTCACCGTCCTCCGTGGGACTATAATCCATATCCTCTAAATCTTCATAATCCTCTTTCAGCTCTCAAGACTGTTCTCCTTCAGCGTCCTGTTGGGGAGAAGTCTGTTCCTCTTGAATCATTTTGCCTCTAGTCTTTTTGGATAATTGCCTGATTAATCTCTCATTTTTCTCTTTCGTGATTCTGTACTATTCAGCCCGCTCTTGAATAGACTTTTATTGCTGCTGAACTTGTTGTTTTGAAAGTAATAAGATTTCCTCCATGCTCTTTATCTTTTCTTGCATTTTCAAAAAATTACTGGTTGTTGCCTTCCGATGAAGATGTCCATCTCGTTTGTTGTGTACCCAGCCACGCTGTAAACCATGGGGGAGGCTGATCCCAAAACTATTTTTGAAAACTCTGTTGGAGTTTTTGTAGCTGTTGCATGGCTGCCGTCGTCGATTGCCCCGTCGAAACATCTTCACTGTCGCCGGCTGAGCTGCCAAGGTGTCCTCTTCTGCTATTTTTTTCTCTGGGTGTTTTTATTATCTCCTCCTATCCTTAAGGATTTTTGGGGTTACCGATGAATCTGAAGGTCGCGTGTTCGTTCCACACTTACCTCACCAATTGTTGAGTGCCAAAGTGAACAGAAGTTGGATACGGTGACCCGACAGTGGTCAGAATGGTCATTCCGAGTCGAAGTTTGTATATTGTTTTTGTTTTGTGGACGATGACATCTCTGGTGATGGATGCCCCGTTTCTCTTGTTGTATGTCCTTTTTATACTGCTAGGACAAGTATAATGATCAGGTAGTCGTGTTGTGTAGATTAGACTGGTTATGATGTGACGTCCTAGGTTTGCATTGTTATCCATAGCGATCTTATGCATCGCCACATGATTATTGGGCGCAGTATTGTTTGCGATCTTACTTGTTCGTCGTATACTGCGAAGGATGCTAGATAGATCGTGGATGACCGCATGCGTTGTTATGTATTCGTTGGAGAGCATGCGCTGACGTTCGCAACGATCATGTGCGTTGTCACGTGACCGCTGGACATCCTTTGTGCGATGTCGTTTGCGATCTCGTTTGTTTGTCGCGGGCTGTGTGGGTTTGACTTGTGGCTGTAGGTGTTTGTAGGTACTAACAAATGGATATTATATTAAAGTTTGTTAATAAATGTTCATTTAAGATAACTCTTAAGCTTAAACAAACAAAAAAGATTTCACTAAAATATTAATCTCTCCCTCCTAAATAAGAATAATTTAAAAAATAAAAATAATCAATGATTCTCACCAACGACCCGATAATCAATCAGTCTGTTATAATAATAATTTTTAAATATATGATTTCTTAAATAAAATTCTAAAATGTCGACATTTTCATGATTACTTTGGCTGCCAACTTTATTTTTTATTCACACGGTATACTTATGTTACATATTTAAAAAACAATACATTAAAATTTTAATATTTTAAAAATAATTGTTTTAATGGTTAAAGTTCTTTCTAATTTAACCAATAGTCAACGATTCAATTTTCACCCTAAACATAAAACAGTTTTAGAATTTGTGACCAATGTTTACTTTAATTCGAGATCTTCTGGTACCAGTAAGCTGTTGTTGATTGTTGGTATTATTAAGGTCTTCAATACACAATAATGTTTTGGACACAACTCGTGGAGGGAAATGCCCCGACAGAGTTCTTCTCCGGTAACCACTTCTTAGATCTATATTTAGCCATTTTTGCAATAACCTTAGGGTTTGTGTTTTTCGTTAGTTATATTTTAATTTATTTCGTTAGTTCTAAATTTAAATGGGTTTAAGATTAAAAAATAATTGGATTCATTGACATTTTAATAGCACTATGCTTAAAATATATGTTTAATATATATAAAAACCCCTACTAAAAACTGTATCTTTCTTTTATTTGCGTAAGACAATTGGATACATAATTATATCAGACACATAATCTAATCTTATAATGCACTCTTTAAATTTTATTTTTTTAATAATTCATAAGACCAAGAACAAATGTACAACTCCAACTTATTGAATCACACAAACAAGCGAAGATCTAAACTGATCTTACATTTATTTGACACATACACTACCTTAATAAAGAAAAAGGAAGGGACTTGACATGCGTTGGAGCAAAGCATTATTACACTAAAACAGACCCCATTTATGAAGAAAGCCTAAGCTTTCTTTCATCGGAGAGCCTCTTAGCGAAGTTGGCAAGGGCTTCTTCATTGGTGAGATCTCCTTCAACTTCTTCATACCTTCCGGTTTCCCAATTGATTCTCGACACTCGTTTCTTCAACAGCTTTTCCCCAACATCTATTAGGTTTCTCATATTCTCCTCTGTTGCAATGTCTGACTTGGCCGTGTCACCCGACAATCCGTTTTCCTATTTAATCACCAAATAATATGTTCCAACAAATAAGTTCAGAAAAAAAAAGATATGTAAGAGGTTGAAGATGTTGTGATCCTTTTCTAATACCTGAATACGGAGATAATTTTCTATGGCCTGAACCGATTGGAAACGGGCAGCGATGCTGAAGTCAACCATGTCGGAGGTTCCACTGGCAACAGAATCAAACAATGGAGTATATGTTTGGGGAAGCTGAATGACCCAGTCAAGGATGCTCCATTTGGAGACCATATCTGCATTATATTTCTCTTCAAACGGGGCTGCACCGGTGAGACCATATCTGCATTATATTTCTCTTCAAACGGGGCTGCACCGGTGCCAAGTGACAGCACAAGCATCTTCCTCCCATCAATCGTTTCAATCTCTGGAATCCCATTCTTTTGCTTCAACTTCTCCTTGTAAAAGCTGTTCATAGCTACCAATGTCTGTAAATCAAGATTTGAAATATCAGATATTCAGATATATTCTTCACATATATTTAGAAACCTAGTTGAATTTAGAAGAGAGTATATCTGGGCACGAGACGGAAAAAATGGTGTACATACAGGATTACCAGCAGCAACTCCGCCATCAATGAGATCAAATGTTTGGGTAGTGCCGTCGGCATCCTCAGTTTCGAAGTAGTGTGCCGGAAAATATATGGGAGCAGCAGAGGTGCCGTTGCAGACATCGGCTAACCTAGCATTGTTCAACACATCTGATTTTGCCTGCAAAAAAACACATGTTGCTAATTACTACTCCATACATTTCAATTCTCCTTTTAAAAGGAATGCCAAAACTCGATAACCATATCTATACATCGTTGGATGAGAAGACCACTGCATGCAATAACTTGATGTCGAAAGTTGGGATAACCAGATTCGTCAGTGTAATATCTTTGAGAGTCTTGTCTTGTAATAATTTATTTGTCAATTCTCTTAGGTAAACTCCATCGTACACCGGATTTTTGGGGGGATCTCGTAACAACACTTTCCCCCAGTATGTAATACGACTGAAGAATTAAAATGGAAGAGAAAAGATCGTTAAAGTTTATTCTGCACAAAGAAAGTAAGAAATGGAAGCATCGGTTTCCATTAGAAATCACCTTAACACGGGGAAAATATTGGGGCCATGCTCCAAATAGAATTTGTTAATATTGCTTGCTGCGATTAAGGGCCTGCCCTCATCGTTTGGACCAGCAAGCATGGTGGCTATCAACCCACCGGTGCTTGTTCCTGCAATGATGTCGAAATAATCTGCTAGTCTTACATCTGCTCCATCCAATTCCTACCAAAACATAAACCATTTGTAATGTAAGCTTATGTCTGTATCAGACATAAATTCAAACATAAGTGGAGGGTTAACTTAAGGGTATGATATTAAAGTAAACCTGAAGCTTGGCTTCGAGGGCAGCAAGGATAGTGCCAGGGATAAGGCCTCGAATGCCACCTCCGTCGATACTCAGCACCGTTAACATCTTCCCTTGCGCAGCCATTTTGGTTTTGATTCCGATGATGGGTTGAATTGAAATCTGTGTTTAAGTGGATTATGAAAAGCATTCAATGATCAAACTCTCTATTTATAATGAATTTTTTACGTCTATAAACTGAGAAAGCACGCATGCAAACCATGCTTAAAATGTTTCATCCATGTAGAAACAGTGGGCTCACCATTGTCGAAAACGTCAAACTTTTCATGATTGGTTTGGTTCCTAATAATTTTTTATTCAGATGGTTACATATTTATTTTTGTTTTTGTGTTTTTTTAAATACATTTAAAATAAATGAGAGAGAATATATTTATATGAATTTTGACATGTTTATAATTTATGCTTAAGGAGTCATTTTATCTCTCAAGCTATTTTAGTTTTAATTGTTTTAGTTTTAAGAAATTAACAATCACCCGCACTTGCAAACACATTCTTAAGTCTAAGAACTTCGTAGTTATTAATCCAATCCTCGTGGTCTCGACACTCTACTTATCACTTTATTACTTGATACGACGAGTATACTTGCTCTAAAGTGCATCACTATTCGACAAGCATCAAGTTTTTGAGCCTTGTCGGGGATTGACAATTGATAATTACGTTGTAATTGCGCTTAGGACTTATTTTTCTTGCATTTAATTTTTGTTTTTGTTTTTATTTCTCAGGTTTATATCAGTGCATGACCAGAAGTTTCAACTCGGAACCTATTCTTCTGTTAGATACAGAGATTGAAAAGACCTGTTAGATACAGAGATTGAAAAGACCTTGAGGAATCTACGCTGAAAGAAAAAGAATATAGTGAACGAGAACGATAGGAAGGGACGTGAATACGAGTGAGAACGCGATGTACGACCAGTTGATGGACAGAGAGTTCTCAATGCGGCTCAAGGAGATGGCCAAATACGACAAGAAGATCCACCCCTGCCAGAATCAGAAGGCCTATTAAAATGCATATCAAGCATGTTATCAACAACCTCAACCCATCGATTGTTGTACCGGATTTAGGGACAACCCACTTATTAGCTAAAGCCTGTTTTGTTCAACATGCTCAATATAATTGGACAATTTAGATGATCAGCAAGAGAAGATGCTCGAGAGTATATTCAATCTTTCCTGGAAGTTTACGACTGCTTTCGACAACCAGGGATTCCAGATAATGCCTTGAGACTCAAGTTATTCCCCTACTCCTTGCGAGATCGAGCCAGGGCATGGGTGAAGACTTGTTCCTCAGGATCTATTACATCCTGAGATGACTTGTGCAGCAAGTTTCTGCACAGATATGATCCACCGAACGTGCACAATCAAAAGCGTGGTGACATTATCTTGTTCCAACAATATTATGATAAATCCATATATGAAGCTTGGGACAGATACAATGATATGTTACGCAAGTTCTCGATTCTTGGATTTCACGATTGGCTACAAGTCATGACGTTCTATAATGGCGTCAATGCACCTACCAGGATAATGATTGAATCGTTGGCTAATGGAACTTTGCTTGACAAAGAAGCTGATAAGGCTTTCTACATTTTAGACCAGATAGCCAATACCGTCTACTAGTTCCAAATTGGGAGATTGAAGCCCAAACCTAAACCTTCTAGAATACTCTAGTTAGATGAATCTCAGATTGTAGCGGCTCAGCTCTCTACCATCACAAACATGCTCAAGAACATGCTAGGACCATCCAATGTCCGAGAGGCCAAGGTAGTGCAATACACTTGTGAGCATTGCGATGGGGAACATCAATCGAGTGAATGCCTCAACAATAAGAATCTGGATGCTACACATGGAACACCAACCGCCATAACAATCCCTATTCCAACACCTACAACCCAAGGTGGCGACAACATCTTAATTTTGGTTGGGGAGGCAACAAAGGAAATTCAGGAGCGCAACGGAATACCACTAATGAACCTTTTGGATTCCAACAAAAGACTTAGAGGCAGAACCAGGGAGCTTCTAACTCTAATTTTAATTTTTTGATAATTTTTATCAAAATTTTATGGATACTGCATGCGTTATTTTGCAAGATCAAGCAGCCCATTTGAAGAACCATAGCGATATGCTCACAACACATGCTGCCATGTTGCAAAACCAGTAATCGATCATGCAAAACAACACCTGCTCTATATGGTCCTTGGTGACACAAGTTGGGCAGATGCCCAAATGTTGAAAGTGCGACCACTAGGTGGATTACCTAGTGATACTGAAGTCACTAAAGCCTTTAATGCAAAGTAATGCCATCACACTACGTAGTAGCACGCAACTGAGGATAGAAGCCATGTTTGAGGGAGATTCTCACAAAAATACCAGTCCAAGCAAGCCATCCATTGACACTCCTGCACTTAGAGACCAACTGATATGTCTGATACAGTGAGCGATCTTGCTACTGATGGCAAGAGAGATAGGACTAAGGATGCCCATGCATCTAGTAAACCACACGATGAGCCCAGACCACCACCTCTATTCCCATAATGATTGAAAGCTCGACAGTAAGATATCTAGTACCAGAAGCTTCTCGATATGCTCAAACAATTGCACATCAATGTCTTACTTTTGGAGGCCATTGATCATATGCCAATCTATGAAAAATTTCCTGGAAGAGATCATGACAAAGAAAAGAATGGTGGGTGAAGTCAAATCTGTTGCTACGATGGGTGAGTGTGTGGCTATACTTAGTGATTTGCCACCCAAGATGAAGGATCCTGACAGTTTTACTATTTCATGCTCTATAGGCCATAACTACTCTGGCTATGCTCTATGTGATCTTGGTACAAGTGTTAATTTGATGCTAAAATCTGTTTTCAAATGACTAGGGATAGGAAAAGCTAAATCAACAACGGCGATCCTTCAGTTGGCCGATCGATCTCAAATCTAACTTGATGGTAGAATTGAAGATGCCCTGGTAAAGGAAGACAAGTTTGTTTTCCCAGTAGACTTTATCATCCTTGACTGTGAATTTGATGAGAATGCTCTTATTATTCTAGATAAACAATTCTTCGCCACCGGGCGTATTGTGATTGATTGTGAAAAATATGAATTCACTATAAAGCTGAATGACCAAAAGATCACATTTAATGTCTTCAACACACTCAAGTACGCGGATGACTATGAAGAATGCCAGCTTGTAGACACTGAAGAATCCTTCATTGAAGAAAGTTTGGAAGAGATATGTTGTAGCAATGTGTTTAGCGCTGATGAGCAAGCTGACTTTGATAAGACCATGCAAGAAGTTGAGTTAGAATGCAAGGTTGGGATTAAACAATCCAATATTTTGCTTACCAGACCAGGTATGAATTTTGAACCTTTGGATTATGCTGAGTTCAAATCTCCCAAGCCATAACTTGAGCATCCATCGGTACTTGACCTTAAACCTCTTCCTTTACAATTAAAGTATGTATTTTTAAGGGAGAATAATACGTTGTTATTGTTTTATCTGCCTGATTAAACCTTGACCAAAAGCCAAATTGTTGAAAGTGTTATCACAACACAATGAGGCTATTGGTTGGAATATAGTTGGCTTGAAGGACATAAATCCTACTTTGTGTATATATGAGGTTTTGCTTGCAGACGATCACAACGACGTAACAACTCCACAGTGGAAACTCAATCCAATCTTGAAGACTATGGATGAGAAAGAGATTATCAAATGGCACAATAGATATGTTTGCATCATCTTAGAAGACTCATGGGATCATGACCAATCACCTTTCATTGATCAATGCCTCAGCAAGCTTAACAGGGTGATGTAGTGGCTAAAAACTTAAAAGGAAGCACCGGTCCACAGTGATAAATTTGAAATCTTGCTACTAGACGATTAATACATTCTACATCTATCTCTTTTTTACTTTTCTGTATTTTTAATTTTTACATGTATAATTTATTATTTTAGAAATAAGTTTTATGCTTTATTTGGTAGCTACCAAGACTGCAATGGAGAAGGAAAGGGTTTTTCCTTCATTTGACATATATTGATCGACAATAAAGGCCTACTACTAGAAGAACATATCTGCGACCAGTACGGAGACCTGAGGGGATTTAGGCTTTAATCTCTCTCACCTATACGTTATTTACACTTCTCAATCATAACCTTGACGTGCACACCATGCGATGTCCAAATTACGTCTTTACTCACTACATTAATGACCCATTCGTCGCTTACAAAATCGACTAGCTCTTTAGCGTCCTACTCATAAACCATTACGATGGCAAGGAGAGTATTTCTCTGCTTATTCTGCATCCAAGAGATTCAATATCCTCTATCGTCTATAATGGCAACCAGTTCCTCAGCCTCCAACTCTATCTCCGATGATGTTCATTCTGATCACCAAACCTTTTTCTACGAACCCTCAAATTTGCCATCTGAAGATGCCACCTCTCTCCTTCCACAATCACTGCAACATCGGTATGAACTAGTCTGCAAATAGATGATCATTGAAGAAAAATGGTTGGATTTCAATGCCACCTATAAGCTCTGATTCGACCCACATGTGCTTTATGTGATTCAGAAGTAGAAGTGGGACATGTTCATCCAACAGCCAGGCTACATCAACGTCTCTTGGGCACAAGAATTCCACACCCATGTAAGCCACAACAAAGAAAAATAGGTGTAAATTTGTGGGAAAATTATGGATTTCTCTACTAATACAATTGAACGCCATTATTAATTGCCAGACCATCAAAAAGAGTTCCACACTACAAACCTAGCCACCGACCCCACTTATGTTAGGATTTTGCGGGATCTTTGTGTCTCCAGGACAAAATGGGCTGGTGAGGGCCCCGATAGAATGATGCAATGACAAAAATTGGAGCTTGGTTCTAGATTTTGGGCCTATATAATCAACAATCATATTCTACCCACCTGAAATTAGGAAACTTTTTCTCTCTGAAAAATGTTGCTTCTAGACTCCCTTGTCTAAGGACGTAACTTATTTTCGGCGTAACTGACATGTGCTGCAATTATGGAAGGAGCTGCCACAATTAGTAAACCCAATGGTCCATCATTCTCTAACCTGGTTACCGCCCTCTATGCCTAGGCAGGATTCTAAACATGAGAATGAGACACTATCATGGAAGCACTCATGGGGTTACTTCCAACACAAATAGAGGAGTTAAAAGGCTACACCCAAATTGCACCCTCGGTTATTCCCTCTATAACTTCTCTTTCTGTGCATGAGATTGTGGCAGACACCCTCCGCACATCCTTTCTATAACATTTTTTAATCGTTCAACGAACACGATGTCGAGTCCAAGTCGTCACGACAACGTTTCAACCTCTATGCAGTCCACTCGAATAGAACAAACAATATTTTATTTCTCTAACTGTTAGAGAGGTTTTTAGCAACTCTGCATATCCTTAGCTACTAGACCTTATGCCTTTATATAGAATTCAAAACCCTAATCCAAATTAAATTCAAATTTATTAAATATATAATATATTTAACCGAATGTAATTAAATATGTAGAATCTAATTCTACTTTAATTAGGTTTCTTTGGGGATATATCTATTTTAATAGTATTTGATAATTACAATAATTATCTAGTATTAAAATATATAACCAAAACTATCTATATAATTACAATAATTATAATAATTTTGATTTTAACTAATTTTGTGTACAACAGGTTTGCACACATGCTATCTAGTCAATATTTGTTCGTTTCAATCATAGGGTGTGACCCTTGTATGTTCATGTAACGTTAGCAGTAATATCTAGAACAATTCTAATATTACAAGCAATGAGTGGCATCTAGCTATACATCATTGCTACCTAAGTTACAGAAAGTCGTGGTTCGATATAACCTCTTCGTGATTAACTCTTTTTCATGTATTACATCATTTTTTCCTTTATATCTAGATTGGACACAAGTCATGGAATAGTCACACTTGTATAGTCCATCTAATATTTCTTGATAGTTTAAGTAAACTATTATAAACGGATAACTATGATATCTCATATCAATTTATTCGAGCATGGCTATGCATTTCTAGTTTCACTTAATCAAGTGGCCTATGATATTACTCTTATCATGTAGGAGGGACAAATCCTATCTTGATCAACCATATCCTGCTACATAGATTGTGACATATCCAATATCAGTCTTTATAGTGTAGTCAGTTATGACACACGTTTGACTGTATCAAAAAATGTCATTCACAATGTTGAAATAATGATAATCTCAAATATGAGGAATATACATGTAGTTATCACTATAAGCAATGTTGTGACTGTCACTTAGTAATCCAAGAAACATGCTCATAGCGGGTCAGTCCAGTATGTCGTTCTCTAACACATACTTATGTATTGATTTTGACATCTCCATGTCTATGACAACACTCTGTCATCAATCAACTACATATTAGTCTTAATATATTATTGTTTTCCATACTCACAATAATACTCGACTAAGGACATTCAAGAATAACCATATTATTCTAAGAACTTTATTATAATTCAATTTATTTATTTATACACAGAATATTAACTGAAATAATAATAATAATAATAATAATAATGGCTTTATATTAATAAACAAGATAAAATAAGTATGTCTTTTACAATCATCTTATGATTGGTCTTTGGGCATACTCTAACAATCTCCCGCTAGCACTAAGGCCGGTCACTCATATATCTAATACCAAGAGACTTAGTGAGACGATCATGCTTCTGCTGTGTCAGAGGCTTTGTCAGTGGATCGGCGATATTATCATTTGTTGGTACTCTGTATATTTCTATATCCCCTTGATCAATAATTTCTCGAATGAGATGGTAACGCCTAAGTATGTGTTTAGATCGCTAGTGAAATATGGGTTCTCTTGCTTGTGTGATGGCTCCATTGTTATCACAACATATATCTATAGCATTTGATATGCTAGACACAACCCCTAGTTCAGATATGAACTTCTTGATCCAAATAGTCTCTTTTGAAGCATCACTTGTTGCAATATACTCGGCTTCTATTGTAGAATCTGCTATTGTATCTTGCTTTGAACTTTTCTATCTTACAGCACTTCTATTAAGGTAAAACACAAAACCTAATTGCAATCGAGAATTATCCTTATCGGTTTGGAAGCTTGCGTCAGTATAACCTTTTATACTTAGCTCTTCCTCACCTTCACACATAAGGAATGTATCCTTAGTTCTTCTCAAGTACTTAAGGATGTTTTTGACTGCAACCAAATAACCTTCACCAGGATCTACTTGGTACCGACTTGTCATACTTAATGCATATGATACATCCGGACATGTACATAGCATGGCATACATGATAGATCCAATGGCTGAAGCATATGGAATCTTATTCATGAGCTCTCTTTCTTGAGACGTTAAATGACACATTTTCTTTGAAAGTGAAATACCATGTCTCATAGGTAAGAATCCCCTTTAAGATTCTTTCATATTGAATCTTTTCAATATTTTTCTATGTTTGTATTTTAACTTAGTCCTAGGAGTCATCTTGATCTATCTCTATAAATCTTGACTCCTAATATGTAGGTTGCTTCACCCAAGTCTTTCATAGAAAAACATTTTCCTAACCAAGTCTTTACAAACTGTAAGGTAGGTATGTCATTTCCTATTATTAGTATGTTATCCACATACAATACCAAGAATGTGACAGTGCTCCCAATAGTTTTCTTGAAAATACATGGCTCGTCTTTATTTTTGATAAAACCAAATTCTTTGGTTGCATCATTGAAACGAAGATTCTAACTTTGAAAAGCTTGCTTCAACCCATAAATGGATCTTTGTAGCTTGCATAATTTTTTGGTATCTTTTGGATAGACAAAACCCTCAGGTGGTGTCATGTACACATCCTCATCTAATTTTCCATTAAGAAAAGTGATTTTGACATCCATTTGCCAGATTTCATAATTATAAAATGCAACTATCGCTAGCAATATCTAGATAGATTTAAACATAGCAACATGGGAAAATGTTTCATCATAGACTATACCATGAATCTGACAAAAACTCTTAGCGACCAATCGCTCTTTGTATGTTTTTACATTGTCGTTCATGTCGGTCTTCTTTTTGAAAGCTTATTTGTACCCTATGGGCTTAATCCCTTCATGCGAGTCAACCAAAGTCCACACTTGGTTTTCTGACATGGAATCCATCTCAGATTTTATGGCTTCTAGCAATTTCTCGGAGTCTGGGCTCGTCACTATTTCATGATAAGTCCTAGGCCCATCTTAATCCATGAGGAGAACATTACCATGCAATGTAACAAGAAATCCATATCTCTAGGTGCAATGCATTCTCTCATAAATCTCTGCAGTGGTTGGTTTTCAAAAATCGTTGGATGTTCATCAACTATTTGTGGAACTTGTTGTTATTTAATCTCTGGTTCAGTGATTTGTGGTAGATCTTGAATTTCCTTAAGTTTAATATTTCTCTCACTTCCCTTTTTGAAAATAAATTCTCTCTTGAGAAAGACTCTTGTTCGAGCAACAAATACTTTGTTCTCAGATGCATTGAAGAAATAATATCATTTAGTTTCTTTAGGATATCCCATAAAATTACACTTATGAGATCTGGGTTCGAGTTTTGTAGACATATGATGTTTAACATAAACTTTACTTCCCTAAATTTTCATAAAAGACATACTAGGGCGCTTCCTAGTCCATATCTCATATGGTGTCTTTTGAACCCATTTAGATGTAACACAATTTAGTGTAAAAGTAGTTGTTTCTAGCGCAGGTTCCCAAAAAGAAGTTGAAAGATCAGCATGACTCATCATTGATCGAACCATGTTTAACAATGTTCTATTTCTCCTTTTAGAGACTCTATTGTGTTGTGGAGTTCTAGGAGGTGTAAGTTATGAGACAATCCCACATTCTTTAAAAAGGTCACCAAACTCTAGGCTTAAGTATTCTCCTCCTCGATCTGATCAAAGAGCTTTTATCCTTTTTCCTAGTTGGTTTTGTACTTCATTCTTAAATTCCTTGAACTTTTCAAGAGCTTCATATTTATGATGCATTAGGCAAATGTACCCATATCTGCTAAAGTCGTCGATAAAAGTAATGAATTACTAAAAACCTCCTCCGGCTTGTGTATTCATCGATCTAACATACATCACTATGTATTAGGCCTAATAAATCACTTGTTCGCTTGCTTTTACTATTAAAAGGAGATTTGGTCATTGTTTCCAGTAAGCAAGGCTCACATATATCAAGTTGTTTGAAAACAAAAGAATCTAAAAATCCATCTTTATGAAGTGTTGATATGTGTTTCTCACTTATATTACCCAAACGATAATGCCAAAGATAAGTTTGATTAGAGTCATTTGTTTTTGATCTTTTCGCATTTATGTTGTATATGGAATTATCTTGATCCAAATATAGACACCATTTATTAAATGTGTCGCACCATAAAAATATTATTGAGATAAAAGGAACAACTATTATTCTTAATAATAATCTCAAAAACATTCTTGTCCAAACAAGAAATTGAAATAATGTTTTTAGTCAAACTAGGTATGAAATAACAATCCTCTAAATCTAAATCAAGTCCACTAGATAATGAAAAAGTGTATGTCCCTATAGCTAATGCAGCAACTCTTGCTCCATTTCGCACTCGTAGGTCCACATCTTCTTTTACCAATTTTCTACTCATTTTTGGTCCCTGTACAGAAGTACAAATATGAGAACCACAACCGGTATCTAATACCCAAGAAGTAGATATTGATATATTAATATCAATAACATAAATACCTGATTTGGATTGTCTATTTTCTCTTGCTTTCTTAATATCCTCAAGATAGACAAGGCAGTTTATATTCTAATGTCAAGCATTGTTGCAATGAAAACACTTTCCTTCTTTTGCAACTCATCCTTTGGGTTTTAATGCAACCTTTTCTTTGTTGGGCTTTGGCTTTGCCTTGGTGTTGGGCTTTCCTTTTCTGTTATCCTTTCGGTCCATCAGAATAGACTTGCACCCAACATTTTTCATGTTGTTCTCTGTTGTTCTTAACAGACCAAGTAACTGTGGCAATGATTTGTTAATCTCATTCATATTGAAATTAAGGACAAACTGATTAAAACTATTCAGTTATGATTGTAGGATAACATAAGTAGCCAATTCAATACTTAGAGGGAAGCCAAATTTTTTCAGAGTCAGAATATACCCTATTATTTTGAGAACATGAGTTCCCACTGGAGTTCCCTCCACCATCTTGCATCGAAACAAAACCTTAGAGGTCTCATACTTCTCTTGACGAGCTTGCCCCCATATAATTCTTTGAGATTTTAAACATCTCATATGGAACCATGTCCTCATGTTGGTTCTGAAGCTCATGAGTCATGGTCGCAAGCATCCAACACCTAACATCTACCATGTCATTTGAGTATTTCTTAAAAGCTTCCAATTCATCTATGGAGGCATCATCTGCTGGTTTTTTAGGGACGGGTTCTTCGATGACTTGTAGTTTTCGTTTTTGTTTGAGGATAATCCTCAAGTTGCAGAATCAGTCAAGGAAGTTCAAGCTATTCAATCTATTCTTCTCAAGGACAGACCACAATGATAACGAGTTTGAGTTAGCCATAAAAATATACAACGATAGAATATGATTTATGAGTATATTTTATCATGTTTATAAATGCAAAATAACATTCCCACTATTAATAACCCTTAAAATTTGAATAACTTTCTATAAAGTATTTCTAGTGGGTAAGGATCCATATTTCATTTCATCCTAAGTCAGCTTTGGCTTTACTCTTAGAATTCAATTATTTAAGTAAGCAACACTTGCTAATTACATCTCATGTAACTCCTATATTTGGTGAACAACTATTATTCCTAATCATCTCATGATTATCCAAATTATTAGCCTTTAGGTTTCTAATCTCATTAGGACAACCTAGTTTAACCAATATTACAACCAGTGAATATCACATCTTATTCTTCACGTTTAACCAAGATATATATGAGTACTTTGCTTTAGCATAACCTACATAGTATCGATCGAGGTTTTAACGAGGGCTAATATTGGATGGCTATTAATTAAATATTGAGGGTTTTGTTAAATTAATCTCACCATTCAACTATGATTTGATCAGTTACCATCATGCTAATAAACATACATTGTATCACATACACGTAAAGCAGTAAATATAAATGCAATGGTTATAGCCCATAAAACTAAGGTGGCCCATCCCAAGCCAATGGGATAACCAAAATAAACTAAAGATAGAACTTGCTTCTCAAGTATCCAATCCACCTTTGATCGGCCTATCATTTTGCTCCTTTGATCCATGCTTTCTCAATTAATATTACAATTTCAGAAACTCGTTTTACATACGAGGGAGTAAGATGAGAAGAGAATTACAATAGAAGAAAGAGAGGCATGACACGCAGGCCGTATTTATAAAATACAAAACCAAAGTAAATGGGCTAAAACCATGCATTTCAAACACCGTGCATAACAAACATAATAACGATGTGATTTGTTATTAAGGTCTTACCAGATTGTTCCTACACAGGGGTTAAGGGGCGAAGCCCCTTGCGGGGGTTTAAGGGGGATGAGCCCCCTTATGGGGTCAAGGGGCTTAATAACAAACCTCACGATTTGATAACTTTTATCAACATTACTGCATTTTTCAGGATTTTAAAATCTACGAGGTTTTTACTGGAACAACTCTTTGTTACTTTCCTCGCACGTGGTATATAGACTAACCATTTAGTCTAATATATAACTAAAACCCACATATGTTAACGCTTAACATTTGAAACCCAAACACATATGTGACTAATTCTTAATCACTTGGAACAATCAATATGATTTAATCAGATTAGGCGTGAATGATCTATAGCGTGAAAATATCATATATTTGTCAAAAATCGAATAAACCCTAATCTAGTAACATGCATCTCATACAATAACATCATCCAAGTATTTAAATCCAAATTTGTATCGTATAAGTGGCTCTGATACCACTGTAGGGAAATACTGGTACACCTCATGGCGCAACGAAAAAATTATCCGACGAATTACGTAGTGATCCATGTACGAGGAACGAATTCGGGGTAAAAAAGGGATAAAAGGTTACCTCAATTAAATCTGATAGCAGCAAGGACGTAGGAGAATCTGATTCTTCTAGCACGATGTCAAGTCCAAGTCGTCACATCAGCATTCCAACCTCTATGTAGTTCACCTGAATAAAACGAACAATATTTTACTTCTCTAACTATTAGAGAGGTTTTTAGCAATAGGCATATCCTTGGCTGCTGGACCTTATGCCTTTATATAGCATTCAAAACCCTAATCCTAATTAAATTTGGATTCACTAAATATACAATATATTTAACCAAATATAATTAAATATTTAGAATCTAATTCTACTTTAATTAGGTTTCTTTACGGATATATCTATTTTAATAGTATTTGATAATTGTAATAATTATCTAGTATTAAAATATATAATCGAAATTATCTATATAATTACAATAATTATAATAATTTCATTTTTAACTAATTTCGTGTACAACAAGTTTGCACACATGCTATCTAGTCGATATTTGTTCGTTTCAATCATAGGGTGTGACCCTTGTATGTTCATGTAACATTAGCAGTAATATATAGAACAATTCTATTATTACAAGCAATGGGTGACATTTAGCAATACATCATTGCTACCTAAGTTACATGAAGTCGTGATTCAATATAACCTCTTCGTGATTAACTTTTTTTCATGTATTACATCCTTTTGTCCTTTATATCTAGATTGGACACAAATCATAGAATAGTCACACTTGTATAGTCCATCTAATATTTCTTGATATCTTGAGTAGACTATTATAAACGAATAACTATGATATCTCATATCAATTTATTCGAGCATGGACATGCATTTCTAGTCTCACTTAATCAAGTGGCCTATGATATTACTCTTATTATGTAGGAGGGACAAATCCTATCTTGATCAACCATATCCTGCCACATAGAATATGACATATTCAATATTAGTCTTTACAGTGTAGTCAGTTACGACACTGTATCAAAATATGTCACTCACAATGTTGAAATAATGATGATCTCAAGTCTGAGGATCATACATGTAATTATCACTATAAGTAATGTTGTGACTATCACATAATAATCCAAGAAACATACTCATAGCGGGTCAATCCAGTATGTCGTTCTCTAACACATACTTATGTATTGATTTTGACATCTCCATGTCTATGACAACACTCTGCCATCAATCAAATACATATTAGTTTTAATATATTATTGTTGTCCATGCTCACAATAATACTCGACTAAGGACATTCAAGAATAACCATATTATTCTAAGGACTTTATTATAATTCAGTTTATTTACTTATGCGCAAAATAGTGACTGAAATAATAATAATAATGACTTTATATTAATAAACAAGATAAAATAAGTATGTCTTTTACAATCATCTTATGATTGGTCTTTTGGCATACTCCAAAAGTTGGACTTCTATCTCCCAGGATACAACAACAAACGTTCACAACAGTAGCACACCTGTAGTGAACAATCGAACACAATCTTGCCTTCCTCTATCATTGGAAACCAAAAACGTTTTTCAAAGATGTTGTGATGTTTCTGAGATGTTGTAAAAATGACTCCCAACTAGTCTTTATATAGTGGTTGAAAAATTAAACCATTTGATAAAAAAAATTAAACCTTTTGATGGAAAGATTTGTTAAAAAATTAATAGATGCGATTGAATGGATGCAACTTTAAACAAAAAATTAATAAGTTTATTCACCAAGTGACACGACTTTTTATTAGGATGTCCATTCACCAAGTGACATTACTTAGCATCAATATTATTCAACCAATATATATAATTTTTCCAACATTTTTTGAATGGTCTAAAGGTGATTACAAGATAGTATCTGTTCATACATATTCTTAACCCCGTGATAACCCATATACACCTTGTAGACAAAGCGATTTGAACCCGTGTCTCCTAGGATGAACATTATCCGCTTTTCAACTGGGACAATTATTGGGTTCCAATGCTTTTTATATTTTAAAAATGTGGTCAACTTTATGTCAATATCGTCGTTTTTTTATAATCATTTCAATTTATTGTATGTCTATGTGGATTTTGATACATTAATAATTGTTTTTATGTAGATTTTAATAGGATGTTCACGGGCGGTTAACAGTATCGGAACAACTTATCAGTATGGTTATTGAAACGAAAATTTTGATATTTTGTAAACTGTTAAAACGGTTACCATATAAACCATTTTATATTTATTATTATAAATAATATATTTATTACTACTAGTTTTAAATGTTTTTAAAAAATATCAATCAAATAAATTAAAATAAAGTTTTTAATAATAATATAGTGCAATATCAAGGCCATAAACTACTATGGTAGAAACATAAGACTAAAAATATTATGCTATAAAGTATTAAAGGCATACTAAAAGCATTCCCATGACAGAATCCTTACATAAAATATCATGGCCATAAAATCTAATAAAATTATTACATCAAATACTAAAAGCAAAGCTTCCCATCAAAGCTCCATCATACGACATAAAGGAGGATCACCAATAATATTATCGAGACAGAATCTATATTTTCATTTTTCAGCAAATATATAAAGCCTGGACCAACACAAGACTGCATTTTCAACAAATACATAAGACATGCACTAACACCAAACTACATTAAACTAGTTATACCATGAATTAGAAAAATTTAAACTAGTTATACCATGAATTACAAAAGGTTGGGTTTAGTTAACTGTAATTACACCGGTGCAAACGTATTATAATTAGATATTAGTTTAGTTAGTTGTACTTACACCGATGTAAATACATTAATTAGATATTAGTTTAGTTAGTTGTACTTACACCGTGTAAATACGTTATAGTTAGGCAAAAATATGAAATTAATTGCACAAATATGACCAAAATAACTAAGTAAATATGACCAAAGCAAATTTAATGGCAAAAATATAATGAAATATTAGTAATAATTGATAATTAAGTATAAATATAGAATTAATTTTAAATTTCTTATCGATTTTTTCGGTTACCCATTTAGCCAAAAATCGTAGCTGTTTTCGTCCCGTTTAACCGTTACTTTTATCGGTACGATTATCGTACTATTTTAACCAATTTTTATCGGTACGGTTACTTACCATTTAATTTGGTTTTTTTGGTACGGTACATCAATTAAATTTTTTTAACACCACTACATTTTAATACATTTTTGTTTTGTATTATATTTATATCTTATATGTATCATGTAGTGTTTGTCATTATGTTATGTTGTCTTCATATCATATAATTATGTCAGTGTTAAAAATTAATAGATTTAACTTATCGTAGCCTATTATTGATAGATTTTATATTATTTATCATAGGTGATTATAAAATAGGTTCTTAAACTATACCATTTTTTTATAATAGGTGTCTAAAGTATTTTTTGATTAAAATTAGTGCTCAAAATCATATTTCGTTACTGTTTCAAGGTAACGTCGTTAAAAAATATTTATAAAATAAATAACATCGTTACTAAAATAGAGCTTAACTATAAAATAGATACCTAAGCCATCTTTAAAATATTTTGTTTTTATCTATAAGAAATATTATAAAATATAACTTCAAATTCCATAACAATCTCGTGGAGAGACGCAGACATATATCTACTATTTATAAAACTTATACTTTAGTAATTACTTCACCTTCATCCATTGTCATAAGCTTTGTATTTTCTTGGCCTCATAAAAATAAAATTTTAAATACTATGAATGCTAGCTTGCCCTTTTCTTATTCGGCCGCCCGGGATTTTTAATGAATAAATTATCATTTAACTTTATAAATTTAGGGAAAAATTATTAAATTTTGACTTAAAAAATCGAATAAAACAATAGAGTCGGTGAGCCTGTCAATTTCAAAGTTGTCCATTTTTGTTTTCCGCCTAATCTTTCTAAACAAGGCAAGAGGAGAGCCACTTAAAACTTTCCGTCTTATATCCATTTGGGTTAATTATCTCGTTGTTATATAAATTATACTGAATTTTTAGTTTCATACATAATATTTTAAAATTTTTAATTTTATACATGAAATATTTTGTCATTAATGAATTTACTCACTTCCGTCACGGAAATTGACATGGCATGTACGGATGAATAAAAATTAACATGTGTTATTTTTCAAAAAGAATTCATCATTTATTTAAAGGCATAAAGCCGAATTAGTCCTTCAAGGTTTATTATTTTTTAATTTCAACCTTAAAAGTTTACAAATTTTAAACCCTAAAACCAGATTTTAGTGCAGTGAAAACGTGCATTGAAAAAGAACTTTTGTAAATTGCTTTTGAATTTTTAAGTTTGAGATATAAGTGTTTAGTATTGTTGTCTAAAAGTGATTTTGAGAGGATAAATGATAATTTTAGACTTGTTGTTACTTAAAAATTATATATTTAAATAATAATCAAATTTAATGGTATAATATCAATTTAAATTATGATAAAAATAATTTTATTAATAAGTATTTTTATCAAAAAAAATAATCGAAATGTATATAAAATATATAAATTAATAAATAATTTAATAATCATAGAATTTTGTCTTTGGTAAAAATATTTATAAGTTTATAAATTATAAAATAAACACAATATAAGACTACAAATGAAGGTTAAAATTATAATTTGACTTTCAAAATCATTTTTTCAACCGCAAAAGTTAAAAAATTTTACTTTTACGTTTGGGTTGAAAGCACTTTTCGAACTCAAATTTTCATTCAAAAGCTGTCTATTTAGCATTGCTTATGGCTTCAAAAGTATTTTTAGCCTCAAAAGCGCTTTTAAAAAAGCAATGGTGAACGTGGCCTTAATTATTTTTCCACGGAAAACATGCCCCTTTTCAATTAGGCTTACGAGCTACTCGAGTATGACTCGATCAAAGTTAGATAAATAATAATTTTTTATGAATAAATTATAATTTAACTTTATAAATATGAAGGTTAAATTCATTGAATTATTTTGATTTAGACCACATTAATAGTTTGAGGACCAAAATTATTATTATACCAAGTTGTTTGATTCAATTTTAATGATAGAGTGACCTGATTATCACAAAATTTTAATTGAATGACTAAATTGTTACTTTTAGAAGAAAAATAAACATGTTTGTTATCAAACCTATAATTGACTTATTTGTCACAAAATTTTAATTAAATAACTAAATTATTAAATTTAAAAAAATGCCGCATATTTGTTGTTACTTTTAGAAAAAAATGACATATTTTTATTAAACCTATAATTAAGTGAATTGTTGTGAATTTTATCCATAAATAAATAAATAAGATGTCTTTTATAAGTTTCTAGGAGCTTATAAATTGGCATCCACCGTCCATGGGAAAAGCTACATAGTAGAATTGGAGCCTCTCGAATCCCCAAAGGGTGTTTTAAGTTAATAAAAATCAAAATAATTATAACATGTATTCTTAATTTATTTTAGTTTTATAATTTGTAATTACATTTTGAAGACGATAAAGTATGCAAATTGATTATATACTTATTATGTTATTAACTCAACGAGTGATCTTAATAAAAAAAGATGATAATTATCTTAAGAGATTCGAATTTGATCAATTTCATTTGTAAAATGTAGAAATTAATAAAAAAATTTAAAAAATATATAAATAAATACAATATTATAATCACCTTAAAACTTTTTAAAAAATAATAATGTGACTACAAAACACGATCTATAATTATATTGATATAACATTATCTTCGTTGCATGATATTAAAGACACATTAAAAAGATTATTTTTATTTATGAACATATACTACCTTGTAATCACTTTTAGATTATTAAAAAATTATTTTTAATCATTTTCAATGTGATGTCAATGAGCAGGAATACCGAAGAGATAAAATTTGTTAATAAATGAGATACACTAATTGGTTTAGTAGCTAGGAATATTTATATTATCTCATTTTGTACGAGCTCGAATTCTGACATTAAAATGTAATACCTATCCATTTAATAAAAAATTGTTAATAAATGTCCATTAATATAACTCTTAAGCTTAAACAGACAAAAAAGATTTCACTAACATATTAATCTCTCCCTCCTAAATAAGAAGATTTTAAATTTTAAAAATGAAAATAATCAATGATTCTCAACAACGACCCCGTAATCTATCATCGCCAGTTAAAATTTTCATTTTTAAATACATGATTTCTTAAATAAAATAATAAAATGTTATGTTGTTATAATATTTTTTTGTAATAATTAAAATAAATTAAATGTTTAAATTATATGGTTGTTATGTGTCTTTTAATTTTATAAAAAAATAAAGACACATAACAACTACACAACTCCGCTTGTAAAATATTTTTTCTCCCTCAGTTAAAGGTGATTATTTGATCAAATAGAATTAATCGGATTTTTTAGTGTTATTATATCATTTAATTTGTTCAAATTAAATTGAATCAAATATATTTATTTTAGTATATGCAACTATATTTTTTAGGCATAAAGCCAAAAAAATACCTCTAACATTCGACTAAATAGTCATTTTGGCCTCTATTTTTTTTAAAATTAATTTAACTCCCAACGTTTTATTTTGGGTCAAAATAGCCTCTATACGGATTAAAACTGTTAGCCAACTGACAATAAACAGCTTGAAATGACTTAACAGAATGACGCTCAAAAGAAAAAAATATTTTATATTTCATACAATTTTATAAAAATATTTTTGACTGATGTGTCATTATGTAAAGTCAGCATATTTGTCTATATGACATTCCTATTGCGGCGTGCACTGTCATGTAGGTTTGTCGCGATAATTCAAATTGTTTATCGTCAATTGAGTAACAATTTTAATTCGTAGAGGGATTATTTTAACTCAAATGAAATGTTGGGTTAAATAGGTTCAAAAAATAAAAATATATGCTAAAATAACTATTCAAACAAATATTAAAAGTATTTTTTGACATTATACCTATTTTTAATTACGTAACTTTCATTCATCGTCACACGTTTTTTACTTTCTTGGCATGCCTGATAAATTAAACATTTAAATAGTATTCTTTCCAATACCAGGTTTTATTATTCGGCCGCCCGGGATTTTAATGAATTTTTAAGGTTTAAACTTACATTCGATATATATGAACTAAACACATTATCAGAAGCTAATATTTAAATAATTTTTACTTTCAAACTGGTACATGAACAAAGTACTTTCTCTCAAGTTGGCACTTAAGAATATTTACTCTTAAGTTACTCAATACAAAAATTATACATTCTATCGATTTCTTCTTATTCGAAATAATTCAATAAATTTAACTTTCTACATTTAAAAATTATATCAATTTACTTTTTATTCTTCTCCTAAATTGTTTGTTCTTCTCCCGAAAATGTTATATTACTTTCTTGGTATTATAAAAACTTAATAGCAACTTGTTATTTTATGGTTGAATGTAGTTATTCAAGAGTTGTTTTGATCTAATCACTTCGTTTGACTGCATAACAAAATGACTAAATTAATTGAATTCTTAAATATGAAAGGTTAAAGTTATTGAATGTTTTGAATTAAGACCAAATTGATATAGTCTATAAGCTTTAGGGACTAAAATTGTTAACTATAGTACCAAAATAGTGTATGAAATTAAATTTTGGGTACTAATTTGAGAGCAAAAAGTCTTTAGATATCAACTTGATAGGAGATGACTAGTTCAGATTCCAACTTGATAGCAAAAATATTCTAGGTACCAACTTGAGAGAAGATGTCTAGTTTAGGTACCAAATATATATTTAAGCCAATTTTTAATTTTAATTTACATAAAATAATAATTATCTAAATATTTAAGAATTTTTTATCATAATTTAAAAATTATACTTTAATAATTATGAAAAATTACGTAGAATATGAGATAAATTGAGAAAACAAAAATATTATATGACAAAGTTAAAGGTGACAAAATGATATAAAATGAAACAAATATGATAAAGAGAGATAGGATAAAAACTATATGAGAGATAACAAGTGGTCCTAGTAAAAAAGCGATGGTGTTCATATTAGGAGATTAAGGTCCAATCGCTCTGTTTGCGAGGTATGTGTGCATAATTAAAGTGTTAAGAATATCAATGAACATATATTACATTGTAATCATCTTTAAACTATTTAAAAACAATAAAAAAATTATATGAAAAAAACTAAAAAAAGACACAAGAGAATAACATGAAAACGATACGGATATATAGTTAATAAAAATAACTTTAATTAATTATAAAAAAGTAACTTTAATTAATAAGGTTCAATTCTAAGAAATAAATAATTTAAATAAAGTGAAATATTTCGCGAGAGATTTTACAGATTAATTTGTTTAAATATTCATTTAAAAATAAAAATAAAGAAGAATCTAACTAGTAGTTTTGGTGGGAAAATATAATGATGTTCACCTTAAGAGACTCAGGTTTGAGCAGCTTTGTTTGTAATGTGTGTATGAGTTTTCAAAAGTTAAGAAAAAATATGAATATATATTCTCTTGTAATCACCTTAAGACTATTTAAAAAATAAAAAAAATCATATATGAATGCTAAATCGAACTATGATTGGATGTTAGAGATCAAGTTTTAATTACATCGTTTAAAATTAAAATAAAATAAAATAATTATTTAAATAATATATAGTTTCTCAAAAGGATTGAATAACTGAATAAATGATGGCCCCTTGTGCATATATCGAGGGAAGTTTATAGACAATGTCAAGTTTAGACTTCAAGAAATAAGATGAATGTGGTAGATAATGGTTAATAGGTTTAACTGGTAAGTTAGGTGGATTTGACGTCTGTCTTGTCAAAATTAACATAACTTTTTGATGAAGTTATTACGTAGGACTTCAATATTGTTATACTCTAGAGACACGCTTGGTTGATGCCCATCAAGCATGGTCAGATGGATAGCTCCGGAAGGATATCTCTGGAGAAGTTGGTGAGCGGAGAAGCATAGTGCGAAGGTCGTGACAAAGATCATTATAGGTATAACATTAACAATTGTTTAAATTACATGTATTCATCATACTTAGAATTTTAACACCCAACTTTTGAATCTATTACAAATATCATCAATTTAACTAAATCACATCATAATTATAAGTGTGAACCAATTAGAATTGAACATGTGCAATTAAAAAATAGGTATTAAATGCATCAATGAAAAAAAATTAAGGTATCTACTGTTGTTAATGCTCATTAGTAACTATTATATTAAAGTCATTTAATTCTATTTTAAATAGAATTAAATTGTGCTTGGAAATGATAGTTTTGCCCTCACTATTTAGCCTATAAATAGTGGGCATCTCTTCTCATTTCATAAACAGTACCACCAGAGTTCACTCCATCTTTCGGGTGTACAAAATTTGGAGAGTTGTGCTAACCTCAGGGGGCCGTTCGTCAATCGTAGCGATTGCACACATCAGGGCAAATTCACTTCTAAGGCAGTGGTTAATACCACGGCACGGTTTAGCTTCGTTTAGTTATTTTTATTATTTTCCAGTCAGTGCTAATGCTTTATTTTACAACAATATTTTTTCCAACAATTTAGAAGCGAAATTCATATACTGCTCTTCAAACATGAACCACTTTTCGGGTTAGTATGCTTTCATACTTTCGATGAAAATGATTTACAATATATTGGATGTTAAACTTTAAATGGTTGAGCAAAGTGTATGCGCAAAAATTTAATTTCTCAATAAATCCCTTGTCGATACTAAGGGTGAATCGTAAGATTAAGGTTACACCGTTTAAATATTTGAAAGTGTGTTTATAACGTGTAATATATTACATAATACCACCTTCATAAACATGATAAAGTATAACCGTGAGACTTTGCAGCTTTCTAATGCGTTTTATAAAGCTTTATAGTCCTTTATAACACGTCTTATAATGATTAATTCATTTACAAGCAGTTAAGGTCACATTTACTATCACACAACAGTTTTATGAGTGGTGATCTTAATAAAAAATTAATTATTATTAAAGACAAATTTTTTTATGTATGGAAATAGGTCATACATATATTTTTGCAGATTATGAGTATTTTTATTACTCAATAATGGGATATAAATTTATGGTTTCATGTTCATGACAGTATGAGATAATAAGGAAGATATGTTTTTTATTATATCCTTTGTCAGATGGTTGCTCATGTTCACGACCAAGACAATAATCTTGTTGTAATTTCTGCGATGAGAAAATTGAAAACATTAATTGCCCAAGAAAGCATGGGATAAGACCATGAGTGGTATTTGTATATGATCTAGCGGTGATTACTAATCTGACAGTTTACGAATCATATTATGGTTAAAGATTAGAATGGTTCTAATTATTTTATTTGAAGGTTATGTTAGAATCATTATTGATCATGAGACATGATTTTTTTATGTGCGTTGGAATGACTATAAATGTGGGGTTATTTGATTGTTTTTAAACAAATTTTTATTCACAATGGTTATACTGATAAATTCTTTTAACTAATTTATAAGTTAAAAGATTTATCTATCAAATCAAATTTATCAAATTTGGTTAGCTTGGAGGAGAGGTGCAGAGATAAAGACACGGGAATAAAAAAAATTCTCCAAATCAAATAGTTGTCAAGTATACTGTCGGTAATATTTTGAGATAATTTATTATTGTTAGTAAGTTTCAAAGACTAATCTTGTGAAATTTCTTATGCTTCTAGTATTGACAGATTTAAAGAGGTTTCGATCCAAATAAAGTGGTTGTCACGGTAGATTTCGTGATCATTTTATTTTGAAGATGATATTCAAATTACGGGCATTGTGAGAATGAACAAGTCTACTTGAAAGTTACATTTCGTTCTTATGAGGTCGGATTATTTAGATTTGTTGCTTGTCAATTCATGCTTTATCACGTGAATTTATATTGAGCCTTTAAGTTGGTCTTTAACTCAGTAAGCATGTTTTAGACTAGTGTAAAGATTAAGGCTAGAATGAATGAATATTCTAAGTAGTGAGCCTTATATTAAGTATGCTTAATAAGATACTATTGTCAGTAAAAGTATTAAGCATAATTCTTTAAGAGTCCTTAATTAAAGAAAGAGAAAATTCATAAATAGCTTATTGAAAAGCATTATGAAAATGCATGTCTATGATTGGTTTTATGAAATACTTGGTATTTAAGCGTGCCGAGTGCACCACCTCTCTTTCATGGTAACCTACCTGATGCATTGTTCTTTAATGTGCCCACTTCTATAATAATATTATGACAAATAAGATCTCTTTAAATTCAGTGTAGAAGTTAAAAGAGTTGAGATTAATTTGGTTGAGTAAAATACAAAATTTAGTCATAGTAAATAAAATATGTGATGGTCTCTTTAGGGTCAATATGTTGAAAAATATAAATGATAATATGATAGACATTAGTGCTACTAAAAGTATGTTGTATCTATTAAATCTCTTTGAGTTCTTTTCTTAAGTAGAGAAAAGAAAAGAGATGGTCTATCTTAGGAGTTGTGTTGAAATCTTTTGTAATAAACTTGAGATAATTTTCCTGTTGCTAGAAAAAGTTAAAAACTCATAAATATTTGCATAATATTCCTAATTTCCCGAATTAGGAAAAAGTTGAAATTCTCTTTGAATGAGATATAAGGAATTTCATAATCGTTTGAGATTATGCATGCTAATCTTAATGATTATTAACTTCTCAAAACCTTGAGAATAAAATCATGTGTAAACAAGATTTGAGTTTGTTAAAATATAGTTTTATGGTTAAAACTCATAACAAACTTTACTCTAGTATGATTGAGTATTTGTTTACACGTTGACCATGACACTTATTGATTTATTTCTATCTTAAAAATGTTAGAAATGTGGGAGTGTCTTAAAATGATGATTAAAGTCAGAGAGGAACCTAATTGATCCGCTTACCAAAGGTTAAAGTCGGAAGTTGGTTCTAGATTCGTCGAGGGGGATGGGTCTAAACCACATTGGTTGAGGAATTCATGGTGGATACCCAATTTAGTTATCTAAGTTCAATGTGGTCAAACGAAGGAAAAACTCATAGTGTACATTTCTACTTACCTATCCATATGACTAATAATATACATGCACATGATGAGCTTTATTGCCCTTAATAAATTCATAGCCCAGGATTTGGGTGGTCTTAGTGAGAAAAACTTGATGAATTTACTGATTTCGGATGAATATATACTCTTAATAAGTTCATAACCCAATGTTGAGTGGGTGGTCCTAACGTGAAGGACTAGATGAACTTGCTGCTAGAGAGGATGAGTTTTCTTAAACTCTTAATGAATTCAATCCCAAGAGTTTGGGTGATCCTATTTGAGAATGACTCATTGAATTCATCGGTTAAAGAGGTTGAGTATTTATTCTTAATAATTTCTTATCCCAGAGTTTGGGTGGTTCATTTAAGATGAACTTGAAGAAATTCACCTTATTTATTGTGAGGATGAGCTGTTGTAAAAGCTCTTAATTATTTCATAGCCCATATTCAGGTGGTTTATGTTGAGATAAACCTGATGAAATAACCTACGTAAGTGAGAAGGACTAGCCACCTTCTATGAAAAATGTTGGGCCGTATTTCTAATACACTTACTAGAATCTAGAGGAAAGAGGGCTATATATATACATTTGTATATATACTTTGTAGACACATTGAGGACTTCGGTGGATGAAGGGGTTAGATGTGTGTTATGAATTCACCCTAATCTTATAAAGTTCAAGATTTGTTCACTTATCTAAGAGAAGAATTACTCATCATCACTATGTTCTAGTTCCAGATACGTTCACTAATGCTTAAGCAACTAATCTCGCTATTGCTCTTCTCATGTTTTAACTTCAATGCTCTTACTTTTACAAAGGATATTTGTTGAGCTCGATGAATCAACCGAAATTGCTTGCCAAGTGGTGGAGAACTATATTTTGGGTGATGGTTGTGGGAAGAAAAAGATAGAAAATTTACACGATGATTTTAGAGTGGTTCGGCTTCCTAAACCAAGCCTACATCCACTACCCTAGCTTCCCACTAAGGATTTCAACAATTCACTAAGAATTCTTCCTATTTTCAAAGCTTAGGAGGCAACCTTTTACAACCTAGACTCACTCACAAAGCCTAGCATCCAAAGCTCACAAACCGAGCTTTGGGAACACTTTTAAAATAAAAGAATTGATAGAAAATTGAAATTCCTCTCTAGAGGTATGTGTTTGCACTCTAAAGCACTCACCCAAATCCTAATACACTTGAGCATACATTGACATTTAAGCTCAACAAGTGTAGTCTATACAAGAATGAGAAATTTAAGCACTAAGAAAATTTTTGCATCATAATGTTGTTGACAATAGGATCCTTAGTTATTGCTGAAGCTTGAAGGTCTCTTTTATAATCCCAAATGAGTTTCTAGTCGTTGGAGACAGTTGCGATTGAATTGGAGCGGTTGGAGCCTTTATTTCCCATATTAAATGTTGTTCTAGTGCTGTCGGTATCGGTACTCAGGGTACCTGTATCGATACACACCTATTTTGGGAAATAGCTGTTAGAGGCTGAAAAATAGGGTAGGTTTCGAAACCTCTAAGGGGGGTTCGAAACCACCATGGATGTACCGGTACGAAAGATGTTGTACTGGTACGAACCTCTAAGGGGGTTTCTGGAAAATGGTTTGCATATTCGTATCGGTACAGACCAAAGGTGTACCAATACGGGCCTTATAAAATTGATATTTTGGCCATTTAAAAACGTTTTAAAACATGTTAAAAACCTATGAAACCATTTCAAACATATTTTCAAGTTGTTTGGACTTTAAACAAATTTTCAAAATATTCAAACAAGTCCAAAAACATTTCTCAAAATATTATATCAAAACAAATATCCTAACAATCTCCCCCTTTTTGATATAATAAAACCAACTTGAAAAATTATTTTTGAGATTCTCCCCTTAGTAAAATTAAAATTTGAATACGAGATTAATTGTTGAAAATCTTATAAGCTCCACCTTATTCATTTGAAAATTCAATTTTTCAAAAACATTCTCCCCCTTTTATTATATAAAAAATGGTTCAAACTTTAAAGGCCAATAACAATGGAGAGTTAAAAAATTGACAAAAATAAGTTTTGTTTTAAAATTGGCTCCCCCTTACTCAAGCATCATTCAAATGTTAGTCCAACAATTATGATAAACTAGTTGAATAAAAAAATTAAATAAAATTAAATAAATTCAACTAATTTTACCACTTGAACCAAAGGGAAGATGTGAAGCCTTCATTCTTCAAGTGATCTCCCTTGTGTGAAGAGAGCTCCCCCTTAATTTCATCACATGTCGATCAAAACTCCATCACACCTACAAAGACAATCATAAATATTTTGGTATCCAAATTGCTTTGGATTCATAGGCATTAGTAGCACAAACTTTAGTCCTCTTAGGAATCCATTTTTCAATTTCATCATTTTTAGTTGAAGTAGTTAGTCCTTTTGGGACCCAAATACTTCTAAAACATTTACCATTCAAAAATCTAGGGGCACTAGATTGTCTTACATAAAAGTTTGATTTTCCTAAATTGTTTTTCTTTTCAAGCTCATTGAAAATCAATTTTTTTTCTTTCTTAAGATCATCTAACTCATTTTGATGATTTTTTTCCAAACTTTGAAGCAAATTTTGTAAGTTTAAGACTTTAAGCTTAAAATCTTTAATTTTTGCTTCAAATTCTAAATTGATTCTCAAAAGCAAATCATTTTCGGTTTTCAATTTTGAAATCATCTTTTTATTTTTTGAAAATAAAGTCTTGAACTCAAAAACCAATTCGTCATAGGCTTCTTGTAACTCATCAAATGTATAAGAAGTTAAACTAGATGAGTAGGAAGTTACCTCCCCCTCTTGGAAGGCCATCAAGCATAGGTGGGATAACTCATCTTTATCGGTGGAGTCTTCATCACTCCATGTTGCCACATATGCTTTCTTTAAAGATGATCCCTTTTTGTTGAAGCAAGGCAATCGTGTTTGGTGTGCCTCTTCTTCTTGTATTTATCACTCTTGTAGGGATCATTCATCTTCTTCTTCAATTCATACTTGGATTCTTCATTTTCGCTCTTCATGAATCGAGTAAACTTTTTGAAGAGATAGGCCATCGCTTGTGGAGGATTTATGAGCTACTATGCTTAGATCTTCGATTCTGAGCTCCTTGATCTTCTTCTCCTTCTTCTCTCTCAATGGCTTGGAAATTAACTCATGGGTAAGAAGAGACCCAATTAGCTCATCAAGCTTGAGCTCCTTTAAGTTCTTGGCCTCAATGATGGTCGTCTTCTTGCCCTCCCATGATTCGGGAAGTAAATAAATCAACTTCTGAACGAGTTTGTCTTCTGAAATCTCCTCTCCAAGGCCTTTATGTTCATTGACGATTGTAGAGAAACGGTCGAACATACCCTTGATGTCTTCTTCCGGGTCCATCTTGAAGTTTTTGTAGTTGAGGTTGAGTAGACCATTTTTTGTCTCCTTTGCCTCATTTGTACTTTCATGGATTACTCCAAGCTTGTCCCATACATCCTCGACACTCTTACAAGAAGAAACTTTGGCGTACTCATCCGGCCCTAATGCACAAAATAGAATGTGCAAGGCCTTGCAATTAAGCTTCATCTTCTTGCGATCATATGCACTCCATTCCACCTTGCGTCGTTGTGGCATGAACGGTTCATCGAGAACTATATCCCAAATACGGTAGTTTTTGGCTCTCATGAAAAACATCGTCCTATTCTTCCAATAGGCATAAAGTTCACAGTTGAAGAAGAGTGGCATGTCAATGGATTAAGCCATGGGAACCGATTGACTTGTTGGTTGGTAGAGCTTGTCGTATTGCCTCAATAGGATGTTAATCCCTCTCAATTGATCCTCGCTCTGATACCAATTGTTGAGCTCTATGAATCAACCGAAATTGCTTGCCAAGTTGTGTAGAAGTTGTATTTTGGGTGATGGTTGTGGGAAGAAAAAGATAGAAAATTTGCATGATGACTTTAGAGTGGTTCGGCTTCCTAAACCAAGCTTACATCCACTACCCTAGCTTCCCACTAAGGATTTCAACAATTCACTAAGAATTTTTCCCCTTTTCAAGGCTTAGGAGGCAACCTTTTACAACCTAGACTCACTCACAAAGCCTAGCATCCAAAGCTCACAAACCGAGCTTTAGGAACACTTTTAAAACAAGAGAATTGATAGCAAATTGAAATCCCTCTCTAAAGGTATGTGTTTTCACTCTAAAGTACTCACCCAAATCCTAATACACTTGAGCATACATTGACATTTAAGCTCAACAAGTGTAGTATATACAAGAATGAGAAATTTAAACACTAAGACAATTTTTGCATCATAATGTTGTTGACAATAGGATCATTAGTTGTTGCTAAAGCTTGAAGGTCTCTTTTATACTCTCAAATGAGTTCCTAGCCTTTAGAGACCGTTGGGATTGAATTGGAGCCATTGGAGCCTTTATTTCCCACATTAAATGTTGTTCTGGTGCTGTCGGTATCGGTACTCGAGTACTCGTATCAATACACACCTGTTTTAGGAAATACCGTTGGAGGCTGAAAAATAGGCAGGTTTCGAAACCTCTAAGGGGGTTTCGAAACCACCATGGATGTATCGGTACGGAAGATGCTGTATCGGTACGCTATTTGGTTTCTAGAAAATGGTTTGCATATTCATATCGGTACGGACCAAAAGTGTACTAGTACATGCCTTATAAAATTGATATTTTGGCCATTTAAATACGTTTTAAAACATGTTAAAAACCTATGAAACCATTTCAAACATATTTTCAAGTTGTTTGGACTTTAAACAAATTTTCAAAATATTCAAACAAGTCCAAAAATATTTTTCAAAATATTATATCAAAACAAATATCCTAACAATATTCTTTCACATTAGTGGAAGAATGTTGTTAATGCTCATTTGTAACTATTATTTTAAAGCCATTTAATTCTATTTTAAATAGAATTAAATTGTTCTTGGAAATGATGATTTTGTCCTCACTATTTAGCCTATAAATAATGGGCATCTCTTCAACCTCTATAAATTCCTCATTCCCCAACGAGTCGCCATTTTCTTCAATGATGTTTTTAAAAATATTTGACTGTGACTGTAATAAAAGTGAATTAAAAGTTCAATGATTATATTATAAGTTTTAAAAATTTGGTGACTAAAATACAAGTATTCTAAAAGTTTAGGACCGTTTACTCAAATATAATTACACACCATCAGTTAAATATGTATAAAAAATTAAAAAATCATTTGCTCTTTTTTGTGCTCCTTTCTATGGCCAACACTAAAAAATGTAAGTTGTAAGCTATAACCTTAAATTGTAAATCTTAAACTACAAACCCTAACCCCTAATAAATATACCCTACCTCTAATTCTCTAAACTCTAACCTTAAATTCTAATCTTAAAAGTTTAAATTTATATTTTTAGTGTGGGGCATATATATTGCACTGAAAAAAGACAGAAGATTTCTATTCGGATTAGCACCGAGAAAAGTAAAATGTTCTGTGTGGAGATTATTATAGGATCGATTCCCTATAAAAAGCGAGCTTGTCAAGAGGGGCGTTCTTACGGTGGACAAGGCGAGTTGTTTTTTTTGTAAAGCAACATCCGAGTATGTGGCTCTTAAGAAATGAATTTGAATTCCATGAAAAGACGCTTGATAAAAACTAATTATTCGACTTAATCTTGCTCCGATTTGGGTGGTGGTATCGTGCAAAATGATCAGATTCCACATGAAGATGGCGCGAAAGTGAGTGGTCTACTCCCTTCGAGCCTCTGAGGGTTCTATGAAATTTAACGTCGACGGAGCTATCAAAGGAAGTCATTCATAGGTCTGTCAGAATAAGGGTATCCTGAGATACCATAGTGGGAATGTACTTATTCCAAGTGAGCTAAGGTGGCTCAACTTATTGTGGAAATTTAACCCCCCAAAAACCTCCCAACGAGTGAAAATTTACGTAGCAAATCTTAGAAACCAAGATCAAATGGTAACGTACAAAGAAATCAAAACTATTAAAGATAACAACACGTGGGACATGCAAATGATATATATATGTATGTATGTATGTATGAAGAAAAGGGAATGATCAATGGCTATAATAGAGTCTGGTTATGGAGGGACGAAGGTCAATCTCCTCAGTCCAACCGCTCCGGTCCTGAACATGCAAGTGCCAATAGGTCCGAGCTATTGCGTCCGGGTCCAGCATCGGCACGGTTTCATCCCCTCCCTGGGATGCCGATGCCCCCCTGCATTTCCAATTTAACTCTTCCTTCATTCATCACATTTTGAAACATATCTCCTGAATACGGATTTGTTTAATCTTTTTTCATTATTTGAAAGACTATATCTTGCTGTCATGTTTATTTTTATGGATACCTATGTTAAACACGATTACTTTAAAGTAAGTGAAAAAACATCGATTGTACCTGGATTGACCAATGACCCCATCAATGATAATATGAGCAACATGGACACCAAGAGACCGGAACTCTCTCGACAGGCATTGAGATAAAGCTCTCAGCGCAAACATTCCGCAGCCTGTTTGATTTTACAAGAAACTGTCATATAAACTGTCATATGTTTTAATGCCTGAAAAAAATATTACATAGTTCAGAGAAACCAGCGATGCCATGGAGCGAAGCCGATCGACCAGTGAAAAGAATCGTTCCTTTTCGCCTTTCCACCATCCCAGGAAGCACCTTCCGTTGATTCGATTCCACAAGATAAAAAGTTCATAAGGTGAATGGATATTTACTTCTGTTTGGATCGAAATAAAATGGTATTGGTTACCTGTTGAGCGCAGAGGAAAGCACCGAGGGAGGAAACAGCAAGAGATTTCTCGAAAGAATCGATTTTAACGTGGGTGAAGCTGGTGGGGTTCCAAGAAACCGGCTGGTAATATGCATTGTACACCAGAACTTCCACAAATCCTAACGAAAGAACCCCTTCGAATGCTTCCCTAACACTTTTAGAATCCGAGCAGTCTATTCTGATTGCAAACACCTGCGCTTTCTCTTCCCTCGCTATCTCCTCTGCAAATCTTGACAACCTTCCTGAAAAACATACATGGATATAAAGAGGCGAGCGACATTAATCTCATGTCGAAAAGAAAAATAAAAATATTGGCATATAAATACGGTCGTACTGCATATCTTATCATACGTGTATTTTTAAAAAGAATGTAATAACCTCGTGACATATACATATAATTCAATATTGACCTTAAAATAAAGCAAAAGAGATCATGCCTAAGTCTCGGGCGAGTATGGCGACAGTGTATCCTTCATGAGCGAACTTACGGGCAATGGATCGTCCAAGCTTAGGACCGACGCCTACAATGGCAGCGACGCCTCTTGCCGTGGTGCAGCTTGCCATCCTCCTCATCTTTAGTAAACCTTCAGTTTTTTTTCCCGACGAGAACTTTAGTTGAAAGGAGAATTAATGGGATAGCAAATCACAGGGACTGTGGTTTAAAAGCAGCACGTTCAGTTGTCTAAGTCGTTGCCTCCTTATTGAGAGGCAATTTGCGTAAAACTTTCCAACGAGTCTAGACTCCACTATTATATTAGCCCCACACCATATTTCATTTCATTGCCCAATCAATCATCATATTTCATTTCAGTTTAACTGATGAGTCTGCCTATTGATTGGTAAAATGTCATTTTTCCAAGCTTTTTCAACAAGCACCCTTTGTTCTATTAACATCAATGGCCATTGCTGTCCCAGTGTCTGAAGAGTTTTTGGTTGGCCAAGTTAAAACTTTGCCCAATAGAAACAAACTAGCATGTCTTAGTAGCAAATAAATAATGAATGTAGATTGAAAATAATCTGAGGCTCTTATTTTTATAAATAAAGTGGATTCGGATACTCTAATTTATTATCAGCACAGGTTATTATTTTTTTAATATACTTGTGTGTTTACATGGTAATACCATATGTACACATGTGTTCAACTCAGATCTCCTAGAATAAACATCTTTTCTACCAAAATCACTCATTTGGCTCTCGGCGTAGGTTATTTTAGCATGGCCACAGTAGATAAAAATATTATAACATAACTATATATATTGTATGACTTACTATAACATGGAGAATTGCTTGGTTTATATGATTGGCAGGACATCACATGTGCACACACAAACCCTCCTGATATTCAACACTTTATCCATAAAATATGTATTTATAGATTTGATTTTTTTAAATTCATTTCAATTATTATTTGAATGTAATCAATTCGATTTGATTTTTGTTTCACAAGTTTTGTTTTAAAAAAGTTTAATTCTCTAGATCGAGTAAAGTTTATTTATTTGTTTTGAGTTTAAATATATCATAAGCTTATGTATTCTTTTGAAATTTAAAATTTAGTTGATATAATTTAATTTGAGACATTGAGTCTCTGTATTTTTATTTAATAATCTTGTTATTTGTGTCAAGTTTTCCGATTCATGGTACTGGTGCTGCAATTATGTAAAAGGTAAAATAACTTTCTTATCCCTTAACCTTTACTTTTACTAATTTTAAAAATATATAAAATTCTAAAAAAATTAAAAATTTTCTATAAAATCCTTAAATTTTTTGGAACATTTCAAAATTATGATAAATAAATAAAAACGTCTTAAAATTTCTAATCCTTTCACGATTCTTCAACATGTTACACTCTTGCTCCAACGTAGATGAACGGTTTTGTTTCGGTAATTGTTTCGCGATGGAAACAAAGTCATCAATCGTATGACAAAACTTGCAAGCACTGCAGATTTGGAGTGTTGTTTGTTTAGTTCTTCACCGATTGAGATCTTGTCCTTCCTATATAAGGATATTAGGGGTTATGTTTAGCTTTTACTAGTAGTCTATGATTGTTTTTTCATTTCTTCGTAAAAAAAATTAAATTTATACGAAAAAGACTAATATCTAAACTTAAATATAAAATATTTAATTATGAAAAAATAAAACCTTTAAAATTCAGTAAATGCAAGTTTAAAAATAAAAAAAAATCATTAAAAAGTTCCAAAAGTTTTTTTTCAAGTGTTATTTGCTGCAGATATCCGATCCAAGAGATCAAGAGAAATAATCATACTCTGGAGTTTTTCTTGTTTATAGTTTGTTTGGCCCGAGGAAAAATCAGGTATGCATTTTTGTTCAACTTTTACATAGTCGTTTGAACTTGTCCGATTTGATGTATATACTCGTGTCGAATACATACTCATATCCTATGCACGATCGAGTCTTGTAATTCACTCTGGTTCCACCATTATTGCTCTTTATGAGAGATGAGATGACTTGTTCCTTTTGATTGAATTCTCTAATGAAGGCAAACGCAGGTTTAAATACAGCTTTCAATAGGATGATGATCAGGGATGAACGGAGGGGGTTGGGGAGCGGTCGTCCCTAACATAAAATCTTGCGCTCCTAGGGATAGTCCCCTCCATAACTGGGTCGGAATAGGATCAAACAGGATTCTTTTGATTGCTTAAGCTCCATACAAAATATGAGCAAAATTTTATGCCTAAGTTCGACTCGATTGTATGAGAATATTGAATATAGTCATATGGAACACGTACCTATGTCAAACACATCTGAGACAGAATAACATAGACAAACATATAGGAATAGGCAAACCGTGCCTAATTTCACACTCGATGCTAGGAGCCAACCTCCAAGGCCAGCCCAAAAAAGACCGCTTTCCCCTTTTCTTTCTGGACGTGAGAGAGAGCTAATAACAATGAGTAGACATGCTCATGTTCCATCACAACTATTTCACTACGGTACGACCCAAGGATTACAATTTTTTGGCAATCTTGAACATGATATGATTATGTAACCTCGAAACTTGTATGAATGTACAAGATGTTAAACAAAATAACGACATGAATACGCGGGTTTAAAAGAACAAAATCCCAATGGACATAAAGGAATGAAAACAGTATTCAAGGATGAACGATTGGTTCACCCAAATTTTCATTAGCTGAAATTTACAAACCGTCTATATGTGATCAATAAGATCCAAATAAAAAGAAAATAAATGGTTGAGGGCATCGAGGTATTATTACCTGATTGTTGCCGGCATGGTGAACATCACGCCTTCATGGCAGACAAAACTTGCATACCGGGCAGGTATCCAGTTAGTTTCAGCAATGAAAACTGGCCAAAGACAGCAAGCGCACCATTCTTTTTGTGAGTGACGATTATTCTTAATAGTCGGCATGAAGAAATCTCTCGTATTTGGTCCCGTTTAGTGTCTTGTTGACATCATCCCAGTTGTTCACGAGATCGGAAAGAACCCTTGTGTATTTTAACCTGGCCACTAGTTAATTCCATCTGTGGAAGGCCTAGAAACTCTTGAACATCTTTTAGTTTCTGATACAAACATGAGAAAAAAGGACAAGAAACAGTGCCACGAGTTAGAAAAGAATGTATCCTATTCAACATGGTTTAACCATGATAGTTTAATTATTATGTTTAGACCCCTTGAGACTTAAATACTATAAACATTTCATGAAAGTTAGCCACCAGCCTTACCGTACGGTTTGTGACAAGATCCTCATAGTACAAAACCATGTGACTGGTGCTATTGAAGTACTCTAAAGTCCGAATAACGGCCATCTCTGCTTCTTTCAGATCACTTATTAATGATGTAGAATTGATGATTGGCTTGTAACTAGAAAGTGCAGCAGCCTAAATTAAGTGACCAGCAATAAGTTCAAATGTCCGAGAAGAAAAAGCGGGAAAAAATGAGTGAATTAAGTGAGTCCACAATAGAAAGCAGAGAGTGCAGGGTAGGAAGAGAGACCTCTTGCACTGAATGAACATGAGACTTGTGGGTTCCATTTAGTAGCTTAGCATAGCGATCATACGAATTCGCAAGTACTGAAACCATCCTCCGAAGAAAGTTTCTTCGGAAGAGAAATATGGCAGAAACACCCCGATGATTGAAGTATTCTACTATTTCCCGATGGTGCTCTATCAATCCCTGCAGAAAAAATACATCAAGTAGTCGTAAAATGCAAATAATTTCCATCCATCGCATACGATTGTCACCATGTTGATTATGGTGTTCTTTTGCATGGTTGCTTTTTGGCTAATCATTATGCAGAGTTTGAATACCATAAAAAAACAGATATATAGAAATAAGATTAGTTTTCTTTGCTAAACCGAATAGATAAAACATACAAGAAGATTAGTAAAACGGGACTAGCACCGTTTATCTAAAGATGAGACCATGATTAAACTCGGCCGAGCACCAGCTCTGGTTCGTTCTCATACAGACAACTCGACAACAAGACGGCACATTTCTCACTTGAACATCATAAGATCACAAGGTCAAGACTATAATAAAAACTACGTTGTTTACCTGATTCAGCATCCACTTGAAGCCAACCGCGGCCGAGCACTCATTCTTTGAAGCACTAGTGAACCAATCCAAATTGTAAACTTTCTCCAAAGTCTGTATAATATTAGATACATTTTCCCTCCTATCAATTACCGAGAAGATCTCACCATTCGAGCTTACATTAATATGGCTATTTAGCAAAGTCTCAAACCATCCACTTCCGGACCTTTGCATCGATAATATAGCAAAGAACCGGACCGGATTGGCAGCACATTCACTCCTGTCAAAGCATCAATGAAAAAATTAAGCACATTTGATTAAATCCAAAATCGAAAACAAAACCGGAATTAAACTGTTCTTGCTTACCTGTTAAAACTAACAGGCTGCGGATAATGCAATGTAGGAACATGAACTTCTAAAGATGGCCTCTCAATGATATGGATGCTATGAAATCTGAGCTTAGTGAAAGTACCGACATGCTTTAAACATGGTCCATAGATATAAACACCGCACATCATTGCAAACCACAAAGCTATTGTCTTCGAAAACAAGGGAGATTTCTTAGAAGGCTTTATAATCAGAGTGTCCTGGAAAAGAAAAACAAAGTTAAAACAGTAGCCAATACAAACAGATCAAACCCAGATATTACAAAACTCAAAAAGCAAGAAAAAGAAAAACATTGTCTTCAAAAAGTCACGGGCTTTAGCACTAACCGACACAAATTAGAGCCATTGAACGGAAATTTGAGTGTTTTTTTAAGCATTACTACAAAAGAATAACCATTTCCTTCTATAAAACAAAGAAGAAAAAGAAGTCCCAGAAAGGAAATGGAGTGAAAATAAAAGGGTACCTTGTTAAATAAACAGATGTACTCCGCCATTAATGTATCTTCCACAGAAGATGAAGCTGAAGCAAACCCAGAAAATTAAGAAAGTGGGAGAGGTTTCTTTAGCTTCTTTTTTCCCTCTCTTTTTCCTCGTGGAAATCAATGAAATGGAAGTGAAACAGCTGTTTTTTTAGTGCTTTTCTTTGCTCTACTGACAAGTGCATATACATTTAATAAATTTAAAGAAAATGGAAGAAAGACAGAAGACTGAACGAAAGATAAATCAAACAAGTGGAAGCTTCCGCTATACTTTTAATTTATCCTAATCGATTTTGAAACATCAATCCAAAACCCAACATACTTTTCGTATTCAAATTTCAAAAATAATTTTCTAAAGTTTTTCTCTAAAGTAATATGATATTCCCTTCATAAAGTCCTGCTCAATTGATCACATGATAACAATGGAAGACTCTGTAAACATTAAAATAATGGAATAACATTTATGGCTAATAAATGCCTTAAAGCCTAAAGGACTCATCCCATTTACCTAGTAGAATACAATATGCAAAGATACTTTATACATGAACGAGCCTTTAAATTATGTTTTGTTATTTTATTTTAATATTTAAATAAAAAATATTTCATGTATATGCAGTTGAAAAATTATTTTTTACAAATAGGTCTAATTTTGGGTTCAGAAATTTAATTTAAGATTTATATTTTAGGGGTTAGGTTATAAGTCTTAGAATTTATGGTTTATAGTTTTAATTTAGATTTTAGAAGTTAGGGTTTAAGATTTAGGGTTTTAGGATTTTAATTTTTGTAGTGAAATAAACTGTGCTTGTAGGAAAAATTTTCACTCTGTATAATTTATTTTATTTAAATTACCATTTTATATCTATTGATATTTTAAAATAAACATTTGCACTCTTAAACTTTATTTTAATCAATTTAACTCTTAATTTTTCAATTTTTGGTCTATTTAAATCAACTGACGTAAAAAGCGACAAACTTATTAAATTAATGTTAGTTATTTTATATTTTGTTGTTTACATTTTAATAATGTTATATTCTTATAAAATTTATAATACTTTAAATATATTTATTTTATATTTTACAATTTTGTAAATATTGTTTTTGAATTTTCATAAAAACAAAATAATTGATCAATATTGACAAAAGGATAAAAAAAACGTCAATTTTATATGTCTTATTTTTCTGTTAATTGATTAAATCTAATAAAAAATACACAATAAATATCAAAAAGGTCAAATAAAAATTAAAAACTGAAATGATTTATTTTGATAAATTCATGAAAAAAAATCACTAAACCTTTAAAAAACAATCAGGTCAAATGAAGTCATATTAAGTTGACGTATCAAATCGACCATCTACCCCAAATTATTAAAGTGAATCCAAATGAGAAAATGAATTGTATTATATTTTTAATTTTTATAATGATATATTTATGTTATAAGATATTAATAAATTGAGTCGAGCGGATGACATAGAGTAAAGCTCCCTGGTATCTAATTATTGAAAGGAACCAGCCAAGCCAAGCCAAGCAGTATTCTCCACCAAACGCCTGCGATTTGCTTAAAGGCCCACTCCTTCAATTGGATCTTCCAACTAAATTATTGAACTGAATCTAGATGATAAGATGTCTTTGTTGTTGTTTTTTACCTAATAGTTGGTTTAACATTTTTATCATAATCTTATCATATTGATTTAGCATTTTCTTATATAATATCAGTAACAGTATCATACGCCGACAATTAATTGATATAGTAAGATGAGATATTAAATTAGATAAGTAATGTCGGTGGTTTAAATAGTCTTTGAATGAAAGAAATTAGTCACTATTGCTTGATGTTTGGGGGTTCAATTAGCCTCGGATATTGAACGATACTTGGGATTTCCAACTTTGGTTGGACGTAGTCAGAAGAAAGCTTTTTTTTTTTGGTAATACAGAAGCGAAAGAAGATTAGACTATTCTTCTCGAAGCAAGGACCTCACGAACAGAGGAGGTGCATCAAATCTGGCTTCACCCACCGGCTTTTCATGGCTGGCCACAGCAAAAGTATCGATAATCTTATTTTGATCCCTTCCAATTAAGCATGGTTGTATCTCCCAGTCGCAGTGAAGGAGAGCTCGAATAGAATCAACAATGACATTCCCTTGCAGTGCAGTAGAGTGACTCTTGTAAGCAAAAATGGAGCAAAACGCAGCGGAAGGATCGAAATTCATAAATACCCCCAACCATTGTCAAAACCGTATGCCAAATTGAGATGTGGTTGCACCATCGTCGAGCACGTCGAACCACCGTCGGATGCTTAAAACCACCGTAGAAACACCTCAAACCACTGTCGAATATAGTGAATTCGACTACACGAAAACTCAAAACACCAAGGATCTTCTAAGCACTCAAAAACTCACTTAGATGGAATATGTGATTCTTGTGTTTGATGCTTAGGGACCTTAGGCTAGATGGGTATTTATAGGTGTGATTTTCCATCAAATACCACCCGGTTAGTCTCAATTTCACACGTCCACCATCACTTCCAAAATGTGAAAGTGGGGACGTGTGCAACAACCATGCATTGAAATATGCATGTAAGCAGAGCATGAGTGAGAACGTGGGGATAAACCTTATCCACGAACCACATAAAGCAGTTGCATTAACCGCTTATATTCTCCCACTTAGTTCGTATTATCTTTAAAGTTGAAACATAATGCATGAATCATGGCGATATTTTCTCTATCGATTTGAGTTATATCTTCCATGTATCGCAATACATCAAGTCTCAACACTTTATCCCATATACTTAATGAATAAACCTGATGTTTATTCTAGGTCCAAACTTTAGTGACATTTCTCGAAACAATTAACTTAATGTGTACACAACATATATGAGAAATATCAAACTTTATTAGAGTTTCAACAGAATCGTTCTTACAACGAAAATTTACAAAGACTTCAAACATCTTTAACCATACTCCATGTGAGGTAGCCTCAAATTTATGTGGTGGCATGCCCTTAGTCAAAGGATCAGCAAACATCTGCTCAGTGCTAATGTGCTCAATGACCACTTTCTTTTCTTTAACATGTTCCCTTATGGCTAGATACTTAATGTCGATGTGTTTACTTCGACTTCCACTTTTGTTGTTCTTAGCCATAAAGACAGCAGCTAAATTGTCACAATATATCCTCAATGGCCTAGAGATTGAATCCACAAGTCTCAGCCCAGAAATGAAACTCTTTAACCATACTCCATGTGAGGTAGCCTCAAAACACGAAACAAACTCGGCCTCCATAGCGGAAGTGGCAGTCAATGTCTGCTTGACACTCATCCAAGATATAGCTCCGCCAGCAAACATAAATATGTAACCTAATGTTGATTTACGTGAATCAACACAGCCAGCAAAGTCTGAATCGGAGTAGCCAATCACCTCCAAATGGTCAGATTGTTTGTACGTAAGCATGTATTCCTTTGTCCCTTTGAGGTATCTCAAAACTTTCTTTGTAGCTCTCCAGTGGTCCATACCCGGAATACTTTGATATCTTCCCAACATCCCAATGGCAAATGCAATGTCAGATCTTGTACAGACTTGAGCATACATCAGGCTTCCAACAGCAGAAGCATATGGAATATTTTTCACTTTCTCCTTCTCAAATTTGTTCTTCGGGCTTTGGTTCAGATTGAACTTATCACCCTTCACGATAGGAGCAACAATAGGTGAACAATATTTCATCTGAAATCTTTCTAAAACTTTGTTGATATAGGTTTCTTGAGATAGACCTAAGACACCTTTATGTCTATCACGATGAATCTTAATGCCAATGACATAAGATGCATCACCCATATCTTTCATATCAAATTTCTTAGAAAGAAATTGTTTCACCTCATATAGCATACCCATGTCATTTATTACAAGTAAAATGTCATCCACATATAGAATCAGGAAACAAATTTTACTCTCACTGACCTTCTGGTATATACATTGATCCATGATATTCTCAACAAAGCCAAATGAAGAGATAACCTCATGGAATTTCAAATACCACTGACATGAGGCTTGTTTCAGTCCATATATAGATTTCTTTAACTTACAAACCAAAGTTTCACCATCGAGGAAAATCCTTCAGGTTGTTTCATGTATACCTCTTCCTCTAGGTCACTATTTAGAAAGGCAGTTTTCACATCCATTTGTTGTAACTCAAGGTCAAATTGAGCTACTAATGCTAACACGATGCGTAAGGAATCTTTCTTAGATACTGGACTAAAAGTCTCAGTGTAATCAATTCCTTCTCGCTGAGTGAATCCTTTAGCAACAAGTCTTGATTTATATCTTTCTATGTTTCCTTTTGAGTCTCTTTTTTGTTTTAAAGACCCATTTACATCCAATGGCTTTTACACCATTAGGCAACGGTACAAGATCCCAAACTTTGTTGCTTTTCATAGAATTCATCTCATCCTTCATAGCATCATACCATAATTTTGATTCATTGCAGCTCATGGCAGTTGAAAATGACTCAGGGTCATTTTCAGCTCCAACGTTATAGTCAGATTCTTGTAAATACACAAAATAATCACTAGAAATTATTGATTTTCTCTCTCTAGCAGATATCCTTAATGTTGAACCAACATTTTCTTGTGGATCATGTTGTTCAATAATTTATGGATTGTGGATCATGTTGTTCAACTGGTTGTTCAATAATGTTGAACAACTTGATCTACTAGAGTATTTTCAGCATGTTGTGGAACTTCATTGATTGGTTGTTCAACACCCGGTTGAGCTTGAGGGGTGTTATATATGATAACCAATCTCTCATTTAAAGTGGACGGATGACCTACGTGTATTGAATCCCGAGACAGATCACTCCTACTGATTGAGTTATTCTCAAGAAATTTTACATTTCTTGATTCCACAATTCTAGTGATGTTAGATGGACAATAGAATCTGTAACCTTTGGACTTTTCGGCATATCCAATGAAATACCCATTAATGGTCATCATGTCTAGTTTCTTTTCTTGTGGGTTATAAACTCTCACTTCAGACGGGCATCCCCAGACACGTATATGTCGCAAACTCGATTTCAAACCTTTGAATAACTTAAAAGGTGTCTTTGGGACAACCTTGGTTGGAACTTGGTTTAATATATACACAGCCGTCTTGAGAGCTTCAACCCATAAAGACTTAGGTAGCTTAAAGCTACTAAGCATACTTCGCACCATGTCTATTAGAGTTTGATTTCTTCTTTTTGTAACACCATTCTGATCAGGCGAGCCTGGCATGGTGTATTGGGCAACTATACCGTTGTCTTGAAGAAGTTTCGCAAATAGACCAGGTGTTTGTCCATCCTCAGTGTATCTACCATAATACTCACCACCTCTATCGGTTCTCGCAATCTTTATTTGCTTACCACATTGTTTCTCTACTTCAGCCTTGAAAACCTTAAAGGCTTTTAACGCTTCACTTTTATGATGAAGCATGTAGAGATACATGAACCATGAGTAATCATCTATGAAAGTGATGAAGTATTTCTGACCTTGCACATCCATATCTGGGCAACATATATTAGAATAGATGATTTCCAATATGGTCAAACTCCTCTTGGCATATTTCTTTGACTTGTTAGTCTGCTTGCCCTTAATGCAGTCTACACAAGTATCAAAATCAGTAAAATCCAAGGTATTTAGCACAACGTCATTTACTAATCTTTTAATCATTTTGATAGAGATATGTCCTAATCTCTGGTGCTACAAAGTAGAGGAATCTTCATTTATAACACAACGCTTAGTACCAGTTTGAATGTGCATAACATTATGAGTGACATTATTTTGTAAATCAATAGAGTAAAGACCATCACATAAAATTCCATTTCCAACAATTTTAGATTTATAAAACAAACTGAAACTAACATTTGAAAAATTAAAACAATACCCCAAGGGCACAAGTCTTGAAATAGAAATTAAATTTCTAGAAAAACTAGGAATATAAAAAGTCTTTTCTAAAATTAAAACAAAGCCACTACTAAGCACTAATTCGTAGGTCTCAATAGCTTTTACATGCGACTGTATCTTGTTTCCCGAATAGATGTGTCGCTCAGCTCCCACTAGGGATGACAATAGATCTTGGACTTGACCCGAATCCGTAGATCCAGATTCATTTTATAGGGTCTAGATCCTAAAATTTTGGACCTGACGGATCCAGGCCGGATCTGGATCCTCTGATTAAAGTGCGAATCTAGGTCTGGATTTGACACTAAGATCCGGACCTAGACCCGTTTATAGAAAACCCCGCCTTAATATTAATATTTAAATTTCACAAACATTATTTTCATTAAACAAAATTTCTCTTTGGTTGGTTGTTGTTTGTTTTAGGATGTTGATGATTTAAGTAGTGATGAAGACTAGCACTCTAAGGAGGTAGAAGTGCGGTACTCAGCTTGCAACAATGGAATGTTTCATGATCTACATTTTTAATGTTTGTGTTATTCAAAAGAAATTTGTGTAATTGTGTTGGAGTTTGTTTTGAGACTTTAGTTTATCATTTTTATTCTGTTACTAGTTGTATTGAAATTAATCTTTCCTCTATTGGAGACGTGATGTGAAATTAGTCAATGACAATTTTATTACATTAAAAAAGGTCGAATGGTCTTTTTTTAGTAGACCAATTTTGGACCCAAATCCGTGAGATCCGTTGGATCTGGATCTGGGTCCCAATTTTCCAGAATCAATCTACCATGTGTTATAATTAACATCAACCATATTTAACTCAAAGCAAACAGGTGAGATTGATTTACCTTTCTTTTCAAGCCAGCCCTTATGCTTGACACAGTCCTTCTTCATGTGTCATTTCTTTTTACAAAAGAAACATGTGAACTCTTTCTTTATGTTAGCTTGGGGTTGTATTTTAGCCTTCCCCTTTTGCTTAGCTTGTACTGATATCTTTCCTTGAGTAACTGTCAATGCACTCTCTCCCATCTCCAGTACGAGTCTACCATCTTCTTGATCACACATGGTCAAAAGTTTATCAATAGACCATTTATCCTTATGTGTGTTATAAGAGATCTTAAATGGCCCATATTGAGGTGTAAGAGTGTTCAATATATAGTGCACCAGGAAAGATTCAGACATTTCAACCTCAAGTGCCTTAAGTCGAGCTGCCAAATCTCACATCTTATTGATGTGATCACGTACACTTTTCACTGTAGAGAGCTTTAGTGATGTGAACTTCATAATTAGGGTGCTAGCTAATGACTTTTGAGAAGTCTGAAACTGTTTCTCTATAGCAGTTAATAGCTCTTTGACATTCTCATAGTGCTCAATCGAGCCACGAACATCAGCAGGAACCTTGCTCTTAATGAACATAATACTTAAGCGATTGGATCGCTCCCACCTTTCATATAGAGCAAGATCAGCCTGATTGCTGGTGTCAGTGATATGTGGCTCAGATTTCCTTATAGCATAGTCAATATCCATACACCCCAATTGAAGAAAAATACCCTTCTTCCAGAACTTGAAGTTCTCACTGATTAATTCAAGGATATCTACTTTATTATCAAACATATTCATAGGTTGTAATGCTGCAAAAATAAATTGACATGCATGCTTAATATAAATATGAGGCAAACATAAGTCATAATTTACCAATGCAAATTATGTAAATAATGAATCTAGTGACATAAAAATTGCACGTGGGCTAAATTTTTAATTCGATTAGATCCATTTTATGATATAGTTATTTTTCTATCCCTTATATAAAATTATTAAATTTATTTTCATAATTCCTGTGGGTAATTATAAAAACTCATCTAATAATTTTTACCTTAATAAGTTATCTAATGAGATTTAATATTTAAGCTTTCTGTATGTGATTTTTAACCTTAGTAATTTTATTTAACTAAAGATGTTGTGGCTAGTCTTTAACTAAATAAAATTAAAAATCACTTAGCTAGATATTAACCCTAAACTTTATTCAAAGTTGTTGTTAATTCGTTATGCAACATTTTATGTCTAATCCTTATGAGATCTTTACCGTAATTTTATTTAATTAAAGTTGTTGTGGCTAATTCTCTAATTAAATAAATTATTCGGATCCCTAGACATATATTCTAGAGTTTTTATTGCTTAATACTTTATGCAATAAATCTTAAATTTTTATGTACCTAATTTTATGTATATAACTAATTACCGGATAAGTTATATAGCATCTCTTAATTTAGGCACATACAATAATTATTTCTAAAATTTATTTTTAATAAACTTATTAATAAATTTTAGAAATTAATTTAATAAAATCGTATGATTTTAAAACAAAAGTCTGCAACATATTTTTTCTAAAAATTTTAGAATTTAAAGATCAACATGACATTTTAATTTTGAGAAACATACAAACTTTAAAACGACAAGGCAGAGATTTAGTCATGCTCGGATACCAAATGTAAGAAAAAATGGAGCAAAACGCAGCGGAATGATCGAAATTCATAAATACCTTCAGCCATTGTCAAAACTGTATGCCAAATTGAGATGTGGTTGCACCACTGTCGAGCACGTCGAACCACCGTCTAATGCTTAAAACCACTGTGGAAACGCCTCGAACCACCGTCAAATATAGTGAATTCGACTACACGAAAACTCAAAATGACAAGGATCTTCTAAGCACTCAAAAACTCACTTAGATGGAATAAGTGATTCTTGTGTTTGATGCTTAAGGACCTTAGGCTAGATGGGTATTTATAGGTGTGATTTTCCATCAAAAACCACCCGGTTAGTCTCAATTTCACACGTCCACCATCACTTCTAAAATGTGAAAGTGGGACGTGTGCAACAACCATGCATTGAAATATGCATGTAAGCAGAGCATGAGTGCGAACGTGGGGATAAACCTTATCCACAAACCACATAAAGCAGTTGTATTAACCGCTTACAACTCTAAAATACTATAAACTTCCGCATTGTTGGTATCAATTAACACCTTTTGATCACCAATACTCAAGGCAAGTTTAAGAGTATTATGCACCGCATTGTCGGTCTCAATTAACACCTTCCGCATTGTCAATATTTTACAATCTCGGTGATGTCTTCATCCGGTTCCATCTTAAAGTTCTCATAGCTCAAGTTGAGTAGTCCAATCTTGGTCTCCTTCACTTCATTTGTGCCCTCGTATGTAACTTTAAGCTTGTCTCATATCTCCTTTGTACTCGTGCAAGAAGACATCTTGGCGTACTCATCCGATCTAAGAGCACAAAATAGTATATGCATGGCATTGTCGTTGATTTGCATCTTCCTCCGATCTTCATCGATATACTTTTGCCTTGTCTTAGGGATACACCGGTCACCTTCTTTCTTCATCGGAATAGTCGGTCTATCTTTCACTACATTTCATAGGAGGTAGTCATTAGATTTGATGAAGAGACTCATCCTATTCTTCCAATAAGGATAGTTATCCCTATTGAAATAAGGCAATTTGGTGATGGATTAAGACTCGTAGAGGTTGTTGCCGGAAGTAAAAGCCATGGCTCGATAATAGATTAATTGAATCACCTTAGGATTGACTCAAGAGGGTGTTAATCCTTTCAATAAGTGTAATTTCGATACCAATTGTTGGGATGATCAATCAATGATAAATGGCTAAGATGAGGTGAATAGGCAAATAAAAAATTTGGTGGGAGCAATGGAAGTGTAAAAAGATTGGGACAAAAGAATTTATAGTGGTTCAACCTTCTAATGAGGTTTACATTCACTACCTTAGCTATCCACACTAAGGATTTTCTCAAATCCACTAGATTTGCTTTCCTTTTGAGGCCAAAGGAGATAACCTTACACTCCCTTAAGACTTATACCCCAAAGTCTTAAGAATCCTCACAAAGGGAATTACAAATGAAGCAAACTAAAAAATCCTCTCAAAGGTAAATTGTTTGCAAAATTCTAAGTTCTCTCAAACCTCAATGCTTTAATAAAAAGATTACAAATAAGTTCACTCAAGTGGGTATACAAGATATGACTCTAAAGGTTCAAAGATTGTTGGATGTATCCTTGAATGCTTTAGGCTTGTTGAATAGTTGTTGTTGAAGCTTTGGAGACTTGATTTTATATCACCTCATTGATTTCTAGCCGTTTGGCTAGTTGGGATATTGAATAGATCTGTTGGGCTGCATTTTTCCCGCAATAAATACTTTTTTGGTGGTCAGGCATATCGATACTCGAGCAAGCGTATCGATGCTTGCCAAAGAGAAAATAGCCGTTGCAACAAAAGGGTATCGATACGCGTGAAGCCGTATCGATATAGAGTGTAAGTTTTAAAGGGCGTACCGGTACAGTCTGTTTCGTATCGGTACCAATTTTGCTCATTGAAATCCTGATAAGTTGTGCAATAAAAATCGTATCGATACGCCTATATGGGTATCGGTACATGTTAACTGATTTTCAAACATATGGTTCCAATAAAACTGATAAGGTAACAATCGAATATTAAATGAAAAGATTTGTTAAAATCTTTAACCCTCGTACCGGTACGCATGAAGTCGTACCGATACTCGTATGCAATTTTGGTTCCAGGTTTAACAAGGCGTACATATATGGCTATACGAGTGTCGGTATCCTATAGCCATCACGAATAAAATAGTTTTTAGTAGCTAAAAACTGTACCGATGCAGTCTTAGGCGTATCGGTACTTCTATATCAAAATGGCTATTTTTTAGTACCAAACACTAAGAAAATATTTGGGGTTCAAAGTTTTTGACTTAGAAATAATTTGAAGTTTGAATCCTTGTCAATTTGTGTGTCTTTTAAAAGCCTTTGAAATTTATTCCTTTTTACAAATTAGTCGTTGTTATATCAAAATCAAATTAGGGTTATCAATCTCCCCATTTTTATATAACAAAACCAAAATAAATTTTTAAGTCACTACCCCTTTCTTTAAGGCTAAAAGATAGTTTATTTTGAAAAACCTTTGAAAATTTTATAATCTCATACTTCTCCCCTTTTTTGTTAGATCAAAATCAATATGGCAATCAAAGCAATATAACTTCAAAGATACTTAAACAAAATAAATATTATAAATTCAAAGCATAATTCAAAGCAACAATAAAATCCAACTTAAACCTAAAAACATAAAGTCATAGGAATTCAAATAAGAAAATAGGTGCATAAAACTCAAATCCTAATATGGTAGTATGATATGGATGAGATGCAAAAGCCTAAGGAACGTCTTCATCTTGATCATCATTGTCTTCATATTCCTCATTATCATGACCAAGAGCATGACCACGCCATTCGGTATGAAACATGGTAAGGGTCATGTCCATTGAAGCTTGACGGTTCTCCATGGTGGTAACTGTAGCATCTAAGGAAGTCAAACGAGTATCTATGGTAGTGAAGCTAGAATCCAACCTCGCATCTAAAGTAGCAAATTCCCCATCTAGGTAAGCCATGAGAGCATCAAGGGAAGATGGAGCAACCGAAGCAGCCGAAACATTTTCCACAAGATCGGGTTGAGCATCACCGAGAAAATTCGCAATTTGAATTCATTCTCTATTAAAGAAGGTAAACTTGGCTCGTCGGAGACAATGATCATTGATGGGATCAGTGAGAGGCACTCTAAGATCAAGAGAATAATCTATTCCAAGCTTGTGGAACATGTATCTAATAGCGGTTCCATAGGTGAAGGAAGTCACAAGGGTGGTATGACAGTTTTGGACAAGATAGACTAACTCGACAAAAATAATTTGGGCTAGGTTTGGACGTGCTTCCTCACGAAAACAATGTAACCAAAATTCATCGACTTGGCGGATGGTAAACCACTTACCACCGAATGGTCGAAACCACCAAATGATAATAAAGTGAAGGAAAACGCTCATGGGCATCAAGACGGTTACGCAGCCGACATAGGTTTGGCCAAAAGCATTTTCATCATCTATACCCTCATCACTAACCCCAAAAATCTGGCTATTTTAGAAGAATCAAGACAAAATTTTTGTCCTATAAGAAAAGAATCAAAGGGTATGACCTCGGTTTTCTCTATTTAAAATACACTGAGCATTTGAGTAAAAGATAAGGACAAGATTTCGGTAAAGAACCTCATGTGTGCTTAAAAGGGACATAAATTTCCAATGCCTCATTAAATCGAGATAACGAAAATTAAATTGATCAGAGCACATAAAAGACATTGAAACAACAGGCTCATGACGGATTTTGAAAGATTAAAATTGTTTAAAACGTTCCATACCATTGGGAAATTCCGGATCATTAAGACAATGGATGAAAAGTTGGTTTAGGTTTGGTCTTGTACCATTATTTTCTTGATTGGAATTTGGATTGGAAACGGTAAAACTAGACCCCAACTCTTTTCTATATCTTTTCTTAGGAGGCATGGTGAAAAACCTGAAAAGAATCCAAACCACAAAATACATGTATGCATAAACATCACATTCAAATCCAATAAATCAATCTAATGATCAAGTTAGTATAAAAATCTATATTGTATAGTTTAAAATCATATACAAGTATAAAGAAAAATTTTGGTAAATTTAAATTTTGAAAACTAGAAAATAAAATATATGAGTATATTATTATATTTGAACCAAAAGTTTTCTGTTTTGAAAGAATTTTTGCAAAGTCTATGAAATCAGGTATATATACATCCTACATATATATATATTATAACATAAGAACTATACAAATATGAAAGAAAATGAAATTTTAAAGAAAGTGGGATTTTTACCTTGAATATGGATGATGGATAGATGATTTGCACTAGCTTTGATGATAATAGCTTGAGTTTAATGTTGAAAACAAAAGCCCCCAAAAGATTTGATGAATTTTGGTGAAAAACTAAGAGATTTGAAGGGATTTTATAGATAGAGCCGACTAGGGTTTTTTAGGAAAAAGTTAGAGTTTTGTTTAAATTAGGAAAACCTCATTTAAAGACTTATTTAAAGCTCTAGAGGCTACGCGTACCGATACGTAGATGTGTATACTAAAACTGCATACTGGTATAAATTTACTCGTATCGATCCTTGACCCATACCGGTACAGGTTAACCTGTACCGAAACGCTGCCTTTGATACTCGTACCGGTACTCTATACCCCGTATCGATACCCTCTGACCAAATTTGACAGATTTGGCTGCAAGGGACCTACAAATTTGATTATACTCGAATCGATGTGCATGATTATGATATGAGATCATCGTGAATGGGCAAAAATAAATACATACTCCCCCTAACAACACGAATAGATACATATAGGAGTAAAATCACATAAACATGTAAATCAACCAAATTCAAGCAAATTTAAACACAAAACAAGGCTTTAAGGTTCAAGAAAGGCTAGTAAGCCCTAACTCTCTCCTAAAAGACCAAACGCTCTTTGTCTAAAGGTTTGGTAAAGATATATGCTAATTGGTTCAAGGTTTCTACATATTCTAGAACAACCTCATTTTTTAAGACATGATTTCAAATGAAATGATGTCTTATCTCTAAGTGCTTGGTTCTAGAATGTTAGATGGGATTCTTAGTGAGACAAATAGAACTAGTATTGTCACACTTTAAGGGGATGGTACCTACATCAATTCCGTAATCTAAGAGTTGTTGCTTTATCCAAAGGACTTGAGCACAGTAACTACTGGTCGAAATATACTTTGCCTCAATGGTAGATAGTGCTACACTATTTTGCTTCTTAGAAAACCATGAGATAAGCATATTGCCTAGAAATTGATAAGTACCGAAGGTACTCTTTCTATCTATCTCACAACCTCCATAATCAACATCCAAATAAGCATGAAAACTAAAAAAACTCTAGGATACCAAAGACCTAGACAAGGGGTGTCTCTAAGGTATCTAAAGATTCTCTTAACAGCTTATAGATGTGATTCTGTAGGACTAACTTGAAATCTAACACAAAAGCAAACACTAAACATGATATCTGGTCTCCTTGCGGTAAGATAAAGCAAAAAACCTATCATAGAACTATAAAGTTTAAGATCAACACATTTACTTCTTTTATCTTTGTCAAGCTTTATAGACGAGTTCATCGGTGTGGCTTGAGATTTCACGTTCTCCAAGCCAAACTTCTTAAGCGTATCCTTGATAGACTTTGCTTGATTGATGAAGATGTCATCCTTCCTTTGTTTGATTTGGAGTCCCAAAAAGAATGAGAGCTCCCCCATCATGCTTATTTTAAATTTAACTTGCATCAACTTAACAAATTCTTGGCAAAGAAGTTCATTAGTAGAACCAAAAATGATATCATCAACATATATTTGAAATACTAAAACATCTTTGCCTTTTCTTTTAATAAAAAGTGTAGTATTAACCTTTCCTTTGTTAAAACCTTTTTCAGTTAGAAAATTTGACAATATTTCATACCAAGCTCTAAGAGCTTGTTTCAAACCATATAAATCTTTTGAAAGTTTAAAAATATGGTTTGGATATTTTGGATCTTCAAAACTGGGTGGTTGTTCTACATACACTTCTTCATTTATAAAACCATTTATAAAAGCACTTTAACATACATTTGAAAATGCTTGAATTCATAATAACATGCAAATGCAAGCAACATCCTAATAGCTTCCATTCTAGCTACGGGTACATGGGTTTCATCAAAATCAATTCTTTCTTCTTGAGTGTAACCTTGAGCAAAAAGTCTAGCCTTGTTTCTCACTAATGTATCACTCTCATCTAGTTTGTTTCTAAAAACATATTGAGTGCCTATAGTAGATTTATTACTAGGCCTATCAACTAATATCCAAACTTTACTCATCTCAAATTGATTTAACTCTTCTTGCATGGCCAATATCCAATAATCATCATTTTATGCTTCTTTAATATTTTTAGGCTCAATGCATGAGATAAAATGCAGCAAAGTTACAAGTATTTCTAAGAGATGATCTAGTGGTTACCCCTTTGGATGGATCACCCAAAATCTCACCACTTTTGACATAGTTGAACTCTCTTGGGTAGGTAACCTCATTTTCCTCTAGAGACATGTCCTTCAAGGCTTCTAGATGTGGATTTTGTGGTTTGTCTTTACTTGGAACTTCATCTACCTTTGATGATTGTCCTACACCATCATTGGCATTAAAAATTTCTGCATCATCATCATCACAAGTATCCTTCCTCGGAAGCAAGTTATCATCGAAAACCACATGAATAGACTCTTCAACTACTAAAGTTCTTTTATTAAATACACGATAAGCTTTAGAGATTAAAGAATAACCTAGAAAAAAACTTCATCACTTTTTGCATCAAACTTGCCTAAATTGTCTTTTCCATTATTTAAAACAAAACATTTGCATCCAAAAGAATAAAAATAGCTAATGTTAGGCTTTTATTTTTGAAAAGTTCATAAGGTGTTTTCTTTAAAATATGTCTAATCATTACTCAGTTGACAATATAACAAGCCTTATTTGTGGCTTCCGCCCAAAAATACTTAGGCAAATTGTTTTCACAAAGCATGGTTCTAGTCATTTCTTCTAAAGTTTGATTTTTCCTCTCAACAACCCTATTTTATTGAGGTGTGCAAGGTGCAAAAAAATTATGGCTAATCCCATTAGAGTTACAAAACCTAGATTTTGAAATTCGGTTCCATGGTCACTCCTAACATGAGAAATAGAGTAACCAACATCGTTTTGATTAGCTTTTGAAAACATGATAAATTTTTCTAAAGCCTCATCCTTTCTACTTAAAAATAGAACCCCAAGTAAATCCAGAGTAATCGTCTACTAAAACAAATGCATATGATTTTCTACTCAAGCTCATAGTTCTAATAAAGCCAAAAATATCTATATGGATCAATTATAAAACTCTACTAGTAGAAACATCATTAATAGGTTTAAAAAGAAACTTTTTTGTGTTTGCCTTTTGCACATGCCAAAAATGTGAATGTCATCTAGATGCACCATGTACATTTTTCCTATTCTATGACCAATAAGCACAATTTTGTTAGAATCAATATCAATAATTTTGCAACCATTTAAATCAAAAAGGACATTTAAACCTTTATCACATAATTGGCTTATGCTCAAAAGATTATGCTTAAGACCGTTGACATACAAAACATTATCAATGAGTATAGAAGAGTGATTGTCAATGGAACCAATTCCTTCAATATGGCCTTTGGAGTTGTCACCGAAAATCACTAATCCTCCACTCTTTGGTTTTAGCTCTAAGAATCAACTCCTGTCACTGGTCATATGTCTCGAGCATTACTATCAAGGTACCATGAATTTGCACTTGAAGTTTTAGCCTTGTAGCAACACTACCCATACAAATATAGGATCAAGTCTAGATTTTTGGTACCCAAATTCTTTTGAGTCTATGAGTATTAGCTCTCAAAATCTTGGTTTCCTTCGGAATCCAAGAAGCAATAGCATCAAAGTTGTTAGAAGCAACTAGGTCCTTAGGAACCCAAACACTTCTAACATTCTTACCATTTGAGGGCCTTGGGTAGCCTCTATGTTTGTAGCCACCAAAGTTTCTTATTACATATTTGGGTTTTGAAGTTGTTCCTTTTTCAAAATGTGGTTTCCCAACTTTTTTCAAATAAGCTTTGTGATCACTCATTTCCTTTTGGTGGTCATCATAAACTTTGGAAAGAAGGTTATGCAAATCTTGATTTTTCTTTTCAAAAACATTATGTTTAGTTTGCAAATTCATAACCTTCTTCTCAAGTCATAAGTTGGCTTTGGATAAGGAATCATTTTGGTTTTTCAAATTTGAAATCAATTTTTTTGTTTTTCAAAAGTGATTCCTTATACTTCTCCACCAACTCGCCATAAACCTCTTGCAACTCATCGTAAGCTTCTTGAAACTCAACAAATGTAAAATCAAAGTTAGATGAGTTTGAGGTTACCTTAGGATCCTCCTCTAATGTCTTGAGACAAAGATTTGCTCCTCCTCGCTCCTCCTCATCAGATGAGTCCTCATCACTCCAAGTAGTAATATGAGCCTTGAGCTTCTTCGTCTTCCTGAAACTCTTCTTCTTTAGTTGACGAAAATAAAATTTGTTGTGTCCCAACTTCTTGCACTCATAGAATATGATTTGATTCTCATATTCCTCCTTTTACTTATTCTTGAAACCCTCTCTCCATTGAAACTTTTTTCCCCGGTTAGATTTTATGAACCGTGTGAATCTCTTGGCTAGTATAGCCATTTCTTCATCTTCTTCTTCACTTGAATCGCTCTGCTCTTGTGAAGCTTTAAGAGAAATTCCCTTCTTCTTCTCTACTTCTGTGTTCACCATCTTCTTCTATTTCTTCTTTTACTCTTCTTTTCTTTATTTCTTCATAATTTTATAAGTGAGAAAAGACCCCATAAGAGCATCAAGCTTCAAAGTCTTGAGATCTTTAGCTTCGATGATGGTGGTCTTCTTTGAGCCACATGACTCGGGAAGAGAGTAGATAAGCTTCGAACAAGTTTAACTTACGGAATGACTTCACCAAGTCTTTTAAGCCCGTTGACAATAATAGATAATCTATCAAACATCTTGGTGATGTCTTCATCCGGTTCTATCTTGAAGTTCTCATAGCTTAAGTTGAGGAGTCCAATCTTGGTCCCATTCACTTCATTTGTGCCCTCATATGTAACTTCAAGCTTGTCCCATATCTCAGTTTTACTAGTGTAAGAAGACATCTTGGTGTACTCATCCGGTCAAAGAGCACAAAAGAGTATATGTATAGCTTTGTCGTTGATTTGCATCTTCCTTCGATCTTTATTGGTATACTCTTGCCTTGTCTTAGGGACGCTTCGGTCACTTTCTTCCTTCATCAGAATAATCGGTCCATCTTTCACTATATTCCATAGGAGGTAGTCATTGGATTTGATGAAGAGACTCATCTTATTCTTCTAATAAGGACCATTGAAATAAGGCAGTTTGATGATGGATTGAGACTCGTAGAGGTTTCTACCGAAAGTAGAGGATATAGCTCGATAGTAGATTGATTGAATCACCTTAGGATCGACTCAAGAGGGTGTTAATCCTTTCAATAAGTGTAGTTCTGATACCAATTGTTGGGATGATTAATCAATGATAAATGGCCAAGAGGGGGTGAATTGGCAAATAAAAATTTTAGTGGGAGCAATAGAAGTGTAAAAAGATTGAGACACAATAATTTATAGTGGTTCAACCTTCTAACAAGGTTTACATCCACTACCTTAGCTATCATAGTGGTTCAACCTTATAACAAGGTTTACATCCACTATCTTAGCTATCCACACTAAGAATTTTCTCAAATCTACTAGATTTTCTTTCCTTTTGAGGCCAAAGGAGATAACTTTACACTCCCTCAAGACTTATACCTCAAAGTCTTAAGAATGCTCACAAAGGGAATTACAAATGAAGCAAACTGAAAAATCCTCTTAAAGGTAAATTGTTTGTACAATTCTAAGCTCTTTCAAACCCCGATACTTGAATAAAAAGATTACAAATAAGTTCACTCAAGTGGGTATACAAGATTTGACTCTAAAGGCTCGAAGATTGTTGGATGTGTGCTTGAATGCTTTAGGCTTGTTGAATAGTTGTTGTTGTTGTTGAAGCTATATAGACTTGATTTTATACCCCCTCATTGATTTCTAGCCATTTGGTTAGTTTGGATATTAAATAGAGTCGTTGGGCAGTATTTTTCCTACAATAAATATTGTTTGGTGGCCAGGTGTATTGATACTCGAACAAGCATATCGGTACGTGCCAAAGAGAAAATAGTCGTTGCAACAAAGGGGTATCGATACATTTGAAGCCGTATCAATACGGAGTGTGAGTTTTAAAGGGAGTATCGGTACGGTTTGTACCGTATCGGTACCAGTTTTGCTCACTGGAATCCTGTTAAGTTGTGCAATAAAAATCATATCGATACGTCTAGATGGGTATCGTTACGTGTTAACTGATTTTCAACTTATGGTTCCAATAAAACTAACAAGGCAACGGTCGAATATTAAATGAAAAGATTTGGAAAATCTTTAACCTCGTACCGGTATGCATGAAGTCGTACCGATACTCGTATGCATTTTTGGTTCTAGGTTTAACAAGGTGTATCGATACGGTTACATGTGTATCAATTAGATTTATTAAAAATTGTCCCTCGTTGCTTCCAAAAAAATTTGCTACTTAATTTCGCCAAATAAAAGTTTGGTACCACTTTGCATATAAATGTCATTGTTAGACGCTAAAAAGTTATATTTACCCAATTAGATTTATTAAAAATTTAAATAAAATAATATGCATATTGTCTAAGATTCAAAATAGAAATTTTACTTAAAAAAACACCAAATTTTATATCACTTGCCTCCACCGATGTGATTATAAAAATACGTTATTAGTATATCACTTATCACACACGTGGAGTGATCCCAGTGGTAAAAAATGATTTATTTCATTCAGATAATCCGGATTCAAGTATTATGAGTGCACGGTGTGTGTACATTATTAAAAGGCTAAAAAATGAACAGATATTGCATTGTAACCACACCAACATATTAAAAAAAATATCTCTCACACACATATATATCTTTGTTTTAAACCTATTTCCATTAAAAAAAATTAAATCCAAATTTGTAATAAAAACATGTTTGTAATGCTTGAAAAATTATGCAGATTTATTGGTTAAAAGACATTTTAGGTCATTCAATTTTAAAATTGGATAAATTAGTCACCCTAAAAAATAGCAATTCAGTCACTGTTAGTTTCGAAAGTGAGCGATTAAGGACAATTAATTTTGACTTTGATGTTTACGAGAAGTTTTATATAATTTTTAAATTGGGTAAATTAGTCACCCTAAAAAATAGTAATTATGTCATTGTTAGTTTCGAAAGTGAGCAATTAAGCACAATTAGTTATGAAGTTGATGTTTTCTAGAAGTTTTATATAATCTTGATTGACATAATAATATATTTAACCTTAAATATTTACCAATTATATCAATTTGATCATAATTCTAACAAATTTAACAAGTTTAGCCTTTAACATTATCATAGAATGTGTAAATTGTGTGTTGAATATTTTATTATTAGATCAAATTGACCCAATGTATAAAACATTGAGGGTATTGATTATTATTATTTCGATCAAAATTATATAAACTTGGCTAAAGACATTAGAATTACAATTAATTGTCCTTAATTGCTCACATTTGAAATTGAGAGGAGCTAAATTGCTCCTATATTTTATATTGATTAATATACACAAATTTCAAGATTGAGAGAAACCTAAAAGGTATTTTTACAAACCATAGTGTTTAAAAGGTATATCATATTATTATTTTATGAATTTCGATATGGTAAAAAGTTCATAATATATATACATTTTTAATGTGTTTAAATTTGATACATAGGCTGTGTAAAATAAATTTTACACAAGCCTGCATGTTTCTACTATAAATCAAAATTAAACCTAAACCCTAAAAAATTAAACCTGAACCCTAAACCCTAAAATCTAAATTCTAAACATTAACCTTATATTCTAAATCCTATAACCCAAACCCCTAAACTCTAAACCCTAAACTAAACCCCTAACCCCTAAAACTAAAAGGTCTGTGTAGACTACACAGACTGTGTATTGAAGTTTTTCTTTTTTAATATTATATATACATTTTAAGATATTTGAATACATTTTAAGATATTTGAATGATTGTTTATGTTCACGGCACTTTTTTATATAGCTTCATGTCTTATTTTTAATACAGACATGATTATGAAATGAATGAATATATAGAGAGTTTGTTATATTTTGATATACAAGTTGTGTAATTTTTATAATCTTTTATATTTAAGCTATAAAATTTAAAATCTAAATCCCTAGCTCTAACATCTTAAAATCTAAACTTTAAACCCAAAGCTCTAAATTTTAACCATAAACCTTAAACTATACCCCCTACAACCTAAACCCTTAAACCATAAACCACGGCCTAAATCTTTAAAACTTAAAATTGGCAAGGTTGTGGCTTGTGTATCAAAGTATTTTCCATAAAAAAATAGGATATAAAATGGAGAAATACATGAAGTCTCAAACGGTTTGTTCTTTATTTTAATTTTGTTTTGACATGCGATAGCATCAGTATTTATGTTGGTCGTCGACTGCCGGTGTTTTATCTTCTCTATATTTTTTCTATCTCGCTTTGGTATTTATTTTTTTATATTTTCTAGCTTTTACTAATATTTTATATGTTTTGGTTATCTACATTTCACACATTCTTTTGCGCTTATTTTTCTCTGCGTTTGTGGATGCATTTTCTCTGCTTTTATGGTACGTCTCTATCTTATGATACGTTTTTAGATACATGTGGTCGCTTAACACTCGTGTAGAGATCCTCACGCCGTTTGTTTTTTATTTGGGTTTGTTAGTGGTCATGAATAGAGTTTGATCCCCTTTTGTGGTTGTTTGCTGATGTAATCAGAACTGTGCAGCAAATCGGCGCATATAGAACCGACATGAAAGGTATTTTCAATTTTTAATATGGGTTTCATTTAGTTTATTTTTGTCAACTTTCGAGAGACTCTTCTTACAACGAACTTCAGATATTTGCTGTGATACAAAAAAATAATCTGACTGGGGCAACTTTTAATTTTCTTTTTGTCTTTTTTTGTTGTTTTTAGATTTTTGAAACCTTTAAAAAGTTATATTATTGATCTACTTTTGTTTATTAATAAAACAGTATGGTTTAAAGTTTCAAAAAATAGAGAAATACATGCACTAAGACACAAGAATGACATATAATCCCCATGAATCCTTCAAGCTCGACCCTGGGACAGAGCAACAAGGGCATCTGCCCAGGGTCCGCTGCTTAAAGAAGTTATATTTTTATAAATTTTTAATTATATTTGTTGTTATAGGTCTAATTTTTCTAATATTTTTTATTACGAGCCTAAATTTTTTCAATGTTTGTTAATATAGAGCTAATTTTTTCAATATTTATTATTAGTGGTCTATTCTTAAAATTTAATTTTTTTCTTCTAATACATGTTATTAGGGGCCCGATTTTTTCAACATTTGTTATTATGGACATACTCTTAAAATTCATTTTTTCAATATTTATTATTAGGGGCCCAATTTTCAATACTTGTTATTATAGACCTACTCTTAAAATTTATTTATTTTCATTACTTGTTATTAGGGACATGAATTTAAATAGCGATATGCATCCACAACAACGACTGTTATATGGCGGTAGCGGTACCATCTAAAACCACGATATTTGCAATCATTATGTCCACAATAGAGGTGCACATATATATTTTTATATGCATATACTTAGGGCTGGACGGTGCATATATTGATTCTAATTTTAACTGTTTTCTATATGCATATACATATATATTTCTTCATATGTTCACGTGTGATATACGAAATATATCATGCAGAGTTGGCAGACTCGACTCAAATATGAAAACTGGTCAATTAATTACTAAAAATTTTGAGTTATTCGAACTTCCATTTCATAACTCAATTTTTATTTGAAATTTTTTCGAGTCGAGTTTGTGAAATTACAAGTCGAGTCAAAACGAGTCAATTTTTTTGCCTCAAGTCGAGTTTTGCCCACCCCTAATTGAGAGGAACGTGGTTGTGAACTATTTTAATAACATCTACATGTATGCATGCAAAAATATATATGTACAATTAAATTTGTACAGAGACTCAAAAACTCGACTCGATTCAAAAAATCTCAAATGAAGTTTGAATCGTAAAATAGGACTTGCAAACTCGAATAACTCAAAAAATTTTGACTGGACTATATCGAACGTCCAGCCCTACTCGCAATGACCGAAATAACATCCGTAATGTCTACAACCACAATAAATATAACACAACTATAAATACGACCACAACTGCAATTTAAATCTCTAATTTCTGGGGCATTTTTTATATTCGCCTGAGCCAAAAAAAAAACCAAGGCCGGCCCTAGAATCCTTATCCAAAGATCAAATATTGTTGATTCTTTTTCATTTTCCCCGAGGATTGTTGATCGGGGAAAGCCCTTCACTTTGAAGATATTATTTGCGAGTTCATTTTCACTTTCCCATAAGAGTATAATTGTTATTATTAATATTTTGGTAATTTTTAAGATGATTACAAGGTAGTACATATTCATAATTTTTCTTAACCCTTGGATAATGTACACATTATGTAAACAAGGCTGTTCGAACATAGATCTTCTATTATGATCATTCTCTTTTCAATTAAATATATATAAACTCCTGTACCTATGTTGTTCTTCAAGCATCTTCCACATATCATGAAAAATATTTTTTAAAAAATAATTGTTAAATACATCTGTATCAGATAGATACGCGTATACCCAAATCTAAATGGCAGTCATGTACTATGTTGGTCCCCCTCCTATGCGTACAATTTGTCAAATAGCCATTAAATTTCTTACCTTAACAAACAGGGTAATTATGAGGAGGCATGCTATGCATCATGATATTCTTAAACAAAAGCTGCCAAGGGCGAGTACAAAAAACTATAGCAAATATTTCATACACAACCCTTTCAACTCTCATAAATCTGACCATGGCAGGCAGCCATTAGGATTATATAGGTTTTTATAACATATTTAAACACAATAAATGTATCCAAATGAGTCTGGATTGGTTTACAAAGGAACCCAGACTGTACCCGGTTACTGAGTGCATCCTGCTACTTTCTGCTAACCTGACTTGAGAGAAGTAAGGATGGGCCTGCAGCAGCAAAACAAATTGTATCACATGCCAACCATTGGGGGTTTATTACTAAGTTACTCCAACTCAGGTGCAAGTATTTTGCCAAAAAGAAATAGGTAGGGTACCAAAACAAAAAAAAATGGGTAAGGGTGGGTACCAAATATGTAATTATCCCTTAATTCTTTATATTTTAAAAAATAATATCTAAAACAGATATTTTATATACTTAAAAGTATTTTTGAGAACAACATCAAATGTTGTCATTTTAAACCAAATAATTTAAAAATTCATTTTAAAAGTACTTTCTTACATCATTTCTTAAAAGTAATGTTAAACTGACGTAAAATCTAATTGAAGCTCTCTTTAACTTGATCACGAACTTGTTTCTACACACTCGAATTTCAGCAACATCATTCGCTAACTTCTCCATTGAGTTTGCCTCCCTCCCAACTGACTTGAATTCAGTGAACCTTCCATGACATTATTTATTTTAGACCAAAAAACTTATTTTTCAATATTATTGTCAAAAAATGTTTTTGAGTAATTAATCATCCAGTTTAACGTCGGTGCATTATTATTATTATTTCCCCCTATGGTTTAAAGCAGACCATGAGGCTTGCCAAGGCCGGTAGGTGTTGAGGTTAATCTTGCAAAAGGCCAAGTGGATGAACCATGTGTGATGCCCCACGAATTGGACCACGCCGAACAACGTGACCTATCTCCGTCCATGTCTTGTTGGATTTCACACTTAAATACGTGTCTCCTCAGCAACTGTCGGGCACATTTCCATTTAAGCATTGGGCTTTGCCATATTCTAAAATAATATTGTACTACAAGAGTATCACTATTTGTTGGTATATACCTTTTTTTTTGACAAATTGTTTGTATTTTTTTTTAACTTTTACATATAAGCTAAGATATTTGGTTAGATATCACGTGTTTTGAGTCGCCACACATCTAACAGGTTTTCTTTTAAGGATTGTTGTATGTTAACATTTGGCTGGTTGGTCAAGTTACTCATAGTTGTTTTCTCGTATTCTCTTATGTCATAGGTTCTAGACCCACTATGAACACTTCCCTTCCTACCTCTAGAGTCCCCTTTCCCCTCCTTCTATGTAGGATTATGATTAGATTTAAGATTTGTAAATAAATTTATAAATCAACAAACGTAAAAAGTACAAAAAATGAAAATTTAGTTTAAACTTCTATTTTTTTAAAAATTTTAAATTGGTCCCTAAACTCTTTCACCAAATTCCTTAACTTTTCAAAAATTCAATAACAAAATATTTATTAGAAAAAAAAACTTTAATTGGAATGGACACATTCCTCTCTCTTTTGTTTCAAGACAAATGGGGGTGGTTTCTTATCATGAACAATTGACATTCCCCATTAGATTGTGTGGAAGATGATGCAAGCCATTTTCCTTGACCATTTGACCTTTGGTCCACAATTCAGCTAACAAAACATGGCAATCTTGTAAAAGGTAAGAAGCTAGAGTTTGAACAAGTTCATGATTTATGCATCAAGGGCCTTTCAACTAAAAATCCCATTTAAAAGAGAGAAATATAAGAACAAAACATGGGCAACCATTTACCCCAACTTTTATTTGTTTCAAAAGTGTTGTTGACTTACTTTCTTTGAAAGGAAATGTAAAAGTGAGTGTGAGGGCCTTGAAAAATGTCTTTCAACAATGCTTAAAAGAAAGGACATGAATTGTCTATGGAAGTGAGTGAAGCAAATGCTTTTTAAATTTTATAAAAATGAATCTTTTAATATAATTCATTCGTTCCATGACATAAGATCATATAATAAAATAGTTCAAAATTCAATTAAACAATTCAGGAAAGTAAAATATATAAACAAACACTATTGTTGATGATGAAAGGTAAACATTATTAATACTAATATAATAATTGAACATGAATGCACATTGACAACTGACTTTATTACTACTATACTTTTAAATATTATTTATCAATTTATATAAAAATTGTTTTTATTTTCTTAAATATCTATATATACTTCGAGATCTATTAATTGACTGAGTGGTCAATGATGCTCATATTATCACAATGTGTATGGGTTCAAATATTGACATTTGCCTTTAGAAAGTAAAAGCTCTCTATTTAATCATATATACTTCATTATAATGGTTAGATGAGTGGGTGTCACAAGTCAATTCAACACTAACTCAATTGTTAAATTATTAAAATAGTCTTATAGTGAAGGGCAATTAATATTAGGGTAAACAACATTATAGGTCACTCAATTACTAAAACTTACAATCGAGTCACTCAATTACATTTTGGTTTCAATCAAGTCACTCTTTCGTTAAAATACAAACAAATATCTAGCAAAACTTGATATAATAACAGTTTTAGTCCTCGAAACTTTATATTCTATCAATTTAATTTTAATTCAAAATAATTCAATAAATTTAACCATACATATTTAATATATATATATATATATCAATTTAGTCAATGCTATTTGCAAAGCTAATCAAACATTATGTGAATCAAAATCTGTTTTAACTTATGTTGGATCTCAAAAATCTAACCTAAACTTAGCAAGAACCTTTACCAAACACCAAAAAGAAGTATTTCAATCAAGAACACGTACTGAGCAATATGTACTGGTTGAAATATACATGAAAGAGCTTGGATCGACGTTGATGTATGGTTAAAAAACCCACGACACTTGAAGCTAGGAACACAGTATTTCTCGGGGAGTGGTCCACATGCCTAGTTTATACATGACCGGTGGAGACCCACGTGACATATATGCATGCATGTTTTCAAATCTCAAATGGCATCATCCATTAGAATGTGAAAAAGATCTATCATCATCATTGCCCACGTTTTGGCATTCATTTCTTTCTTACCTAACTCTTAGGGGTGAGTCTAGTACACAATCGTCTAATTTAAAGCTAAAAAATAATACAATTGAAATATTAAAAATCACACAATTTAAAATATTATTACACGACTTACAATTTTATATTTTTCGATAATATTTTATGTTGATAAATTTTTTGACAAATTTTGAAACTTGATTTATAATTTTATGACAAATTTTAAAATTTATCGTGAAAATACGAAACCTAAAATATTATCAAAACGTATAATACTCCGATAGTGCGATAACATTTTAAGTTACGTGTTTTTTAATATTTTAAGTTGTGTATTTTTTAGCCTACAACAAATTACTCAAACTCGAATTTCTTAAAGGCTAAACTATAAAATAAGTGCCCAAACTATGTCTCTTTTTTTAATAAGTGCCTAAAGTAATTTTTGTTTGAAATATGTGCCTAAAATTTCATTTTGGCTGAAATAGGTGCCTAAACTATTTTTTGGATGAAATAAGTGCCTAAACTTTCATTTTTGACTTGTTTTAAAGTCAATTTTGGCACCTACTTGGGCACCTATTTCTACCAAAAATGAAAGTTTAGGCACTTATTTCAGTCAAAAAAATACTTTAGGCACTTATTTCAGCAAAAAATAAATATTAAGCACCTATTTCAACTAAAAAATATTTTAGGCACATATTATAAAAAATACATAGTTTGGGCACTTATTTTGTAGTTAAACCTTTCTTAAAAATACAATCTTCCCTCTTCATAAATACAAGTCCATCTTAACGGATGTAATAGATTAAAACTGATGTGATTCCGTACGTTGGTTAGGTTAAAATCTACGTGGCAATTACCTGTTTTGTCCAAGGCTTGGTACATTTCCAATAAAGACAGTTCCCAGATCCGCGTTACGGCGCCGTCAAATTTCCCCGTTACAGATTCTGTTAAATGGACCACCATCAGTTCATCACCCTCGGCCAACCTCTTTAAAACAGCATAACAAATCCTCACCGTTCATTGCTTCATCATCATCATCATCATCATTATCATCAAACTTACAAAACCAGAAAACGAATGCTCAAAAATAAAAAAAGAAAGAAACAATTTTCTCTCTCTCAGAAAAGAAGAGAAAAGAAAAACATTCAAAGTCGTTACAGTTGGGGGAACTGCAGTTATGGAGGTAGCCGACGTCGTAGTTCGAACACCGGCCATGGTGCCGGTGGCAACGGAAACAGTTCAGAAGAAACGAAAAAGATTTAACGACGATGACGATGAAGAAGAAGCTGAATTTAAAGTAATAACTTCCTCGTGTATTCAGTTAAGAGACCAGAGAATTTTGGTGGATTGTCATCGCGGTGATACGAATCAGTGTTTGAGCCCTAACTCGGATCACGATCATGACGTGTCATGTTCTTCTAGCAAAACCGGCTCGTGCGAAAAAATGAATATTGAATTGCCAGATCTGGAGGTGAATTTTGAATTTCTTTTTGAAATCTTAATAAATTCTAGGAATTTCGGTTTCTCGAGCTTTAATTGATGCTATTAAATTCGAGAATTCTTTTGCAGGATGAGAGCATTGAAGATGAAACATCAACTCATTTCAGCAGCGGAGAAAGGTTGGTGAAATTGAAATTATACACGCATAAATTCAAATTTTAAATTCCCTTTCTTACGTTTTGAAATTTAACTTCCCTTTCTTTATATACTCCTCACAATATCTTGTTTTCTTCGTCTCCACGGTGAATTGAAGCAGGATAGAAACGACTCCGTCGAGTGAGCTCCGATCAGAACCAGAAGTCATGGATTCAAGGTCGAGGCCATCAGAGCGGAGATCAACGGAGGCTGAACTGGAAGAATTCTTCGCTGCTGCTGAGGAAAAACTTCAAAATCACTTTGCTGAAAAGTATGTTCATCATAGCACAATCTGTTAAAAGAACTTTCCTTCTACATTTTCTTGGCAACCAAACGGTATATAATTTCTTTTGGGTTTGAATGTTTTTAGGTACAACTACGATATTTTCAAGGATCAACCATTGGAAGGACGTTACGAGTGGATTCGATTGAAGCCTTTAAGAAAATGGCAACCAAAATTTCATTAAAAAAATAAAATTGCTAATATATTAAGTATTTGGTGGATTTCTGGGAATTTGGAGCCACTAAAATTTGTCAGTTTCAGCTGCTAGAATGTTTGCTGCTCTGCTTCTTCCTTGTTTCTGGTATGTATGCCCACTGCTTCTCTATATTCGTCACTTGTAGTAATGATTTTCTTTCTTTCTTTTTTCTTTCCAAGAACAAAACTGTAATTTGATAAAGAAAATGAAGTTACAATGTTTGTAGCAGCTTTCTCATCTTTCTGCTACAATTTTTGCTTCTATTTCTCACTAGTATTTTTTGTATAATGATATAATTGATAAAATATATATAATTGAAGAAAACTAAATAAAAATGCCATAACTAATACAACTTTTAATGTATATATTAACATTTTCAATTAAATAATTGCAAATAGCTTAAAGTTTGGAATTATTATTTGGCTTAATTATAAAATAAGTGCTCAAATTATGTCTCTTTATTTGTAATACGCGCCTAAAGTATTTTTTGCTGAAATAAGTGTCTAAAATTTTAATTTTTTTGCTTGTTTTAAAGTCAACTGAGGCACTTACTTTGGCACATATTTCAACCAAAATGAAACTTTAGGCACTTATTTTAGCAAAAAAAAATACTTTAGGCACTTATTTCAGCCAAAAATAAAACTTTAAGCACATATTTCAACTAAAAAATATTTGACACCTATTACAAAAAAAAGAGATAATTTGGACACTTATTTTGTAGCTAAGCCTAATAATAATTCCAAGCTTTAAGCTATTTGGAATTATTTAATTAAAAATGTTAATATATGACATAAAAGTTGTATTAGTTATGCCATTTTTATTTAGTTTTCTTCCATTATATATATTTTATCAATTAAATCATTATACAAAAACAAATTTCACCGAGATTCACTATTAGTCGAGCAGTTAAGGATGTTCGTGTTGCTTAATCTTGTATGAGTTTAAAATCTCAACATTTTACCTTGGAAATGTAATATCTCGCTACTTAATCAGTTAAGGAGACTACACTCGGTAGGAGTTTTATTCCCCATTTATGCTACCCTATTACAAACAAATTTAACCCCTAATTTAACCACTTGCATGGCTTTATTTAATAAGGAGAAAAAATATTTTATTAATTATTTTGAAGAGGTCTAAGTTTTTACTGAACATTTTATTTATTTTCTAATTTCAGATTTAAATTTATATTCCTCATTTATGTTATAAATTTTAATTCTAAGATATCATTTAAAATTTTCTTTATGCTAAATACTTATGTAACCAAATATGACTTTATTGTTTCCTCATTTCATGTTTCTCCATAATATATATTTTATTGATTTTTTTCTTTTTAAAATTATAACTTATAAATGGTATCAATAATACTGATTAAAATTAATTATTACAAGTGTAGAAAAGAACAATTAATTCAGCAACTAACTTAATTTAAAAACAATAAAATTTTTATTTGATTGAAAGTTTTAGTGTTTCCCTGTTGAATAAGGATTATAGATTTATTTATTTTAAAAATTCATGACGGACAGATTCATATATTGAAAATTTAACCAATTATTTAGTGTGAGGCTGTAATAAAAGAAGTTAAACAGTAATTTTTAATATATACTCTGTATACACAAAGTTTTGAACTTAAGATCTGCTTAAACAATATCAAACAGTTTATCATTTCGATCAATAATGTTAGTACCTATAATAGTTTTTTTGACAAATCTTAAATCTAATCATAGAGGGAGGAAAGAGGGACTCTAGGGGAAGGATGAGGGGTGTTCTTAGTGAGTCTAGAAAGCATTACCTAAGAGAATATGAGGGAACAAAGATGAGCAGTTTGACCAATCGGCCAAATGTACTTGCTCTGATACTTATAATAGTTTTTTTAATAGTCTAAAGGTGATTAAAGATATTATTTGTTTATACATATTCTTAACCCTTTGACAATACGCATACACCTTGTAGAAAGAGCGATTTGAACTCGTGTCTCTTTAGAGGTGGCAAACGGGTCGTTTGGTTCTGGTTACTTCGGTTCATATTTGAGTCGGGTTGGATCGGGTTTGAATCGAATTTAGATCGGGTATGTGGTATATCAGGTCAAGTTGGGTATCGGGCCGGGTCAATATCAGATTGGTTGACTTTTGGGTCGGGTCAATATCGGATCGATCGATTTTTGGGTCGGGTCAATATCGGCTCGGTTGAGTTTTTAGTTCGGGTTAGTATCGAATCGGTCATTTTTCAGGTCAGGTCAATATCAGATTAGTCAGTTTTGGGGTCAGGTCAATATCAAATCGGTTAACTTTTTATTTTTAGGTCGGGTCAATCTTTAGATGTTCGAGGCTATTCGAGTTGAGTTGGGTATTTGTCGAAAGTGTATATATAATTATTGATATATTTTTGTAAACAATGCGTTTTTTGTCAATCTTATCACGCAAGCTCAATTTCAACTCTTAATTGTTCTATATTTCGAATTCAACCAACATTAAGGGATGACAATTTGATCCAATTGGCCCTATAAGGCGTGTTAGAATTTATAACTTGAATTCCGTAATGTGACCATTATCGAGTTTTAACTAGTTATTTTCTATTTTCTTAAAATAAAATTTTATATTAGTTCTAAGACCAAGTTAATTTAATGAAATTAGAGTTGTACCATGTAAAAATTATTTAATAAAAATTAATTTTATCATATTTATTTGTTTATTTACTTATGAATAAAATTAATTTAAGTATATTTTAATTGTGTTTAATCGGGTATTTAAATTTTTATTTGGTTATTTAATTAATATTATAAATTAAATAAATGACCAAAACAAAAATATATATATATATAACTATAAAAGTTGGCGTGAATATACATATATATTAAATTCAAAGTTAGATTTCAACTTTTTCACTCCAACTTTATATATATATATAATTTTATTAAAAATATATATAATATATTTTATCTTTAAATTGGTATATTTTTATTTTATTTGGAATAGTACTTCTAAATCCTATTTAATTAAAATAAATTAAATAAAAGACCAAATCAAATAAACAATTATATATGTACGGAAAAGTTGGAAGTTAGATTTCAACTTTTCACTCCAACATATATATACATATATATATATATATTATTTTATTAAAAATATATATGATGTATTATAACTTCAAATTGGTATATATTTTTTTTAATTGGAATAGTACTCCTAATTAGTTAAAATGTTTTCTGATTTATTTTTTAATAATAAATTTTAACTTTATTTTTGTTAAAAATAAACATAAATAATGTAATATAACTTTTGAATGAGAATTCTTTATTTGAGGCTTGTGTTTCATGTTAATTTGTGTTCGTAAAAAATGAAATTTGTCTTCCTTTAAAGTAAACTATACTCTACCGTCTAAGAGATGTAAATTAAAGTTAACCAAGTTAATATAATTTTGGGGTGGTAACTTGTGAGTAGAGATGGAATGGGCCAAATCTTGACCGGATCTAGCTGGACCCAGATCCAGACCCATTTTCACATCCTGGATCCAGACTCGCCCCAGATCCGCGGGTCTAGAAAATTGGGACCCAGATCCAACGGATCTCACAGATATGGGTCTAAAATGGGTCCAAAACGGGTCTGTTAAAAAAATAACCATTTGACCTATTTTTTAACGTAATAAATCTGTCATTGACTAATTTCAAATCACATCTCCAATGGAGGAAAGATTAATTTCAATACAACTAGTAACAGAATAAAAAACGATAAACTAAAGTCTCAAAAAACTCCAACACAATTACACAAATGTCTTTTGAATAACACAAACATTAAAAAAATGTAGATCATGGAACATTCCATTGTCGCAAGCCGAGTACCGCACTTCTACCTCCTTAGAGTGCTAGTCTCCGTCACTACTTAAATCATCAACATCCTAAAACAAATAAGAAACAACCAACCAAAGATAAAATTTTGTTTAATGAAAATAATATTTGTGAAATTTAAATATTAATATTAAGGTTATGTAATAGAATAACTTTTTTATATGCCATGCTAATGATATCCACCACTTCCGCATCATGATCACAATCTTCATTAATAGTGGAACAAGCATATGTTCCTTCAAAAGTGTCTTTGTTATAAATAAATAAAAATTACATTAGAAAATAATGTAAAATATAAAATTAAAGCAAATAAGGAAAATAGTATAACTACTAATAAGTACAAAATTACCTTTGACATCTTCAACCATCCAATTTTGCAAGCACATTAAAGCCTCCACGGTTTGAGAATGAAGCCTGGAATGGTGAGCACTAACCACTCTTCCACCCATGCTAAATGCACTTTCCGAAGCAACCGAAGAACCAGAATTGCAAGAATGTCTTTGGCAATTTTTCGCAAAGTAGGATAATTTCGGTATCTTTTCCACCAACTAAGAACATTAAATTCATTATCCTCGGGCAAAGTAGGACTCTCCAAGTATTGATCAACCTCACCCGTCACCCCTCACCGACACCGTTCTAGTTTTTTTGTCTCTTTGATCTAGCAAAATCATCCTCATCACTATACTCATCAAAATCTCTCTTTAATGGTGACTTTTCATTCTCTCAAAGTAATTGCAATTCGGAAAGACGGTGGGTATAAAAATCAACCCTATAAGAACTCACTTTTTGTGGTGTCTCCCTCTATTAAATATTTATATATATTGTAAAACCTACTATGTCATTTTTATATATTTTAAAACTAAAGGTGGGTTTTTCTATAAAAGGGTAAACTGGTCCAGGTCCGGATCTTAATGTCAGATCCGGACCCGGATCCGTACTTTAATTAGAGGATCCAAATTCGGCCCGGATCCGTCGGGTCCAAAATTTTAGGATTCAGACCCTATAAAACGGATCTAGATCTACGGATTTGGGTCGGGTCCAAGATCCATTGCCATCCCTACTTGTGAGTAACTTTATTTTATATTTCTTCATATCAAATACTATCGAATCCGGTATGAAGATGATCTTTTAAAGGAGAAAATATGATATAAAGAAGAACAAAACATACATATTTACTATTTATCATATTACTAAAATTATCCTTTCACTTCGACTCAATTATCGAGTCGAAATTGAGTTGATATTTGGTTCAGGTCAGATTTGGAAAAATTAAATTTGAGTTGTTTTTGGTTCGGATTTATTTTCGGTTCGGGTTACTTTTGGTTCGGGTTAATTTTTGATTCGGATTGCTTTTCGGTTCGGGTTGGCTTTTTGTTCGAGTAGCTTTTGGTTCGGGTTATATTCGGTTCGGATTGCTTTCGGTTTGAGTTGTTTTCAGTTCCGGTTCCTTTTGGTTTTGATTACTTTCGGTTCGTGTTAATTTTTGGTTCAACTAAAAAATGGGTCAATTTTGGTTCGATTCTATTCAGTTCGGGTTCTAATCAAATTTGAACCATTATGTTCGGGTCCAAACCAGGTCTTGGATCGGATAAATCGGTTTGGATCTCAGATCTCGAATCATGTTTGTTAGATTTATGTCACTTAGGATGAACATCATCCGTATTTTCACCTAAATACTTGTTGAACACCTATAATAGTTTTTTTAAATTTGAATTAATCACTTCTTCTTTATGTGACCATAAATTGTCATCACTTTCCGAGACATGGAATAACCAGCTACCAACCTTTTATTCCATCTGTTTTATTATAGATATATTTCATTACAACATATCATGCCGATATGCGCAAAAAATAAAATATCATATAAACTTGGGGATGACATGACATTAAATTATAATGATAGTGACTAACATGCATGTAAAATCGATTATCTCAATCGAATTTTATCGATATTTTCATAATCGGTTATTGAAACGATCAAATTATTTATTTTTAATTTAATTGATTAGTCCGCTTCAAAGGATAACAGTTAAAAATAATAATAATAATTCATACATTTGATAAAAAAATTAGAAAAATATAAAAAGGATATAGAAAAAATTAAATAATTACAGAATAAACCAAACTCACATAATGTAAATAACCAAACATAGCCTAATCCAATTTAAATATATATATATATTTCTAAGAAAATGGAAACATTAAGAACAATTAGACAGATTAATCAAATTAAACAATAAAATAAAAACGATTAAATAAAAAATAGGAAAAGACTTAAAAGCAATTATCCCATACGATGGAAACACTTTATTTTCCGTTAAAATCAAACTTCTTTTTTTTTTATCGGAAATAACATTAAAACAAGGATTATTATCTATACACAGGCGTTGAAATTTTTTATTTCCACAAGTGCCTCAATTTTATGATTTATATTTTTAGTTTTAGGGTTTAAAGTTTAGGAGTTTTAGTGTAGGGGTTTAGAATCTAGGAATCATGGTTAGAATTTAGAATTTAGGGTTAAAATTTATGGTTTATAGTCAGGGTTTAAGTTTTAGGGTAATATGGGTAGAGATTTAGGTTTTAGCCTATAAACCCTAAATCCAAAATTCTATCAACGGCCCCTAAAATCAAAAGTACTATACTTAAACTTTAAACGAAGTCCCTAACCCCTAAAATTAAGACACTTGCGTAAAAAAAGTTTTAACAAACGCATGTGCATAGAATAATTACCTTAAAACAATAGTAATAAACTATTAACAACCTCAGACTGCACTAAAGCATCGACTTGATGCAGCGGTGAATAGAACACACGTTCCCCTACAAGTTGATCGAACAAATTTTTTTTGTAACGTAAAAAAAAAACGAATCCGCTTTTTATCAGCAAAATTTATGACTATTAGTATCTAGAATAAATATTATTATCTGTTAGGTATTTGAGTATGCGAAGAAAAATTTTAAAACGAGAAGCACACACCATTATATATTAATAACGCTACACACTGTTAATTTTTTAATATTTTTTAAATTAATATTAAAAGTCTTAAGAACACAACATGCAATTAATCATATTTCAAAACAAAGCTATAATTTAGGTTGAATAACCTATCATGTTTTTGTTTTCTAGTCTTTTTTTAATTTTTAATTTAAATTGATTTGACCTTAATTGATCTAATCTAAAAATAATCCGACCTAACCAATCAATGATCACGTTTGCTGGCGTATGAGCTTGCGGAATTGTTTAGAATTGGACCGGTGATAATTCTGTACCAGGTTTTGCTGCTTCTTGGATAATAAAATCAACAGATTATATATATAAAAAATCAACTAATCCCAATGGGTTAGTTAAATCAGTTTTCATCGACTTATACTTTCACCTAAGGATTCAATTATTAACGAATATCTAAATAGTTTTTGTGAGTTTAAATATTATGAAATATATTAATATTTAGATTCAAATATTAATATAAATCCATGATTAAAAGATATTCAAATTTCAAATTACTCAACATAATAGAGAATAACAACATGATTAAAAGTCACGGTGGCATTCAATCATATTATATAAATCCATGCACGTTTTTTAGTTTATTTATTTATACAAAGATGCTATTGTCACAGGCCGCGAACCAGTGATCGAGTCCAGCCAGCACCTGAGGTTCATTCTGCCAGCATCAGGGTGCGCCCCTCCAGTACCAGGGTGCGACACTCCAGCACCAGGGAGCCATCCGCCAGCACAAGGGTGCGGCCTGCCCACACCAGGGTCCGACCCGCAGTGCCAGGCAGCCCAAAAAGCTCTTTTCACCATCTTGGGCCTGCCCAATGCAACACCATGAGGCCCAACCCGAGTTTGAAGAATTTCAATGAGGAATATCAGCCATATATTTTTATTTTTCTTAATTAATTTATAATTTTGTAGCTCTCCTTGATTTTAGGGATTTAGTTCAATATGAGCCGTTGGTGTAATTCAATCTCCACCGTTGGATGTAGGGGGCCTCAACTATAAATAGAGGCTTGCCCCCACCTCATTACTCACTCATTGTTTACTATTTCTTTTGAGGAATAGATTGACATTCACTCAAAGCTTTCGCTTCTCTTTTGAGCTATTTCTTTCCGTTGTGTTCGTTCCGTTTCCGCAAGGGTCTAAGCAGTGTTTGCTTGATCGTTTTCAGGCTTACTTAGTCGTAGCAGCGTTCGGAAGTCGACTAAGGCCGCACGTTTGAGTTATCAAAGTTCTACAGACGTGACAAATGGTATTAGAGAGGAGATTGAGAACCTTCTTGGTGAGTTGTATGACAAGCTTGACAGCCGAGATAACTCCCTAGAAGCTGAGATAGCCTCTATGAAGGAGGAGATGAAGGAGCTCAAGAGTGAGCTTTGCTTTTATCAAGCAGCAGTGAGGAATGAGATGTTTGCCGTGGTCGCAGCACCCAAGCCGAAGATCGACGCCCCGCGGCCTAACAAGTTTAGTAGGTCGAGGGCAGCCCAAGATGTAGATAATTTCATCTGGGGTCTTGAACAGTACTTCCGTGTGACGGGTATCGATAATGATACAACCAAGGTAAACACTGCTTCTGTTTATCTTACTGATGTCGCTCGTTTATGGTGGCTACATAGATGTGACGAGGGAGAAGACGACACAATTCCTTTCAAGACATGGAATGACTTTCAGTTCGAATTTAAGGAACGTTTTTATCCAAAGAATGCTCAACAAGAGGCGCGGTCGAAGATGCGTCAACTTAAGCATGATGTGACTATCCTCAAGTATGTGAAGAAGTTCACCGAACTTAAGCTCCAACTGCCGAGTTTGAGTGAAGATGAAGGCTACTTTGATTTCACGAATGGACTTCAAAAGTGGGTCCAAATAGAGTTACAGCAGAATGAGGTTACAAGTCTTTCCAAAGCCCTAACCGTAGCAGAGTCCCTTGCCCCGTTCGAGAACAAGAAATCCTTCGAGTCGTCCAAACCAAAAGCCAAGCCTAAAGGCAATTGGGGAGGAAACAAAGATAAGTCAATGAAGAATGGGTCCGAAAAACCTTCAGGCGATCATGGGAGGCCACCCCATTGGAAGAATCGCATGCCATAGGAAAAAACAGTGGAACTTTTGAGTGTTACACTTGTGGAGGTAAACACTTGGCGAGGAACTGTCCGCAGAATGTGAAAGCTGCTGCAATCCAAGAGAAAGATGCTGAAAAGATGGAGACTCTCAAGCTTGGATCCATCCTTAGTTCCATAGAAGTAAAGAAAGGCAGCAAGAAGAAGGGGCTGATGTTTGTAGACATCACCGTAGCTGGCCAGAAGATGAACCACTAGTTGACACTGGTGCCTCAGAGTTGTTCATGTCCGAACTCGGCCTTTGTGTTGAGAAGGTAAGTGGGTTTATTAAAACTGTTAATTCCAAAAAAACTCTGATTGCTGGCATAGCAAAATAAGTCAAGCTCGGTATTAGAGGTTGGACTGGCAAAGAAAACCATCAAGGTAATCTCGCTTGATGATTTTGAGTTTGTTATTGGGCTTAGCTTTCTTGATCGGATTAATGCGTTTCCTATCCGTTTTGCTGACTGCTTGTGCATCCTTGACCCGAAGCATCAGTGTATTATTTCGGTAAGCCAAGAGGCCAGAGTTGGGGCCAAGGTACTTTCAGCAATTCAGTTCTCTAAGGGGGTGCGCAAGAAGGAACCCATCTTTCTAGCAGCATTGATGGAAGATGAACCTACCATGATCGAGAAAGTCCATGATGAGGTGGGACAAGTATTGGCAGAATTCTAAGATATGATACCTGCCGAGTTTCCGAAGAACATGCCACCAACGAGGGAGGTAGATTATAAGATTGAACTCATGCCGAACGCGGAGCCACCAGCCAAGACGCCTTACCGAATGGCTCCGCCCGAGTTAGAGGAGTTGCATAGACAGTTGAAGAAACTCCTAGAAGTAGGGTATATCCGACCGTCTAAGGCACCCTACGGTGCTCCAGTGTTGTTTCAGAAGAAGCACGATGGGTTACTTCGAATGTGTATTGATTATCGAGCTCTGAACAAGCTCGTAGTGAAGAACAAGTATCTGATCCCGCTTATTGCAGACTTGTTCGATCAACTTGGTGGTGCAAGGTGGTTCACCAAGTTGGATTTGAGGTCCGGGTATTACCAACTCAGAATGATTTATATGAGTTCCTAGTGATGCCCTTCGGCATGTTGTGTTACACGCTACGGTTCATATGAGTTACTAGTGATGCCCTTCGGCCTCACGAATGCTCCAGCCACTTTCTGCATACTTATGAACAAGGTACTACAACCCTTTCTTGATCAGTTCGTTGTGGTTTACCTTAATGACATTGTTATTTATAGCAAGACTCTTGTGGAGCATGTTGAGCACTTGAGACAGGTGTTCGAAGTCTTACGACAGAACGAGCTATACGTAAAAGAAGATAAATGTTCGTTTGCCCAGAAGGAGGTTCATTTCCTTGGCCATATCGTTGGTGGTGGCAAAATCTGAATGGATAGAGCTAAAGTCTGAGCTATTTATGAATGGAAGCCACCGACCAAGGTGACCGAGCTGCGGTCGTTCCTTGGGCTTGCCAATTATTACCGAAGGTTCGTGAAAAACTACTCAAAGATAGCTGCACCCTTGACCGAGTTGCTGAAGAAGGACAAGGCGTGGGATTGGAGTACCGATTGTCAGAGTGCCTTTGAAGAGTTGAAGAAAACCATGGTGAGTGAACCGGTATTGGTGTTGCCTGATTACACCAAGCCATTCGAAGTCTACACCGATGCATCTGATGTTTCCATTGGTGGGATCTTAATGCAAGAGGGACATCTGGTTGCCTTTGATAGCCGGAAGCTCAATGAGACCGAGAAGAAGTACATGGTCCATGAGATAGAGATGACTGCAGTAGTGCATTGTTTGCGCACTTGGCGACACCATATTCTTGGGTCAAGGTTTGTGGTATTTACAGATAATGTTGTGAATAGTTACTTTCTGACCCAGAAGAAGCTTTCTCCTAAGCAGGTCTGTTGACAAGAATTCTTAGCAGAGTTAGATTTTTCTGTGGAGTATAAGCCAGAAAAGGTGAATTCAGTTGCCGATGCATTAAGCCGAAGGTACAACATTGAAATTGTTAGCCTGCCCATGGGGAAGTTGCGGGAGCACATCAAGGAGGGACTGTCACATAACCCAACAGTCAAAATGTTGATCAGTTATGCCAAAGAAGAAAAAACCAGAAGGTTCTGGCTTGAGGGGGGCTTGCTATATTGTCGAGGGCGTCGCCTCTATGTGCCTCAGTTCGGGGAGTGGCACAAGGAAATAATGAAAGAGTGTCATGACTCCAAGTGGGCCGGACATCCAGGCATGAACCAAACCTTAGCACTCATTGCAGAGCATTATTATTGGCCACGCATGAGTGAAGACATTAAAGCCTATGTGAGGACTTGTCTTGTGTGCCAATAGGACAAGATCGAGATGAAAAAACCCGCGGGATTGTTGCAGCCATTGCCCATTCCCGAGCGACCATAGAAGAGTGTTTCCGTGGACTTTATTATCGGTTTGCCCCATTCTAAATGCCTGTCTAGTATCATGGTTGTGGTTGACAGGTTTTTTAAGTATGGGACGTTTATTCCAGCGTCGAAGGTGTGTACAGCCGATAAAGCAGCTCATCTTTTCCTCAAACACGTGGTGATGTATTGGGAAGTGCCAAGGACGATTATCAGTAATCGGGACACACGGTTCACGGGTAAATTTTGGACCGAGTTGTTAAAGCTTATGGGATCAAGCCTGAACTTCTCCACTAGTGTTCATCCACAGACAGACGGACAAACCGAACGAGTGAATGCCTTATTGGAGATTTATTTGAGGCATTATGTGAGTGCCACACAGCGTGACTGGCCAAAGCTGTTAGACGTGGCCCAGTTTTCCTACAATTTACAACGGAGCGAGGCAACCAACCAGAGTCCGTTCGAGATCGTGACCGGGCAACAACCGCTTACACCCAACGCAGTTACTACCAAGTATGAGGGGTCTAATCCAGCAGCACACAAGTTTGCCAAGGAGTGGCAAGAGAATCATGACTTAGCCTGAGCTTGTCTACACAAGGCAGGGAAACGGACTAAGAAATAGACAGATCGAAAGCGCAGTGACATTAACTTTCAAGTTGGAGACCTTGTCATTGCCAAATTGACCAGGATCTTGCGCAACCCAACCGTGCACAAAGGGCTTGTGCGAAGATACGAGGGTCCGTTCAAAGTTGTAAAGCGGGTAGGCATCATGGCCTATCGATTGGAGTTGCCACCAACCATCTGAGCTCATCCAGTGTTCCATATCAGTTTACTTAAGTCGTTTCATAAGGATAAGGAGGATCCAGATCGAGGCAAGTCACACCGAATGCCAATCGACGTAAAAATCTCTTACGAGAATGAAATTCGAGAGATTCAAGCAGAAAGAATCATCCGACGACCAGGACATCGGCCTAGACATAGTACTTTGTTCAATAGAAGGGACTTCCTGACAGCGACGGTAATTGAGAGCCAGCCGAGGGCCTTTGGCAGTTCAAAACCCAAGTGGAATAGTTTTATTTCGACCGTGCGACGAGGGCGTCGCTAGCTCAAGTGGGGGAGAATGTACCAGACCGCGAACCAGTGATCAAGTCCAGCCAGCACCTGGGGTTCATTCCGCCAGCACCAGGGTGCGCCCCTCTAGTACCAGGGTGCGACACTCTAGCACCAGGGAGCCATCCACCAACACAAGGGTGCGGCCAGCGCACACCAGGGTCTGACCCGCAATACCAGGTGTCAAGACCATCCCTTATTATATTGCGACCCTGCCTTGACAAGCCCGTTCATGACTGAGCAATGGTGGACCGAGCGATGATATGAGCAGTCCCTAAGGAGCTACCAAGTCAATGATGCAAGTTGAGAAGCTTTGAGAAGACGATGAAGGCCCTATCCAAAAAGTGTCCTCATTTGGGACGAAACAACGTCTACTCACGACATTCCTGGTAAGTTTATTTAGCTCTTTAGGGGGAAGTGGTCTGGTGTCGGATCTCCACCATCCCCCTCGCCTGGGCGAGCGACCGAGCTTCCTTGGTGTAAGCGACCTACTCCTAGTCCCATGTGGGGCCTAGGTGTGCGGGCAGTGGGGCCTAGTGGTTGGCGCACTGTCTCTCTAAGAGAAATACCTAGGGACGGTTTGGGGCTATAGGGCCCCATATCGCGCTCATGGCTGAAGTACGAGGTTAGAGTGCAGCTATCGCTAGGCCCTGCGGGATTCGAAACTCTAAAACCTTAGCGCTTTGTGACCCTGAGAAGGCTAGACCGAGATAATTTCTTGGACGATAGGGCATAAGAAAGGCTGACTTGTCTGTGTAACACCCATTTCAAGTGTCGCACGGCTTGCCAACCGAGTAAAGGGGGCATATCCGTGACACGTGGTATCAGAGCGAGGATACGATGGACAATGTAGTCATATGACGGTGGCGTTTGGCTATGAATTTTGATACAGTGGTGCGTATTTGTTAACCTAATGCCATAGTGCTCATGTACCAACTTGAACACTGTGATGCTTTATTCAGTGGCTGTGGTGCGTGGTGACGCCAGACGGATGTGTAGCAAAAATGAGAGTTGGACTATTTGTGGATCAGTTAGTCTCACGCCAAGCGCTCCCACAGGTGGAGTAGGCAGGGTGGATCATCATGACAGGAAAAAAATACTTTTTTTCTGTGCACAGAGGTGCTGGCTTTTGGATTTTACACCAAGCGCTCCGGTAAATGGAGTAGGCAGGGCCGAATGATAGTAAACCAAGTGCTCTTTGGACTAGAGTAGGCAGGGTAGGGGGACTACGCCAAGCGTTCCCATGTGGGGAGTAGGCAGGGTGGTCGAATCCTACGCCAAACGCTTCTCTTCAAGGAGTAGGCAGGATAGTGTAATGTCACGCCAAACGCATCCATTAGTGGAGTAGGCATAGTGGTCTAGTTTCACGCCGAGCGCTCTGTGAGGGTAGGCACGGTGGCTAGAACCTACGCCAAGCGCTTCCGCGAGTGGAGTAGGCAGAGTGACTCCTTATGCTGATTGATAAAGACCTAGTCAAGGCGCAAAGGTGTCTAATAGTGGGTTTGGCAAGGTAGTGCCGATGTGTTACATTAGCGCAGTGACGCGTGTGAATTAGAGCACAGTGGTGCTCATTTGTTCGTTATAGGTATAGTATTGTTGTTGGCTGATCGAAACAACGATCGAGTTGAGGCCCAAGAAGCGCGAGAACTTTTGGTGGACGAGATCGATCTTAGCACAATAGTGTCTGTCCATGATTTGGGACACCAGCAATATTTTTTTGGTTGCTTTAAAGACTCATTGATGGTTGTCTATAGGACATGATGAAGTGTGTATTCCTCATAGCACGGGGCATGAATTCTAGCGATATGGGGATGCTTACGCATCACTCGAGATGAGAGTCATTCCCTATGGTGGCTATCGGTAATAGTGATGCTTATTTTGATAAATTTCCTTGTGTCGGTAACCCTTGCTTATTAATGGTTGTTTTGTCTTGTTAGCACAAGGGCATGTGTAGCCCGAAGCATAAAATATGCTTATTTTTGTTAATCTAACGTATTAGTGGTTGTCGTTTCCAGGGTAGTGGGATAAATTCTTGATTGATGGAAGTTAATGGCAATATTGTTTATCTTGGCACTGTGGTGCTTAGTTGTTGCTTAACTATCTTTTTCCAGGTGGAAAAGAGGAGTGTGTATAGATGGATGTAGATTGATACAACGGATAGTCATGGGTTTGTAGACTAACCCTAAAGGAAATAGTTAGAGACAACTTGAAACCGTTCTATAATTGCTTTGTGTTTTTGGAGTCAATGCGAGAGAGTCGTGTTCTTCAAGGTGGTAGGTTCGCCCATTAATAAATCACAGGGGTATGATAAAACTCGTTTATTGTGGGAGTACTTTGGTACAGTGTGATCGTCTAAAGGTGCAGGACAAGACTCTTAGGACCTCGAACTATTTAATGAAGTGGTCAAAGGATCGCGATGATCGTTGTATGCCGGATGGAGTGGCCCTTCTTGAAACATAATGGAGTAAAAAGGAGTGCAGTGTTATTGGTATGCTCCATCCTGTTGTTATGGACTCTTGTAGCGGTAGACACACCATGGGTTCTCGAGGGAAAGGAAAAAAAATGTTACATTGCCAAATAAAATCAAGGAGCCTAAGGGGAATGCTTCCCATAGCTAATAATTTGTCCGTAAATGGCAATTTTCTCAAGACATATTGGGTCTTAAGCTAAAAAGGAATGTGTTGCGATGTGGTAGTTTAGACCAGATTCTTCGGCAATAAATTGCAAATATGGAATGACAAAGGTTGTGCGAGTCAATACCGTTTTATCTTGGATGAAAAAAAAAACTCATTTTGACACGAAAATCTTTCTTTGATGGGGATGCTGGCTAGGGTAAGGCAAAGTGCTATTTGTAAAGCTACCCATTTGGGTGAGAAACACAAGGGTGGTACAACTCGGTAATGTGGGTGCATTTGAGAAAAGCTCTCCTTAGGAGTTCCTTCACAAGTAGAGTCAAAGAGTGAGCGTGGGACAGACAAGCTTGATGGGTGTGTGGCGATGGTACAACTACAATTCAGATCTCACCCAAGTGTTACAAAATCTCCAATTTGGGCAATGGTGATATGGGCTACTACCGACAATCTAGTTGGTGGGGCGAGCTAGTAAAGCCAAGGCTTAGGTCAAAGTTGATGTATGAACTGAGAGACCAAAAACAAAACCTGGTTACCACGGATATGTCAGTGTTACCCAAAAATAAAAATGTGGTGGTCAAGGAATTTATAACGCACTTCCAGAGTTTGACAATACGAAGTGTGAATTGCAGTGGGAGACGTACTGGAAAGTCCCATTGAACTTGTAAGGTACATTTCATTTTATTGTTATGTAATTGGACTAACCAATTTCGTGGTTAGTTTTCTCTTTGTATGTGTTCTAAAGGCAGGTATTCCTATCAATTCCTTGAGGGATGTGGGGCAATCGATTAAGGAACCAAGACGGTTTGAAGGTTTGGCGGGTGTCAAAAGCCCTGGTCGTATGCAACAGGGATAAATGTCAGCTTCATGTAACAAAGAAGAGCACGGTAAAAATGTCACACCTGTTTGTAAAAGTTGATGTCTGTGCAGGAATAATGATTCTGTGTGTGTCGATAAAAATGGTGACAAACGCAAAAATGTGGAACGAGTATTGCCTAGAGAGAGAACACACCCAGGTGCTAGGGCGTCAACACAGGGTGGTGGGTCGGTAGACCCTAGTCGGTTTAAGAAACTTGAGGCCGTAGTGGCTGCCATGAGAGCTATGGTATCAAATGATCAGCTTTGAGCAATAGATGAAACACAGCAAGAGTTAACCCAGACTATAAAAGATTTTGGTAATGAAGGAAAAATAAGCATTAAGTCATATGAAGTTCGGACTAGATGAGATCAAGACTCAGGTTAACCTGATACAAATAGCTATGGGCAATTCGATGACAGTAGATAGGGTCCGAGGACTAGGGTTTCGGAACCTCAGCGGTATGAAGGGAACAGAGATGCTAAGGAGCTTGAAAATCTCTTGTTCGACATCGAGCATTGTTTTCGGTATACGCATACTAAAACAGATAAAGACAAGGTTGCGGTGGCCTTGTTGTATCTAATAGGGGACGCCAAGTGGTGGTGGCGGTCTAAGTTTATTAATGGTGTTTGTCCTATCAAGATATGTTATGAGCTAAAAGAAGAGTTAATGAGCTTATTCTTTCCCGAAAATGTAGAATATAATGCTCAAAAGAAGCTAAGGGATTTAGCGAATACAGGTTCTATTCGAGATTATGTAAGAGAATAAAGAGGTCTTGATCCTATATGAGAATACTCTACTGACTAGATGTCGTGGGCATATGGGGAAGAGTTTGGTTCCTGCGAAAACCTAAGTCACACGTAGAGGGCACAAGCGAGACATCATTTTGAAGTCCACGACACGAGACTAGTGTTAATATGATGTTTGTGGGGTGCTAATACAAGTTCCTTTGTTGGCGTGATAACAAGATGAACTTTTCTAGTAAGTGGATAATGGGGAAGACATCAGTAGATGTGGGGAACTAACTTACCCATGGAGTATAGGCCATGTGTGTGTCAATAGATCAAATGTGTACTTTTGTGCTTAATCAACAGTTCTGTCTGTTACAAAGGGAGTGGAGGAGAAACGAAATAATGGGGCAACTTGATTGGCTATTACAAGGGCCATAGGGGACCATTAAGAAGTTCTAGCGAGGGCATATGACCATCTATTTTGCTACTGGAACAATGGCAATGTTGTTCGAGAGAATATTGGTGTGCATTCACTTGGAAAATGGTGCAGGTATAATTGAGTAAGAAGATAACCTCACGAGTGGATGATATTAGCTTGTCATAGAGACTGCGTTCTCAAATAGTCAAAACACCTAAGATATACATACAAAGGCATACCATGATTGGTGGTAGCATAAGGCAATGTGTGCCAACCAGGTATTATACTAGACTTGTGTGGATATATTTTCATTGATAAAATTGCTTGTATATCTTATAATACAGGTTGTATCGAGGAGAACAAAAGGCAAGTACAATGCGATACGATGTTGGCAACTAGAGATCGTCTTTGCATTATTGAGCAACCAGGTGCAACGCGAGCATTTGCTGGCAAACTTGGGTTAATATTGATGATATATGTATGGTGAAGCATTCAGTACTTTGGAGGTATCGGTACGAGATGAGGCAAAGTTGGCGAAGATGCTTAATGTCGAGGAGCAAGCCATTGAGTGACGAGTCATAACACGATTGCTCATGGCCAGGTATGTTACTTTTGTATTTGTGTAGGTTAATGGGCAGATCGTGGAGCACAAGAAACTACAAGGCACTTGTTCGAGTGGATCGATGGTTTGTTACTTGTCTTTTGCCCGAGCCACAATCGAAGTAAAAAAGGGGGAGCATGAATCTAAAACTCAACATGATAGAAGTGGAACTGGTTCATAATGAGTCCGTGGTCAGTCTATATGGTTATGGATGTGCAACATAGTCAAAAAGGAGATAGAAAGAACCCAGGATCGAGGCTTGAATTAGTTGCCTGAATGATCAAATGGTGGGACAAGAAAAACATATCAAATCGAGCACGAATTGAAGATGTGCTGCCACAGAGGTCCGTATCGGCTCAACAGGTGATGAAGAACTGGTGTCAATATCAATGAGAACCTTCTTGGACTACATCAATGAGGGCATCGGTAGAGGAAGTGGGGGAGAATGTCAGAACCATCCCATCTGGGGCTACATCGATGAGGCCATCGATAGAGTAAGTAGGGGAGAATGTCAAGGCCATCCCTTATTATATTGCGACCCTGCCTTGACAAGCCCGTTCATGACCGAGCAATGGTGGACCGAGCGATGATATGAGCAGTCCCTAAGGAGCTACCAAGTCAAGGATGCAAGTTGAGAAGCTTTAGGAAGACGATGAAGGCCCTATCCATAAAGTGTCCTCATTTGGGACAAAGCAACGTCTACCCACGACATTCCTAGTAAGTTTATTTAGCTCTTTAGGGGGAAGTGGTCTAGTGTCGGGTCTCCACCATCCCCCTCGCCTGGGCTAGCGACCGAGCTTCCTTGGTGTAAACGACCTATTCCTAGTCCCATGTGGGGCCTAGGTGTGCGGGCAGTGGGGCCTAGTGGTTGGCGCACTGTCTTCCTATGAGAAATACCTAGGGACTGTTTGGGGCCATAGGGCCTCATATCGCGCTCGTGGCTAAAGTACGAGGTTGGAGTGCAGCTATCGTTAGGCCCTGCGGAATTCAAAACTCTAAAGTCTTAGCGCTTCGTAACCCTGAGAAGGCTAGACCGAGATAACTCCTTGGACGATGGGGCATAAGAAAGGTTGACTTGTCTGGGTAACACCCATTTCAAGTTCCGCACGGCTTGCCAACCGAGCAAAGGGGGGCATGTCCATGACACCAGGCAGCCCAAAAAGCCCTTTTCACCATCTTGGGCCTGTCCAATCCAACACCATGAGGCCCAACTCGAGTTTAAAGAATTCCAATGAGGAATATCAACCGTGCATTTTTATTTTCCTTAATTAATTTATAATTTTGTGGCTCACCTTGATTTTAGGGATTTAGTTCAAGCTGAGCCGTCGATGTAATTCAATCTCCACCGTTATATGTAGGGGGGCTCAACTATAAATAGGGGCTTGCCCCACCTCATTACTCACTCATTGTTTACTCTTTCTTTTGAGGAATAGATTGACATTCACTCAAAGCTTTCGCTTCTCTTTTGAGCTATTTTTTTCGTTGTGTTCATTCCGTTTCTGCAAGGGTCTAAGCAGTGTTTGCTTGATATTTTCAGGCTTACTTAGTTGTAGCAACATCCGGAAGTCGACTAAGGCCGCACGTTCAAGTTATCGAAGTTCTACAAACGTGACACTATATTGCAGCTATCGGAAGCTCCCTCTAGCCGTAAGTCAAACCTCTAATACCCGCCGTAAGAAGTTCTCCCCATCATCCGCATGAACTCTTCGTTACCTACCTCCCCATCATCTGTATTCACCAATCGAACATGGATTAACAGGTTTGCTTCAGCATAGATGAGGTTTAACGAGTTATGCAAAAAAAAAAAAAACAGGCTGGAATTAGTTCAAGTACAATTACCCCAGTAAATAGGGTTAATGACTAAACTGACCGACACCAAAATTAGATTGGTTCAGTTTTGTTTGGATAGGAAGTTCAGTTTAGTGTTAGGTCCGTCTATCACCTGGAACAAAATTGTAAAAGAAACAATAGTCGAGTACTGTATCAAGATTCGAGAAGAAAGGTTAGCTTACGATCTCAGTCTGCTTCTTCGATCATGTCTTGAATATCCTTGTCAGAGAAGTGTTCACCAAGCTCCTTTGCAATGCGTTTAACATCTTCAGCGGATATCTTTCCCTGAATTCAAATGAAGAATCAATCTCTCCACCAAAACAGCTAACAAAAATATCGTAGTGTTAATTTTTGTTAACCCTACTTAGATGCAAAAGAGCAAAACTCGAGTATATAAAGGGCCTTGAAAGACCCAATTAAGACCAATAAGAATGGGCCAATTCATGGATTCATGGTAGAGTTAACAGAAGATCAAACAACCGCGTAAAGATTTTGACATAAAAGTTATAAAGACCTCTCTATCCTTAAAAATTATTAAAAATCTTCAACTAACATAAATTTAATATTTTTTATTATAATTCTTCACTCTCGCGCATTTATATTGTGACATCTGTAAACTAATACCTTTTTATTTTTTTATTCTCGCACCTTTATATTTGTATTTAAATTTAATAATTAATTAAATTATATTAAAATCAACTATATAAATAATAAATTAATATATAGATCCGTCAAATATGCTTAACAATATTATATTAAAAAATATTTTTCATAATCTAATTAATATTAATAGATACAAAATATTGATAACAAGGTTTGCAGCGAGTTTGTTTCTAAGTGTGGCATGTATGCACATACAATAGAGTTGTGCGACAGTCTTCAGCTTAAGGAGGGTGTGGGCTATATGCAGGCAACAGTTCTGAGGTCGGATGGGGACATGAGAGTTGGGGTTGATGAGGACTCGTTTATGGTTTATAGATGATTGTTGAAAATCGAAAAAGACGACCATAAAAAGGCGCTAGACCGAGTAAAGGCATTGTGGCAACTTCAGGCAGGAGTGAGGGCTCTAGGTTCAATGTTCTATAAGATGTAGATACGAATGTGGTGTAGGACAGTGATGGTGCTGATTGCGGATAAGAGCGGTTGTATATACGATCTAGTGGCAAAGCCGTGGGAAATAGTTCTGGACATATTGTGGTTTTTCGTTAGATGGGAGGGGTTCGCGTCTTGAACAGCCTATACGTGGCAGTTAGGTACAAGGTGGATCGATTCCGCAAGAGACTTAGAATAGAGTATAAGTGGGTGATAAACAGGGTCTAGTTCAGATAGTGCCATTAGGGGGTGTTAATGAGCCGACAATTATCGTATATATGGTCACAGCGGCTGCCGATAACCATACTGCAGTTGCAATTCTAAATGCTACCAATGAAAAGTGACGCCTAAAATTGGCACATGGGGGATTGAAACAATGAGGTGCTTAGAAAGTGAGTAGTGGGGGGAGTCGTATGGGGTTGAAGGCTCAGCGTGGCAAGGAAAATCGCACCTCATCACGTCCTATCTTTGCTAATTGGATCCCACTAAGACCTGGTCTATGGACTGCAAATGCCTTGACCGTTGGTGGTCAGGAGGCTACTCCTTCAGTAACGGTGTCAGAAGGTGGTAGCCTAGAATCTGCAGTTAGTTTGGATGATATGGAGATTGGTGTTGGTGGTATAGGCAGTGGTCGTAGAGGGTTGTCACAATGCCAATAAGGTGTGTTTGTTCCTTTCTTTGTATTTGTTATCATGATTAAGTTTCTATTTTAGAATTGTCAAGGGGCAGCTGCCCTTTTTTTTCCGATGTCATTTTAAGGAGTTTTGTAGGATTAATCAGCCTCAGCTTGTTGCGTTGTTGAAGCCCAAGATTAGTGGTCGTAGGGCTAACAGGGTTAGTTCCCAGTTGGGTTTCTCTAACTCTTTTCAGTTTAAGGCGAGTGGCCTGAGTGGGGGTATATGGGTTATATGGAATGATGTGATCAAGGTGGAGGTCTTGCGGGTCTCCAATCAATTTGTGCATGGCCAGGTTAGGGAGGCCAGTTCTACAAGGTGGATTTTGGTCATAGCAGCTTATGCAAGCCCGAATGTTATCGTACGGAAGAATGTTTAGGCGAGATTATTGGATCTCAATCTGAGGGCCAACATTGTTTGGCTTTTGGGAGGGGATTTTAACTCTATCATACATTTTGAGAAGAGGGATGGTGGTTTTATTTTGAGTTCTAGGGTCAATTCTCTCTTTCAGGACCTTATCTTTGATAATGGTCTCTTAGAAGTTAATTATAGGGGGATAATTTTATATGGAAGTGGGGATTGGTTCGTAAGAGTTTGGATCGGTGTCTGTTTAATGAGTGTTAGGCTTCTTTGTTTCCTATATCATTGGTTATGCATCTGGATAGGGTGGGTTCTGACCATTGCCCTCTTCTTTTCCATAGTCCCTAGTAGAATAATGTTCTTGCGAATCATCATTTTCGCTTTATTACTGCTTGGCAGGATCATCCACAGTTTAAGGATTTTTTTCGGAGCTTTGGGGATGTAAATAAGGATGTTGAGACTCATATTTCAGAGTTTACGATTAAGGATCGAGAATAGAATGTCTCAGTCTTTGGTCATATTATCCGAAAGAAGAATGAGCTACTTGCGCAACTTCGAAGTATTGGCAGGGCTTTGCAGTTAGCTCATTCAGAGTTTTTAGTTCAGCTTGATGAGGTGTTACGAGCTGAGTTGGATGATATTTTACATCAAGAGAAGAGTTTATGGCTACAAAAATCTTGAGTCCAATGGGTACGGAATAGGGATCGTAATACTTCATACTTTTATAAATGTACTATGCAACGGCGACGAGCTAACTACGTTCAAGCTCTTCGGGATCATAATGGAGCATGGTGTTCCGATCAAGAGTCTCTTAAACATTTGAATGTGGATTTCTATAAGGGCTTGTTCTTGAGTGAAATGACTAATATTTATGGTTATGAGAGTCGGGAAAGGTTTGTGTTGTACACCTCGACTATAGCCCGTGAGCTATCTGCGCCAGTAACAGAATATGAGGTCTGGAGAGTTATTATTGCCATGGATCCGTTAAAAGCCTCAGGGGTTGATGGGTTCAATACTCTATTTTATTAGCGTAATTGGTGTAACATCCCAACCCAAATGCCACAATTGGGCCTTAAGCCCAAAACTCGATCCATAAAAATTTTCCAATTTGGTTCGACCCAATAAAACATTTACCAAAACATTTAAATCAAATAATTGAAAATGTAATTAAATAATTAAAATCATTACATTGGAGCTCTATTAAATCAAAATATTTGACTTGGCCAATATAGTTTACAAAATACGTGGTACAGACTCAACCCGTAAGGTCCTATGAATGCATAGCCCACTAAATACGGTGACGTACTCTGGCAACCTCTGCTTGCTGGAATCCCATATTGACAGTGCTCCTCGGTCCCGCGATCCTACTATCAACCTGCGTACGAAAACAACGATTCCAAGTGCTGAGCTTACAAAGCTTAGTGGTACACATCTACTCTACTATACTTATTGCCAATCATAAACATAAGCATGCAAACTAGTACGAGCAATAAGGATAGATAATTAAACACATGGTGCTACCACTAGTTGCCTAAACACATGCTTAAAAAATCATACAAGCTACCATACATGGCACACTAGGCCCAACCATGCCCAGGGTCTACCAACTCTGACGGACTAAACAAACAAGAGGTTACCCAGGTTCGCCCATCGAGTACTTTCGAAGAAGTGCTTGGAATACCCATTGAGATTCTTTGAAGAGCTCGGTATTTCTCGTCAAGCAGCTTGGAATGCTCACCAGGCCAATTCTTCTAATAATCTCAGAATGCCTATCGAGCGACTCGGAATGCCCATCGAGCCATTTCTTCAATAAATAATATGCTCAAAATGCCCATCAAGCAGCTCATAATGCCCATTGATCAAAATGTGTTGCAACACTAACTTGGGTATCTGGATCCCACCAAACAAGAGTGACTCAACCATACAAGTTCCCTACCCGACACGTAAACATACATGACCCACCAAGGGTCCCTATTAGTGTCCCTACCTAACACACAACATCATACGACCCGCTACGAGTCCCTATTATTGCTATTATAGCAAATCAAGCATTACCGAGTTGTTACATTTTATAGAGGAGTATACAATTCATTCTCATCAATTATTTCAATCAATCCACATTATCTCATTTATTATGGTAATAACCACTTTGTAAATCATATTCGTCAATTTACATCTTAAACTGGCCTTTAAACCAGTTAGTTTTGATTACCGATTTTATAAGCAATTTATATAGTATTTTCTGGTATTAGTCAGTTATTACAGCTCTCATTTTTAACTAACATTATATGCCATTAAACTTGTCGGCATCAATATTAATTATGGGGCCCTATTATACTCCTAAAGCTTATGAAAATCATTAGAGTTTGTTGCTAGCGCATTTAAATCATTTAATATTAATTATCAATTTTTAAGTATTTAATTGAATATTTATCGGTATTATCTTTAAGCATAATTTCCATCGAACAAGTCAATTTATTCATACCAGCATACATAACACCTATATTTATAAATCTAACAACCAATCATCAACAAATATTCGAACAACCCTATACAGTCTCTAAAGCTCATACGAATCTCAATATATTCCCAAGCTCACCGTGCATTTTATTTTTACCAAGTCTCATAATACTGGTCTCAACATGGATTAATTATCATCAACCTGTTTTACAATCACTAGCATACAAAGCAATCACATTTATGATGCTCATGAAGCATTTTGAAGTTTGAGGTGTACTAACCTTAAGCGAAATATAGCTAATTCCTTATTCGAGCTTCTCTGCTACTCCGTTCGTCCCGATACTTACTCCAGAATATTCCTCGAATAAAAACAAATACAACTTGTATTAATTTCTCATACGCACTAAGTAATTTACGAGGTCAAATGCTCAAAAATAGCTTACCAGATTTGAATTTGCTGAAACAAACTGCGCTATTTGATCCAGAACATCGAGAACCCCCTGGATAGGGTTCCCTAGAAAAAGTCAACGAGCGATCAACGGGTCTAAGGGCCAGTCAAAGTCTTTGGCGATCCGGTGCGGCGCAGGTGCAGGATAGGCTATATGCACCCGCGGGCAGGGATCTAGTGCAAAAGGGTGTACTGGAAGGCAGGGTGTATCCGCCTTGCCTGCTAGCCCACGCTCACGCGCAGACGACGGCTCGTGGGGCAGCCTCTAGTGGCCGATCGACGACGGAGAGCTCCAGACCAGCTGTTCTCCGGCCGGTGGTTCCAGTGGTAGCCTTCAATCGCGGTGTTGAGCACCGCTTCATGCCCTTCTAGCTCCTCCAACCATTATTTTCTCTTACCCCGATAAGTGGCGACGGCAACAGGGCGACCACCGACGGATGCGTCTCGGCGAGGCACTTCTGATGGTGCAGACGGTGTCATCAACGGTGGTATGGTTGGCGACAAAAATCCCTTTGAGCACTTATCCTCTCTAAAACCTAATATTTTTTTTCTTTCCTCTTTAATATTTTCCACCCTCTTTTTTTCTCTTTCTTCCCCGCACCATCCAACTTTATTTTAAAATATCCCAACAAAAGGGTAAAATTAATTTATAAATCCTCATCTTGCTCTTTGTTTTCACTTTTGACTCACTTTTATTTTCTCTTCCACTTTAGTCCTTAAATCCTTTTAATTGAACTTTTAAACTCTAATTTCTTTTCTCAATATTCAAATACACAAACCCGAATTACAACCCGAATTAATGACCCAAAAATTAGGTCGTTACAATTGGTCTACAGTTGGGGAGTCGATGCGTCGCTTGGTGCTAGATACGTTTGTCGGTAAGCCTTTTGATGCTTTCTTGAATCGTACTTTGTTTGTCTTATTATCGAAGGTTAAGTCGCCAGAATTGATCAGTCAGTTTTGACCTATTAGCTTATGTTTAATGCTATATAAGATTATTACGAAGACTATCATTAATCGCCTTAAACCGTTTCTTCCAGGTTAGTTTTTATGAATCAGACCAATTTCTTGCCCGGTAGGTCTATTACAGATAATATAATAATTGCACAGGAGATTATTCATTCGATTCGCACTAGGAAGGGTAATATGGGTTTCATGGCCATCGAAATTAACCTTGAAAAGTCTTATGATTGTTAGAATTAAACCATAACTAAATATGAAATCTAAACCCAGGATTTATCATGTCAAATCATCAAGAACAATAAACTGAATGAACTGAATTGCGAAAGCGTACCTGAATTAATCGATAGACTGAAAACCTTGAATCTTGATGTTGAAATCCAAATCTTTGGTATTGATCTTCCAAGAAGATAGGTTTTCTCTTAACGTAAAACTCCCTGACGGGGAAGGAGAGAAAAACAAGTTAACCTTTTTCTTGGGGACCACTACCTCTTTATATAGTTGATTTAATAATCAACTATTAAGTATTTATAACTCTGCCCCTCATCGAATTATAAATACATCTTATGGTATCTACACTTTTATTTCCATGACATTTTAATACCCATGACACGCCTAACATAATTGGTCACTTAATTTTGTGTCATACTTTAAAATAGCAATATACATTATACATATGTGCCCACTATTACGGATTTTAATCCAACAATCTCCCACTTGGGCAACATATGTTTCCTGACAAATGTATAACCTTATGAGCTCAAAAATTTGCTATTATATAACAGGTATTCCGTAACAATCTTGTCCATCAACTTTATCCATATAGGATCAAAACAGCCTTTGTCGTATCAATCATGACAAGACCCATCAATGGTCACGTATACAAATATAGTCAAATGACATAGATCAATCATGGATGCGTAGCATGGAAAATTACATGAAATGTGAACCAAACATGTCTATTTCCAACTGGTCCTCCTAAACCTTAGTGAGATCAAACTTTACTGAATTCAGAGTGTGCATAAACCAAAAGAACTTTATTTTTGCAGAAAATAATCTTAAAATATCATTAAATTGAAGTAACCGAAATTGTGTCTAAAACGAATGAGCATTTTTCAAAATTACAAACTCCCACTAAAACTGAATATTCTTAAATAACATTACACCCACATGAGTAGTGTGCTCATGAAAGACCTAGGGTGTCAGTTTCTTAATAAGCGCGCAATTATGGAGTTTGTACCAGCATGCTCTATAGACACACAGCCACTCTGAATTTTCTTTAGCAACTAGGAACTTAATATTTATGTGCTTCAAATTTAAAGTGTTCCTATTGTTTATAGAATAAATGAATGCATATTTATTGTCACAAAATAACCGAAGTGATCTTTCTATTCAATCTATAATTAGCAGCCCATGTGACAAAATTCTTTTGCATCAATATTCTAATAGAATCGAAGTCTGTAAACTTGATGATCTCTAACTTACCAGAACTCCGATATGTGAGCATGTAATTTTTTTTTGTTCTCTAAACATATCTCATAACCCTATTGGCTGCTATCTAATGGTTCAAACTAGAATTGCTTAAATATCTGTCTAACATTCTAACAATGTATGCAATATCCGAACGCATACATACTTGAGCATAAATTAAATTCTCAATAGATTATGCACTTGGAATCTTTTGTATTTTTTTTTAAATTTCAAGGTTACTTTTAGGGCATTGAGTAAGACTAAATTTGTCTTCTTTAGTAATATGAGTATCACTTGGTTTACTCCCACTGAACTGTAGTATATAGAATTGTGAACCAAATTTATCTCAAAACCAAATGAGATAAACAATATGAAATTTATAATTTCGTTAATGAGAGTCCAACTTAAGCTCATAGATGAATTTGTTTAATTTACATATAATTGATTTTGTATCATTAGACACAAATCTATGATTGTACCATATAATTTGTTTCTTCAATGTTACCATTGAAAAACACAAGCATAACATCCATCTTATGTAGCTCAAGATTAAAATAAGAAACAAGCGTCATGATTATCTTGAAAGAGTATTTCAATGAAACTTGAGAGAAAATCTCCACAAAATCAATGTCTTCTTTTAGAGTATATCCTTTAAATACAAGACATGCCTTATACTTGTCCGCATTATCATTTGCATCCCTCTTGGTTTTAAATATCCATTTACAACCAATTGGTTTGCACCTTCATGTAATGAGACAAGTTCTTAAACTTTATTATCTTGCATAAAATTATACTCTTCTTGAATGACATCAATTCACTTTTGAGAGTCAGAACTTTTATGATTTGATAAAAAATGAATGAATCATTTTCTATCATTTCATTATTATCCTTATTTTCTTGAAGAAATACAAAGTAATAATCCAGAATAGTATTTCTCCTTCCTCTCTTGGATATCTATAATGACACTTATTTTTTTAAGGTTGTTGAGTTTGTTCTTCTGAAACAATTACCTTATCTTGAATGGGAGTTGTTCAACATTGTTTTGCTGAGGTACTTGATTCACTTCTTGATTAATGATAGGTGTAAAAACCTAAACATCATTAAAAGTGATAGTATGAATTAAATTATAATTCAACTTCCCCTCAATAGCAATGTATCTAACCTTATTTCTCCCTCCAAACTCAACATCCTAAAAATGTTATAAACCTCTCCTTAAAATAATCCTTATTGTGGGATCATAAAATTTACAGCCCATGGATCACTCAAAATAACCGAAGTAGTTGCTCACTTTTGAAGTTTAATTTCTTCACATGTGTCCTAACTTATACAAAAGAATCAATACTTTGTAACTTATTGTTGTTTCTTTTGATTAGGACCTTTAGCAACTTTATTCTAATATATTTTTTTATTGCCCTTATTCTTAGAGACACTAACTAAATGAGCACTAACCGAATGAGTACTTTTACACTTATAATGCTTCAACTTTTCTTCCTCTTTAACACAATTAGAAATAAGCTCATTTAAAGTCTATTTCTCTTTTTTGACAGTTGTAACTAATTTTGAATTGGTTAAACTGTATAGGAAGAGGTACTAAAAGTATAAGAACAAACAATTGTTAGAAAGTTTGATCTTATGTGCCTTAAATTTTGAAGCAATATTAAACATTTTTATAATGTACTCCCTCACATTTCCTTGACCCTTATACTTCATAGACATTAAAGAAGGCATAAGTGACGTCATCTTAACCTTAATGTTTTGGGTAAAACATTTCTTAATTTCGTCAAGGAAAACCTTAGATAAGTAATCTCTTTAGATTTGTGCTCCTAAAGACTTATAGAATGTTGTTCTTTATGATCATTAGACTCGTACAATTTGAACAATTTCTCCTCTCAAAATCCCTTTTTATGGGTGCTTACCGCGGTGAGAGGTGCAAGTTATTCTTCCCTTAGTGCAAAGTCTGTGTTCATACAACCAAATACTATATGTAAGTGTCTTTTCTATTCCTTGAAACTAGTTTTACTAAACATGAGTGTATAATGTATTTAACAGATATTGTGACAGCAAAGATAAATTACCTAAATATATAGAACAAAAATAAATAAATAAAATAAAAACAAGCTCACATAAATATTCATAAGTAAACAAATAAATTCAAAATAATGGCTAGTTCCCCTCAAGATACCAAGCACAACATTAATATCAAGTCTTTGGACAGTAATATTAACTGTAAGTGGTACTCTTGTTGTAGCAATCAAACATTAACAATAAACTATGTCAAACAATAGATTAATCTTTGGACCAACGTATTGCTTACATAAAAATGCCTTATAATTGTCACTCATTTATCGCCACAGTTGTCGTTGTAATTCTGCCAAATATTAACTTTCCTTTGGGTCAATTAATAAACGCATGAATTACAAAAACCTATAATTATCTTAATATTTTAAATAAACTAATCTACACAAAAGCGGTCACTTTGGTGACATTATGTTTCAATTAATCTATTAAAATATTAGACATCCGAAGCCAAAATATGAATTTAATTGTTTTAAAATATTTATCTTAATTTTATCTTTCAATCAAATTAAAAGATAACCAAAATAATAATAAATTTGAATAAAGGTAAACCTCATATCAAGATACCGGACACTCCATTAATATTTTATCTTTGGACAAAACATTAACTTGCAAGTGATATCTTGGTACAGTAATCAAACATTGATAATAAGAACATGTCAAACAAAAATCTTCCTTTGGGCCGATTTATTGCTCACATATAAAATTGAATAATTATCACATGTTTATTACCACATTTGCACATGTAATAATGTTAATTATTAACCTTCCTTTGGGCCAATTAATACTAACATAATCCGACTTACATGCACAAAACCTTCTATATATTAAAATAAAATAATATCCACAATAGAGGTCACTTTGGTGACTTAATGCTTTAATTAATTTATCTCAAAATATATAATATAAATATACCGATATTCAAATTTAAAATTTTATAACAGTCAAAACTGAAATTTCTGATTACACTTAAGTTTCCGAAATAACCCAACATAAGATTGTCTGAATGGGGCTATCAGAAATCGAAAAAACCGAAATCTTTGATTGTTTCTCAAAAAATTCCTTAAGCATGCATTTATCAAAATAAAAGATTGAATTCAAAACAACCAATATTTAACTAAAATTCAAAATGATAAGTATCATGCAGATGAGTAATTCATATAATGATCACATAAAACCTTAAAATATCCATAATAACCTAATGATCACAATTGAAACTATTGGTCAAACTGAATAGAATATGAATTTCATAAGATTAATGACATGTTTTCCAAAACCAAAACCAAATGTATATTCCATAGATAACATTAATGGCATAATTAAGCATAGTATGAAATAAATTTAAGCCAAAGGTTCTGTTCAAAACTAAACAATATTTAACAAATTCAGCCGTAATTTATTAAACTAACCCGAATATAAAGTTTTGAGAGCTAACATGTTTATGAAGTTTCTAAGTCACGATAAATTTACCACAACAAAGCTCAAGTCAAACATTATTTTTTCTTTCTTATTGCTAACGATCAAAACTAAAATTTTGATCAAACCAAATTGAATATATATTTTAAAACAAATATATATTCTTTATAGATTAATAAAATTGTATGCTTAATACTAAATCTGAAACAAACATAACAACCATCAATTAGAACCTAAGATATATCCATAGAGAAAACATGGTAATCTTAATGGTTCAAAAAACAAACGATATGCCAAAATTAAAAAAAAAATCAATTGGCATTTAAACTAGATTAAAGAATAACATAATTGCCGCTAAACAGACCTGATTAACTATATATTTCTAAACATAATAAAGCTTTCAAAATAATTGCAGATAAACGAATTATCTTGAGTTGTGCAGAAACATCAAAACCTAATTGTCTTGAATTGCTAAAGATAATTGCTTTGAATAGCAATTGTCCTGATTCACAATAATTTCTTTCTTTTCAATGTGGCGATAAAGAACCAAGATATTTCTTAATCAATCGAAACCCTAAATTATTATAATTGAAACTTGACGATCATAAAAAGAAAAAAACATATGCATAAATTCGATCAGACTTAAAATAAATCGATAGTACATACCATTAATCTTAAAAAATTGATTTTTAATGATCCAACATGATAAGTCTCTGATGCCACTTGTTAGAATTAAACCATAACTAAATATGAAATCTAAACCCAGGATCTATCATGTCAAATCATCAAGAACAATAAACTGAATGAACTGAATTGCGGAAGCGTACCTGAATTAATCGATAGACTGAAAACCTTGAATCTTGATGTTGAAATCCAAATCTTTGGTATTGATCTTCCAAGAAGATAGGTTTTCTCTTAACGTAAAACTCCCTGACGGGAAAGGAGAGAAAAACAAGTTAACCTATTTCTTGGGGACCACTACCTCTTTATATAGTTGATTTAATAATCAACAATTAAGTATTTATAACTCTGCCCCTCATCGAATTATAAATACATCTTATGGTATCTACACTTTTATTTCCATGACATTTTAATACCCATGACACGCCTAACATAATTGGTCACTTAATTTTGTGTCATACTTTAAAATAGCAATATACATTATACATATGTGCCCACTATTACGGATTTTAATCCAACAATGATCGCTTAGAGTGGTCATTTATTAACGACACGTTGCGAGATATTGGCTTACCTGACGAGTTTCGACAGTTGATTATGCGATATGTGACATCGGTGTCAATACATGTGTTATGAAATGGGTCGACGTCATCAATCTTCTCTCCCATGGGAGGTATTTGCCAAGGGGCCCCCTTTCATCGTAGTTGTTCATCCTATGCATGGAGAGGTTGGCGCAGGCAGTACATAAGAGTGTTCAGATAAGGGAGTAAAATTTAGTTTGGTTGGTTCAGGCAGGGCCATATATTTTTCACCTATTTTTTGCAGATAACATGATACTATTTACGAAGGCTTCTTCTGATCAGGTTAAAGTGATTGAGGAGCTGTTGAGTGTTTTTTGTTCAACTTCGGGCTAAAAGGTGAGTTTACAAAAGATGGATATTTTTTCTCTAAAAATGTGATTGAGCAGCTAAGGTTGACTGTTAATAGTAGTTTTGGTTTTCGAGAGGTCGCGAATCTTGGCCACGAGTGACGAAAGCCACGTATTAGTACGTTGTTCAGCGTGTGCGTGATCATTTATCTAGATGGTCAACGTGAGTTTATCTTTAGCCGGTCGCATAACTTTGGCCAAGTCGGTCATGTCTTTGATCTCGTACTACACCATGTAGTCGACCTTGTTACCGAAAGAGGTTTGTAAAGAAATTGAGAAAATCATTTGAGCTTTTGTTTGGGGTCATGATAATGGTGGTCGTGGGATGCATTTAGTCTATTGGAAAACCCTTTGTTCTCCTATTTCGTATGGGGTTTAGGGTTTAAATCCTTGGAACAGCAGAATACGACTTTTTTAATGAAAATTGCCTTTAATCTAGTTCGCCGTCGGATCAACTTTGGGCTCATGTGTTGCACTCGAAGTATAAATTGCGAGACGTTCTTCCGGATGGTATTGGTCGGCCTGGTTGTTCTCATTTGTGGAAGGGGGTCAGTTTGGTTTGGGAGAGCGTTTGGTATAGCATGGTTTGGTCTGTGGGTAATGGACATGTCGTCAACTTTTGGAGGGATGCTTAGTTGGGGGATGTGGGTTCTTTCCATGACGTGGTACTTGACCGTTCATGGATTCCGTTTCTGCCAGTAGTTAGTGTGGCCAGTATGGTGGAAGGTTCAGAGGCCTGAAAATGGTCAAAATTTGCCACATTGTTGGCCTAGTTGGTGCTTCGTCGCTTAGCGGTTACTGTGCCACCACGACAAGTGTGTATTGTCGATGAACTCGGATAGAGGTAGAATATGAGCCGGGCATTCACGGAGTGATCTACTTATGATTATCAGGCTGGTGCTTCTGGTTTGTCGAGTGAGTCTGTGTGACGCACGATTGCTAAGTATAGAGGCTTGCAAAAGGTGAAGCTTTTCCTTTGGCTTGTAGTTAGTGGTTGGGTCCTCACCAATTCCAAAAGAACGTGTCATCGTATGGTGAGTAATTCTTGTTGTGGTGTTTGTGGGAGTGTGGTTACATCGTTGGATCATCTTTTTTGCAACTGTCCCCCGACGGTAGTAGTTTGGTTGAGGTCGGTGCGTGTCAATAAGATTCCGGAGTTTCTCTCTATAGATTTCAATGCTTGGATCAAAGTTAATCTTGTGAACCCGTCGTATTTTGCTAGGGAGGGTCAAGATTGGGACATCTTTTTCGGGATCTTCCTTTGGATATTATGGAAGCATCGCAACCTGTGTGTTTTTTATCTGGAGCAGCTGGATGGTTTCGGTGTATGTGAGGAGTGGAGGCGTGAGTAAGTGCAGTGTGTGCAGGCGTTGGACGCAAATTCTGACAGTGAGCGGCATGGTTCGAATGTTGTTGACCGTGTGGTTCGTTGGTGTTTACCTTCTGCGGGTTGGTGTACCCTGAATACGGATGGGGCAAGGGTTGGTGCGTCAGGCCTGGCTGCTTGTGGTGGAGTAGCTCGGAATGGCAATGGAGACTGGTTGCTCGGGTATTCAAAGTATGTAGAGATTTGCTTGGTTTTAGAGGCGGAGTTATGGAGGGTGTTTGAAGGGTTGAAGTTGGTCTGGGAGAGAGGTGAGAGGCGAGTTATATTGGAGGTTGATAATTCTGAAGTTTGCCGGCTGCTACAACGACGTGGTCGGGGCGGTGTCGCACCCCTCGTTGTGCATTAGATTGTGGAGTTGTTAGATAGAGCGTGGGAGGTTCGTGTTTGTCATATTCGGCGGTCTGCTAATGCGGTGGCCGATACAATGGCCAAGTTGGTTCGGGTTAGTTTGATCCTCCCTTTAGAGGAGGTTGAGTTTGCTACTAGGTTGTTTCCGGCACCGCTGGATGAGGTTTTATCCCTGTTGCATGATGACTTAGTGCCTGTGTTGGGCGTGAGATAATTGGGCCTGAAATTGTTGCGCTTTCTTTTAGTCTTTGTATTTATTATCAATTGTATTATTTTTTTTATTTAAGTTTAAAGAGTTTTTTTAACGTGTCACTTGATAATAAAATCTTTTTCTCTATTTATTAAAAAAATTAAATTAATTAAGGATTGGCTTGGTTTAAAACTTTAAAAATTGATTAATATAATTCGATAAAACTTATTAAATCAATTGATATTTTTTAAATAAACCCTATCCATTCAAATAAAACGGCAGAGTTTTACGCACAATGGTCAAAAGTAGCATATTCAGGCAACCTGACCTTTCCGTTTTTGTTACATAACAAAAAAAATATTTGAGTCGTCAATATGAGCAGTTACCATATCCATCGCCATTGCTGCTTGTTAACCTTCATTAATGAAGCCTTGAGAACTGCCAAATAAATAACAATTAATTTCAAAAATTAAAAAAAGCAAGCCAATTATTAATCTAGTTTTATAGGTTTGATTGATTAAATTGTTTTAATCTAATAAAAAATATTTAATGGATGTTTTGGGGTATATATTTTAGAGAAATATACAAAGGCATTTGTTTAAAGTCCAAATGCAGACCAATGTGGTGACTTCAAACATGTAGAATTTGTGTTTTGTTTTTGTTTCCGTGTTTCGCCCATTCTTTACTTTTAGTTTGTCTTGTTCCACCAAGTTGAAGCCAGCCTCGTCTTACTTTTATCCAAAGACTGTTTTGGTTTGGAGCATAAATCTGTAGAAAATTTCCAAGATTTCAGCATCAGAAACATATGCATGCATGTCGCCTTGTTTTTTATCCATTTGAAATTGATTTTGGTTTGTTCCCAATATCATTACTGAAAACTAACATCTAGAAAGAACATAATTATGTCCGAGTAATGAACTGGTCAGAATCAGGAGTCGATTAAAAATAGTTTTTTTATTCTCTTTGGTTTGTTTTTTCGATTTACAAATAACGAACAATTATCTGTTCAAACATTGATTTCAGTTTACTTATATCATCTTGTACACGCTTATATTTAAGCTTAATCTGGAATGTAGCAGGGCTGCTGCTACGACCTATATATACTATTGAAGGATATTGTCGACACTATATTTCATCCGGCCTGTTTATAAAGCCTAATTACAAGTAATCCGCTACATTACAATCTAAGTCTAAACACTACCCATTAAATAATAGGTAAATTACGTAAATTATCACCAAACTTTATTCCCAAACTTATTTTGGTCACTGAAGTCTCAAAATGTTCAATTTAATCACTGAAATTTAGACATTGAGCGCTTTTTTTCACTCTTCCGTTAACTTTTGGATGATGTCTATTTACTAGCGAATGGAAGAACTTCTCTAAGATTTGAATGGTGGAAAGCTTCATTGGCACGTGGGAAGTAACATACTGAGAAACTAGCTCCATCTGACAGCGGAGGGAGGATATTGATGAGAGAGAAACCGAAAAGTTTTTGCCTGATTTGTAGTCATTGAGACACTTTTCCGCAAAATAGAGGTTGGATTCAGACTTAGTGGCGTGAGACAAAGCGACTGATAAAATTTGAGACCGAACGTCCACCATCTACGACCATCAACGGTGGCGTCCGACGATGGTGAACGGTAGACGACGTAACGCTATCAAAAAATTAACGGAAGAATGACAAAAATATGTTCAATATCTAAACTTCAGGGAATAAACTGAACGTTTTAAAATTTTAATGACCAAAATAGGTTTGAAAATAAAGTTTAATGATGATTTACTTAGTTTACCCTTAAATAATCCAGTTATAAATTTATTTACCTGAAACTACCTAACTCCCTAACCTTAATCCGTTGAAAATAAACATAAAAAATAATCGTAAATTGAGTTGAAGAATACAAAGGATTGATCTCATCATAAAAAATAATCGTAAATAGGTTTGGAGTTTTAAATTTGAAGAGGGAAGATGATGAGGGTGAGAAGCGGGAAGGTGAAGAGTGGGCGACTCTCCATCCCTTCTACCACGTTAAAAACAGAGGGATTTAAGGGATGTTTAACTACTTTTCAAAGTGGATTAATTACCAGTTAAGTCCATCAGTAATTCCCTTATTCCAATTAAAACCTTATTAAAGTCCAACATGTCCAAAAAGATCCAAGAGTCTCATTATCTAAATAACCTAGCCCCAGGTCGATGCTCCTGAATTGACTCGGAATTTTTAGATTGTTACAAGTCAAGTGCTTGTTAACACTTCGTCAAAAATTAAGATTCGAGGTTCACCAATAATTCTTTTTAACAAAAAAATATCTCAACAAAAAGAATAACAAACAACTAACAGAAACTAAAGAAGAGGTCTAGCAACTAAAAACTGGTTCTATGCTAATATCCATGCTTACGACATAAGTGCACGGGTGATCAGCAGTGACAGAACTTGAGGTAAGCGTTCGAGGCCCAACTCAAAAAATTTTAAAAATTTTGGAGACTTAAATTAAGATTTTCAAAAATTTTGAGGATTTAATTAAAAATTTTAATAAGAGCTTTTAAAAATTATGAGAGATGATTTATTAAAAATATTTAAAATTTTTAAAAATCTTGACGGGTCAATATATCGATAGATAAAGCATTTGATCTATTTAAACAAAGTCTACTGTTATGAAGTAAGGCAGCATTTGAAGTTCATCTCACCAAAATCCAGTCTTTTCCGTTTTAAAATGGTTGGCAAAGTTGATTAAGAAATGAGTGGTGAAGCAGCTGTTGAACACATTGGAACAAGGTCCATCATCATGTTCCTTCAATGGATGTCCCAAACTTTATCTTCATCCGATGAGCCGATAGCTAAACAGTGTGAGCACTAAGTCGGTGTTTTATATGTCGGAAGATGGAGTACTGAGCACAGACCACTCGTGAATTGCATTTGCACCCTCTTTTCTTACATCGATATGCTTTGGATGTCAACATGTTGTCTTGGTGGGTTCTTCTTTGCTGTCAATATTTGCACCCTTTCCCAGCTAAATCCCACTTATGGGGATTTGTAATTTTGGCATAGATGAGGGCAATAATGCAACCAACCTCATACACACATACATGAGATATGATCCGTTTACACCATATAAAACTTAAAAGTTTTATAATTTTCTGAACCGTTAGATGAAGGTAAATTGATGATTGATATTAATAGTAGGGAATGAGAAGATTATCACATGAAAAAAAGACAAGGAAATGATCTTAGCCATTTATTTACCTTCATCCAACGATTCAAAAAAATAAATTTTACATAGAGTAAGTGAATCAAAATTGATCAAGCAAAAGTGTTTCTTTGGCCCTGAACATCGTTTACCCTTAAATGTATTCTTTTATACTTAAATATTTTCGGGATCTTCATATTTTATTTTCATAAATTGAATGCATATATTATTTTTTTATTTGAAAATCTTGTTTTTCCTTTAATTTTGTTTAATTTTTTTGTTAAGTGTCGACCTAACATCTATAAAAAAGGGCAAAAATAACATTTTAGTCTCTCACGTTTACAAATTTGATCAACTTAACACTTAATCTTTGGAAAAAAATATCATTAATTGAACAATATAAATTTTCAATTATCTACATTTACATTCTTTTAAAGGGTTAAATTGATAAACTTGAAAAATGGAGGACTAAAAAGTTATTTTACCTTTGCCTACAGCTGTTAAGTTAACAATTAATGGTAAAAGAGAAGAATATTTATGAGAGGGACCAAGATTTTCAAATAAAAGAATAGTCATGGACTAAATGTCACAAAAATAAAATATATAGACTAAATTTTAAATTTTGAAACACTACATATTTAAACATTTTTTCATACCACCTAGAATTTGAATATATCTAGTGGTCAAATTCTTCTATTGTACTGTGTATAAATTGTGGATATAGTCTCCACACTTTTCAAATTTTAAAATTTAGACATTGACCCAAACCATAGCATTTAAATCTAATTATTTTATCAACTCCTATACTATGCATAAGTTGCATATTCTGTTCTTATTCTTCAATTTGGTTGTTATCAAATTTAGTCATATTATATTCGTATTATTGCGTCAAGAATGAAATTTAAAAAGTTGAAAAGTGTAGCTCTCAAATCTACAAATTCAGTATAGTGAAAGAACTAGCAAAAGAATTTGGCCTACTTAGTGCTATTGGTCGACTTATGTCAAAGATATTTTGGGCTTGTCTTAATTAGTTCATGAGGTCTTTTATAAGAAATGATGTTTAAATTGGAATCCCATAGTGTTTACATATGTTATAATTTCATGTAAAATTTCTGGAATCAAATTTGGGGTTGGGGGAGATGGAGAAGAATCAATATATCTGATGAGAAAATGCAACTGGAAAAGAAAATAAGTGTTGTTGAACTTATGAAAGAAAAATGAGTCAGGTCCCACTCTTTTCCTGATGTAGAGGAATATACATATACAGAATACAAGGTGCAGACATGTCTTGGCCTATTTTTTACACTGAGACAATGTAAAATTGGATAACAAACTGTGACAGCAGTGCCAAATTCCCTGATTACAAGTAAGAAAAGTCAATCTAGCATTTTAGTTCATTTAACGTGTTGATTTTCCCATTTCCTTTTCTGGAAATTTCTAACCAAAGTTACCAAACAACAGACAGTAGATGTTTGGTTTTTTACATTGATAAAAAACTCTGGTTTCTTGGGTTTGATTTCTTAGAAATATGATCCTGAAAACCCTGATGATCATATCAAGCCATGGAACAAATCCATCCATCCGTTGTCGCCGTCGTCGTCAAGACTCATGAGCTTTGCCTCACCGAGCAAGCAACCACCTGTGCCCATTGCCGCAGCCTTGTCTTCACCGTCTGTGGATTATCACCTTCAAATAAAAGAAACCCAAAATCAATACAAATCAGAACAAAAACAAGTTCCCAAGATCACACGAGTTGAATTCATGACTCACCAGGGCCAACAATGGAGTGGGGGCTTCCAATCGGAGAAGGAATACCCTCACAATCCGATCCAACCGAAGGAGACGACGCGGAAGGCTTGGAGATCATCACGGTGTCGTTGTAGTTCTTATTAACGGCATAATAAAGACCCAAAGCAGGCAAAGTATCGGACAAACGTTGATCCACCTCAGGCGAATCGAACCCGAACCCCAGCTCGATACACGCCTTGAGCTCGTCCAGGTCTTCGTCCGTCACGCTCTTGCTCTTCTTGCTGTTTCCTTTCCTTCTGAGCCACGCTTCATCACGGAAAATGTCCGGCGACCATGACGGGTGCTTGTAAAGCGGAACCGAAGGTAACATGGTCAGGGCCGCTGGAGGTTGCGGTGAATTGTGAAATGATGGTGGCTTTTGTTCCGGTTGCTGTGGGGACATAGACAGAGGTAGCAGCCCCTGGGAGATGTGATATGTTGTGGGAAAGAGAGGAGGGAGATGGGTTAATAAAGGGGTGAGGCCAAGGGGATTGCAATTGGTTGGTCCGAGTCAGGTTGACTTGTCTTTTTTTCCCTTGTGTATTTAGTCTTAAAAGATGGTGGAGTGTTCCTTACATGATTTGTATTTTTGTTTTCTATACCACGTATCTATAATTTTATTATTATTATTATTATTATTATTATTATTATTATTATTATTATTATTATTATCAGGTGGAAAAAGATTGTTTAGGGAAGAGAGATATGATTAGGGAGGGTTATTCGATCCCAATTTGACGGATTTCGACCCGATCCAATTTTATCTGATCAAGTTTTTTTTAAATCGAATTTGGGTCAGGTTGGGTCTTTTTTGAATGAGATCTGGCCGGGTTCATTTTTAAGATGAAAGAAGTACTCAATTCGACCTGAAATAAATATTTTAAATATTTAGGGGTAATTGCTATAATGTTCCTATATTTATATATATATATATTTAATTATCTCCTAATTTTGTCTAATAAAAATGAAACAATTATTGTAATGATCTCTCTATGTGTATTTCTCAATTAACTTTCTAATTTATCGAATAAAAATGAAAAAAATATTTGTCGAGTCGGATTTTGATTTTTACTCTAAAATTCGTGTTAGGTACGGGTCAAGTGGAACATCGTCAAATGTCGGATAGGGTGGAGGTGTTAAAATTTTCGGGTCGAATACGGGTCGGTCAAAAACTCGACCCGACCCATGACTATCCCTAGATATGATGTTAATCAATATTTTATTACAAGTTTAATCTATATTCGTACATCAATCTTAAGATTAAGTTATTACTATTATGAAAGAGTTTATGAGTTGAATTAAAAAAATTATTAAATTTAAGTACTAAATATTATTTTATCAGTAATTAATTAGCTTAAAATAGAATAGATTTAGATTAAGAAACTTTTCGTCATACTTATTTATAAAGAGAATCGAACCTAAATTTATGTAAACCTATTCCTAATAAATTGACCTTAAAATAACATATTCTAATTATAAAAAATCTCATAAAAGTCACATGTGCCAAATTTACATCTTTCAAATTTGTATTTGTTCGGATATGTAAACCTTTCAAAAATTTTAAAATTTTAATTTAAGCCTTCAAAACTTTTAAAAAATTTAAATAAGTTTCTCCAAACTTTATTATCATGATCCGCCCATGTATATGTTACCTTACATCCATAACATCATTGATGTGTAGTAGTGGTAACTGGTAATAGTTTATCTCTGCTTGATGATATAATATTGGAATAAAGCAAGCTCCAAATTAACGCTATAAATATGGATTATTTTCCTCCACAAGATACTAAAGTGGTATAATTATATTTCACAATTTGACTTAAAATTGAGATTTGTCTTAAATTTAAGTACTTTATATGTACTTAAAGTATTTTATCAATTAAGAAATGCAAAACAAATATGTCAACACACATAAAGCAATGATATGGTTGGTTTAAGTGTCACTATGACCACCATCATATATAAATACTAGAGTTATTAGATACATTCACTTTATAAAAGAAGAAAAAATTAAATAATTCATATATTTGCATTCAACTCAAATAAAGGTGAAGTATAAACATCATCATTGAATTTTACTCTTAAACCTATTTTGGTCACTGAAGTTTCAAAACGTTCAATTTATTCGTTGAAGTTTAGACATTGAAGCTTTTTAATTACTCTTAAACTCCAAACAGTTGTAAATGAATGTCGTTCGGTCCCAAATTTCACCAGTTACTTCATCTCAACCCCTTTAGTTTGAATTCGACCTCTATTTTGACAGAAAGTTCTCAGAAGTTCACAAATCGGCCAAAAACTTGCTAGTTTCTCTCTCATCAATCTCCTTTTTTCATCGTGGATGGAGCTCGTTTCTCAGTATGTTTTTTCTCTCGTGTCGATGAAGTTTTCTATCGTTCGGATCTTAGAAAAGTTTCTTCGTTCGTCTGTAAATGGATGTCGTCAAAAAAATTAACGAAAGAGTGACAAAAAATATATAATGTCTAAACTTCATTAAGTAAATTAAACGTTTTAAAATTTTAATGATAAAAAAAGTTTGAGAATAAAATTTAGTGACGATTTACCCTATTTACCTTTATAATAATATGATAAAGAGATTTTAACTTGAATTAAAAACAAGTTATAGATAGGAAAATTGATCAATGATGATAAGTATGAGAGTTTGATTTGTGGGTGCATACGAATCTACTCCAAATCCTATAAGAATATACCGTAGATTATTAGTATTATTTTGTTTCCTCTACTTAACACCCAATTATAAAAACAAATATTATAATAAAATTCAATTTAAAAATGATATATGGATGAATTAGACAAGTTGGCCACCACATCTTTATCTTCAGATGTAGTAAATTCTATTATTATTATTATTATTATTATTATTATGATTATTATTATTATTATTATTCCATGATGGAAGTCAGCCGGTTGAAACTTCTAATCGAGTCTCTCTAGTAAGAAGTTTGCTTCATAACTAATTTTGCTGCCCATGTGACACTTCCGAATCGAATATAGACACAAGATTTTATGTGAGATACAAATTATTAATAAACTATATTAAAAATACAGGGGTACGAAATTATATACTTAATAAAAATATAAAAAAAACATTTAATTTTTTAATTTTTTAAAAAATTAAATGTTTAATAGACGTGACTGCTTTCTCAAACACCCCTATACTAATCTCTCAAAACATTCAATGTATAAACAATAAATATCACACATATATACACAAGTCTATGATCACTATAATTCATATTCTCAAGTTCTCCAAAAATTAAGAAATTATTATTTAGATTGCCAAATTTCTTGAAAATATGGTGATTAATGGAATATTTATAATGGTTGAATAGATAGTTAACAAATATTACATGTACAAGAAAGCATTTCCAAGACGATGAATATATAAATATAGTATGTATACATGTCTAAGGGTCAATTTAGTCCTCAGAAAAAAATCAATTAAGTCTCATGAGTTGTTTATGTTTGGTTCAACTTTTATTAGCAAAAAAAAATTAATGTAGCCTTTTTTTGTAATAATTTATCAACTTTGACTATTAAAACTCGCAAACAACCAATAAGATGATGACACATGACACACCCTAAAAGTGTAACGTTATAAAAACGTAAAATTTTAAAAAAGTATAAAAAAATTGTAAAATTTTAAAAAATAAAAAATATAAAAAATTATCGGGTTCAACAATCCAATGAAACATATTAGAGAAAAGGTGAACTTTTGCCTCATGAACACATTTGTTCCACCAATCACTCAACAAAAAGGTAGAAGGGTTCTTTGTTTTCGTCTTCCACATTAACAATCATACAAACCTACAGATTTTTATGTTCCATAGTGTTCTTGATAAAAATATGTTTCAAGCTGTAGCATAACATTATTTATATCATTATTTGGTAATTCTCTAAATAAAAGATTTGCCAATAAGATAATATATTTTTATTGTTTTTTTTCTATTTTTTTATAATTTTATGAAGTGACACTTTAAAGGTGTGTCATATGTCATCATCTCATTGGATGTTTGTGAGTTAGCAGTCAAAAATAAATTTATTAATAATTTTTAATATTTTTTATAATTTTCAGTTGACAACGCATGTAAAATCAGGAACAATACGAGAAAGTAAATGGGAGAAGAGAGATTACATTGATGTAATTTTGAAATATTGAGGTTGATTTTTTTAAAAAAATTAGGATAAAAGTATAATAATGTTAAAAGTTGAGGGTTAAATTTTTATCATGCTAATTTTATTAATTTTTTCATTGTTTACTATTAATTTTTTAATAGAAAATGACAATTTTATTTTTTAATTTAATGATTATTTTATTAACTTTCACATCGTTTACCGTAAAATATGTGTGATGTATTAAATTACATTCATGTATTAAAAAGATGGATGTTATCACCTTAAGGTGTTTAGTTGTTGATATTTGTGATAAAGTTAAAAGTTAAGTATTATGTATAAATGTACCATTTTACCATTAAAATTTTAGCTTCATATTTCCCCATGTTTTTGACATTGATTGTTATATTTTTGGGGTTTAGGGTTTATAGTTTAGAGTTTGGGTTTGAGGTTTAGAGTTTATGGTAAAAATATATATCACCTCACCCGACCCCAGACTAATAGTGTAATTTTTCTTATATTTTTAGAGATATATACAATAAGACTCCCTCTTTATATATTTTTATAATTAAATCCATAAAATTGATTTTTTTACAATTTTATCCTAAAAATTGAATTTTTTATAATTGGGTCCCTAAAATTTTTATTTTATAATTAGGTTCTTAAAATTAATTTTTTATATAGATCGGATCAGGTTCGGATTGAGATATATAATTTTACACATGGTTATTTGTACTTTCATTTGGCATTTGATTAAGGTTTTCATTGATAACGTTGACTCGACTTACCCAAGCCAAACCTATGAAGGACTTACCAAATATATTGATTTTTCTATAAGCAGGCTTTTTTTTTTAGTCATATAAGCAGGCATTTGAATGGGAGGTTCTGTATACTCTTCAAATGTCAATATTTCAATTGCAAAGTTCAATGACATTTCCTTGTAATCCCACCCAAAAGGTTCAAGAATAAACCATGCAATATGTTTTTTTTTGCTTGCCTTGGGTTTTTATTAATTGAATCAAGATTACCAAAATAAATAATAACTTTCCTTTTCTCCCTCTATTAGCCTGTCCATATATATATATATATTAATTGAACTCAGCAAAAGATTACAGTGAAAAAAAATAATGTAAATTTTAAGAAATTTGAGTTCTAATAATTTTATCTGTAAAATGTATATTTTATTAAAGAATTAAAAAAATAAGAATATATATTATTTTAAAATTATTTAATATATATTAATAATTTTAATATTTTTGAACAAAATAATTTTATTGTTATATTTATATATCATATTGAAAAGTATTCTATAGGGTTGAACATGGTTAACCGCAAAACCGAAAACCGATCCGAATCGTGGCGTTTGGAATATTTATGGTTCATAAGTTTTGAACTGTGGTTAACCGAATCGAATCGAATTTAATTTTTTATTTAATTTATAGTTATTTTTATAATATAAAAATAAGTATTTTATACTTACAATACTATAGATGCATTTTAATTATTATTTTTTACTTAAAAATTAAGTTTTTAATAAATATTTATAAAAAATACTTTAAAACTCTAACTTTTTAATGTTTAAAAGTCATCAAATAAAGTTATTTTGTCAAAATAAAATACAAAATTTTAAAAACTAACGTTAATATGGAAAACTAAAAATCGAGATTAACAGAACTAAAAATCGATAATTACTAAAATAATTTATCGAATTAAACTAAAACCGAACCGTATTCACCCCTATACATTACTATGCCCCGCTATCAATAATTGCGAACATATGCCACGAGTCTATTCTTTAGCCTATCAACAAATATACAAAAATTGTCGACCTTATCCACAAACTCATCATACATACAAATTACAGAATAAAATAATTAGACATGCACTTTTGCTTTCCACCACGTGACGTATGTGGTAGAAAAACTTCTGGCGGCTGGCGACAAAGAATGGAGTTCATAGATTTATTGCAGCCTAATTGTCTGTTTTTATAATTTTGCGTTCAAATTTTAAATTGAGTTATACAAATAAATCAAAACTATGAGTAATAATTAATGTAACTAGAAATGTAACAGTAAATCTATAATTTATTAAACAAGGATGGACCCATTTTAGCATAAAAAAATTGAATTAATTTTACATTATTTCATTTTACTTTTATTTATTTATTTATTCTTTCGTGTTCCATGTTTTGTTAAAAAAAATGCATTCGTGGAGGGGAATCGATGTCAACGTGTCTTTCCATGTCTTGTTGATATTATTGCACGAGAGATATGGATCAAATAATAGTATGATTATGTTTATCAGTCCACTTGTAATTTGTAAGGAAAGGGTAGTAGGGCTTGGCAAAACTTAACTTGAGATAAAAAAAAATCGATTCGTTCTAATTCGATTCAAAATTTAATGAATTTGACTAAACTCGAAAAAAAATTTAATTATAAAATAAAAATTCGAATAACTCAAATAACTTGAAAAAAAAAATTATTGATTCCGGTTCTTTCTTTGATTTCGGTCCAATTTCTACTGTTTTCGCTTGAACTTATGACTGAATCATTGGCTAGTGGCTGTACCGATCGGCACAAGCTCTTCGCATCTGTGGAGGAGCAATCTTTACATTTTCCCCACCGGTTCTTAAGGGTGGAGTTGTTTTGTTGTTAAGCCTCCACAAGATTTTCGAAAATTTGACCCTAAGACGCATTACATATTTATAGAATAAACAACTCGTTTACAAAAGAAATTTGTATAACAAACAATCTATTAAAACTAGTTTTCGAAAGATAAACCAAATCTATTGAAAGAAGAATCTTGCACCATATCGCGGGGCTCTGCCGCCACATCTCCCGCCGGAGATTCAGCTCACTCACTCCACCCTCACGGAAGGGATATTACAAATTTATTCCCAAATTCTTTAGCATCTTGACTTTTCATGCATGTATATTTGAGTACATTAAAATTCTATGCATATCGAACTTCTTCGCAGGTGCATAGGAAGCGCCTGCAACATAAAACACAAGCAAACGGTGAAAAAGAAGTCTTCATATGGGAAAAAAGGAAATTAAAGAGTATTGAATTGATTAGATTACAAAGCGAAAATCGCCTAGATTGTTGCCATGGGAAGGATTTATCTCGATGAAGTTCGGACAATGTTTTGCAAGGAGAACTTTGGCATGAGGCGTTAAAAGGAAGGCAGCCTTTATACTTCCATTATATAGAGCTTCCTTGTAGTCATTAACTGAAGCAATGATCTTAACATTTCTTCGGTTGAACCCCAGAACTTTCACCAAATGCCAGATTGTTTGAGATTGCCCATCACAACCGATAACAACATTTGTCTGTCTTAGTGAATTAAAATCTAAAATAGAGGGCTCTTGTAATGAGTTTGCGAGCATTGTTGTGTAAACTTGAGTTAAAATTAACATCAGAAAAACCCTCACAGTAACCATTATACGAGCTGAAGTATTTCGGGCAGGTCGTCCTACAATTTGAATATGGCAATAAAAAAGAATTTAATCATAAAATAGAAGTTAACTCCTGAAGCGTTAACTGACATGGATCAATTCTCTTACCTTGTAAAAGGAAGAGGGCTTCTAGAAAATTAGGTCCATCATCATATTGGCTTTCAATTACCCAGATTACCATTCCAATAAGTACATTTAAAGCTGCAATTATAAGCCACATCTGTCGTGTGAACGGGCTTAGGAACCACCAAAATTCGTTTAAACCTCTGGTTTTTGCCTTGGCCACTATCATGAACCCTGGTTCCAAATACGGCAGAGAGAACTCCACATGTTGGTTATAATCTCTTGGAGTTACCATGTCACCAATAGCTACATCCAAAGTCTTCAATATAAAAATAAACCAAATTAATACTTGTTCAAGACAATGTATTAAAAAAAACAATGTTTTTTTCTTCAAATATATGTGTTAATGGGAAACAAACAATGTAGGGAGCTAAAATGGGATATGAGATTGTCATTCTGATTTCTGACCTCACGGGCGACCTTGTTGATCAATTTATGAGAAGAGCCAGCAAAAGGAATCAGTTTGTAAGTGATTTCGTAGGGTAGAAGTTTAATAGTGGCTTCAAAAACATCAGTCGAAAACCGTGTGATATTTGAGTTCACGGCAACCCCAACTTTGAACACAGCCTTCCCAGCAATAGAGATATTTGATCTCACAGCAACTCCAACTCCAATAGAGATTCTCCTTCCATGCCTTTGCAATTTGGCTATTCGTCGGGGAAGGCTGTACATATGCTCTTTTGTGGTAAAAATCTTACATAATTAAATAACCAACGAAGCTTCAATATTTAATTTAATTTGAATAACTTGATAGTCAAATATATGTAATGATCCAAATATTCTTGATAAGTAAAAGATGTTAAAGATCGTGGCACTTTAGGGAGTTAATTAAAGCCATTGATTTGCTACATGCTGATCTAAAATATGTTATCTTTGTCTAGAGAAATCTAGGGTTAATCGAGTTTCTTAATGATGTAAACCTAGATTTTATTGAATAAAAGAGTTGTCCTTTTGAACGAAACAAATAGCAAACTCAATAAATGTTATAATCAAAGTTTTGCAATTCAATTTTATTTGTTACCAATAGCCATATCGATATTAGTTAATATCTATGTAGTATTGATACGGATACATGGACAGAAAACGATAATTTTAAAAATTATAGGTTCAAGTACGACAAAGGTATAGAAAATATAAAATAAATTTTAATATATATATATATATAATATAATAAAAAGTACTAAAATTCTTAGTAAATTAGAAAATAAAATTCATGAAAAAAAACCAAAATATGAAAGTGTCAAACAATAAACTAAGTCTGGAACGACATTCCCAAAAGAGAAGACCACAAGGAACTAAGGACTTAATTTTCTTTTTTTATAAATCTTAAATATAATCCTAATCCTACCTAGAGGGGGAAGAAAGGGGAACGTAAAGGAAGTAAAACTAATATGATTTTTGTTTGTTATTGGTTTTAAACAGAGAAACCTATTTATTTGGTCCAAAAAAAAAAACAGAGAAACCTATTTAAGCAGCAACTGCTCTCTCAACTTCTTGTTTCATTTGAATGGCGGAATGTTTTTTTTTTCATGTAGATGAGGTTCAGAACGCAGTTCTGCAGCGAAATGGCTAAGGATTAGCATCTGATTCGTATAGGTTCTGAGAATTACAAGGGAATTTCTGAATGAGCATCCAATATTTGATTGTAAATTTAGCAACGTATAGGAATTGGGTGTGTATGATATGCAAAATAAAACATTTTATATTAAATGCGCTAGTGATAGTAATCGCAAAAATTCTCTACGTCTCTTTTTATTATCGTGAATTCTAAATCTTAAACTTTAATCTTTAAAAAATACAACCTACTCAAAATTTTTTTAACTCTAATCTTAAATTCTAACCTTAAACATTAATCATAAACTTTAAACCTAAATTTTTAGTGTAGGAGAATAGAAAAGTTCGCCTTAAACATGGGACAATAAAAGAAAAGAAACAGGGAAGAGGAAAAAATACCTGGAGAGTTGGATTCTGGACTTTGGAGAAGAAATACTCCGGCGCCGGTCTCCTTCCTTGGTGACCCACTGTCCCGCTTCAATTGCCAGATCGCCACTGCCGATAAGAGAGAGGAGAGAAGCTTGAGAGTTGAGAGAGTCGACTAGGCTTACCGCTTTTGTTAAAATGAAAATGAAAAAATAGCACTAACACAAAATCAACAAACATAAAGCTCGAAGTCATTGGCTGATGTTCCTGCTGAAGTGAAGAACCAAAACCGCAGTCTAAACCTTGTTCAAAGGAATCTGAGCACTGACCCATACCTGCAGTTTGGTTTATCTCTGTATCACAATTTAGCATCGCAAGACAACAAAAGATGAGCATTGCAGAAAACCATATTATCTCTGTATGGAATAACAGTTGGAATACTATAACCTGAAAGAGCTATTGCAGTAGACTTGTCGTCCAAATCTAGGGTTGTAAACGCCATATTAGGGCCACTTATGCTTTTGAAACCCCTCGCCCAACAAATCTGCTCATCTTTTGCAGTCTTGCAGTCTAAAGCGTGTTCAAAGGAATATGAGCACTGACCCCAACCTGTTGTTGTATCTCTGATGATCCCTCTATTGCGATTTACCAGCGCAAGACTGCAAAAGATGAGCATCACAGAAACCATAATCCTACCCATTTCAGCTTAAGATTACTGTGATTTCCTCTTTGTTTTTCCAACTTTTCTTGGAATGAAATCATAAAATCAGATGAAGGGTTGTATTGTTTTGCGATGACTCGTTAGAACAGGTCAAGTCAACGCTATTTTGCACCGAAATTTGTCGGAAGACTTGTTAGAAAGTCAAGCTCAAACTTATATGATTGGTTGGGTAGTTGGAATCAAGTCATAAAATCAGATAAAGCCGTTTTGAATGACGTGAGTGCTTTGAAGTAAAAAAAATAAAATAATAATAATAATAAAGTTCGTGAATGGTCATTAAATTTTGATTAATTATTTAATTTGATAATTAAACTTTCAATTGTTTTAATATTATCATTAAACTTTTAGTTTTGATTCAAATTAGATACTGACCCGTTAACCGCCGTTAAAAAGGTGACGTGACATTTAAATTATTTTTTATAATAACATATTTAGTCATCCACGTTTGCACACTCAAATAATTTAGTCATAATTCAAAAAATAATAAATTTAACCCTTATTATTTACACATTATTTCAATTTAGCCTTATTTTTAATTAAAAATAATTTAACCCTAAACTCTAAACCCTAAACCCTACTAGGCTACTTTCTCTTCGTTCCTCTCCCCTCCTAAAATTACTAAACTGCCCTTCCCATTCAACCATTTCCCTTTCATGTCCTCCCTTACCATGCTCACTTCCCTCGTTTGCATTTAGCCCCCTTCTTTCCCACAGCATGTCACCCCCACCACAAATTTTCCCGTGTCACGAAATTCAGTTTAGAAAGTCGGAAGACTGGCAGGAACTGATATGGACAATTCTGGAATGGTTAGTTTCATGCTTTTGTGTAGAGTGCATTTCTGTTTTGATAAAATCTTTCTTTTCTCTATATTTCACGATAAAAGTATACGTGTTTTAAAATTTGAGGTTAAACCTGTTTTTTTTTATGTTATTTCTGAACAACTGATGTTTGCAGCATAACTATATTGAGCTATTATACAAAAAAAAATTAACTGTTACGTCACCTTTTTAACGGTTGTTAACGGGTCAGTGCCCAATTTGAATAAAACTAAAAGTTTAATGGTAACATTGAAGTAATTGAAAGTTTGATTACCAAATTGAATAATTAATCAAATTTGAATAAAACTATTTGTGAACTTTACCCTAAAAACAATAGAATCTGGTATTTGACAATCAATTTTTTTATTCAGGAAGTTGAACTATAATGTGGTGTAAGTAAATAAAATTACAAAACAAATCCGTATGCATAATCCCAGATCTAGAGGCAAACTGTGATGAATGATGATAATCTTGATTTGAGAGGGGGTAACAAAGAAAGAATTACCATAATCAAGTTTGTAGAAGTTCAGATACAAGATGTGTGTTGTCACAAATGCAATCAGTGGAGCAGCAACCATCTTTTGCTTAATGTTACTAATCTTACTTAACATGAGTTTATCTTTCCCAAAGAACAAGATATGTTACCTTCTTATAACACCCCAATATATTTTTTTTTGATTAAATAGAGGTGTATTACATTCCCATGTCGGGATTTGAACCCATACAATATGAGGCAAGATGAGCATCCTTAGCCACTAGGCCAATTAGTGAATCTCCCCAATATAACTTTTTTGTTTTATCTATATCTACGTATAAATCATGCTAAAAAAAGAATATAATTCAAATAAGTAATTATTGGGGTCAATTTTAGGTAATTTAATTTATCTAAAAAATTACTAATTTAATATTAAATTATTTAATTTATTAAATATTAACAGTTAAATAAAATAATATTATTAATAATAACAAAATTGGACTAAATTATAAATTTAGAAACAAATAGGGGTCAATTTTAGGTAAAAATAGACTTTTCAGTGACTAAATTGAACAAAAAATAAACTTGACAGACTTGACATGTCATTTACCCTTTAAATAAAACTAAGCGGGTTGACTTAATCAAAGAGTATATGACGTGGCACGATGTTATTAGCTAGAATTTTTTTAACGGCAAGGGTAATATAATGGGGCAAAACGGGTAACAGTTCAAACGTTAGAGGGCACAAGAGCCCAAAAAAACTTTAGGTACCAAGTTGGGAAAAGTGATAAACGTGGGGCAAAAAGTGCATTAAACCTAATAAATAATATAAAATATGTGCAAAATAAATTTTTTTTGTATATCTTAAACATTATTTTTATTTAATAAAAAATATAAATATGAACCATGTACTTTGTGCTCTAACTAACGGGTACTCGATTTTTACAGATATTCGATAAGCGGATATTCAATCTTTACGAGTCAAAACACATACCATATTTTTTTACTATCCGGATCTTCAGGCACCTGAAAACGTGAGTACCCGATCATAAGCATCCTAATTGGCATAAGCAATAACTAAGGTGATTGAATATAAATTTAGGATAGAATATAAATTTTAAATTATTTAAAAATAAACATTTATGATAGATTAAAAGTTTTAAATTATTTGAAAATAATCATTTAGATTTAACCTTATTATTTTAATTTTTATATTGTCCTAAGACGTTAACGACATCTTAGTTTTATGCTTGATCTAAATCGGAAAAAATAATCTAACTCAATCAATTCTAATATTAATCAATTCATAAAAAAATATATTTTCTAAATATATGTCAATCAATTTTTAAAAAACACTTAATTTGTTGAAATATATTTTCTAAATAGTTAAAGTTTTAAATTTATATTTAAAATAATAAATCTAAACATAAATAATTACTTTTAAATAATTTAACATTTATATTCTATACTAAATAAAATATTATAAAATTGATTTTTAGAACGTTTTAATATTAAGTTTTATAAAAAAATAAATAGTTATTTAATTAGTTTTGGTGGTGATAAAAGGTTACTTTAAATATTTTTTTAACAATTTCTAATTAGAGGAAGTGGAAGGAAAATTTACTCTTAATGGAGAAGACCAACATGCTCAAGACAAGATCAACTAACTGGCAACATCCTCATGCAAGTGTCAATTACGACCGGCGGAGGTAAGCTATAATAACCAATATCAAAATTATCTGGCGATGTAGACTTTGCAAAGCCATCAGCAACTCGACTGCCATCCCAAACACATTTTGCAGACGCAGTTCGTGAAGATATAATAATAAAGAAGAACCCTCTTTACTGGTCGAATCGGATCAAGCTCAAGAATCACATGTCGAAAAGCCCTTTTCCCATGCGCGCTCCAACCAAATAAAACAAGACCGTTGTAAAACTGAAAATAAATTTAAAAGTAAAAATGGGCTACCACGGCGCCTTCTTGACATTGGTCTTCTGATCCGCAACTCAGCCTTGGTAATAACCCACTATTCGAAACGCCCGTCGTTCTCACTCAGCTCAACCCTTTCTTTGTTACCATTCGAATTGTCCTCAGAATCAGGGATGTTCAAAAATACCCAACTCAATTAATTCAATCCGACGACTCAAACTTTAAAAATTCAGATAATTCTTTAAAAAATTACTCGATCGGGATGAATATCTGACCCAAGATTTTTTTGGGTAGCTGGACGGGGTCTGGGTCGAAATTATTTGGTAATCGGGTACTCAACCCGACACTTTTACTATATTTATTTTTTAGTTTTAAATTATATTTTTATTTCAGGTTCCTTAATATTTTTACCTAAAACTAAATTTAAATCTCTAAATTATTTATATGTTTGTATTATGTACTTTTAAGTTTTAAATTTTCAAATATATTTTCTTGATCAAATAGAGATGTATTACATTCTCATACCGAGATTCGAAAAAAACGAGATTAATATTTTTAATGTCTTTTTGGTGATAAACTTTAATATATATATGTCCAAATATTTCATCTTAAAACTAACTTTAAATCACTAATTTTTGTGTTTTGATAATGTATTCTGAACTTTTAAATTTTATGTGTTTGCTATGTAATTTTTTAAAACTTTTAAATTTAAAAAATAAATAAAAATGTGAATCGAGTACCCATTATCCTTTTTTTCGAGTACCCAAATTTTAAGAGTACCCGAATGTAGCGAAGGTCTCGCTAAATAAAAACGATATATTTTTTTGAAATGTTTTTTTTTCAAAAGTGTTTGTGATATTTAAAAATATTTATTCCGTGGGGTTTACAAAAAACCTTATAAAAATGGAGTCGCCACCGCCACTTAGGTAGGCCGGGACACCACAAAACCGTAGATTCAAAAGACAGGTTCGGAGTCGGTTACGGATGGGGAAGGATTAGCACCCCACACCGCCCAAAAAATTGGTACTTTAATAATTACCGCTTTATTAATATTGGATTTTCCGGGTTAAAGTGACGATTATTTTAAAATTCGGTTATAATTGCGAATTAATTTTAAGGGCCCGTTATCCGAGAGTAAACGCCAACCACTATCACTACGCCGATCATCGCCCCGTTTACGCTTTCGGATAAAAGGACACCGCATTAACAATTTATATCTCGATCGCAAATCTTAATGGCAAAAATATAAAACATGATAAAATATTTAAACATAATAAATATTGACATACTGTAATACTAATTTAACATGAATAATATTTTAGACTAAAACATGTATATACATATTATTCTAAATAATAGATAAAAAACAACTATCATATGTAAAAAAAAAAAAAGGCAGGAACAAGTATATATAGACGAACAGATATAAAAATGCATACTAGCAATAAAACATATTTCAACATATACGGTCAACATATCGTATAAAAAGGGTAAATATACTAACATGTAGCCCTAAAACATAAGAAAGCACACACATATAAAATACAAAATACGTCATGTACGAACCAATTAAAACATAACATGCTTGATACAGATAACCGGATAAAAAACATAAATATTATATTTAACATATATATGCATAAAAACATAAAACGAGTCATATACGAGAGACATAAAATACAATAATACCAACATATACGATTATAATACGAACAATAATATTTACAAAGAAAACAAGGATCAAATGAAAGGAAAATGAAAGTCATAAGTAAATTAAAGAACAATAATATGTAATTTGGGGACGAAATTGCGAAATAAACAAAACCTATAAGGACCAGGATTGTAATTATACCAAGGGGCAGACTCAAAATGAAATATTCAAAAACGCGGGATGGTTAAGGGCGTAATTTTACCATTCAGAAACTGATTCGGTGTAATTTAGGGACAAAATTGTAATCTTTTGAAAAACCAGGGGGATTGGGGGTGTGATTATACCATGCGGCGAGACAAAAGTGAAAATATTGAAAACGCGGTGGGATTAAGTGTGTAATTTACCCATTTCAAAAATAATAATAACTATAAAAAGCCCGTTTTTAGACCGAAACCCATTTTCCCCTTCATTTCTTTCATTTTCAGTTTTTCCAGAAGATCCTTGTTCTTCGTTTTCTCTCAAGTGTTCTTGAGAAACCCGAAATCCGCGGACCGTCAGATTCTCCGCTCGCCGCCGCCGCCGCTAACCGCGCCGCCCGGTAGGCTCCCAAAATACACCAAAACCTTCATCTTGTCGTCCTCAACATGAATCCGTGGTTGGATTCGAGAGGATCCCCTTTATTTACTCTAGATCTAAGAAATACGAACCCAAAAATATATTTTCTTTAGACCAAAACGAAACCACAAGGGTCTTCCCCTCCCTTTGTTCACCAGATCTGCTTGTAGAAGCCGAAAGGCTTGTCACAGAGGAAGGAAGACCCACAGACAAAAAGCCGGTAAGACTTTACTTGTTTCTCTTTTTTTTTTTGTGTTTGTGTTTCAGATATGCATGCAAAGAAAACATGTAAGAAAAAGAGACAAAAATTACCACTGGATTGCCTTTTGATTATCTTGACTGTTTACAAGTTTCGGTTTTTTACAAGCTTTCGTTTTTTTGTTTACTACTCTCTCTCGCTTTTTTGCTCGCTCCTAAAAAAATTCTTTGCTAGCTCCTCCCGTTACAACAGCCCCGTTTCATATATATTACTGTCTCTGTATTTGGTTGCAACTTGTATCTTCTTTTCCAGATCTGACCTGAACTGACCATTTTTGCTTGTTATCTTGGGCATGTTCTGAATATCGGCGCGGTGGCGGTGTGGACACTCTGCCAGTGGTCAGACACGTTCTCGGCCGTTAGATCAGATCTGATCTAACGGTCGAGATGGCTTGAAGAACGATCGGCCTGGATGAAGCCTCGATCTGATGAAACGGCTTCAGATCTTGCCACGTGGAGCACCGCAGTCGAGGAGTCAGAACGCGTGGATCTTACGCGCGCGTGGGATAATAAAGCGTCCGCGCGTGGCACTCGAACGGTCCATACGTGTGGAGCACGCGCCTGACAGATATTTTTGACTTCCATTGCATCGTGGCCGTTGGATCAGATCTTGATCCAATGGCCCATAATTACCTGCACATTGTAATTAGATAGGATTCAGATTTGGGCCAAACGGGCTTTGTAATTGGATTTTTGTAATTGGACTCGGACTTTTTACTTGGGTTTAATATATATATTTAATTTAGTCAGCCCAATAATTATAATAGCTGTACATGTACATACAAAAATAAATACTTTATATTATACGATCATTAATTAATAATATTCTAGTATACGTACGTATAATCATATGTATAATTAACATGACATCTGCATATGCTTATACCTTAGATACATACGTGACATACATACGCCCCTAATACGTATACGTAGCTTATACATGCACACATCACCTTATATTAGTAACATTCATATAATAAATATACATGCAATATTAACATATTTATAAGTGAAAATGATTGATTACAGTTGTCCCTCTTTGCTTGTTCTCATGGAATGGGAAACAAAGCAAAGATTCATAAGCACTCATTTTTATCAGACTTCCCTGTTTGTAGCCTTGGAAAAATGAATTCTTTTGGACATTTCCGCTCTTCCTTGGCTGAATCTTCAGGCTCGTAAGTTCTTTCTATATAGAGCTTTGTCACCTTCCGATCTTGGAGCTACAGGCTCTTTTCGACATAGAACCCTTCGCTCTGACATCCTGAATTATGAGTCATTCTTTTCACTTTGAGACAATAAAGCTTGGAGTCCTTCCTATATAGAACTCTTTGTTTTCAACGCTGGTTTCTCCTATATAAAACCTTTTGCACCGCTGGTGGATTTTTCTGACTGGGAGTTCTTTTTGAGATTTTAGATTTAGGTTCTCTCTATGGGACCTTCCACTAGGCTTGAAAATGCAGGGTTTTTTTTTTTTTTTTACATTGTTGCCTTTTTTGGACCTACGCTACTAAGATTGCCGCATCATGCCCGAAGGACTTACTGATGACCCGAAGGATTTAATATCTGGATCTGACGCCGACATGGCTGTTGTTTTATGAGGACTCACGCTGATATGCTGCCACATCATGCCCGAAGGACTTACTGATGACCCGAAGGATTTAATATCTGGATCTGACGCCGACATGGCTGTTGTTTTATGAGGACTCACGCCGATATGCTGCCACATCATGCCCGGCGACTTACCGATGACCCGGGATTTAACACCATGCTCGAAAGACTTACCGATGACCCGGCGATTTAATATCGTGCCCGGCGGACTTACCGATGACCCGGCGGATTTAATATTTGGATTTGACGCCGACATGGCTGTTTTATGAGGACTCACGCCGATATGCTTGCCGCATCATGCCCGGCGGACTTACCGATGACCCGAAGGATTTAACACCATGCTCGAAAGACTTACCGATGACCCGAAGGATTTAACATCGTGCCCGGCGGACTTACCGATGACCCGGATTTAATATTTGGATTTGACGCCGACATGGCTGTTTTTATGAGGACTCACGCTGATATGCTGCCGCATCATGCCCGGACTTACCGATGACCCAAGAATTTAACACCATGCTCGAAAGACTTACTGATGACCCGAAGGATTTAACATCGTGCCCGAAGGACTTACCGATGACCCGAAGGATTTAATATTTGGATTTTGACGCTGACATGGCTGTTTTATGGATTTTGATAAATTCTTCGATAATTCTTCAAATACCTGTTTAGGAACAAGCAAAATTGACATGCCCCTATCTATATGATGCATGCAATGCTATGATTTCTTTCTTTTCGCTTTCTTTTTTCTTTGTTAATATTATGTCCGAAAAAGTTATTCTTCCGATTTCTTTATTTCTTTTCCTTTTGTGGTATGCTCAATTTTGATCTTCATTTCTGTCAAATTTTGCTCAATGGGCATCTGCTCTTGTTCATTTGCACGATCACCCGCCTTTCTTCTTCGGATTTCTGCCTGCTTCACTGACAAACATTATATCATGCGTGTGCAGAGATTCTTACTATTCTTTCTGTTCTGTATTGCCCCATTCGATCGTACTCGGCTATCTTCCAGTTCTTTTGACCCAATATTCTGTGTATTTGTTAACTTCGTCATCGGGGTGGGCGAAATGTTTCTTAACCTCAATCTTCTTATTGTCTCTTGACGGACGCCATTCCTCGATTTCTGTGCTTTAATTCTTTGGAGACTCACTGTTTACTTTTTAACCGTCCCCTCACTTTGTAAGCTCATTCTTGTCCTGTTTCGTCCTTCATTTTCTTGAACCAAATAAGGCATTGTGGCTGGAATTCGCTTCTTGTTTTTGAGCTGTCTGACACTTATACCTCTGTTATGCATTGTGAGGTCCTTTCTGGTTAGGGGCTTCAATAGTATCCACCTCCTTGTGTTCGGATCTTACCCCAAGTAATACATGGAAATTTTTGTTGTTTTAACTTGTCAATTTGCTGGTTGGTGTTCCACCAAGGGTATCATTCGGATTAACATACAAGATTTTGAAAACACAAAGATAGAGCTCGGATATCATGTGCAAGAGTGGCTTAGATTCAACCACTTGATAATTCAAATATGTGAGGTCTTCCCCGTGACTCGGTTCATCCTTATGATTACCGCGTTGTCAGCAGAGCACTACTCTTTCTCAATTCTCATTATCTACTCCCCCCCAAAAGGGTAGGCTTATGTAACCACTTGAGCGCAGAAATATTACTCTAGAAATAAAGTTCTGGGTGGTGCGAGTCTTAATTTTTCATGATATCGCCTACTTTCTTTTTCTCTCTTTTGTTTTTATTTAATCATTATTTGAGGAAATCAATTCGTCACAGTCCTTTGTCTTGAGGACAATGATGGAGCAAACAACACTGCCCCAAGTTACTCGGCATAGTTACGATTTGAAAATATTACCATCACTCATGAAGCTAAGGTTTCTTGAATTGGATGATGTATCTCCACCCTATCGCTTCAAATGAGTGCCTCAAAATTTCCATACTCTTATCCGAATAAGCCTATTACTGTGTTTCAACATAGGAGTACTTTTTATTTTTTTTTCATTCTTTCTCATTTCTTTTCTTTCTTCTCTTTTTCTCTTCCTTTTTTGTTTTGTTTCTTCTTTACTACCTAGAAGATTATGCCTAGAGTTTCAATTTCAAGCAACTCTACTTGGTTGATATTTAGAGCTTTTTTATCCTTGAATATCATCGAAAGAGTAATAATCTCGCTTTGTTGACGAGTTTGGCGGAAAATCACACATCATCGTTGTCACGACATCTATCTAATGTCACATCTTGCAATTGATATCTAGTGCCCTACGACGAAAAAACATCTATGTGCTTTCAAAACATTATATGTTAAAATGCGAAATCGTCCTTTTGAAAAACAACAACTAACAAACATGCCCTATCACAAAAGATCTTTGCCACATGGGGGCCACATAGAATTGATCCCTTATATTACTTTAGGAAGGTATTTTAATGTAGAGACATCTCTGGCTTCTTCAGCACTATGTAGATTTGCTTCTCATCCTTGGTCTTCCACTGCTTGATCAGCTCTTGTGTCAGGGTTCCATCATTGACCAGCTTCTTGATTTCCTCCAGTAAAGGTCTACATTTTCTGGTGGGATGTCCCGGTGCTCCCATATGGAATTCGCATGCGCTACTCGAGTCAAAACTATGGGCATACAGATCAGGTGTACTCTTCATCGGCCTAGGAACAAGATAGTGACCCTCTGCAAGGTGAGGCCAAATGTCTGAGATAGATGTTCCAAACACTTCCAAATTTGCGCTCGTCCGAGGGATTTTCCTTGATGACCCCGATTTGTCAGTCTGTCTCCTTCTTTTACGGCCACGCGAACCCTGGAGATGACATTCATTTACGTCTCCATCCTTATCTATCTTATCTTCGATTCGGTCCTCAGACTTAGACCCTAATTTTCCTTCTTTGACTGCGTATTCTATTCTTTCTCCAATCGTCATGAAATCTTTGAATCCGCTTCTCGATTTCTCCAACATCACATCGAAGAAGGGAGAGGGAAGCGTTGCATGAAATAGGGGGGTCAACTCTTCTTCCGCTACAGGGGGCTGGACTTGGGTCGCCAGACATCGCCACCTTAATGCATATTCCTTGAAGCTTTCACTTGGCCTCATTTTCTCATTCTGAAGAAACTGTCGACAGGGTGCTAAATCTGAAGCATATTTGTATTGACCCAAGAAGGTATTAGCGAGGTCACCCCATGACCTAACTTGGTTTCTGTTCAAACGGTTATACCACACTGCTGCTGGTCCCGTCAAGCTATCATGGAAATAGTGGATTAATAATTCTTCGTTCTTCATGTATCCTTCCATTTTTCTACAAAACATGGTTAAGTGAATCTTCGGGCAGCTGGTTCCGTCATATTGCGCAAATGCGGGAACTTTGAAATCTGGAGGAATGACCAAATCAGGGACTAGGCAGAGTTCCCTTGTATTGAAAGCATTTATCTTCTCTTTCTTCTTAAGCTCTTTCTCGATTTTTTCTTCTAACTGGTCAAGCCTCGACTCTTCAATTCGTTCCATTTTTCGATTAATTCTGCCATCGAACCCCATGTATTAAATGGTGAAGTGTCATGCGATGATAAAATAATGCAAAAAATGTAATGCAAATGCAATGCATGAATGCAATAAAACATTGATTCCGCAAGTGATTTGTCCTTATAGAACATCTTTCATTCAGACCAAAAGGTTTCATTACATCCGGTATTAGGGTTTTACATATATCGGTGAGCCCTGGCACCTAATGTCTTGACCTCATTCAATAGTCCCGTCAGTTTTCCTTCTTGGTCCAATGCTGGATCCATATTCTGGCTTATTGGTGCTGCTGCATCGGCTAAATCTGCTACCTGTTGGGCTACTTGTCGGGCTTGAGTCATAACCATCTTCATGTCTTGGTCTTTCTCCCGTATTGTTTGCTCGGCCTTTTGTAGCTTAACGGTCATTGCCCTAGCACGGATCTCACAAAGTGCGTAAAGCCTCTCGAGCCTCACCATCTGCTTCTTTGAGTCTTGTGTTCTCTATTTGGAAAGCTTGTGATTCATTCCTTTCTGGTGCGACTTGATTTCGGGATATCTTACATGGCCGATCGCTTTCCAACTCATTTTGGAGAAAGTCGCGTTGGCCCTCGGCTTCTTCCAAATTCTTTGATAATGATCGACTTTATTCTTACTATTCTTGCATTTCGCTTCCAAATATTACGAACCGTTCTTTAGCTGAATCATACCATTGACCCACTCTTCCGTAGTGTCACCTGCATCAAAACTCTTAAATTCAAAGTGCAGCTTCGATACTGCCTTGCACATTCTTTGATTTCATGCTAAGATTGTGCCTCTCATGCTCGAGCTGGTCGCGCTTGTGTGCAAGTTCATCTTCTAAGACGCTTTTATTCTTGACTCCTAACTTTATCCCGCTTGAGCGACCTATTTCGTGTGTTACCCGAACCTTGGGCTGGGTATTGTTCTTTCTTCGACTTTGCCCCTCGGGCAACGGTTGGTCGGCTGAAGAATCGGGGTTGTCCGTCGTCGAAATCCAAGATTCCCATTCGATAAGATCTCGAACTCGTCCTTCGAGGGCCTACAATTTTCAGTGTGATGACTCGAATCGCCTATGTGGTAGCTGCACCGACACGATCGTTGTAATTTTTCGGATAAGGAGGTTTTCTTGGCACGACTTCATTGGTATGATAAGGTTCCTTTCGACAAACAACGGAAGTAACTCGGTGTATCTCATGGGTATAGGATAATGTCTTTTGATGTCACTAGATTCTCGAACTTCCCCGGTTTTGCCTCTCTGCTCCTGGGTATCTTCCCCGGATATGCTATTTGTCCGCTTCTTGAGATTGATCACGAAGGGATTCGATTTGTCATATTTAACGGTGTTATCTATTTTGGCATTCGACCATTACTGCTCCGCATTCTCGCTCCCCGATCAAATCTTTTCTCGAATTCGACATGCTTTGCTTGCCTTTCATCATGGTATTCATCCGGTCCATCATCTCGGACATCCGCTTTTTAGTTCTTGTATTTGTTTATCACTAGGATTGACACCGCCACCAAATGCTTTGGTGTCCTTGAATGGTTCTTCTTGGCTGTCTCCTGTCTAGTCTCGAGATGAAGTTTTGGAATTGGACCCCTTCCTTCAGTCAAAGAACCTTTGGTCCATCATGAACAATCTTCTATTAAAAGAGAAATCACTGGGAATCAATGCCCCATCAGAATGTGAATGCAATGGTATGCAAAAACCAAGCAAAAGAACACAAGTCAAGACTGGATAAAATTGATAAATATATAAATAAAATGACAAAATTAAATAGAATAAACACACAAAACAACCCTATTTATCCCGTCTAGAATCTAAGGTTATCCGCATGGCTCTAAATGGGTAGGTTTCTATGTATTCTCTACATGCAGTCTTGTTTCTAGGAGGTACCCGAATTGTCCTTGCTGTCCCCTATTAAGGGTAGCAAGGCCCCCGATCATCACCCATTATAGGCTCCTTTAAACCGGGTTCAATTCAGGGGGACCCATTCGCTTATGCCCGTACGAAGGAACGATATCCTTACGAAAACATAAGGTACTCGAGCCCCGAAGATACTTGCTAGGCCCATACGGGAGAACGATATCTCCACGAAAGCATTAGCGTTTTCCCCCCACTTAAAGAGACGGGTTTATATGTCATATTTTAAATACGTTAAAATAAACGCGCAATTATGACCGAATATTAATTTAATAATCACTTTAATCCGGAACTTCCAATATTAGTAAAGCGGTGATTATTTGAAAAAGCTCGACTCTCATTTGTTTTTTTGTTTTTTTTTGAAAAAACAAAAAAATTGTCCCCAGCGGAGTCGCCATCTGTAGCGAAGGTCTCGCTAAATAAAAACGATATATTTTTTTGAAATGTTTTTTTTTTTCAAAAGTGTTTGTGATATTTAAAAATATTTATTCCGTGGGGTTTACAAAAAACCTTATAAAAATGGAGTCGCCACCGGCCACTTAGGTAGGCCGGACACCACAAAACCAGAGATTCAAAAGACAGGGTTCGGGAGTCGGTTACGAATGGGGAAGGATTAGCAACCCCACACCGCCCAAAAAATTGGTACTTTAATAATTACCGCTTTATTAATATTGGATTTTCCGGGTTAAAGTGACGATTATTTTAAAATTCGGTTATAATTGCGAATTAATTTTAAGGGCCCCGTTATCCAAGAGTAAACGCCCAACCACTATCACTACGCCTGATACTGGCCCCGTTTACGCTCGGATAAAAGGACACCGCATTAACAATTTATATCTCGATGCGCAATCTTAATGGCAAAAATATAAAACATGATAAAATATTTAAACATAATAAATATTGACATACCAGAATACTAATTTAACATGAATAATATTTTAGACTAAAACATGTATATACATATTATTCTAAATAATAGATAAAAAAACAACTATCATATGTAAAAAAAAAAAGGCAGGAACAAGTATATATAGGCGAATGATATATAAAAAATGCATACTAGCAATAAAACATATTTCAACATATACGGGTCAACATATTATAATAAAAAGGGTAAATATACTAACATGTAGCCCTAAAACATAAGAAAGCACACACATATAAAATACAAAATACGTCATGTACGAACCAATTAAAACATAACATGCTTGATACAGATAACCGGATAAAAAACATAAATATTATATTTAACATATATATGCATAAAAACATAAAACGAGTCATATACGAGAGACATAAAATACAATAATACCAACATATACGATTATAATACGAACAATAATATTTACAAAGAAAACAAGGACTGAAATGAAAGGAAAATGAAAGTCAGTGGCAGAAATTAAAGAACAATAATATGTAATTTGGGGACGAAATTACGAAATAAACAAAACCTATAAGGACCAGGATTGTAATTATACCAAGGGCGGACTCAAAATGAAATATTCAAAAACGCTGGATGGTTAAGGCGTAATTTTACCATTCAAAACCGATTCGGTGTAATTTAGGGACAAAATTGTAATCTTTTGAAAAACCAGGGGGAACTGGGGTGTGATTATACCATGCGGCGAGACAAAAGTGAAAATATTGAAAACGCGGTGGGATTAAGTGTGTAATTTACCCATTTCAAAAATAATAATAACTATAAAAGGCCCGTTTTTGACCAAAACCCATTTTCCCCTTCATTTCTTTCATTTTCAGTTTTTCCAGAAGATCCTTGTTCTTCGTTTTCTCTCAAGTGTTCTTGAGAAACCCAGAATCCGGCGGCCGGCCGCCGTATTCTCCGCCGCCGGCCGCCGCTAACCGGCGCCGGTAGGCTCCCAAAATACACCAAAACCTTCCTCTTGTCGTCCTCAACATGAATCCGTGGTTGGATTCAGAGGATCCCCTTTTATTTACTCTAGATCTAAGAAATACGAACCCAAAAATATATTTTCTTTAGACCAAAACGAAACCACAAGGGGTCTTCCCCTCCCTTTGTTCACCAGATCTGGCTTGTAGAAGCCGAAAGGCTTGTCACAGAGGAAGGGAAGACCCACAGACAAAGCCGGTAAGACTTTACTTGTTTCTCTTTTTTATTTTTGTGTTTGTGTTTCGTATATGCATGCAAAGAAAACATGTAAGAAAAAGAGACAAAAAATTACCACTGGACTGCCTTTTGATTATCTTGACTGGTTACAAGTTTCTGGTTTTTACAAGCTTTCGTTTTTTTTGTGTTACTACTCTCTCTGCTTTTTTGCTCGCTCCTAAAAATTGCTGGCTAGCCCTCCCCGTTACAACAGCCCCGTTTCATATATATTCTCGTCTCTGTATTTGGTTGCAACTTGTATCTTCTTTTCCGGATCGACTGAATCGACCATTTTGCTTGTTATCTTGGGCATGTTCTCGAATATCGCGCGGTGGCGGTGTGGACACTCGCCAGTGGTCGGACGTTCTCGGCCGTTAGATCGATCCGATCTAACGGTCGAGATGGCTTGAAGAACGATCGGCTGGATGAAGCCTCGATCGATGAAACGGCCGGATCTTGCCACGTGGAGCACCGCAATCGAGGAGTCGAACGCGTGGATCTTACGCGCGTGGGATAATAAAGCGTCCGCGGCGTGGACCACACGCGCGCGTGGCACTCGAACGGTCCATACGTGTGGAGCACGCTACCGCGCGATTTTTGACTTCCATTGCATCGTGGCCGTTGGATCGGATCTTGATCTAACGCCCATAATTACCGCACATTGTAATTAGATAGGATTGATTTGGGCCAAACGGGCTTTGTAATTGGATTTTTGTAATTGGACTCGGACTTTTTACTTGGGTTTAATATATATATTTAATTTAGTCAGCCCAATAATTATAATAGCTGTACATGTACATACGAAAATAAATACTTTATATTATACGATCATTAATTAATAATATTCTAGTATACGTACGTATAATCATATGTATAATTAACATGACATCTGCATATGCTTATACCTTAGATACATACGTGACATACATACGCCCCTAATACGTATACGTAGCTTATACATGCACACATCACCTTATATTAGTAACATTCATATAATAAATATACATGCAATATTAACATATTTATAAGTGAAAATGAGTGATTACACCGAATAACAGATATCAGACTAAAACAGGCCAAAACACGAGCCGATATATGTATTACCTAAAAAATCTGAATACCTAATTTTTTGAGTACCAAAAATCGAATACTCAAAATGAACACCCTACTCATAACTCATTCCCTCCTTTTTGCCTTCGGCCCTAATTTCTCTCTTCTTTTCCTCCAATTCTGGCTTTGATTTATCCATATACTTTTGTTTGATTTGTCCACTCAATGTTTGTTGCCTTCAACGCCGCCGTATAAATGAAAGCTTCGTCATGCTCTCCATGTCGTCCATCTTCATAAAATATTCATGCTTCCATTCTCATATTCACATTAGAGGATTCAAAAATATTTGTGAAGGTAAACACATTTATATTTATATTATACGTGAATTAAAAAATGTTAGGATAAATACAATTAATAAATTAATAATTAATATCAAAGATTCAAATTTTAAATTACATAAAATTAATAAAATAAATAACTAACGAAAGAAATTTTGAATTCTAAAATAAACACTAGCCCACAATTAGGGGTGATAATGAGCCTGACCGGCTCGCGAGCTACTCGGGCTTGGCTCTGTCAAAACTCGGCTCGAGTGAGCTCGACTCGGGCTCGGTTCGAGACCTTAACAAGTCGAGCCGAGCCGACCCAAGCTTAGCTTGAAAAGTTCGTGAACAAGCTTGGAATAATTATATATATGTATATATATATATATATATATATATATGCTTCATATACACTAAAAGTAATATCTTTAGCAAAAGAAAAGCAATAAAATAAATTAGGGGAAAATCCACTAAAAATAAATAAATTAAAATAAATTAGGCACTCTCTTTCTCTTCCCCGATATTGAATTTCGTTTCAGTGTTGGTTATGAAAAGGTTTTTAACGAGGACTATCTTTTATAAAAAAAAATTATAACAAAATTGTCCATTTCGAGCTGAGCCGAGCCTGACGAGCTTCGAGCCCGAGCCGAGCTCAATATTATTGTTTCCGAACCGAGCTCAAGCCTGCAATTTCGTGTTCACCGAGCCTCGAGCCCGAGTCGAACCCGATAACACTATTTTCGAGCCGAGCCAGGCCTGACTTGGGCTCAGCTCAGCTCGTTATCACCCCTACCCACAATTCACTACATATGAATCCACCACTTCCCTTAATCCCCTAGTTCATCCAACGGACCCCTTCCAGGGACGGAATTATATTGCCCTTTCTCACCCCAATTTCTTTTTACTTTTATTCTTATATATAATTTTTTTTATAAAAATATTAAATTATTTATAAATTTTCTCCACTTTTAAATATTTATGTTTTGCCTTCAACCACAAATTCTGATTTCATTCATGGCCTCTTTTACGATAAAAGTTGATTCGATAATAAGAATCTCTTACCAACAATTTATTAAATATTAAATGAGTTTTTGAATATGCTGATGTAATTACAAAGTAATATTTGTTTAATTTTTATTCCTTTAATAAAGTACATATATTGTACACATATAGTACTCGAACCCGTAAAATAGTCCCAGTTATACAACAAGCATTAAGTGGAATTTAGAAGAGATATAATCTTAACCGTCAAAATTAATATGTGAACCTCACCGTGCATGCAAAGACCGCTGAAAAAAGTAATGGGCTGACCTTAATAAGATTTGAAACAGTGTGTCGGATATAATTAAACTAATGTTTAAATTGTTTAAAGATAATGATGAAATCTCAGCATTTATCCACAGACAGTGCACTTGTCAATTGCCATTTGCTTAAAAAGTTTAAACTTTAGATACCAACCAGGTCAACATGACTAAAAATCCAAGCTTAATTATTTCTTTAATCTTGGTTTGAATAATTACAGCTTATTCAAAGAAATCAACCAATCAAGTGAATGAATCTAGCATCTAATCCACTTGATTTGAATAGTAATTCCAAACTCAATAAATTTGGAACTTTATCTTCATATCTTTAATTTTATTTTCTATTCTCCAACGGTAACTATATGGTAAAATTAACCTAAAGGCATTTAAAAACATAGACTATATATAGATTTACAATAGCAGCCTCTTAGTTTTCTCTTAAGTTTTTTCACCTTGATCCGCAGTCTTTTTTTTATTTGCTTTCTTGATCCGTGACGGATAATCAGTTTTAATATTGGTTGTCGACCATCGAAATTCATTATTTTTTGTTTTTTATATTTTTAATAAAATCTTTATCTTTATGACACGTGTTTCCACTGCTTTTGTGGCATACTTTCTTTATTTTTGTGATTTGTTTCATATGTTGTTTTGGCATGATTTTAGCTTACTTTAGCGGTCGTTTGGTGCTTCTACAGAGATCTTCATGGCGCTAGTTTCTAATTTTGATTCTGTCGGTGGTCATAGAAAGATCCAACCACTGTTGATGGTTGTTTGCTGATGTAATCATACTTGAGTAGCGGAGCAATATGCCTAATAGTTTGGTTCGCTCACCACTCATTTTTTACCCCGTAAAGCTTCTTGTTTGGATAGGGACAAGGAGATTTAAGAAGGCCTCTAGATTGTGTCGATATGCTAATCTCTATGAAAGTATTTTTTTGCGCTTTTGAGCTTGTATGAGATTTTGGTGAACTATTTCCCTTTATTTTCCATTCTGAATACGTTGTATTTGAGATATTTTTATCGTTATTAATAAAATTCAATTGTAATCGTAACAAAAACTTTTATTTTTGAGTCAATTGAACAGTAGTTTAGATGGTAATGTTGTTGTTGCAATATTCAAAATGTTATTGATTTATTATTAAAAAAATGTTATTGATTCAAATATAGTTAAATATAATTGACTTTCATTTAATAGGAGACCGAGAATGTTATGGGTAATTTAAATATTGAATTTTGTATACAAAAACATTTTAAAATTTTTTAATGGCATAATGCCAAAAAAATGCCACTGATATTTAATTGAATAATTATTTTGGTCTCTATTATTTTTTAATTAATTTAACCCAACGTTTTATTTTAGGTCAAAATGATCCCTCTCCGGATGAAAATTATAAGTCAAACTGATGATAAACAACTAGAAATGACGTGACAAACCTACATGGCAGTGCATGTCGCGATAGCAGTGTCATATAAGCAAATATGCTAACTTTACATAATGACACATCAGTCAAAAATATGTTTATAAAATTGTATAAAATATAAAATATTTTTTTCTTCTAACGCGTCACTTTGTCAAGTAATTTCAAGTTGTTTATCGTCAATTGACTAACAGTTTTCATCTACAAATGGGCCATTTTAACCCAAAATAAAACGTTGGGATTAAATTGGTTAAAAAAGTAAAGATCAAAATGACTATTCAGTCAAACGTTAGGAGCATATTTTAACTTTATACCTTTTTAAATTATAAAAAATATGTTTTGTGTATAGTAAATTTGGTCAAGGGCTCGATAAAAGGAAATCCGTCCTTATCAACTAAAAGGGAGGGGAACATAAACTATTTTGGAAGGGAGAGTGGGATACACAACTCTAGTTATATGATGGGTAAATTACGTCCAAACTCTCTTATTTATAAGTTTTATAACAAACATATCACTTTTCTTTTCAAAATTACAAAGAAATCTTCAATTAACAAATTGTTACAAACATGTGATTGATCTTTAAATATCAAACATAAATAGAAATTTGACATGATATAATAATAGTTTTAGTTCTTAAAACTTATACAGTCTATCAATTCGATCCTAATTTGAAATAATTTAATAAATGTAACCCTTCAAATTTAAAATTTTCATCATTTTAGTCATATGTATTCTCCCAGAAATATTGTATTATTTTCATGTTACTTTACTGGTATAATAACATTTTAATAATAACCTGTTGCTCCTTTATGGCAAAATGCAGTTATCCAACTACTACTTTGATCTAATGGACATATTTAGTTTGACAACATCACAAAAAAGATTAAATTGTTGAAAATTTTAAATATGAAAAATTAAATTTATTGGATTGTTTAAAATTAAGACAATATTGATATAATGTATAAATTTTAGGGACTAAAAAGTTATTATACCATACGATCGTTTCAATTTTAACAACGGAATGACATGTTTGTAACAATATGTCAATTGAATGACATGTTTGTAACTTTTAAAACAAAAGTGATTTGTTTGTTATAAAACACATAATTAAGTGACTTTCGGTGTAGTTTACCTTATATGATTTGAGTAAATGACATCGACTTGAGTTGAAATACAATTTTACACGTTTCAAACCATTATTTTCTCTATACAAATAGTTGGAAAATGCATGTACCTATTTAGAACTTATCTTTCTAGAAAAGAAAAAAAAGAGAATTGAAGGTGATGATGAATATATCAAATAAACGGCTTGAATAAAAATGATGGGTTTGTATGATACTAAAATATCACTCGCACTAATTAATAACCAATTGATCTGGTAAGATAATATATTAGGTCTTTTAAATAAAATTAAAATTTGAATTTTGACGTGTGATTGAAATAAAATATATTAAAAAAATGTCTTTTATTGAGTTTCTGCAATATCCAATTCGAATTAATTAACTAATTCGTTAAATACACGTCGTTAAAAAATAGCACTCACAATAAAGTTAGAAATCAAACCATTTGAACTTTCCAAGTTTCAACGTCAAACTTCGAAGGTATATATACCATTTCGGGTCCATATGAATGAGGGCGGCTGGCCAAGATTCCATGAACCTTTTGAGTTTGAGCTCCGAGGGGTTCGGCGGCAGTCCAATCCAGTCCCCACTAAAAGGAACCTATATTTCTTTTTGTACATAATATACTATATCTATGTTTGACTAAAACTCCACTTGGTGCATTGCATGCTGCATTTTTACTGTCGGTAGAACTCGGTCGCATCGTCGGCTTTCAGCGACGGTTCGGTGTACCTCTTGGCTGACGTGGGGCGTCGCCTTATCCAAGAACCGACAACATCTTCACTCTTTCATTAGTGTTTTTCTTCTTTTTCTCTACAGAAATTCACGTTTCAGATTGTTATTATAAATAGGCTCAAGGATTTAATAAGACTTTAAATTTTACAAAAAATAATTAAATCTTTAATTTTTTTTTACACTCAATTAAGTCTTCAAACTAAAAAAAATCAATTTGACCGTTAAATAAGCCTTTGAACTTTTGCAAAAAAAAATAAATCAATTAAGCCCCAAAATTTTTTTGCACCCAATTAAGCTCTTAAACTCAAGAAAAAAAAATCAATTTGACACTTTGACCGTTAAATTTAACAGGTTTTTTAAATCTTCTTGGCATGTGTCGCAATAAGATAATATCACTTGTCATTTCTAAGAATTTTTAAACTTTAATTTTTTAAAATATATAAAAATGCAAAAAATCTAAAAAATTCTGGAAAATTATTTTTAAAATATAAAATATTTTTAATTCCAAAATTTATTTAAAAATAATAAATAATTTTTTTTTTCAAAAGATTAAAATATTTTAAAAAATTAAAAAAATTAAATATTATTATACAATTATAAAAAAATAAATTAAAAATATATAAAAATCTAAAAATATATATTTTTAGATTTTTTTCTGATTTTTATATATTTAAATTTTCTAGATTTTTTTCGAATTTTTATATATTTTTTAAAAATTAAAGTTTAAAAATTCTTAGGAATGCCAGGTGGCATTATTCTGTTGCGACACATGCCGAGAAGATTTAAAAAAACGTTAAATTTAACAGTCAACGTTGGTCAAAAGGCCAAATTAATTTTTTTTCTTGAGTTTAAAAGTTTAATTGGGTGTAAAAAAGTTTAGGGGCTTAATTGGTTTTTTCTTAAATTTGAGACTTAATTGGGTATAAAAAATATTTAAAGATTTAATTAATTTTTTTACAAAAATTTAAAGACTTATTAAACCGGTAAGCCTTATAAATATCATTGACTATCACGTGGAGATAGAGGAACTTTCTAAGCCAACTCCCACCATATAAAATCCCACATTTATATATAAGCACTTAGCGCCACCATAACTCTGTCACCTCTGTTTTCTCTCATTTGGGATTTTCTTTTTCTTTTTCTTTTTCTTTTTCTCAAAGAATCAAACCACTAAAAAGGCTTCGATTTCTTCAAAAACCCAGATTTCTTGAGCTGAATCCATGGAGTGGGTTCGAGGAGAAATGATTGGATATGGGAGTTTCGGCACTGTGAATTTGGTGTTACCAAAAACAGGGTTCTCGAAATCGCCATTAATGGCTGTCAAGCGTTGCGAAACTCATAACTCGGCTTCACTCAGGAACGAGAAACAAGTGCTGGATCAACTCGGTTCTTGCCCGGAAATCATCCGTTGTCTCGGCGACGATTATAGCGTTGAGGATTGTGGGAAGTTTTACAATTTGTTCTTGGAGTATGCTGAGGAAGGAAGCTTGGCCAATCACGTTAAGCGAAACAGCGGGAGATTGATGGAATCCGATGTGAAAAGATTCACTAAATCGATACTTAGAGGTCTGAATTTTGTTCATTCGAAAGGGTGTGTTCATTGTGATGTTAAGCTTCAGAATGTTCTCTTGTTTGGTAACGGTGATGTCAAGTTGGCTGACTTCGGATTGGCGAAGAGAAACGGTGAGAAACAGGGGAGGTTCGAAATCAGGGGAACGCCTTTGAATATGGCGCCGGAGTCCATTAAAGGAAATGTTTATGATTTTCCGGTGGATATTTGGGCACTCGGATGCGTTGTTGTTGAGATGTTTACCGGAAAACCAGCTTGGAATTTGAAAGCAGGGTCAAACATGGCGGATTTGTTGATTAAAATCGGGGTCGGCGATGAATCGCCTGGGATTCCCCGGGAGTTATCGGAGGAAGGAAAAGATTTTCTGAGAAAGTGCTTTTCTAGGGATCCAAACAAGAGATGGACGGCTGTGATGCTCTTGGACCATCCTTTCATGGCTGCCGACGATAACGATGACGATGAAACAACTGTTCCATTTCCATCAACGTCTTCACAATGTTGTTTGGAAGAATTCTCGGTATCGCCGAGATGTCCTCTCGATTTTCCAGGTTGGGTTTCGACTGATGAATCGATTTCTCAAGAATATTCAAACATTGTTTCGTCGGCTTCAAATCGGATTCGAAAATTGGCTTGCGATGAGGCGCCTAATTGGAATGTTTGCGGCAGTTGGATCAGCTCGAGGTAGAAGATAGGATTTTGCCTTGATTAAAATTTGTAAAATTGATTAGAGAACATTTGTGATTGGCTACATAGGTGGCCACACATTGTACAGGCAATTGTTTTATTTATTCTTGTACAATTCATTTCTTAACAAATATATTGAAACTTAACTTTATAATTTATTGGGCTGCTAATTGAACAAGTAATTGAGTTTCAAACAACATAATAAAAGTTCGGGTTTTTATCAGGTAAACAAGTCTAATCGATTCAGTTCGAACAGTTTAAAAGTTTAAATTGTTGTTTGATAAAATAAAACTTGATCAAACTCAAATTAAACTTTAAACTTCAAGTCAAACTCCAAGTACCAAATCAAATTAACCTAATAATCATTTTGTTGAAGACAAAGAGAATGGTGGGTAAATTTTTGGTCTAATGTTTGGGAGTAGTTGTAATGTGAAACATTTCAGTTTACCAATCCGTGTCTTGTATTCTCATAAGTCTAACTTGGATTTGAGTTAAAGAGCTGTTGGTTTCACAACTACTTTGACTTTGATTAAAGTTAATATTGTAAACCAATGAGCTGGTTTAAGTGATAAGTAATTTAATATCAGTTAAACAGATTTCGATATATGTGCGGAAAATCTTTGCTGAGAAATTCACCTACTTAAGTCATATATGCGATATGTGTCGATCCGAATTAATTAAGACAAAACCTTGAGAACGAGAAAAAAATAAATGTTGTAGCTGTGAACTCGAGCAATGTCCGAAAGAGATGCTTGTTTGTTTCCACGTGAAGCTTGAATACCGGGTTGAGTTTGGAAAAAGTCAGGCCAACCAATAAGGAAGCTCGAGTTTGATAAATAAAATCACAACTATAAGTAATATACGGATTGAACTATCAATTAATATAATAAATTGGATCCAATTAATTCAAGTTTGAAGTAAATTTTCAGGTTTTAAAGTATTTCATCCGAAATAGTATTTAGATAATGGGTTATATTTGATACACAAGTTATGTAAAAAAAATTACACAACCCTTTATATTTAAGTTATAAAATCTAAAACTTAAATTCCTAGCCGTAACACCCTAAAACTTAAACCTTAAACCTTAAACCCTAACCTTTAAACTCTAAATTCTAACCATAAAACTTAAATTCTACACCATAAACCTTAAACCCTAAACCACAACCTAAATCTCTAAACCCTAAAATATGTAAATTAAAGTTCATACAAGCTTGTGTATCAAAGGCCATGTTTGACAATTAGCGGATAGTTGACAGCGGATTACATTAGCTGATAATTGATAGTTGATTGCATTAGCTGATTTGACTAGCGGATTGTATTAGCTGATTGTATAAAAGTGTTTGATAAAATTAATTGATAGCTGATAGCTGTTTGATTATTTAATGAAACAAAATGACATATAAGGACATGATTATATCTGATACTTGTTTGAATAATTTATTAGTTATCAATATTTTGCATATTAATTAGATTATGAAAAATATTTTTAATATAACATTACTAAGCATATTTGAAGGATCTATATATTAATTTATTATTTATATAATTATTCTTAATACATTTTAATTAATTATTAAATTTAAATACAAATACAAATGTGTGAGAATAAAAAAAATATTAGTTTACAAATGTGCAATGTAAATACGTGAGTGTGAAGAATTAAAATAGAAAATGTTAAATTTAGGTTATTTGGAGAACTTTGATAATTGTTAAGTGCGAAAGGTTTTTATAACTCTTATGTCAAAACTTTTAATTTCAAAAGCTCATATTAGCAGCTTTTTCAAAATTAGAGGTTTTACCTCAATCCGCTATTCACCAAACACCCAAATTAGCGGATTTGACTAGTCAAATCTCTAATATTAGCTCAAAGCTCTGAGTTTGGCTCAAACCACTATTTACCAAACAGGGCCAAAGTATTTTCCTTAAATAATATAATATGGTTATTATAAGGTGCATTAGTGGAGGAATTTTTTTTTTTCGCAAATGATATTTATTACCTTTTTTCGTTGAAATTTTCTTTGATTTGTGTGAAAATGTTCAAATAGATTGTCATTTATCTCAAATTTTCAAAAAGAATTATGTTTGTGATTTTTGTTATTTAAAATTTAAATAAAAAATATTAAAAGGGTAATTATACCATGCACCGGCTATGAAAACTTTTTGTTTCTACAAGCATATTAATTTTAGGGTTTAAGGGTTTACTTTAGTGTTCATGGTTTAGAGGTTTAAGTTTATGTGCTTAGAATTTAGAGGTTGTGGCTAGAATTTAGGGTTTAAGGTTAGAATTTAGTGTTTATAGGTTAACCATAAATCCCTAACATATTACTCTAAAATTTAAACCCTAACCTCTAAGCCCTAAATTCAAACCATAAATTCTAACCACAACCCCTAAATTCTAAACCACTAAACCCTAAAACTAGGGCATCCACTAATGCATAAAATATTTTCTCATATTAAAATTATAATATATTTTTTTGGTGAAAATTATAATATTTTAATTTATACATACAATTAATCTGTGAATTGCACGAGAATAAAAACTAATTATAGAACTATATGAGTACTACCATAAAAATTAAAATACTAAACTAATTTTCTTTTTTATTGTCAAATCATATAAGTCAATTAAATTACAAATTCTATTTCGTAGTGATTTGTACGTTGACAATTTAAATATTAATGTTGAAATTTTAATATCATTACCCCTTCCCATGTTATAAAATAGAACTAGAAATACAAAAATAAACTGATTGAATTTCAACCATGTGCACACATTTACAAAAATAATTTAATAAAATAATAATTCAATTACAAACTAATTTTGATTTACTAAAAACATGGTTTGAGATCCCAATTAAAATAGCATATAACACAAATATTTGTATTCACTAATTTGGATCGAAGTGGAACTAACAACAAATAATTTAATCCCCACAAATTTAGGTGTTCTAATTCACCAACCTCCTTTTTATTTGGTTCCGAAAAGCAAATTAGTTAGTAATAATTAGGGATTAGCAAGTCAAATATCTAAAGCTAAATCTTAATGGTTTTGAGAATATCATTTTAATTTAATTTATAAATACATATAAATATATATTATTTTAAAATTTTAACAATTTTAAGAGAAACAAAATAATTTTTAAAATATTTTGAAAGGTCAAATAAAAGTTTTTAACAATTTTAAGATATGTAATGATAAATTTTCCAAAATTTGGGGTTATAACCCTCTCTAATCCTCATTGTATTCTAGAATGCGACACACGTGATTGGCATGCAACATACATTAAAATATAAGGATAGCCATATGGTAAATTCACTGTTTGCGAGTCTAGAGATGGATTAAAATATACAGGTGGTGGTCCAAAATAATGACACCCTGTGTATTATAATAATTAAAATAAACGTGCTAAATGAGATTTATATGCTATAAATAAGATCCGAATGTACATTATTAATATTATTAAGTCAAATTATCAAGAACAATAAACTAATGAATTTATTGATGAACTGAAAATCTTGAATCCTCTGATAGAGATAGTCTAAAAGGTGGTTGTGATCTTCCAAAAATATACTTTGATGGAGATCGCCTAAAAGGTGGTTGTGATCTTCCAAGAAGATAAGTTATCTCTGACGGGAAAGGAGAGAAAAATAAGTTAACCTATTTTTTGGGGACCACTACCTCTTTATATAGTTGATTGTTAAATCAACTATTAAATATTTATAACTCTGCCCCTCATTGAATTATAAATATATCTTATGGTATCTACACTTTTATTTTCATGACACTTTAATACTTATGACACGCCTAACATAATTGGTCACTTAATTTTGTGTCATACTTTATAATAGCATCATACATTTTACATATGTGCCCACAATTGCGGATTTCAATCCAACAATCTCCCACTTAGGCAACACACGTTTCTTGACAAATGTATAATCTCATGAGCTAAAAAATTTGCTACTATATAATAGGTATTCTATAACAATCTCGTCCATCAACTATATCCATATAGGATCAAAGCAGCCTATCCCATATCAATCATAACTAGACCCATCAATGTCACATATACAAATATAGTCAAAATGACATAGATTAATCATAGATGCGTAGCATGAAAAATTACATGAAATGTAAACCGAACATGTCCATTTCCAATTGATCTTCCTAATCCTTAGAGAGATCAAACTTTACTAATTCAGAGTGTTCATAAACCAAAAGAATTTTATTTCTACAGAAAATAATCTTAAATAACTTAAAGTAACTGAAATTGTGTCTAAAACAAATGAGCATTATTCAAAAATTACAAACTCCCACTAAAAGTGAATATCTTTAAATAACATTACACCCACATGAGTAGTGTGCTCATGAATGACCTAGGGTGATAATTTCTTAGTAAGTGTGCAATTATGGAGTTTGTATTAACATGCTCTATAAACACACAACTACTCTAAATTTTCTTTAACGACTAGGAACTTAATATTTATGTGATGTTCCTATTGTTTATAGAATAAATTGATGCATATTTATTGTCACAAAATAACTGAAATGGTCTTTCTATTCAATTTATAATTAGCAGCTCATGTGACAAAATTCTTTTGCGTTAATATTCTATTAGAATCGAAGTCTGTAAACATGATGTCCTCTAACTTACCAGAACTTCGATATGTGAGCATGTAATTTTTTGTTCTCTAAAGATATCTCATAACCTTATTAGTTGCTATCCAGTGGTACATACTAGAACTACTTAAATATCTGTCTAACATTCCAACAATGTACGCAATATCCAAACGCATACATACTTGAGCATAAATTAAATTCTCATTAGCTTATGCATATGAAATCTTTTGTATTTTTTTATAATTTCAACGTTACTTTTAGGGCATTGAGTAAGACTAAATTTGTCTTCTTTAGAAATATGAGTATCACTTGATTTACTCCCACTGAACTTGTAGTATATACAATTGTCAATCAAATTTATCTCAAAACTGAATGAGATAACCATTATAAAATTTGTAATATCATTAATGAGAGTTTTACTTAAGCTCGTAGATGGATTTCTTTAATTTACATATCATTGATATTGTATCATAAGACACAACTCTATGATTGTACTATATAAATAGTTTATTCAATGTCGACATTGAAAAACAAACTTAACATCTATCTAATGTAGTTTAAGACTAAAACGAGAAACAAGTGTAATAATTATCTTAAAAGAGTCTTTCAATAAAACTTGAGAGAATGCCTCTACAAAATAATGTCTTCTTTTAGAGTATATCCTTTAAATACAAGACGTGTCTTATACTTATCCACATTACCATTTCCATCCATATTGGTTTTAATATCCATTTACAACCAATTGGTTTGCGCCTTAAGGTAATGAGTCAAGTTCTAAACTTTATTGCCTTACATAAAAGTATACTCTTCTTGTATGACATCAATCCACTTTTGAGAGTAATAATTTTTTGCGGCCTGATAAGAAAATAATTGAGTCATTATTATCCGTATTTTCTTTAAGAAATACATTATAATAATCTTAAATAGTATTTCTCATTTTTCTCGTGGATCTCTTTAATGACACTTATTTTTGAGGTTGTTGAGTTTGTTCTTCTGAAATAATTACCTTATCTTGCATGGGTGTTGTTCAACATTGTATTGTTGAGGTTTTGGATTCACTTCTTGATCAATGATAGGTGTGAAAACTTAAATATCGTCAAAAGTGATAGTATGAATTAAATTATAATCCAATTCCTCCTCAAAAGCAATGTATCTAACCTTATTTTTCCCTCCAAACTCAACATCCTAAATAGTTATAGATCTCTACTTAAATAATTCCTAATTATGGGATCATAAAACTTACAGCCCATTGACCACTCAAAGTAACCAAAGTAGTTACTCGCGTTTGAAGTTTAATTTCTTCACATGTGTAATAACTTATACAAAAGAATCAACACTTTGTAACTTACTGTTATTTCTTTTGAGTATGACCCTTATCAACTTTATTCTAATATCTTCTTTTATTGCCCTTACTAAATGAGCACTAACCAAATGAGTACTTTTACACTTATAATGCTTCAACTTTTCTTCCTCTTTAACCCAATGAGAAATGAGCTCACTTAGAGCCTACTTCTCATTTTGATAGTTGTAATTATTTTTGAATTGGTTCAAATGTTTAGGAAACAGTACCAAAAGCATAAGAACAAACAATTGCTAGAAAGTTTGATCTTACGTGCCTTAAATTTTGAAGCAATATTAAACATTTTCATAGCGTACTCGCTCACATTTCCTTGACTCTTATACTTTATAGACATCAAAGAAGGCATAAGTGATGTCATCTTAACCTTAATGTTTTGGATAAAATATTTCTTAAATTCGTCAAGAAAACCCTTAGTATGAGTAATCTCTTTAGATTTGTGCTCCTAAAGACATCTAGAATGTTGTGCTTTATGATCATTAGACTCATGCGATTCGAACAATCTCACCTCTCAAAATACCTTTTATGGGTGCTACCGCAATGAGAGGTGCAAGTTGTTCTTTCCTTAGTGCAAAGTCTATGTTCATATAACTATCAAATACAACATGTAAGCGTATTCTCTATTCTTTGAAATTAATTTTACTAAACATGAGTGTACAATGTATATTAACAGCTATTGTGAAAGAAAAAGATAAATTACCTAAATATAGAAAAAAATAAACGAATAAATAAAATAAGCTCACATAAATATTCATAAGTAAACAAATAAATTCAAAATAATGGCTAGTTCCCCTCAAGATACCAAGCACAACATTAATATCAAGTCTTTGGACAATAATATTAACTATAAGCGGTATTCTTGTTGTAGCAATCAAACATTGACAATAAACTATGTCAAACAATAGATTAATCTTTAAACTAATGTATTGCTCACATAAAATACCTTATAATTGTCACACATTTATCACCACATTTGTTGTTGTAATTCTGCCAAATATTAACTTTCCTTTGGGCCAATTAATAAAAGCAAGAATTACAAAAACCCATCATCATCTTGATATTTAAAATAAATTAATCTACACAACAACTGTCACTTTGGTGACATTATGTTTTAACTAATTCATTAAAATATTAGACATTCGAAGCCAAAATATGAATTTATTTGTTTTAAAATTAATATTTTCCTTATTTTTATCTTTCCATTATATTAAAAGATAACCAAAATAATAATAAATTTGAATGAAGGTAAATCTCATATCAAAATACCAGACGCTCCATTAGTATTTCATCTTTGGACAAAACATTAACTTGCAAGTGATATCTTGGTACAGTAATCAAATATTGATAATAAGAACATGTCAAACAGAAATCTTCCTTTCGGCCAATTTATTGCTCACATGTAAAATTGAATAATTATCACATGTTTATTACCACAGTTGCACATGTAACAATGTCAACTATTAATCTTCCTTTGTGCCGATTAATACTAACATAAGCTGAATTACATGCGTAAGACCTTTTATATTTTAAAATAAAATAATTTTCACAATAAAGGTTACTTTGGTGACTTAATGCATCAATTAATTTATCTTAAAATATATAATATAAATATACTAATATTTAAAACTAAAATTTTTAATAATACTAAAATTTCTAAAATAACTCAAAATAAGGTTGTCTAAATAGGATTATCAAAAATAAAAAAAAAATAAATGTTTGACTGTTTCTCAAAATTTCCTCAAGCATGCGTATGCCAATAAAATCAAAACATGATAAAGAAATTAATCTAATCATATTAACCAAAAATATAATTACTATTATTATAATAACTAATGAATATAATAATAAAGAAATATTACCGTAACTTTATGCTATTATATCATAACAACCAAAAAGAATATAAACTGTGTATGCTTAGGAAACTTATTGAGATGAGTGTTGGGAAACCGGGTTATTTCCCACACGAACGTAGCTTTAAATTTGAGTTGAAATGTCAAGATCGAAACTACCAAAATTTGCACAGCAGTTACCTTAAAGATAGCCCTAAAACTTGATAAATCAAAAACGCTATAACAATCATAATTCTAATGCATTCAATAAAGTAATTAAACGATATAGAATGAATCAAACAGAGTGTACGAGGTTCGTAAAAAACATTCATAGATTATCACGAAACTTTAAAGTCAATAGAAACTAAAAAGTATTTCAATTGCGGATTGATAATGCAACAGTAAAACCCATAATAAATTTGAGAATATATACAAATAGAATACCCAAATCAATTGTCAATAGTGATAGAAGATTAATATAAACAATCAGCAATTTCAAAAAAGCATTAAAAAACAAACCCTAATTCATGCGAAAACAAAAAACTAAATTGTAGTCTTCATCACATAATTGAAATACAGAAACTGAAGGATTTTATCCCTAAACATAGAGTTTTAATTTAAAGAGATTTAAAAACAAATCATCCAAAATAAGTATAATTGATTATCAATGATCCTACATGACGAGGCTCTGATGCCACTTGTTAGAACCAAACTATAACTGAATATGAAATCTAACTCATGATTTATTATGTCAAATCATTAAGAACGATAAACTAAATGCGAAAGCGTACATTTTTTTAAAGGTATACTTGTATGATTTTATTGATGATACCATACAATTCTAAGATATAGACACATGCCTCATTAAAAAACCTCCATAGCCCTAATGGAAAAAAAATAGTGCACCACGTCAATGTCGGGAATTACCAAGTTTGATACAACACCCCTACTGCAATTTCACCTTACAATCGATTAAACAAAAATGTTATGGTAAAAATCCAAGGACTCGTGGAACATGGATTTGAATTTTACCCCCAAAACTCCTCAACACTCGTTGCAATGTGGATTGAGCCGAAAGCACGAACTATTATACCAAAGCCTCGCTTGGTCGCACCCCTGAAGCCATACGGCTTTCCACAAACAGGAGAAAATCAACCCCAAAATAATGGCTATTCTCGTCACTTTACTTATTCTCACCACTTGACTCTCCTTGCGCCAATTATGGAGCTACATTCACCACAGGACATTTATTGATACCCGACTTTGCCAACCTATCAGCACTTACATTCCTTTCTCTGCCAATCAGAACCAATTCCTAATTAATATTTTTGGCAATATCCAAGAAGCTCAGAACAATTCCTTTGAAGACAAAAGGAGTTTTTTCAGGTTGATTAATCCAAGACACCACATTACTACAGTCAGTTTCAATTACCAATTTTGCTTTTCCCGCCCAGATAGACCCTGCAAATAACTTAATAGCTTATACGATTGCCAAAAGTTCAGCCGAAGTAGGATCTGCGTATCCAACTGACTTAGAAAAACTCACAAGAGTTGTACCAGTGTAATCCCGCAATAAACCCCCAATTCCAGCAGGACCGTAGCTCCCTCGGACTGCCCATCCGTATTAAATTTGACCGAACCCACAGCAGGTGTAGCCCAATCCTCTATAGATGCCGAACCCTTCTCGGCATAGTCTAAATGTAGCACCCTCTTCGGGATGCTGCAATTGGGCCACAAGCCCGAGCCATTCCCATAAAATTTTTTGCTTTTAAAAGCCAGTAAAAGAAATTAAGCTTTGTAAATCCGAACGCGACATCTCAAGCATTTAAATCCATCCTTACTTAAAGCATTCAAAATAGTTAATGGAGCTCCAAATATAGTAATAAAACATTTGACTCATACAAGTTAAGTCAAATAGAGTTACAAATACACAGGGTCCTACGAATACATAGCCCACTACATCTAAGTACTTGTACTCTACCAAAAGGCCAATGCTGGATCATTGCTTCGATGGTGCTCCGCTACACTCGAACTATCTATCAACCTGCGAACGGAAACAACGATTACGAACGCTGAGCTAACAAAGCTCAGTGGATACACGACCACTCGACCAAGCTTCAGGAGAATCGTAATTAAGAGCATGCTATGATATGATGTCAAGATAGGATAAAGCATTGGCGCTGCCATAACTGCCTAAACACATGCTATAAACAGACAACACCTCAACAACAACATAAAAGTAAACAAACCAGGAGTGAGGCCCAATGTCACCCGACATTGGGAAACCTACCTATGTTCGGAATCTCGCATTGAGCGGTATACTCGGAATCTCACATCGAGTCTTCGCTCGGAATCTCACATCGAGCAGGGTTCAGAATCTCGCATCGAGCAGATATCATCACCCAGAATCTCACATCGGATGACCTTCATACATCATCCAGAATCTCACATCGAATGGTCTTCATGTGTTGCAACACTCACTCACTAGGTATCCAGATCCCATCAAACAAGGATTCATAACCAAACAACTAAAACTCGCTTACCAAGCAATTTACTTTTATTTTAATACCCAATTAACCATTTAATCCATATAAGCAAAGAGGAACATACATTCTCGATTTTACCAGTCATTTTATATCATAAGGGACCCATTAGAACCTTTGTCACAATTTATAGAACCCCGAACTCAAAACGTAAAAACATGGACAGATTGCCCAGCGAGTATCGATACTCTAAGGTGAGTATCGGTACTTCTCTCTAAGTATCGATACTCCATGCAGAGTACCGATACACCATTTAGATTTGAAAAAAATCGGCCCTTGCCCCGTACTAGTACCCTATATCGGTACTGGGATCACCCCGTATCGATCCTTACCTGTACCGATACGCATACTCTAGCATACCGGTACGTAAAGCCTTACTAGGCAATGCAACAATAGGTACCGATACTCCCCGAGCGTACTGGTACGGCAAAGCCTCACTAGAATTCTACTCTAACGATGGGTATTAATACGCGAAGAGGCGTACAGGTACGCCTCTCACAGTTTAGCCCCTAAGATATGAAGGAGTACCGGTATGCAACCACCCCGTACCGGCACGCAAGCCCCTATTTTGAAACCTGGAGCTCGGGATTGTATCAAACCCTTCATCAACCTCCATGGTTAATTCCTAGAACTTTCCTACACGTTATTTGAAGTCATTAGGTGAGTTTCTAGCCATTTTTACCTTTAATCCTCAACAATTTTAAGATTTACCATTGGCGGTCTTCCAAGCTCCAAATTATCAAAACATCATATATCAAGCAACACATACCGAAATGATGATGCACGTGAACACATAGAAGTTGGAAGTGTACTAACCTCGAAAATACAAGCTAAAAAGAACCCTATACTTCATCCTCAAACTTTATTCTTCCCTTGAACCTTTGAATGCTCCCCAACCTCTTGAACTACATGGAAATGTTGTAAACAAGTTACAACATTGATGAGAGGTTAAAAGAAGCTTAAAGAACGATTCAACAGCAAGAAATGAGATTAACAACACCATTTCCGTTCTCACTCTAAAACCCTCACTAAACCTCAACCTCCACATTTCCCACATTACTTACCTTGAATGATAGATCCCCAAAGCTGGAAACAACTCCCTTAAGATGCAAAACGAGATTCCCATTGCAAACTCCAAATATTTATTATTTGATGTGGTGGCTTTTGGGTGGAAAAAAGAGTTTTAGAAAATGAGAGGGGACAAGGATGGTGATCTCACCATCTTCTGCGTTATGCAAAAAATTTACTCTCCCTCATCTTTTTCACTCATAAGGTAATTACCCTTATACCCTCATGTCATCTTCCCAAGTCAAGCCCAACTAAACCCAAGCCTTAAAAGGGTTTATAAACCCCAATACCATGACCAACGTAGGGCCTATGCCTCAGGTTAGCTCGACGCTCGGGTTCCAAAACCTGGGTCGTTACAATTCTCCCCTCCTTAAAGAAAATTTCATCCTTGAAATTTACCTGGTGGAAAAAGATGCGGGTAGAACTATATCATCTCGGCCTCGACTTCCCAAGTTGCCTCTTCAATCCCATGGTTTCTCCACAACATCTTCACTAGGGGTATACACTTGTTGCAAAGCTCTTTAACTCCCGTATCAAGCACTCTCACAGGCTCCTCTTCATATGTCAAGTCCGTGTCGACCTCCACCTCCTCGAGCGATAGAACATGCGAAAGGTCAGAACGATAGCGTCTCAGCAGAGATACATAGAAAACATCGTGGATACATGATAACTCTAGAGGTAAGGCTAAGCGATATGCTACAGGCCCGATCTACTCAACCACTTCGTATGGTCCAATATACCGTGGACTCAACTTGCCCTTCCGTCCAAAAATAAATATCCATTTCCAAAGAGATACTTTTAATAACACTTTTCACTAATCTCGTACTTGACATGCTTACGCTTCCTATTCGCGTAAGCCTTTTGTCGATCAAAGGCCGCTTGCAATCTTTCTCTGATGATGTGAACCTTTTCTTCGTTTTGTCTAACCAAATCAGACCCCACGATCCCCCTCTCATTGAGCTCGGTCCAACACAAGAGTGTTCTACATACACGCTCGTACAAGGCTTCGAAAAGGGCCATCTTGATACTTGATTGATAACTATTGTTTTATGCGAACCCAACCAACGGTAGCTGTTCCTCCCAACTTCCTTCAAAATCTACGACACAACACCGAAGCATGTCCTCAAGAATATGAATAACCCGCTCAGACTGGCCATCAGTCTCAAGATGGAAAGTTGTACTAAAATGCAGCTCGGTGTCTAAGGCACTATGAATCTTCTTCCACAACTTTACTGTGAACCGCGAATCTCTATCCGATATGATCGAAGATGACACTCCATGCAACCTCACTATCTTCTTGATGTACAACTAAGCCAAACACTCCAAGGTGTAATCCATGCGCACAGGCAGAAAATGAGCAGACTTGGTCAGACGATCCACTTTTACCCAAATCGCATCATGCTTTCTTTGAGTTGTCAACAAACCTGTAACAAAATCTATAGTAACATGATCCTACTTCCATTGTGGACCTGAATCAGCTATAGTAACCCTAATAGAACTTGATATTTCGCCTTCACTTGTTGGCAAGCTAAGCATCTCGTCGTAAACTCAGAAATATCCCTCTTTATGTACGGCCACCAATAATAAGGTCGAAGATCTTGGTACATCTTGTTGCTTCTTGGGTGCACGGTGAAAGGACTACGGTGTGCCTCTCGTAAGATGCAGTCCCTCAAATCTTCTAAAGCCGAAACACACAACCTACCCTTGAAGTACAAGTACCCACCATCTCGTACTTTAAAATTAGAGGCCTCGGGTTTAGAAGATCTTCATCTAAAACTTGACTCATTCTTATTTCTTGTACTAACGTGGGCTCAACTCGGAGCTTAGCCAAAAGCCCCCCATCCTCGATCATTCGCAAGCAGGCAAACATGGCTCTCAAATCGGACATCGACTTACCACTCAAGGCATCTGCCACGACATTTTCTTTGCCCAGATGATACTCAATAACGTAGCCATAATCCTTTAGCAACTCAATCCAACGACGCTGCCTCAAATTCAACTCCTTCTGGGTGAGAAGATACTTTAAACTCTTATGATCCGTATAGATGTAACACTTCTCTCCGTAGAGATAGTGCCTCCAAATCTTCAAGGCAAAGATCACCGCGGCCAGCTCTAAATCATGGGTAGGGTAATTCTATTTATGAGGTTTAAGTTGCCTCGAGGCGTATGCAACCACTTTACCCTCTTGCATAAGACACAACTGAGTCCATTCAAGGACGCATCGCTAAACATAACATAATCTTTTTTGGGCTCAGGTTGCGTTAGAACCGGAGCCTCGATAAGGTATGCTTTCAACTGCTCAAAACTCTGTTGTCTTTTCTCATTCCATACAAATGACACTCCCTTCTGGAGCAACTTGGTCAATGGGGCAGCTAAGATTGAAAAACCCTTAGCAAGCCGTCGATAATATCCTGCCAGTCCAAGAAAGCTGCAGACCTCTAAGATATTCCTGGGTGGTTTCCACTCTACTATTGCTTGGATCTTCTGAGGGTCAAATCGGATCCCATCCGCCGCCACGATGTGGCCCAAAAATGCCACTTCGGAAAGCCAAAACTCATATTTATTGAACTTTACATAGAGACACATGTCTCTCAACGTCTGAAGAACAACTCACAGGTGGTAGTCGTGCTCCTCAACTGAACGTGAAAAAACCAGAATGTCATCAATGAACACCACCATAAACTGATCCAAATAAGTCTGGAAGATTCTGTTAACCAAATCTATAAATACAGCTGGAGCATTCGTGAGCCCAAAAGGTATCACCAAGAACTTATAGTGTCTGTACCGCATCCTGAAAGCGGTCTTCTGAACATCTTCTTCCACTACTTCAACTAATAGTACCCCAATCTCAAATCTATCTTTGAGAAGACTCAAGCACCCCGTAACTGATCAAACAAATCATTTATTCTGGAAAGAAGATAGCGATTCTTCACTGTTACCTTATTTAACTGCTGGTAGTCAATGTGCATTCTCATTGACCCGTCATTCTTCTTAACAAACAAGACCGGAGCACCCCAATGAGAGACACTTGGTCGGATGAAATGTTTCTCTAGCAATTCCTGAATTTGCTTCTTCAACTCCCTCATTTCTGTTGGTGCCATCCGATAAGGTGGAATGGACACTGGTGTTGTGCCGGGCATTACCTTAATTCGAAACTCAAGCTCACGATCTGGTGGTAATCCGGGTAGCTCATCCGAGAAGACATCCATAAACTCACAAACTATCATAAGGCTCTCGATAGACGAACCCTTGACTCTTGTATCCACCACGTGAGCTATAAAAGCCTTACAACCTTGCTGTATTAATCTCTGTGCTGCTAAAGCCGATACTACGTTGGGGATGCAAGGGTGTCTCTCTCCTCTAACTATTAACTTAGATCCATCAGCCACACGGAGCTTCAAAATCTTGGTCATACAACCCAAACTGGCGTCGTGCTCTACAAGCCAATCTATACCTATGATTGCGTCAAACTCTTAGAACGGCAAAACCATAAGATCCGCTGGGAAGATTGAACCTTGAACTTCGATGGGACACCTCTGGTACACCTTGTGTACTAACACATCTAATCCTAATGGACTAGACACACGAACTCCTATCTCTAGGTCCCCAGCCGGTATACCCCAACGTTTGGATATCCCACTACGGATGTAGGAGTGGGTAGACCCCGAATCCACTAATGCAACAATGGGAACACAAAACAAGGAAAAGATACCTGCAATCTCATATGTGGGCTCGCAATCCTCCTAAGCTCTAACAGCATACTACCCCACCGGTGCCCTCGCTGTGGACTAAAACGTGCCCCTACTCTGGTGGCCAGTCGTCTGACTTGCCCCTCTCCTAGAGAACCCTCAGCCCCTCAGAGCCGGATAAGAGACCCTCGGTGCTTGAATTGGAATGGCTGTGGTAACTGTGGGGTAATCCTTCACAAGGTGGTCTTGAGACCCACACTCAAAGCAAGCTCGGTTTGCACCCCAACACTCTCTTTGGTGCCTACGCCCATACTGATTACAAAACGGTGCTCCCGCACTTCCCTGAGAACTATCTGGGCTCATCATAGACGAAAATGATGTAGGCCTCTTACGGTTGGCAGACTCTGATCTACGATCTGACCTCACACTCTGATTCGAAGCTCATTTTCCCTGATTTTATCAGTTCCTATCTCTTCCCGAGTGAAACTGTGAGCTGTTAGAGAAATTCTGAGTCCTCCCACTATGACCTCCTTGTCCACTAGCAGAACCATATATCAAACCTTGCACTTGCTCAAGAGACTTTGCACTAGTAGTTAACTCAGAAAATACTTTGGGTGGGGTAGCTGTCAAATATGTTTGTATCGCATTCCTTAATCCTTTTATAAACCTCTTGCACCTCATTTTCTCAGTGGCCACAAGCTCCGGCGCATACCTACTCAGCTGCAGAAATTCTTGTTCATACTCAAAGACAATGTAGTTCCCTTGTACAAGGTGAGTAAACTGATCCCTTAACCTGTCAACGTGAGCCTCTCCCACATACTTCTTCTCGAACTCATCAAGAAAATCGCCCCAAGAAGGTCGGCTAGGGTGCCATTCCAGCTCTACTGTTTCCCACCATTCTCTCGCGTTTCCTTTGAGCAAAGATAACACACATGATAACTTATCTTCGGACCGCAACCTCATCTGTCTCATAATCCAATGGGTGTCTCGAAGCCATTGATCTACCTTCACCGGGTTATCTTGTCCCGATCCAAGAAAATCTGTGGCACCCTGCCTACGCACCCTCTCAACCGATGCCTCCCGCGGGGAAGATGATTGCCTCAGAATTGCCCTCACAATCTTGTCTAGGGCTCGGTGCAAGTGGGAGAAATAGTTGGCTCCCTACCTAGCTCCCTCATCGGACTCCTCCATATTCGGCACGTAGTTTTCATCGGAGCTCCCACCCCGGGAACCCAAGCTTTCTTCCACGTTCTTGGCTCTCTTTGGCATGGTTCAACTATGCACAATTAAACAACATGAGTACACTATCGAATTTCTAGTTTAATTGAAGTACGACTTGACTTATGGGCATGTATTCGTTAGACACCTATTTACCATACTAGACTCCCCCGGGGACTGCCTAGAACTAACTAAACCTAGGCTCTGATACCAAAATGTAACACCCTCTACCGGGATGCTGCAATTGGGCCACAAGCCCAAACCACTCCCATAAAATTTTTGCTTTTAAAAGCAGTAAAAGAAATTAAGCTTTGTAAATCCGAACACGACATCTTAAGCATTTAAATCCATCCTTACTTAAAGCATTCAAAATAGTTAATGGAGCTCCAAATACAGTAATAAAACATTTGACCCATACAAGTTAAATCAAATAGAGTTACAAATACACAGGGTCCTACGAATACATAGCCCACTACATCTAAGTACTTGTACTCTACCAAAAGGCCAATGTTGGATCCTTGCTTCGATGGTGCTCCGCTACACTCGAACTATATATCAACCTGTGAACGGAAACAACGATTTTGAACGCTGAGCTAACAAAGCTCAGTGGATACATGACCACTCGACCAAGCTTCAGGTGAATCATAATTAAGAGCATGCTATGATATAATGTCAAGATAGGATAAAGCATTGGCGCTACCATAACCGCCTAAACACATGCTATAAACATACAGCACCTTAACAGCAACATAAAAGTAAACAAACCAGGAGTGAGGCCCAATGTCACCCGACACTAGGAGACCCACCCATGCTCAGAATCTCACATCGAGCGGTATACTTAAAATCTCACATCGAGCGGGGCTCAGAATCTCGCATCGAGCAGATATTATCACCCGGAATCTCACATCGGATGACCTTCATTCATCATCCAAAATCTCACATCGGATGGCCTTCATGTGTTGCAACACTCACTCACTGGGTATCCGGATCCCATCAAACAAGGACTCATAACCAAACAAGTGCCCCTACCTAGCACGACCACAAATGATCCGTAAAACTCGCTTACCAAGCAATTTACTTTCATTTCAATACTCAACTAACCATTTAATCCATATAAGAAAAGAGGAACATACATTATTGATTTTACCAGTCATTTTATATCATAAAGGACCTATTAGAACCTTTGTCACAATTTATAGAACCCCCGAACTCAAAACGTAAAAACTTAGGCAGATTGCCCAGCGAGTATAGATACTCTAAGGTAAGTATCGGTACTCCCCTCTAGGTATCGATACTCCATGCTAAGTACCGATACGCTATTTGGATTTGAAAGAAAATCGGCCCTTGCCCCGTACCGATACGCTTCGTTCCATATCGGTATCCTATATTGGTATTGGGATCGCCCCGTACCAATACACCTACTATAGCGTACCGGTACGCAAAGCCTTTCTAGGCAATGCAACAGTGGGTACCGATACGCCCCGAGCGTACTGGTACATCAAAGCCTCACTAGCATTCTGCTCTAACAAAGGGTATCGATACGATGAGAGGCGTACCGGTATGCCTCTCATAGTTCGGCCCCTAAGATATGAAGGAGTACCAGTATGCAACCACCATGTACCGGTACGCGAGCCCCAATTTCGAAACCTGTAGCTCGCGATTGTATCAATTTCCTCCCTCAACCTCCATGGTTAAGTCCCAAAACGTTACTACACTTTATTTGAAGTCATTAGGTGGATTTCTAGCCATTTTTACCCTTAAACCTCAACAATTTAAAGATTTACCATTGACGGTCATCCAAGCTCCAAATTATCAAAACATCATATATCAAGCAACACATACCAAAATGATGATGCACATGAACACATAGAAGTTAGAAGTGTACTAACCTCGAAAATACAAGCTAAAGAGAACCCTCAACTTCCTCCTCAAACTTTCTTCTTCCCTTGGACCTTTGAATGCTACCTAACCTCTTGAACTATATGGAAATGTTGTAAACAAGTTACAACGTTGATGAGAGGTTAAAGGAAGCTTAAAGAACGATTTAACAGCAAGAAATGGGATTAACAACACCAGTTTCGTTCTCACTCTAAAACCCTCACTAAACCTCAACCTCCACCATTTCCCACATTACTTACCTTGAATGATAGATCTCCCAAAGCTGGAAACAACTCCCTTAAGATGCAAAACGAGATTATCACTGCAAACTCCAAAGATTTAATCTTTGATGTGGTAGTTTTTGGGTGGAAAAATGAGTTTTAGAAAATGAGAGGGGACAAAGATGGTGATCTCACCATCTTCTGCATTATGTAGAAAATTTACTCTCCCTCCTTTTTTTCACTAATAAGGTAATTACCCTTATACGCTCATGTCATTTTCCCAACTCAAGCCTAACTAAACCCAAGCCTTAAAAGGGTTTATAAAGCCCAATACCATGACCAACATAGGGCCCATGCCTCGGGTTAGCCGACGCTCGGGTTCCAAAACCTGGGTCGTTACACTAAACACCATTGTTTAGGGTCCAAAAGGAACTCAGAAATCGACATCGATTTATCAAGCCATTTAGCTCTATACCACCATCCCAAACGAAGAAGAATCAAATCAAATAGTTGAGAAGAGTCTATACCTTTTCCGCGAAATGACATTTCATTTCTATTTAACCAAATAGACCAAGAGATAGCGAAGAACGCCATTTTCCAGATTGGTTTCAACCTTGGTAACGGACAGCCATCAGACCAATAGCTGAAACATGTTTTCTCATCTCCTGGAAGTACAATATGCACTCCCCATAAACTACACCAATGACACCAAATGTTCCACGCGTAGGAACAATGGAGAAGAAGATGCCTAACCGACTCTTCCCCAGTCGTACATGATAAACATTTAGTATCAGTAATCGACGTCATCCTTCTGTTCATAAGTTCAACTTTCGTTAGGAGGCTGCCATAGAGAAATTTCCTCACAAAGCATTCCACCTTGAAGGGAGCAAATCCTCGCCACACCTGACTCCAATCAAAGTTTGGCTGCACCTTGGTTGTCATAGTGTTGCACATATCTTTAATGTTGTAACAGCCTGATGTTGATTGAGACCATCTAACACAGTCATTCGGAAAAAACCCAATCGACAGCTTTCAAGCGTAAGCATAAACGCACTCCAAACCTCCTCTCAATCGAACAATGGTCTGCGGAGCGAGACCTTCCAATGCCAGACTGAGTTTACCCAGGTCCCAAATTCTACAATTTTTCCAGACTTGTTCTTGGATAAGGCTTATATTCTTGGGTATAATTCCTTAAGACAACAGTTCCGCACCCATTTGTCCCCCCAAAAATCCAACGTTTTACCATCTCCAACCTGCACAATTAAATTAGACGTAAAAGGATCATTATTAACACTGCTAGGTTCTAAGGGGCTAATGATATTTTTCCATATCCAAGACTTCGAGTTATTACGACCATAAGAGGGCATAAGATTATCAGCACCCCCATCGTATTTAGCCTTTATCACGCTCCTCCATAGGCTGCCTCTTTCCACACTATATCTCCACAACCATTTATACAACAAAGCTTTGTTTTTAACTTCAAAGTCGACCAGGCCTAACCCCCCAATTTTTTTCGGAAGACAGAGAAGTTCCCACCTTATCCAGTGGATTTTTAGACTAACACATGATCCCTAAATAAACCGTGCCACTAATTTGTTCATTTCCAATGATATTGACCTCGGCATTTTGAATAGAGACAAGTAATAAATTGGAAGATTTGCTAGAATCGATTTCGCCAAGGTTACCCTACCTCCAAAAGATAAGAATTTAGCTTTCCACGGGGAAAGGCGCTTCTGAAATTTTTCTATAATTGGCTGCCAAATAACTTTTGAATTCCTCCAATGTCCCAACGGTATCCCAAGATATGTAGAGGGAAACTTTCCCACCAGGCATCTAAGCTTTGCTGCCCAGGTTGATAGCTTCGAGTCTTCGACATTTATGCCAAAGTAAGAGGTCTTTTTTAGGTTTAATTTCAGTTTCGAGGCCAGTTCAAAACAACGAAGAACCCTCTTTATATTCTGCACTTGCGAAGCACCAGCCCCACAGAAAATTATAAGATCATCGGCAAATTGTAGATGTGAGATTTGTAAGCCATCATTACTCAATCTTACCCCTTCGAAGAATCCGAGATCTACAGCCTTATCCAATGCCAAGCAAAGACCTTCCGCCACCAGGTTAAACAATAGCGGGGAAAGGGGGCACCCCTGTCGTAATCCCCTACTAATATAGAATCTTTCTAACGGGGATCCATTCACGAACACTGAAATGGAAGCTGTCGAAACACATGATAATACCCAACCTCTCTATTTCTCTCCAAAGCCCATTTTTTGCATCATCAAGTCTAGGAATCTCCAATTGACTGTATCATATGCCTTCCGAAAATCTGCCTTAAAAACCGCACACTCAAGCCCTCTTCTCTTCACACTGTCCACGATTTCATTGGCGACTAAAGCACAGTCGAGAATTTGTCTTCCTCTGATAAAAGCAAATTGGTTTGCGCTCACTACCTCCTCCAGGCACTGAGATAGACGATTTGCTAACAGCTTTGAAAAGACTTTGTATGCTCCTCCAACCAAACTAATCGGCCTATACTCATCAATTACCTCCGGGCTTTCGATCTTCGGAATCAAAGCGATGAGTGAGTGGTTTAAAGTCTGATCCCACACTTTTCCGTCCCAGAAATCCTAGAGGAACTTCATTAGATCATGTTTAATCAAACTCCAATACTTCCTAAAAAATCCAAGGTTAAATCCGTCGGGTCCCGGGGCCTTGTTTGCATTGGCATTCTTGATGATATTCCATACCTCATCTTCCCCAAAATTACGTTCCAGCCACTCCCTTTTATCCGAAGGGATGGTTTTGAAGTTGCAATCCAGCTCCTCCAACGCTATTGTAAAACCAGAGTTAAAAATATGCGAAAAATGCTTCTGGATTTCAACCCTTATCGCACATGAGTCATCAATAACCTTGTCCCCCACTCGAAGGGAATGAATCCAGTTCGAATGTCTCCTCGCTGATGCCATCAGGTGAAAGAACTTAGTGTTTTTATTAGGGGTGTTCATATCCGGGTACCCGGAATTTTGGGTACCAAAAAGTCAGCCCGTGACCCTTCCCATAAGAATCGGGTACCCGTAAAATTCAGGTACCCGCAAAATGAGGTACCGAGTACCCGGTTTACTTATTTATTTATTTTTTAAATATATTTTTTTTAAAAAAATACATAGAAAGCACATAAAATTTCATGATATATATTTCAAACACAAAAATTCTTGATTTGAGGTTAGTTTTAAGAGAAAATATTTTGATATATATATGTATTAAAGTTTATCGACAAAAGAAGGTATTAAAAATATTAATCTAGATCAAGATTTTTTTTCCGAATCTCATATTGACAAATTAATATAAATATTTTTAAAAATTTTAAAACTTAAAAGCACATAATACAAGTATAAAAAGAAGTTAGAGATTTAAAATTAGTTTTAAGAAAAAAATAGTAAGAAAAATAAAATAAAAATAAAATTTAAAATTTAAAATATATAACTATTAAAATTACCGGGTCAGGTACCTGGATCCCAAAGAAAATCGGCCCTGACCCAGCCCGATTACCCGAAAAAAATTTACGGGTCAAGTACTCGGCTTAAAAAATTTAGGTATTTTTATTTAAATACCTGATAATTTTTAATTAGATAGGCGGGTCAAGGGTAGTTCGGACAAAATATTTTTGAACACCCCTAATTTCTATCACCTTCAATGAACCACTGAATTCGCGATTTTTGTCTCCACTCCCTTTCTTTCTTCCTTAATAATTCCCAAAGTTTAACTCGAAGTGATCTAATTTCTTTCATTCGAGTTGAGGCCTCATAACCTTCTCCAATCTGTTTTTCCAGCAAATCTATATCCCGTTCAATGGTCGATATCGTAGCTTTGCGATTTTTCCTACGATCCCTTTCAACCCAGCCTTTGATAACTACCTTCGACTTTCGAATCATAAAACCAATTCCGGCCCCCTTGGACCTCTTTAGGGAGGACGAGATCATAGAATTGAATCCTGCATCCTCCATCCAATGATTAAAAATTTTGAAAGGCTTCGGTCCAGAGCAGTATTTCTCAATGGACAGCAGAAGTGGATTATGATCCGAAATAGATTTTGGCAATACCCAAAGACACAAGCCAGGAACCAACTGTAGAATTTTCGGCGAGATTAATACTCTATCCAGACGGCACATCGTTGTGGCTTCCCTGGAATTACACCACGTAAATTTGCTGCCGGTAAGTGGAAGGTCTACCAAGCCAGTATTATCGATGAAATCCACTAGAGCCTTCATGGAGTTTGGGTTATAGGTCAGCCCCATCTTCTCCTCCCTAATCTTTACCATGTTAAAGTCTCCTCCAACAAGCCATCGCCCACCTGACTTTGAGATGATAGCCTCTAGAATGTCAAAAACATCTTTCCTTTCCACTGGATCGTTCGGAGCGTATAGATTTATTAGCCCACATTCCATCTTCGCATCCAAAAACTTCCCAATAATGATAATAAAGTTGGGATGACAATAACTACTTCTTTTGATAAACACTCTCGGGTCCCAAAAGCACGCTATTCCCCCTGAAGAACCATTTGCTGGGTTTATCACGTAGTTCTCAGAGTCCACACCCCAAAAAGCCTTTATTCTATTTTTCTCAAGAGTTACAGCTTTCGTTTCTTGCAAGAAGAGGAAATTGATCTTCTTCTCTTGTATCAGATTCTTCAACGCCCTACATTTCTCTGGTCTGCCAAGGCCACGAATATTCCAAACAAGAAAATTTGTGAGTTTCATAATTCAAAAAAAGAAAAACCCTCGCTTACCTCCACCAGGTTAATTGGAACCAATTTCATCTTCTTCAAGCCTAGTTAACCCTTCGATCACCTTCTCCTTGCGTCCCTTGAAGACGAACCCAACTGATTGTCCAATTTCGAAGGTTTTTGAAGCTTCGATTAGTCGTTTGGCCGACTCACCCATCACACCCCCGCCCTGTATTCCGTGTTCAGGATTTACTTGCTCCACTTGAATTGATTCAGCATCTACGCCGGCCATAACATCATCCAATAATTGGTTACACAAGCCGCCCTCCAACGAAGAATTTTCGCCAAGAATTGAAGCTTGTTTCCTCTTTTTCGCTGGTTCATTGCTTCTCAAACCTGAAGCGTTGAGAATGCTTGGCCAATTCCACCGACTTGTTGTCTTTGGCCCCGAAAATTCCTACCTTTCCTCCTTTTTTTAATAAGGGAGCCACTTACTGGGCCAAGATTCTTGATACCCTTTCCTGAAATACGTACCCCATTTTCATTCATCATGCAGAAGCTTGACTCCTCACTCTCCGGAACTTCCAAGTTTGCTATGGGAACATCATGTAGCCCAGGATCGGGATCACTGACCACCCTGCTTATTGTTTGCGCCTTGACCATCAGAGATGGAGCCTGGGGGACTGCTTGAGGCCCAATAAAATCCTAAGGCCCAAAATTCCCAGTGCTATGATCATTTTGGTTCAGTATAGGTTATAAAACCTATGTTTGATTTTAATATAACAAAGTGTTTAAGGACTAATTTGTAAAAGAAAATAAATTTTTAAGTACTCAAAAGTCTCACAAAATGACAGAAAAGTTTTCCAAAGTTATAAACTTAAACCCAAAAATTTTCTAAGTGTTTCAAGTCAAAAATACACAAATACGCCTAGGCGTATCGATACACCCCTTGGTGTTTCGATACAGTTTTTAGCTATTGGAATTTGTTTTTGCAAAAGCGTACCGATACGGCTTAGCCCGTTTCGATACGGCCTTCATCTAGGTAAACATTTTAAGCACATCGTTTCGATACGGCTCACACATGTTTCGATACTGTTTGAAATCTGGGTTTAAGAAAGTTACACTTGTACCGATACGGTACACAATGTTTCGATAAATTTTGAATTCTAGTTTTAATAAATTTCAAAACGTACCGATACGATTAACCCCGTATCAATACGGTATGTCAAGATCTTCAAAGATCTTTGCATTTAATTTTTCGACCGTTGTTTGTCAGTTATTGGAATCCTCAAACTTTAAATTTCAGTTAACCCGTACTGATACGCCCCTATGCGTATCGATAGACTTTTTCATCCAGGATTCCAGTGAGCAAAATCCGTACCGATACGGCCTTGCCATTTCGATACGCCCCCATTTTAACACTATGATCGTTTCGATACGGCTTCTCGCGTATCAATACGACTTGTACAATGGCTATATTTTTGTTGTAACAGGTATCGATACGGGCCTTCGTGTACCGATATGGGCCTTCACCAAACATCATTTATTGCGGGAAAGATGGTCCCCAATGGCTCTATTGATGACTTCAACCACCCAAATAGCTAAAATTCAATGAGGGGTATAAATACAAGTCTCCAATGCTACAACAACAACGAATGAACCTAGATTGAACAACATTTAAGCTCTCAAGAAAAATCCAACCCTTGTGCTCTTAGAGTCAAATCTTTGTACCCAACTTGTGTTCTTCATTGTAATATTTTATTTCAAGTTTGGGGTTGAGGGTTCTTGTAATTTTGGGCAAATATATACCTTGTGAGGTCATTTTCTTTTTGCCATTTTCTTTTTTGTAAAAGAGTGATCTTGGATTAAGCTTGGGGTAAAAAGCTTTGATCGGTTGTAACGGTTGCCTCTTTAGCCTAGAAAAGGCTTCTAGAGGTGGATCTTGTGCTTCTTCCTCTTTGGTTGGAACTTCATCCACCTTTGATGTTTGTCCACCATCATTGGCTTCAAAAATTCATACATCATCATCATCACAAGAACCCTTCCTCGGAAGGAGGTTATTATCGAAAAGCACATGAATCGACTCTTCAACAACTAAGGTTCTTTTATTAAATACACGATAAGCTTTAGAATTTAAAGAATATCCTAGAAAAATAGCTTCATCACTTTTAGCATCAAATTTGCCAAGATTATCTTTTCCATTGTTTAAAGCAAAACATTTGCAACCAAATGAATGAAAATAGCTAATGTTAGGCTTTTTGGATTTTAAAATCTCATAAGGAGTTTTCTTCAAAATATGCCTAATCATTACTCAATTTATGATATAGAAAGTCGTATTAGTGGCTTCCGCCCAAAAGTATTTTGGCAAATTGTTTTCACAAAGCATGATTCTAGTCATTTCCTCTAAAGTTCTGTTTTTCCTTTCAACAACCCCATTTTGTTGAGGTGTTCTAGGGGCTGAAAAATTGTGGCTAATACCATTTGAGTTACAAAAATCCTCAAAACCTAGATTTTAAAATTTGGTGTCATGGTCACTTCGAATATGAGAAATATTTTGACCAATGTCATTTTGAGTAATTTTTGAAAATGTGATGAACTTTTCTAAAGCCCCATCTTTGGTATTTAAGAATAAAACCCATGTGTATCTAGAGTAATCATCAACTAAAACATATGCATATGATTTTCCACCCAAGCTAGTAGTTCTAATAGGACCAAAGAGATCCATATGGACCAATTGTAAAACTCTACTAGTTGAAACATCATTAATAGGTTTGAAAGAAGCTCTTTTATGTTTGCCTTTTGCACAAGTGTCATAAATTTTATTATTTGAAAACTTTATTTTAGGCAAACCTCTAACTAGATCTTTTGAAACCAATTTTTCCAAAACACTCATGCTTGCATGCCCTAATTTTCTATGCCATAACCATGAATCATGCTCATCATTTGCAACAAAACATGAATGAGAGATGTGTATGTCATCTAGATGCACCATGTATATGTTTCCTATGCGATGACCTACAAACGCAATTTTATTTGTTTCAATGTTTAAAATTTTGCAGCCATTTGAATCAAAAACAACATTGAAACCTTTGTCACAAAATTGACTAATGCTTAAAAGATTATGTTTGAGACCATTGACATATAGAACATTTTCAATAAGTACGGATGAGTGATTACCAATAGAACCCATTCCTTCAACTTGACCTTTGGAGTTGTCACCAAATGTCACCAATCCTCCTCTTTTTAGTTCAAGTTCTACGAATCTACTCTTGTAGCCGGTCATATGTCTTGAGCATCCACTATCAAGGAACCACGAATTTGCACTTGAAGCTTTGGCCTTGTAGCAATGCTCCCCCTACAAACAAAGATTAATTCTTGATTTTTGGTACCCAAATCATTTTGGGACCATGGGTATTAGCTCCCAAATACTTGGTTCCCTTGGGAATGCAAGATGCAATAGCCTTAAGATTGTTAGAAGTGACAAGTTCCTTAGGAACCCAAACATTTCTAATTCTCTTACCTTTAGAGGTCATTTGGAAGCCTCTTTGTTTGTGGTTGCCAAAGTTCCTTTTAACATAGTTGGGTTTTGAAGATTGTCCTTTTTTCAAAATTTGATTTCCCAACATTGTTTAAGGAAGCTTTGAGATCATTTACCTCCTTGAGGTAATGATCTTTCAATTCGGAAAGAAGGTTATTTAAATCAACATTTTCTTATTCAAAATACTTTTGATTATCTTTTAAATCATCAACCTTGATTTGAAAAACCAAAACGATTCCTTATCTAAAACCAATTCGGAACTCGAAAAGAAGGTTAGTGATTTAAAAGATAATCAAAAGTATTTTGAATAAGAAAATGTTGATTTAAATAACCTTCTTTCCGAATTGAAAGATCATTACCTCAATGAGGTAAATGATCTCAAAGATTCTTTAAACAATGTTAGGAAATCAAATTTTGAAAAAAGATAATCTTCAAAACCCAACTATGTTAAAAGGAACTTTGGCAACCACAAACAAAGAGGCTTCCAAAGGACCTCTAAAGGTAAGAGAATTAGAAGTGTTTGGGTTCCTAAGGAACTTGTCACTTCTAACAATCTTAAGGCTATTGCATCTTGGATTCCCAAGGGAACCAAGTATTTGGGAGCTAATACACATGGTCCCAAAATGATTTGGGTACCAAAAATCAAGAATTAATCTTTGTTTGTAGGGGGAGCATTGCTACAAGGCCAAAGCTTCAAGTGCAAATTCGTGGTTCCTTGATAGTCGATGCTCAAGACATATGACCGGCTACAATAGTAGATTCGTAGAACTTGAACTAAAAAGAGGAGGATTGGTGACAACTCCAAAGGTCAAGTTGAAGGAATGGGTTCTATTGGTAATCACTCCTCCGTACTTATTGAAAATGTTCTATATGTCAATGGTCTCAAACATAATCTTTTAAACATTAGTCAATTTTGTGACAAAGGTTTCAATGTTGTTTTTGATTCAAATGGCTACAAAATTTTAAACATTGAAATAAATAAAATTGCGTTTGTAGGTCATCGCATAGGAAACATATACATGGTGCATCTAGATGACATACACATCTCTCATGCATGTTTTGTTGCAAATGATGAGCATGATTCATGGTTATGGCATAGAAAATTAGGGCATGCAAGCATGAGTGTTTTGGAAAAAATGGTTTCAAAAGATCTAGTTAGAGGTTTGCCTAAAATAAAGTTTTCCAATGATAAAATTTGTAATACTTGTGCAAAAGGCAAACATAAAAGAGCTTCTTCCAAACCTATTAATGATGTTTCAACTAGTAGAGTTTTACAATTGATCCATATGGATCTCTTTGGTCCTATTAGAACTACTAGCTTGGGTGGAAAATCATATGCATATGTTTTAGTTGATGATTACTCTAGATACACATGGGTTTTATTCTTAAATACCAAAGATGAGGCTTTAGAAAAGTTCATCACATTTTCAAAAATTACTCAAAATGGCATTGGTCAAAATATTTCTCATATTTGAAGTGACCATGGCACCGAATTTCAAAATCTAGTTTGTGAGGATTTTTTTAACTCAAATGGTATTAGCCACAATTTTTCAGCCCCTAGAACACCTCAACAAAATGGGGTTGTTGAAAGGAAAAATAGAACTTTAGAGGAAATGACTAGAACCATGCTTTGTGAAAACAATTTGCCAAAATACTTTTGAGCGGAAGCCACTAATACGGCTTGCTATATCATAAATTGAGTAATGATTAGGCATATTTTGAAGAAAACTCCTTATGAGATTTTAAAATCCAAAAAACCTAACATTAGCTATTTTCATTCATTTGGTTGCAAATGTTTTGTTTTAAACAATGGAAAAGATAATCTTGGAAAATTTGATGCTAAAAGTGATGAAGCTATTTTTCTAGGATATTCTTTAAATTCTAAAGCTTATCGTGTATTTAATAAAAGAACTTTAGTTGTTGAAGAGTCTATTCATGTGGTTTTCGATAATAACCTCATTCCGAGGAAGGGTTCTTGTGATGATGATGATGTAGGGATTTTTGAAGCCAATGATGGTGGACAAACATCAAAGGTGGATGAAGTTCCAACCAAAGAGGAAGAAGCACAAGATCCACCTCTAGAAGCCTTGAGAGATATGAATCTAGAGGAAAAGTAAGTGAGCTACCCAAGAGAGTACAACTATGTCAAAGGTGGTGAGATTTTGGGTGATCCATCCAAAGGGATAACCACTAGACTTTCTCTTAAAAATGCATGTAATGTAGCATTTTCTCATGCATAGAACCTAAGAATGTTAAAGAAGCATTAAATGATGATTATTGGATAATGGTCATTTAAGAGGAATTGAATCAATTTGAGAGAAGTCAAGTTTGGACATTAGTTGATAGGCCTAGTAATAAATCTACTATAGGAACTAAATGGGTTTATAGAAACAAACTAGATGAGAGTGGTAACATAGTGAGAAACAAGGCTAGACTTGTTGCTCAAGGTTACACTCAAGAAGAGGGAATCGATTTTGATGAGACCTATGCACCCGTAGCAAGAATGAAAGCCATTAGGATGCTACTAGCATTTGCATGTTATCACGAATTTAAGCTTTTTCAAATGGACGTAAAAAGTGCATTTTTAAATAGTTTTATTAATGAAGAAGTGTATGTAGAACAACCACCCGGTTTTGAAGATACAAATTACCCAAACCATATTTTTAAACTTTTAAAAGCTTTATATGGTTTGAAACAAGCTCCTAGAGCTTGGTATGAGAGGTTATCAAATTTTTTAACTGACAAAGGTTTTAATAAATAAAAGGTGGATACTACACTCTTCATTAAAAGAATTGGCAAATACATATTAGTAGTTCAAATATATGTTGATGATATAATTTTTGGTTCTACTAGTGAAATGTTTTGCCAAGATTTTGCTAAGTTGATGCAAGGTGAATTTGATATGAGCATGATGGGGGAGCTACCATTCTTCTTGAGGCTCCAAATTAAGCAAAGGAAGGACGACATCTTCATCAATCAAGCTAAGTACATCAAGGACATGCTCAAGAAGTTTGGCTTGGAGAATGTGAAACCTCAAGCCACTCCAATGAGCTCTTCCACAAAGCTTGACAAAGATGAAGGAGGTAAGTGTGTAGATTTAAAGCTTTATCGCTCTATGATTGGATCTTTGCTTTATCTTACCGCAATTAGACCCGACATTATGTTTAGTGTTTTCTTGTGTGCTAGATTTCAAGCTAGTCCTAGAGAATCATACCTTATAGTCGTTAATCTTTAGGTACCTTAGAGATACACCTTGTTTAGGTCTTTGGTATCCTAGAGAGTCTTCCTTTAACCTACACACCTTTTCGGATATGGATTATGGGGGTTGTAAGATAGATAAGAAAAGTACCTCCGGTACATGCCAATTCCTAGGTAGCATGCTTATACCTTGGTTCTCTAAGAAACAAAATAGCGTTGCATTATTTACCACCGAATCTGAATATATATCCGTAGAGAGTTGTTGTGCTCAAATCCTTTGGATGAAGCAACAACTCTTAGATTATGAAATTGATGTAGGTACCATCCTCATTAGGTGTGACAACACTAGTGCCATTTGTCTCACTAAGAATCTCATCCAACACTCTAGAACCAAACACATAGAAATAAGGCATCATTTCATTAGAGATCATGTCTTGAAAAATGATGTAGTTCTAGAATATGTAGACACCTTGAACCAATTAGCAAATATTTTTACCAAACCATTAGACAAAGAGCGTTTTTGGTCTCTTAGGAGAGAGTTAGGTTTAACCAGCCTTCCTTGACCCTTAGAGCATCTTTTGGTCTTAAAAATTTGCTTAAATTTGTGTGATTGATTGCTTATGTGTTTTTGCTCCTATATGCATATATGCTTGTTGCTAGGGGGAGTATGTATCTATTTATGCTCATAAATAATGCTCTCATATCATTCACATGCATTTCAATTTGATTAAAATCGAATTTCTGAGCAACCTACAGACAAAATTAACATTTCTGGCACAGGCGTATCGATACGGTGATTCTCGTATCGATACGGGTCGTTTACAATCGTTTCGATATAGGTGTACCTGTACCGGTACGTATAGCGTATCGAAACGGCATCAGAAGCGTTTCGGTATTGGGTTCGATACGTAACGTTGGCGTATCTATACGCGTTCATGCTGGGCTGTTTAAAGGGCATTAAAAGCTTTCCAACTTCAAATAAAACACATCTACATTTTCTTTCAAAACCCTAGCCGAAAACCCCCTATAAAATCCTCTAAATCTCTCACTTTTTCTCACACCAATCTTCAAAATTCTTGAGGGCTTTTAGTGTTTACATCAAACCCAAGCTACCATCATCAAGTTTGTGCATCTAAATCACTTCATTCATCCTTAATCTCAACTTCAAAGTATAAACCCTAACTTTTTTCTTTTAAATTTTCATATATATATACACTGTTTTTGTACTATAATCATAGATTTAGACCCTATATTGTATTGTTTTCAATATGTTTGTAAAAACTTTTTCAAATCTAAATTTTTTTATTCGTATATAAAATTATATCGTATAATTTTTGACACTATTTTCAAGTTTTTGTTTCTCAAAATTTCTTTTTACACTTGTACATATTTTTTAAATATATTGTATAGCTTTTTGACAATACCTTGATTATTGGATTAATTTTTTGATCGAATGTGTTGATTTATGCATACATCATTTTTGGTTTGATTTTGTTTTTAGATTATGGCCCCTAAGAAAAGAGCACGAAAGGACATTGCCTCTAGTTCATTTTCTCCGCATCTTCTTCCCGATCATGTTCGTAATAGACCCAATCTTACCCACATTTATCAAAATTGTTTTAATGAACCTTAATATCCCTATGCCATGGAAAATTTTAAAGAGTATCAAAGTTACAAAATTCATCCCGAACGTGTTACTTCAATCCCGTTTTTATCATCCGAAAGGTTTAAATTCGAATATCTTTATTTAATGCACGAATAGAAATTCATGGCCTTTTTAAGTATACTCGAGATTTTATATCGAAATCTTGTTTTAATATTCTATTCAAATGCCCGGTGTATTTTTAATGAAAAGAAATCTTTGGTTATTGCAATTGAATCTTACTTGACGGGTAAGAAATTTCGAATTGATTCAAGTGTTTTAGCAATCTTTTGGGGTCTTGAGGATACGAGAATAGATGATGAGAGTGCATTAGGACATGTCCTTAGTGGTTCCGTGACCGTTCTAAATGCCCATGACCGTATCTTGCATCTCATGATCACTTGGCGGTTTCGTCCATCCGGTGGGAAATACTCTACCATCCGCTAATTTGATGACTTTTGGCTTCGATGCTTTCGTGAGAAGAAGCGACCCAACCTTGCTCAGATTATGTTTGTCGAGATCGTCTTTCTTGTCTAACATCGCCACACTTCCTTGGTGACATCCTTCACTTATGGCACGACCTTGAGTTTTGTCTTTCACAAGATGGGGATCGATTGCTCCTACGATCTTCCGGAACCTCTCACGGATCCCATTGATGAGCGCTCTCTCCGCCGCGCCAAGTTCACTTATTTCAATGGAGAATGGGTCTGTAACACCGATCTTTCGAGAGGTATTCAGCCCGAACAGGTGGAGGCTCCTCAAGAAGCTCAAGCTCCACAAGATCCGGTGGCCCAACCGAATCAAGACGCTCTCATGGCTTTCCTTAATGAGAAATTCACAAATTTGAACACCAACATTGCCTCTTTGCAATCAACCATGGATTCTGGGTTTGCCGCTTTTGACACTCGCTTCACATCTTTGGAGGAAAGGGTGTTGGCTATTGAAAATCGACAAAGATCTATGGACATCACTCTTAACGCCTTTCATGGTGAATGTCGTCAATCCCATAGACCTCCGGCCACAAATGTTAATGATGAGGATGAAGATGATGAAAACGATAGAGACAATGGCATGGACTCTTAGGCATTTTTGTATGTCATAGCATATCATATTAGTATTTAAGTTATGCACCTTTATTTTATGTTTTTTTGAACACCTATGTTTTGTTTTTTTGACTTATGCTTTTAGGATTTGATTTGGATTGAACTATGTTGCTTGAACTATTTTTTGAAGTTAAATGCTTATGTTGCTTATTACATTGCTTGGAGTTGTTCTTGTTTTCTTGTTTTATCCCTATTACATTGATTTTGATCTAACAAAAAGGGGGAGAAGATTTAAAGAGACAAACTTTTATTAATAGCCTTATATTAAGGGGTAGTTTTTTTCTAAGAGATACTTAAAAATTTTCACTTTAGTTTTGTTATATCAAAAAAGGGGAGATTGTAAAACCTATGTTTGATTTTGATATAAAAAAGTGTTCAAGGACTAGTTTGTAAAAGAAAATAAATTTTAAAGTACTCAAAAGTCTAACAAAATGACAAAGAAAAGTTTTCCAAAGTTATAAACTTAAACCCAAAAATTTTCTAAGTGTTTCAAGCCAAAAATACACAAATACGCCCAGGCGTATCGATACACCCCTTGGTGTTTCGATACAGTTTTTAGCTACTGGAATTTGTTTTTGCAAAAACGTACCGATACGGCTTAGCCCTTTTCAATATGACCTTCATCTGGGTAAACATTTTAAGCACATCGTTTCGATACGGCTTACACCCGTTTCGACACTATTTGAAATCTGTATTTAATAAAGTTACACTTGTACCGATACGGTACGTAATGTTTCGATACGGTTTGAATTATGGTTTTAAGAAATTTCAAAACGTACCGATACGGTTAACCCCGTATCGATACGGTATGTTAAGATCTTTGCATTTAATTTTTCAACCGTTGTTTGTCAGTTATTGGAATTCTCAAACTTTAAATTTCAGTTAACCCGTATTGATACGCCCCTATGTGTATCGATACACTTTTTCATCCAGGATTTCAGTGAGCAAAATACGTACCGATACGGCCTTGCCTTTTTGATACGCCCCATTTAAACATTATGATCGTTTCGATACGGCTTCCCGCTTATCGATACGACTTGTACAACGACTATATTTTTGTTGTAACAAGTATGATACGGGCCTTCACCAAATAGCATTTATTGCGGGAAAGATGGTCCCCAACGGCTCTATTGATGACTTCAACCACCCAAACGGCTAGAATTCAATGGAGGGGTATAAATACAAGTGTCCAATGCTACAGCAACAACGAATGAACCTAGATTGAACAACATTCAAGCTCTCAAGCAAAAATCCAACCCTTGTGCTCTTAAAGTCAAATCTTTGTACCCAACTTGTGTTCTTCATTGTAATCTTTTATTTCAAGTTTGGGGTTGAGTGTTCTTGTAATTTTAGGCAAATATATACCTTGTGAGGTCATTTTCGTTTTGCCATTTTCTTTCTTATAAAAGAGTGATCTTGGATCAAGCTTTGGGTAGAAAGCTTTGATCGGCTGTAATGGTTGCCTCTTTAGCCTAGAAAAGGGGAAGAATTTCTTAGTGAAATTGGTTGAAAATCCTTAGTAGGAAGCTAAGGTAGTGGACGTAGAGCTTGTTAGAAGCTTGAACCGCTATAAATCATTGTGTTCCATTATTTATCTTTTAGATCTGCTTCCATACTTTTTAAAATAGCCAAATCACCCCCTCTTGACGAACATCGACATTGATTGATCATCTCAACATAGGTGATGACGCGCCACCTGTAGCAGTCTTTGCCTGGTTCTCAAGTACGGTACTATTTCCCATAACATTATCTCGGTTCATTCCCTCTGTGCCTTCTTTCCCATAGCCATTAATGCGATCACTTATTTGTTCTTCCTCTGAGGCCCACAAATCCTCCTACGTCTCCACCCTAGGCGGAGCATCTGGTCTGCCATCTGCGTCGGAGATAATCTGGTCCTGCCTGTCAACTTTCGTGCCGTCGATCCAAACTACCTCATCTTCAAAATCCTCAATCTTGATAGATATCCTGGATTGACGACCCTCCACGAAAACCATTATCGATGAAGGGATCACCGTTTTCTTCTGCACTAGCATCAGAACTTTGGCTCTATCAAGTCTATCCCTGTTAAGTGTTTCATCCTCTACTTTTATCATCGTTCCCCATTGACTCACGGTGTTAGCTAAGAAAGTTGAGTGCCAGGCGTCTAAGGGCACGCCCTCCATGCATACCCAAACTTTAACTCTTCTCTGAGATTCCGACAATGACAGCGGCTCGATGAAATCAAACCATATATCTAGGATTTCCTTTTTTTCTTTCCACGCTGAGTTGACGAGTTCATCTGGCTCAAAGCATACAATTACCATGGACACATGCCAAGGGATTACAATGCATGGAAAGCCATCCGATGAGATTGATTGACGAGTCATATTGAGATTATACATCGGATTGATTTTCCCTGCTAGGCATCTTTTTACCCAATTTATCTCTTCAACGGGGACCTGAACTTGAAGGAAGAATCCACCGTAACCTGGACTAAAGGTTTCTTTTTAGAACCGTCACGGTCTACTTCTGAGATCTTGAAGCGATTCCCATAGATTTCCCCCCTCTCCTCCAAGTTTGCCGCATTGACCCCTAGCAGAACCTCTTTGAATGATCTATTGTCCCTCAAGTTGGAAGTTGGAAAGTTTGCAGTTGGCTTTGCCTTAGTAGTTCGCTGATGGCTTTCCACCTTCTGCTCGTGTCTTTGGAACCTCGCTTCCACCACCGAGATAATAAAGCCATCCATCTTTCTGTTGTTTCCATTCTCTATAGCTTTCAGCATGCCAATCCTGGAAGTGAATCTTACAAAAGCGAATGTATATTTCTCCCAGAGACGCTTCTTATTCCAATAATATAGACGTCGCATATCTCTCCGTATGAACTAAAAGCTTCACGTAGAGCCGCCTTATGGATTCTCTTGCTAACCCTATCCACAAACACTGTGAAACATCCCTTGCCCTTGCCTGGGTTATATCTCCACTCACCTAAGTTTCTTCTTCTCTCTCCGTTTCTCCTCATTTGCCTCTTGCAGAAGCGTACCTGAATTCATTGATGGACTGAAAACCTTGAATCTTTTGATGGAGATCGCCTAAAAAATAGTTGTGATCTTCCAAGAAAATAGGTTATCTCTTGACGTAAAACTTTCTGACGGGGAAGGAGAGAAAAATAAGTTAACATATTTCTTGGAGACTACTACCTCTCTATATAGTTGATTGTTAAATCAGCTATTAAATATTTATAACTCTGACCCTCATTGAATTACAAATATATCTTATGGTATCTACACTTTTATTCCCATGACACTTTAATACCTATGACACGCCTAACATAATTGGTCACTTAATTTTGTGTCATATTTTATAATATTATCATACATTTTACATATGTGCCCACAATTACAGATTTTAATCCAACAAATTCATCCTAAATCTTAATTAAACTCTAAATTTTCACTTTTGTGAATACAAAAATATATTGAGACAATTTTGTTCCTTATTAAAAAAATCGTAAACCCATTGAGTAGTTTCGATGGTAAAGAATGTTGTTGTTTCTCGTAGGTGATCCGGGTACGAATAGTGTAGCATGCATGTAATCACATTTTAATATTAAAAAAGTAGTTAAGATCGACGTGACACTTTAACGCTAAAGATATTAGACAACAACAACAACAACAACAACAACAACAACAATAATAATAATAATAATAATAGTTCTAATGACATTTTTAATCTTAAACTTTTCAAAAAAAAATCATTTTAGTTTTAAGCTTTTTCACATATTTTGGCTCTCAAACTTTTTAACGAAAATTTTTTTAGCCTTTAAAATTTTGTTTGTTTCTTTTGATTCTCAAAACCTTTTTTTTTATCAAATTGAATAGTGACAAATAAGTAACAAGATCATTAAATTGATGTCAATTATTTTGGTTTTTTGTCAACATTGATGTTAGCTTTTTTATATTACACAAAAATAAAAAAATAAAAAATTTTGAAAATGATAAACTATTAAATTTTGTTAAAAATGTATAAAATAATATTCAAATTATTAAAGAATTGTAAAAATCGTGGAAATATGAAAATTTATATGAAAAATAAAGGCAATATAAAACTCTACACATTTGTTTTGTACATTAGTCGGAGTTCAAAATTCATACTTAGTTGTATTGTAGTCCGCCCTATTTAGTTTTTTAACTTAATTTTCTAGAAGTCGTAAAATGTGGACGATTGAGTTTAATCGGTGAGAAATAAGGGTGTTGAATTGATTAATTGAGTAGGTGATCAAACCGAATTAAGAAAAAAATAAATTAATCAAATTTTTATTTAATTATTAATCGAATCAATTTTTTTTAAAAAAATTAACCAAACTGAATAGATTATTTTGAGTATTGTTTTCATTGGCTGGTATTTTTTAAGTTATTAAAATTAATAGTAATAAATAGATATATAATTTATAATACTAGATGTAAAATGGCCCATGGTTTACCTAGTAACCATATGAAATAAATCGGTTAACCATTTAGGCGATAACTGATTTAAACGGGACGATAATGGTTGACCAAAATATCAAATTGATACTTCTGATAACTTTACCGACAAAATGATTCGATACATGCATGCAAAGTAAAAATGCAAAAATAGAAAAATTTAGGTTAGTTTAGATTGAGTTAGACTTAAGATCTTAGGTGTGGGTGGGAATCGGTTGGTGCGGGGACGGTTTTGTATTCCCCATTCCGTCCCCAACACTTGCGGGTACGATTTTGGATAATTCCTATTACATGTTTCGATTATTTTTTGTCTCCATCCCTATACCCATCAGATCCCATGGGTTTCGGGGAATCCTCATCCCCAAAAAGTTAAACAAATTTTACTACTTTACTAACCAAAATATATGATCGATTTCAATTTTAAAGTCATATACTCAGTACACTTAAACATATGGTTGAAGAGGAACAATGTTTTTGCCTAACATGAACGACATAAATAGGGAGATAAATAGATTATATAATCTTAATTAAACAAAAAAGGGAAAATTACTAGAGAAGTCACCCAAAGTTAATAAAGTTTAAACAAAAAACACAAATATCTTGATATAGACTGAAATATTGATAATAAGATAGGTAGGTATACACGTAAACGAGAGTTAATTATATATTTTTAAAAAAATTATAAAATATCGAGGATCTTTGCGGATATTTTTCGAGAATCCCCACAGTTATTTATACGGTTACTGTTCGGTTATCCCCACGGTTCAGATATAGCAATTCCTATCCTCGTCCCCGTTCCCGTCCCCATTTGAGCTTCGGTGATAAAACTTTTCCATCTCCGTCTCTATGGGTGAAAGTTTCAGTTATTCCCATATTCCCCCTCCAATTCCCACCCCTAGGATAATTAGAACTTTTAATTGATTAGAATAAAAAATAGATTTTAATAAATTAGAATGATAATTTAAATTTCTGTAATCTGTATATCGAGATAATAGTTTAGATAATATTAGTATAATTAAAAATGGGACTTTTTTATTTAGATTAATTAGTATATAGAGTTTAAAATTAAACAAACCTCTGAGTGCACATGATCTAAGACTCTTTGTATGAATAAGGGGATCAATTTTCAGTATTAAAATTAAACAAACCTCTGACTACTTGGAAAATCTCACCTCATGGGTTTTTATTTGAATTTTCAATTTATTTTCTGATGTTGGATAGTCTTAGATTCATTCATTTTAATTTTTAATAAAATTTGATAAATTATTATGAGAATATTCTTATGCATTGATAGTGAATTTTTTCATAAGTGGTTCTAATTTAAGGGTTTGAGTTTTAATGTTTCAAATTTAGGGTTTAAGATTAAAAATTGGAGTTTAGAATTAAGGGTTTGAGATTTAAGTTTTAAGCCTTATTTTTTTGAACATTTAGATTATAAGCCTTAAATAAGCATACTTGTGGGAAAAAAGTTTTTCACTATGTATAAAATATTAACCCAATTATTATTTGTAGCAAATATTATATAATTCTACTAAATGTTTTACGATTGCAAATAGTTGGCCTGTAAAATAATATCTCGAAAGGATGACCAATTTCAACAGAGGTTATGAACTTATGGTTAGATGAAAAAAGTGTTAGGATGAAAAATTAATTAATCAAGTGATTAATAATTATAATTACATCTTTCCTTTTTTTTTATAAAACATAACGGCTACTATAGGCCATTCTTTTCTATCCTTTAATGCCAAGAAAAATAATACATATTTTATTGATGGCTTGTCGTTTAATGATTTTATATAATTTTTAAATAAAACAAATGTAACGCTCCGGTTTTGGGCCTAGCGGTTTTGAGGTTTATTAGACGGTCTGGTAGATCGGGTTAGAGATTAGGGGCCGTATATTTTTTAGTAAGATAAAAATGTGTGAAAATAGTTAAAAAAATCATCTTTTAATATAGATTGATTTTTGGTGGAATCAATTTTGGAAAATGGAATTTGGAAATATGACATTTTGCTTAGTGACCAAAATGCAATTTTTTGAAAACTGTTTTAAAGTGATTAAAATGAAAAGGGTCACATTCTTAGAATCCTTAACGAGCTAAATTACAAAGTTTTTGCTGGTGGTTTCTCCCTTCAATTAAATCGTTTTAAACATGTGTTTTAAAGGTGGTTTAAGAGGGATTAAAATATCTAAGTTAGTTATTTGCTTTTAAAGAAAATTTACGTAACTTTTTTCCTAAACTTTTTCTCTCAACTTCTTTTCTGTCAAACACTCAGAATTTCATCAAAATCCAGAGGTGGGAGATTCTTTTCACTCAGATTATTGATTCTAACTTGATTCTTTAACTTTGTTTTACAAAATCTCATTAAAATCTTATGTTCTCTTAGCTTTAAACAAGCAAATTGAGGGAGAAATCACATAACAGGGATAAGGTACGTGATTTCCTCAGTTAAATGGTTCTTTATTGATATTCCCAAGTATTTGATCATTGATTTATGGTTTATAATATGATTTTATGTTTTTATATAGATTTAATTGGGTAAAGTTGATGAAATGATGAAAGATTCGAATTGAACCTGATTTCCAGTGTTATGAATTGTTTTTGAACATATTTTGAATGTTTAATGATGTTGATAAGTCGATTTTATAAATGGAATCCCGAAACTCTTGAATCTCTAATGTTTAGGTTGTTAGATTTGTGTATATGAGGTGTTATGGTGGCTGTGTGGTTGCTAAGGGTGTTAGGTTGATTTGATTCTGTTTCTAGATGTTAATTGATGATAAAAGTGGTGTTAGATTGTTAGGTTGTAGCTGGGTTGTGTTTGGAAAGGATTAGTTGAAGTTTTCGGTTGTTATGGTTGGGTAATTGTGAGGTGAATGTAAGAATCCGTGAGGATCTGTTGTTGCAGTATCGTAAATGCATGGAGATGCATTAATCCTATGTTGTTATGTGGTTTAAACAGGGGAGCTTGTTTTGGAAGCGAACGGTGTAGCATTGGAGGCTTCGGACGCTTGATTTCGAGTCGGCAAATCAAGGCTTCGCATTGATGAGTGAGAACGTGGATTCCAGCTTCAAAATATTTTAAGGTAGTTTATGGGAGTTTAAACTTAGCTTGATATGCTGGTTTAAACTCAAAAGTAAGTAAAAATGGATACTCTCTCTCGGTCGTGCTAGTGTTAATTGGTTTTATGCACTTGTTTTGATTTACATGTTACCTACTGTTTAAACATGTTTTAATGTATTTGATATATTGTTTATAAGCATGAAATGCTGAAGGATGCACATGGTAAGTGATCCTTGTAAGTATGGTTTATACTTGTAGTTTAAAGCATGGTTGTTGCTTTGAAAAGATGGGTTGCTTAATGCTTGTTAAAAACGGTGAGGTAAATGTTAAATAGTTAATTATATTGGCAAATGATGTGGTTTTAAAATTGTTATCGGATATAGTTGGTTGGCCATAGGATTGAGTGCACTATAATAAGTCGCCTTGGATGTTGAGGGGTTTAAATTCGTGTACCGAAAACTCCATCTGAGTACCCTAACGGTATAGGGGTTAAACAATACCGTATACTTCCGTTAGTGGATTAAGCGTCTAACCGATGAATGGAGTTGGTGTCCCCGTGGGTTGAAAGGTGTACCCGGTTGGTAATGTACCGCGATTGTTATTGTATCGCTATTCCAGTTGAGATGGCTTGAAGTGTTGGTTGAACACTTGTTGAATTCGTGTATCCGATGATCTCTTTTGTTGATGGTCTTGTTTAATGATCACTTGCAAACCAATATAATTGTTAATGTATCATTGAAAGGGTTATGTTGTGTGGTGTGATTTATACATGTTTACTCTTTAAGCTTTGCATATGGTAGTTATGCATGAGAAGGCTTAAATTGAGGTTGAGCAATGAGACTTGCTGTTGGTTAATGATACATGTTGCATATGGTTAATATGCTGGTTTTAAAGATGTCAAATGCATGGTTTTAAAGGCATGATAATGTTCTAAAGGTTGTTTGGAATAAGTTTCAATGTAATGTTGAGAAATGATTTTAAATGCATTGATGGTGTTTTGTTTGTGAGCGCTCCTCACTAAGCCTTAGGTGCTTACGCTCGTATTGTCCATCAATGCAGAGAATTGAGAGCTTTGGAGGCAACAAGGAGCAAGGGATCGTAGAAAAACTTGTTTACCAAAGTATGTTCGAATTAGACTATAAGTAATAAAGGCAATGAGGTACTTGTTTTGGTTTTGGAAAATGTTTTGATAAACTCCTTGTTTGAGCAGGTTTGTTTGATTGCTCTAAAGTTGTAAATGACCTTTATGGTTTGTTTTTGGTGATGATTTGAAGTTTCATGTTTTACTTGAATGGTTTCTAGGTTACATGCCTATAGATTTACGTTTGATACAAAATGCCATGAATTGATGTTGAATCTGTGATGATATGCAGTGAATTATATGCTGAATATGTTGGATGTATGTTAGAAGTATGTTACAGTGTTTTAGATAGGCTAAGAGCTTGTTAAACCAGCTAAATGTGACATTACAGGCCTAGACGTACCGATACGCAGGGGACCATATCGGTACGGTTAAGCAAAAATCAAGAATGTTGTTTTCGATATGGGCTTGTGTGTATCGGTACTGCTAGGAAAAAATAAGCATGGTGTTTCGATACTTGGGTGTATCGTTCAGATTTTCTTTACTGGAATATGCTTTTTGGGACAAAACTCGCGTACCGAAACACTGTCATACCGTATCGGTACGGTTGTCAAACATTTTCGAACTGCCAGCTAGGCGTACTGAAACAGGTTGTAGTGTATCGAAACAATACAGGCTTGTGTAAGGCACCGTATCGATACGGTGGCACGCGTATCGGTACGGTTGTCTGTTAATTTAGTTAATGTCATGGAAGTGGAGTTCTGTTTTCTTGCGTTTTGGTCCCTGAATGTTATGGATGCAACTAAATGAGTTTGAATGTTCGAATCGAGCTGTATTTTGACATGAGAACATGAAACCTGCTTAATTAAAGGTTGGTAACTTAAAAATGTGCTAAGTCCTTGTAGATTGATCAAATTGCAATTTGGTCCCTAATTTGTAATTGAGCCAATTGGATGTCAAATTGACGCCCGATTGAGTTGAGTTTTCACCTGAAGTCAATATGAACATATAGGTTAATGATTTTGCATTTAGACAAGATAAAAGAGAAAAAAACGGTAGCGTTTCGGTCTCTTTCTTTATAGTTTACTTCGGTAAACCTAATGTAGCTCGCTCGGTTCAGTCTTGTGACTAGACCGGGTCGAGGGGTTACAACAAATTTAAAATTTATTACTTAAAGATTACAAGACTAATAATTTTAAATACAAGTAGTTTATTGTCACTTAAGATCATTTATTAAATAAATATTTTAATATATTTTTATAGAATTTTACTCAAAATAAATTCATTGCGAGTGTAATTGAAGTTAGAGCCCTAATAAATTGTTGCATAATTAGTACAATATCATCATAGGATAGATAGACACTATAGAGGAGATAATCCTTGCCTACAAATAACGATACTTCAAAAATCAAATTTTGATGAAAATTACTCGCCCACATTTTGATAAAATTTAGTTAATCATAAGATAATTCTAATTAAATTATATTCAAACAGTTGGCTAATGATAATGACTTTATTAAGTGTATATTACATCTTAAGCAAGGTTAGAGGTTTGACTCGTGATATTGTGAATGTAAAAAATTAGGTTGAGAAGATCACCCCATAATGAGCCTTTGCAAAACTCAATCTCGATTAATCGGCCAATGGGCCAAAAACCAATGGTTAAAAAAAATATACACCTAGCATGCTATATTCTTGTTTGGCATGATGACACATGTAATTCATTTGAATTTAAAATGTTAAATAGTGAGTTCTTTCAATGTACGTCAACATAAAACAGTCATTAGGTCTGGAATAAACATGAAATGTTGAATGGCATCCCTGACAACAAAATGAGAACATTCATATTTCCTATAGTCTATCCCTGAGAAATGAGAATGATCTTTTCAAGTTTTACCTGTGAAAGAATGGTAAAAAATTTGAATGTAGGATGCAAGTAAATAGTAAGCTTAGGCAAGTTTCTTTGCTCGTCCGCTCGAAGAACCTCCATCCTCTTTCTTGGACCCAGATGCCTCGGGTTTTCTAGCCCAGGCAGGAGCTCTGTCTGGCTCGTAACGGTAGTCATAGAATAGTTCCTCTCCTGCGTTTATTCGATCTTTGGCAAATATACCCACACGGTGATCACCTGCAACCATAATTACCTGCAAGGCAGATGTTCAGCTCGAGAATGAAACGAAAAATGGCAAAGAACCATTTGGAACTCCAATGATATTGATAAAACAGTCTTTCTCGCATGCAGAGGTGTATATAGTGTACCTTGGCATAGCAATTAGGCTCGGGAGAATGGTTGGCGAACTTCAATTTGTCACCCTTTCGGTATGCATCAAGAACAAACTGAAAAATGAGAGAATCATGGAATCAAGACTTGGTAGGAACATAAAAAAAGAGAAGTTCATCTTCGAAAAGAAAGTTGGAAGGGCATGCCTGATCATTCAAATTGAAGAGAAATGAAGAATTTTCACGGTCATATATCTTTCCGCGCTTATCTGCTTCCCTATGGGAAATCAGCTCTCCAGTGTACTCACCAAGGTACTCATGCTTCCCGACATTATTCTAAAGGATGGCCAAAACTTAAACACCAAGTTCGAAACAGAAAAACCACGATCAAACAGACAAGTTCTTAAGTTACCTTCAGGAAAGCTCCCCATCCAGAAACCTCTGATCTTCCGAGCAAGACCTGTAAATACATCACAAAAGCCTTGTCAGCAAAAAGATAGGAATATTCTCTACCATAATCTTCTGGTGTTGGTTAGAATTACTCTACTGCACATGAATTAAGTATAAAAATGATGGGCACTTTTTTAAAAAACATTCTATGTACGTGTTTAATATACAATAGAGATTTCAAAACAAGGGAGCATATTCGCAATAGCTGTTTTTTAAAAATAGTTTGCAGCGTATTACGCATGCACCTATCCGAGCAATTAAAATGCAGAGTAGAAAGCACCATTACCCTTTGTTGTTGTTTTAGAAGAAGCTTCATATTTCTGCACTCGTAATTGTCACCTCTTTGTGGAGGAACCCCAAGACTTCCAGTGCCATCACCACAACTGCAGAAAAGCCAATTTCAAAGGATCAGATGCTAGAAGCAATATGAAGCTTCTAACAGGGAAAAAATCAAAGTCACAGCTCACCTGACCCAACAATTTCTACAAACATCCGGATCACATTCCCTGTCTGCAGCAAAACATGGACACTGACGGCTTCGGCATTGACTTTTAGCACAATGACAACCTCTAAATCGATTCTTGCAACTCTTAGGACATCTAGATAAACAAGCAAATATTAGTACACAGAATAAATGGATTAACATCAGGATATCATCAACGCACATTCATTACCATAAATCTATAAGAAGATGACAAGATCTACGACATCCAAAGAAATAAAAACTGACAAGGACAAAGGAATTTATTGATGACATATTTCAGCACACTTAAGCTTCAAAAATAATAGCTCACCCGCAGTATTTTTCGCAGCATGTTCCATTTAAAAGGCAAGAACATTGCTTTCCACAAGCTGTTTGACAACTACATGGATTATACTGCCGGCATGGCTGATCTTTCCTCTCAGTAATTCTTTTCCTGATTGAGTGATATGCAGCTGATTTCCAGGTATATTTCAAACGACGGACTCTACCCCTTCTACGTAGGAACCTTGATCTCCGTCTCACTTCATTACTTCCCTAAGGTATTAAAAGAAAATAAGAAGACAATTGGAACTCAGTGACAAAAAATGGTAGAATTATATAGTTTAGCAAAAAGGTTCTCATGCCAGAACCTAAATTACTACCATAGCTCCATTAAGGTCATATTTAGAACACCCTTCAAGAAGAGACAGAACACCACTGGCTGCATGGCAACCCAGTTTATTGTCGGCACCGGTCATGTATTGGAAAACCTCCCAGCATGTCTTCAAACCGTTTAAAAGATTTCTGGCAATCAAACAGCTAGATAACAAAGTGTAAACTATAAGTATACAGAATCAATTTACAGGAAGGAAACCCAAAACCTATTACTGCAAATAAAATGCAAAAAAATTGGTGTTACTTGCAAAGAGAGGATCCACAAAATACATAAAGTAATTTTTGAGAAAATGGGAGAAAGGAAATAAACATCATAACTGCAACTTTTAAAAAACTTGTAGCCAAGTTGCAGAAATTAGTAAGGAATAAATTCGTATAAATCAATTTGATGATAGTGGATTCTTTAATGGATAATTAACAATAAGCAGGCAGCAGATTTCATAGAATTCATTCACTCAAATGCAATGCAGATTCTATCTAGTCGGTATGAAAAGCAATTCATTAAAATCCAAAGTGGTAAACCCCTTAATCTAACCTGTTCCTGCCAAAAATCTCCACACCTTTCTCAAAAAGACCTTTTTCAATAGCTTTCCAAGAGTTATCATCACTTAGATCTTGTTTACCTAAATTTTCATCCACAAACTCTTCTCTTGTCGAGCAATCGTTGCTACTAGTCAGAGCCAGATCATTAACAGTTTCACTAGGGGGAACTTCTCCTTGCACTCCTTTTAACGGCCAGTCTTTCTTCCTACACCTTCCTGTGTTAGAAGATTTTATATCCTTATGTGAAGAAGATGCTGCATCTTCATTTTGTTTTCGTGGATTAGACCTGATTTTCATATCTGTAGGTGAAAGACGTCCACTTGCAAGAGAATCAGATTCAGAAGCTGCCATCTTCTTCTGCCTCTTGCGCATGCAAATTAAAGCACGTTCAGCAACTCTCTTGCTATTTCTCTTGAGAATGCCAGATTTTCCGGCAATTTTATTTTTAGAAGCTGATAATTGAGGAATAGGGGAGGATTCTTCGTGCCCAGGTCTAATCTCTGAGTCACTACTTTCTGAAAGATTTCTAGTATTGGATGAAGCACTTTCACTTTGGCTTGACTTTGACTTCCTCCTAGCAGATTTCTTATTAGATATTTGTGCTCCAACACCATCAGATGAAGAATTTGACTTGTCTTCAGGATTCATTGGAGACCTAACTGTGTCATTTCTTTCTGACTTAAGCACCTAGCATTAAACAAATCAATCCTATATAAGTATAAGGAATTCAATAATATAAAGAGATAGGAGATCAGCAAAACATATACCAAACGATAGCAATGCAGACCACAAGGTGCATTCTCTTCACCTGGATGGTTCCAAGGATTTTGTTTATCAGCCTGAAAATTATAATGTCCTGAGAAATAAGAATCTAGGAGCCTAGCAACATATTCTGACAATTATAAACATTTAGAATTGCTTGAGCAACTCACAGGAAAGATTAGGTCCTGAGAACATCCATGTAATCTGCAATCAAAGACCTGCCAAACACAAGAAAATACGGATACAATTAAAGAAGACCACAAAACAACACAGAATATGATAAAGAACAAGAAAAACACTTACAAGGCACCGTCTACAAAATAAATTGTCAAAAGAATCAAGTGCTGCTTCAAGATCCTTTTCAAGAAAGGAAGTCCAATTTTGTGCTTCAGCATCCCTATTCTTAGAGGCCTCAACATCCTTCTCCTTCATAAGAGTTTCGTATCTTGCCTGTATAAAATGTTTGATGGTGTTTCATATCTCTGTAAATCCAGTAGAAAGAAAATGGGGAACAGCTGGACCAAAGTTTACACTATGACCAGTTTTATCAAAAAATGAGCAGGAGGGAAAAACAATCCCATCAAAAAATAATTTTAGCTGCCAAAAATGAAAGATAAAAGGCCACTAATACTTAAAAAATAAAAAATCAAAGGCCAACACTGCAGTTTCCAGCAAGGGGACATACCTTGACTTCAGCAGGACTTCTAGACAAACATTGTGCAAGTGATTCCAGCACCGGATCAGACAAACCAACTTCCTTGATAGTCATCCTGGCAATTTTATAACAGGATGTGTGAAACATTAGCAATAATTAGATGGAGTTCAAACATCAATCTTAAGAATTTTTGTAAGATACGTTATAGCATTACCGGCCCATAAGTCAGTATGAATAATAATAGAACAAGAAGATACACAAATCAAGTAACATGGAGAAGAAAAAAACAGTTTGTAGTCTCAAGAACTAGTCCAGACACTGGCTTTCGAGCACTTGCTCCATCAATTTGTGAAGGAATGAGGATTCAAAGACTATTAAAAGAACTAAAAATTGATTTAAATGATCACTTCAAGATACAAGTGATAATCAATCACCCATAAGCATTGCTAAAAATCTTGTTCATCATGATCAGACAAAACATGTGGAGATTAATCACTTTCTCAGAAAAATTCAACAATGGAACTGTGAAACTAAACTATATTCCTACTCAAGAGCAGTTTGCAGATATTCTTACCAAAGCCCTTCCAAGAACGAGCTTTGATGACCTCAAGTCCAAGCTGGGTTTGTACGACATATACACCCAGCTTGAGGGTAAGTGTGGAAAGTGGTGGTCATTTAAACTAGTAGAAAATGAGTTTTTGTTTGTCTTAAATTATGAGTTCATAATTTACTAAGGATTAGGTTTTATCATTTTAGAAGATGATTTTTCTTAAGAGATAAAGGTTAAGAAAAAGATGGGCAGTTAAATTCTACTTTTATAATTCTCAACCTATAAAAGCAGGCTGGTTTTTCTTTTAAGCAATATACAAACATAATTTTTATTCTCTTTTCATTCAAAATCTATTGTTCTTTCTTCTTAAACTTTCCCTTTCTTTCTTCTTACAATATTAAGTTTTAACAATCAAAATTAAACATTCAAAAAGAACCCCTAAAGCAGCAAAACATTCAGAAATTATGTTCTCATTTTTTCCTTTCAAAAGAATTGATGTCTTACCCCTTTTTTGGATTACTTGTATAATGTATCTCATAACTACCAATCCATTTAACAATCATTAATTCAAAATGACACAAGTAGATTATGCATATTTTGTCGTTAAATATTCAAATACATCTTTATCACGTTGAAAAAATTGTAACTAGTCAAATAGTACATGCTTCAAGAATATTTTCAGGTTTCTACACTAGAACGGGTAGTAAAAGCAACAAAATATACGTCGGGATAGAAAAAAGAAAAAAAAACATAAACATGATGATTCATAATAGATAATATGACTATACCAACCGGAGAATAAAGTCTTCAGATTCAAAAAATTCTTTTTTTTCTTCATCTTCATCAATTATTTCCTCCTCACTGTCACTGCAGATAAGTGCCTCACCACCATTTTGATCATAGTATATTCTCCTTCGACCCACCACTGATTGATCCTCCGTCATTCTTTGATTTCTAAAGCCAAAAGAAACAATTTAGTTCATCCTTTTCATAGAAATTAAAAAAAAAAAGGCTATTTTCTTACTCAATACGATATCCTTCAATTTTTTCATATATATTTTCTAAAGTAGATAAACACAATAGTCATCCTAGAAACATGATTTTCTGACTAGCAATCTTTGTATAAATAAAATAAGAAAATTGGAAAAATATTAGTTAACCTCACAAACCTGTCCAGAAATATCCATGTCGTATAAGGTGGCAGCTTTTTCACTTCTGTAAGCTTAATAGGACGAACAGCATTCTTAACTGGAATACTAGACCCCATAAGAACTGCTGTAGAAGGTTCTTGATAGCTATAACCATCCTTATCCCCGTTACTTAGGTCAATGCCATTTTGCATACCAATAGCATCTTTTTGCCTCTTTGTCAATAGATCAGAAGCACTATCAGTATCACCAATCCAACTGCTTCTTCGTTCATTTGACAATTTATAAAGATGGCTTGTTATACCACCTAATTTTTTCCTGTTTTCTTCTAACCTTTTCTGGAATCAAAATGATCTGAATAGATTAGCATGTATAACCTTTATTTAAGCTGCCAAAAAAATCAGACAACCCAAGAATTCACCTTTACAGAAAGAGATCGATCGGCTGCGAGTTGCTTCTTTAATGAATCAATTACAGATAAAATCTCCTTAGAACTCACAGTTTTTTGTTCAACTTGTGACATCTGTATCAAAGTGAAAAATCCAATCAAGCTTATTATCAAGCATACATAATTCAAGAGAGAAATATGTTATATGTAACAAAAAAATGTTGAACAAACACGTCTAAAATTAACAAAAGGAAACCAAACTGACCTCAAAAACAAAGACTAAAAATTAAACCAGTTTAGTCACATTTTCAGCTTATAAACTTGGGAATTATACACTAAATTTTAATGACGTAATAATCCATAAGATAAGCCAAACTTAACAAAATGCAGCCAGCTCCTACAATTAAATAATTCCAAAATCGAGGAAAAATTCGAGACAAGACAAAAAGTTCAAATGAGAAACATAACTAAAATAAAACATTCTTTTGACGCATGTCAGAGAGAGAAAGGAATTGTAAAGTGCGAGAATTACCGAGGAATACTTAGGAGGTTCCGATCTATCCGCCGAAGCAGAAGGCGAAGGTTCCACTGTCATAGTCGGAGAGAGAACCGGTTAGAGTCTGAGAAAGTGGGTTGGAAGATCCGGATCGTGATCCGATTCATAAGAAGAAAATGCCGGATCCGGAAGAGCAAGACAAGAAAAACTAGGTATTTTTTTGACGGAGAAGATTTGGCGGGTCGAGCTTCAAACCCTAATTGTAATAACTCTATTTCCCTATCTTGTTGTCTCGTAGGGTCTTTTTTTAATTTCTTTATTTTCTTTTCTAAATAGTTTTTTTATATTATCTTGATTGGAGAAAAGGTAAAATAACATTTTGGGGGGAAAGAGACGTGGCACTCTGGTTTGAATTACGTAACTGTACAAAAGCTACCCAATTACTCAATTTCTTTGCTCGGATAAACAGTCAGAATTTCACCCCCTTTTTCCCTAGTTTTCTGTAAAAAGTAAAATAAGGACGAAAATAAGATATTTGTAATTTTAAGTTACTTGAGTTCAATTCCAAAAAAAAAAACTACTCCGTATATTTACTGTATAGTCGAGTCTGAATTGAACAACTTAAGTAATTTTACTCCATAAATTTAATGTGTACTTTAGGATCTGTCCATGCCCACCCTAAACTGTTTAAACTTTATACATTTGATTTTAATTTTTTAAAATTTTATGAATTAGTCTTTACATTTTTTTATTTTTATGAGATGTGCACACACCCTAAGATTTTGAGATTTGATGTATGTTCACCCTTAAAAATATTTCTAGATGCGTCATTGTGTGTACATGTTCTTTGAATTGATTAATTCTGCAAGTTCAATGTAATAACACGGAATTTTCAATCTTTGAAGAAAATGAACGAAAGTTTTTCCGTTGGCAGATTAAGTATTAAACTATCTCAAAAAATATAAAATGGTCATCAAACTTTTAAAAGTTACATAATAAGTATTAAACTTTAGTTTTTATTACAAAACGGTCACTGAGTCGTTAACTTTCGTCAAGTGAATGACGCGACATTTACAAAAATTTGAATAATAACACATTTAATCTTTCATATTAACACATCAAACCAATTTAATCCTAATTTAACCCTCATTATTGATGTCTAAATTGATTGAATGTGTAAATATACGGGATTAATTGTGTTGCTATACAATTTTTCGTAACTGTCATGTCACTCAGTTAACGGCTCAGTGACCATTTTGTAACAAAAACTAAAATTTAATACCCATTACGAAACTTTTGAAAGTTTGATGACCATTTTATATTTTTTGGGATAGTTTAGTGACCATTTGTGTACTTTACCCTTAAGTTTATCTGCATTCCTTTCCTTTTCTTTGACACAACTATTAAAAATTACGATTAATAGCCAACATTAACGAAAATGAAGTTGATTACTGCATTTAGTTGTAATTGGACGTAGAAAAACGAAAGCAACATAAAAATAAATTACGCCTGAATCTCGCGTACAATTTAGATATAATCGTATGCCAATGAGGTCTTGTCTGAGATAAATCCAATATCAAACTCTTCGTACATTAAGAAATTATTTGTCCTTTTTCAGTGCTCTTATTTATGCTTCACACTAAAAATTAGGTTTAAGATTTAGAGTTAGAGTTTAGGATCAGGGTCGTCCCTGCGTTAGGGCAATTGGGGCGCCTGCCCAGGGCCCTCACCCTGCCCATTGCCCACGTTCAAAAAAATTAAAAGTGTAGTTTTTTGTTTTTACGGGTGGATGAAAAAAAATCCAATAATGAACACACAAATATATATATATATATATATAAGGTTTGAGGGCTCTAATAACAAGTATTACAAAAATTAAATCGTAAGAGTATGCTCATATTAATAAATATTGAGGGAAAATCGAGCCCCTAATAATAAGTATTAAACATAATTCAATTTCTAAGAGTATGCTCGTAATAATAAATATTAAAAATAATTTTTTTAATACTTGTTATTATGGATCTATTTTTTCACTATTTATTATTATGAGCATACTCTTAAAATTTCTTTTTTTCAATACTAGTTATTATAGACGTACTCTTAAATTTTTTTTCAATACTTGATATTATAGACATGTATTTAAATAGAGGTATGTAATCGTTATATAGCGATAAAGACATCATCCAAAACCATAATACATGCAACTGTTATATCCACAATAACATATGTTATTAAAAATTTTCACAACTGCGATACTCGCAGTGATAGAAATTACATTCGTTATGTCTGCAATCGTGATAAGCGCAACATGACCGAATATACGATCGCAACCGCAATTTAAATTCCTAATTTAAGGCCTAATTTTTAAGTTCGTCCTAGGGCCACTAAAATCTCAGGAAGAGCCTTGTTTAGGGTATTGGGTGTAGGGTGCTCTTATTTGTTTTTTCTGCGGTGTTATGAAAGATCATGGCACTGGACAATGACAAGTTACTTTAGGCTTGTCAATCCAAGAAGGAACGATGGCTAAGCCTTCAACTTTGTGGCATCTATGAAAGACTATAAGGATTCAAGATGTTGCATGATAACATTATCCACTTTTGCGACTCTTGTCTATAGGATTTCACAATTGATCCAATCTTTCTACTCTATGATGACAAGAACGTCATTTGTTTCTAACGATAACTGAAAGCAGTGACTGTAATAAAAGTAAATTAAAAGTTTTGTGATTGTATTGCAAGTTTTAAAAGCTTTGTGACTAAAATATAAGTGTTCTAAGAATTTAGGGACTATTTTTATAATTTACCCTAAAATTTATAATTATAGAACTACCCCTCCCGAAAATAATTTGCATTATCTCATTTTCCTTCACAAATAACTCCCCATATTTTTCCTAGGGGCGGATGGGAAACATATGTATCCCCATTTTTTGGGAAAATTTTAAATTATAGTTTAATTTGTAAAGAAAATTTTATTTTGCATACTCATTTATAAAGAAAAAATGTGTATTAAAATTTTTGACCCTATTTTTGAGATTATGGATTTGTCATTGGTTTAACCCAATATTTTCTCACCCGTGTTCTTGTAGTTATTTTATCTATTTAATTAAAAATAAATTCATTTTATAAAAGTTGTACATATGTTATAAATATGTATCTATATGGATGTCTATCATGATAAAAACTTTATCAAGGAAATTTGATTTACTTTATCATTAAGAATATTATCTTCATTAATTAGAGTTTAATGTATTATGTACTTCTTATGCCTATAAATAGATGATTTGAAGAAGGCATTGTACACAAGTCAATATTAAGAATAATATGAATCTCTCTCTTTCTCTCATCTCTTTATTATTTTATTCTTGTTCTTTATTTTATTCACAACACGTTATCAGCATGATTTCACTCAACTATTATAGCAAAAGAGGCGGAGACAATTGCATATGACATTGCTTAAGCTTGCTTTCCTTTCATCATGCTTGCAACGATTCCCTCGTTTAGATACTGCCAAGTGAAATCAATAGTGCCAACATAAGTAAAACCAAGATTGCATCGTAAGTGAAAATCAAGATTCCTTTTTATTTTATTTTTGCTTTACTTTTACAATTGGTTACGAGGCATGTTTATCAAATTAATTGTTTAAATGCTCTAAATTTTTAACTATCGAACTGCAAGAAACATGACATAAAGAGATTATGAGAAGTTGTCTTGGTCATTTGTTATGTCTTCATTGTCCTCGAGAGAAAAATCATTATAGGTAAACTTTACTTTTATTTTTATTCTTTAAACTACGATTTTAAAGTGTGATAAATCATGGTAATTTTGAATCTACAAGAAGATTGTTATAAAGTCTATATTTGCTCGAAAATAATAATTATTCTGCGTCGAAAAACTCGACTATAGACTTCTCTAAAGTTCAAGTTACAAAAATTCATCTTAATCCAAGAATTTTCGTGGGAGGCATTCCTTGAAGTGGATCCAAATATAATGTTAAATTTACTCCGCTCCATTTTCTGAAGTAAATGTGATATTATATAGCGAAAATAATAAAAGTCACATTAGCAACTGTAGTTGTTGCCGAGGCCATAAATATAGACATAGACCAGATGGTCATTTCAAAAACTCTTATACCTACCCTAAAAATAGGATTATAAGGATGACAAGTGAAAACCACAAGAAATGGGATTATAATGATGACAAAAATGATAAAGGTCAATTTGAGAAACTAAAATCTTTGTGTCATCAATATAAAAATCATTGGTCTCGTACTTGTCTTACATCGAACCATCTTGTAGACCTTTATCAATAATGATTGAATGATAAAGGAAAGGAAATAAAAATAAATTTTGTTTACGAAAATGACGAAGATGATATTGTCAAACTCATTTGGACATTGTTGATTTCCTTATAACCCATGAAAGGAATAAATCGTCTTCTAATTATTCTCATAACCTTGAAGAGAATTATTGATCTTTTATTTTATTTTATTTTATTTTACTTTATGTTTATTTACTTTACGCATTAATTATTTATATTATATATATTATGACATTTATATATTTTGTTTAACATGATTACTTATCAAATACAATCTATGGTGACAATTTATGCTTAGCAGAAGCATAAAAAATATTTTCCCATTTAAATGCAAGGGAAAAATGTGAGCACTATATCTCAAAGTACTAAAATTATTGATGCTCCAGAAGAGCAATAAGTTCTTGAGAGAAAGCACATTATGAAAAATGCATAATTGCGACTATTGTAATAATTGCTGCTAATGGTAATAATATCGTCATCATCCGAAGTAGAAATTTTAAGAAAGCAATAAGAGTTCTCAAAATAATCCTTCGAGAATTATGGATAACATATGTTATTAATTGGCATATGAAATAAGCCAATGTGAATATAAATTCTAGTAGCAGAAAAAATTAGTTGAAAGCTCTAGAAGAGCTAATATATTGCTACCAAATGAACAATTTTCACTGAAAGCTCTAGAATAGCTAATATATTGCTACCAAAAGAACATTTTTCACTGAAAGCTTTAGAAGAGCTAAATATATTCATATTTAAATGAACAATTTTTGGTGGACAATGTATTATTAAGTTTCAAAGAAACTTGTATTTCGAAATTTGTACTAGACATGTACAAGTGAGATTGAATCACATGTTATGATAAATCAAAAGTTTACAAATTCATAAATATATATATATATATATGTATATAGTTAGCATGATCGGTTAGATCATCCTGATCAATAATGATGCAAAAATTATTGAGATTTATATGCACAATAATTAAAAGAACCTGAAGTTCTTGTGGTGCTTATTCTCAAAGGAACTGATTAAATTTCACTTACTAAAAGAACACGAAGTTCTTGTGTTGCATATTCTCAAAAGAAATGATTAAGATCCCACCTACCAAAAGAACTTAAAGTTCTTGTACTAAAGTTGAGACTGCATGTCTTACATATCTGAATGAAATATGGGCTCATTTATCCACAATTGTGGAAATTTTTACATGATTTTAGTAGACGCATCTACATATGTATTATTATCTTACAACCAGAAGTTTGTGAGATTGGTTAGAAAAAGTTTCAGATTATGCAATTAAGACTATTTGTCTTGCTAAAGTTAGTGGGTTTATATTTTAGGCTATATCAGTTGAAATAACTGTTACAAAGCCTATTGATTACGAACAAAATAGTTTAAAAAAAATTTGATTGGACGCCTCCTCTTTAATAGCTAAACTATCATAACAAAAAATATATTATCTATATGGTATTTCACATATAGCAGCACTTATACGCATCAAGCCAACGAGTTATAATAAACGCACCGTTATTATTGTTTTTAGTTAGAAGCCACAAATTTCCCATTTTAGAATGTGCGATATATAGTTGAATTGCTCCACCACAACGAACAAAATGGGTATACAAAAAAAGATTAAGAATATATATTGAGTATGAGTCTCATTTTATGTTTAAATTCTTAAGCATTAATTGGAGAATCATTTATGACATGATTTTTCTCAACATCAAAGGGAGAGAATAATCAGCTGCATAAAGAAGGAAATAAATTATCATTATTTAGATCCTCATACATGAACTAAAAGTTCATAAGATAATTCATGTTATTATATGTTAACTACCAGACATATTTACTGACCTAATGAGAGTAATCAAGTCTCATATATCAGCTAAAATGCTCTAAATTTGAATTACATGTTAGAGCGAATGGATGTAAATCATGCCTGAAGCATGATAGTTGAAACCGGTTCCAATGATCAAAATTCTCGTAAATGAAAAGTAATATGAGATGGCCATATATTGGAGGCGGGTGCTCCTGAAGAGACACAAGACATAACCAATGATAAAACTATAGAAGAGTTTCAGGTACCTGGAATAAAGATTAAAAAGAGATCTCGATAAGTTTTGTCACTACGAGAAAAGAATAGAACCGAAATATAAAAAATTGTCGATAACAATTTTACATAGAACACGTCTATAGAAGTAAAGAAAGAAAACGAAGATCTTGTATAAAAATCTATAGATGTTGAAATGATTGGTCAATATAGAAAGACGCTTTGAACTTCCAGAAGTGAAGTTTTTGGACTAGTAGTCCAAACACCTAAAGGTGTGATGCAAGTGGGGAACAAATAAATAGTCGTGACATATAAATACAACTTTAATTATGATTTATGAGGAATTTCAATTACTTCATGGTGGATGCAATTATTTTGGCAGTTATGAAATATTTTATATGCGTCTAATTATTTTGTGGATCCATGTATAGTAGAATTATGCTTGAAGGATTTAAAACGCAGAAGCATTTGGAAATTTCCGAGAAAATCTATTTAGATATACCCCTTGAATATTTATATTTTGTGTATTTGGTATAATCTTCTTAGTGAGTACTAATTGAGGAAATACTATAAAAATGCTCTAAATTTGAATTACATGTTAGAGCGAATGGATGGAAATCATGCCTGAAGCATGATAGTTGAAACTAGTTCCAATGATCAAAATTCTCGTAAATGAAATGTAATATGAGATGGTCATATATTAGAGGCGGGTGCTCTTGAAGAAACACAAGACATAACCAATGATAAACTATAGAAGAGTTTTAGATACATGAAATAAAGATTAAAAAGAGATCTCGATAAGTTATGTCACCACGAGAAAAGAATAGAACCGAAATAGAGAAAATTGTCGATAACAATTTTACATAGAACATGTCTATAGAAGTAAAGAAAGAAAATGATGATCTTGTATAAAAATCTATAGATGTTGGAATGATTGGCCAATATAGAAAAACGTTTTGAACTTCCAGAAGTGAAGTTTTTGGACTAATAGTCCAAACACCTAAAGGTGTGATGCAAGTGGGGAACAAATAAGCAGTCGTGACATATAAATACGACTTGAATTATGATTTATGAGGAATTTTAATTACTTCATGGTGGATGAAATTATTTTGGCAATTATGAAATATTTTATATGCGTCTAATTATTTTGTGGATCCATGTATAGTAGAATTATGCTTGAAGGATTTAAAATGCAAAAGCATTTTGGAAATTTCTGAGAAAATCTATTTAGATATGCCCATTGAATATTTATATTTGGCGCATTTGGTATAATCTTCTTAGTGAGTACTAATTGAGGAAATACTATAAGAATTATCACATTTCCTTATGTATTTTATAAAAGAGTTTGGATCAAGATTCATTATGATAACTTAAATATCACTAGAACTCCTGAAGAGCTTCAAATTGGAAACACATAAAGAGCTTTCAAAGTATTTAATGAAAGTATTTGAGAAAAAATAATCTTGAGATAGGGTTTTGTCTCGATCTAAAGATTGAGCATTTAAATATGCCTTTTGTCTATGAATGGACATAAGCTAAAATAATCTTAAAGAAGATTCAATATGGATAAAGTGTATCTATTGAGTATCCTAATGATTGCAAGATTGTTGGATGTGAATAAATTTATCTTTGAAAGAAAGATAAATGAATCTTTGGTCTGAAAGCATCATATATTAGTTGGTCCAGAAATAATAATTGTTGTGCACGAGGCAAGCCAAAAATGTGTTTGGCTAGTTGGTCCAGAAATAATAATTGTTGTGCACGAGGCAAGCCAAAATGTGTTTTGGCTAAGACCGTTGATCCAACATATTTAGAAGATATGTGATTTTATTCGATTCGTGTATGATTGAGCAAAACTCGAGTTGAAAAACTTTCGATTTGACTCGAATCGTAATTTCATAAACTGAACTTGACTTAAAAAAATTTCAAAAAAAGTTTTAGATAAAATAAGACTCGAATAACTCAAAATTTTTAGTAATTGATAGATCGGTTTTCACTTTCGAGTAGATTCTCTCAGCTCTGCCTGATATATGTATATTGCATATGAAAAAATATGAATAAAGGCATATGTACTATATGGTTATAGAAAGCCGTTTAAATTGGAATCAATTAGTACCACAACATTATACTCATTTACAATTAAATTTGAACAGACACTCGAACAATTTGACTCAAGTTGAATTTCATAAACTTGACTCGAAAAAAGCTAAATAAAGTTTGAGTTATAAAATATGACTAGTAATTCAACTTAACTCGACTCCTGTGGTGTTTGATTTTAAATAATTGTACCAAACTCAACTCGATTCATGTGGTGTTTACTCAACTCGGTTCCAGTCGATTTGATAAAATTATCAAAATTAATTTGTACTAAATTGAATAAATTATCAAAGTTATCAAAATTAATTTGTACCAAACTTAAAATTTGTTTACTCAACTCAACTTGATTCCTGTGGTGTTTGATTGATAAGAAAAACTCCATTCGATTCGATCGAATAATCACTCTAAACTCGAACATAGAAACTCCCATGTTTCATAAAAAATTCTCAAAATCGCCATAATTACATCACCTAAAATAACCATTTCATTAGCTAAAATGTTTTTAACTTTGAAGTTATTACTTGTACAATATGGGTACAGAAAATGACGGCACATATTAAATTTTTTTCCACCATTATTGAAGAGACGTGAAAAAAAAATTATAATGTAGGGTCGGCATTTAATTTCTAGCTTTGTCAAAGAGATAGGGTAATCTTATTAAGTATCTATTCACGGACGAAGTAGTGATGTTTATTTTCTTTTAAACTAGATTTTAGTTTGATTTAAGTGGACGTGGTAAACGGGTCGTTCGAGTTATTTTAGTTCAGCTTAGGTTCGGTTTAAATTATATTCGGTTTGGTTTGGGTCGGAATTGGTCTAGTTTGATTTTAATTCGGGTTGGGTCGGGTCACATAGGTTTTAGTTACTTTTTGGGGTCGATTGATATCGGGTTTGATATTTTCGGTAGGGCCAATATCGGTTCAATAGGAGATCATTCTGTTTCAGTCGGGTTTTCAGGCTGGAACAGTTTTTTACACCCATATATGGCTTTATATAGCCATTATATAAGACTTTTTGGTGAGTTGTGCTACAGTTCACATCAATTTTTTTTATTTTAATATTTTTTTATTACGGGTTACTTTTTGCTCAAATGAAATTGGTTCAAGTCCATTCGGTTCGCTTGAAAATCGATTTGGGTCAATTCGGTTCGGTTGAAAAAATGGTTCAAGCCCATATCGGTTCAACTAAAAATAGGTTCACTTTCAGTTCGATTCTGTTTGTTTTGGGTTTTGGATCAAGTTTGGGTCATCATGTTCGGGTCGATGTCAGGTCTCGGATCGGGATAAATTGGTTCGGGTCCCGGGTCAGTTTGCCATCTCTAGATTTAAGTTCTAATGATACAAAGAAAAAAATCATTTTAATCTTTAAACATTTTTTTTCTCTTTTATCCCTCGAATTTTTGGGTTTTTTTTATCAAATTGAACCAATTATGGGGAAAAATTAACAAACATATTAAATCGTCATGAACTATTTTGTGTTTTTGCTGCTTTTTTACAGTTTAAATATTTTTAATCAATTTTGATACTTTTTATATTTTATATTTTACCATTTTTAATCTTTTTATTTTTTAAATTTTTTATGTAAAAGGAAAGAACAACTAATGTTGACATTGATAAAATAATTGATGTTAGCTTAATAAATATATTATTTTTTCAGTTGATTGGTTCAATTTGATAAAAAAAAAACTGGAGGATTAAAATAGACAAAAAAATTAAAATTAAAATATTTTTTAAAGTTCAGGGGTAAAATGTCATTCGCCCTTGATTTAACTCGAGAAAATTAATTTATTATCTTTGCAAGCCTTAAATAATCTTACCAAACTAATAAAAACTCTTAAGCAATACCAACAAATGTTGTGTGGAATGACAAAACACATTGCTCTCTCAAGGAGAGAATATAGGTTCGAACCTTAAAAATAATATCGTTGGAAAGGAAAGTCATGAATCTCGAACATAGGTTGAGATGATAACTAATTTAGTTATTATTATTAATAAAAAGCACCTTTAGGAAATTGGTTAAAACTCCCACGTTAAAATACAAATGAATGGAATTAAAAATGAAGATGGATGAGTAATTGATGACTTAAAAACTTGTTAGGTTGTGAAAGGAACAAGAAATTAATGTAGTTATACATATGTGTATGGTCTCAAAACATAATTATTTGAACCAACAAGTGTTGGGTGTCTTGGTAAGGCACATTGAACTCTCAAAGAGAGAATGCAAGTTCAAACCCTGGAGACGACATTATTATAAGGAGCAACCTCACACTCCAAACATAGACCATAAGACAGACATAAATATAAAAAAACATAATTATTTGAAACATAGACCAATCTTGAAAGTCAGTTAAGAAATATATAGTTTTTTTTTTCACAGGAGTTATGTTTCATTGTATTATTGACTGGAGAGAGAGAGATAGTCAATTATTTAGCAACATTTGGCAAGGATATAATTAATACATTCATTAAAAAGAAAGAAGAAAAATTAAAGAAAAATATATACCTAAAATAGCCTTTAAATCCACCTGATGCCATTTATTTCTTTACTTCTTCTTACAAAGTTAAAATATTGACGAGAATTAAATATGCAGAATAGCCCTTTAAAGTTGTCACGACATAAAAATAATGAAATATTGTTTTTCAACAGGAAAATATCATCTAAAGTTTTGGAGGAAAAAAACGTGATATACATGGAAAATATTTCATGCACTCGCATACAAAATGTCTCTGTCTTAGTTTTAAAGTTTAGAATTCAATTTAATATTTAATGTTTATAAATTTAGGTTTATGGGGTTTAAATTTTAGGGTTTAGAGGTTAAGAATTTGGGTTTTAATATATAGACCATAAATTTTAACCATAAACCCTAAATTCAAAATACATAAACTTAAATCCTTAAACCCTAGACTCCAAACAGAATTCCTAAACCTTAAAATCAAGAAGCTTGTGGAAACCTTTCATTTACATGGATGGATGTAATGCATTGGAGGTGAAAAACTTGTTTTCCATAAGTGCCTAGTTTTAGGGTTTAGATGTTAGAGTTTAGTAGGTTTATGGGGTTTAAAATTTAGGGTTTAGAGGTTAAGAATTTGGGTTTTAACATATAGACCCTAAATTTTAACCATAAATTCTAACCACAAACCCTAAATTCAAAATACATAAACTTAAATCCTTAAACCCTAGACTCCAAATAGAATTCCTAAACTCTAAAATCAAGAAGCTTGTGGAAACCTTTAATTTCCACTACCAGTATAATTACCATACGTATGGATGTAATGCATTGGCGATGAAAAACTTGTTTTCCATAGGTATCTAGTTTTAGGGTTTAGATATTAGAGTTTAGTATTTTTGGTTATGTTTTAAGGTTTGGAAATAGATTTTATGGTTTAAATTTATAATTTATGGTTTAGGGCTCTTAAAAGGGACATGTGGCAATTTTTTTATTAAAGGGTAAAATACCTAAATCATCACTCAACTTTGCTCTATGACCTATTTTGGTAACTGAACTTTCAAAACGATCAATTTACTTACTGAATTTCACTTTCTGACCTATTTTGACATCTCTAAATTATTTTATTAATATTTTGGTATGGCTTGGTATATTTTATTATTATTAAATATAAAAAATAATTTAAATAAAAATAAATTATATTTTATTTATTATTAAATATAAAAATAATTTAAAATAAAAAATAAAACCCCAAATCATATCCAACCACCAATCCACAAACCCCAAAACTCTTCCCTCCACCTCCACCGATCACACCCTCACCGGCCACACCCCTCACCGGCAAAATATGGGTTTTTAAATCTGAGGCTCAATCAAATCTGGGTTCCATAGTTTTGCAAAGAGCATTAAAAAAATGGGAGCTTTTATTCATTTTTAATGAAACGTACCTGAAGTAAGGGGGAGAAGTGAAAGAGGAGGAAAGATGGGTTTAGGGTTTAAGTCAAGTTTACAATGGAGATTAAATAAATATGTACGTATTAGACTATTGCAAGCACTCATCCCCTCCTTTTTTTTCTGGGTATTGTTACAGAGATTTAAAAAGAAATGGCTGTTGTTATGGCGCCAAGGAGTTGCAGTGTTGAAGTTGAGGTAAAAGCTTCTTATAGAATGAAGGGAAGAGTTTTGGGGTTTGTGGATTGGGGGTTGGATATGATTTGGGGTTTTATTTTTGATTTTAAATTATTTTTGTATTTAATAATAAATATAATTTATTTTTATTTTAAATTATTTTTATATTTAATAATATTAAATATACCAAGTTATACCAAAATATTAATAAAAAAATTCAGAGTAATCAAAATATGTCAGAAAGTGAAGTTTAGTGAGTAAATTTATCGTTTTGAAAGCTCAGTGGCCAAAATAGATCATAGAGCAAAGTTGAGTGATGATTTAAGTATTTTACCCTTTATTAAATATAGAGGTATTACATTATCATAATCCGGATTCTAACCCATACAAAATGAGACAATATGTGAGCATCCTTAGTCACTAGGCATAAAGTATCGTATGAGATTAATTTATTATAGTTTTTTAAAATCAAATATGAATTATTTTATTTTACAATAGTAATTAAAACAATAATGTAAACTTTAGTTTTTGTCTATTTTAGCGTTAAAGGGTTTAATTTAGAGATTATGACTTAATAGTTTAAGTTTTAGAGTTTATAGTTTAAAGTTTAGAATTTATGAATTTAGGGTTAGAGATTTTTATTTTATAATTCATTGCTCTTTTCAAAAGATTTTATGTCAGGGTACGAATTTTTAGAAAGTATATTTTAGGTAATTATTTAAATTTTAGAATTTATGATTTTAGAATTAGATTTAAATTTAGATTTATACTTATTTTTTTTTTGAATAGGATTAGGATTTATGATTTTAGGATTAGGATTTAGACTTAGATTTATACTTAAAACAAACAACTAGGGTGAATTATTTATTTTATAGGTTGTCAACCGATTATTAATATGATTTTAGTAGGGTTACTTGAGTTTAAAATATTACTAATTGGTCATTCAAGTTATTACAAGTTACGAATTATTGATGCGGTTGTTAATAAAATCAGTATATTAACAAATTCAGTCCTTAATGTTTAGGCATTATTTAACTTGATACTAATTTTAAAAAAAGTCAACTATCAACATTTAAATATTGTACCAATTGAATCCCTGCCAAGGCATTTTTATCATTGTCCCCTCTATGTTTAGCCAAGGCAGAGACGAAGCTAAAACAATGCTTATGCAGTTTTGGAAAAATAAAATAAAACAATGTGTAAACGTTAAGGACTAAATTTAATTTTATTAACTGTTATGTCAGCTTTTCGTGGTTGGTGACCATTTTATAATTTTTATATCTCAAATGATCAATTTATTACATTTTAAACTTGCATGACTTGACTAATAATTAGACTATATTTGAATTTAAATCGATTAATTTTAGATGATACTTACTCATAGTTGAACTTAAACCACTATAATTTTAGGCTAAAAACACATAATTTTATAAAAGGTAGGACCCAAATTTAAAATCTTGAAATTTCTAAACCGTTCAATTTATTTTTAATTTTATGTATTTTAATCATATAAAAGTCTTTTGAAAGCAATGAGGTGAAGATAAGTCCCTCTCACCATTATTGCCCATGTCTGCTGATTGATTTTGTTCGAGAAAGCTAATACAAAGCAATACCAAAATGATTGTGTTTACCATTCATATTCCCAAGATTAATACTTTATTTGCAGGATTTCTGTCTTGCCTTTCCCTTTTGGTTCAATTTTTTTGTTCGAATATTTTAAGTATGAAGTAATTTTAAATTTTGTAGTAGAGTTTTTTTTATCTAAACTAATAAAATGTGAAAATTTAGTCATTGAATTTGTTTCGGTAAATATAAGGAAAAACACCGGTGTGTGACCATAGATCTTGACATACTTTTAAAAAAACAGACAAACAAGATTTGAATTAATGAGAATGTATTAGCAACATGTTTCTATTAGATATGTCGGGAGGGTGTCATGAAAGAATGGTGCCTATTTCTCTGCTGCCATGTTTGGTGAGTTGGTTTGATCTGCATAGGGAATCCTGATGATGCTGCTGCTGCATTTGCAATCAATCGGTGAGGACCCGGTTGCCGTTGTTGAGAACCCGTCGAAAGCGAAAGATCACTCCCAATTCGGACTCCGTTGCTGTTGCTTGTAAATTGGTTCTAAAACATTTACACAAGTTTAGTTCGTATCGGACACTTCCGACCGAGTACTATAGTTATAAACACAAACCTGATAAGTCGATGGATTGACAGCATGCGGAAGACGAATATGAAACCTGGGGATCTCTTCGGGTCTTCTCAACTGTCCATATCTTAGCATTTCATTGGACGTAATCAAGACCGGAGATTGAAAGCGTCTGTCCGATCTTCGATGAGGATCGTCCTTTCTACAAGCCTGTTCTTGCTGCAGAATTGGCTGCTACACAATCAACAAAATAAAAAGTAAACATGTTTATTTCGATCACTTATATACGAGTCCGAGTAACGTACTAAAATAGTACCTTAAGCCTAAGTCCCTGAGAGCGGTGATCGGTTTCAGGTGGCAAACTTTGTTTATCGTTACCGGATTCCGAATTATTCGGCTTTGAGATTGAATTCCCCAAACTCAAATCAAGATTGTGGTCTCCAGCATTGCCAGGAGTTTCTAAACAATAAGAATACACGGGAAAATTATGAAAAAATATTTTTCTGGGATTGAATGGGAAAATTTTACCTACCACCATTGTTGAGCTCGTTGTTGTAGATGCTGGGATCAAAGTTGGTGACGGCATCTTTGCCATTGCACTTAATTGCAGCTTTGTCGTAAGCCCTGCAAAAAAGGAAAATCCACCATTTTTGCTTCAAATTCAAAAATCAGAACTAGAAGAAGACCAGAAAATTGTAAAAACACACACCTTGCAGCTTCGATCTCGGTGTCGAACAAGCCTAAATAAACGTGCCTGTAAAAGAAAATTGATGGAATAATATAAGCATCTTTGATACTATTAAATTTTCGGTTAATTAATAATTCGTTACTTTTTGCCTAGAAATTGGCCGAGCCTAGCTTCCCATCTTCCACACTTGTGCAAGGTGACTCCTCTGTACTTGGAGCCTCCTCTGGGAGATCCAGTGCTTTGCTGGCGAAGTACGTGCACAAATTCTTCCTTCGTTAGATTTTTCATCTGTTACAACGCAACAAAACATATTAAAATCCGAACCGAATCGAATTGAGTCGGAATTCGCTCTCAAACCTGTTTCAAGTCTTCCTCGTAATCTTCAATACTGAAATTAATGTCAGCTTCAACTCCCCTAAACTTTATGGCTGCTCTATCGTATGCTCTGAAAGAAATTGAAAAGGGATTTTTTTTTCTTTAAAAAACTTGTTTAATTCTACTTTTTTTAATCATTTTGCAATGAAAAATATTTATTACCGAGCAGCTGCATGGGCTACGTCGAATCCACCTATAAAATCACATCCATCAGAAAATAAAATAAATAAGTAATAAACTTTTAAACATTATCTGAAAAATGAAATAAAATAATAAAAAAAGACATTCAGACATACCTAAATAAACTTGTTTTCCACAATCCCTGTACGTTAAATGACAAAACAAAAGAACAGCCTTAAAAAATTCTGATTGGTTTCAGGGCAAGGTCTTTATTGTAATAAAAATTGAGAAACTAACCAAATATGAGACTCCCATCGGCCAGTTCTTCTATAAAAGGTAACGCCTCTATACTCAGAGCTTCTCGACCTCGGTCCTCGCCGGTTTTTCTTCATCGGCCGTGAAGATTCAACGGATTTTCCGCCGGGGACATGGGGCTTCGATTGGCAGAATTTGACACCGACCCAGTGAGCCCGAGGGAACCCGGGTTCGGTTCCGCCCATGATTTCCCGGTCTTCTTCTTCTTCTTCTTCTTCTTCGAGTGGGAACAACTGCCGGGTTACCGGAGTCAGATCATCGCTCTCCATGGGTTCCTCCTCCTCCTCCTCTTCTCCTTCACGGTGAAGAATCGAGAATCCAAAAATCTTGTTTTGTTTCTTATTCAAACCCGTTTTAACTCTCTCCCCATCTTCTTCCTCCGATCCATCCTCGACCACAACGGCCGACGAGCTCGAATTCGACATGGATCCGACCCGTTTACCCTTATCTCCATTTCCGTCGTTGAAACTTTTCCGCGACGGGCACCCCCCGGATTCATCGACACAGTCATTAAGATCCCACATCCTTTATCTTCTCCTTTTCAAATTCCCCTCAACTCGACCAAAACAATACAAAATCCAAGAATCAAAACTTAAACAACCATCTTCTCTCAAGAATCAAAACCCAAAAAAGAAAAGAACATCAACCGAGAAAGAGAGCTAAAAAAAAGCTTACTTTTCTCTCCTTATATAAAGCAAAACATAAATGAAGGGGTTGGGTTTAAAGAGTTGGCTAAAGCTATGAAGGGTGGGGTTTGATCTAGTTTCTTGTTGGGCAGGGTTTTGAAGATGAATAATAATGGTGAATGAAATGAAGTCTCATCTGCTTCCCTGTTCAAACCTTTGCTTCTCTCTCGTTATTTCTAGGTTATTTTGCTGCTTTTCTTTTTTTTTTTACAATAAATTACTACCACCTACGTACATGTCTTTAAAAATACATCAATGTTGCATTATTTGGTACAACTATTCAGCGCATCTTAACTTATGCTTCCTACTTTTAAATTTAACAAGTTATCCTAAATGGTGAGTGCTTTTATTTTATTTCTAAATAGTACTATCTTTTGCATTTTACAGCGTTGGAAAATTTGATTGGACATGAAATCAATGATGTGTCCGGTTCAGCCGATCCCAAAGAGTAATGATTCAATGAAACGGTAGAAAAATCAGTTGAAATAAGTAAACGGGTTATATGTTATTTAGTACTTATAAATGGTGTGCATCTAACAGATTTAATTAGTAAAGCCGTTGAAGTTAGTATTTTTGAAGGGGTCGTTGTTGGGTCCGATGGGTTAACAGTCTCGCACCTACAGTTCGCTGACGACCTTGTGCTATTTTTAGAGGCTAAGAAAAATAATGTTCGCAACACAAAAAGAATACTTCGTATCTTTGAAGTCGCTTCAAGGCTGAAGCTAAATATGAAAAAAACCAGACTATTTGGGATTAATGTTGAAAACATTGTTCTGGAATGTTTGGCTGCTAGTATTAAATGTGGTGTTGATGTCTTACCGACAAAATACCTTGGTCTTTCAATTGGCTATCCTCGCAATTCGCCGGCATTATGACAGCCTATTGTTGACAAAGTCCAGTTTTGGCTCGACGGGTGGAAAGGGAAGTTGTTGTCCTTTGGTGGTGGTTTGACTCTCATAAAATCAGTTCTAACTTGCTTGCCTGTTTATTTTATGTCCCTTTTTTAGATGCCAGCGTCGATTTCTACCAAACTTAACAAATTGACCGCACGGTTCCTATGGGGTTCTTCTTCCAACCGTTCCATTCGGTAAATTGGAAAGATATTTGTAGGCCTACAGAGTTTGGAGGGCTCGGTTTCTTTGATTTTAAACTGCGGAATTGTTCTTTATTGAACAAATAGGTTTGGAGATACGGCCTCGAGCCTAATAGTCTGTGGAGACGTGTCATTGATGCCAAGCTTGGTGCCGATGCAGAGAGCTTATTGCCTAAAACCTCCGATAGCATCAACGCTTCATGGAGGTGGAAAAATATAATTCGCCCACTGTCAGAACCTGAGGATTTCTTCACAAAGAATCTGCGTTATATGCTAGGAAATGGTAGATCAATCAATATTTGGGATAATGTATGGGTTGGTAGTAGCTCGCTCAAAACAACGTTTCCCCGAATATTTGCTCTGGCTACGCAAAAGGAGGGGAAGGTTGCTGAATTTGGTACTAAATTAAATGGTAACTGGGAGTGAAACATTGTACTTCGTAGAAGGTTGTTCGATTGGGAGATTGGTTCGTGGGAGAGCTTCCTGAATTCCATTAAAGCTGCGTCCAAAAATTCAGCCTCTAAAGATTGTATCAGATGGTCCGGGTCTGTATTGGGGTCTTACCATCCCAAGCTTTTATGTGAATTAGTCTCGACTGAGGGATCCTACCCCGACAAGTTGTGGAAGTGGATTTGGTCTAACCTTGCTCCTGCTAAAGTGGAATTTTTTCTGTGAAGGGCTGTCCAAGGAAGGATTCCTACCAGATCTGAACTTAATAAGCGAGGGATTTGTCCAAATGATCAAACTATTTGTGTGCTTTGTGCTAAGAAACCAGAATCTACTGATCACTTACTGTGTCATTGTCTTGTTTCTTGGAAAATCTGGCAGCCTTAGTGCAGGGTATGGAATGTGCACATCGTGATCCCTAGTTCTCAGAAATCTCTTATAACGGTGTGGGAAAATTTACCGGTTAAACCGTCGTTGAAACCTCTTTGGCATTTAGCTTTTTTTGGCATAGTATGGACAATCTGGCTACAACGTAACGAAGTCATTTTTAATAATAAACCTTGTGATTCGGATCGTCTAATTGACTTGGCCTTGTTACGGATCGGCCACTGGTGTGGTGTAAAAGTAAGTGGCCTGACTCTATAGCATCTGTAAATGCCTTTGTCTGGTGCCCTACAGCGGCTTCTTTTCAGCCGAGGCCTAGTCGCAGGCCTATTTTAGGCTCCTGGTTCGCCCCTGATGTTGGATGCCTGAAGTTCAATGTAGATGCTGCGGTAAAAGGGAGTTATGGTGAGGCGGGGATCGGGGGATTCTCCGCGATCATTGTGGAAAAGCTTTGATTCATTTTTCCAAATCAATTGGCATGTTCGGATCCCACTAGAGCTGAATTGGTCGCTATCCATGAAGCTTGTCGGGTTTTTTCTTCTTCCCGTTGGTTTAAAAAGAACAAATTGTCCATTGAATCAGACAGTCTACTTGCTGAGAGTTGGATCAAAAATCCCACGTGTTCACCCGCTTGTTTTGCTCAATTGGCCACGAAGTGTAATTATTTCTGCTTGAAAAATGACTGGAAAATCTGTTTTGAGTATAGAAAGCGACTGTGTAGCACATCAATTAGCTCAGGAGGGTATAGGGAGAACCGATGATTTGTTGGAGACTTATGTATGAAAAGTGTTGCTATTATTGGTTAGTTGGCATAGGATTGTGCTGGGTTGCTGCACGTGTGCGAAAGCATTCGATTTTTCTGCATATCTGAGTTATAAAACGAGGGTTGTGGAGTGTCTTTCACTCTTGCTGCTTGTTAATGATCGGGTGGGATAGTGGAGAAGGGCGCTAATGGTTTGTTCTGGCAGTGTTGTAATTTGTTTGCCGAGGGTTGTTATAAGACTGGCTGAGTATGATCCTAATATGTGTATGGTTAGTCTTGAAATGCAATGGTCGGATATAGAATGTATTTGACGCTAATATAGTGCACTCTTTTTCTTTCATTAAGTATTAGAGAGATTTTTTAATGAGGCCTATATCGGATCCTATCTCGTATGATTTATTAATAATATCATACTCTCTCCCTTTCAAAAAAAAAATCTCTAAAGTTATTTGATTATTATTTTAGTAAGGTTTTTCTTTCAATTTGATGCCTAAAATTTTAAATGGTCAATCTCAAATCCATTACAAATGAAAAGGGGGCAAATTACAACAAGAATGACCACTTTCGTTTCATAAATATTCAATTTTGTTCATTGATTTTGAAAAATCGGTCACTTACATTATTGATTTGTTATATTTTAGCCATTGAGTCGTTAACTCTTGTTACTTGATGACGTGACATATTAGTAAAATAAGTTAATTTTTAATTTGACCCCTGAACTTTCAACTTTATACAAAATACCAATTTCATCCTAAAACTTTAGATGAAATATCATTTTAACCCCTAAACTTCAGGTATGATATCAATTTAACCCCTGAATTCGATCAAAGTCTCCTACTATTGGTCGCCACCTGCCATTGTCGTTAACGACTGTTGGACCCAAAAGTTTCCAGTTCACTATTTTTTGTCCTCGTGAACACAAATTTTGTGCTTGTTTCACCCGAAAATGTCTCGAATTCAACAAATGTAATCTAGAATCCTTCGATTTCCTTTAAAATAAAATAGTAATGATAAGTTTATCATTAACATTCCTTTAAAAATAAGGACACCAAAGATCTAAATCTAGATCATAATCAAATTCATAAATTTTTGTTTATATTATTATTATGTTATATTTTTTTGTTATGTTTATAATATTAATTATATTTTTAAATTAAGGATATACATTCATAATGTTTATAATTATTGTATAAATTAATGCTAACAAGACTGAAAATTTTACTACAAAAAAAATTAACAATATAAAAACAATAGTTTGTTCACATCCAAACGACCAATTCCTAGCTGATCTCATATGATTTGTGAAATTGATTTATTTTTAAAAAATAACTTAACAACAAAAATTTGGTTCATGAGAAGCATTTACCCTTCCTATTCAAATTAGTATTCTATTTAAAGTTCAAAGGCTCGAAATCAACCCTTTAACTTATGTTTCGTGTCATCAAACTAACCGACTGTTTAAGCTATAACGAGTAAAAACAACCAATAACCTGCATTATGCATTAACAGTAAAAACGATTAACCATTTATTAACGATTATATTACGATTCAATAATAACTATAACGAGCAACCGGCCGTTTAAGCTAAATGATAGGTTAACCTACCATGAACATCCCTGCTAATTATTTTTTTAAGTTTGATTGTTTTTTCCTCATGTGTTGGTAGCCTTAGAGTAAGGAGAGACTTCTAAGTTAAAGAGAAGAGGGTTGTCATTCAATATTAGTAGCAAAAACATTGTGTTATCATTGAGTGGGTAAAAATGGGGTGATGCAAGCAAAAACAAAACCCTTCGTATAAAGAAAAATGCAATAAACTTATAGCGTTAACGATATTAAATCTTTTTCAAATATCAGTAGCAAAAATAAGGGCAAGTTCGGATAATAACAGTAAGTTTTGAAACTTAAGAAAGATTCACCTAAAAACTTAAAATGTTATTTTTTTAAAGTACATGTCTATTTTATGATACATTTTAGGGATTTGTGACTCTCGTTTCTAACAATGTCATCTCTAAGGATAAAATTCGTGTTCTCTCCTTAGAAGAGCAATGTACCTTGCTATTGCACCTAACACTTGTTGGTAAAATGTGAAACTTTTTTTTATAATATTTTAGATTTTTTTCATAATTTTTGACAAGTTTCGAACCTAAAATGTTATAAAAAATTTAACTTTCGAAACTTGTCAAAAATCACAAAAAAAATTAACCTAAAATATTATTAAATATCTAATATTTTAAATCCATAAGTAAGTCTTTCACAAATTTTAAAATTTTCCGTTTTTAACCGCACGTTCACCTGTTACTCAAAATTTATTCAAAGTAGAACGATCATTTCCATGGTTTACCTTTTTCTTTCTTACCTTTTTCATCTCTCAATCTGTCCATTCAATCTAATCGTGTTACCGTTTGTTTGTTTAAGTGGGTGAAAATGGGGTGATGCTAGCAAAAAGAAAAAGAAAACCTTCCTATAATGGAAGTGGGACGATGCTTTTGGTTTCAAGAGGCTGTCTCCCCCAAGTGGAAACACCACCCTTCAGAATGGGCCTTATCCTTCATATATTGTACAAAAGATTTTATTCTCTTTAGCATAATACATTTGTATTGTTGGATTAAAATCTACAATTGTGAGCACATATGTAAAATATATGATACTATTATATAGTATGACACAAAATTAAGTGACCAATTATGTTAGTCGTGTCATAGGTATTAAAGTGTCATGGAAATAAAAGTGTAGATACCATAAGATGTATTTATAATTTAATGAGGGGCAGAGTTGTTAATACTTAATAGTTGATTTATTAATTCAACTATATAAAGAGGTCGTGGTCCCCAAGAAATAGGTTAACTTGTTCTTCTCTCCTTCCCCGTTACAGAGTTTTACGTCAAGAGAAAACCTATCTTCTTGGAAGATCAATACCAAATATTTAGTCTTTCAAGATCCAGATTCAAGGATTTTAATATATCAGATATATTCAGGTACGCTTCCGCATTCGGTTTATTATTCCTGATGATTTGGCATGATATATCCTGGGTTAGATTTCATATTAAGTTATGGTTTGGTTCTAACAAGTGGCATCAGAGTCTCGTCATGTTGAATCATTGAGAACCAATCGGTTTATTTATTTTGATTGATTCGTCTTGAATTTTTTTTAAGGGTTTCAATTTTGATTTGGTATTTGAATTAATTATTGATGTTGAATCTTTGGGTTTTAATTATTTAATGAAATTGCTACTCTATGAATTTATGGTTATAGATCGAACGAATATTTATATTTGTTTGATATAAAGAGATCAATAATTTGCCATTCAGCCCTTATAATTAGTGGATTTTGGATTCAATTTTTTTTAAAGTTTTATTACGATATGGTTGAATATTTGAAACTGAAATTCAAGAAGGAAATCGGGTATACAAGTTTTTTTTCTTCTTTTCTTCATGTTTTAGGGTTTTATGGGATTAGAATTACTAAAGTGTCGTATTTTTTACCATTCGTAAACCTTTGATTCATATTTCAATGTTTAGGTTTTGTTTATTAATCAAAGCATTAATTGGGTGCAGTTTGATTTTTTTATTGATTATGGATTAAGGTTTTTAGGGCTCAACCTTTGAATTTATAGTTAAGTATTATATGTTGGTAGCCATTATTAATTTTTTGTTATTAAGGTAAACTAGAATTTTACAAATTCTAGTCAAAGGCGGTAGGGATTAAATCATCTTTTACCCACAAAGACTCAATTGCAGTAAATGTGATATTCGATGTTATGGTAAAAATAATTAAGTACATTTTCGTTTCAATATTATATTACTGTCCAATAACTATAGGTTTTGAAATTAGTATTTTTATATGATTCTGGTTGTTTACTGATTCCGTTCGGATTATTAAAGTTTTGATTTCTTTATGCTAAACACATCTAAATAAATGAGTTCACAGTAGATGTGATTTATTCCGATACTAAGAAATATTAATTCAAGCAATATATATACGTGCTATAGCATATATGAATTGAATGGTTTTTAGCATGCTACTTTTAAAGTATACTACTACTTTACGTAGTTATTTGGAGTTAAATCATTATTTAGTATTTGTTTTGATCACATGTTATTGTTATTATGGATTATAAAATATATATTTGGCATTGATGTATATTCAATTGAGTTTGATCAAAGTTTTCAATTTTGATCGTTAGGTTATTATGAATAACTTAAAGTTTCATGTGATCATTATATGAATTAGTCATGTATATGATACTTTTATTTTGACTTTTAGTTAAAAGATTGATTATTTTGAATTCAAGTTTTGTTTTGGTAAATGCATGCTTAAGGAATTTTTTGAGAAACAATCAAAGATTTCGATTTTTTCGATTTCTGATAGCCCCATGTAGACAACCTTATTTCGGGTTATTTCAGAAACTTAAGTGTTATTAGAAATTTTAGTTTTGACTGTTACAAAATTTTAAATTTGAATATCGGTATATTTATATTATATATTTTAAGATAGATTAATTGAAGCATTAAGTCACCAAAGTGACCTCTATTGTAAAAATTATTTTATTTTAATATATAGAATGTTTTGTGCATGTAAGTCGTATTATGTTAGTATTAATCAGCCCAAAGGAAGGTTAATAATTAACATTATTACATGTGCAACTTTAGTAATAAACATGTGATAATTATTCAGTTTTATATGTGAGCAATAAATCAGCCCAAAGGAAGATTTCTGTTTGACATGTTTTTATTATCAATGTTTGATTACTGTACCAAAATATTGCTTGCAAGTTGATGTTTTGTCCAAAGATGAAATATTAATGGAGTGTTCGGTATCTTGATATGAGGTTTATCTTTATTCAAATTTATTATTATTTTGGTTATCTTTTAATTTGACTGAAAGATAAAATTAAGATAAATATTTTGAAACAATTAAATTCATATTTTGGCTTCGAATGTCTAATATTTTAATGGATTAATTGAAACATAATGTCACCAAAGTGACCGCTTTTGTGTAGATTAGTTTATTTAAAATATTAAGATAATTATGGGTTTTTATAATTCATGCGTTTATTAATTGGCCCAAAGGAAAGTTAATATTTGGCAAAATTACAACGACCATTGTGGCGATAAATGTGTGACAATTATAAGGTATTTTATGTAAGCAATATGTTAGTCCAAAGATTAATCTATTGTTTGACATAGTTTATTGTCAATGTTTGATTGCTACAACAAGAGTACCGCTTACAGTTAATATTACTGTCCAAAGACTTGATATTAATGTTGTGCTTGGTATCTTGAGGGGAACTAGCCATTATTTTGAATTTATTTGTTTACTTATGAATATTTATGTGATCTTGTTTTTATTTTATTTACTTATTTTTGTTCTATATTTAGGTAATTTATCTTTGTTGTCACAATATCTGTTAAATACATTCTACACTCATGTTTGTGAAATTAATTTCAAGGAATAGAAAAGGCACTTACATAAAGTGTTTGATTGTATGAACATAGACCTTGCACTAAGGGAAGAACAACTTGCATCTCTCATGGCGGTAAACACCCATAAAAGGGATTTTGAGAGGTGAGTTCGTTCAAATTGCATGAGTTTAATGATCATAAAGTATAACATTCTAGAATTCTTTAGGAGCACAAATCTAAAGATATTACTCATATTAAGGGTTTCCTTGATAAAATTGAGAAGTATTTTACTAAAAAATGTTAAGGTTAATATGACATCACTTTTGACTTACTTGATGTCTATGAAATATAAAGATCAAGGAAATGTGATGGAATATATTATGAAAATATTTAATATTGCTTCAAAACTTAAGGCACATAAGATCGAATTTTCTAACAATTGTTTGTTCTTATGCTTTTGGTACCTCTTCCTATATAGTATAATCAATTCAAAAATAGTTACAGTTGTTAAAAGGAGAAATAGGCTCTAGCTGAGCTCTTTTCTCATTGTGTTAAAGAGGAAGAAAAGTTGAAGCATTATAAGGGTAAAAGTACTCATTTGGTTGGTGCTCATTTAGTTAGTGTCTCTAAGAATAAGGGTAGTAAAAGAAAATATTAGGAAAAAAGTTGCTAAAGGTCCAACTCAAAAGAAACAACGATAAGTTACAAAGGGTTGATTCATTTGTAATAAGTTAGGACACATGTAAAGAAATTAAACTTCAAAAGCAAGCAACTACTTCGGTTATTTTGAGTGATCCATGTGTTATAAGTTTTATGTTCCCACAATTAGAAATTATTTAAGGAGAGATCTATAATTTTTTTAGGATGTTGAGTTTGGAAGGAGAAATAAGGTTAGATACATTACTTTTGAGGAGGAATTGGATTATAATTTAATTCCTACTGTCACTTTTGACGATGTTTAGGTTTTCACATCTATCATTAATCAAGAAGTGAATCAAGTACCTCAGCAAAACAATGTTGAACAACTCCCATTCAAGATAAGGTAATTGTTTTCAAAGAACAAACTCAACAACCTCAAAAACAAGTGTCATTAAAGATATCTACGAGAAGAAGGAGAAATACTATTCTGAATTATCACTTTGCATTTCTTCAAGAAAATAAGGATAATAATAGAATGATAGAAAATGACTTAATCATTTTTTCATCAAACCATAAAAGTTTTAACTCTCAAAAGTGGATTGATGTCATTCAAGAAGAGTATAATTTTATGCAAGACAATAAAGTTTAGAAATTTGTCTCATTACCTTAAGGTGCAAACCAATTGGTTGTAAATGGATATTTAAAACCAAGAGGGATGCAAATGATATGCGAACAAGTATAAGGCATGCCTTGTATCTAAAGGATATACTCTAAAAGAAGATATTGATTTTGTGGAGACTTTCTCTCAAGTTTCCTTGAAAGACTCTTTCAAGATAATCATGACGCTTGTTGCTTATTTTAATCTTGAGCTACATAAGATGGATGTTAAGCTTGTGTTTTTCAATGACGACATTAAAGAAACGAATTATATGGTACAATCATAGATTTGTGTCTAATGATACAAAATCAATGATATGTAAATTAAATAAATTCATCTATGAGCTTAAGTAGGACTCTCATTAATGAAATTATAAATTTCGTATTGATTATCTCATTCGGCTTTGAGATAAATTTGGTTGACAATTGTATATACTACAAGTTCAGTGGGAGTAAACCAAGTGATACTCATATTGCTAAAGAAGACAAATTTAGTCTTACACAATGCCCTCAAAGTAACATTGAAATTTAGAAAATACAAAAGATTCCATATACATAAGCTATTGAGAATCTAATTTATGCTCAAGTATGTATGCGTTCGGATATTGCGTACATTATTGAAATGTTAGACAGATATTTAAGCAATCATATTATGGATCATTGGATAGCAGCCAATAGGGTTATGAAATATTTTTAAGAGAACAAAAAGTACATGCTCACAAGTCGAAGTTCTGGTAAGTTAGACATCATCGGGTTTACATGCTTCGATTCTATTAGAATATTGATGCAAAAGATTTCTGTCACACGAGCTGCTAATTATAGATTGAATAGAAAGACCACTTCGGTTATTTTGTGACAATAAATATGCATTCATTTATTCTACAAACAATGGGAACACTTCAAATTTGAAGCACATAAATATTAAGTTCCTAGTTGTTAAAGAAAATTCAGAGTGGTTGTGTGTCTATAGAGCATGTTGATACAAACTCCATAGTTGCGCGCTTATTAAGAAATTATCACCCTAGGTCTTTTATGAGCACACTACTCATATGGGTGTAATGTTATTTAAGGATATTCAGTTTTAGTGGGAGTTTGTAATAAAAAAATTGCTCATTCGGTTTAGACACAATTTCGGTTACTTTAGTTTAAGGATATTTTAAGATTATTTTCTGCAGAAATAAAGTTCTTTCGGTTTATGTACACTCTGAATTCAGTAAAGTTTGATCTCACTAAGGTTAAGGAGGACCAGTTGGAAATAGACATGTTTGGTTCACATTTCATGTAATTTTCCATGCTACGCATCCATGATTGATCTATGTCATTTGACTATATTTGTATACATAACCATTGATGGGTCTTGTCATGATTGATACAACAAATGTTGCTTTGATCCTATATGGATATAGTTGATGGACGAGATTGTTATAGAATACCTATTATATAATAGCAATTTTTTGAGCTCATAAGGTTGTACATTTATCAGGAAACATATGTTGCCCAAGTGGGAGATTGTTGGATTAAAATCCGCAATTGTGGGTACATATGTAAAATGTATGATGTTATTATAAAGTATGACACAAAATTAAGTGACCAATTATGTTAGTCATGCCATAGGTATTAAAGTGTCATGGAAATAAAAGTGTAGATACCATAAGATGTATTTATAATTTAATGAGGGGCAGAGTTGTAAATACTTAATAGTTGAATTATTAATTCAACTATATAAAGAGGTAGTGATCCCCAAGAAATAGGTTAACTTGTTCTTCTCTCTTTCCCAGTCAGAGAGTTTTACGTCAAGAGAAAACCTATCTTCTTGGAAGATCAATACCAAATATTTAGTCTTTCAAGATCCAGATTCAAGTATTTTAATATATCAGATATATTCAGGTACGCTTCCGCATTCGGTTTATTATTCTTGATGATTTTACATGATATATCCTAGGTTAGATTTCATATTAAGTTATGGTTTGGTTCTAACATGTATAGCATGGTAGGTTACAATATATTTAATGTTGTGTGATCTCGAGTATTTAATTAATAGTATGTTGTGATTCTTGTGATATTGATTATGTTGATAATAATATATATAATATATATGATCTATAGTTTCTACCATGTGTAGTCTAGATATCATGTCATAGATAATTAAGTTCTACTTTTACCTTATTGCTCATATTTTAGTTGTATGCTTATGTTTATGAAAGACAAGAAGTATAATAGAGTAGAAATGTGTCATTGAACTTGTAAAGCTCAACGTTCGGATTGTTTTTGCTTGCAGGTTAGTAGACTCGGTTTGTGTATAAGGAGCACAACGACGAAGGATTCCCATGACCACTTTTTTGATAGTATAGTATCTTAGCTTTTAGATTGGGCTTATGTATTCATAGGATCGTACAATATTTTGGTTTGTAACTCTATTATTACTTTTACTGTTTTGATATACATTGTTTTATATTCCAGAGCTCTGGTTTTGTAAAATGATTTAAACATGTGCTTAACTTTTATTTATTATGTCTTTTTTGTGAGCATGTTTTGAATGTTTTGGCTATACAAATGTAGAAAATTTTGGTTGGTCGTTTTGTTGATTCAATGTGACACGTCGAATCATTCAGATGGATCAAGTTAGGATTAGGATTTTTACAAAATTAAAATTTTCACATATAATTTTTAATGTATATTTTTAAACTGATTGTTTTAATTTGGTGTCACTTAATTAATCAATTACACTAACTCAGTTTTAAAAGTATATTTTTGATAAATCCTAATTTTAATCCTAATCCTATCTAGAGTGGAGGGGAATGGGGACTCTAGGGGAACGAAAAGGTACTCCTTGTGGATTTAGAACTCATGATCTAAGGAAAGATGGAGGAACAAAGATGAACAACTTGACCAACTGTTCAAATATGCTGGCTCATATTTAAACCAAAGTAAAATATAAAAAAGTATAGATTTATAATGTTAAAATGATAATTCAATTTTATTTGTACTAATAAATAAATATCTTTGAAAATAATTAATTTATGTAAAAATTAAATTATTTTTCTAATAAAATAAACTATTTTAAAAAATAAAAGGCTTTTTAATTAAAAGTGATAATTTTTTTAAAAAATCTGTTTCATTATTTAATATATATTGTTCGTACACACATACACACGTGTCTTAAATACTAACCTTTCAAAACACATTTTTTATTAAGTATATAATTTGTTTACTTTTTAAAGATAAATACCAAAATTCGAACCCACATAAAATAAGATAACGTAAACATCTTTAGTCACTCAGTCAACTAATAAATCTCTTCGGAAACACATTTTTTAAGTGAGGTTTCTCCCATTCAATTTTCAGGTATTGTATCAAATATATTATTTTCATATTAATATTTTATTGATTTTATTGAAACGTGTCAAATTTATATAATACTTTTCTATGTTTTATGTCCAAAATTAAGATATCGTCATCCTATTCCGTCCATTGAATGGTATAGGTTAGAGACCCACTAGCTTTACTATCCATTACAATTATCCTTCATCTTTTAAACCTAACTCTTAGTTTTGCCTTTTCTTCTGGGGTACATTAATTTGTGCTTTATTTTGGCATAGCATTATTATCATTTAGTTTTGCCACCATTTTGGTCTTTGTTGCAAAATTGGATGGTTGATGTAGTCTATGAATATTTATTTTAGTAAATATAATTTTTTTTCTATTTAATTTTGACATTTATATATAATATGGTGTAATCAGATACTTAATTTTTCTTATAATGGTGTAATTAGGTATCTAACTTTTCATTTCTTCAGTGCAATTAGGTATCTAATATTTTTTAATCATCTTCAGTTCTGATTGGTTCATGGTTATAATTTTAACGCTGATTAGTTAAAGGGATAACATGCATTATAAAAGTTATGTGTTAATATTCTAAGTATGAACACATGATATTTAAAAAATGTTTTGTACCTAATTGCAAAAAAATAAAAGTTGAGTACTTAATTCCTCCCAAAAAATTGGGTACCTAATTGCACCATTTTAAAAAAGTTAGGTACCTGATTGCACAAAAAAATTGGGTACCATAATGAACATAAATGCCAAAGTTAGGTACCAAAAGTTATATTTACCCTATTTCTTATACATTTTTTGTATAACTACTTTTATTCGACTCATTAAATAAGTAATTCGAATCAAGTGCTATAGAAGTTAATTGTGAGGGGGATCATTTCAACCAAATTTACTCTGTTCATAAAGTCAAATAGAGAGACATTACATTCTCATGTCGGGATTCGAACTCATATAAAATGTGACAATATAAGTATCCTTAGCTACTATGCCAATTAGTGAATCTCAAATCATATTTTTAATTATTTGATATATTAATAGCAGCGTTTTTAAAACAAGCAATATTAATCAACCGTTATATGTTATTTTATTTTTTAAAAAATAAGTAATGATAAAAATGAATAAATGATAATTGCCCAACAAAAACATATGTGCAATCCAATTGACATGAAAATTTTGTCAACCAGAATATGCTTCTCACTGTGCTTCGAAAAATTAGATTAAAGTTTTAATATAATAATTAAGCAATATTATATGATAATTTAAGTATTGGTTCTTAAATAAAATAAAATTATTTCAAATAATTAAAAATAAAATAAGTGGGGCACAAATATACGAACTGTCAAAATTTACATAAAACAAATTATTAATGTGCATAAATTGATGTAATTTATTAATTTAAACATACAAAATAAACATGAACATATAATTTATTATCTAAATGAATTTATATTTCAAGTTATGCAAAAATATGATATGGATTAAAACATAACACGAATACGATACGAACATACATATATATATATATATTTCTAAATTGAATAATTATGATAAATTTTACAAACATGACACAACATGTAAAATAATATAAACACAATATATATACATAAATATGTCAAAATCTATATAAAACAAATAATTAACTTATATAAAATATTATACATAAATTTATTTTGCTTTGAAGGTACAAATACAAATATACGTATCATTAAATAAAACCTGAATTTAAAGGCCAGCGTTTTAATCGAAATTGTTAGCAATAATAACTATTTGGACTAATGAAAATTATTATAAAATGAGAATTAAATTATATCTAATTAAAGTCTAGTGCCTAAATTTTAAATTTTAGGATAGTAAAAGGATCAAAACCATATTTTGGCCAAAGTAAATATTTAAAATTACCAAAATAAGATGATACAAACAATGCTGACGTGGAAGGTAATTGAGGGCTCAAAATTTTCAATTGAGACTTCTCATGGACTTGGGACAACTTTTAAGTTATGTCATAGATTAGGATATTTTACTAAAAAAGTAATAGGTGTATATTATTATTATTATTATTATTTAGTTGCAAGGACTTGATTCAATGCTACAAGGAGTAATTTACGGTTTAGATCATTAAACTTTACTTGCACTTTTATTTACATCACAAACCTTTAATTTAATCAAGTTACATCATTTAACTTTATAATTTATAAATGAATTTATTTATATTAACAATGTTAAATAATTATAATATAAAAAATTGAAATCGACACTTATATTTAATATATTTTTCACATATCATCATCAAATAATGTTTAATTAATAATTTTAATATCTTTTCTATAAAAAAATTTCCGAAACGTTTCATTTAAAAGAATTCAAAGAAAATATCTAAATTTCCTATAAATCCTAACAAAAAAATTAAAAATGCAAATTAAACATTATGTATTGATGATATGTGAAAAATATGTCAAATAAAAATGTAAATTTCAGTTTTTTACATTAGAGTTATTTAACCTTGTCGATATAAATGGCTTAATTTATCAATAATAAAAATTGAATGATGTAATTCGATTAAATTAAAGGTTTGTGATACAAGTAAAAGTGGATGTTAAGTTTGGTGATCTAAAATGTAAATTACCCATGCTATAAGAGGAAAGCTTAAGAAATGAACTTCTAGAAAGATTAATTTCAACGGCTCTCATTAATCTGAACTATTTCGGTTAGTTCTTACAATCATTTTAAAAAGACGATGTTTAATAAATTTGAATTTTGAATTACCGACGAAGTTGGTCTAACTAGTAAACAACTTAGTATCGTTTAAGCATGTTTTAAATTCAAGGCCTTGTATATGTAAAAGAATTTCTTTTGTACAAAAACGACGGACTTCTAATTCAATCCGGATTGTCGATTTGGCAAATAAATAATTCTAATGCAAAATAAAGCATTTAAAATGTCTTTTAGACATCAATCTAAAGTCCAAGTATGATGTGAAGCCCTTGTCTTTGTTGTTTATCCAAAATTGGAGGACCTAAATGTCAAATAAAATTCTGTATTTGTATTTGATTAGGGAGTAAAGCCAAAATAATATGGTTGGTTGTAAATGATCAATTCTCTAAGAAAAAAGGAGATATCATAATTACATTGGTGATAAGTTGAAGGTCACATTTCTTCTTTAAATGGAAAATCCCAATAAACAAGTTAATTTTGGCCTAATATTCCTAATTCATGAAACAATAGTTCATCACCTTTGTTCACCTAACCAATGAACCAACAAAGAATAGCCCTTTTATATTTAAATTGATTATCCAAGTTGATTTTTATATAAACAGGATGGAATTGGTTATCAGTATATAAATAACCAGATTTTCCAGCAACAAGTTAGGAGTCATCCATCCGGCAACCTCTAGCCTTAGAATTTAGTAAAGAATATATTTTCCAGGAAAAATGAACTTTAAAGAATAACAGAAATTATGGTTTTGAACCCAAAAAAAAGCCAGATTTTCCCAGGAAAAAGGAGTCAATCGGTGAATGAAGTCGGCACCCTCTGGCCTTACAAATAGATAAACACAAGAAATATAATTAAAACTTCTAATATATTTTTTATATTAATTTTAATATTTTAACATTCCAACTCTATGTCGCAATTAATCAGCGTGTGCATGCCATAATCTCTTATTTGATCCAATTTAAAAAGTTGGACTCTTCAAATTTGAAAGGTTAATGCGTATGTGCAGTGACGGAGCATGGTGAGGGTCAAAGGGTCTTGGCCCCCAACAGTTTGAAAAATTCACAATAAACTCTTTAAGTTTTTTAAAAATTTTAATTTGGCTCCTTTATATTTTTAGAAATTTATATTTTAAGTAGTCAAAAAAGTGTCCAAACTATAATTTTTTTTCCAGATAGGTGCCTAAAGTATTTTTCGGCTCAAGTAGGTGTCTAACGTTTTTACCGTTATCATTTTAGGTGTATGGTCGTTAACGGCCGTTTAAAAAAAACCCTTTAACCAATCACAACATGACATGTGGTTTTGATTTTAATTTCTTTTAACTTAATTTAAAAAATCCTTAAATTTCTAAAAATTCACTAAATAATCACAAAATCCCTAGACCCCCAATCTGGCCACTGTCAGCACCATTCATTACATTGTCGACGATGGAATGAAGCCTCCTCCTCTAGCAACAAGACCCGCACATCGTTCATTGTCTGATCTGCCGTTGTTTGCCGCCCATCATTTCTTTTTTCCTTCTCTCGTCGTTTGGCTTTGTTTTGACGTTAGACACATTGGTCGTCGATTTTCGACGATGGGAGGATGAGAGAAATGATCGTGGAGATCTGGTGACGAAAGTGATGGGCATGTCGTCAATGATTAGCGGCGGTAATGACTAGAATCAGGATTTGGGGCTTAGGGATTTGGGGACTATTTGAGAATTTTTGAGAATTTTAGGATATTTTAAAAATTCTATTTTTTTAAATAAAAGAATAGAAAGTAAAGCATGCCATGTGTCATGTTTTTATTGGCTAACAAAATTTTTTAAACAACATTAACGATAAGGCACCTAAAATGGTAACAGTGAAAATGTTAGACACTCACTTGAGCCGAAAAATTCTTTAGGCTCATATCTGGAAAGAAAAATGTATAGTTTGCAAACCTTTTTGACTATTAAGCCATTTAAATATTAAATAAAGCACTCAATTTTAAATTTAAATACTTAATAAATTTTTATATTTTTAAGTTTAATAATTTATCCCTCCCAATATTCAGTCATGGCTCCGACCCTGCATATGTGTACCACCTTAAAAAGGTAGACCCTAAGGCCTAATTTTAACTTTAGCCTTATACCTAATTTCTCGAGTAGCCGACGAGTCTTCCTAGTGACCAGTTTGTTGTTGTAACCTTAGATGTCCAGTGTTTTTTTTTCCAATAACATCACTAACCGTAGACAACTCCTTGTCGTCCTATGTGATTGGCTCTTTATCTACAACATCAGTGGCTTGAGTTTCCTTTAGAAATTGGAATATCATGTGTATATGCAAAATGGCTTAACCGATACCATTATTTCGTCACCTTTTAGATACCCAACCGTCCCTTTTATGGCAGAAAATCAGGCAAAATGTAAAACTTGGAGGGTTGATACATATACTTTTTAGCGACGACATTTATAACACACCTGTAAATAACGACAGCAAGAAAGCTGTCGCTAGAAATCTGTTTTTGTCGTAGCTGCTTGTTTTAGAAACATTCCTAGAAAAGGCAATTCGTGGCGATTGAGATAGTTTTGTGAAAGAACAGCGTCGCTAAATGTCTGGACCATTGATGACCTTGCCTTGTCTCCTTTCTACAAAAGAAGATAACTACTGAACTAGAGGGAAGCATTACTCATATCTAAACACTGCACTAAAACACGACTTGTTTCAGTTAATGAGCATAATTGAACCTTATAATCCATTTAACAGTTGCGTATACATAGAGAATTCGTCACTAATATGCTCATTAATTTCGTGGTAAAGTCAACATTAATAAAGCTACGCAATTGAATAATTAGGGTTATTGACTAGCAATCCTTTTGATAAAGTTGCCATAAACCAAACTGTAAATTAGATCATACTAAAATGTCGTACGATCCTTTGGTTTTTTTTTATACAATGGTTTTGTTTTGAAGGGTATATGGATTTATGGGAGTAAAAAACTCGACTTAACTAAAAAATCGAATTTTTAAATTCGAGACAATGCGAAAAAAATGTGACTCGAAAAAATTTCAAATAAAGTTTGAGTTCTAAAATGTAAGTCGAATAACTCGAAATTTTTAGTAATTTATGGATCAATTTTCATGTTCGAGTCGAGTCTCTCAACACTTCTTGATATATGCATATATATCACATATGAAAAATATGAAAAAATATATATGTATATCGTATATGGTTATAGAAAGTCATTTAAATTGAAATCAATTAGTATCATAGCGCATGGCCGGTACTGAGGGTGGGCAGGAGGGGTGCCTGCCCAGGGCCCACTGCCCACTCGAGTCCCACTATTTATATTTTTTAATTATATATGTATAGTTTTTTTAAAATTTAAATAATTATTAATGGAGTCCACCGTCCCTAATTAAAAAGTTTATTTAGTCAAAATATTAACGAGCCTTAGTATCATAGTTAAGATTTTAATGATAATTTAGTTTTTTTTTCTAATATTTGTTATTAGGGATTTTTTTTTCAATACTTCTTGTTTGTAGCTCATTTTTTTCAATACTTGTTATTAGAGGTTCAATTTTTTCTCAATATTTGTTATTAAGGTTCTACTCTTAAAATTTATTTTTTTATTATTTGTAGTTAGGGGTCTATTTTTTTAATATTTGTTATTTCAGGCCCAATTTTTTAAAATACTTGTTATTAGAGACTCATTTTTTCCTGATATTTGTTATTATGATCTACTCTTTAAAAAAATTATTTTTTCAATATTTGTTATTAGGGAACTACTCTTAAAATTTATTTTTTTCAATATTTGTTATTAGGGGTCTAAATTGTTCAATACTGTTATTTGTGGTTCAAATTTTTTAATATTTGTTATTTGAGGTTCTAATTTTTCAATACTTATCATTAGAGTTTCATTTTTTCAAATATTTGTTATTAGCGACATACTCTTAAAATTATTATTTTTTTCAATAACTGTTATTAGAAGTCTACTCTTAAAATTTATTTTTTAAATATTTTTATTGGGGGCCAATTTTTTTCAATAATTGTTGTTAGAGGCTCAATTATTCCCCAATATTTGTTATTAGAAGCTTATTCTTAAAATTATTTTTTTAAATATTTGTTATTATGGCTGTACTCTTACAATTTATTATTTTTCAATGTTTATTATTAGAGACCTACTCTTAGAATTCAATTTTTTTCAACACTTGTTATTATGAGCCTAATTTTTTTGTTTGTCTCGGGCCTCCAAAATCTCAGGAACAACCTTGCCTTAACGTTTTAAATATTTACAATTAAATTTGAACAGAAACTCGATCAACTCGACTCGACTTGAATTTCATAAGCTTGACTCGGAAAAATTCCAAATAAAGTTTGAGTTATAAAATAGAACTCGTCAACTCGACTAACTCGAATTTTTTTAACTTGACTCGATCGAATATTAACCCCTATATGAATTTGACAATTATAAAGTTTTTATATACAAATCACTACAAACAATAATCAATTATTAAAGAGATCCACTAAGTGGTCTTAGATTCTCATCCACTTCATCATTTGTGTGGGTTTGAACCCGATAAATGCCTTATAAATATTATTATAACATTATTTCATAAAAAGATCAAGGGTAAAGTACACCAATGATGACCTAACTTTTAGGGCAAGTTTATTTTAGTCACCGAACTTTTAAAACTTTCATTGGGGTCACCCAATTTTTAGTCCGCTTTTATTTTAGTCCCTCCCGTTAACTTCCATTAAAAATGCTGACATGGCACGTTAACTTTTTCTTCAAGCTCTTTCTTCCTCCCCTCTGTTTTTTTCCTCCATGCAAATACTCAGCCACAATGTTACTTTGCTTCAAAATTCTCTTGCTTTGTCCCTCGCCATTCTCTCAATCTTCATCGCCGATGTCGCCCACTATGTGGCGGCGCCGTCTCCTTCCTCCTCTGTGAACTGCTTCACTCTGATTCTCAACATCGCTGATTGTTTGTCATTCGTGTTGAGTGGGAGCAAGGCGTCGAAGCCCAAGACGACATGTTGTTCCAAGTTAAAAGCCGTGCTGAAATTCAGACCCGGACTCGAATGCTTATGCGAGGCTTTTAAGTGTAGTGCTTCTCTTGATGTTACTCTGAATGTCACCAAGGCCATGACTTTACCCATTGCTTTCAAACTCTCTGCTCCTTCTGCCGCTAACTGTGCATGTGACTTAACTCGGCGTTTTTCTAGTTCAAAATGTTGTTGAGGAAGTGAATCTTTAATTGCATGGGGTTTCAAAGGGGGTGTAAAAACTGTATATTCTTCACTAAAGTTGCAATCTTTAGTGATAAATCTAATCCTTGTGTCTTGACAGATTTTGGTTTCTTTTTCCTTAAAAATTATGAAAACTCGTAGGTATGGCACCATTAGCATCAGCAACAACAAGTTGCAATCTTTCTCCAGTGCTTACTACCTCGATGGACCTCTTGTGTCAGGCCTTGTAATTATGCTAATGTCTAGCTTCTAAGCTATATCTTATGGTGTTTCATTTAGTTTACCCTTTGGTTTTGAACAGCACGTTCATATTGTGAGAGCCTTTGAACCCATCCTTTTGAGTATTATATTTATATTAGTCTGATATTCAGAACTCGGATTGTGTACTGATTTTCCATTAATGTTTTTGGTTTTCTCTATGGTTTTGCGTTGATTGATTGTGTTTGCTGATTAGTGGCACCATTGTTAAATTTTTCATGTGAACTCATTTATGAATGTTTTAAGGACGCAACTGCTTTTCATTGATACCATTTTTATAATATTCGATCTTTCTGGTTCTAGCTTGCCTGTCCTTTGTCTATGGCATTGCTTTAGCCTTTGTGAACAAAGGGTTTTTGTACAGCTTAAGCACATTGATTTAGGGATCTAATTCCAGTTTTGAAGAACATATCCGAACTGCATCAGCTATAGTGAGAAAACATCCTTTCCTCACATATCAAATCTGAAAACTTTGAGGCCTGCAGCTTGTCAACCACAACTGGCCCTGGATTTGATATAACAAGCTGCTAAAGAAGAAGATAACGTTAGCAGCACGAAGTGAATCAAAGTACCATTGTGGCTGGGTATTTTTATGGAGGAAAAAACAGAGGAGAGGAAGAAAGAGGTTGGAGAAGAAGATAACGTGCCACGTTAGCGTTTTAACGTGCCACGTTAGCGTTTTAGACGGAAGTTAGTTGAGGGACTATAAGGAAAACAGATTAAAAGTTGAGTGACCCTAATAAAAATTTTAAAAATTTGGTGACCAAAATGAATGCACCATAAAAATTCGGTACTTCACCCAAAAATCAATTGTTAAAATTCACAACTCAGAGGCAACCTAAACTAGAATAACTCTAGACAATATCTACACCTAACGAGATTTAAACTGCACCTGAATCACTACAAACTATAAAAACTGTAGAAAGTACCTATATGTGTGTGATGAGATAGAGTCCACGTATGATATATGCATAATGGAAATAGAACCTGGACACTCGTAATTTTAGAGCTATAATTACAACAAGAAATCTATATTTTTATATTGATATTTATAAATTAAATTTAAATAACCTAGTCCAACCTATCCTACCCTTAGATCTAAAGGAAATAGTTTGGGGAAACAAATAAAACTAAGGCACATTTATTCAAAAAATCAAATTATTCGACTCGGTGCAAAAATATTCAATTTTTTTTGCTCGACATATAATTTCATAAATTTGATTCGATTCAAAAAGTTTTAAATAAAATTTGAATAAATTGATTTTTTTAGTAATTAATGGATCAGTTTTCAAGTTCGAATTGAGACTCTCAATTCTGCACGATATATATATATATATCACAAATGAAAAAATATGAAAAAATATGTGTGTGTATTGTATATATAGAAAACTGTTTAAATAGGAATTGATTAGTACCATAGCCGTTATAAATGTTTACAATTAAATTTGAATAAAAATTCAAACAATTCAAATAAAGTTTGAGTTATAAAATATGACTCTTAAACTTGATTTACTCATTTTTTGACTCAAATCGAATCAACCGAATGTCCACGTATAGACACAATGCTATAAATAAAAGCAAATTGGTGGGAGTGGTCACAGGTGTTAGGTTCATAGCCGGCGCCATGCCCCGCACCTAAACACCACCCATTCTCTACACAAAATTGAGAGACGCCAGCATTGAATTCCATAAGGATTGCTTCAAATATTGGAATCAAGCTTTTAGTGGCCAACTTTGCACAAATTAGGTTCACTTCTAAATTTAGTAAATATGGATGGCAAAACCTATTCCATCCTATAAATTTCATATAGATTCCTTTAAAATGATGAACTTTTCTCAAAAATAAAAATATATAGGGGCATTGGACCAGGATTGTTTTGATAAATTCTTGCTTAGCTATCTCTTCAATTTTTAAAAATATCATTTTATTCCTAAAAAATATCTTACAATATTAAATTAAAAATAATTAGTAAAATATGGGTTCAGGTGATGTATAGGAGTCAGCATTCGATCAAGTTAGGTCAAAAAATTTCGAATTAGTCGAGTTGACGAGTCCTATTTTATAACTCAGACTTTATTTGAAATTTTTTCGAGTCTATTTGTTCGAGTTTTTGTTCAACATGTAAACATTTATAATGTTATGATACTAATTAGTTCTAGTTTAAACGAATTTCTATTACCATATATGATATACATATATATTCTCATATTTTTTTCATATGTAATATGCATATATCAGGTAGAGTTGAGGAACTCGGCTCGACCTTGAAAACCGATCAACTAATTACTAAAAAATTCGAGTTATTCGAAGTTCCATTTTATAACTCAAACTTTATTTGAAAATTTTTTGAGTCAAGTTTATGAAATTTCGATTCGAGTAAAGTTTTTCACGTCAAGTCAAAAAATTTGATTTTTTAGTGGAGTTTTGCTCACCCCTAATGTATAATATAAAATAATTATTAAATATAACTTAAGTCCATAGAATTAGGGGTGGACGTTCGATTGAGTTGAGTTAAGTCAAAAAAATTTGAGTTATTCGAGTTGATGAGCCCTATTTTATGACTCAAACTTTATTTGAATTTTTTTAATCGAGCCGAGTTTTTGATTTTATGAACAAATTTAATTGTAATTATTTATAATGTTATAGCACGAATTGATTCTAATTTAAACAACTTTCTCTAATCATAATATATATATTTCTTCGTAACGTTTTTTAACATGTGTGAGTAAGATTTGTAATTTATTTAATAAAAAATATCATCTAAAATTCTAAAATATATTTGTAATGTTATTTTTAAAGAATGAACTTTTGAGGATCAAGTATTGATGAAAGTATAAAGGAGTTAAGAAATTGATGAGAATAAAGAATTTACAAAAAAACTATAGTTGAAAGAACAATTTGAATAAAATGCAAAGTTAAGAGACTAAATTGGAAATATATATATATTTTGTTAAAAAAATGAATTGAATTTACATATATATTAAATAGTGGCAAGGGAGCATGTGGTTTAAATTTGGTCAAAATAGACTTAAAACGAAGGGGAATTAAAGAAATAAGGAAATCATACGAAGTTGAAGGGCTAAATTGAAAAAATATGAAATTAAAAATAAATTGAAGCTACATAGGTGTTCTACATTGGTTTAGGAGCATGTGGTTCAAATTTGGTCAAAATGTACTTAAAACGAAGGAGGGCTTGAAGAAATCAGAAAACATAAAAAGTCGAGGGGTTAAATTGCAAAATGTGAGAATTTATTTTCGAAAATATGAATTGAAGCTACATAGGTGTTCTACATTGGTTTAGGAACACATGGTTCAAATTTGGTCAAAATAGACTCAAAATGAAGGAGAAATTGAAGAAAAAAGGAAATCAAGGACTGGATTGCAAACGTGTAAAATTTGATTTTTCAAGTAGTGCAAACTCGGACTCAAACTCAAAATTTTCACGAGTTGAGTCGATTTCTTTTGATAAATACTATTTCTACTTCTACCTAGAGGGGGAAGGGGGAGACTCTAGGGGAAGGAGTGCTCCTACTGAGTTTTGAACCCGGGATCTAAGGAAAGGGGATGGGAGCAGGTGAGCAGCTCTGACCAACTGGCCATCAACGCTTTTTAAGATTAGTTAATGTGCTTTTTAAGATTGATAGGAAAATTAAGTGGGGAAAATATGTGAGTTGTCAAACTTAGGTAGCCATGCCCATAAGAAAATGGCACAATTTGGGCTATACAATTAGAGGGGTGGCCCCCTATTTGAACTTGAGCCCAATTGGTGTTAATAAAGAATTATTATCCAAGCCTAACATTAATTCCTAAATCTTTAACTTAGGGTATAGGACTGCAACAAATTAAATTGAATTAAATATATATTATACCAAATAATGGTACACTCGCAAAAGTGTGTAAAAGGAAAAAAATCATATAAAATGTATTTTAAAAGTAAATAATAATTATTTTATTCGAATGGTAATAAAAAATGATTTTCACACAACATATGATTTGAATCTAAGTGTTTGGACATAGGTGCGGATCTTGACAACCCAAATTGAGTGATTTATTTAAAACTTTTAAAATTTATAGACCTAATGAAATTTTTTAAAAATTTTAAGAGGAGACTTAATTAAAAATATTTAAATATAATAATATTTTTAAAAATTTTAAAGGCCAAATTAAAAAAAATCAATTTTCAAAAGATTAAAAATTAATTTTTTAAATTTTAAGGGGTCCCCACATGCCCTCATGAAGTTTGGGCACCATAGTGTAATTGCATGAAAATGTAATTATTGCTTTCTTGTGTGATTATTCAGAATTCTAATTTTCTAGACATGTTTTACTGGCAGACCATAATAACATCTTAATTCTTTATGTTATATTTGGTAATATAAATTGTAACCATAAAATTATATAAATTTAAATTCTAAAACAATATTAATTAATGTAAATAAAAATTAATTCTAAGTCCAAAAAGTATTCTCTAAATGTCAACAACTTTTAGAGCAAGCGGTTAAAAGCTCTGACACATTCTCTCTCTTAGGTTGTGGATTCTAGACTTAGTAGGAGCAAATTTTCCTTCCCCCTTCCTCTTCCCCTAGGTAGGGATTGTTCAAAAAACAGTATTTTCTAAATATTTAATTAAGTATTATGGATAATATTTTCTCTCTTTTATCTCATATAATTACGACGTTAAAATTTTGATGGTAATTGGGTTGAAAAGTAGCTTTGTAAAACTAAATACACATTAAATATCGACCTAGCTATGTAAATTGTTTAAAAAACGTGCAATATGTGTATATATAAATATAAGTGGTTCATGTTATAAAAAAGAAAATGTTCATTTAATATTAAAAACACTCTGAAAACCCTAGTTTCCTCGCAAACCCTAGCTCTCCGGTAAACCTCTATATTACTGGTGTTAGCCACGGCCCTGGCGGTCCTTCTGTGGCGGCTTTAGACACATCTGTCAGAGATTCTACGCCAGTAAACCCTTGTAGGGTGGTCTGGTTTGAGTTTCCTCATATACTTGAGCGTCCGGGCTCACCTGTCTCCCCTGAGGATCAACGTGCGACTAAGAAGGTTAAAAACAATGATGGTTCCCCATGCATGGATGATGCAGATCCTATGCATACAATGGAGATGAAGGAGCAGCAGAGCTTGTAGAATGGTCTAAGTGAGAAGACAACTTCCCCAGATGATAGTTTGAAGACATCATATGCGAATGCTCTAAAAGGGGGCTACTGTGCATCCCTTAAACACACCTCCCCTAATACGTGAGGCTGAGATTGAGGTCACTGGTGATGATGTTCGAATTGATCAGAGTGGCTTAGTTCTGTCTATACGATTTTCAGAGAGAGTGCATGCTTTAATTGATGCTAACATGAAGACAAAGGTTATTGTTAGGTTGTTGGGAAGGATGATTGGTTACAGAACTCTACTTGCAAGAATTCCATCATTATGAAACCCTGTAGGTAACTTTCAATTAATCGATTTAGAGAATGGCTATTTCTTAGTTAAATTTGATCAGGTTGAGGACTACATGAAAGTTCTGATGGTTGGGCCATAGACCATCTCTGGAAGCTACCTGACTGTCTAACCATGGAGCCGATCTTTCTCAACATCAAAAAAGCATCCATCGCAAGTCATTGCTTGGGTGCGGCTGCTTGGATTGCCTTTTCGGTGTTATAATAAGGGTCTTTTTCGGCGGATTGGTAATTTAATTGGCAATGTTATAAATGTGGACTATAATACATACGCCGATGAGAGAGGATGCTTTGCTAGGCTGGCGGTAATAGTATATCTTAACAAGCATCTGTTGCCTAGCCTAAACATTGATAGCTTCAACCAAAAGCTTGAGTATGAGGGTCTCAATTTAATTTTCTTTTAAGTGTGGCTTATATGGATACACGAGTGATTGGTGTGGCAAAACTGATAAACTGGTGGAAACCAATGCTACTCGTAAAGAAATCAACATTGTTAAGGAAGCCTTAGAACTTTATGGTTCGTGGATGATAGCCTCTAATCCCTCTCGCTGGCCGAGGAAAGAAAATGTGACCAAGAAAGTGGTGTCCGAGGACACGGAGACTATGCAAAACTCACGATTCCAGGTGTTGAGTGAGATTGAGGAAGAACCATTAACGAGTGCACATCAGCTAGCTCAATCTCGGGCCAATAGTGCCATGCCTGCGGTTAGTAATCAACCTAGGAATGAAAGTACTGAAAAAGAATTAGGTAAGGCAACTTCAAATGCGAGTAGGGTGCTATCTCCTGGGGCTGGTTCGAGTAAAATAAGAGCTACACCAAATTCTTCTACTGCCTCTAACCTGATAGTAGATGGTGTTGCAGTTAAAGAAGTGGATGTAAGGGCTATTCAAAAGGAAGGTAATCACACGGCAGCATTTATTGCTGAGGAGGGTCAAGAGGTTTCTAGGTCAATTGGTGGTCTAAATAAGGCTTAAGGCCCTGCCAAGCAACGTGGCAAGAAGGAGCTTGCTGCTAAGGGCCTTCATAAGGAAGGTGCCTAAATTTAAGTCATCTTCTAAGACAGTCATCTCGGAAAGAACATTGAATATTAGTGCTAATAACGACCTGGGGAATATTTTGATGGGGGACTAAAAAGGATGAGCCTCCTGGATCGATGGAGAATGTGCCACGACAGAGTTTGCAATGGATTTACAATAGGTTCGGTTATCTTTTTTTGTTATTTTACAATGATTAATATTATATGTTGGAATATGCAGGGTGTAGCGGACCCTATTTTTAGGAGACACTTCAAGAATTTTGTGAGGGAGAATGATCCATAGATTGTTGACTTGTTGAACCACGAGTCAGTGGGGTAAGAGCGGACAAGGTGTTACTGTCATTAGGCTTTCCAAATTCGTATAGAGATAAAGCACATGGTTTCAGTGGTGATGTTCGGTTACTTTGAAGGACTCTATTCTTGTTCAAGATGAACGTATTGCTAACCAGTTTATTTATTGCCGTATTTCTGAGCCGGGGTCTATGAATTGGCTCTTCTTTACGGCCGTTTATGCTAGTCTGACCGTTGCCATTCAACGTAATTTGTGGTCCCAACACGCTAATCTAAATCCAGGGTCTGATAGAGCTTGAGTGTTGGGTGGAGACCTCAATGCAACGTTAAGTGTAAAGGATAGAAATGGGGGATCTCGAATTGGTTCTGGTGTTAGTGCCCCTTTCGCGGATTTTGTCTTTTCTCAAGAACTCTTTAATGCTGGTTTCTTAGGTTCACGATTTACGTGAAAGTGTGGGAATATTTCCAAACGGTTGGATAGGTTTCTTGTGAATAAGTGATGGATCTCGTCATTCCTGACTTGTTGTGTATCACACTTGGCTCACCTCAGATCAGACCACAGACCTATTTTGATGCGATCGGCTCCAACTTTAACCATCCCTGGTCAGCGCCCTTTCTGTTATCTCGCAAGTTGGCAAGATCATCCTGATTTCAATGTATTTCTTTCGGCCTGTTGGAAGAATGATCAATCGATTGCAAATAATATTGATGAGTTTAAAAGAAAGGTGAGAGAGTGGAAAAGAACCATTTTGGGGCATATTATTCATCAAAAAAGAGACTCATGGCCCGTATCCAGGGTATTGATCATAAACTTAAAATGTTCTGCTCAGACTATCTATGTAATTTGAGACGAGATTTGGTTGCTTAACTTGATTCGGTCGTAGAATAGAATGAGGTTTTGTGGTTTCAACGAGCGAGGTCTCAATGGCTCATCTATTGCGACCGCAATACCAAGTTTTATCATACATGCACAAAAAACCGACGTAAACAAAATTATCTCTGCGCTTAAACTCCCTGATGGAAGATGGTGTTTGAACCAGGAGGATTTAGCCTGCTTGGCAGTGGACTTTTACAAGGATCTTTTTTCCACCTCGAGTACGCAGTTGCCGCCTTTCCCTATATCTGGGCGTTTCCATAGTCTTGCTGCCTCAGACCTATAGCGGCTGTCTATACGGGTGTCAGACCAGAAGATTATGGAGACAGTTTTTCGATGGGTCCCCTTCAAGCCTCGGGTTATGACGGGTTGCACGCAACTTTTTTTTTCAAAAGAATTGGGGAATTATAGGTGATAGAGTTTGTTTTTTTATCAGAGAGGTCTTTGACTCAGGTCAGATATCGGCTTCTTTGAATCAAACTTTATTGGTGTTGATCCCAAAAATTAACAACCCGGAGCTTATATCACAATTCAGACCAATTAGCCTCTGCAATGTCCTTTATAAGATTGTAACGAAGGTAATTATGAACCGGCTAAAACCTCTGTTGCCGTCGTGGGTGTCTGAAAATCAAACTAGCTTCGTCTCAGGTCGACTGATCACGGACAATATAATAGTTGTTCAGGAAGTTATACACTCTATGCAAGGGTCGAGTAGGTTGGATGGCCCTAAAAATTGATTTAGAAAAAGCTTATGCTTTGTTTGTGATACTCTTGTGGACCTTGGAATCTCGGATAGACTTCGTGATCTTATTATGAGTTGTGTTTCATAAGTGTCGCCCCAAGTCCTTTGGAATAGTTTGATCTTAACCCTATTCTCGCCTACTCGGGGCATTCGGCAAGGTGATCCATTTTAGCCGTATCTTTTTGTTCTGTGTATGGAGCGCTTAGCCAAAGCCATTCAAGTTGAAATTGATTTGGGTTGTGGCGTCCGATTCGACTCTCCTGAAATGGTCATGGTCTGTCTCATCTCTTCTTTGCGGATAATTTGGTGATTTTTGCTGAAGCATCATAGGAGCAAATTGCAGTCGTTCAGAGAGTTTTGGACAGCTTTTGCATTAGTTATGGACACAAGGTTAGTATATCTAAAACTTAGATTTATTTTTCGAATAATGCCCCATTGATATTCGTAGTAGGATTACACGCACGCTTGGTTAAATAGAGGTTAAAGACCTTGGTATGTATCTCGGAGTCCCCCTATTGCATAGCAGAGTGACAAAAGCTACGTATGGGTATATTGTGCAAAAAATGTGTGATCGTTTGACAGGATAGAAGGTGCGAAATATCTCATTGGCAGGCCGTATAACTTTGGCGAAAGCGGTCTTGGCGACTATCCCTTCTTATACCATGCAAACCGTACTTTTCCCCAAAGAGGTCTGTGATAAAATTGAAAGATTGATCCGTAGATTTTTTTGGGGTGGCTCGGACGAAAAAGGAACAATTATTTTAGTTAAATGGGAGGATGTTTGCAAACCCATCACAGAGGGAGGGTTCGGCATTAGGGATGTTTTGCTTCGGAACGAAGTGTTCTTAATAAAGGTTGCCTTCACTCGACCGGATAAATTATGGGTTCATGTACTTTGGTCAAAATATAAGTGAATGCGGATATGCCTATTTCAATTTCCCGAAATGGAAGTTCACGACTATGGCAGGGGTTAACGCAAATATGGGAGGACATCAAAAGAGGGGTATCATGGAATATTGGTAATGAATCTAATATCATGTTTTGGTTGGATCCATGGGTTGGAGATCAATGACCTCTCATCGACTTTGTAATTGATCCAAATATGGTGGCTGATTCCCAGATTCCCATTATAGATATGGTTGGGGTCGATGGGGAGTGGAACTGGAATGCATTTAGTTCGTTCCTTCCTACAACACTTTTGCCAAGATATGGTTGGGTTCTTCGACAAGCATCGGATATTGGTATAAGTTGCATTTGGATTAAGATAGATTGTCGTAATGCGATGGATATTTTACAGGATCGATCGGACCCTAATGGTCGACCATCTCTTGTTCACCATATTTGGGATGTAATGGATAAACAATGGGAGGTTCGTGTGTCGTTAGTCTCGCATGATGGTAATAAAATGGCCGATGCTCTTGCCCATCGTGCGTGGTCGCTTCCATTTGGATTTCATGAGTTTTTGGATCCTCTACAGGAGCTATTACGGTTCATGCAGCAAGATATTCCGGGATAAGTTTTTAGTTTAAATTTATTTTATTATGTGTTTTATTAGTTTCTTTATATTTGAGCTTGTCTCGCCAGATTCGTTGTAAATATTGTTAAGGACAATCTTTTTCTTTCACTTAAAGTTAGAGAGGTTTTCTAAAAACGAGGCTCCTGGCGATATTCCCCTTTTAATAAAAAAGTATTGTTTTTTACGAACATGTTTAAAAGCATGTTCAATATAACGTTCAACATCTTCTAAGGCGGGAAAAAGTATAAGTAATTTAAATACTATTATATAAAAAAATATTATTTTATTATAAAAGCATTATAACATGTTATATATATATATAAATTCATGTTATATATATAGTTTATGTTATAAAAATTTTATAGTATTATTATTATTATTGGAGGATTTACCCAAATATTATTGTCCAATTTTTTTTCCAATAATGTGGTCCTCTCAAGTTTATTTCCAAAAATATGGTTGGTTACTGTAGCAGCCAGAAGTTGGACTGCTTTCACCCCGTTTTTGAACAATGTTTTACTATAAAATATTAAAAAAAATGAGGTTGCAGTCGTCTTCCATTGATCCATGCACGGCATGTGTGAAAAACGTTGTTTGAAGTCAGACTGCAATTTATCCGAGTTCATTATTTTAATATTAAAATGGAAGTCACTGTTTGAAGTCGGACTGCAATCTATCGACTTCTGACTTGCTAGAATAATTAATCATATTTCTGAAAATAAATTTGGGAGGATCACATTGTTGGAAAAAAATTGGACAACAATATTTGGGTAAATCCTTCATATTATTATTGAAAAGTGTAATTATTCACATAATTATATGAATTCTCACCCTCCTCTAATAATTGTTCGGAAGGATATAATGGTCATGTTTGACAATTAGTGGAGAGCTGATAGCTGATAGTAGATTACATTAGCTGATAGTTGATTGCATTAGCTGATTTGACTAGTAGATTGTGTTAGCCGGTTGTATAAAAGTGTTTGGTAAATTAACTGATAACCGATAGCTATTTGATTATTTAAACAAGCAAAATGACATGATTATATTCGATACTTGTTTGAATAGTTTCTTAGTTATCAATATTTGTATCTATTAATATTAATTAGATTATGAAAAATAAGTTTTAATATAACATTACTAAGCATATTCAAATGATCTATAGATTAATTTATTATTTATATAATCATTTTTAATATAATTTAATTAATTATTAAATTTAAATACAAATATAAATGTGTGGCAATAAAAAGAAAAAAGAAAAAGTATTAGTTTACAAATGTCACAATATAAATACACGAGGTTGAATAATTAAAATAGAAAATGTTAAATTTAGGTTATTTGGAGATTTTTTTAATAATTGTTAAGGGTAAAATGATCTTTACAACTCTTATGTCAACTTCTAATTTCAAAAAGCTCATATTAGCATCTTTTTCAAAATTAGAGGTTTAAATAAAGGTTTCACCCCAATCCACTCTTTATCAAACATTCAAATTATCGGATTTAACCGGTCAAACATCTAATTTTAGCTCAAACCGCTCTTTACCAAACATGGCCATTATCACCTAAGAAAATAAAGAGTGTAATTGGAGAAAGTTTAATTATATTTATTTTAACAGACCTACAAATTAATAATGGATGGCCAAACACATTACACCTATATAATTACACCCAATTACACCAAAGTCCTATTTTTTAAAAATCAACCTTAAAATATTATCTAAGTTTTTTAAAAATATGTAATACTATATAAAATAGTCAATTGAGGCGGTGTCCGGTTAGCTTTTTATATCAAATTAAATTAGAGACTTAATATTAATAGAGCTATATAACTACAACAGGGTGTACTTTTATTTTAGAAATATTTTTAAATGAGATGGAATTCATTTATATGTGTATAAAATTAATCTTATACATAGTTTTGTAATTCTTTATAAGATTTATATTTGGTTAATGTTTTTTTAGATCAACATAAAATTCCACTAAAAAAGAAAAGATACACAGTGGCCTCTCAAGGCCCAAAAAGATAAATAGAGAGTACAATAACTTCAGCCCAATGCAGGAATTCAAGCCTGAAATGGTTGATACTTTTTATCAGCTTATTTTTTGTTTCCCAAAAAAAATATGTATTGAAGTTCGAGTCTAATGATTAATTCTTCCTGTTATATTGGTCTATATAAAAATAGACGCTAATCATTAGTTTTAAAGTTATTCTATATCTAGGATGATATCGAACTGGTTAAGGTAGGAGACTCTTACCACTTTTTATCACCTTGTTAATAAGGGTAAATACTCAATTAGTGACTTAATCTATTTTTTAGAGGTTTTTTACACAAGATTTAACTTTTCGAAACAGTCGAATTTGAGCTTAACATTTTCAAATTTGCTCGAATAAAAAGTTAAGATTTCGAATATGATCAAATAAGGATCTAAGATTTACAAATCGGATCAAACAAGACTCGAGTAAATTCAAAAATATTACAGCTTTATTTGACTATTTTGAAGGTTAAATCTTTATTTGAGCAGATACGAAAACGTTAAGCCCAAGTGAAAATAAGAGGTTAAGCAACATTTAGCCTATTAATAATATAAACAAACAAAAAATTCTAAATATATCAGTTTATTGGCATCCAAATCAAACACAAGTAAACCATTGTCGTTTGTACATACAAAGCGACTTTCACTTTTAAGTTACAAAAGTCCACTCGTATAGCATGTAAACATCCCAATTTATCCGAATTTGGTGAGTACAAATGCTGGTTCATACAGTTTATATCAAAAGCCCAACTCACAATTGCAGACACTCGAAAGACATTTTTCTCTAGCGAAAGCATAATTTAACGTTATACACGAGGGAACGAGTCCGGCATTTTACCAGAAACATCGAGGAAAATCCAGTATTTAGTGACACTAGATGAGAGGTGGGTATTGCTTGGCTTGCAAATGAACCCTTCTCTTATATTCATTAGCATCCTGCACAACGAAAACATATTGTATGTGATTCCTGAAAACTTTGTTGCCTTCTTCAACCATCTTAAACATTTAGACCCAATATTACGGACATCCAGTTTGTACCCGATACTGCATTTATTAGTGTGTGTGTGTGTGCGTGTTTGATTTATTCATTCTCCGAGAATCTAAACTTAAGAAACGTACTTGAATGAACAGGTGATAGCCTTCGGTTTGGGCAGGATCAGCAGGATTCGGTGCATCCAGCAAATCCTGGATTCCGACAAGGATCTCCGAGAATGGCTTGATACGTCAGGACCAGGCAGATGAAATCGTAACCGATCCAAACATGTAAACAATCATTGAAAAGGGGACGATACTTACGCTATCCTCATTGAGGATTGAAAGGCAAACAGTACCAGATGGGTAAACATTTGGGTGGAAAAAGCCTGATGGAAATTTACACTTCGGAGGTTTGCTCGGATAGTCTTCACTGAGGTGGAGTGTGAGTGGGTAGAAACCACCTTCCCAATCCGTCTGCAACGTAGATAATGCAAGGAATTAAGCCCATCCAAACTGTAAAAGGAACACAAACCATTGATCCAAACACGCAAATTCCTTTTCAATGTTCCTTGCTCACCACTCGATACTGAAACAGTTTTGACTTTCTAAAAGATTACGTTTTTTGAAAGGAAGAAGCATTCTGATATTACTGATAAAATGCTCGAGATAAACTTGAAAGCATCCAAATATCAGCTTTGATATTGTTCAATGTATTTAAAGAAAAACACAGCTCGGAAACAGAAATGCAGAAATAAATCAAGGCAGTCATGCTAGAAGATTGATAAACTATGGTGAATAACGAAACCACAAACCAATACAATTTCAGAGGCACGAAATCATTACAAGAACAAAATCAATACCACAAAGCTGTCACTCTCCCAAGTGACATAAAACCACCAATGCTGCAAAGCGAAACCTAAAACTTGCAACCCAAAATGGTTAGTTCTCGATCTACAACATATAAATAGCCAAATAACCTCAAGACTTAAATTTCCGAAAGCTACTTATTGAAATTGTTGTTGCCTTAAGCAGGCAGTGAGCTAATAATTCCCCGATCAATAATGCAAATAAATCTACATTAAAAATGGAATAATAACGATGAATGAAATCCAAGTTTAATCAAGACTGCACCCAAAGTTAATTAATGAATAACCAACAGAGGACAGCTTATAACAATAAAGTGAGCAGCCAAATAAGAACAGCCAAAAATGTACTATCATTAGAGGTATTTTGTGTTAAAAAAGTGTATATGTGCTCATATGCTATAGCAATTAAAATAGAGTGAGCTAGAGCCTCACCAACCATTAGAACTCCTGAAACAAAACCGTAAGAATAGAAGAGACGATCTGAGCTGCTTTAGAGAAGGGGAAAGATGCGGATGAAAACTAAAGACGAATGCAATTATCTAAATTTAATTAAAAAAAAGTAGAGCTGTAAAATATGCCAACTAACAAGCATAAAGCTCATTGAAATGAAGATGACAATGCTAAGTCGAGATCACGAAAATATAGGTAATGAATAGACTGTCTAGCCTCAGAGAGTCCACCTGTGTTAGTTCACAACACTACACATAAACCATGTAAAGCACTTAACACATATTAAACTACAAACCTGCCAAAAGAAAAAAAAAATTGCTTGAATGCATTTTGAAAAAAATCTTTTCTGTCCTTGTTTTTCCAATTAAATCATGAAATTTAGGTTCAATTCAACACAGCTTCACCTCTAATTGCAGTTCAAATTAATGCCTAATTTACCAAAATCTAAATCATAAAACAACATAACAGATTAACAGTATCCAAGTGCGAACTAAACAAAACTGAAAATCAAATCAACAAAACCATACATTGAACTTAATCAACAAAAAATAATAATAAAATATATATCAACCATTGACTTACCCCTGCTTTACCAGGGATGGTGCAATGCCACACCATCAAATTCACCGTTCCATCCGGCATCGTCTCCGGCTTCGCAACGCAACCCTAATATTCACAAACAATTAGAAAAATCCGAAACATTAAAATTTGAAAACTCAATTATAATAAAAAAGAGTACGAACATGAGGATGGTTCTTCCTCCATGCACTTCCGTTCCTCAGCTAGACGACCACGCGCTATTCCACCCGACATCTCTCCGCCTCGATCTAATCTATTTCTCTAAATATCTCTCACTGAAACGATTAACGATCTTCTCCTCTTTCTCTTTCTTAAATAATTGATTTTTATTAAAAAAATTCGAAACTTTAGTTGCAAAATTTCGGAAATTGCGATGGAATTTACCTTTTCGATTTCGTTTTCTCATTGCCGTCGAAATATGATCACTTATATTTGGTTAAATTACACCACAAGTCACTTAATTATTTGTAAAAGTACAAATGAAACCACTCAATATTCAAAAATTACAAATAAGTTACTTTATCAATTGTAACAAGCAAATCACTATGACCATGTTCGGTAAACATCGTTTTGAGTAAAAGTTAGAGGATTAAGTTAAAATTAGGGTTTGACCGATAAATCCGCTAATTTAAATGTTTGGTGAATAGCATATTGGAATAGCGGATTGGGTAAAATCTCTAATTTTTAAAAAGCTGTTAATATGAGCTTTTTGAAATTAGAAGTTTTGACGTTAGAGTTATAAAACCCTTTTTACCCTTAATAATTTAAAAAATCTCCAAATAACCTAAATTTAACATTTTTTATTTTAATTCTTCACTGTCGCATATTAATATTGTGACATTTGTAAACTAATTTTTTTATTCCCACACATTTATATTTGTATTTAAATTTAATAATTATTTAAATTGTATTAAAAATGATTATATAAATAATAAATTAATATATAGATCCTGCAAATATGCTTAGTAATATCATATTAAAAAGTATTTTTATAATCTAATTAATATTAATAGATACAAAATATTGATAACTAATAAACTGTTCAAACAAGTATCGAATATAATCATGTTCTTATATGTTATTTTGCTTGTTTAAATAATCAAATAGCTAGCTATCAATTAATTTTACCAAACACTTTTTATACAATATGTCATTAATGGTCAGTTTGGCATTGTTTTTAAAAAGTGCTTTTAAAAGTGTTGTTAGAAAGTGATTTTGAAAAGCTGTTGGTTAGATTTTAGTGTTTGACATTGTCGTCAAAAAGTGCTTTTGAAAAGATAAAGTGTACAATTTAAACATGATATTGTAAAATGAAAATAAATGAACGTAAATGATGTTTAAATGCATTATCATAAGTTTTATTAACATTATTATATATGAAATAAATAAACCTAAATTGTAATAAAAATATAAAAATCACGACAATTCATTAGTATTTTTGTATATAAAATAAAAACTTTAAATATTTCTAAATAATTAATATAAATTTTTGGATTAAATTAAAAAAAATAGTCTCTAAACTATGTATTTATTATATTAGTGTAATATAACGAAATATTAATTTATTATATTAATAATTATTATATTTAATATTATTTTATAATATTAAATGTAACCCCCTAGACCAGCCTATGCAAATCGATCAAATCTAGCAAGGTACATCTTATTTTAAAATCTAAGTAGAAAACATGTCGAAAAACACAAACGTTTAGTTTGAAAACATACTTGCGTAAATCGTTGTAAAACGATCAAACTATAAATAATAACATATCAGATAATAGTTACAAAATAAGTTATATCGAATATAGCGATAAATATGCATAACATAAATCTATATACATCCCAAAATATAGGAACATGTCACCCTGAATGTAATATCTCAATTTTGGCTAGTGAACAAAATATAAAATTTGAAAGTTTTGTGGCTAAAGTATAAACTTTGGAAAAGTTCAAGGACCAAAATGTAATTTTCAAAAGTTGTGTATTTTAACCCCATAAATGAATAGTTTACCCCCAAGAATGACGTTTCCATATTATCCAGATTTTTCATACGGAGTTTGTATTAATGGCTATAAAGCGATATAGTTTAGAAAAATATTCGGATAATCGGATCGAATATCCATGATATTTTGAAGGATGATAAGAAGAATAGGGTACATGAAAATTTTGGTTGAAATCCGATAAAATTGGAATGAGAATTGAAGGTTAAAGTTTAGTGACCAAAATGACAATTTTTAAAAGTTGGTTGCTAAATCATAAAGAAAGGAAAAGTTTAAATCCATAATAAAGGATTTGCTCAATAACTAATTGTATCATGTAGATGGATAAATTCGGTCAATGAATAAAAATCTGATATAGGTCCTGAGAATGAAAATGCAGTATAAGGTATCGAATTTTGATCGAACCCTATTATTAAGCGTGCTCTGACCAGGGAAACACTAGGAAGAGTGACCTTCGGGAAGGTCCCATAAAAGTGTTTCTGATCGATATTTTGGACTCATTAAAAGTAGAGAATATTCGTATGGATTTCGGATAAAGGATTTCTAAGAGAAATTTTACTCGATGAGGATTTTCGATAATTATCAGAATGATAGACCGAGTTAGGAAAATTTAGTCTAAGTCCTTAAGAAAAGAAGTTTTTATGAGATAATAGTATTTATTTTCTGAATATGGAAATATAGAGTTTTTGGAATAGATCCGATAGCTCAGTAAAGGTAAGATCGTAGTAGAAGTATTTAGTGAATATCGGGAAATCGGATTGAATTGAAATTTCAGAGGCTGTTCCATGAGCCATGGAAAATCATAAAATGGTATTTATGGAATAGTGGTCAGTTGAGAAGGAACTAATTTAGTTAGATTATAATGGAATGGCAATTTTGAAACAAACTAGTAAATAAAGACTAGTTGGAGGGCAAAATGGTTATTTGGCAAGGATGGCAATTTTGAAATATTTTTGAAATGTTGATGACATTTTTGGAGGATGAAATATACATGGATTTAATCTTGTCCCTTGATTTTATATGAGATTAATTTAGCCATTAGATTTAAAGGCTAAATTGGTAATTTCAATATTTAAATGAATTTAAAATTCATTTAATAGTTACAAGTGTAAAATAATAGTTAAAAGATGAACAAATGTTCATCTTTTTCCATCCATGTACCATGGGAGCTAGAGGAAAGAAGAAAAAATTTTCCAAGCTCAATTTAAGCCCCGAATCTCAATTTTTAGGTAATCTTTCGAACAACAAAGTTGTTCTACCTTCGAGCTCTATCTTTTGATGTAAATAATTCATAGAATACTTGCTTGGTTGATGAGATTTGATATGAGGAAGAAATTAGGGTTATGTGAATTTTGGGAATTTTGAAGATTTAAGAAACTATGTTTGATTTTATGTTGTTTCCATGATTGGGACTAAATTGGATTGATGTCTAAAGTTAAGGGACTATTTCGTACAGTATTTAAAGGTTAGGGGCTGGTGTTTAAATATGAATTTTTAAGAGTATTTATAGATTTGATGATAATGGAAGCTTGAATTTGATGTTTAGAGGTTGAAAATCTAGATATTTCAACTAGTGACTAAATCAACAATTTGGAAATCTTTATGGATCTATTTGGTTTGATTGATTAATATTAGGGACTGATTTTTTTTGTATTTAATAAGTTGTTATTGATTATATAAGGCTTTGCTAAGCATGAAATTGAAGTTGGAATGCTAAAATTGGTGTTATCTTGATTAGGGGACATTTTAGCAATTTGTTAAATTGTAAGAACCAATTCGGCATGATGGAAATTGAAAAGGATCAGTTCTGATTTTTTATTATAATGATGAGTTTGATGAGTTAACAGTGATTGGAGGCTTAATTGCAAAGTTAGGAAGCTTGAATCCTTTGATTGTATTTAGTGATCAATTCGGCAACGTGAGAAAATGTAAGGACCAACGTGTAACAATCTAGAAATCAGGGTATTTGTGTGTTAGAAATGTGGTTAAATGCTGGAAATTACATTCGAATCAAAATGAATTCGAGTTTAGGGACCGAAATGGCATTTTGGCAAAATCAAGGATTTAGGGACTAGAATGTACAAAAGTTGTAAGTGAAGAATTTATGATGAATGTTATTAGGTAAAAATTATATTAGTGATAAATATATTGAAAATGCCATTGAAATGGAAAAGATTTTCATTTTAGTCCCTAAACCTTTAAGTGAACGAAAATTGAATGGAATACTCGAATTATGGAATTTGAAACATTTTGTATTTAAATGTTAGTTAGCAAGCTCGGAAGAATTATTGGAAGTTCAAATTGGTCACTAAGGACCATAATGAGTTTTTGAACAGTACAAGGAAGAAAGGAAAATTATTTGGAAATTTTATATTCGAATGATTATATTAGACAACGTGTTTAAGGTATTGTTAGATTTGAATCTAACAAATATTTTATTTTATTCATGTGATTAATGAAGTCAAGTCCGAATCAAAGAAGGTTCGAGGTTCTATGAAATAAAGGATCGAACTATGACTTAGTGAGGCATTGTGTTAAGTGGCCAAGGTGAGTGCAATTGCATACATATCATGACACATTGATGTTTTATAATCATTGAGATGGCTTGCGATGAGCCTACCCAAATTTTATTGTCATTATATTTATGTCATGGAGCATATGATTGACATATTTTAAATATGTCAAAAGTTGAATATAAATGCGTGGATCACTAGTTATATATGATGTTATATTATGAATGTTATTTCGGGTATGAACTTCCCAATGTTAAATTATGTTGATATACATTGACATGGATGAAATAAATATGGAAAATATGCCCAAGTAAGTCATTGAGGGACATGGTATAGTTGGCATGCCATAGAGTCCAACGATTTAGCACTTTGTGCGGGCACTATAGTGTATATAAAAGACACTTAGTGCATATGGTTAGCACGACCTTATATTTATTATGGTTAGCATGACCTTATGTGCGGATAAGGACGACCTTATGTCTATTATGGTTAGCACAACCTTATGTGCGGTTTTGACTCGCGTACTCAGGGTCCTCATAGGCTTATATTTGGGTTATGGTTTATGGTTAATAAATAATAAATAGGTGAATAAACTTATGAGCTTTTGGAATAAATGGCAAGTATATTGGTAAGAAATTTATATCTGGTTTATATTATGTTATTATATTATTGACATGATGGATTTACATGTCTAATGATCATGATGCATTTATGCATATATAGCATATTATGACAAATGAACAAGCATGAAAGTCTTATGACATTAGCAGGTAGTAAATCATTACTAATGCAACGTGAAAGTTGATGCTTTGGCATATATATCATGTTATATAAACATAGCCATGAAGTCAAAAAAAAGTTTAAATTATTGTTATTAACTTCCTTTATTGCCTCACTAAGTTCGTACTTAGCGTTTGTTTGATTGTGCACACGTAGGTAAATCAATATGAGAGTGAGAATAACATTACATCAATATTGGAAAGCTCAACAGGTAATCACAGTAATGACATCCTAATTGAGGTTTGATTATTATAATGTCATGTATACTTGCTAAACCTATTTGAGTTGTGATTGGCCTTTAAAGTTTGTTATGGTTTCAAGATAATTGGCGTTTCTGGAAAGATTCAGAGTTAAGAGTAACTTCAGGTGATGAGTTGCATGCTAAGATAATTGAGAACTTGTATGTTTTATGACATTTGGGTTCAAAATTATCAAAACTTGAATTTTGTTTCAAATATCATTAATATTTAAGGATAATAAAGTTATGACATTCCTGATTCGTAGTCGTCGTATGGATACGAAAAGGGGTGTTACACTGAAGAACAAAATGGTGGATAGAAACATTACAAACTAATAGAGTACTTAATGTCTCGATCCTCCGAATGTCAGGTATATGGTAGCCTACCCAAAATATCTAAAATGGAAAAAATTTGAGGAGTGAGCTAGGGAACTCAATGTGTTCCAACAGTGCAAAGTTAAAATATACAGTAAAATTTCATTTCAGGAAACACATAATTCAGGCAATAGTAAGGTTCATTTTAAATTCCCATCTACCCTCCAACTGAACTCCAGTATGCAGTTCCCAGAACTGCATCGAGAAAGACGTTAACCCAGGCTCATTGAGTGTAGGTGTCATCCTAAGGGGATACCTTAGGTCTAGTAGGAATCACCCCAGCTGAAGAATATGAACCTAATACGGTAGGGATTGCCCTAGCTAAAACGTATGACCCTAATACAGTAGGAATCACCAGCCGGATCGGGGCTGAACCTGTAAAGACTTTATATCCTATCCCAAGTACCCCAGTAAAATAGTCTAGGCAGTAATTACAGTAATCAGTAGTAAGAAGTGGTAACAATAGATATAAAGTAGACAATTATTTTCAGTGAAATAGTAACTAGAGAGCATGCTATTAAATCAGGTACTTAAGCATAAATCAGACAGATGAAATGACCGTGCTTAAAATCAGGAAACATGTTATGTATTTCAACATCAGAAAATATCAATCATGTGCACATGATCAGTTCAGACAAAACATTTAAAACATTTATATAGCACACAATGAACACACCTCAAAAGATCAGGTCAGTCAGATGGTCTGCTGAGCACCCGTGTTACGCTCTAATGCTATGCTGGAACCAAAGACAACGAATCTTAAATTAATATGAGAGAAATTATCTTCTATGATAATTTACAATGTACTGATACATGCAAGTCATAACGGGATCACGCGGTCGCATGACAAATAATAGCATACGTCAGTCCTTTTTCAAAAACTTCTCTTAAATAATTTAACTTATTACATATGCATGCTCAGGTTCAACGTCAGATTTGGAGGATTTCAGGTTAAAAATTCGCAAAACGGACTTCAAAAACAGACTTAAGATGTCAAAAAATATAAACTAGGATTTTTTTCAAAAAAATATGACTTTTTGGTCAAAGTTAATGGTCAACGGTCAAAGTCAATTATCGAAGTCAACATAGTTGACTCAGACGAGTTGACTCGATTGAGTTCGGGTCAAGCAGAAAATGTTTGGTCGAGCAGAAAACAAGTCGGTGGTCAAACTTGGGTCGGACAGATCGAGTTTGGGACTAAAAGCTATTGGGACTTAACAGGCCGGCTCATTGCAAAATCGGTCAGACTGATTTAGTTTGAGGGCCACCATTCTAAACGGTCAAAAATCACCTCGGACAGCGCGTGACGCTCACGTGCAGCCCAAACGGTTAAGAAACACCACCGATAAAATGCAGAAAATGGCAACAATACTATCATCTCATCCATAAATCAGTATTAAGTCAGAAATCTTACTGAACTTACCAAAACGGAAGAAATAAGGCCAAAATTGACGTAGCTCTAACAAATCTCTAAACGGAAATAGAACACTGATCGACTATGTGGGTTTTGTTTGCCTTGACACGAGAAGAAAGACGGTGGCGTTTGCTTCTCGAACGGACGACGAACGGCTTCTGAAATCGTAAAAATTAGTGGCAATGATCCAAGGGCTTTTGACGACCCTTTGACTGAATTCCCACGACGAACGGCAACTCCTTGACACGAGTAACTGACAGAGTTGAGTTTGAGATACGACGGTAAACACAACAGCGATGGCGATGAAGGCCACGGCGTGACGATGATGGAGATTGAAGATGGTGACCGTTTTGGGTAAGTGAAAGGTCTGGGAACACTTTAGAATATCTGGTGTTTGCTTCAGATCTAATATGGGCATTCAATGCGGTTGGTGGGTAAATAGTAATAGGGTGGTTGATATATCGTACCTTGGTCACTATTTTATTTAATTACCCGAAAGGGTTCAATTCAAAAGAATATCATGCCAAACTTTAGTTAAGGAAAGACTGAAACCAATTGTTTAAGACAACTATAACCCATGTAAATGGTTTCAGGTTCGAGCCCCTTTGGCAGTATGTAGTGATGTCCTTTTTTCGCTAAAAAACGTGGGTTTTCGAATGTGTTTATGATTTTTCGGATATAAAGTATTTATTCCGTGGGGTTTTGAAAATATCGTATTTTATTAAAAATTGGAGTCGCCACCGGCCACTTAGGTAGGCCAGACACCATAAAACCAGAAATTCAAAAAAACTTTGAGTTCGGGAGTCTGTTACGGGTGGGGAAGGATTAGCACCCCCACACCGCCCAAAATTGGTACTTTAATAATTACCGCTTTATTAATGTTAGATTTTCCGAATTAAAGTGACGATTAGTTTAAAATTCGGTTATAATTGCGAATAAATTTTAAAGGCCCCGTTATCCGAGGGTAAACGCCCAACCACTATCACTACGCCTGATACTGGCCCCATTTACGCTCAGATAAAATGGCACCGCATTGACATTATATATTCCATTATGCAAACTTAGTGAGCAAAATATAAAACATGGCAAATAATTTAAATACAATACAAATAAATATTTACATAATAGAATACTAATCTAACATAAATAAAATAAATACTAATCTAAAACATACATACATAAATATTAATCTAACATAAATATTAATCTAACTTATAAATAAAAACAAATCTAACATAAATAAAATACTAACATTCATAAATATTAATCTAACACATAAAAAACAAATTTAACATAACTAAAATATTAATATGAAACATAAATTTAAAAACATAATAAATACTAATCTAAAGCATAAATAAACATACAAGGTAAAAAAGAACACAATTTTAAATTAACTAATACTTCATTAAATCATAAAAATTACAACATAAATAAAAAGGAAAGAAAATATACCTAACTAGGAGCTCGAATAACGAACCCCGACTGAACCCCACCGAGATCTACCGCGACCCCTCCAAAAATATTAACTAGATCGGATCCAAAATAGGACCCCGATCGAATGTTGGATCGAACCAACTGGGGCCGAGGGCACTGCCCCCAACCCCGGCCAGCCTTGCGGCCGGCCATGGCTCCCACGAATTGGGTGCCAATTTTACTTGCCAATTTGTTGGCAATTTATGGCGTCCAATTCTCCCCTGCCCCATGCCTTTATATAGGCAGTTGGGGTGGGTTAAGGGTGACGTGGTCATCCCAAAACCACCAATTTTCCCTTTTTTTTGCTTTTTAATTAATTTTTTATATTATTTATTATTATTTTTTTTGACTTTTTATTAATTTTATATTAATAATACTACCATTAAAATAATACTAATAACACTAAAACCCGGTCAAAAATGAGTGATTACAGTTGCCCTTCTTTGCTTGTTCTTGTGAAACGAGGACAAAGCAAAGATCAAAAGCACTCATTTTTTACCTACTTTCTCGTCTTTGGCTTCAGAATCACGTGTTCTTCTGGAACTCTCCGCTCTTCCTTAGCTGAATCTTCAAGCTTGTAAGTTCTTCCTATATAGAACTTCTTCACCTTCTGATCTTGGAACTATAGGCTCTTCCTATATGGAACCCTTCACTGTGAAGCCTCAAGTTATGAGTCCCTCCTATATAGATCTTTTCATTCTGAGTCGGTAAAGCTTGGAGTCCTTCCTATATAGAACTCTTCGCCTTCAACGCTGGTTTCTCCTATATAAAACCTTCTGTGTCACTGACGGATTCTTTCGACTGAGAGTTCTTCCTATATAGAACTTTTAGTCTTCAAACCCTGGAGCCGCAAGTCCTTCCTGTATATAACTCTTAGCTTTTGAAATCTCAGAGTTACAGGTTCTTCCTATATAAAACCTCTCACTCTAAGACAGTAAAGCTCTGAGCCCTTCCTATATAGGACTTTTCGCCTTCAACACAACGGGTTTTCCCTAAATAAAACCTTATGTGTCATGGGTGAATTCCTTCGGCTGGGAGTTCTTCCTATATAGAACTGCTGGTCTTCACCCTGGAGCCGCCAGTCCTTCCTATATAGAACTTTTAGCTTCTGAAATCTCGGAGCTACAGGTTCTTCCTATATAGAACCTTTCACTCTAAGACAGCAAAGCTCGGAGCCCTTCCTATATAGGACTCTTCGCCTTCAACACAACGGGTTTTCCCTATATAAAACCTTATGTGCCATGGGTGAATTCCTTCGGCTGTGAGTTCTTCCTATATAGAACTGCTAGTCTTCACCCTGGAGCCGTCAGTCCTTCCTATATAGAACTTTTAGCTCCTGAAGCCTCGGAGCGGCGGATTCTTCCTACATAGAACCTCTCGCTACGGGAGCTTGAAACTATAGGCCCTTCCTATATAGAACATTTATCTTCGAAATTTTTTTTCTCTTTTTTCTCTTTTTCCTCTTTTTTCCCTTTTTTCTTTTCCTTTTTTCTGTTCTTTTTTTCTTTTTCCCTCTTTTTCTTTTTTTCTCTTCTCTTTTTTTCTATCTCATTTTCATTCTCTCTCTTTTTTACGAGGCTGTTGATATATTTGGACTTATGCTACTAAGGCTGCCGCATCATGCCCGAAGGACTTACTAATGGCCCGAAGGACTTATCACCATGCTCGAAAGACTTACTGGTGGCCCGAAGGACTTAACACCGTGCCCGAAAGACTTACCGATGACCCGAAGGATTTAATATATGGGCCTCACGCCGCTATGGCTGCCGCTCTTTCTGGACTCACGCTACTCATGCTGCCGCATCATGCCTAAAGGACTTACTGATGGCCCGAAGGACTTATCACCATGCTCGAAAGACTTACTGGTGGCCCGAAGGACTTAACACCGTGCCCGAAGGACTTACCGATGACCCAAAGGATTTAATATCTGGGTCTCACGTTGCTATGGCTGCCGCTCTTTCTGGACTCATACTACCGCATCATGCCCAAAGGACTTACTGATGGCTCGAAGGACTTATCACCATGCTCGAAAGACTTACTGGTGGCCCGAAGGACTTAACACCGTGCCCGAAGGACTTATCGATGACCCGAAGAATTTAACATTTGGGTCTCACGCTGCTATGGTTGCCGCTCTTTCTGGACTCACGCTACTCATGCTTTGCGCATCATGCCCGGCGACTTTACCGATTGCCCGGCGGACTTATCACCATGCTCGAAAGACTTCTTGGTGGCCCGAAGGACTTAACATCGTGCTCGAAGGACTTACCGATGACCCGGCGATTTAACATCCGGGTCTCACGCTATGGTCGCGATCTTTCTTTTTTTTAGTAAATTCTTTGACAATTCTTTAAATACATGTCTAGAAACAAGCAAAAATTGACATACCTCTATCTATGTGATGCATGCAATGTCGTGCCTTTTTCTTCTTTTTCTTCTTTCTTTTCTTTATTTTTCTTTTTTCTATTTCTTTTCTTCTTTTCTTCTTTTTTCTTTTTTTTTCTTTTCTTTTTTCTTCTCACTCTCTTTCTTCTTATTTTATTTTATTTTTTTCTTTTCTTTTCTTTTCTTTTCTTTTTTGTTTTATTTTTTTTGTTTTAGACTGCCCATTTTGGGTTTTTAGCCTTGAATCTCTTTCTTCTTATTCGAGTCTATAAATGTATCCTCGAATCAACACGTATCTATACTGGTATTGATGATATCTTCTGCTCGAAGTTACTTGCCTTTTCTGCAACTCTTCTGATATTTACTCGATATGGATTGCTTTGGCCTTCTGATTACCATTTCTCTTATTTTTTTGGTTTTTCGTTTGGACATATCCTTGTTTTCAACCACTTTCTTCTGATGATTTTCTGATCTTCGTATCCAATCTGTCTAGACTCATCTCTCGCCTTACGTAAAGTAAAAGAATATCATTCGTTGTCAAATTCACAGATGTCCTGAGAATACCTTCAGGGGGTAGAGGTTTACGGTCAACTTTCGTTTCAAGGATCTTAAACGACAAGTGCCTGAGAAGATAAATTCTTAAAATAGGAACTGCCCATTGTCTAAACACTCGCTTTACTCCTCTGTTGGCCTAAGTAAACTAGCAGATACTCACATTTACAGTATCTCCACAACATCCAATCTCTTCTAAATATATGCAACTTAGAATTGATCTTTGAGTCTGAAGCAAATGTACTGTTGCATTCAAAATTCGAGGACCTGGTATAGAAATGATATATACATGTGTCTATTCAAAAATGTGTGTATATGCATATGGGAGAACAAAACTACCCTATAAAAATAAAATGTTTAAAGAATCAATAATGTAAAAATGCTTTTCTAAATGGAAATGTGATTTTTAATTCTAAAAATATCTGTTTGAGAGTTTTTTTCTTCTTTTTTCTTTTTTCAAAGCATTGAGCATTTCTTTGTGAACTGATGGGAAAACCATAGGGACCTCCAGACTACCTCCCGAGTACTAACTCATTCCGGTCCTTTGTAGTGTAGGCTTGTGCCACTTCTATTGTTTTTCCTTGCTGGATCAATTCTTGTCATGACTCCCTCATCAACCAACTCCTTGATTTCTTCTATTAACAACCTCAAATTTCTTGGTGCCATGCCCCGGTGCCTTAATGTAGAACTCACATGCACTGTATGGATTAAAACTGTGGGCAGATGAGTTGGGTGTAATCTTTATCGGCCCGGAGGTAAGGTACTAACCCTTTACCAGATGAGGCCATATGGAATACTCTGAATATCTCTAAATATGTACTTGTTCGAGGAATTTTTCTCGGCAATTCGGAGGAATCTACCTGTCTTCTTCTCTTACGATCACGAGAACCTTCGAAAGTGGTACCCATTTATCTCTTTCTGCTCCCAGGCATGTCTGGTCTGTTAAACTTAGGTCCCGGAGTGCATGTTCGATTCTCTCTCTGACTGTCATAAAGTCCTCAAAGCTGGCATTCATTTTCCCGAGCACCTTATTAAAGAAGAAATAAGAAATGACATGGAAGTCATTTTCCTCTTCATCTACGGGAGGCTGTACCTGGGTCGCTAAACACATACACCTCAAAGCACATTCCTTGAAGCTTTCATCAGGTTTCATCTTCGTACCCTGAAGATACTGACGACTTGGTGCTAGGTCTAAAGCATATCATATCACGGTAGGTCCTGCTAGACTGTCGGGGAAGTACTGGATTGGTAATTTTTCAATGCAGCCCTCCATTTTTTGCAGAATATGGTCACGTGAATCTTGGGGCATCTTATTCCGTCATCATGTGCAAATCTAGTAATCTTTAGAATCTGGAAGAACGACCAAACCAGGATTCAAACAGAGCTTTCTTGCATTAAAGGCATCAAACTCCTTTTTTTCTCTCTTTTTCTCTCGAGTCCATCTTCTAACTGCTCGAATCTTGATTTTTGAGTATGTTCAATTCTTTTATTCACGATAAAATTCTAATTGTTCTTTGGATTACCCCAAAAATTTTATGCAAGGTAATGATAATGATATGTAAAATATGCCATGACTGTACAGTGTAATGCAATGCAATGCAATCCTAAAATACAAACATGAATGCAATAAGGTATTGATTCCAAAAGTGATCCCCATAGAACGACGTTCATTGAGGCCAAAAGGCTTCATTATATCAGATATTAGATATTTACAGTTACTGATAAGCTTCAGTGCCTACTTTCTTAACTCCATCCAGTAGTTCGGTCATCTTGCCTATGTAGTCCAACATTTGGTCCATGTTCTGACAAAGCCTGCCACCTTGTTGAGCCACTTTACCTGCTCGAGTAATATCAATCTTCGGGTCTTCATCTATCCCCTGCTTAGTCTTTCGTAACTTGGAAGTTGCCCTTTCCAACTGAAGAGTGTTGAATTATCATTGCTCTGTCGTAAACTTGTTTCTAAAACTCTTGTTAATGACTAAGTTATTCTGTAGCTCATATCTGGAGACTATCGTACCTATTCCCAATTTCCTCAAATGTACCTGATAACATCCTGACTTGATTCTTGCTTGACTAGTTTCTCTTCTTTCAATATTCTGAGTTATCTTTCAACTGGACAACACCGTTCATCTATTCTTTAAAGGTGACCCAATCTGATATTCTTAAACACTCAGGAAAGCTTCTGATGATCATTCTGCAAATTCAGTTTTATCCAAGTTATCTCTCTCTTATCTGAGCTGGCTGAACTCAAAAGAATATCCCTCTCCTGGGATGCCCCTATCCCCGATCTTCAAATTTAACTCGCTTGAGTGACCCACTTCGGTATTACTCGAACTTTGTCCTGGATATTGATTCCTCCTCAACTTTGCCCCTCGGGTGATTGTTAGCTCACTATAGAATTGAGGAACTCCATCTTCGAAACCTAAAATCCTCATCGCGATAAGATCTTGAACTCATTCCTCAGGGCCCCGCAATCCTCAATATCGTGACCTAAACTTCCTAAACGGTAACTGCCTCTAGCACATGTGTCGTAATCTCTCGGATAAGACGGTCTCTTCGCTAGAGACTTCACCGAGGTAATAAGGTTCTTGTCGATGAACATTAGGATTAGTTCGGTGTACCTCACAGGAATCGAGATATACTTCTTTTCATTACTTGCTTCTCAAGTTTCTTCTGGACCGAGCTCTATTTTTTTGAAAGCCCGACTCAAGCATACCTTCCGTCTGTTTATGGATGCAGATCACAAAAAAGGTTTAAATTGTCGTATTTGACTGACTTTGAGGTAGAATTCTGACTATCTCGCTCTCTATTATGATCCTTAATCCGTTCTTCTTTTGGTTTGACGGATCGCTTACCTTTCATCAAAGTATTCATCTGATTCATCACGTCTTCCCTCTGCTTCTTTCAACTCTTGCACTTTACTTTGCTCATTACCAGTACTGTGTCTCCTTACCGTGTCTGACTTGAAGTCTTCAGATGGTTCCTCTTCTATTGTCTCCTATCTTGTTCTGGGATAAAACCCTGGATCCGTGCCCTCTAATATCTGACCAGACGACCCTTTGCCAATTATGAACGATTTCTGAGATTTGAGGAACCACTTCAGGAATCAATACCCTATAAATGCGAGAATGCATGCAAATGCGATGTTGATTCTCGAACAGTCTTTGAAAAACTTTCAATAGAGAAAATATATGTTTGCAAGAAATTAATAATGAATTACAGACAACAGTTGAATTTATTCTGGAGACCTTGATTTCAGGAAGCAAAACCTGTGCTCCATGTCTCGACGTCGTCTTCAGGATGATGGATGACTCCGTCTTCTCCTCTTATTCTATTCTATGGACTCGTGACGTCGTGGTCTTTATTTTTGTGGCTTCTGAAAAGGACATCAGACAATATATTTTCTTCTGTAGATCTGGGTACGTCTAAACAGGGATTGATTCTATCGATCCTAGGGGAGTACTTTTAAAACTTTTTGGGGTTTAAATTAAAATTTTCAAGGATCATTTGGTTTAAAAATTCCCCCTTAAAAAATGAAACTTTTAGGTTTCTTTTTGTTATTATTATTATTCTGAAAGTTTTACGAGGGAAGAAGTTTCAAAGCAAAATAATAATATTTTCAAATTTTTTAAATGAGTTAAATTAAAATCTGAGATTTTTTTAAAAAATGGTCAAATGTGAAGATTTAAAATTGGGGTTCTGCGGCCCTGACTGAATCTTCTGCATCGCACGTGCCTTACTATCGTACCGTCTTCTTTCTCAATTGGTCTTTACTCGGCCTAACTTGTTACTGTAATATTATCGTTTCTGGCAAAGCATACTTTTTCTATTTTGAAAGCCTTTTAATGAATTGTTCTTGAATCAACACCATGATATGCAACATGAATGCAAATAAAGGCGTTGATTCCGCTGGTAATCACCCTTTCGAACGACTTTCATGGGAATTAAAGGGTCCAGATTACAAAAAAAGTCCATATTACAAAAGGAGTCTCTATTACAAAAAGAGTCCCTATTACAAAAAGTATTAATTACAAAACAAAGTTCTACACATAAGCCCTAGCTCTACCTCCTAGCTCCTCGACAGCTCTGAGCAACTTGATAAACCTTGGTGCTTATTCCATGTCCGGGGTTACGAAATGTCGGAGAGTCGCGGCTTCGGTAGCTAAGTCATTCACACGCCTTGCAACTCGTCGTATGTCCATCAGGGTCTCGTATGTATACTTTGGCATTACACGCTTGCTCGGCAAATTGTTACTTCGGATCTGTTGATTAATCTCTGACCGATGTCGCGCGACTGGATCGATGCCGTCCTTCCTAAGACACATTTTTCCATGTTCTAATCGGGCAAATCACTTGAATCAACGCCTCTATGTAATGTGGATGCAATGATAATGCAACAAAAGTATGTGTAAAATAAAAATAAAAATAAAACACAAAAAAATGAGTTAGTACCGGATAAAATAATAAATACATAAATAAAAGGACAAATAAAATAAAATAAGGTAAACAAACAAAAAACCCTATTTATCCCGTCTAAAACGCTTGAGGTTATCCGCGTGGCTCTAAAGGGGTGGGTTTCTATATGTTCTCTACATGCAGTGTTGGTGCTAGAAGGTACCCGAATTGTCCTTGCTGTCCTCTACTAAGAGTAGCAAGGCCCCTGATCATCACCCATTATAGGCTCCTTTCAACCGAGTTCAATTCAGGGGTACCCATTCGCTTATACCCGTACGAAGGAACGATATCCTTACGAAAGCATAAGGTACTCGAGCCCCGAATGTACTTGCTAGGCCCATACGGGAGAACGATATCTCCACGAAAGCATTAGCGTTTTCCCCCACTTAAAAAACGGGTTTATATGCCATATTTTAAATGCGTTAAAATAAACGCGCAATTATAACCGAATGTTAATTTAATAGTCACTTTAACCCGGAATTTCTAATATTAATAAAGCGGTAATTATTTTAAAAAGCTTGACTCTCTTCTTGTTTTCGAAAAACAAAAAATTCTCCCCAGCGGAGTCGCCATCTGTAGCGATATCCTTTTTTCGCTAAAAACGTGGGTTTTCGAAGGTGCTTATGATTTTTCGGATACAAAGTATTTATTCCGTGGGATTTTGAAAATATCGTATTTTATTAAAAATTGGAGTCGCCACCGGCCACTTAGGTAGGCCGGACACCATAAAACCAGAGATTCAAAAAAACTTTGAGTTCGGGAGTCTGTTACGTGTGGGGAAGGATTAGCACCCCCACACCGCCCAAAATTGGTACTTTAATAATTACCGCTTTATTAATGTTAGATTTTCCGAATTAAAGTGACGATTAGTTTAAAATTCGGTTATAATTGCGAATAAATTTTAAAGGCCCTGTTATCCGAGGGTAAACGCCCAACCACTATCACTACGCCTGATACTGGCCTCGTTTACGCTCGGATGAAAGGGCACCGCATTGACATTATATATTCCATTATGCAAACTTAGTGAGTAAAATATAAAACATGGCAAATAATTTTAATACAATACAAATAAATATTTACATAATAGAATACTAATCTAACATAAATAAAATAAATAAATAAAATACTAATCTAAAACATACATACATAAATATTAATCTAACTTATAAATAAAAACAAATCTAACATAAATAAAATACTAACATTCATAAATATTAATCTAACACATAAAAAACAAATTTAACATAACTAAAATATTAATATAAAACATAAATTTAAAACATAATAAATACTAATCTAAAGCATAAATAAAGATACAAGGTAAAAAAAACACAATTTTAAATTAACTAATACTTCATTAAATCATAAAAATTACAACATAAATAAAAAGGAAAGAAAATATACCTAACTAGGAGCTCGAATAACGAACCCCGACTGAACCCCACCGAGATCTACCGCGACCCCTCCAAAAATATTAACTAGATCGGATCCAAAATAGGACCCCGATCGAATGTTGGATCGAACCAATTAGGACCGAGGGCACTGTCCCCAACCCGGCCAGCCTTGCGGCCGGCCAAGGCTCCCACGAATTGGGTGCCAATTTATGGCGTCCAATTGGGCGTCCAATTCTCCCCTGCCCCATGCCTTTATATAGGCAGTTGAGGTGGGTTAAGGGTGACGTGGTCATCCCAAAACCACCTATTTTCCTTTTTTTCTTCTTTTTAATTAATTTTTTATATTATTTATTATTAATATTTTTTTAACTTTTTATTAATTTTATATTAATAATACTACCATTAAAATAATACTAATAACACTAAAACCCGGTAAAAAATGAGTGATTACACAGTACAATCATCTTTTTTTTAATATGTTATTTTATTAGGGGTGTTATATTAAATTTTTTATTATTTATTTTATTTAAAATATTAATTTCTTAATATTATCTTAATAATTATTATATTTAATATTAAAATATTTCTTCAATATATTAATAATTATTATATTTAATATTAATATTTTAATATACTAGTATTAATATTAGTGTTAAATAAATAAAGGTAAAAAAGTAACTTTATCCCAAAAGTGATTTTCTACCCAAAAGTTAAAAATCTTAATTTTTGAGGTTACGTGGAAAATCACTTTTTAAGTAATTTTTTATTTCAAATCGAAAATGTTTCATATTGTTCATGGGTAAAAAATTATTTTTTTAAGTAAAAGCTATTTATAAATGTTGTAGCAAACGTCAACTTTTTAATTTTAACTAAGTGAATTGATTGTTATAATTGATCAATTAAATAATATGATTGTAATTAAAAATTTAATATTCCTTACACACTTAACTTATCGAGAGTTGTGTGTTTTTAACAAAATAAATAGAGTGGCCTATTTATAACCTTTTGAAATTGATAAACTCGTTTGTATAATTGAGTGACCTATAGTAATTTAACCTTTAATTTTTAAAAGAAAAATTAAATTTATTATTTTGTTATTCCGGAGTGGGATTCGTTTTGCAAAGTTTGACTTAGAGTGGGAAGTGTACGGTCCAGATTTGATCAGGAATAAGAGACGGAATAAAACAAGATGGATCCCGCAGGTTGCTTTTTATATATATATGAAAAAGAAAATTAATTATATTTAAAAAAAGCTAACAAAAAATTACACAATTTGCGGTTCTGTGTTTTATCGTGATATCCACGCCACTATATCCCTGACCTGAACCACCTTACCTAACTCATCACTAATCACTAATCACTAATCACGTGCCTTATCTTCTATAAAATTTATGGGTAAACTATATAAATATCACTTAATTATAGGGAAATTTAAATTTGATCACCGATCTTTTAATTTTATCAATAAAAGAACGACACCATGTATCATTATGATTTTACATTTGACATCCACAAACTACTATCAGAGAGTGTTTACGTGTTTTTCTTATTTGATAATTTATGTTTTTTTTAATAATGCCTTGTAATGTTTTTCATAGTACTCATGTTACCTCAAAGTTTAATATTAGTTAAAAAATGGTCAATCAGAACACGTCACATGACAATTCAAACTAAAAATATGCATATGATATTAAAAAAATGATAAATGACATTTCAAATTTCTTAATTTTTTTGTTTAATTTAGTCTCTAAAAACCTTATTTAATCCTAAATTAACACTTATTTATTTTTAAATTTTATAACCTAGTCCAATATTTATAATATTTATTTATATTTAATAATTAATAACCTCTAATAAGATATGACACATGACATCATCTTATTAGGAGAAATAATAAATATAGAATGCATGTAAGAAAATCCCAACTCCTAACTACTACACCAAGCTAGTAATTTGTTATATTGTTAACAAAAATAATGTTTAGGTTAAACTCTTATTAAATTAATTACATTTATATTTATAAAAGTATATTATTTATAACATAAATTATAAAATATAATAAGAATATATTGATAACATCAAATAAAATATAATATTTTATGTAATAAATATTTTTATATAAAATTAATATATTTTAATTGATGTCATAAATATATTCTTATCATATTTATAATTAATATAATTTTATAAATATAACTGATTTCAACAATATCTTAATCTAAATATTATTTCCGTTAACAATGTCATAAATTATTAGTTTGGTGTAGTGGTTATGAATTGAGTTTTGTATTTTCTAAAGTGATCTTGGTTTGAGGCCCTCACATGCATTTTATACTTCTCATTTTTTACCAATAAGATGATGATATTATTTTATTAAACAAAAATAAATATAAGATTAAATTATAAAATTTAAAAATAAATATAGGTCAATTTAGCATAAATAAAACTTTTAGGGACTAAATAAAAAAAATGAGGGACACAATTTTATTTACCTTTTTCATTAAATTTAACTGCATTTGTTTAGTAAGAATTGAAATATGATATGATGGGCAAAAATTATAATTTAAATATAAAAAAGTAATTTTTTAACATAATTTTCTTTGGGTGAGATGAACAAGGGAAAACATTTTACGCATTAAACAAAAAATAAAGTATCAAATTGAGAAAACAAATAAACATCAGAAAGATAAAAAGTGTACTAAATCTTTTCTGATTAGTTTCGTTTAGGGTTTAATTGAGTTACGGTAAATTTTAAACTATGAGAAATTTAAATGCAATTCAAAGTTCACAATTTAAAATTCGACTTGAGCTCAATACATTATAAGGGTAGAATCACTTGAACTCATTTGATAGAGGGCCAGTTTGATATTGATTTTGAAAAATACGGTGGGAAAATGATTTTGAAAAATGTTGGATTGTTTAGTTTAAAATATGAGTGATTGTATTGTTGTCAAAAAATACTTTTAAGTAGATAAAATATCTATTTTAGATATTCTTTTTGAAAATATAAAAAAGGATTGACATGTAAACGAGTATATATGAGTAATTTTATTTAAAAGTGTTTTTTAGAAAAGTTAAAAGCTATAAATTTCAACTTTTAAAAAATACTTGTAAAAATTTAGTTGAAAAACACTTTTGGCATAAAAAGCTACATGTATTTTTTTTTGTCTCAAACTAACTTTTAACTCTAAAATTTAATTTGAAAAGCAATGCAAAACAGGGCCCGAATCATTTATTTTGTAAAAGGTGTGCTCAATTTTTATGAATTCCAAACTTAATTATTTGTACTCGACTTCATTGTTTTTCAATATTAATTAAAAGTTGAATTAAATTTATAAAGAATTATAAAATATGGAAGTACAAGAACAAAATGATGAATATAATGTAAAATTTCTTTTATTAAATAGAGATGTATTATATTCGCATGTCGGGATTTAAATTTATATAAGATCAGATAATGTGAGTATCCTTAGTCACTAGATCAATTAGTTGATCTCAAATAATATTACTTTCTATTGCCTTGCACAATAGAACTTGTATAAATTAATACTCGATAAATTAATAACATCTCTAAAATAATAATTTTTTTCAGTCCCGACTTGGGCCCAAGGTCTAAATTAATAAGATAATAATTTTTTGGAAGACTCTTATATAAATTTATGGTCCCTTCAGTATTATAAATTAATAATTGTATAAAATTACAAATATAACTAGGGCAACTTAGTAAAATATGATTCTATTGTTGTTTGTTTTTTCTTAAAATTTAAATCTAACTATATTTTATCTCTAACTTTTCTTACTGCATTCAAAAGTTCCGGTGTTTTGATTTGGACACCTTTTAGATGTGAAGCCATGGTTGGTTGGTTTTGATTTAGATTGACTATTTATGAATGTTTGATGTTGTTTATATAATGGTTGATTTTCTTACCATACATGAACTTGCATTAAGTTTTAACTAGTACTACGTACTACAATGAACTTAGTTTTTTAGGGGTATGTATTAGATTTAATTAGTCACTTTGTACATGAACATCATTCAATTAGTCAATAAAATTTATATATTTTATTCATGAAAAATAATATAGATTCTTTGAATTGAATTTTTTTTTGAATTAATAAATTATTAATTTATTGACTAATTAATACCTCTTTAAATTAATAAAATTATGTTGTCCTAATGTTATTAATTTATAAAAATTTTACTATATATGAGTATTAACTTTACAATGTCAATGCGAAAATGTGCAATGTCAACTGAGAGTTTTAACCACTTGCTTTAGAGATTGTTGACATTTTTATCCTCTTTTAAGTTAAAGACATTAGAAATGAGTTATATGCTTTAACTATTTTTCAAAATTTAATTTTATTGTTTGTATTTTATGATCATTATATACTAGAATGAACCTCCATCTATGTTTAAGGAATTTATTTTAAAAAAAATATTTAATTAATTAGTAGTAGCAAAAAATATATTAAATTATTTTTATAAAAAATAATTATATATTATTTATAAAATGTGATGAAAATATAAACTACTCCATTTTCCTTTTTTTAAAATTGTTTTTACCTTTTAGTTTACTTTAACTTTTTAATTGAATTAATTCGAGGCTTAAAACTAAACCAATCTTATATACTAGGTCATTTCTTTTCTTTTTTTATTTATTTATCCAAAACTCAATATATATTACTCTATATACATATAATAAAGTATAATTTTTGGACATATATGCACCATGGCCTAAATAGGTTTAAACCCAAATTCGCCTCTGGTGAAAAGAATATACCGTATTTTTTAATAGTTTTAAGGTGATTATAAACAAATATATGTTCATATATATTTTTAACTATTTGACAATGCATATACACTTTATGGACAAAAACAATTTGAACTCGAGTATATAAGAATGAACATCATTTACATTTTTACTGATATCACTTGTTAGGTTCAAGAATACATTGTATTTGAATACAAATAAATGACATGTTTTTTGTCTATGGTTTTGTATTAATAATGTACTTGCCACATGGGATAATATATGATTTTATATACCTCATTAAAGATTGGATAAAACTTTGATATATAGGTTGTGTAAAATTAATTTTATACAAGCCTGTGTATTTACACTATAAAACACAAATCTTAAATTTCTAATCCTAACCCTAAAAAACTAAAACTCACACTCTATACTTTAAACCCTAAATTATAAACACTAATATTAAATTTTAAACCTTACAACCTAAATCCCTGAACCCTAAACTAAAATTCTAACCCTTAAAACTAAAAGGTATGTGTAAACTAAAGTTTAAAGTTTACACGACATTTGTATCAAAGTTTTTTTATTAAAGATTAGTGGTTTCATTTGTTAAAAAAATAGGTTAGTGGATTCATTGCAACAAAAAGAAAGTAGACGATTAAGACAGAAAACATGACAGGTTTCTCGTCTTTCCATGTCGCAAAAGCAAATAAAATATGAATTTTAAATTCTCCATAATTATTCAAGGAATCTTTGTAGTCCGAGTGACATTCCTTAGTAAACAACACAGGTGAAGAACCAAAGAAGATCCTCGACGCCATGGCCACCGACTTCAAATCCATCCCAATTATCGGTAAATTTTTTATTATCCCTTGATTTTCCGCTCCTCGAAATCTATCTTTTTAATCTTTTTGATTGATTAATACAAGCTTTACTTTCAGAAATCTGTTTGGGTTTTTTTTCCTCTATGTTATGATTCCAATTCAAGTTCTACGGTTGATTGACATTTTTGAATCATCATTTTCAACAAGGGTTTGATTAATTTAAGCCAAAAGCGCAATGAAACAGTGTAATTTGTTCATGGAATTAAAATATATTGATCAAGTTTGTACTTTTCACAATCTGAATCTCTATAAACTGTGATTATCTGTTGGATTTTTATTGTTGTTTTATTCTTATTCGTAAATTGTGATATAGATATTGCTCCTTTGTTGGCCAAATGCGATGATCCGAAAATGGCTCAGGACCCTGGTGTATGTGAAGTTGTTAAGCAATTGGATCAGGCTTGCCGTGAGGCTGGATTCTTCTATGCGGTGAAATTGTCACTTCTGGTTTTTGATTCCATTTCTTTGTTCTTCTGAACTCAAAGGGAATTTTACATCTATGATGTTCAAACTCGGATGTAACATGTTCAATTTTTTTCAAAGTTTTTCGAAATATATGGAATCCTTGGAGGGTCGTATCTCCACACTCATCTCCGGATATGGATGTTAGACACGGCTTCTTAAAGAAAAATAAAGAGTCGCAGCAAAATAGTTTTACATTAGTATTTGGCTAATAGTTTAAGAATCTAGGTTATGTAATTGAGGTTTCTGGTACCTTTATGCATATAAACTGAAGTTTTCTATATATCTCATTGATATCCCAACTTATTGCTGTTATTTCTCCCTTGATTCACACGCTTTTGGATTCATTAGAAGGGTCATGGTATCCCTGAGACTATGGTGAAAGAGGTTAGAAATGTAACACGCAAATTCTTTGATCTTCCGTACGAAGAAAAACTCAAGATCAAGTTGACACCAGCTTCTGGATACAGGTCTGTTCAGTGAAGTAAAATCTTTATATAAATGTCGTTTAAGATTATTGATTAGTTTACATGAATCTCATTTGACCTTGTAAGGCGACACTCGAATGCAGGGGATACCAGAGAATTGGAGAAAACATTACCAAAGGCGTGCCTGATATGCATGAAGCTATTGATGTGGGTGTCACTAGTAGCTACTTTTTGTTACTCCATTTCATTTACATTGCATTGCATTGTTATTGCAAGGTGCCAGTGGGAATTTTCATGTTCTGTTTAACCTAAAATGTTATGATTGGAATATACCTTCAACATAGGTATTCTCTACTGGTGCCTTGTTGCTAGTACCAGTCAATCTTTATATAAAAGGGAGAGTAATGGACTTTCAACTTATTCTAAGGTTTATATTTGTTCAAATCATCTTTTCTTTTTGATTAATTAGCCATTTATTTTGAAGGGGTATTTATCGACATATTCAAATTAAAATCTTTGAAGTTTCGGTCAAAGATTTAGTTAAAAGCACATTACTCGCTCTTAGATAGTGTTGTGGATACTTCGAACAGTTGTAGAGGATCTTTGCATGAACTATCTCAGTCCAGTCCAAAAAAGTGGCTTCACTTTTTATGATGTTATATAATGCTTTTAACTATCTCATTTTTTTAGTCTTTTTCCTTACTATTCGGGATTAACTTTGACACTTACATTATAGGAAAGTAGTCTCATAAGTAGCACATTATGTTTACTTTGGTATGTATGACACTGATTTGTGTGCTGCTTTGGATTACAGTGCTATAAAGAACTAAAACAAGGGATGTATGGAGCTCTTGGCAAACCCATGGAAGGATGCAATCAATGGTACGTTGAAAGACTTATTAGTTTCTCAACCGTATCCATATTACAAAATTTTCTTGTGCAGTACGGCTGTAAACATTATCAAATGACATTGAGATTGATAAACTTTGGAAGGGCCGTCAAAGAACCTTAGTGCAATGTTAAAGATTAAAATTTTTTCATACGAGGACTTGGATTTTTCTGTGTTTTCTCGTACTAATTGGTCATAGAAAATGCTTGATAATTAATTAATTGACCTAAGCCTTTGCAAAATGATTATACATCCTACAATGATTATGGTTTTGCCATGTTCATGGGAATATGGGTACTAACAATTTTGCATATAGTGACTGATCTGAAAGTTTGGAGGTTGAGTTTAGGAGTTGATATTCTTTCGTTTTGCGATGTTGTATTTGGCAGGCCACATAATCCTTCAAACTTCAAAGAACTGATGGAGGAGTATATCAGCCTCTGTACAGGCATGCTTGTGTTTTCTGATTTTGTGTTCACCTTTAATAATTTTATTTGGCTGTAAATTCATGGCAGCTTTCGGATTCTTGGTAATGATAGAACTGTCAAGAAAAATTATGCGGGGAATCGCTCTTGCATTGGGTGGATCACCAGATGAATTCAAAGGGGAAAGAGGCGGTGATGCATTTTGGGTGATGCGTCTTATTGGCTACCCAGGAGCATCAACTGCGAACGGAAAATGTAAACCTGAAAATGACATCGGATGGTAATGGAATGTGAATGCTGCTGGTTTTCCCTTTTCCTTCATTGCTGCCATTTTAGTATGTCCTTACCCGTTCTTATTTGCTTCCGTCTATGTCTTCTGGGCTGAACAATTCAGCGGTGCACACACGGACTATGGTGAAGTACCCTTTTAACTTGATATGAGTGGTTTAAAGATTTAATTTTAGAACACCATTCTAAGTTGTACAATATTTCAACAGGTTTGTTAACGTTGGTGAATCAAGATGAAAATATCACTGCACTTCAGGTATGATCCTTTTAATTTCTGGTTTTAAGAAATTGACAAAACTGATTTAGTCATGGATTCTTTTGATTCGAAGAGAAGTGTGAACCAAACATCATGCTTAGCAGCTTCTTTCTTCTTTTTTTAGCTCCGGAGAACATTTCTTCTTTTATCATTCTGAAGCTTACAGCGGCTATAGTTAGCAAGTTTATCTTGTATGATCAAAGCATTGCTTACTCGATTTTTCTCCATCTTCGCATTGTTAACCAAATGTGAGACCCTTTTATTGTCTTGGGGATAATCCTTTCTTTCTAGAGACCTAATTGTTTATGCTGGATGATTTCACATTTTCCCGACTTCTGGTTTCTGCCTCGTCCATCTTTCGTATTATATTGCTGTTTTATATCCCGCTGCTCTATTTTTCAACAACAGCTTATCTAAACAAATTATGCAGGTGAGAAACCAATCCGGTGAGTGGATCTCAGCTCCTCCAATTCCCGGAACATTTGTCTGCAACATTGGTGATATGTTGAAGGTACATTAACGCAATGCGAAAAGTGGTTTCAAATGTCTGTATTTCCATTTTTTATTATATCGTGCTAAGATGGTCGGTGCAACTGCAGATACTATCCAATGGTTTATACGACTCAACTCTACACCGAGTTATCAATACATCTCCGACATATCGCGTGTGTGTTGCATATTTTTACGAGGTTAATATTTGCAAGTTGCCTTCCATCTTCTGAAGTTTTTGTCCTTCCTGAATATTCTTTTTTTGTGTGTGTGTGTGTTTGTTTCCGAATAGCCAAATTATGATGCAGCGGTGGAGCCTTTGGAAGTCTGTGTACAGAGGAGTGGCGGAAATCCGAAGTTCGAAAAAGCCGTTTACGGAGAACATTTAGTTAGCAAAGTTCAAACGAACTTTGTAATGTAGGAGTTTGAGTTTGAATTTTCAGGCTAAACTTTTCATCCTCTGATTGTACATTTGACTTCATAATGTCTGAAACTGCACTGATGAAGCTTGAGATGAAAACTGATTGTTCAAATTTTGCGTCTGATTTTGATTTACATTAGAACTGAGATTGTGCCTGGTCTAGTGTTCCATCTGTTGCTCATTATCCGGGTAGGTTCGGTAACGGGTGAGATGGGTTTTTTGCTGGCAGGTCGGGTTTTTAACCCATCCGAATCTAATATGAGAAAATATAAAGGTTTTATATGTGGTGAATTTTCACCCATTTCAAATTTTACGATTAAAGCCTGCTCATAACCCAACTCGACCCCAAAAAATAAAAAATAAAAAATGTTTTTCTCATTTTTATTAAAAATAAAGGGGATAATAGAAAACAAATATAAAGAGAATATTTATAGTAATTATCTCTTTTTCCTTCCTCCTTTATTTGTTACCAGAGGACACCAAAAAGAAGAGAGTTCAAGAAACACTGCTGAAGAAATTCCAGTATAACAACGGGTAGATGCAATACAACTACAAGCAAGCAATAATTGAAAACACTTGGGAAAATTGTTTCCCATTGGTTTTCCTTCCAAGTTTGGAAATTTTCCAAGAAAAAGAAATGTAAATCCAGAACTGCAAAAAAGCATTTTTTTAAAGAAATGATTCATCTCACAAACTTACAAGGTTGCATTATGATCAGAGAAAAGATCATTCACAAGTTGCTATTGGAAGTATCATCACCATTAGACCACCTTCTAAACGTGCATGCCACTAAATTCCTACTAGCAAAACCCTCAAATTTTGACCTTAACAATGCTAACCTGCCATTGCTGCTCGTCGAAGCATCCCCGGTGGCTACTTGAACAACCACCGGCGGATAATCCATCCCGACTTCATGAATTCCACCATTGCCGACACTGGCTTCAAAACCACTGTCTATCTCACAAGCATCCATGTTGATCACTAGAGATCCCCTTTGTTCGCGCAACCACTCGCCGGCCTCGCAACTCACTCCTCTACATTTCCTCAACTTAATTTTCATCAAACTGGGACAACCGGAACCCAATGCTTCAATGGCGATATCCGAAATAGGACACCCCTTGATGCAAAGTTTCTTCAAGGCCATACATTTTGCTGCGATGCATGCGATCTCCGTATTACCAATAGTCCCACTTCCGCAAAGCGCTAATCTTTCGAGTTTCGAGCAATTAGAAGCAATGGCTTCCAAGCTCAAATAAGTAACATTGACACCAACCAAAACGAGTTCTTCTAAATTAGGGCAGTGTTTGGCTACAGCAGCCAAACCCTCATCTCCAATCCTATTAGTCCTCCATCCGTCAACATGAAGCTTCTTTAACAACTTACAATGCTCAGCTACACAAACAAGCCCGTAATTCGAACATTCCGGGGATTTCACAATATGCAAACTCTCAATTTTGGTACATTTGGAAATAGCAGATAGGCCTATATCACTTACTTGAAGTCTCTCGAGATGAATTTCCATCAAATGATCATTGTTACCATTGCCATCATAGTTATTAAGATGGAAATTTTCTTTTCTGTATCGGTTTCGATTCCCGATTAGTTGGAGGACTCTGTCCCAATCACCCAAACAATGAATGATTTTCAAAGATTTAAGGTTTTTAGCTCCAACAACAAGCGCTTCAAAGGACTGACCGTTAACGAGCTCTTTCAAGCAAATCGATTTCAGTGAAGAAGCCGCTGCTCCTGGCCCGATCGCCTCAGCTCCGTCGCGGATCCCTCTGAGCCTTTTCACCGATAACTCTTCTAAATTCGTGCAATAATCAAGGACGGCGTTCAAAGCTCTGGCGCCGAACATGCAAGAACCGCAAGAAAACTTCCTCAGATGCTTAGAATTCTGAGCAAAAGCCAGCATCCCTTCGTCGCTGATTTCGCGGCAACCGCGGAGCTTTAACCGCTCGAGGTTTCGGCAACGGGTTGAGATCATCACCAAAGCGTCATCGTTTATGCTAATCGATTTACGGCTACAACGCAGAGTGAGTTTCGTTACGGAATCGAAGCGAGTAAAGAGAGAAGGCAAAGAAGCGACGATCTCAGATTGGGCGTTGAGAGAGAAGCGGCGACGGCTCCAACCGTCAACGCAAAGCCACCGCTTGCAGACGAGCGAACAACGTTTCCGATCGCCGGGACCGAGGAATTGAAAAACATAAGCTAAACAGTCATCGGGAATCTCAGCTGTGTAATCCCGATTCCCCACAAACTCATCTGAAAATCCATCGCTAGAAACAAAACTAGAAGAAAAAAAGCCGAAGCGATCGCTGAAGGAGTTATCCCTGTCTAAAGCGGCGGAAGGAGATTGGCCCATTCTGGGGGATGCAGTGCACGTGCCACCGGTACAAAAACTACTTCGAATTAGTCTCCTTTGTTTTCCTACAAAAAGAAGAAGAAAGCTTAGGTTTTGGGGAAATGTTCGTTTGGATGGAAATTATAAGGCAAAAAATAGAAGGGTTGAAAAGTACGGCTCAAGAATATGGGGTTGGCTTGGCCCCGTCAAACGGTGGATGCTTCTCCTCGTCGCAACTGCTACGGCCGACTAAACACCATTACTTTAATTAAATCGCCAAATCATTTCTTTTTTGTTGCGCGTGCTATTTATTTGGCGTAATTCTGTTCTCCGTCCCTGTCCTCTTCATTATTTTAAACTATAATCCTTGTATTTATTATTCTTGAAATTGAGTCATTTATTCGTCTGATTTAATGCGATCGTTGTAACAATTATTTGTTTTTATAATTTTGGTTTTAATGTTATAAAAACAAAATATTGGTACTTGTTTTAGATATCATCCTAATGATTACAATTTCATAATAATTACTAGTAATAATTGTCGTATACGTGTGTATATATAGACTATAGTTTCTAGATAAGAAGAAAATGCAATCAACGGTCAAACAATGTGGTTCAAACAACTTAATTGGTGGTCCAACAAGTTATAAAACTAAGGTTCTTATGCACTATATTATATATACTTGATTATATTGAAAAAATTATTTTCGATGTCAATATAATAAAAAAATTAAAAATCATTTTGAAAGATTAAACTCGAGACTTATGATCTATAGATAGATATTTTACCACTCTACCCATAATAATTACCAATTATTTTTTAATTTTATTTTAAAAAATCTTTCACCAACATCGTGTATTACTGTCAGAACCCACGTGATATACTACAGTTCTATCATATGAAATTTACATATTTTTTAAAATATATATTTTATATTTTTATAAGTTTTGTAGGATATTTAATTTTTTAAATAAAATATTTTTTTTGAAAATGTTAAGTGGTAACACTGTGACACGTTGCATCAACTGGTTGAAAAAATTGTTAAATTCAATAGTCAATGTTGGTCAAATGGCTTAATTAATTTAATTTATTGGCTCAGGGGCTTAATTAATTATTTTCCAAAAGTTGAAGGGCTTCTTATACCCTTATGCCAATAAAAAATATAGAATTGCAAGGTTACACTAATAATTCAATTTTATTTGTACTAATAAATAATTATTATTGCAAATAATTAATTTCATACAATTTTAATTTAAATTAAATTTTTACAATATAACATTTTTATGAATTTTATTAAGTTTATATATATATATATGGATTAGAATCCACTTACACTATGTAAAACTCAAGTAGTTTTACACTAGTCCATGGCCATTGGATTAGTGAAATGGATGGATGAGATTAACTCATTATTTTTTCCAAGTGATAATCTTCACATATCCTACTTCTAATCTCATTCATCCATTTCTAGAGGTGGTAATCAGGTCGTTCGGTTCAGATTTGGTTTGGGTCATTTCGGTTCGGGTTGACTTTCGATTCGGGTTTGGTTCGGGTTGGATCGGATCTGAATCGAATTTAGCTTAGGTCTATGGTATTTCAGGTTGAGTATCAGGTCAGATCAATATCAGCTCGGTTGATTTTCGGGTCGGGTCAATATCGAATCAGTTGACTTTTTGGTTCAGGTCAAAAATGGGTCAGATGACTTTTCAGTTCGGGTCAATATCGGATTGGTCGAATTTCGGGTCGGTTCAATACCTGATCGATTGATTTTTTGGGCCAGGTTAATATCGGATCAATTGATTTTTCGGGTCGGGTCAATATCGGATCGATTGAATTTTTGGACCGAGTCAATCTTTAGATGTTCGGGGCAATTAAAGTTGATTTGGGTATTTGTCCAAAGTGTATATATAATTATTGATATATTTTTGTAAAAAATGTATTTTTTATCGATCTTATCATGTAGGCTCAGTTTTAACTTTAAATTGTTCAATATTTCAAATTCAACCAACATTAAGAGAAGTCAATTTGATCCAATTTAACCTATAAGACGTGTTAGAATTTATAACTTGAATTTCGTAATATGGTCATTATCGAGTTTTAACTAGCTATTTTCTATTTTTTAAAATAAAATTTTATTTTAATTCTAAGACCAAATTAATTTAATAGAATTAGAATTGGACTATGTAAAAAATATTTAATAAAAAATTAATTTTATCATATTTATTTATTTACTTATTAATAAAATTAATTTAAGTATGTTTTAATTGTTAAACATTTAATTGGGTATTTAAATTTTTTTACTCGGTTACTTAATTAATATCGTAAACCAAATCAAATAAACAAATATATATATATATATATATAAAAGTTGGCGTGAACTTCATATATATATATATATATATATATATTATTTTATTTTATTATAAATATATGTGACGTACTTTGTCTTTAAATTAATATATTTTTATTTAAACTAGAATAAAACTTCTAAATTCTAATTAATTTAAATAAAAGACCAAATCAAATAAACAATTATATATATATATATGGAAAAGTTGGAAGTTAAATTTCAACTTTTCACTCCAACATATATATATATATTATTAAAAATATATATGATTTACTTTAACTTTAAATTATATATTTTTGTTTTAATTGGAATAATACTCCTAATTATTTCAAATGTCTTCCTATCTCTCTGTCTATAAAAATATATGTTTGGTTTTATTGTTTTACATCTTGAAAAATTCTCACCAATCCTGAGGCATATACTAGAGTAGAGAGAAAATTGTTAGAATTATTTAATATTTTCAATAAGACATTTTCTTACAAAATAATCATTGCGGTTATTTAGAATTTTCAATAAGATCTTTTGGTTTGAATCGTAAATATAGAAGAAGTTCGGGTCGTGCAAAACAATTCAAAGACTTGTCAGAAGATTTGCATCAAGGCATCAAATTCTTAAATACACAGGTATTAGACAATTGATTATATTTATAGTATTGCATATCATGTTTGATTTTTTAAAAAAAATAAAAGCTTTCGCAACGTCTTTTTTAATTTTTTTTAAACCAAGACTAACACTATTTATTTTAGAGAAAAATACAAATATATTAATTATGTTCTCAAATATTTAGAAATATTTGTTAGAGTTACTTCATGACTATGTGATAATCTATTGTTTTTTTAACTTGTGTTAAATTTCTTGTGTTATCTTAAGTCCTCCTAATTAGATCTATTTATCATTCGGCTTATGTTTTTTGTTTTAACAGTCATGGAATCAAATGCTAATGTATGCGAGGATCAAGTTGATACTAGTAACGTTTTAGTACCAGAATCACAATCTGTTTCAAAAAGATGAAGTAAACATTTTTTCTGTATTGACTCGACATATACTAATGATGGAAAAGATAGGGCTTTGTAAGTATTGCAAAATTGCTTCGTTCATATGCACATCACATTATGGAATCTCTAATATGCAAAAACATATTAAAAAATATAAACACTATATTGCATATAAGGATAGTTTGAGAGCAGATGAAGAAGAACTAGAAAATCATGTTTATAACCAAAAGGTCTACAGAGAGTTGATAGCTAAGGCAATTACAAAGCATGGATATGCTTTTTATTGGGTTGAACATGAAGGTAACAAGAAAAATCATGTATATTTGAACAGTCGAATTAAAAGTATATGTATAAACACCGCAAAAGCTGATTGTTTGAAATTGCATAGAAATTTAAAAAAAAAATGACATAAAAGAAACTTTTTATAATGTACCTGGTCATATTTCTTTGACATGTGACATGTAGACTTCTTGCCAAACTGAGGGATATTTGAGGTTGACTGCTCATTATGTAGATACTAATTGGAAGTAAAATAGTAAAGTTTTGAACTTTTGTCACCTTGATACACCGCACACTGAACATACCATGTATATTGTTGTGCTAGATTTGCTTCAAGAATGGGGTATTGACTATAAGATTTTTTCCATCACATTTGATGCTTCTAGTAATGATAAAATGTAAGATAATTTAAAGGAAACTTTTAATGCTCGAATGGCTTTATTATGTAAAGGGGCTTACTTTCATATTCAATGTGTTACACATGTGTTGAATCTAATTGTTAAAGATGGACTTAAGGTCATTGAACATATTGTTGTCAATATCAGAGAGTGTGTGAAGTACATTAAATGGTGAGAATAAAAAAAATACTTTTCGACGTAGTGCGAAGTTAGCTAAGGTAGAAGAAACTAAAGTATTGTGGCTTGACGTTCCTACAAGATGGTACTCTACATATATGATGCTTGAAAAGGCTATTCTATACCATGAAGCTTTTAAGCAAATGGTTGTTTTAGATTCTTCTTTTCATCACTTTCCAAACACCAAAGAGTATGAAATGCTTGAGAAAATTCGAGATACTTTAAAACCATTTTTTTTATATAACTGAATTATTTTCAGGAAGTGATTATCCTACTGCAAAATTTATACTTTGAGAGTGTTTGGAAAAATTTTATGCTTTAGAAAGAGTTGACAAAAAGCAATGATAAGATTTTAAAAACAACGGCAATTGAAATGAAGAAAAATTTTGATAAGTATTGGTTCAACTCGAGTGAGGATGACTATGGTACATTATTTGCCTTTGCAATAATTTTTTGTCCTCGTTTTAAGTTATCTTTTCTCAAATATTGTTACAAAAAATTATTTGAGGATGAAACATAAGTTGTTATGAAGATTCGTGATGTCAAAGCTAAGCTAGGAAAGCTTCTTAAAGAGTATGATCCAGAAATGCATGCCCTACATGAAACATTATTTGAATCAAGCTCAAACTCTAATACTGAGAGCTCATCTGAAAACCAAAAGAGCAAATTCAATCTTTTTGCAGTAAGTTTAATATTTTTAAAATATTTTATTATTTCCGTATTTTTTTGTTTCTATTTGTTTATTTACCCGTTTATTTTCTACTCCATCTTTTATATTTTTCTAGGACTATGATAAGGAAGAGACCGTGCTTTTAGATTATTCAAAGACACATTTGGATGTTTCCTTAGAAGATCCTAAAATGGATAGGAAAACAGAACTTGACATCCTTAATTTTTGGAAACATAATGAACATCGGTATGAAAGGTTTTCTTATCTTGCTAGAGATATTTTGGTTGTGCCCCTCACCACTGTAGCTTCATAATCAACTTTTAGCATTGGAGGTCGGATTTTAAATAAGTGAAAAAGTTATTATATCCCTGAAAATGTGGAGGCTTTGATAACAACTCGCAGTTAGTTGTTCGGTTATGAATGTAAGTTATTTTATTATCTCTTAAATTTGTTTTTAATTTCCTATAGGAAATCTTGTTTACTAAACAATCTTCTTGCACTACTAGTCTGTTGCATTTTCTTACTTTAACTTAAAAAAATACATTTACTTATTTTTTTATAATACATTTGCTTAATTTCTTATTTCACTAGCAAACAAAATAATAATTTCTTGTTATTGTTTATGTAGCTACGAAAGATGACGGGTTTTTTTGGCTCTAATGTGGATTGGACTGCAACAAAATCCAACAATTGATACATACATTATTTATGTTTATTTTGAGATTACTTTATTGTTTTTTTAAGTTTTATTTAAAAAAACTTAATATAATTGAGTTTGATAAATAAGGGTTAGTCTTTATTAATTTTTTAACTTGATTAGTAGCAAATATTACTATTATTTAGTTTGTTAATCATCACGTTTAACGCCTTATGGAGTACGAGTTTTGGGGCAAAGGAAAAACACCTTATGTTCACAAGATTGTTATCTGGTTATGTTTGGATTTCATTACAGTTCAAGGTGGTTTTTCCGATATCTGTCCACACAAGTAATTTTAATCTTATTTGGATTATTTGCCTTAGTTTTTGATTAGTTTGTATTAGCTTACATATTTTAAGTTGCGATCATGGTTAGATTCTGGACGGGCAATTGGAATAAAAGAGAGTTTAGTTTTTTTTGTATAGTTTACATTCATTTTATGGTCTATGTTTGGGATTCGTGGTTTTCCTTATCAATAGTGTCTTCTCTAAGGCTTGAATTTAGATTCTCTATTTGAAAGTACAATGTACATTGCCAATACACTCAATCTTTATTGAGGAGATAAAAATAATGTTTTATAATTTATTTTTTTGAAACATTTCTAATTTATTTTTTAATAATAAATTTTAACGTTATTTTTGTTAAAAATAGACATAATAGTGTAATATCACTCTTAAAAGATAATTCTTTATTTGAGACTTGTGTTTCATGTTAATTTGTGTTCGTAAAAAATGAAAGTTCTTTCTTTTAAAGTAAACTATAATCTACCGTCTAAGATATATAAATTAAAGTTAACCACATTAATACACTTTTTGGGTAGTAACTAGTGAGTAACTTTATTTTATAATCCTTAATATCAAATACTATCGAATCATATAGGAATATGGTCTTTTAAAGGAGAAAAGATATAAAGAAGAATAAAACACATATTTACTATTTATCATATTACTAAAATTATCCATTCACTTTGACTCAATTACCGGGTTAAAATCGAGTTGATATTTGGTTCAGATCAGATTTCGAAAAATTAAATTTGAGTTTTTTGTTCGGGTTAATTTTCGGTTCGGGTTACTTTTGGTTCGGGTTAATTTTCGGTTCGGGTTGCTTTCAGTTTGAGTTGGATTTCGGTTCGGGTTGTATTCGGTTCGGATTGCTTTCGGTTCAAGTTGCTTTCAGTTCGGGTTGACTTTCAGTTCAGGTTGTATTCGGTTCGGATTGCTTTCGGTTCGGGTTATTTTCAGTTTCGGTTACTTTCGATTCTGGTTGATCTTCGGTTCAACTAAAAAACGGGTCGGGTTCGGATCAAATTTGAACTATTATGTTCGGGTCCAAATCGGGTCTAGGATCGGGTAAACCGGTTCGGGTCTCGGGTCATGTTTGTCAGGTCTATCAATTTCACTCATCCAATGATCATGGATTAGTGTAAAACTAGTTGAGTTTTACATAGTGTAATTGGATCTCGTCCCTATATATATATATATATATATATATATATATATATATATATATATATAACAAAGTGAGTACGATAGAATTCTAGTTAAATTTATAAGTGAAATTTAATGTAATATATAATGTGTACAAAATTTGATTCGGTACAACTATAGATTTGAAAATTTGATTTATATTTTGTTATACACATGGTTTTTTTTTATTTTGGTTCAAATGTATATATTTAAATAAAATAAATGCATTCATTAATTTTTGAAATTTTACAATAAATTTAAAGGAGTCAAAGTCAAAGGCAAAGGCAAAGGCAAAGGCAAGGAACTAGAGTGTTGAAACAGTCCTAAAACACGTTAAATGGGAACTCATGTAGCCACCTTAGATTCCACGTTTTTCAACTTTTTGAATTTGGCATGGCATCCCCAAGGTTATACAACGACAACAACATAAGAAAGTCAAAGTGTTTGATGGTCCGAAATATGAATCTTAAATTTTATTTATGTCGATAAATATTTATAAATAATAATTTATATATGTTTTTTGAGCGTGTCAATTTATGTTCATTTTTAAATTAAAAGTTACACTGATTTTTTATTTAATCTCCAGTAAATTTATGTTTTTTTTTCTTTTATTAACTATTTGTTAGGGATATTTATAATAATACCCCTTATATATATTTTTATAATTAAGTCCCTAAAATTAATTTTTTTATTTACAATTTAATCCTTCAAATTATAATTTTTTACGATTAAGTCCCCTAAAATTAATTTTTTTACAATTAGATCCCTAAAATTAATTTTTTATATGGGTCGGGTTTAGGATATTTATTTTCGGGTCAGGTTCGGTGGGCCAAAAACCCGACCCGACCCGTGTCCATCTCTAACGTGACCTTTTTCGGGCTTGATATTCTTATTTAAAATTTTTCAAATATCATAACAACCTTTAAACTTGATCTAAGTGGTGAGCAAAAATCTTCGGCCCCTACATATGCCCATTTCTACGTCTCATATTAAAAATAATAAATTTTAAATTTTAACCCTAAATTTTACATCTTAAACTCTAAACTTTACACCTTAAAAATATCCATTACCCCTAATTCTATAAACCCTAACCATAAATCTTAATTTTAAACCCTAATCCCACTTTTTTAAGCTGAGACACCAAAAGGGGCATAACTAGAGGCATACGATTTTCGTCTCTAAGCGGTAAGTATTTCTTAGATGGTAATTGGTATATTTATATCATATTCTTTGTTTAAAATATATAACAAAAACTAACATAGTTGATCTAAGTGGTAAGTATTTTGGTATCGCTTAAGTAAGTCTCAAGTTTGAGGGTTTGTGTATGTAAAAAAATTTTGTTGGGGACTCACCCATCAAAACTAGATATATGATGCAGGTCAAATTAATCAGGACAAACCGAAAGGACAACTAAAAAAAATATCTAAAAATATGAAAACTAAGAAAAGAAGAGTGTTTAGAAGGGGTGGGCTTTGGTTAACCTCGAAGTAAGTTTTTGTCATATTTTATAACTTAAATTAAAAGCTAAGAAAAAATGTCTAAAAAAATGAAAACTAATCCTATTTATCTTACTTGTTAGCAATTCCTCTCAGTGCTAAATTAATGAATGCCCATTTTTGTAAAGCTGAAAGAACACCCCATTATTAAAATTTTTGTCATATTCTATAACTTAAATTTTATTTATTTTTTCGAGACCAATCAATATTATGAAATTATGATTTCAATCGAGTCGACAAAATTCAATTTCGTCGAGTTAAGTTTTCCTCGCTCCTAACCGGTATAATAATAAATGATTTACATTGTTCAGGCTTTTAGATTCAAATTCGAACAATTATAGTATATTTGATCTCGAATAAAAAACCTTAAAATAAAGGGTTATTAATTTGAACATTTAAAATCCTGTCCTACCTGGGCAAGCATGCATCAAACTTTGGGGAAGTGATGAAGAAAGCGGGAGAAAGAGAAGTTGAGTCGTAACCAAAACATGCAAAGTTGCAAAGAGCTTACAGCTTTTTTTTTCTGATGGGAATTCAAAGATTATGGTTATGGTGTCCAAAGAAAATATTGCAACAAAATAATAATCTCAAGAAATGGCTAAAAAAGTCAACAATTTTTAAGGTAAGACACTTTAGGGTGCTGCTAAAATACGACAATACATAATTTCATATCATTTTTGTAAGAATTTATATAAGATCGACTAATAATTTAGGTAGAACCAAAATTCTTACTAACAATATACGAATTTGTGTAACTACATAAATAGTTATAAACTGAGTAAGAATTTGTGTAGATTTTACTTTAAGTAAAAATTTGTGTAACTATACAAATTATTATATTATAACTTAAATTTTTATCATTTAGGTAAAAATTTACATAAAATAATTTATATAGGTCACCTCATTTTAGCTGCCCTAAGAATACTTCACCCGAAAACTACACGATATTTTAAAGGTTGTTTACTTTTTTATTTATCGATAAAAAAGCGTCATACTTTTTTCAACTCGCAACGTCGACAAATCCCCGTTTTTTTATACCTCCGTAATGTCTAGAAAATAAAATCCCACCCCCTAGGCCCCTACTCAGCGAGTCATTTCTAGTCTCAGCAACCACCACTGAGAAGTTCACCGAATGATAATTCGCGTGCTGGTCAGTACCACTATTGGGATGAACGTAACAGAATTGGCAAAATCATGATACGCTTTCGTAGGTAACAGTGGCAGATGTAACTTAAAAGTTGGATGGCTTGTGCCCGTCTTTAATTTTTTAAAATTTAAATATTTAATTTTAATTTTCGTAATTTTTATAAATTAATTTTTAAATTTTATGATTAGTGTCTATTCTAAAATTTTAAAATTTTTATAATTTATACCAACACTCAAAAATATTTTGACATGTACCATCCTCAAAAAAAATTTAGATCCGCCACTAATAGGTAATGTAAGATAAACTTTTGATACGTATTCACTCACATTAATACGTACCCGATTTCTAGATTTCTTTTTTGTCCCCATAAAAAATACCTTTTCATTTTTTATATATAAAAAATACGTTTATTTTGGTAGAAAATCTGAAAATCGGGTATATGCCAATTTTTTTATATGACTTTTGGAAAGTATATAAATAATGTTACAAATTTTTTTAACCCTTAGATCATCTATAATTTAGGTAAAATAATTAAAAATATATTTCATACCGACAAGCGAAGAAATTATATTATTGATTATTCCCGCCACGTTAGTCATGAGATACCAATAAAAATCACTTATTTTATTATTTTTTTCATGTAATATTTTTTACCAAGTGAATCTTCACACATATTTATTGTAAATTAATTTTAAAAATAGTTTTTACCAAGTGAAGATTCACTTGGTAAAAATATGACATGAAAAAAATAATAAGATGGGTGCTTTTTATTGGTTGGTCTCATAGATAACGCGGCGGGAATAACTCATAATATAATTTCTCCGACAAGTGGAAGATGTAGCAGTTGTATTCAGGGATTTAAATAGCGCTCCGTTAACGCAATAGTGGCTGCGAAATTGCGGCCGCGCCGCCATCCGAAACCGCAATCGGAGAAAATCACAGTGGGCAAAGGAATCACGACGATAGCGGGCTGTCGCAGACGCAAAATAACGGGATAGCGTTCGGTCGCAACGATAGCGGGACACTATCCCCTTTTTCAGACCAATCGCGGTGGTGGCCGGAGATGAAAATGGGAGGAGGAAAATATTGCAGAGAATGGGTTCGGGGTTACCAAGCGGGCGCGAGGAAGAAGAAAGCATATTGGTGTAAAATATCTGGGGAAATGGGTAAATTACAAGGCGTGACATTAAACCTTTTAAAGTTCTCAGTTTAGCCTTAATATTTCAACTCGTTTTTAAATTGATCCTTTAAACTCCCAAAACTTCTTGGTTAAGCTTTTAAATTTCTATTTATCTCAATTAGGCCATTAAATATTTAGTTTTTTGCTCAATCTAGTCACTTTAAGCCCTTAAAAATTGTGTTATCATATTAATAAAAGTTTATAAGTGTTAGAAAGCATTCTAAAAATCATTAAAATTAATTTTTTATATTTATAATTATAATTATTATGTTTTACAATAAATTGTGCAAATTAAAAAAAAAATCACGACCGCGACACCTACAGTGACCGCAATAGCCTCCGTTATGTCCGAAAACGTGATAACCGAGACGCGACCGAAAACGCGACCGTGACCGAGATTTAAATCCCTAGTTGTATTCTCATTTTTCGAAAACATAAATTAATGTGAATTTCTTTAATTTTTTTTAATTTAATTTGTAAAGGTAAAAATATTTTTACATATCCATTTAAAAAAATTATTTTAAATCTCAATTCTTAAATTTCTAAGTTCGTGACTGGTACTGACCTGTGAATAGATTTGATGTTGTTGCACATATATTTTTAATGGGCTATCAAATCTGTAAAAACCTGCTGCAATATTATAAATTTGAGTATAAATACAATAGAGAAGATTTGTATGAATGTAATAAATCTGTCAAGTTCGTATAATTTTTTATAATATTATAATATACACAAGCTTTTAAGAAAATAAATAGTTCACAAAATGTAATATTACAATGGAGAATAAAATTATTAAAATGTAAGATACATATAGTAAAATTATCTCATGATTCTTTTTACTAAATTATCCTTATAATAATATTTTTGTTCAAAAAAAATGTCCTTGGATTTTATATGACAAGTGAAAAGAACTTAATTGAACAACATAATAGAAACTTAGATGTTACAATCCTCGTGTAATATACTTTTTACTAAATTATCCAAAGAATGTCCTTTGATATTAAAATGAAATTGTCGAAACTATTTTTTACCAGGTAAAAATAGCTTGACTAATTTTGGAAATTAGGGTTTTTTTAGTTCGATTTTCAAAATGTTTGGAGTCACCACTTGTTACTTGGGTAGACCGGACACCATAAAAACAATCAGAGATTCATTCTTTTAAAAACTAGGGGTTCGAAAGTCGATTACGTGTGGGAAGGATTAACACCCCCATGAACGCCCGATATCGGTACCTTTAATTTCGTGTGGCATGTTGGTGTAACACCTAGTTAAAAAAATAGGGATTGCTGGTTGTGAGAATCAAACCCACAACCTAATGGTGCTAAGGCTAGTGACCTAGCCAATTGAGCTAAGTAGCTCTTGGTGTCTAGTCTACCCAAATTTTCTTTTGAATCATCAATTGTTGGTTAATCAGATAAAAATAAAAGTTTGAGCATACCCATTTGCCCGAAAATGTCATTCGAATAAAAAAATTAAAACCCATATATTTGTTTTCTCTCTCACCTAACCCCTCACCTTCCATGCTCTGATCGCCTCAATCTTTGTCGTTGATGGTCGGTGGCATGCATCGCCGGTACTAAAAGAAAAACCCTCATATCCACTCGCCCATCTGCTGGTTCGATCGTCGGTAATCGAAGCTTGAAGCTTCGTCGAACTTAGGGTTTGGAAACCCTCGATTTCTTGCGGTTTTCGGCCACCTCGACTGCCCATTCACTGCACCGCCACCATTCATGAGTTCTCCAGGCTGAGCTGAACAAAACCCTTTCCTTAGGTCGTTCGTTCATCGACGTTTCGAACTTCATCGGAGCTACGTCAGAATCGGTCGTGACCTTTCCGTTTTTGGTAAGTTTAGGTATGTTTCGACTCATTTCTGGCCTATTTCTGGACTGTAGAATGTTGCTTTGGGGAAAATCTAGAAAATAATGCATTTTAAGGCCATTTTCCGGCCATTTAGGCCACGCATGGGCTACACGCACCGTCTGGGGCAATTTTCGGCGGCCCTAGACGGTAGCCTCTAAACCAGACTGATTCAATATGAACCGACCTTAAATTGGTTCTGCCTTGAACCGATTCTGCTCTAACCCGACTCGTCCGACCTGACCCATCTGACTTGTTGACCGACCTGTTAACCGAGTCAACTCAGTGAGTTAACCCGACCGAGTAAACTCAGTGAGTTAACCGGCCGAGTCAACTCGTTCGAGTCAAACCATTGACCACTGATGTCAGCGTTGGCTGCTAACGTCAGTATTGACTGTTGACCGCTGGCCGCTAACGTCAGCATTGACTGATGATGTCAGCGTTGACTTTGACCAAAAAGTCAAATTTTCTAAAAACCCTTCTTTTTATGTTTTTTGACGTCCCGAGTTCGTTTTTGAAGTTCGTTTTGTGAAATTCTGACCAGAAAGTCTCCAAATCTAACCTTGAACTTAAACTCATGTTTGTATTTAATTACTCGATTTATGAGCTTTTAAATATGGACTGATTTATGGAATTTGTAAAATTGAAGGTATTCACATTTTCATGAATTCGAGTCTTGGAGGGACGTCGAATCTGGGTTTGAGTTTGATTGAAAGGACTTTCGTTTGGCGAACGATGTAGTTTAGAGTAAATGTAATACATTTCTAGATCTTGCGTGTTTTATAAAACATGATGGTATCCAGCTATTATATGCGTGATTATGATTAAGAGTACTGTTAGCTCGACTCAAGTCAAATATATTAAGAAAAATAAGAAGGGTAATTTGGACAATATCGAATATTTGAATAAGGAGCTTGATAACCATGAGGGTTTCTGAGTTCAGTAAATAATTAATAATCAGTAAATCTCCAATTCTGATTTGTTCATGTTAATGGAAGTAATGTCTGAAATAATTGGTTATAAAATGACCAAATTACCCTTAAGATGTATGAATGACAATTATACGCCCCAACTAAGGGAATGTTTTGGAATCTACACTTGATCTGATAAAACTATTATGTTGTTTGAAACCCTTAAACTGTTGGGAAAGATCTCGGTATCATGATGCTAGTAAGTGAGAAAAATAAAATACTTGAATCTATCTCGAATTCTGGATAAAACTTTGAAGATAAAGTTTCTGGAAGTACTTCAGAATTTCGAGTTGATCTAAATGACAGAAAGACTGAATTGATTTGAATGATTGGAATATTCTCAAGCGCCGAATTCAATAAATTAATCGAATGACGGATATGCTCTCAAGTTCTGAAATGAATAAATTGTTTGGAAGGACCGAAAGGACCAGAATGACTAGAATGACCAAAATAGTTGAAGTATATTCGAGCGACAAAGCTTCTAAAATGACTAAGATATCCTTGACCTTTGGGATGATTTAATTACTTTCATGCCTTGGCATAAGTGAATGTCCTTGATAAATCTTAATTCAGATAAAATCCAGATAACTGTATTGTCCATAAGGATTGAAAACCTAACCCAGATATGTTGGCCACTTCAAGTACTGCTGTTATATTGGTTGAAAATTTTACTAAGACATATTCGTCTATGCGGAGAAAGATCAGTAATAAACATGAGGGTGACCGGATCAACTGTATGATGCTACCATTAATAAAGAATGAAAACTCGTAAGGTGTACCCATTTGAATACAGGAAACCTCAATATTATGGATTGCGGTTAAAGCAAATGGATTTAAAAGACTGATTAACTACTAAAATTATGAATATTTCAAGTTTCATCCTTACCCTTATTGGGCTAAATGACAAAAATGCCCTATGAGCAGATATCGACCCGAACACTCTTAATATATCTGAAATCCTAAATAAGCATTATATATTCGATACTCTAAACGATATTGATGTATCGATCTTCTGAATATCTGTTGGAGCCTTAGTTATTGAATCTCCTCTATCTATAAGAATTTTCAATTCTGAAATTTGTTCGATGTTGACAAATACCAATGTTCTCCTTCTGGTAATTATCAAATACCCTCATGAGATAATCGTACCATCTAGTATGTACCATCTACACTTGAATATTCTCTCTGATTTGAAATTAAGACTCCCTCCGATCTGAATCATAGATTCTATATGTCTAGAAATTGATATATCTCTGTCGAATCTGAACAACATGATATCGGGTCTCGAATATATTGAAAATATATGTATGATTTTTGTTTTTCTTATTTCGTCTGACTACACTAAACAAATTACTCTGGGGTACTTCTGGGATATGATTGTAGATCTGTAGGCTCAGCGTTGGTAAGTCCTTCTGAACCTAAGGCATCCCCTTAGGTAAGCTCCTACGCCCAATGAGCCTAGGGTAAGTCTTTCTGTAAGCTCATACACCTAATGGGTCTAGGGTAAGTCTTTCTGGATACAATTATTGGGCATTACATATCAGTGTACGGTTAGAGGGTAGTTAGGTAATTAAAATAAGTATTGGTGTTCCCTTCTAAAATCTACCATACTGAATTAATTTATCAATGTTAGAGACTCTCAGTATGTTCTAATATGCGCTTAATGCGATGCACTAAACTCTTTCTCTGAATCAACTTCTATAATCTATCTCTCTTCTGAATCTCTAGGTTATAGGCTTATTGCTTGACACCCGTGTGATCGAATAAAGAACAACCTTGTTACCTTCAAGTGTAGCAGCTTTATGAATGCAATTCGTGCGAAACATTTTTGATACTGGCTCTTCGCACCAGTTCTGATTAACCTATTACCTGTTTGTTGTATACAACATCATCTTGAAGTTTTGTATTACTGCGTTTTTCCAAGCTCACGTTGTTTTTACCATTGCAGGTTAATATTAGTTGATCGTGATTCAACGAATCGACATCACTGTCGAGAATTCCCTCGACGTGGCTTGCAGAGTACGGTATTAGTGTAAATAGTGGGTATGTACGTCGAGTTGTATTTCTTTTTATGTTTGAGTCTATAATTTATCTATTTTTCGAAATTTTTCTGGTATGTATAAAGGATTTTTCTGTAATGGTGATTTAAGAAAATATTATTTTATGGTTTTAACCATTTTTAAAAAAATAAGAATTTTAATTGTTTTTTTATAGTGGGTCACCTCCGTGACCTCTTAAATTTACATGTAACACATATGCGGGTTTATGGGGTTACAGTTGGCATTTTAGAATAATAATTCAAATTTAATTTGATAATTAATTATTAACTAAGTTTATGTTCTGAATGGAAATATTCCTTTTATATAGAAATATATTTTTGTTTCGAATATAAGATTGGAAACACCCCTATAAGCCCAGGGCACCTCTATTTATATTACAAAAATATATTTCTCATATAAAAGGTTTTCATGCATGATTAATTATGGTCTTGTTCATTTTAAGTGGTAATCTAAAAATATTCTATTTAAATTTGTGTATTGTTTAAATCTATGAATATTATTTAATTTAAAGATTTACATGAGACAACACCTAATTGCTTGAGCACCATCCATATTTAAAAACCAAAATTATATATAATATTCCTTACATCAATTAATTAAACTAATTATTAAAGTTCTAGGCCTATTTTAAAGCTATAGTTAATTAAATAGATTATTTATCAATTTTTTAATTTTTGATGAATACTAAGCATTCTACTTAAAAGCCCATGTTGGACAACACCCCATTGCAGTGAGACATCATCTAAATTTGAACTTCAAATCTTCCCACTTAATATTTATTAATTTGCTACAATGACCTTCTTAATTGAATTATTAAATCCTAATAGAACCTAGAACTAAGGATCTAAACAATTACTACTTAAATCTAAGTGATTAAATTGTCTAATAATTAATACCACATGCTCAATTTTAAAACATGCATCATACAAATAATTAAATTAAATAAATAATTAAAAAAGACTAAATTGAAAGGAACACAAACTTTAAAGCTCAATTTCATTCAATTAGGGACCAAATTACAAGGAAGCAAACGTTTGGGCCAAAACCAAAGGAGATTCGAATGAGAGTGCGCGGGTCAAGATCCTACCCAACCCAGGAACTCGGATCTCCCTCTAACCCGATGCCAAAACTACACCGTTTCAACTCACCTATAAAAGGTCTTAAACCGAGTTAAATCGATCATAACTTACAAACCGATCTCTCTTCTCTCTAAACTTTCTTAACTTTAACACCTCATTCTCAGAAAACACACCCAAAAACGGATCAGAGCCCTTGCTCTTCACCAAAACTCAACCATGTTCTTCATTTTTTTCATTCAATCCGCACAAACACCAAACTTCCTCCATTTTCCTATTTTTTAAGATCAAACACCCCTAATTTCTTCGGTGTTCATCCTTGTTCATCATAAACATGATGAACACAAAAGAAATTGGCCACGCTCTACCGTTTGCACCACTCTTCAATTCATTCGGCAACCTCTGGTCAAGTTCCGGCCTGTTCGTCGATCGTCGAGAGTCAACTCTCGACTGTCGTAGGCAACGATGGCCATCACAGGGTGATTTTTAACTGCCGCTCGCCGAAATCCTAAAATTTCAAAAAATTTCTATTTTTCAGCCTAAAACAGCTAAATCTACCAGGTTCGATAGAACCGACCATCTATGCCCCTTAAAATTACCGGAGAACCACCTTCTTCAACTTCGTCCTTTCGAGATAAGAACTCCGATCACTCTTTTCTTTCGATTTACTTTCTTTTCTGTTTTTATGCAAACTAATGCTTTTCTTTGTTTTGCAGGGATTCAAAATGGATAAAAGGGATTATGCCTTTTCAGCAGTAAAAATGGCGGCCCGATCTTTCTTTCCGGTGACATTCTGTTGTTTCGATGACTCCTCATCTTTCGGCGATGACTGAACTTCCACGGCGACGGCTCTTCAGTTCCTAGGCGATTCGACACTCAAGGTATTTCTCTCTCCTCTCCTCTCTTTTAATATATTTATTATTATTATTATTATTATTATTTATGGTAAGTAATTAATGAATCTGAACTTTCTCTTTCTTCCTATTTATAGGGTTGTCAAGATGATATCACGCTGATGTCATTGCAAAGTCAGTTGAATTCAGTTATTGAGGAAGAAAACTCAGATCCATGTGATCTCTTTTGGGCCAATCATCACATACCACGTGTCCTTTGAATTACCGGATCTGGGCGGGAAAACGAAAATTTTGGTCAAATTGTGTTTGTTGGATTAACAATGAGCTGTAAAAGGATGAGGATTTGGGTCTTGTAAATCTGAATTGGGATTTTTGAATTGTAAAATAACATTTATAAAGGATTTGGACTTTATTTAACTATTTTGGGATTTTATTGTTTATTTATATCAAATCTATTTTTTTTATTTACTAAAAAATATGTATTTATATATATACCCATACCCGGGTAAAATTCAGGTATTATAGAAATATATTGATATTAAAGTTTATAAAACCCATTCTATTTCACACTACCTAGACTTTATAATTAACATATAATTGCTATATCGTCAACACAATTTGGAGTAGATGGTTAAATATTCATGTTGACATCTAATCTCTTCCTTTAGGTTCTGTGTTCTTGTCACAGTAGGAGCAATCTCCCCTTCCCTCTTTCCTGTGTAAAAATTGTTAAAAAAATATATACTTGTTATATTAAATAAAAGCATAATGCCAAAAAAATGGCCCATAACGTTTCATTGAATAATCACTTTGACCTTTATTCTTTTTTTTTGAAGCATTTTAGCCCCAACGTTTTATTTTGAGTCAAAATAATCCCTATGTGAATGGAAATCGTTAGTCAACTAAGCTATTGAGGTGACTTGAACCTATGTTGCTAGGAAGAAAAACTTAACGCCCAACCATTAGAACAAGCCATAATCATCATTAATATTTGAAAGTAAAAATATTTAGCATATTGTCAGATTTCTTTTACACATTCCGTCGAACCCTTGCAAGGGGTTTCACCATATCAATGGCTTCCCCATCAACTATCTTCCACTCAAAATAGTAAACCAATTTCGCAACTATTAAACTGTACGAGGAAGTTGGAATTGCAGCAGCTTGTTTTGTGCTTGTTCTTATCATCATCTTGTTCTCTACTTTCATGTTCAATAAGAGAAAGGATGGAGTTTTTCAAAAGGGCAGTGAAAGAAACAAGAATCATATATTACCAGCAGCCAAACTCCGTATCGAAATTGCGAGATTAGACCAAGATTCAAGAGTGTTTACATTTAAGGAGATAAAGAAAGTTACACGAAATTTCAGTTCCAGTACTAGGATCAATGGTTCTGTCTATTCCGGAGGTTTCCGTGGGAAGATTCTGGCCATTAAAAGAATGAGAAGAGATGTATCCAAGGAGATACACTTGTTGAAGAATATCAATCATTTCAATCTGATAAAGCTTCAAGGTGTATGTGAAAACGATAGAGTTTTCTGTATTGTTTTCAAGTATATCAAAAAAGGGTCTGGCTTTGTAATGAAAGCATTGATGAGACCGGAAGTTGGATGAGGAAGATTCATATTGCTTTGGATGTCACTAATGGACTTTACTATTTTCACAGTTTCCCCAAACCTGCATATGTATATGGGACATCAAGAGCAGAATGTTCTGCTAAACTGGTTTGATGGGGAAGGGTTCGATGGAATGTGTGAAAGAAATCTGACGATATGCTAAATATTTTTACTTTCTAATATTAACAAAGATAACAGTTTGGTTTGATGGTTGGGCGTTGAGATTCCTTTCCCAGCAACCTAAGTTCAAGTCCCCTCAAAAGCGTATTGCTGTGGGGTTAAAAACGTTGAGAGCTAAAAAAATACTTAAAATAAAAGTTAAAGTGCCTAATTAATAAAATGTTAGTAATATTTTTTGGCATTATGCCTAAATAAAAAATAGAATTCTCTTATATAATGTAAAAATAAAAAGTTTTATGCCTTTTTTAATTATTGAATAAAAATAAATAAATAATCGAGATTAACAGTAAGATATGAAAAGATTATTACGAAAAAAAATAAAGAAATAATCTTAGTAATTTATTTACCCTCATCCAACGGTTCAAAATAGGTGTAAAAGTAATTGAGTTTTACACAGTGTAAGTAGATCCAACACATTAAATAATATTTGAAAATAATTACACGAATTATTAATAAAACTAATATATACTTTTATTTGAAATAGAGGTGTTCATAAGTTGAGTCGAACGATTTTAAAAAAAATCAAGCGTAGGCTCGACTCGATCAATCTTGTCTAAATTATTCATTTTAATTGAAAAAATAAAACAATAAAATTGTTTTTTTTATGAATATATATTCATAATCACATTTTTTAGGAAAAAGCTTTGATATATAAGTTATGTAAACTAAGTTGGTTAGATTTAGGGTTTAGAGGTTTATATTGTATGGTTTATAATTTAGAGTTTATAATTTAGATTTTAGGGTTTTATGTTTTATGTTTAATAATTTATAATTTAAATTTTAAAAAAGGATTGTAAAATATTTTTTGCGTAATTTGTGTATTAAAATATATATATATATATATAATTTATTTAAATTGTAATAAAATTGAATTAGTTGACCACCCGACATTGACATGTCTAATTTAGAAGGTTTGAGTTGCCAAAACAAAAAAATCTCATGGATAAAATTGTCCAAAATGCAATATTTCCATGAAAATATTACATTACTTAGGAAATATAAGATAACCACGTCATGCCATATATTCCTAAATAGTGTTTACTCTTCACAATCTTTCATTGTCAATAACATTGTGAAACCAGCCAAGGTGATATTATTCCAGATTCTTATATTAAATGAACCAAACGCAACAAAAAGCGAAGTTAATGACATATGAATATACTTAAAGAAAATACTTTGATACACAATAAACCTTTTAATTTTAGGGATTAAAATTTTAGATTAGGGTTTATGGTTTATGGTGTAGAGTATATGGTGTAGAATTTAAGGTTTATGGTTAAAATTTAGAGTTTAGGGGTTTAAGGTTTAGGTTTTAAGGTGTTAGGAATTTAGGTTTTAGATTTTATAACTTAAATGTGAAGAGTTGTGTAATTTTTTTACACAGCTTATGTATAAAAATATAACTCTACATTTAAACCCACAACATTCAAGAAATGTCCATCGAGTTAAGACTCAGTTAACTATATAAAGTAAATTATTAATGGTTAAAGTTTAATATATAAAGTAAATTATTAATGGTTAAAATTTAAATAAATACATCACAAATCATTTAATTATAAGTTTAGTAGTAATTGTGTCACTTCTCTTCTAAAAGTAACAATTTAGCCAATCAATTAAAATTTTATTATAAACATATCACTCTGTCGTTAAAAATAAAATATAACATGATATTATAACAATTTTTGTCTACGAAACTTATGCATTCTATTAATTTGATATTAATTAAAAAAAATCACCATTCCAATACACCCTTCAATCACTCACCACACTTCATGCTAATGTCCACCAATTCAATAATCGGTATATGTGATAGCTCGATTAACTTTAATTTTATAGACATAAAATTTATGTACTATTTTTATTTGAAAATTTTGATCACTCAACTAGCTTTTGTTCAGTTTCACTGCTAATTACTAACTTAAGAACGGTAAAGAAAATTAAATATTTTTTATTCTTTACGTAATTTTTATCAATTTAATCAAGTATTATATATTTTTACAATTTATCTAATTTAGCTGGATGTAGTTAAATGTTTTTGTGTTAGAAAAAGATGTAGTTAAATGTTTTTGATAAAAAATGTAAAAACCAATAAAATCTTAAAATTTTAAAAGTAATACATGGATAATTATTTATTTTTTTACAATAAAATATGTATTAGAAAAGAAAAATATAAAGAAAATTTGGAGGGTAGAAAAAAATTATTAGATGAGTCTGATTCACCACGTCATCTATGATTTCATCAAATAATAATTTTTTATTTTATTTTTTTTAAAAATAAATCTTCATTTTTTTTCTACATATTATTAAAATGTGATAATTAATTAAAAATTACGCTAAAATAAATAAATTTCATGGATAATAAATGATTTAGTGAGTCGAGTTCCCTAATAATTTTTTATTAGGGTAGAAGGGACAAGCATAATAGTTTTTCTCAGATATATCCCTCGGTATTGAAGATATTGCTGAAACAAGTGAAGAAAAAAAAAAACAATGAGATTTAGATTTGATGTGTTTAATATGGTGTTGGAATGAAAGGAGAATCCATTTCCTTCTTTGAAAAGCTATGCCTCTGCAAGAAGAAGAGATTCATCATATTCAAAGCCCACCATTGATTCTCGATGAAAACGGAGGCCAAATTTTTGGTGAAACTGAAGCAGTGGAAAAGGAGACATTTTTACCTTTATTTCATGTTCAACATGATTTGTTCCGGGAAGATGATGAGTTAATCTCTTTAATGTCTAAAAAGAAAGAAACCCATCGTTGTTTCATCGATGTTAACTCGGACGAGTCTTTAATTTCAGCTCGTAAAGAAGCTTTGGAGTGGATTTTCAAGGTTAAAGCACACCATGGGTTCAATGCTTTAACCATTGTTCTTGCAGTGAATTACTTTGATAGGTTCATTTCAAGCTTTAAGTTCCAAAAAGACAAGCCATGGATGGACAATTAGCTGCTGTTGCTTGTTTGTCTTTAGCTGCAAAGGTCGAGGAAACCTAAGTGCCACTTCTTTTAGACCTCCAAGTATGTGTCAAAATGTCTGATTCAAGCAAAGACGACTAGTTCCCAAGTTTTTTGGGTTATAAATTTGTGTTTTTGAGCTTGTTTTTGAGTTCTTGAAGACGTTTTTTCAGGCTGAGGAATCAAAATTTGTGTTTGATTCAAAAACTATTCAAAGAATGGAGCTTTTGGTGTTGTCGACTCTGCAATGGAGGATGAATCCAGTAACCCCAATTTCCTTCTTTGATCATATTACAAGGAGGCTTGGGTTGAGGACTCATTTGCATTGAGAATTCCTTCATAGTTGTGAGCAATTACTTCTCATTCTCATTGTAGATAATATATATACATATACATATATATATATATATATATATATATAGAATTTATATGTATATATATATTTCAGATTACTTGTTCCAAAAAGGAAACTGAGAATGTGTGACCATTTCTAGAGTTCTAACATTAGTTTTCCAATTCAATTTCGATCCAGATTCGAAGTTCATGCTTTATGTCCCTTCAATCTTAGCTGCTGCAACAATGTTGTATGTTATTAAAGAGATTGAACCAGGCCATAACCTTGAATACCGGAAACAGCTTATCTTGGTGCTCAAGACATGCGAGGTTTGAATCTTGTAAACAATTTACCTCGCATAGACTACATTGGAACTCGATTACCATTTGTTAATCGTGCCTTTTCTTACAACAGGATGAAGTCAATGTGTGCTACGACCGCATCTCCGAGTTATTGGGCGATCATTGGAAACGAAACAAAGGTGGAAAACGCAAGCATGGATCAATATCGAGCAGTCCTAATGGTGTTAACGATGCATCATTTATCTGCGGTAACTCGGGTGATTTGTGGACTGCAACATCATCACGGCAGCTGCTGCTCAAAAGGAGTAGATCAAAGGATCAGCAAATGCGGCTACCTTGGGTAGATCATATGTTGGTCGATGTGCTTAGTAGCCCTCGTTAGTCTTTCCTTGTCGTAATAAGTAGTAGCATTAAACATGTTACAAAACAATCGTTCGTTTGCATATTAGCAGCATTTGTTCTTAATTTGCAATCAATGTGTTTCATAGCTTATTATTACCTTTATGGCCAAATTTGCTAGCATGGATCAGAGCTGGATTGATATCCCCTAAAATTTTCGACTCGGGAGGTCAGTTTGCAGATGACAGTGATGAAGAAACAAAAAAGAGAAGTTTTGGGTTTTAAAATTTAAAGGACCAAATTAATATGTTAACAATAGCTTAAGGGCCAAGGTAAATATTAATCTTTTGATTATTGTGTTACGTCATCAATTTAATAGACATTAATGGCGGAGCGATCATTTTGTTACAAATCGAAAACTTTATCAACATAACATTTTAAACTTTAATGTGAGAAAAGAAACTTACCTTAATCAAACATTAGTGACCATTTTTGTATTTACCCCTTTTTTTATCTAATTGTTGCTAATTTGGTATTAAAATCCCTCCTCCTTTTCCACTAACAAGAGTTGATTGATTGGTAAGGAGCATTACATTTTCAAAGAGAAAACACAAATTTAAACCTTAAAAATGATATTATTGGAAGGGACAGTTTCCCACCCCAAACATAAACAATAAAATAAACATACATATTACCGGAAAAAATCCCTCTTCCTCCGCCTTAATCTCTTAAGAACGTGGGAAGGAGAAAAGAAAAAACTATATTTGCTTAATCCTTTAAAATATTAACTCATTTGCATGTGTTATTATTTCTTTTTGGAGAAAATATATCATAAACTCACCACGTTATCTTATAGATTCCATGTCATCCATGATTATAATAAATTATTATCATTTTGGTCTTATATTTGACAACAAAAAATATCGGAACAATCATACCAATTAAATTAAATTATATTCTTTTATATAAATAAATGTAATTAATTAGTGATAGAACCAAATCATAACTTAATATTAAATCTAATTTAACCTAGGATCTGTCATGCCAAATTATCAAGAATAATAAATTGAATGTGAAAACGTATATGAATATATCTGAACTAAAAATCTTGAATCTTGATGTTGAATTTCGGTTCTTCGGTTCTTTGATATTTGAACTAAAACTCTCTTATGGGAAATAAGAGAAAAATAAGATAATATATTTTTTTGGAACCACTACTTATTTATATAGTTGATTATTAAATCAACTATTAAGTATTTATAACTTTACCCTTCATCAAATTATAAATACATCTTATGGTATCTACACTTTTATTTTCATGACATTTTAATACTCATGACACGCCTAACATAATTGTTCACTTAATTTTGTGTCATACTTTATAATAACATCATACATTATACACATTTGCCACTATCGAAGATTTTACTACAATTGCAAATTGCCATTCTATAAGAAAAAACTACCCCATCGAATAATATGTTATATATAAATATGTATTCCATCTAAAGGAAAATCGTATAAACAAAGAATATCTTCCTTGTACTACCGAAGAGACGAAAACAATTCTTTGATAAACAAGGAAGTTTGTGTTTTTATTTTAATTTATCAAAGATTTAAATAACAAAATGAATTTAACAATACTAAACATATCTTTGTTACTAAAAGTATGTAAGCTAAAATACCCTACTCTGTTCTTGCCAAGCCTCGCACTAGAAACATTGTTATCTCCTATTGTGCCTCCAGCTCGAACCATGGCTCGGACCCGAGTCCTCAATTTCCCACTCCCGGGCTCGGACCGGAGTCCTTGACGACTCCATGGGTTCGAGTTCGACTATCAGTGAACTTGTTTCCCACACCAGGGCTCGGACCAGAATCCTTGATGCCTCCTAGATTGATGCTAACAGTTAGACTTTTCCCTAAACTCGAACCTGAGTTCTTCATGCCACCAAGAGTCGAGCTATGTCCCTCACCAGGGTTCGGACCCGAGTTCTTAATCCCACCCAGTGTTCGACTATCCGTGAACTTATGTCCCTCACCTCCATTGCTAGGGCCAGAATTCTTTATTCCCCGGAGATCGAAGCTCGGACCGGAGTTCTTAATACCTCCGAGGGTCTGACCATCAAAGAACCTGTGCCCCTCACCAGGACCGCTCGGACCAGACCCTTTGATGGCGCCGAGATATAAGCCGATATCGAAGAAATCAGGGACTTTTCGACCTACAAGGTTCCGAGACATCAAGGCATTGAAAGGATCCCGAGCTTCAGCGACACTTACAATGGAACTCGACACTATAATAAAAGCGGAAAAGATTAAAGAACATTTGACTGCGTTCATCGTATCAGAAAAAAAAACAATGAAATTTTATGTTGCATGGGAATGAGAATCTGAGGCGAGTATTTATAGTGACGGGGGACATTTGACTAAGATTGTATTGCTTGGGAAATACTTCAAATAATGGATTAAAATTCAAAAGAAAACGTGGTGAAAATTGTGTTCTTCGGGGAGGAAACAACAGGGAAGTTTCTGGGAATGTGATTTATAGTGGAAAACTGAAAATAGAAAAATGGCGATGGAGATTGCGAGTCCAAGATGGAAAGTTGAATGGTAGACAAAAGAAATTAAAGGAAAATGAGAGGCATAAAGGGTTTGATTATTAGAATTTCCATGGCCGCCTGACGGCCTCACCAATCGTCCCCGATTGTATTTTTTTCCCATTGGCAGCCTCCCTCCGGGATTTGCTCAAAAATATTCACTAAAACCCGGACAAAAATCTTCACCATTTTCGTTTTTTCTTGTCTCAACATAAAAAAAAAATTATAAACCATAACTCTTCTAAATCTTAAACTACAAACCCTAAACTCTAAAAAATATATGCTACCGCTAATTCTCTAAACTCTAACCCTAACTTAACTTTAAACATCAACACTAAATTTTAAACCTAATTTTTAGTATGAGACATAAAAAGGGCCCAAAAAGATTTCATTTGACTTATTAATTTTAATCAATCTTACTTTTTTTACTATAATCACTAATATTCAATTTATCGGTTGATTAATTTATAATGAATATTGTACAAATATATTATATAACGACCCTTTCAAACTAATCTACTCTATTCATAACTTAGAATTTGATTTCGATCTAAATTTAATATTATACAAAAAATCTATACTAATAATTAATTTTTTGACTGAGTCACGAGTTAACATGACACTACATCAGTTGAAAATTAATTACTAAAGTATTCGACTTTGAATTATAATCAATATCTATACATACTAATAATCAATATTAATATTAAACCCGTGGAATGGTCCCAATGGTAAAGGATGATGTATTTCATCCAGGTGGCCTGCGTTCAAGCACCATGTGTGCACAGTGTATGTGCGTTATTAAAAGGCAAAAAAAATGAACATATACTATATTATAATCACATCAGTTTAATTAAAAAAATTAAAATATTGATTAAGTTTGATGTCACGGATTAACCCAACACTAAATCAATTAAAAATTATTAAATTACCTATAGTTTGAATTTCAACAATATATTTCTAATGATATTTTTGTTCTCTTATTTTTCTATATAATCTTTAAATAAACAATTAAAAACTACACTTCTAAACATTATATTAATATTTAATAATATTTATTATCATTCCAATATTATTGTTAGTAAAATTTTACAAAACATATTTTTTCTGTATATATATATATATATATATTATCACAGTAAAATCTAATTCTATTAAAGTTTTAACGTGGGGTCAGTTCACTTCTCTTTAATAATATATTTATTTTGAATTACTTTTTTAAAAGATAAAAAAAATGTTTGTGCAACGACAATTTTTTTCTTGAAATATTCAATGTAAATCCAACCTTTTACTGCGCTTGCTTTGGGGACCACAGGGAAGAAAATAAAGAATTTAAAATAAAGGTTTGAATTTGCGAGGCTGACTTAATTACACGTGTCATGCGCATGACTGACCACTCTTTGGGGGAATAAAATGTTTGACCGGTTTTCTTGCTCTTTTTCATAAACAAAGATTCAAATACTAACAACACTATCAGAGTGGGTTTGAATAGAGAATTATTTCGTAGGTTATTTTTACCGCTTAAGATATAACCTCAATTAATTAAATTAATGCATATTATATATTTTCTCGTATTATATTTATACGTAAAAGTGCTTATAAAAACTCGAACTGATATACGATACTGAAAACTTGAAAAATCAGACTGAACGGTAGATATCTGAACTGAAAATTTTCAGCTGAAATGGTACGATAATCGTACCAATAAAATTAACAATTAAACGATAAGATTATGGTTATGATTTTTTATAAAATGGTTGATCAGAAAAACTGTCATTTAAAAAAAATTGTAAGACTTTAAAGTTTTTGTCTATTCAATTAGCCCAAAGAGACTTTGTCCCTTTTATTATAGTTTTGACCCATTCAATTAGCTAAAAAAAAGAGAAACTCATTAGTAATTTTAGGGTTTATTTATTTCAGGATTTCACTCTGCCTCACTTAATCTATCGATAACTCTTAGGGATGGCAAAATTACTCGTTTCCGACCCGATTTGGTGTGCTCCGATCCGACTCGATCGGATTTTTCTTATAATTTTCGGGGATCGAGGCGGGGCGGGTATTTAAAAATGTAAAGTCGGGTCGGGTTCAGGTATGATATGGAAATTCCTCGTCCCTCTCCGCCCCGATATTTTTTTATTATTTTTATTATATTTATAAAAATACCACTATATATAAATACTTTTAGAAGTTTTAAGCTATTTTTTTAGTTTGTGTTTATCGTAAATTTTTATTAGATATTGTTCGAATTTTAACATATCTAATTCTAAAAGTCAATGGTTGAGTTTATTTTTTTAAATATGTATTTTTTTCTTCATATGAGTAATTTAATTGGTTTTATTTTATTTTTTATATAGTTTAAAGTCTGTGAAATTTATATTTTGTAAATATAATGGTCATTCGATCGAATCTAACATTTATCGTCGACGAAATTTAATATATTTTTTACATTTTCGGGTCGAGTTGAATCGGAGTCGAGTTTAGGGTTTATAAATTGGAGCGGGGTGAATAAATTATTATTTTATTACTGGGACGGGGCGGGATCGAATTTTGGAATTAATATATCAGGCGGGTTCGGAGCGGGGCCGCCCCGTTGCCATCCCTAATAACTCCCTCTCATTCTCTCTAATCTCACTCTCTCTAAGCTCTAAAGATTCAACGAGTGAAGGATGAATAAAGTTCGATACATATTTTTTATGTACAAAATAATGAAAACTCTATTACATTGTTGACTTTTTTTATTAACTAAATTGAAGACTTTAATTGAATTTTTTGTGTTGTTATTTTTTAAGTTATTAAAATTGGTAATAAATATGTACATTATTTATAATATTAGATGTAAAATTGTTCTTGACAAACAAAGTAATCGTACCGGATGAATCGAATAACTTAAGCAGTAATCAGTTTGGATGGGACAATAACAGTTTATCAAAATGTCGTTGATACGGTTAACCGTCCATGAATACCCCTACTTACATGTAAACATGTTGATGTCATCTATTTTAATACTTAAGGTAAGCTGCCTAGGTTATTTCCTTTGCACAACGTCGCTTGTTTTTTTTTTTTTGGCTGATGAAGATGCTATTTTTGGTGTTTGATGGTGCCGCCACTTATCGTTAGTAGTCTTTTTTTATTGCTTTCTTATCTATTATCTTTGCTACTCTTTTGATTTTTTAATTTTTAATAAGAATAACTCTGTTTTTATGACACATATTTATCTGTCTTTTGACACATTTTTTATCTTCTTTATCGGACGTTTGGTTGTTATTTTTGTTTATTTTTTCTCAAGGTTGGATTTGACGTCGCCTCAACTGATCAAGATGACGTTTATTTGTTATCCTACTAATATTCCCTGTTTTGGGCTCTCATATTGGATTTGAATACATTGTTTGTATTCGTGGATAGTTTTCTCACGAGCCTCGACTTTGATTTGTGGTTATTGGTGGGTCTTTTAGTAATTTGATCCTCTTTTGTGGTTTATTTTCCGATCCAGTCAGATATGTTTGTATCTATCTTTTGTTTCGAGTCTTTTGGTTGAGATTTTTAACATTTTCCTTGTATGATCTCAAGTGGCTAGTTTATTGTGTCAATGGTTATAATAAAATGTTCAAATTATGTGTTTAATTTACGAATATGATTGTAGACCCTCATTGCAATCTTAGGTATTTTATTTTTTTTAATAAAACTAACTGCTTTTATAAAAAAAAATACTTAATGTAAGATTTTTTTAGGGAACCTAAAGTAAGATTTTAATATCAAAGACGACAAGGTAAAAAGAAAGGACCAAAAATCTCTTTTTCTCTACTTTCTATTTCATCTTCTACTTTTTCTTAATTAAAAATTTTCTTTTAAGTTTTATTCTATTGATATGTCCTTTTGCTTCTTCCTTTTTTTAAAAAAAATATATCAAACATTTTATTTGAACCGTTACCCTAGAAATTTGTTTAACTAAATCCTTTAAAAAGTATTATTTATTTATGAAAGTGATAAATCTTATAAAAACATTTTATTTTTAATTTACATCAAAATAAATATTATTATTAATGAAATAATAATTTATGTCAAAAACTTATTTTTTATAAAATAATTATGGAGGCATTCTTATGGAATTGATCGTTGTGACTTATTCGAATATAAATTAAGGATTTGATAAATGAATAATTATTTAAAACTTCGACAGTGAAGTTTTTAAATTCTACGATCAGAGTTAATAGATCGGCATGTGTTTTATTTATTTAATTTTTAATTTTTAATTATTAATTTTTAAATACCAATTAAGCCAATGATTGAAAAACACGACCAGTGACATGTCTGGTCCAGCTTTTAGTTTGTAACTGATTACAGTTCAACTTCTAGTTTATGTTAAAAAAACAGTTCAACTTCTAGTAACTTAATTGCATGAGATAATTGAATCACACATCCTGAACTTTGACACTCATATTAAATTAGTCCCTAACTTTTAAATATTTCAATTTTATCCTCAAACTATGACCTTCATTCTAAATTAATCCCCAAACTTTTGAGCATTCTAGTTTCATCCTCAAACTATGACTCTCATTCTAAATTGGTCCTCAAACTTTTTGAATGTTCTAATTTCATTCCCAATTTATCAGCATATGCTAATCATATCTTATGTTAATAAAAATGTTATAAAAATTGTTAATTGTCATGAAATACTGATGTGTATTATGTAATAATATGATGTGGTATAAATGCGCGAGGATGAAATTGGAATATTCAAAAAGTTTAGGGACCAATTTAGAGTGAGGGTCATAGTTTGGAGATGAGAATGGAACATTCAAAAGTTTGGGGATCAATTTAGAACGAGAGCCATAGTTTGAGGATAAAATTGAAACATTTAAAAGTTTAAGGACTAATTAAAAATAAGAATTATAGTTTGAAAATGTGTGGTGCAATTAACTCTAACTGCATGTATGCAAATTAAATATTTTAAGATTAAAGTTAATGTTTAAATATTACATTAATGTTCTGTTTCGGTCTCTGGTTTAATTTAGTTTAATTTCAATTTAGTTTATTTTTATTAATAGGGTAAATTACACCAAATATCACTAAATTTTAAGTTTAGTATCGATTATACTATTGAAATAAAAATCAATACTATTTTAATTTTGAAATTGAGTCATTAAAATTGATGATGTGGACCTATTTTAACAGTCCATGTGCGATTAAGTGAAGGGATTTTAACGGTCCAGTAATATAACTTAAGCTTAAGCTAAAGTTTATTAGTAAAATAATATCAATTTTTAGTTTAGTGGTATAATCGATATTAGACTTAAGATCCAATGGTATATGATGTAGTTTACCTTATTATTATTGCCTTCAGCCCATCGGACTACAACGTCATGGGCCCATTCTAGACTGTAGTTTGTGTTATCTTTGAGTCTGCGTACTAGACCCATAAGGGCTGGAATATTAATATTCTCCTTCATGAATCAGGAAAAAATATAATTTATTTATTTTCGGTAAAGGAGAAATTACAACTCAAAAATAAACGAAGAAATTTAAAATAGGGAGATTAATGGTATGTTTGACAATCTATTGAAAAATGATAGTTTTAGTGATGTAATATTTTATGGGTTTAAATTTGATACACACAAGCCTGCCTATTTCTACTATAAATTAAAATTAAACCTAAACTCTAAAAAATTAAACCCCAAACCTTAAACCCTAAATTCTAAATACTAACTTAAAATTCTAAACCATACAACCAAAATCCCTAAACTCTAAACCCTAAACTAAACCACTAACCCTAAAACTTACACAAACTGTGTATTGAAGTTTTTCTCATATTTTATACATATTTGATTATATAAAATTAAAACTATACATACACTAAGAGAAAATACTTTATAGACCACCTTTATTCTAGGAGTGTCATATTGGACCGATGTTGTGTCCATCAGGAAGCTTTGGGTTGGAATGAAGAGACCTTGTAGGCTTGCTCAACTTTAAAGAGAATGTCCTTACCAGTTTTCATTGTGAAGTGCTTTTGTTTATAACATATGGAGTGAAACAAACATAAGACGGTTCAAAAATAATACTCAAAATACTGCACATATTATTGACACTGTACAGAAAAAGTTCATATTCCCTACAAAAAAAAAAGGCTTAAATGAAAAATAAGTGCCTAAAGTATTTTTTTTTATAAAAATAGGTGCTTAAAGTTTTAAAAGTTAGAATTTTAGGTGCATGTCTGTTAAAAAAAACCCACTATTCATTTAAAATGCGACATGTGGCATAAATATTGATTTTTAAATATTTTTTTAAATTAAAATTTACTTTAAAAAAAACCCAAAATTTATAAAATATTCAAATCAGTCCCTAAATCCTCACCGCTGCCGCCGCCGGCCCCACCCTTTTCGTTGCCGGACCCATCCGGCTATTTCCCCCAACTCTCTATTGCTGAAAACCGACGAACGGGGTGCTAATTGAAACGGTTATTTCACGTTCGACGTGAAATGTTCGATTTGCACACCGTTCGTCGGTTTTCGGCGACGGGGGTGAGGAAAAATGATCGACCGAGTCTGACGAACGAAAGGATAGGGCCGGCGACGGTGGCCAGCGGCGGCAGCGGTGAGGATTTGGGAATTTAGAATTTAGAAATTTTAGGGATTTAGGGACTATTTTAGAAAAATTTTTAATTTCAAGATTTTTTTTGTAAAAAATTAAATTATTAAACAAAAAATAATTTAAAAAAATTAAAAATAACACGTGTCAAATTTGTATTGGTTAACAGTTTTTTTAACTTTTTTAACAGTCGAACACCTAAAATTCTAACTTTTAAAACTTTAGGCACCTATTACAAAAAAATACTTTAGGCACCTAAAGTTCAAAAATAATATACTTTGGTCACTTATTTTTCATTTAAGCAAAAAAAAAAAAGGACACTGTTATTGTACAACGTTGTTTGAATTGGAGTATTTTATCACCTTAAAGATACCATATTTGTAAATGTTGTTCTTGTAGCAGTGTTTACTGCTTCTATGAGGAAAAATTTATATACCCTTTCCGCCATATCACTTATAATTTTTTTATATAGGAAAGAGATAAACTTAGCCGGTTCATTACATAAAGATTGCAAAAATTTCCACCTAAAATGAGTTAGTTTTACAAAATCCAGACCTTCCTCACCGACCATCACCAAAGCCTATCTTTTTCTCTAAGTTGTTTTCTGTAAGTTTAGACTTACGGCCTTGGAGAAAAATGATCTCTTATTTTTCTCTGTTTTGCGCCTGTTCTGGATCTCCGAGGAATTTGTTTCCTATCTCGGTTGGCCTTGCCTCGAGCTCGCTGGACTTCTGTCCTGTTACGTTCCGATTTGGTCACCCGCTGACTAAATCCTAAATCCTCTAGGTTAGAGAGGCCTTACTCAGACCTTTAAGCTTTCGCGGTCGTGGTTGACATGTTCCAGGAGTGGTTGGTTTCCTTCGGTCGATGGTGTGTTGGTTTTAACATCTCCGATGATGGTCTTATTTTTTCTGGGTTTTTGCACATAGTTTGTGCTTGGTTGCTAAGCCTTTGTTTGGCTTCTTTTATGGGATTCGAACTTGGACCAGTTGAGGTTGTGTATTTCTTGATTGTACGATATCTATGTTTGGTTAATTGTAAAAGAAATGACAACACAAGTCTAATGCTCAAGTTTCTAACTCAGGATTCATACAAAGGGAGGATAATATTATTCCAATCTGTCTCGATGGAGGTGACTTGTTCTGATCCAAATGAGTTTTTTTTTTTTTAATTTCGAGTTTGAAACGAGGTGAGTTTTGGTAAAAAAAAAAGTTGTGGTCAAGACGGAGTCGGTTTTAAGAAAATTTTTCGACCTTTTAATTATATATATTATATTTTTTATATAGCATATTTAATACTTTATTATTTTTTCGGGTCAAGAGATTTTTTGTTTAAAATTTGAGGTCAGATCAAAATCATGTTATATTTCTTTTATACCAAGTCGGAATAAGACCAGATTAAAAATAGGCTTAAATTAAAAAAAAAATGTCTAAAGTATACATTTTTTTTAACTTTAGGTGTTTAAAGTATTTTTTTTTTGCTGAAAATAGGTGCTTAAAGTTTACACCGTTATAATTTTAAGTGTCTAAAATTTATAGTGTTACAATTTTAGGTGTCAAACAGTTAAATGATGTTAGAAAATTATTAACCAATCAATGCTTAACACGTGACACCAATTTGATTTTTTTAAAAAAGAAAAAAATCAAGAATTTTTAATTTTTCAAAAACCCCCCAAAATGTTCAAGTTTTATAAAACAGTCTCAAAATCCCTAAAATTACCTAAACCCACTAAATCGCCGCCGATTGCCACCCATTCCACCGTCAATCGCCGCCCTTGAGTACACCACTTTGGTCGCCAGATTTAGACGATCATTTCTCCCAATACTGCGTTGCTGAAACGTCAAACAACATGCCAGTCAAACATAGATTTCGAGTTCAACGTTCGGCTGGCACGCCGTTTGGTATTTTTGATGATGTCGTGCTTGGAAAATAACCGTCTAGGTATGGCGACCAAATAGTGTGCTTAGGGGATGCGATCGGTGGTGAAAGGGACGGCGATTTGGGGGTTTATGTAATTTTAGGGATTTTAGGACTGTTTTGTAAAAATTGATTTTTTTGAATTTTCTAAAAATTTGAAAATTTTGGAGTTTTTTCTCATTTTTTTATAAAATAATAAACTAGTGTCATGTGTCAAACATTATTTAATTGACAATTTTCTTAACGCTTCTTAACGGTCAAACACCTAAAATTATAATAATATAAAATTTAAACATTTATTTTTTATAAAAATATTTTAAACGTCTAAAATTTAAAAAATATATATATTGAACCCTATATATTACATCGGGGGCGGAACAAAATCAGATTAGAATTTTTAAACTTTTAGATGAAATTGGAGTGGTCAAAAACTCGTCCCCCGTTATTTATTTATTTTATTTATCTATCTGAAAAGAGCTTCATCATCACCGTCAAAGCTGGTTTCTTTACGCCCCCCAATGTCGGGAAAGCTAATTTTTTATTTTTAAAATTTGATTTGATGTTTCTCAGAAACAAAAAAAGATTAGTATTGATTTTGTTTTGTCGAAAGCAACCAATTGAAAAATAAAAATATTGAGACAATCCCCTCGTGCTTCCAGTCCCTCAATAAGTCCATCCTAATGATATTATTACCAATTCCATTTCCAAATGATTTATGTGATTTTGAGTTATTCAATTCACACTATTAAAGTTTTTGAAAATTTATATATTTACATACCTCCATAGATTCGATTCATACCATTTAAATTTATAATAATCTATGTTGGGAGAGTCTTAAATATGGTTGCCGATGGTTTGGCTCGAATCTGCCAGTTGGAGAAGTTATCGTCCATGACCCACCTGCTGAGGTTGCTGCATTGCTTTTAGCCGACTCCCATGGAATAGTCTAAGCTTTGTTTGTTCAGCATCACTAAAAAAAAAATATGTTGGGTATTTCTTAAAATTTAAGATCTAAACTAAGATTTATGAACATCAGTTTGTTATACACTTCATTTTAATTATAAGAATAAACCTTATAAGAGATACTTGGTCCAATGGAATGCTATTTTTTTAAAATTATGTTCGAGAAACGACAATAGATTTGAGCCGGTAAAAAACAAAGACTTGACTGGTAGAGAAGTTCATTTTTTTTAAAATTTTGCAATTTTTAATGTTTCAATACTTCATTGAATATTTTTAAACATTTTTATTACTTTCTATAAAAATTATTTTTTATAATTTTAATAAATTTAAAAAATGTTTTTATTTATTTTTAATTATTTATATTTTTAAATATGGTATAGTTGTAGTTTTATAATTTTTTTAATAATTATATAAGCTCTTGATTTTTTTTTAAAAATTAATTAATTCTTCAATATTTCTTTAAATCAATCAAACTCCTGTGTCACATTATCTTTCACTCGTTTATCTATCACATTCGTTGACTAACACATTAGTATAATAATGTTAGCCAGGTAGATTATTGGTTAAAAAATTCAACTAATAAAAATATTAGATAAATTACATCCAAGGTCACTTAATTATGGAGTTAATAACAAACATGTCATTTTTCTTCTAAAACTTACAAAAATGTCACTCAATTATCATATTGTTACAAACAATTTACTTTTCTTCCAATTTGAAACAATTCAATAAATGTAAACTCTTAATATTTTGAAATTTTTTTATCACTTAACTATTTCTTCGTCTCCTAAATTGCTTGTTCTTATCACGGAAATGTTATAGTACGTTCTTGTTACTTTCTTGGTCTAATAACATTTTAACATTAACTTGTTATTGTTTTATGGTAGAATAGAATTATCGAACTAATGATTTGATCTAATAGGCGTGTTGCTTTGTTAGTATCACAGAAAAAAGACTAAATTGATGGGATTCTTAAATATGAAGGATTTAATTTATTGCATTGTTTCGAATTATGACAAAGTTAATAGAATGTACAAGTTTTTGGTGATTTATTTGCGATAATATGTTAATTAGGTGACATGTTTGTAACAATATGTTAATTGAATGATATTTTTGTGACTTTTGGAAAAAATGACTTAATTGTTATAAACTTTATAATTAAGTGATCTTGGGTGTAGTTTTCCCTAAAATATTCATGCTAAAAAATTAAATTAAACGTAAAAAGAAGAGTTTAATTGATTCTCAAAATAAGAAAACTTTTTTGGTTGTCTTCCCCGTTCCTTAGGATTTTGTATTAACTAATTGGACCGACCGCATCGCATATTAAGTTTTGATAGGTGAGCCTTCCAACAAAAATTTTATACATACACAAAACCTTAAACTCGAGATCTATTTAAACGATACCAAGCTGCTTAACAGTTGAACCAACCATTGTATAAGAAATCTTTTTTAAGTCTTAAACCTTTGATTTTCTATGTTTTCATGTTGGCATATAAACCTTTGGGCTTGTTTAAAACCGACAAAACTGAAGGAAAGAGGATGGGAACTACAAATGATAAAAAGAGAGTTATGGTGTAAGATATAAATCATTGAATACCATTGCCATCCCCTTTTCACTGCCAAAATGCTCAGTTTTTTATTCAATAAATGCCCCCCCCCCCCCCAAAAAAAAAAAACATGTTTATAAAACATTCCATATGCAAAATTATACATGATGCAAGGTGTGGTCCATCATTTGCCAAGTCTTGCAAAAGAGATGGGGAATTATGGCATAATTTTCTATAAAACAAATGGAGATGATTAATAGAGCATGTCAAAATATTTTTTAGGGTAGACACAAGTTATAAAGATCTTATATTTTTATAATTGGTACACATTATAAAATTTAAATATTAATTTATAAAAATTAAAAAAATAAAATAAAATGTATAAACTTTAAAAAGTTGAAGCTAAACACATACCAACCCAACCATACACGTGGATCCGCCACTCATTTGATCCTAGGATAGGACAATGTTAGCCTGGTAAAACTAATTTGGTTTAGCTTTAGGTTATGTATTTTTTAAATTTGATATTTAATAAGTTTGAATTTTGTGATAAGTGTTGGGATAACAAAAAAGCATGTCCATACATTGTGTGTTGAAGATAGGATTCTAAATTTCTTTTGTTAAATGGAAAGAGTTTTCTTTTCATTATCACTTCACAACAGATTCTTTTTCAATTGGAGTCCACTTATTGGAACATGGCTTAAAGGTATGGGGTTGAAAGAACTAGTTATAGTGCTGTCTTTTACGTTACACAATCAGACAATTATATATACAAAAATGCACATATGTTTTTCAGACAATGACTAATCAAGACACAAAAGTTTGGTCTTGCGTTAATAGTTTAATTCATCCAACAGGAGGAAATCATGTACTTGGTGCAATAATAGGTGCTAAAAAAGGCAAAAACAGATAAGCATCAAAATATGTTCGAGCGTCACCCTCAGATGTTCGGATTCCATTTCTAAACACATCGATTCCTCCTATTTAACCACAACCCTCTCTATTGTATTAGGAACTTCCTATGCCACGACCTCCTCGGGGGATGACGACGCTGATGGGTCGAAAACCGGAGGCGAAAACGCCGGAAGAGGATCCGGAGACGATAACTTGGGGGATTTGTTAAGTTTAGGGCTCAACAGGGAGAGTGATAACGAAGCAAAGGCTGCTGCAATCACCAATAAGGTTTTCTCATGCAACTTTTGCAAGAGAAAGTTTTATAGTTCTCAAGCATTGGGTGGCCACCAGAACGCACACAAGAGGGAGCGAGGGGCTGCCAAAAGGTTCCAGTCCAACAAAATTGGGCCGCCTTTCAATTCGATGGCGGTTCCGTCGCTAGGGGTCCGACCTCATTCGTTGGTTCACAAGGGTATAAGATCAGAAGGGTCTTCAATGGTGGCAAGATTTAGTGATTCCAGGCCTATGTTTGGGGTTGCTTGGACACCCTTCTTGGTTGAAAACTCGATGGATACGATTTGGCCCGGAAGCTTTCGACTTGAGAAATTGCCGATACAAGGACCCGAACCGGATACTGATCCGCAGAAGGTTGATTTAAATCTGAGGTTGTAGATGTTTTAATTGTTATCTAACTGCTATAATATTAATTATATGAAGGCTTTGTTTCTGTTTAGTATATGTTTCATATGCTCATCTTTTGTCTAATAATCACTAGGAACTGCCTGCTTTTGCTTCTGCAATTCTACTCATTGTTATAACATCCAACATTGATTTTTATTTAGAGAAATCTTTATCAATTCTACTCTTAACTGCGACAATCCTCGATTGGTGTTGAGGATGGACCGAGGAGAGTTGAAAGGGTAGTCGTCCCCTTAAAATTTGAAATTCGTATATGATTCAAAATTTTCTAATTTTTTTTTATTTTTCGCTCCTTAAATTTTTATAAGTTTCATCTCTTAATATAAAGTATTACGTCTGTCCCTAATTAGTGTGGTGTTCCATATGATATATATGTATAAATTTAAAATTACAAACATAGTAAAATAAAAGCTATTTGGTTCGGGATTTGAGCCGAATCCAAAATACATTATGATCCTATTTAACACCAATCATTGACACAATGGGTTCCAAATCCAAAATGTTACCCAAAAGCTTTTTCTTCGGAGGAAAACATTCGTTCGAGTTGAATAAAAAGAATTTTGAGTTAGTTGTTCGAGTTTTTATTCAAATTTAATTATAAATATTTATAATGTTATGATAACGTCTTTCTATAAGAATATAGAATATAAATATATATATTGAACAATTTCTACCTAGGGAATGGAGAAGTGAAATTTTACTCCTACTGAGTCTTGAACCCACAGTCTAGGAGAAGGGGATAGTGTCAACTGAGATCTTTAACCACATACTCTAGAGTTTGTTGACCAATAACACATGTATGTATGTATATATATATTCATATTTTTTATATGTATAATATATATCATGCAGAATTGAGTTATTTAGCTCAAATTTAAAAGCGATTTATTAATTATTAAAATTTTCGAGTTATTAGAAATTTTATTTTATTACTCAAATTTTATTTAATTTTTTTCAAATTAATTAAAATTTATGAAATTAAAAATCAAATCAAGATAAGTCAAATTTTTTCAAGTCGAGATTTTTACGCTCTTAATTGATTGCATCGGTTCCATAAAAAATCAGAAAATAGTACGAGAAAATGATGGAAAGCCATGCCTTTTTTTTAAAAGCCATGCCTGAGAGTTTAGGAGATTTGGGATTAAGCCCAATTTTATGAAACAAATGGACTAAAACTCAGAGAATTTTCTTTTAATATTTTACAAAATCCGGGGACAAGAAAAAAAATTTAACTATAAACTAAATGTTTAAATTATGTCTTTTTTGTAATAGGTGCCTAAAATATTTTTGCCTGAAATATGTGTTTAAAGTATTTTTTGACTGAAATAGGTACTTAAATTTTAATTTTTAGTTAAAATAAGTGCCCAAGTAGGTGTCGAAATTAACTTTAAAACAAGCAAAAAATAAAAGTATAAGCATCTATTTCAACAAAAAAATAATTTAAGCACATATTTCAAACAAAAAATATTTTAACCATTTATTATAAAAAAAAGATTGTTTAAGCACTTATTTTATAGTTTAGCAAAAAAAAAAAACAATAAAAGAAAATGACCATTGGCATGCCAAGCAAAAAGCAAGGGTTTTTTTGAAAAAAAAAGAGGTGCAACACGAGGACTTCTTAAAAGATCATCTTATTTTAATATTTTTCTCGCCCAAACACACTTAACTGCGAAATTCTGATGTGCATTAGTGTTGGTATGATTTTGTTCTTTCAACAAAAAAAAAGAGAGCAAGGGTTTTTATTCATTTCCTTTTCCTCTGCACCCAAAGCCTCACCTTCATTGATTTTGTGTTCAATCTCTGTATCGACAGTTGAGGTATTTTTTTTCCTTCCAATTCATGGTATTTTAAGCTGAAATTCTCCTTTTTTTGTTTTATGTATTTTGTTGGATATTTGAATGTTTTAAATTGTTTCCTTTTCCTGTTTTATTTATGTATTTTGTTGGATATCTAGAAGTTTTCGTTTCGACAATGTAGATTGTTTATCTTAAAATATGCATATAATAAAGAATGGAAAAAAGAAGATAAAATCAGGATTTTTTCAGAGGTATTGAGAAAGCTATGGAATTTAGTTTGGGATTTTGTGAAAAATGGAATGCAAATTAATATAGGAGAATTTCATGCTTTAAATAATTGATAAATAAAACTTAATTTTCATGAGCTGTTTGTTCATCTTCTTTTAACATTATGGTTGATGGATTTTCAAATGGTTTCATTTCGTAGTTTTCGATAATCCTACATTTCTTTTATTAATCCTTGGGAGTTAGGACATTGGGTTCTTTAGAGACTTGAATAGTTGAATAACTGATTTCAGACCTGGTGCAAAGAAGTAAGAACATGAATTTGGGGATTATCTTCGATTTGATTGCTTAAAACATCTACAGAAATATGACATTCCACCGCCATTAGGTTGTCAAGCTCCGAATTAATGTTCCGATTGATTTTCCGGTTTCTTGATACGGTAGGGTATGGACTGCTAGACTTATCTTGAGATCTGGGTCAGATGTGTTTTGTTTGGTTCGTTTCTACAATGAAAGTTTTACCAATATGGTGTGTTTTACTCCTGCCTAGGGTAGTCGTGTCGGTTGCGATAACCATGAAATTTTTCTTTATGTTTATTTATTTATTTAAGAATTTGAAATTGGTTCTCATAGCATTGTCTTGACCTACCGGTGACTTTGGGCGACTATGGCTGGTATTGAGCAACGTGAGGCAAATGATTCTGCTTCAGCTCTGATAGATCAGCTTTATAAGGTGGTTCATGAACTGGAAGCTTTCAAGGATGCTTCTGAGAACAAGTTTCATTGGACAGAAATCGAACAATATTTCAGCAATCTGGAGGTGACGTTAAAGAAGAAATCCGAAGAGCTAGAAGCTAAGGAGAAGGAGTACGTGGAGAAAGAAGCCGAAGCTCTTGCATTGATTGGTGAGAAGGTGGCAATTGTTGCTACTAAGGAACACGATTACCGTGTCCAGGAGCTGAAAGATGCTGCTGTTGCTGCCATTGCTGAGGCACGTGCAAATTTCCAGTCAACAACTGCAGATTCTCTTGATGCTGGGGAAAATGGAGATACCAAGGTAAGCAGTTCTGTTGGTGATAAGAACTCCCCCGATGAGGACTTTGACTTTCCTCGCAAAACAAGTGAAAATACTGAAAACATGGCTACCGATGTTAAGCCACGCCCAGAGCTGACAAACTTATGTGAGCAAATGGATGCAAAAGGACTTCGGAATTTCATAACGGAGAATCTGAAATTTCTTAATGACATTTGTCGGGAACTTCCCATGGACTCGAAAGTGCAAGCGAACCAGCCCGTTTGGTTCTGAATTCACTGGAGGGGTTTACCCTCCAGATGAAACAACTCAAACGGTGGATAAGACGGATGCTGCCCTTCAGGCCATGCGCAAGTCTTGTATTGTCTTATTAGAAGCCATGGCTAGCTTTTTGGCCAGAATCGACCGCGGTGATACTAACCTTTTGAACCCTGAAACCAAGCAGCTTGCCAAGGAAGTTGCTGCTGAGTGGAAACTTGTCTGATTCAAGCAGTGGTGCTACCATTGACAATTCATTGGAAGCTGAAGCATTTTTGCAGCTCCTTGCTACTTTTAAGATCGCTTCAGAGTTTGATGAAGAACAACTCTGTAAGCTTGTTTTTGTAGTTGCTCACCGCCGGCAGGCACCTGAGCTTTGCCGTTCCATTGGATTAACACCGAAAATGCCAGGTCGGTATGGAGGCAGGACCATTGTTTCCATACGATGTGTCTCGAGTTAGTCAGTTAACGCTAATGTATTTGTGTCTTGCTGATGGCTATACCACTGTTTAGTTTGATTTGCTAAACCGAGTCTTACTATGGCAGGTCTTGTTGAGCTATTGATTAACAGCGGGAGACAAGTTGATGCAGTACGATTTATTCATACCTTCCATCTTACCGAAAGGTTTCCTCCTGTGCCCCTCTTGAAGATGTTCTTGGAAGATTTGCGGAGAAACTCACAAGGGAAGGGCGGGAACTCTCATGGTGCTGCTGGTTCACAGGTAATGTATGCTTATACCAAATGATGACCCGATACTAAGAATTTTCTCTATAGTAAAATACCAGCCAATGATTTCTTCTTCATATACAGGATGATGTGAATGCACAAGAACTTGCTGCCTTGAAAACCGTAATAAGTTGTGTTCTAGACTATGACCTAGAAGCAGACTACTCCCTTGATCCACTCCAGAAAAGGTTGGCTCAACTCGAGAAAGCAAAAGCAGACAATAAGAAAAGAGGGGGAGATTCCAGTAAGCATCACCCACGGAAGAAATCGAGACCCAACAGTGGATTTCGAGGATTTCGGGGGCCTCCAGGTAGGCAAGCTCCACCGGTTTACAACCAAAGGGCTGTCTTTACAGGGATGCCCGAAAGGTATACTCATGCCGGTCCAAACCCCTACAGTTATCAAGTCCCGAACCAACCTGCCTACGCCCCTCAAGCAAATGATCAAAGATTATACTACTATACTCAAGATGACAAAATTCCAACGCCGTCGTACAATGCAGCTACTTCTAACTACGGAAGCTACAGTGGCGGCGGATTGCAACCATAACAGCAGCCATTTATGTAGCTTTTTGTTTTGTTGCCTCATTCTTTTTTCCCTTTAATTCTTAAATTAACAGATTTTTATTAGTTTCTAATATACTTATAAGCATACATTTTGAACCTGCAATTTTCTAGTGATTTTGACAGATAATGTGGCTAGTAGCATAAGACATGTTCTATGATTATGTACTTGGCAATATTAGGCACAAACATGACACAAATATACAAATGTTTCATTAATTTATACAAACAGTACAGCTTGTTTGTCTCCTTTTCTCGTAACTGTTGGTGCCAACTGATTAAAACTGCAAACTTGTATGAAACACACAACACGCTAAATATAAGGCAATTCATTTTTCAATCTGAAGGAGAAGGTGGTTGGAGTTCCTTGGCAGCTTCGGGCTCGAGTATGTTAGGCTTATCGTTCTTAAATGGAGAAGGTGGTTGGAGTTCCTTGGCTGCTTCGGGCTCGAGCACGTTAGGCTTATCATTCTTAAATGACACCGATTTGCTTGGCACCTCCCTCACGCCTCGTCTGTAAAGCCTCCTCGAAAGCTTGGAAATCACCAAGGCGACCATCGTCACCGAGGGCACGAAAACAACATCCGGGATCGACTTAATCATGCTCAAATGAGGCAAAAACTCTCCAGCTCTCTTTGCCGCCATGGCTGCCGGCGGCGTCACGATGCCGGTCATGATGGTCGTGTTGTCCAACTTGCTAAGCTTTACTGTCTTAATAAAACCAATAAAAAACTCTTTCTTCTTCGTCGGGTCTCCTTCCATTTTCCAATCTTCGAAACATTTCTGAAACATTTTCGATTTTGATTTTATGAGAGGAGACGTTCATGAAAAAGTTTCAAAGTTAAAAAAACATAGACCGACCTCAACTTCATCGCGAGACGGGGCATCGTAATGTTTACCCGGTAATGCCGAGTTAATAACACTATACAATCAATGAAAGGTGGTTAAATAAAATCATTGAAGTCTTTAATTTCGATGCATTGACTATATATAATTAATTTATGTGTTTCTTACTTAAAAATATCAAGAACCGCGGCATGAAAATCATCGAAGTCTTTGATTTCGGAGTCGGTAAACTGCTCATGAAGTGATTTGAACACATGACTTAACATCTGTGTAGATGGCAATCCTGTCATGAACGAAAGCTCGATCGTTATACATGAACAAATTGAATTAAGACCGGATTTAAAATGATTGGAAAGAAAGGAAGTGTACCTTTTCCCATGAAACTACCCATGGAATTGCCCATGTTGAACAGATCCTTGAAAGAAACTTGAGACAATACAAGTAGGTTCACCAATCAATGATATATAGAAGAAAGTGAAGGAATAGGTTGTTTGTTCATTTGTAAGGTTAAAGCAAGGAATCCATCATCCCTTCACGTTACATGCTATATCTTAAATTCCTGTCTTGTAACTTGCTCCAAAAACATAAAAATAAATAAAAAGATGTTTTTCTTTATCAAACGATTAGCTTACTTGCTTTTGGTCAGCTTGTAAGAATTAACAAGTCTTTTAGGCCATGATGTCGTATCCACAAACCCTGTTTTTGATTCGTTTCACAATTCTTAGGCCAGCGTGTTTAGACCAGTAATTAGACTAATATCGAATTCACTGTGATTGTAAATATAACGAATGTTATTATCATCGGTTATAATAACTATGATTAGGTTTTCAATGATGCTGAAGTTTTCGCGGTTTGATTTCGTTATGAACGTGCTGGAGAAACAACGGGATGAGCATAACGGGGGAGCTGAGCTGTGGGAGGTGACCGTCCCAGGCCATAACTTCAACGATCAAATCGTCACCGAGGTTTCGCTGCAGGTACTCCGACACAGAGAGAGGAATGGCCGAGTCTTCAACACTTCGGAGGATATGACAATGGACGGTGACAAAGCTTAGGATGTGTCTCACGTCACGTCGCTTAGGAATATGGTTTGAGCCACACTAAGGGAAATGTCGGGTCTCATGTTGAAGAGTGTGCGGCTGAATTCTTGAACCGCCGCCGATTCCGTTTCCGCACCCACCACTAGCGGGGGAGCCCTGAACACCAGGCTTCGTAATTGTCCCTCATTGCTTCCAAAAAAATTTGCTACTTAATTTCGCCAAATTAAAGTTTGGTACCACTTTGCATATAAATGCCATTGTTAGACGCTAAAAAGTTATATTTACTCAATTAGATTTATTAAAAATTTTAATAAAATAATATGCATATTGTCTAAGATTCAAAATAGAAATTTTACTTAAAAAAACACCAAATTTTATATCACTTGCCTCCACCGATGTGATTATAAAAATACGTTATTAGTATCACACACATAGAGTGATCCCAGTAATAAAGAATAATTTATTTCATCCAGATAATTCGAATTTAAGAATCATGTGTGCACGGTGTATGTACGTCATTAAAGGGTTAAAAAAAATGAACAGATATTGCATTGTAACCACACTAACATATTAAAAAAATATCTCACACACACACATATATATATATCTTTGTTTTAAACCTATTTCCATTAAAAAAATTAAATCCAAATTTGTAATAAAAACATGTTTGTAATGCTTGAAAAATTATGCAGATTTATTGGTTAAAAGACCTTTTAGGTCATTCAATTTTAAAATTGGATAAATTAGTCACCCTAAAAATAGCAATTCAGTCACTGTTAGTTTCGAAAGTGAGCAATTAAGGACAATTAATTTTGACTTTGATGTTTACGAGAAGTTTTATATAATTTTTAAATTGGGTAAATTAGTCACCCTAAAAAATAGTAATTCTGTCATTGTTAGTTTCGAAAGTGAGCAATTAAGCACAATTAGTTATGAAGTTGATGTTTTCCAGAAGTTTTATATAATTTTGATTGACATAATAATATATTTAACCCTAAATATTTACCAATTATATCAATTTGATCATAATTCTAACAAATTTAACAAATTTAGCCTTTAACATTATCATAGAATGTGTAAATTGTGTGTTGAATATTTTATTATTAGGATCAAATTGACCCAATGTATAAAACATTGAGGGTATTGATTATTATTATTTCGATCAAAATTATATAAACTTGGCTAAAGACATTAGAATAACAATTAATTGTCCTTAATTGCTCACATTTGAAATTGAGAGGAGCTAAATTGCTCCTATGTTTTATATTGATTAGTATACACAAATTTCAAGATTGAGAGAAACCTAAAAGGTATTTTTACAAACAATCGTGTTTAAAAGGTATATCATATTATTATTTTATGAATTTCGATATGGTAAAAAGTTCATAATATATATGCATTTTTAATGGGTTTAAATTTAATACGCATGCTGTGTAAAATAAATTTTACACCTGCCTGTCTATTTCTACTATAAATCAAAATTAAACCTAAACTCCAAAAAACTAAACCCCGTACCCTAAACTTTAAACCTTAAATTATAAACACTACAACCCAAACCCCTAAACTCTAAACCCTAAACTAAATCCCTAACCCCTAAAACTAAAAGGTCTGTGTAAACTACAGACTGTGTATTGAAGTTTTTCTTTTTTTTAATATTATATATATATATATATATATTAAGATATTTGAATACATTTTAAGATATTTGAATGATTGTTTATGTTCACGGCACTTTTTTATATAGCTTCATGTTTTATTTTTAATACAGACATGATTATGAAATGAATGAATGTATAGAGTGTGTGTTATATTTTGATATACAAGTTGTGTAATTTTTACAATCCTTTATATTTGAGCTATAAAATTTAAAATCTAAATCTCTAGCTCTAACATCTTAAAATCTAAACTTTAAACCCTAAGCTCTAAATTTTAACCATAAACCTTAAACTATACCCCTACAACCTAAACCCTTAAACTATAAACCACAACCTAAATCTTTAAAACTTAAAATTGGCAAGCTTGTGGCTTGTGTATCAAAGTATTTTCCATAAAAGAATAGGATATAAAATGGAGAAATACATGAAGTCTCAAACGGTTTGTTCTTTATTTTAATTTTGTTTTGACCGGCGATAGCACCAGTATTTATGTTGGTCGTCGATTGTCGGTGTTTTATCTTCTCTATGTTTTTTTTCTATCTCACTTTGGTATTTATTATTTTTTTATTTTTCTAGCTTTTAATAATATTTTATATGTTTTTGGTTATCTACATTTCACACATCTTTTTGCGGTTATTTTTCTCTGCCTTTGTGGCATGTCTTTTTTCTGCTTTTATAGCACATCTCTATCTTATGATACGTTTTTGGATACATGTGGTCGCTTAACGCTCGTGTAGAGATCCTCACGACGTTTATTTTTTATTTGGGTTTGTCAGTGGTCATGAATAGAGTTTGATCCCCTTTTGTGGTTGTTTGCAGAAGTAATCAGAATTGTGCAGCAAATCGGCGCATATAGAACCGACATGAAAGGTATTTTCAATTTTTAATGAGGATTTCATTTAGTTTATTTTTGTCAACTTCCGAGGGACTCTTCTTACAACGAACTTCAGAGATTTGCTGTGATACAAAAAAGTAGTTAATCTGACCGGGGCAACTTTTAATTTTCTTTTTGTCTTTTTTGTTGTTTTTAGATTTTTGAAACCTTTAAAAAGTTATATTGTTGATCTACTTTTGTTTATTAATAAAACAGTATGGTTTAAAATTTCAAAAAATAGAAAAATACATGCACTAAGACAGAAGAATGATATATAATCCCCATGAATCCTTCAAGCTCGACCCTACCCTGGGACAGAGCAACAAGGGCATCTGCCCAGGGTCCACTGCTTAAAGAAGTTATATTTTTATAATTTTTCAATTATATTTGTTGTTATAGGTCTAATTTTTCTAATATTTGTTATTACGAGCGTAAATTTTTTCAATATTTGTTAATATAGAGCTAATTTTCCAATATTTATTATTAGTGGTCTATTCTTAAAATTTAATTTTTTTTCTTCTAAAACATGTTATTAGGGGCCCGATTTTTTCAACATTTGTTATTATAGACATACTCTTAAAATTCATTTTTTCAATATTTATTATTAGGGGCCCAATTTTCAATACTTGTTATTATAGACCTATTCTTAAAATTTATTTATTTTCATTACTTGTTATTAGGGACATGAATTTAAAAAGTGATATGCATCCGCAACAACGACTGTTATATGGCGGTAGCGGTACCATTTAAAACCACCATACCTGCAATTATTATGTCCACAATAGAGGTGCACATATATATTTTTATATGCATATACTTAGGGCTGGACGCTGCATATATTGATTCTAATTTTAACTATTTTCTATATGCATATACATATATATATATTTCTTCATATGTTCACGTGTGATATACGAAATATATCATGCAGAATTGGCAGACTCGACTTGAATATGAAAACTGATCAATTAATTACTAAAAATTTTGAGTTATTCGAACTTCCATTTCATAACTCAAATTTTATTTGAAATTTTTTCGAGTCGAGTTTGTGAAATTACAAGTCGAGTCAAAACGAGTCAATTTTTTTTGCCTCGAGTCGAGTTGAATAATTCAGTTTTTCGAGTCGAGTTTTGCCCACCCCTAATTGAGAGGATCGTGGTTGTGAACTATTTTAATAACATCTACATGTATGCATACAGAAATATATATGTACAATTAAATTTGTAGAGACTTAAAAACTCGACTCGATTCAAAAAATCTCAAATGAAATTTGAATCGTAAAATAGAACTTGCAAACTCAAATAATTCAAAAAATTTTGACTGGACTCGATTCGATCGAACGTCCAGCCCTACTCGCAATGACCGAAATAGCATCTGTAATGTCCACAACTACAATAAATATAATACGACTACAACTGCAATTTAAATCTCTAATTTGTGGGGCATTTTTATATTCGCCTGAGCCAAAAATAAAAAAACCAAGGCCGGCCCTAGAATCCTTATCCAAAGATCAAATATTGTTGATTCATTCTCATTTTCCCCGAGGATTGTTGATCGGGGAGAGTTCATTTTCACTTTCCCATAAGAGTATAATTGTTATTATTAATATTTTGGTAATCTTTAAAATGATTACAAGGTAGTATATATTCATAATTTTTTTTAATCCTTTGATAATGCACACATTATGTAAACAAAGCTGCTCGAACATGGATCTTCTATTATGATCATTCTCTTTTCAATTGAAATCACTTATTAGATGTATAAACTCCTGTACCTATGTTGTTCTTCAAGCATCTTCCACATATCATGAAAAATATTTTTTTAAAAATAATTGTTAAATACATCTGTATCAGATAGATACGCGTATACCCAAATCTAAATGGCAGTCATGTACTATGTTGGTCCCCCTCCTATGCATACAATTTGTCAAATAGCCATTAAATTTCTTACCTTAACAAACAGGGTAATTATGAGGAGGCATGCTATGCATCATGATATTCTTAAACAAAAGCTGCCAAGGGCGAGCACAAAAAACTATAGCAAATATTTTATACACAACCCTTTCAACTCTCATAAATCTGACCATGGCAGGCAGCCATTAGGATTATATAGGTTTTACATAACATATTTAAACACAATAAATGTATCAAAATGAGTCTGGATTGGTTTACAAAGGAACCCAGACTGTACCCGGTTACTGAGTGCGCATCCTGCTACTTTCTGCTGCCCTGACTTGAGAGAAGTAAGGATGGGCCTGCAGCAGCAAAACAAATTGTATCACATGCCAACCAATGGGGGTTTATTACTAAGTTACTCCAACTCAGGTACAAGTATTTTGAAAACATACTAATGCTCCGCATCCGCATCTCCAAGTGAAAAATAGGTTCATTTCATATTTTACAAGTTGCACATTAAGATTTAAGTGAAAAAAAGGAGAGAGAGAATAAAGAACTCCTAGTAGCAGTAATGAAGCTTATATAAACCTACCATGGCTTCTTTTGCAGTTAGCCTGTCCTGATGGTCGTACCGAAGCAACTTATCAAGAAAATCGATTGCCTGAAAGTCAAAGAGCTCAAAGAATGAATGTTACCTATTAACATTTAGTTCACTGTAACTGGACTTGTAGTATTCAACTTCCTAATAGTATGCCTCAATAAGAAAAATGACCTCTGGAGAAACAAGATGCTGATTATCTGCGCTAATAAATTTGGACCACGGTTTGCAGCTGTGCCTGAAAAACAACATACCAAATACGTTAATGGAGAACAAATTACATTGCACACTATTAACATGTCTACTCATCCGTGTGTGAAACTGCAGCACCACAGGGTGCACTGCCATGGCTTAATGCTAACCAGAGTTTTCGTTCATGATAAGTACAAAATCAAGCACTATGTTGCAGACTTCAATTTTTTTATACCCAAATCCAGCATGTATTTGGATATGGGTATGGCCCTCCAAACATATATATCCATATAAACTTAGAAACAATTAAGCATACCCATGCCGGACACATACCCTTATCCAACACTCACATTTGAGACCGAGTAACATTGACCCTGCATATTGGATATATTAAATCTTAAAATACCTTCCAACAAGAGCATCCAGTTGAGGATCCAGCTCTAAATGGTATTTGTTCAGATATGCATTTAACTCATCAGTTCCTAGCACCTGAAGTTACATTAATGGCAGTCAAAAGCTTTGTAGCATCAGCATAAACTGGCAATACTTTGTTAAGAAAGCCGTGGAAAAAAAAAGGGAATATGGAACTTCTTGTTTGATGGTGCATGTAAATTGTAAAGTACGTTCCCTTATCCCCTATCAAATAATAACTGTGAAGGAATAAATATTTAAATAGAAACATGCAAGGATAATGTTGCATCTACAAACAATAGCAAAAAAACAGCACTAGCAGGTGCTTGAAAAGGTTGAGCAGTTGTAGATCGCAAAAGAAAGACGGATAATATAAGTTGGGTGAGGTACAATACAAATATCTAGAATAATACATTACTGGTAGGAGTCAGAAAAAATGCATTATACAAGCCCAGAAAGTCAATTTAACAAGACAAATGATAAAAAAAACAAATTCAGTAACAACACTATAACATCTTCCGATCTGCAGAAGCTATTACCTTGGCAATTTTAACTAGTTGATCATGGTTGTCATGGCCATAGAAGAAGGGTTCCTTTCGGAAAATCTGCACAATCAAATATCATAAGTACTATATTAGGCACCCAATATTGAAGTTTCAAATGAAAGTTTATTGCATTTAAACTAGAATAAGAATATTTCTCACCATTCCAGCAAACATACAACCAAGGCTCCACAGGTCCAAGGAATAATCATAGTCCTGCAAATCTACCAGAAGCTCAGGCCCCTTAAAGTACCTGAGAAGTAAGGAGGGAAATTAAACTTCTCAGAATTGAATCTATACTTTAGATGACACAATAAACTGAAGGAAAACACTTGGAAGTGTATTAAGACTCCGAAAAATGCAAATCTGTTTAGTTGTGTTGTTCATAAAAAATTATAGGTCTTTCCTTTTTTTAAAAGGTTCTTGTATCAAAGAATAGCATAATCTGAAGGATCTAAACTCTGGAGGTAATAGCTCGTCTATATAAAAAATAATAATAAATAAAGGCAGAAGTACTCTTCAAGAATCCAGCTAGTTGTTTTAAAATATATAAATGTGGCACTGCTAATTTCCAACAGCTTGTTTTAACTAATAAGTTTTATACTAAATTTTGCATCTATATGACTGTAATACAAAGTAAATTCAGATAGTGAAGCAACTACAAGGTATAGCACCGCAAACATGCATGTAATTAATCCCAAAATAATTTTCTTTTTTTAGACAAGGACTAATATCTAATGTCAGTCTGTTTCAAGGTCTCCATTAAAATAAGCAAACTTGAAAAATACAAGGGTATACAAGGGGGAAAGTTTGGTAATACTATTGATGATGTCTTCAAATCATTACCTGGAAGCCACACGAACATTATACTCTTTCCCAGAATGGTAAAACTCCGCAAGTCCCCAATCTATCAAGCGAAGTTTGCGCAACTCATGATCTATCATGACATTGTGCGGCTTAACATCTCTATGCATTATTCCCTGTGAATGGCAGTAATCTAACGCCTACAACGCAAAGAATTATCTCCTTATCATTCTATACTGCAAATATGCATGCCAGGAACCCTCCAAAAACTACAAGCAAACACTACATAATACCATGTGGAGCAAAGTTCAATACATTGAAAGTTAGAATGAGGAACATAGTGTTACCTTGAGAAGTTCATATATATAGTAGCGAATGTCATAGTCTGTCAAAGTTGGGTAGAGAACTTTGAAATCCGTACTGTTGACATGCTCAAATATCAAGCTTGGTGTTTTTGAGTGTGGATCTCTCACGATATCAAGAAGTTTAACAATATTCGGGCCACCACATAGATTCTGAAGGATTTTAATCTCTCTCTTAATCTGCCAATAATAACAATAGTAATAAATAAAGCTTATTTCTATAATCTATAGCCAATGATTCTCCGACAAAATGCCATGCTTATCATATATTCAGGCAAAGGTACAGGGATTATAACTCATGAAATACATAGATATTTTTTTTTTAAATAATCGAACATACTCATGTCAAACACATGCTGGTATCCAACAATCACACCCAAATTCAAGTAACATAGTCTGATTGTGATTATTCCTTAAGATTTTCTAATACAAATTTACTCAAAACTCGATCAATTTGACAGAAGACAAAAGTACTAACCTTCTTTTTCTTGACAGGCTTGAGGATCTTGATTATACAACGCTCATTGTTGTTGACATTTATGCCCTCGAAAACCTCACTGTATTTTCCCCTTCCAACTTTTCTAACAACCTCATAATCATCTTGATCACTAAACAGAAACACCAAAAAGAAAAAGAATTCACACCAAACACGAACTGGATCAAACAATTAAAAGATTCTGATTATATGTAAAAAGTACAGAAATGCTCAAAGGAAGCGCGGTTAGTAAGATTCAAAGATCTCGTCAAGTTAACCTGATTCCAGAAATCCTAAATTGGTGTTATTCGATGGAAGCTAATGCAATTTCAAATAAAACAATCAAGGGGCAAATCCAATAAACAAGGAACCTTTCTAGGAATTAATTTAAAATTTTACCCCCATTGAACAGTGAGGGACTCGTAATCCCAGTACTCCTTGGGACGGAGATCGTTGACGTCAGTATAAACGCGAGATTTGGACATGATTCGTCGGCAAATGGGATAGGAGACCTCGCCGATCTTAGGGATATCGCCACCGGGGTGGGCAAGGGGAGGGCAGGAGGCGACAATGGCGGAAACTAGCAATAGGCAGGATAAAAGCGGAAGGTTGGCGCGTCGCGTTTCATTCATTCAAGCCAATTAGGCCTTTAGCCAATTTATTTTCATTCTTTAATTTTTTTTTTGTCTTTTTGTTTAAGCTGATTCGTGATTACAATCAACTCAAAATCCAAAAAAAAAAAAAATACACGTATCGGAAGCGAGATGATATCAAATTTGATATTTATTTAAATTAATTTTAGATTTATTTTTGTTTCTATCAAATTATACAATAATTAAGTAATTCTTTAAATAAGATGTTGTTTTAATTTAATTTTTATTTAAAATTTTACGATAAAGTAAGCTTCTGAATTTTAATAAGGATTATTCTATACATCGGCCGAGGAATTTTTAGTTTTCACAAAATGATTAGTTTAGGGGTTTATGTTTTAGCATAATGTTTAGATGTTAGGATTCACGTTGTAGGTATAAAATTTAAGGTTTATATTAGAACTTAAAGTTTATTATTTAGAGTTTAATATTTAGGGGTCTATGGTTAGGGGTTTCAATTTTCGATTTTAGCCTTAGATTAAACATAGTTGTGTAAAAAAACTTTACACCTCATGTGTATAGAATAATTATCCTTTTGTTTATATAATTTTTAAATAAGTTATTAAAATTGAAAAAACATATGAGTCATTATTTGAAAATTTTCTATAATCAAATTTTGCAGAGACTTATTTGATCGTAAAATTTTAAATAAAAGTTCAACTAAGATAATATTTCAGTTAGAAATTTACTTGATAATCACCTAATTCGATAGAGTCAATTTGTTATATAATTCTTAATTTTAAAATGCTTAAATGAAAAATAGGTGCCCAAAGTATACCTCTTTTAAATTTTAGGTGCTTAAAGTATTATTTTGTAAAAATAGGTGCCAAAACTTTCAACCGTTATAATTTTAGGTGCCTAAAGTTTATAATGTTACAATTTTAGGTGTTTGACTGTTAAAATGTGTTAAAAAATGTTAATCAATCAATGCTTGACATGTGACATGTTTATTTTATTTTTTTCAAAATTAAAAACTTAAAACAATTTTTTATTAATTTTTTTTTCAATTTTCATAAAATCCCAAAAAATTTTACAAAATAATCCACAAATCCCTAAAATTTCCCAAAGCCAAACCTCAAATCGCCGCCACTTCCACCGTTGATTACCGCACCTGAGCACACCCATGTGGTCGCTGGACCTAGGCGGTCATTTCTCCCAATACGGCGTCATTGAAAACACTGAATGGCGTGCTAGCAGAACGTCGACGTTCTGCTAGCACGCCGTTCGGCTTTTTCGACGACAGCATGTTGGGGAAATGACCTCCTAGGTCCGGATACCACATGAGTGTGCTCAGGCACGACTACCGGGGGCGTAAACGGTGGTAATTTGGGGTTTGGGTTTGAGAAATTTAGGGGTTTGGGGACTTTTTGTAAAAATTGTAAAATTTTGAGATTTTATGAAAATTTAAAATTCTGGGTTTTTTTCCATATAAATTTAAAAAAATAAATTTAGTGCCACGTGTCAAGTATTGATTGGTTGACAATTTTTTAACACCCCTTAACGGCCATGCACATAAAATTATAACTGTTGAAACTTTGAGCACCTATTTTTACAAAAAATACTTTAGACACCTAAAATTCAAAAATAATATACTTTGGACACCTATTTTTTATTTAAGCCATTTTAAAATTATATAAGATGTCAATAAAAATGTTTTATTACAATCTAAACATGTTATTTTTAATTGAGGGTTGAGTAATAGTTTAATCGTGGTCCATGGACAGCACTCTCTTGTCCTCCGAAATTCATATATTAAAAAAACAGAATTATCTAATAATCATTCAATTCCAAAGAATTTAAAATAAAGTGATAATTTGTTGAAAATTCCAAACAACTAAAAATCAATGTTTTCAATGATTTTAATTTTCAGATATGTTTGATAATTAAAATGGAAATTATCTTAGAGAACTGTTTCTATAAAAAAAAGTGAAGATGATGAGTAGATAAGACTTTATCATTTAAGGCGTATTTACCGCTACGGACTTTGATTAGGAGTGAGCATTCGATCGAGTCGAGTCAAATTGAATTAAAAATTTTCAAGTTATTCGAATTGACGAGCTCTATTTTATGACTCAAATTTTATTTAAAATTTTTTGATTCGAGTGGAGTTATTAAATTTATGTACAATTTTAATTATAAATATTTATAATATTATAATACGAATTGATCATATTTTAAACAACTTTCTTTAATCATGTAAAATATAAAAAAAATTGGAAAATAGATCATCTTGACAAAACAATTGAACATGTATCTCTTAAGATGAACATCATCTGTTTTTCTATTTGAACCACAAATTACCATACAATTTAGCTGTATCGATAGAATAAAAAAATCCCAAAAATCCGCCGTGGCCACTAGGTCCAATAGATTATAGATTCAGCATAATTGTTCTTACAAGATAGGATTGTTCTTGTAGTGTTCAATTGGAGACAAAAATTATCTGCATTGCACTAAAGTTACATGCAATGAAAATGGTTGCACTTTCCAGATTTCTGCAATCTGGTCCGACCTTTGATGGCAATTTGGCAAACATGTCCTCGGGGAATTCATGCGTATGAAATAATGGAACTTTGTTCCCAAATGTACAGCAACCCCATATGACATTGGCCTGCTTTTCTCTTTTTAGATTCACTTGGTCTCCTGAGTTATTGTAGATTTGGACCGCATCGGTTCATATAGTTAACGTTAACGATCACGATGAAATAGATGATTAAATTTTTTGTCTGTTACTTAAAATAATACGATGTTATGATTATTATTTTGAGACATTGATTTTCAATGTTCATAATCAGGGATGGAATTACGGAAGGAATGTAGGCGTTTATGTTCCTTCAAATTTTTTGTTTAATGGCAATTTAAGCCGTGTCAGAACTTGGTGAAAGAGGTTGTAACTCGACTTCAAAATTTTTTAAAAATAAATATTTAAACTGAAATTTTCAAAAATTTTGAAGGTTTTAATTTATATTTTTCAAACATTTTGAGCCCTAACTAAAATTTTTAAAATTTTGTGAGACTTAATAAGAATTTTTAAAAATTATGGGAGGAATTTAATTTAAATATTTTTTAAAAATAAATTATAGAATTTCTAAAAGTTTTGTGGGGCCAAATTATTTTTATTTTTATTTTTTTGGGATAAATAGGGTTTTCTTATTCACATGGAAATCGTTTGCCCTAAAATATGCTTCTTTCTATCCCAAACACTAAAAATTAAGTTTAGAATTTATGATCTACTGTTAGAGTTTAGGGTTTAGAGAATTGGGGTAGGTTTATTTTTTATAGTGTAAGGTTTAGGGTTTAATATTTGGAATTTAAGGTTAGAGTTCATAATATAATTTTTTTAATATGACGCATAGAAAAATACATCCTTAGGAGCTTAAAATTTTTGTTCTTTTTATTCATCCAAAAAATTATCCATATACAACTCAATCAAACTAACTATAAAGGAATCAAAATAGAGAAAATAAACAATAGGCCTATACTATCCGCACTCAGCAGCAAGAGCATAAGAAGTAAGTGTAAACTTTGTATGACCAAATAACTTCATTCGAACATTTTTCTGATCAAAGAGACAACAACATCTTCCATGTACTCCGCAGGTTTTTTTAAAATTCTAAAAGATTAAATTATAAATTTTTAAAATTTTAGAGGGTCATTGTCCCTACGTGTCTTTACTAGATTCTGTCTCTAATTTTAAATCTAAGTTAATTTGAATAGTTGTCAAACTAAGCATTGTCTTTCCTAAAAATTAAATTAAATAGTTATTAAATCCCTGTTAGTTTTAAAATTAAACAACTTTACTGACTTCATCTCCGTCCATAATCGAAAATAAACGTTCAAGATAATTTAAGTTCTTTACATAAGACTCCAATCACTCATAATGCTGAAAAAAAATTAAGAAACTTCCATACAAACACCAGTAGAAGAAAAATAGTCGATAAGAAGCGATCTAAAATATAATCATATCGACATTAGAAGCTTTTTTTTTTCAAGTCATATTCATCGTTAGAACTTGGAAAATCCACGGAGCCTGTCTTAATCTTTCCTTTCGCAGTTCTTCTTCAAGATTAATCTTACCTCCATTTCGATACTCGATCGTCATGTGACATGATTCAGCGGAAGACGAAGAGAAGCTCGGTCCGGAATCCGATGTCCGAATCCCATGTTTCTTCATCGGCGGCCCTAACGTCAGCTCGATATCACTCTCATCGATGACTTCTAAAATTCCGTTACCGCAATCCGCCTGATGTTCCGAATCGAGTCGCCTTGCTCCATTAGTGATGTCTTCAATGCTTTCCATCAGTGCCTTCTGGATTCGATATAGACGATGGAGCTCGTACACCTAAAAACATTGCTTCAAACTTAACAAACCAACATAAACAATATATACATATGTAAATAATATATGCAAATGTATGAATAAAACACCTGTTGTTTGAATGTTTCTTCATGTTTTAACATTGCCTTCCTCATGGACTCCTTATCAGACGGTATAAAAAGCTTCCCCATTGTAGTTTGCTTTTGAAATATGCAATTGGTACCTGCAAATTTAGTAAAATGATATGAAAAGGGATATATATATATATATATATATATATATATGAAAGTATGCTACATTTTGAAGAAGATTATACTCTGAACTGTTTGAGATTGTTGAATTCAAAAGATAAGGAGTGGGTCTGGGTTCTAACTTCTAAGCTGTGTGAGTAGAGAAAATAAGCGGCGGAAAAAGTTTATCTGCTGGGTTTTCCCTGGCGTTCGCCATTAAAGCTTGCTACTAACCATTATCTGTTTCAGAGTTGAGAAAACCAAAAGTGTTGGGGCCTGGTGGGTATATTTGAGGTTGGTGGCATGCCAAACAAATCCCACACTCTACACAAATGGCGTTCCAGTTTTGTGTAACCAGACAGGTCAAGCAAGCAATGCTATTTATTTCCGTCTCATGGTCATCAATTTTGTGGGAGTATAACTTTAATTCCACAAAACAAATTTTGTTTTAGTTTTTAATGTTTGCTTTTTCTATATTAAAAAATGTGTTGAGGGTAGCAACGAGCCGAGGTATTAAGTCCCTTAAGTAATGTCAGAGGTTAAAATTCTGACTTTGTAAATGAAAAAATTAGATTAAGAGGGTTACAATCATATTAAACCTCTGCAAAATCTGATTTAAATTAATCAACCATTAAATCGGATAACAATGGTTAAAAAATTATGTAGAGTGTGAAATGTATTAAATAGTTTTATATGTATATAAGCGTATTTTAATTATATTATTATGTGTAGTTTGGTAGGTAAGTAAGTATAAAGAAAGGGAGTAGTGGATAAGAGTTATTGGATTCTTTCTCACGGTAACACCGAAGAAGAAGAAGACCCCAACACAATGATTATAGGCCGTTAATTGCCCATGTGAGGAGAGTTGTTGGGAAATCAATCAAGCATCACACGGTTCAGATAAGTGGACCCCTTAATATTCTCATTTGAAAAACATAAAAAAATTATTAATTTTAAATAATGAAATTATTCATTTTTATAACACTTGTAAGTTTGAATTTTTTACTCATGGATCACACTTGGAGAAATTATTTACCAACACGACACGAGTCTTGAGTGTATATTTATTAATATTCTAATAAGTATTAACATTCGAGTTTTATATATTATTTTATTTAATAAATAATTTATAGAAATAAAAAATGTACACAGTATTTGTTAGAACGAGTCGGGCAGATGGCGACGTGCGTCACGATTTCACTCCCTTTTTTACATTTTTAGAACTAAATTGAAAGAAATTAAAGTATAGTTACTAATTTTCTAAGAAAAATTTGCATTTTCATTGATTTAAGTAGTGTTGGTGTTTCTATTAAAAATAGTGTTGATGTTTGAACTTCAAACTATAGGAAATTAAAATTACATTGACCAAAATGAAAAAAAAAATATAATCAAAAAGCTTAGAATTGTGTTTTAAATTTAAATATTTTGATATTTATCAGTAATTTTAAATTTTTGAAATCATTCTTTTTAGTTGTGACATTGTCGGGTCAGTGATAGCTGCTAGTGAATTTGGTTTGATTGCAATTTTATTTTATACCACATAGATCAAATTAAAAGGGAAATAAAATTATACAGATTAAAATAAAAAAATTAGAAATTTTACAATAAAATTATACGTATCAAATCTTTATATAGTTTTTGTATAGAAAAATTAAATTTGTAAGTCTGATGGATTAGACGAGAATGAATTTCAAGATTTAAAATTAATGATAAAAACTTTAAAAATTCAAAATTCAAGACTAAAACAATATTTTTGGCTAAAATGGCACGAACTAAAAGTACACTGTCTTTTTTTTGGCACACTAATTTTCTTTATTTTTATTCTGAATTTTACCAATGCAACTTATGAAAAATTATGACTTTTCCCATTATGTAAGCAAGGAAGAGTCTACGGTACAAACGTTTAATTTTAGACTAAAACGATAAGTTTCGAAACTTGTAATATCGTAAAGTATTTATATATTTTTTATAATATTTTAGGTTTGTGTTTTTTTACAAATTTTAAAACTTGTTTTTTCTTGTAGGTTAATGTTTTTTCAACAAATTTTGAAACTTGTCTGAAAAACATAAAAAACCTAAAAATTATAACATTCTAGGTTGCTTGGACAAATTCCTGTTAAAAAAATAAATATTCTTACATCAATGAAGACCATTAAAGAACAGGTTTTAAATTTATATTTAAAATGAGTTCAATTATAACCAAAAGGAAAGAAATTCAGAGAAAACTATTAATAATAAGGCTTAACCCTCAAATAAGTGTCTAAGTTATACTATTTTTAGATATGTGCTTAAATTTTATTTTAGACCGATTAGATGCCTAATATTTTCTTCAGTGATCCAAATAGGTGCCTCACCGTAATGGACGTTAATTTTTTGTCGTTATCCAATGAAAATCGTACACGTGGCAGTATTAAAATATTTTCTGAATTTTATTTTTTTAAATAAATCAACATTTTTAAAATATCATGAAATTTTTAAATAATCTCAAAATAGTCCCCAAATCCCTAAACCCTTCAAATCCAGTCACTTCCACCGGCGTTGGTCGCCTTTTTAGCGTGGAATGAAGCGCCCTCCCCTCGCCAAACGACCCACACACTGTTATCTCCCGTTATGTCATCGTTTGTCGTGAATCATTCGAATAAACCATTCGACAATTTTAGCATTTTGCACGGTGTTGGTCGATTTTTGGTGACGATGTAGTGGGATAAATGATCGTGATGGTTCGGTAACAGATGTGATGGGTGAGGGTGGGGCAATCGGCGGCGAAATCAGGTCACATCTAAATTTGGATTTTGGGTGTTAGTTATTTTAAAATTTGGGGCTATTTTATAAAATTTGGGGTTATTTTGTTTCATTTATTTTTATTTATTTTTAAATATAATTTTAAAAATTTAAGAAGATGATATGTGTCAGATAACGGAAGTTAAATGTAAAAATTAACGAACTGTAATGGTGGGGCGTTTATTTGAGTAAGTTAAAAATATTAGATACCTAATTGACTCAAAACAAAGTTTAAATACCTAACTGAAAAAGTATAATTTAGGTATTTATTTAAATGTTAAGTCTAATAATAATAAAATTGGAGAGAGTGACAGGAAAGCACGCGTTGCCGGTGAGGGGAGGAGCAGCCGTATGGGGCGGTGGGTCCATTTGGGGTTGCTGAAAAAGCTGAAACAAAGGGCAGGCGAGGCCAAGGCTTTGTATGTCCATTTAGTCCGAACTTGAAAAGGAAATTCAGAGAACCCATTAGTTACTCACTCCATTGCAAGAAAAGAATGGCAAACAAACAAACAAAACAATTGTCAAACTTTGCAGAACAAACTCCAGAATTTATTATATTATTTTCAGGATTCCTTTTTTACTTTGGATGCAGATTTTTATATGGGATGTGTGTTTCAGGAATCCGATTGCTGCCATTTCTCTGTTTCCTGAATGTTTCTTTTCCAGTCTTACCAAACATCAATATTTTGACTCACATTATTTCCTTTGGGCAGAGAAAGAAAAATTATTCTAATCTTAAATTCTGATTTGATTTCAGTTTCAGAATTATGTTTTTGACAAAATACAATTTTAATTCAAGAGTTAAAAAATTGTAATCATTCTAATATAATTATAAAGGCTCAACTCCAAAATAAGTGCCCAAACTATGACTCTTTTTTGTAATAGGTGCCTAAAATATTTTTTAGCTGAAATAGGTGCCTAAACTTTCATTTTTTGCTAAAATAGGTGCCCAAGTAGGTGCCAAAATTGACTTTAAAACAAGTCAAAAATTAAAGTTTAAGCACCTATTTCCGCAAAAAAAATAGTTTAGGCACCTATTTCAACCAAAATGAAAGTTTAGACACTTATTTCAAACAAAAAATACTGTAGGCACTTATTACAAAAAAAGAGACATAATTTGGGCACTTATTTTATAGTTTAGCCAATTATAAACAATGATTTAACTTTTTAAAATATAAATATTCTCTCAAAATAAATAAATTAAAGATAAATTACGTAAATCATCACTGAAATTTACTCTTAAACCTATTTTAGTCACTAAAATTTTAAAACGTTCAATTTACTATGTAGTTTAGACATTGAAGATTTTTTGTCACTCTTAAACCCAAATGGTTATAGGTGGTGGTCGTTCGGTACCAAATTTCATGAGTCTAAATTCGACTTCTATTGTATCAGAAAAGTGCTCCGAAGTTCACGAATTAACTAAATTTTTTTTGTTTTCGTCGTCGATCTCCCTCTTTTCGCCATCGGATGGAATCTGTTTTTCATTATGTTACTTATCTCGTGCTGATGAAGTTTTTTATTGTTTGGATCTTGAAAAAGTGCATTCGTTCGCCGATAAATAGACGTCGTCAAAAGTTAATAGATGAGTGACAGAAATGTTCAATATTTAAAATCTAGCGAATAAATTGAACGTTTTAAAACTTTAATAATAAAAACATATTTGCGAATAAAATTTAGTGATGATTTACATAATTTACCCATAAATAATAATCATATATCATATTGTTAATGTTTTTGTGTTCTCTTTCATTCTAACACATTCCATTTGACTTTGTTGACACTGAAATTAAAGGGAAAAGTGGAACGTCACTCGACGTGAGAAACGGAGTTTGTCCGACATGCGACAACCCCATGCGTTATCTGATATGTGCCCATCAACATTTATTAATAAAACATATATTTATTGATGAATAAAATCAAAGCTAGCAATTTTGTGTGATTCACACGGTTTAAACAGAAGCTTGAGGGCAATGCTAGTTGGCACGTGACACGTCAGTTAAAATAAATATGAGTGAAAAAATAAAATATTTTATAAAAGTTTGATTAGGTAATACAAAACATTTAATATTTTTTATTAATAAATAATTTTTAAAATTATAAATGCATTTTTTTTAAAAAGAAAATAGGACATCGTTAAAAATCTCTTAACTTATTCGATTCAGGGATAATCGAGTGTGTCATGGGAAAAAGAGTACACTTTTTTATTCAATAAGATTTCATACAATCTTTAGCTCAGCAGTTTACAGCTATACTAACTTGGTTACAGATTCCAACGAGAAATAATAAACACACAGCACAACATAGATCTACATGCCTCCCAATACCTTGTTTTGCTAAGGTATGGGCAACACAGTTTTGCTCCCTATATGCAAAAACTACTTCCCAGTTAAACATGACGCAGATCTCCTTGCACTTCTTTACTAAATCTGAAAACAATGCATGTGCCTCGCACGGTCTCTCAATCTAATTCACGGCCATTTAACAATCTGATTCAATGATGAAAGGATGAGAACCACACCAGTTAGATGTTAAAAATACGATGCACGCTTCCAGAATACTCATTAGTTCAGCATTTGCAGGGTCAGAACACCAGATTAATTTGGAGAATTTAATCAGTTTATTCCCAGCATGGTCCTTTAAAATTTCCCCAATACCAGCAGCCCTGACACTCCCACATACCACTGCATCAATGTTGAATTTTAACATCCCTTTAGTTATTGCAACCCAGAATCCCACCGGAGGTCTGATTTGCTGAGGTGGAACTATTGAGACAGCTGTGGGACACCGTAGAAAATCCGGTGCAGATGAACACGATTTCGGCCATTTAGATCTACATCAATGTCCTACTAGTAGCATAGCTAGTTCAAAAATTTGATCCACATCCCAACTCTTATTATCAAACATATCAGGATTTCTACACAACCATATGGTCCATAAAATTCCAAACATTGCCATAATCCAAACAGATCTAGTGGAATGATTTAATAGTTAGTTAATCTATACCTGCAAGAAGGACTTGGAATCTGCTGGAAAAATGACTTGCATCTTCCATAGGCAACACAACTTTTGCCAAGCCAGCCACACAATTTTGCAATGAAGGAGCAGGTGACTCGCTGTCTCTGGTTCCGTAGCACAAAGGGGACAAGCAGTTGATCCAATCGTAGATACTCCTTGCTTAGCTAGCTCCACCAACGTAGGGATTCTTTGGTGAGCAATCTTCTAAACAAATATTTCAAATTTTGGTGGAGCAAGATTCGACCATATCACCTTTCATATGTTATCAACTTTAACACCGTCCATCGATACCGTCTCACAATAGGCTTTAGAGGAGTAAAGACCACTAGATGCCCTACTCCATTTAATTTTATCCTCAATAGGGGATCGACTAATTGCCCTATTTAAGGTATTCATAAAATTATTTCACATTATAATTTTCCAATCGAACAACCTCCCCCTCAACTCTATTTTCCATTCCCATCCATTACTGCCCATATATCCAAACTCCTTAACTTTTCTAAATTTTTTGAAAATGCCACTCTTAAAGATGGAAATTTCGTCCAAAAATCCTCCTAGAATTTAATTTGACTCCCATTGCCAAAAGCACATCCGATATGTTTTGTAAAAGCATCATTCGGGTTAGATAAAGGGCATGCTATATTTTTCCAAACCCATACCATTCACAGTTTTAGAAATCATCGAGTGAGGATCATAACCATACTTAGCGTCTACAACTCTTCTCCACAAGCTATTAGTTTGGCTGCCATATCTCTAAACCCACTTGTTTAACATAGCCCTATTCTTTAACCTCAAATCGAAAAAACCCAAACCACCACCCATCTTTGACTTGCACAGTGTCTCCCATTTGATCAAGTGAATTGTCCTGCCAGACTTAGCTCCCCAAATAAAATTGACGAATAAACTGTTTAGCTTTGCAGCAATCTCATCTGGCATCTGAAACAAAGATAGATAGTAAATAGGTAAATTCGATAACACAGATTTTACCAATGTTATACGACCCTCAAGTGATAATAGCTTCCCTTTCCATCCATCTAATCAATTCTGGAACTTTATAAATATGGGATTCCATAACTCTTTTGCATTTCGTGGATAACCAAGAGGTAGGCCTAAATGATAAGTGGGCAATTTATCCCTACAACAATAGATATCATCAGTCCATCCCTTCAGTATAGAGTCACCAACATTGACCCTGAACAATTTGGTTTTCTTCAAGTTTAATTTTAGCCCAGAACATAGGCCAAAGAGCCTTAAAAGTCTTTTCATGTTTCTAGCCGCTCATTCTCATGCTTCATCAAAAATAATTAAATTATTCGTGAACTGTATATGTAAGATCTGCAAATACCCAACTTTACCACTTTGATTAGCCCAGAATCAGTTGCTTTACAGATCAAAGAACTCAGCGCTTCGCCTACCAAATTGAACAGCATCAGCGATAAAGGGTACCTCTGCCTAAGTCCTCCCTTGATATTGAACATGTTGGTCGGGGAGCCATTCACTAACACTGATATAGATGGTGTTGCAACACACAAATTGATCCATTTACGCCATCTTTTCCCGAAGCCTATTTTCTCCTTAACGAAATCTAGAAAACCCAGTCTACAGTATCATACGCCTTTCTAAAGTCGGCTTTAAAAACAATGGCTTTACGATTATTTTTCTTCAGATCATCGATTAGTTCATTCGCTATAAGGGAGCAATCATAAATTTGTTTCCCGGGGATGAACGCGAATTGACTATCTTCCACCATTTCGGAAATACACCCAGATAGCCTTTTTGGATAAGACACGAGCCAAAATTTTGTATAAACTGCCCATAAGAGAGATTGGCCTAAAATCTTCCACTTCTTCTAGATTCTTTATTTTAGGAATCAGAGTTATAAACGAATGATTAATCGATCTATACGGCAGTTTCTCCTTATAAAATACAACAAAAAGGTCCATAACACCACACTTCAATTGGGGCCAAAATTTCTTGAAGAAGTCTAAATTAAATTCGTCTGGTCTAGGGGCTCGAGTACCATTGACGGATTGAATGGCCGCCCAAACTTCCCCCTCTAAAAAAGGTGATTCTAGCAGATTAATTGATTCCAAGCTAAGTCTTTTAAACTGAACTTCAAATTGTTTAAGTGGAGTGCTGTTTGATTTATTGTAACTTTCACGAAAATGCTTCTCAAAGGCTAGGGCAATTTGTCTTGGATCAGATACAACCGAATTACCTATCTTGATATTAGTTATGTTGTTGACGTTCATTTGCATCGTTGCTGTTATATGAAAAAATCTTGTGTTTTTGTCCCCCACCTTGAACCATTTTAGCCTTGATTTTTGGAGCCATTCTCTCTCCTCTTTTCCATATCTTGCCCAAACAGTTGCTTTCAAATTTCTAACTTCTGTCCAATCTATCGAGTTGCTTCCCATACACAGGGCTACATTTTCAAGTTCTTCGATCTTCTCCTCAAGAGCTGTAATTGTCTCCTTCTCCTTCGACTTTGCTTTTCTAGCCCATTCCTTTGACACAACTTTTATCTCTTTCAACACTGATCCAACCCCTTTACCATGGCAGAAAAAAGTTTTTGATTTTACAAGATCGTTGTACCCTGAGTCCTCATCCCAGTGTGAAAACTATTCGAAAGAGCGAGCCCCTGTTTACATTACCCTCTTGCAGCAGCATGGGGTTATGATCGGAAAGGCTCCTTGGCAGATTGCTTTGGATCAGTTGTGGGTAGGATAACAATACTTTGGGAGAGATGAGAGACCTGTCCAACCTACTCGCTGACATGTCTGCTCCTCCTCGAAACCAGGTATAAGGGTTACCAGTTAAAGGAAAATCGATCAACTCACTTGCTTGGATAAAGTCTGCAAAGATCATTACTGAGAAAGAGTCCATCGCAGCCCTTTTTTTTCTCCTCACTTGACTTAACTGTATTGAAATCTCCACCAATAATAACAGGTACTCCCATGGATTCAATGCAATTCTTCAATTGATCAAAGAAAACTCTTCTTTCACCAGTATCATTAGAAGCGTAGATATTGGTCAATACCACCTTCAAACTAGATTGAGCTATAGTGCCTATTAGAATGATCATTCTCCCTTGTATAATTATACTCTCCACTGTCGTAAAGTTCGTGTCCCACATGGAAATGATGCGCCCAACAGATCCATTCAATGGAGCCATAATGAAATCCCCAAACTTATTACCAAGCAATTATTTTGATGTCCCTAGTTTTATCAATGCCAACTTTGATTCCTGCAAAAACACTACTATCGCCTTACTTACCACAATAACCCGAGTCACAGCCCTCAAATTTTCAACTTTTCCCAGTCCTCTAACGTTCCAAGTAAGAAGAGAACACAACATTAATAAATAATCAGTACACACAATAGAAAGGAAGAAAACTTACTCTTCAGGTATTTTCTCACCTTCGACCTTAAGTTCCTATAGCCTGTTGAGAACCATCGCGTCTGGGGCATTAAAACCTATCCCCAATTCCTTGCCGACATCAAGTGTTGCCACTGCCTTAGCTTTAGTCTCATTCTTGGGCCCTGAAATTTCATTGCTTCTCTCCAATGTAGGCTGCTTCGAACCCATAACATTCAGCGCCCCTTGCTTAGAACACTTCTTTCTGATTTTCCCCTCTTGAGTTTGCACTTGATTTGTTTTGGCCGCTCGATGCATTCATCCACCAGTTCTATTTATCCATTCCAACCCTCATTCACAGGTTTCTAATTTCCCTCTACCAAAAACTACCCTCAATTCTTCTTTGCTCTTGACTCCGAACTAAGACTGGTCTTACGTCTCCGATCGGTGATATTATTATACCTTCTACAACTTTTAAGGGCACATCCATTAATCTGGACCCATTTGAGATAGATGGGTCAGAGTAAACAGAGTTTTCCCCTCTATTAGCGGGTATATTCCCATCCCCTTAGAGCCCAATAGGCCTACGACCAGAATAGATCGGTATATCTACAAGCTCGACTCCACTAGAAATAGATGTTATACTTTTCGGCGGCTAATCATTTGGAACTGCATGGATATTCTGACCTATCTAACATGATTCTATATCCAAACTCTGTCTACGGCTAGTTGCCTCGGGAATCTGGGACTCATTTACACCATCGTAATTGTATGGGATGTCATTCGATGCGTTATTGTCTTTTTCCATATGCAAGTCATACGGTGAGCGGCCGTCGATGAATTTCTAATCACCATCATACTCTTCAGTTCTTAATAAGATTGTATAGCAGCATTCATTTAACAAAATAGAAATTCGATCAGGAATATTTAACTCTTTTTGCATAGCTACTAACACTCTGGCCTCATCAAATCGATTGAGTTTAACTGTATCCTCATCAACCTTTACAACAAAACCCCATCTATTGCCTAACCCTTTGAAGAAGCTCTTACTCCATACTTGAAGAGGGACATCCTTCAACACAACCCACACTTTTATTTTAAGCTTCCCTTCGAACCCTTCCAACATCTCTAGTTATTCGAACCAAAGGTTCATCATCTCACTTCTTCTATTCCAACATTGGTTTAGTGCTTCCTTATTTGTAAACTGAATTACTGCAAAAAATCCATAACACTGGCATACTTTGGCCTGGATACCGTCTGATAACAGTGCCTCCTGCACCATTTCCAGATTATACACACCCTTGATCTGAGCTACTAAGCATAACTTTCTCTATTCCATGTTTGTTTTAGGGATCAAAATTGATGCTTTGCTCTCTTCTACCATTCCATTCGTCTGCCTCTGATGATCCCCCATGAAACCTACTGAAATAACACTCTCCACCCTGGAAACCCTAATGTCATCCCCCTTCTTTGACTCAGATGTTTGCTGTTTTGACACACCCATTAGAACATCTTTGAAGGACCTTGTATCCTTTAAAGCTTGACGCCAAAACACTTTCTGTTTGACACGCTGGGGAGCCCAAGAGATTTCACTGTCACTTCTTCTAACATTAAAGACCCTGATGCAATATCCATTCATTTTTTTGTTATTTCCTCTGTCAATGGCACAACCCGCCTCCTCTAAACTCTTGAATCTCACAAAAGCAAACGTAGTCGATTTTAACTGTTGCTTCTTATTTCAGTACGCTATGTAAACATCCATCACCTGACCATAACTTTAAAACGCTTCCTTTAATGCTGAACAATAGATTCTCTTACTCACGTTGTCAATAAAAACTGCGCATCCTAACCCTAACCGGCGATGAATATCTCGGCTTGTCTTTGCTCGAAGGCGCTCTACCCGTCAAAATTCGACCTTACAACTATTAATTTGCTATAAATGCAAGTTTGATAAATAGCGGTTTAAGTCAAAATTAGAGGTTTGAGCTAATATTAGAGGTTTGTCAAATTTGCTAATTTGAATGTTTGGTGAGTAGTAGATTAGAATAGCGGATTAGGGTGAAATCTCTAATTTTGAAAAAACTGCTAATATGAGCCTTTTCAAATTAGAGGTTTTGACATAAGAGTTATAAAGACCCTTTTGCCCTTAACAATTATCAACAATTTTCAAATAACCTAAATTGAACATTTTCTATTTTAATTCTTTACATTCACGTATTTACATTGTGACATTTGTAAATTAATATTTTTTCTTTTTATTTTCACACATTTATATTTGTATTTAAATTTAATAATTAATTAAATTGTATTAAAATTAATTATATAAATAATAAATTAATATATAGATCCTTCAAATATGCTTAGTAATGTTATATTAATTTTTTTTCATAATCTAATTAATATACAAAATATTGATAACTAATAAACTATTCAAACAAGTATCAAATATAATCATGTCCTTATATGTCATTTTGCTTCTTTAAATAATCAAACAACTATCTGCTATCAGTTAATTTTACCAAACACTTTTATACAATCAGCTAGTTAAATCAACTAATGCAATCAGCTATCCTCTATCAGCTAATGTAATCCCCTATCAGCTATCCGCTAATTGCCAAACAGGGCCAATGTGATTGAAAATTTTATTATTTTATAAATAGGAAAGAAAAAAGAGTGGAAATTAGAGAGTAATATTTATATTTTAGGAAATAAATCAATACAAGTAATAGACTGTCAGCATTAGGGTGTGCATTTTTAGATATCGGATATGATCCGATTCAAAATTTTGAATACAAGAACTTTCAGAGCACTAAAATAACGATCTACATTCGATCCAAAAAATTGACCAATTTTTTGGATATCCAAAATTTTGGATCGAATATCCATGCCCGAACATATGGCTTGGTTTGACAAAAAAATCATATTTAAATTTCATATTTTTTAAAATTATAAAACATACATTAATCTTTGAATTAAGTTAAAATTTCAAAAGTATATGAATTAAAAATAATAATTTCACCAGAAAGAGAAAGAATGTAATATCATTAGAAATTCTATAAAAACTACAAATAAAGTCGAATTAAAAATATCGTTAATGAAAGAAGATCGCGTGTGTTAATAATCTCAAAATAAAATGTCAAAAACAAATATCAATCTTGGGAGCCTTCTTTCCATACAAAATTTGCCAATCATTCTCCAATGGTGTTAAATTCAAGTCCAATTTACACAAAAAATTGTAAATCTTGGAAGCCTAGATTCAAAAATCACATAATCAAGGGCTAAGGTAAGACATGTCTAAACTCTAAAGGGTTAAAAGTATAATTTTTTTTTAGAATTTTCAGATAATCTAAAACCACAACTAGGTTATCCATATTCAATTTTTTCCTCAAATATTTGATTCGAAGTACATGGAAATAAAAAACAAATCGGGTATTCGGATTACATATCAAACTTTTTACACACACTCCTAGTGAGCACCTAAGCGTGAAGTGGAAATGATACAATTTTAGGTCATTTTCTACTATTCAATTTTATACATTCTTTTGTTTATGTCTTGAACACTCGAAAGTAAAAACAACTATTTTAAATTTATATATTTGTCAGTAAGATTATTTATTTTTGTGTGGAGAAAAATATTGAACATTCATCTACTTTTAAAAAAATGACTTATATTTTGACACCAAGTAAAGTATATAAACATGTGACAAAATTTTAAATATCAATTTAGAGTAAAACTCTAAATGCAATTAAAACTATGAAATTAGGTTCATATAAAAATATTGTCCCTTCTATTTATTAATGTATTTGAGACAAATACCTATGCATGTTAACACAACTTATTTTTATAATGAGATAGGTAATTTTTTAAAAGTAAATGAATGTTCAATACCTTTCTCCACAGGAAAAATAAATGATCTTACCGATAAATATATAAATTTAAAATAGTTGTTTTTACTTTCGAGTGTACAAGACATAAATAAAGAAAAAAATAAAACCAAATAGTAAAAAAAGATCCAAAATTTCATCTATTTCTCTTCAGATTTAGGTGCTCACAATCTATTACTCGTATTGATTTCTTGCCTAAAATATAAATATTATTAGCTATTTTTCACTCTTTTTATTGCTAAAGGGGTATTTTTGCCTCCGAGTTCGACCCAAATTAGCAATGTCGCCCTTTGCGCAAAAATGTGTCAATTAGGTCCTCTAATTCGCACATTGCAGCAAATTAGCCCCTTGACCAACGTTGACTGATAGAACCGTTAACTGCTAGTTATGTTGTCGTTAACTACATGTCACGTCACGACTGACGTGGCATCATTTTTTTTTAAAAATAACTACATGTCAACATCTGATTGGTTTTAAAGTAAGGAGTTAAAATAACTTTAAAATGAAGGAGCTATGAATCGAACCCAAATCTAGTGGGCAAATAACTTTATGTTTCACCACCAAACCAACCTCTTAATCTTATTAATAAACACCAAATGTAATATATAACAAGTAACTTATGTTTTATTATATTGATGAAGTTATCTATTAAATTTGGTGTTTAATGATAAGGTTAAGAAGTTGGTCTGGTGGTGGTGGTGAAACACTAAACTTTTCACCAACCAGACCTAAGCTTTTCACCTATCAGACCTGGGTTTGATTCTCAGCTCCTTCATTTCAGAGTTATTTTAACTCTTTACTTTAAAACCAATCAGATGATGCCACGTATCATCATCTGATTAGTTAAAATTTAATATAAAAATAAATATGAAAAAATAGTTAATTTTTCAAAAAAAAATTGATGTCACGTCATCCTTGACGTGGCATGTAGTTAACGACAACATAACCAACAGTTGATGGTTCTGTCAGTCAACGTTGGTCAAGGGGCTAATTTACTGCAATGTATGAACTGGAGGACCTAATTGAATGTGTTTTCGCGCGGGGGGCGACATTGCTAATTTGGGTCCAACTTGAGGGTAAAAATACCACTTTAGTCTTCTTTTTTCTTTCTTTCTTATTTCTAGAATAATAACATTTTCAATCATTTTTAATTACTTGACTTAATAGTTAATAGGAGTGAGATAATTAATTAATGGAGTAATAATTTTGTCTTTTATATTAAATACTTTTATATTATTTATTTGAATTTGGAAAAGTTTCCATATAAACTGTTTTATTTACTTTTATATTATTTATTTGGATTTGGAAAAGTTTCCATATAAACTGTTTCCATATAAACTTTTATATTAATGGGTAGATTACCCACTGGATATATAAAGTTTTCTCCGAAGCTATAGGGGTCCTAACTTCCTAATATGTTTGAAAATTAATATTTAGTTTCATGATTTTTAAAAAATTTAATTAATTCCCTAAAAATTTAAAATTCTTAATAATTTAAAAAAATGCATGTGATCGGCTAACTAGGAAAGATAAAATGATTTAGAAATTAAAATACAATTATAAAATTTCACGTTAGCTTTACCGTTAATTTTTTAACGGCAAATATCAAATAAAAATAAAATATTGTAGCGTTAAGTATGATTTTATTTAAAAATAGTATGGTCACTAAAATAAAAATATGAAAGTAGGTGAGGTACCAAATATATAGTTTACACTAATTTTTTTATTATCAAGATATGCCTTTTTGGTGGTGATGATGACCAAATGTAATTAGGGATGACAAAAAATACTTGAATCTAACGGATTTCACTCGATTCAATCCTATTAAGTCTTTAAAAAAATCGAGCTTGTGTCATTGTTTTTGAAGATGATGTTGGGTTGAGAAGGAGTTAGAATTAGGGTATACCCACCTTAACTCGTCCCAAGGATGATTTTAGACGTGTGCAAAATGAGCAACCGCTCAAGTCTTCAGAAAAAATACGGAAGGCTCCAAAATGAGTTAAATAAATGTCTATAAGAAAAAAAATAAAAGATTAGTTATGGACTAGTAGTAAAACGCATGGAAAAGTAAAATGACGTAGTACTTCATAGATTTTGAGTTTTATTATACTCATTTTTATTCAAAAGTCACTCTACCACGAGCATAACAAATAAACACATATTTAATTTTTTTTTAATTGAGGGCTTCATTTTAATAAATTGTACGCCCCTAAAATCGTTTAACTTACCCTGCTCGTCCAAATATATTTACAAAAATGCCATTATTATTTGAAATATTATAAAATTTTCATCACACATGTTTTAGGATTTCTTTCTCGTCATTCACTTCATTTTCCTTGTTAAGCGTTGTTAATAGGGTTTTCGTGGTAGGTTAACCGTACTGTTTAACTTAAACGGTTAGTTAACCGTTATTGTGGTTATTGAATCGTAACCTAATCTTAAGAATCAGTTAACCGTTTTAACTGCTAATGGTTAACCATTAGTAACGGTTAGGTTACAAGCAATTTTTTCACTTGTTCACCACTTATTTTGAGAATAATAAAATTATTTCTCCGATAAATAATTAGGTTAATCATTAACCTTCATTTTTAGCTGTTCAATTATCCAAAACCATTTAATCTTAACAATTCGATTAATTAACCTATAAATATAACAATTATATATGTTAACGATTATATATTTAATGATTACAGTTAATTATTCACACCCTAGTTGTTACTTGTTACCTCCTATTTCTTTTTATCATTTTCATTGTTCTTCTATTCCCACTTTCGTATTATGTTCTCTTTGTTTTCATGTTCTATTATTTGAGTTTCATATTTGTCCTTTTTTATTTTTAAATTTCATTTCTCCCATTTTTTTGTTCATATGTGTTTTCGTTCTTTTAATATTCTCCGATTTGAGTTTCATGTTTACATTTTTTTTTATATTTCATATTTGAGTTTCAATTTTGCATGTTTTCCTTTTTTGTTCTATGTTTTTCATCCGAATCTATTTTTAAGGTTTTGTTCTTTTTTAGGATTTTGATGTCAATTTTTTTGTTTATAGAACTTTGTTTGACGAGTGAGAGAATCCGGTATGGAGTGAGAAAATGTGAAAATCTAGAAAAAAAAGTTTGCTTAATGAGCAAATTAGGACAAATTTTCACTCAAAATTTTGGAAAAGATGAAAAACACCAAAAGTCAAAGTCAGGTTGAATTCATATGAATACCTCTAATTTTGGGTGGGGTTAAGGCGATAAATAGTTCGTCTCGGTCCTTATTCATCCGTAAGTGTAGTGAATTTTAAGAAAAAAATGTTGAGAGCCATATGAAAGAGAGAAGAAACCTCAAAAACCAACCTTGTTGGGCCGTGCACCTTCGTGAACGAGTTAACGATGGAGTGACATAATTAAAACGAAAACTAAAGGTTAGTGCTATAATTGAACAAATTGAAAGTTCAGTGGTATAAATGAGGCATCGTCAATAATTTGGTGGTATCTGGTGTAGTTTACCCTAAAACTAACTATGTAAGAGTCCACCCCAACTTTATTATAGTTTAGATCATAATTAGAGATGACAACGAGGCAGGGTAAATTTTTGACCGTCCTGAATTCGAACCGAGTTTAATATATTTTTTTATCATCGACCCGATAAAATAAAAGTATAAAGCAATTCTGACCCGACCCAAAAATTTTAATATAAAAACTGATTAAACCCGACCGACCTCGAAGAAAATTAATAAAATATTAAATATAATAAATATATATATATAAATCGGGTTGGAGAAATTTCACCCGAAAACTCAAAACCGACCCAACCCAAAAATTAAATTTTTTTAAAAAAATCTACTCTACTGAATTGGGTCGAGTCGAAACCCGCCATATTCAATTTTTTTTGCCATCCCTAATCATAATATATTTCAATTATCAATTTGAATAGTACGTTGTAACACTAAATTCTAGTTTGAGTTGATTGTGATTGTTCTTGCAAACACTTCGAATTTTTTTAATAATATGAAAAATATATTTTTAATTATATAAAGCTCCTATTTGTTAAAATATGTAATTGGGCTTAGTGGGCAGCTTTTGATCTAAAAAAACAAGACCAACTTGAGCCCAATTGGTCACAATTTAGAAGGCCGAAGAGGTAACCACCCCAGTTGATCGATTAATCAGTCCCAAAATTCAACTCTAGCGTGCCCCAGTTGCCCAGCCGAACACTCGACGGTCCATAGCTAGGTTAATTCTTAAGCTACAAGTTCTTCTATACCAGGAAAAACACTAATTACGTAGATAGTGTTGAGTAGCCAATTATAGGCATTAATACTATATATAGAAAGAAAATGCCCATCCATTGCTCTACATGTTTCAATAATTAGAAACCTTGCTTTTCATCAGTCCTGCTATAAAGCCTTCTTCTTTTCTTGATTTTGTCTCTCACCATGTGTTCAGTTCTTAGCATCCGATGATTCCAGTTCCATAATTCACCATCTCTTTTTTCTCTCTTTTGTTCTAGGAACGAGACTCTGGCCGCCATTGAAAGAGCTTAAGCAACAACATTAACTCTCTCCTGTCTATTTAGCTACGGATCAAATGGATCGATCCTTTAATAACCTTGTACTTGTCGTTTTTCTCTCAGTATGTCTTAGTTTCTGCTCGTTTCCAGGTACAACATCAGCTAAACTAAGAAAAAATTACTACCACAAAACTTGTCCCAATGTGGACAACATTGTTAGAGCTGCCGTCACTAAGAAATTCCAACAAACTTTCGTCACAGCTCCGGCGACAATCCGTCTCTTCTTCCACGATTGCTTTGTCCAGGTTCATTGATAGAACACCCTTGTGTCCATATTGGGTAAATTTGTTAACTTTTCTTATACTAATGTTTTCTTGTATTTTCTTTGTTTTTTTTATTCTTTCCACAAGGGTTGCGACGCTTCGGTGATGATCGCGTCCTCCGGTGGCAACAAGGCCGAAAAAGATCACCCCGACAACCTTTCGTTAGCCGGAGATGGATTCGACACTGTAATCAAAGCGAAAGAAGCTGTGGATGCGGTTCCAAGTTGCAGAAACAAGGTCTCTTGTGCTGATATCTTGGCAATGGCTACCCGAGATGCTATTGCACTGGTTTGTCCCCTTTTTCTTTCGATTTCGAAATTTACATCTACAATAAACACAATGCGATCAAAAACTAATTCACGGAAAAAGCAATCATAACTTACAAGTAACGATGTCGCAGTCAGGTGGACCCTATTATGAGGTTGAACTGGGGAGATTGGACGGGTTAAGTTCAACAGCTGCAAGTGTAAACGGAAAGCTGCCTCAGCCATTTTTCAACTTGAATCAGCTCAATTCACTATTTGCAGCAAATGGACTCACCCAAAAGAATATGATTGCTCTTTCAGGTACTGATACTAAAATTTTATTCGGATTCGTACGTTTTCTGGATAAAATTAAAGGGGTAGTATATATTTGACTATATTGATTTTTTAAAAATATTTATATGATTATTTTCTTACAAGATTTAAAACACCATGATGGATAAATTTGTCTGGGGTCACTTTGAATGTGCACTGTGTCCCTTGTGAGTTGATCCAATTTAATTTTACATCTTGTATTAGCTGGCTTTAGTTATAGAGATTATAAAAGCTTTCCTTTTTGTAACTATAAAAGCAATATGATTTGAATGTCTTCAAACCAACTTTTTCCTAATATTAAAAAGGTAATTTGAATACCGATAATCAATTGACTAGTTATATAAGATACCAGATCTTTAAGTAAAGTTAGAGGTTCAAATTTTAACATTGTGAATAGAGCAAATTAAATTAAAAGATTATCCCTATAATACTTAATTTGAATTAATTAATCAATAAATTAAATACGAGCAGTTAGAAAAAGGTTATTTGAATAGTCCCAGCATGGAACGTTAAATCATGATTGCATATGGACAATAACATTTGTTTTCCTTGTTTATAATTTGCAGCGGCCCACACCGTTGGATTCTCGCATTGCAGCAAGTTCGCGAACCGAATACATAATTTTAGCCGTCTAAACGCGGTGGACCCTGCACTGGACCGAGGCTACGCAGCCCAACTCCGACAGATGTGCCCCAAAAACGTCGACGCCAGGGTGGCAATCGACATGGACCTGAAAACACCGAGGAAATTCGACAACGTTTACTTTAAGAACCTGCAGAAAGGCAAGGGTCTGTTTAGCTCGGACCAGGTTTTGTTCAATGACCCGAGGTCTAAACCTACTGTAAACGGCTGGGCCAACAACTCGTATGCTTTTAGACGAGCGTTTATCGCTGCCATTACTAAGCTGGGAAGGGTAGGTGTTAAGGCCGGGAACAAGGGGAATATTCGTACAAGCTGTGCTGCCTTTAACTGAGAAAGTTTCTGAAACTGAATCATGTTTTGCTTGATGTTGTAATAAGTTAAGAAACGTGTTTCTGCTATAACATTTTTCATAGGTTGTGATGAACTATAACGGTATACGACATGCCGTTGGTGCAAGGGATTGTAATGTCGGATTATGTTTCGATGTCTGGTTGAGGCCAACATATCAGAAACACAATGTTGTATGTTATAACAACACTTCTGCAAATTCCCTTAGACCATAATATAAAAAGCTCAAACCAATCCAAATTTTCGATTTTTTTCCATCTGATCTAGATGGACAGTTCAATCGGAAAACTGAGATACTCAAAACCGATTAAACATAGAAGAATGTCAGTGACTGACATGAAACTTATCCTAAGATGTCTCCAAGCCAAAATTTTCTTGTCCTGCTTCTTACAAGCATATGGTCTACTCAGTAATATATAGACAGTGTTCGATGATGTTGGAGCGACGGGCATTGAACACCAACGGACCAGAGCCAAAGATCTAACTGGACACTCAGAACCTGAAAATCAGAAAAAAGAGAAAAGATGATCCATAATTATCAAAAGGGAGAAGAAAACGAAAACTGAGGAACTGCATGTCTAAGATCATCTAAGTTGGACTAACATAAACATTGAACAACATCCTCATCATAATCGGTTGTTTCGGTGTAATACAATCCAAGTGAGTTGTAGATGAAAACTCAGTGTTGGTTTAACTAACTTATTATTCCGTATTAATAGCATATAATCAATTTTCCAAGAATTCCTCACCAAAACGAATATAGGTCAACTCGAAATCAATTTCTTCCCATCAAGAAATAGAAATGATGGCACTACATGATTCATTTGGAGGCATGGAAACCTTTACTAAGAGAGTTTTATACAGCGATAACTCATAAATCGACATTAAGAGTTAGCGTACGAGCATGTTTAAAGAATTCCGACCTACCTGCTTTCCGGACTTTATACTTAGTAACTCTCTCATTTTCTCCACAGCATAAATCGAGCATGCCCGAAGTTCAACTTCCTCTTCCGTGCCAGCACCTATTTCGCTTCTATTTTGAATGGCATTTGCAAGGGTCGAACTATATTTCAGCACACCGAGCTGCTGGAGCACAGCTGGAACAATATAATCGGCAAACATAGTGATCGAGCCAATATCATTGAATTCTCCATATCCTTGGCCCTTGAATGCACCCCACAAGTCAGCAGCAAATATTTGTGCTCTTTTGTACAAGAATACTTGATGCCCTTTGTACACCGAGTGATCTCGAAAGCCTGCAATATTTTCATCATACACAGAGTAAACTTTTCGATTCTTCAGCATGATAAGTTTTCTGTTAATTATATCCAAGTGTTTCGAAAATGTACCTGGAAAATGACGTGTGACGAGTGCGACAAGCTTTACAGCTGATTTTCCACACGATTCAACAAGTTTCAATGCCTTACCGTCAAAGCTTCTTTCAAGTTCAAAACCAACCTTAACCATGAAAAGTAATGAAATCGAATACCGATTAACAAGACAATACCATCCATACTATCAATGGAATTTGAATGCTAAAAGAAATTGAAGATAAATATTTCCGATATGAGACAAAAACCCCAGTGATTAGTAAATATACTCCACCTCATGCAACAAACGAACCCGTTCCTCCTCCAAAGGAAGCGGTCGAGGCCATTTCAATAGCTCGCGCAGTAGAGGACCTGAAAACAAAGATCGGTGCATCATTCCCTATCAATATAAAGAGCTTACGAATACAACTGTGAAAGTTATAATGGTGTCAAACACATAAACAAGGCCACTTATTGATAAGAAAACATGTCAACAATTACATAAATGGTACTTATAAACAAGAGAAGACAAGAAGTTCGAGACCAAACAGAATTACCTGTGTAATTTTGCAGACGGTCGGCATCGAATGCAGAGTTGTCATTAAGCAAAGCATCCTTTAATCCCTTGGCCAAATGATCATAATTGAGATCCTTATCTATCAAGAGTAACACCAATACATAAGGAGGAGAAAATGTAAGTTTAGAATTCTAATGCTCATCAATGGCAATAACAAATATTTTGCTAACCATTAATTCCTTTTAGACATAAAATTTTAGGACTCAAATATGTCAAGAAATTCAAATCAACCACTGGGGATTTCAGGGATGTCTCAGGAACTATTACCACTAAACAACAATGTCAACAAATACAAAATCTTAGTAATAATTAAGAAACAAACACGACCAACAAAAATAAAAGAGTAAACTTTAGTGTTTCTACAGTTTCAAAAAGAAAAACCCAGAAAGAGATTTAGTATTTCAATATAGAAAAGGGATTTACCGGGCCAAAAACAGAAATTCAAAGCATCCAAAACAAAAAGGTATTGAACAGTGAGGGGTCCATTGTCAAAATAATGAATCCCTTCGTAATCCCACTCCACTTTCGGAATCGACTCTTTCATTTTCTCCACTACTTTCTCAATCCCTGCACTCCAAAAAAACCCCCGCATTTTCAATCAAAACACAGATGAATATTATATATATAAAAAATAGAGAGAGAAAGAGAGAGAACCTGAAGAATCAATGGTGACGTGAGAAGAATTACGAGCCACCCAAGCAGAGGTTTCTCTCACTTCCTCCATAGCCGCTGCGTTATAGAAAGAGGAACAAGAACAAAAACAAAAAAGTTTCCTTTGAACAACCCTAGGGAAACCAAAGATTTTAAAGGCCAAAAAAAGAGAAGATATTTGGTATATATTATGGTCAATTTTTTGAAGGTGATGCTGCTAGATACTAGCACACTTGAACCCAGATTTTACGAGCCATTTGTTTGATTTTATTCAAGTTTTCCCGCTTTTGTCTGTTTGTTGGCCAATGGTCTGACATTAACCATATCTGGCTCGGGTTTTGGTCCTACGGGGACAGAAGGGTTCGGTCGGTGTACTCGACAATGGAGATTGGCTGGCTGGACCTGGACCACGGCCTGGAGGCTGGACCATTTTTCACGTGATTGAGAACCGGGAAATGGGTTGGGCTTGGTCACGTTTTTTTTACTTTATAAAGGTAAGATAAAATGGGATTGGTTTGACGGGCTGGCTGCTGGAAGAAAGGAAGAGAGGCAAACCCTTTTTGACGAAAGGTTGGACCGGTACTGCCGACATAACCTTGATTTGGAGCTTGGAAATTGTGCTTTATCAATATACATTTTTAATTATTTATTAAAATAAAAATCTTTTAGGATTAATTTAAGACTTAACTATAAAATAGGTGTCAAATTATATTTTTTTATAATATATGCCTGAAGTATATTTTAGCTGAAATAAGTGTTTGATATTTTTTTGTCTAAAATAAGTGCATAAAATTTCATTATATTATTGTTTTAAGATAACACAGTTAAAAAAATTCATCACCCAATCAAAATTTGACACGTGTTTTTTTATTTTATTTTCCTATTTTTTTACAAAAAAATTAAAAAAAAGAAAATAAATTTTTAAAAAATCTAAAACTTTTCAAAATCTTCAAAATAGTCTGAAATTCCTAAAAACCTAAAACCCCAGATTCTAAAATTAGTACCATTATCGTCGTCGATAGCCTCGTCGGACCTCACTACCGCTGTCGCCAAAGTCCCCCTTCCATTTCTCCCAATCACCCATCGTCGGTAACCGGCGAGAAACATACCAATTGGACGTTGAACGATTGGAGTCTTTCGCGTTTGTTGTTCGTTGTCTGATTGACGTGCCTCCATCTGATTATCGGTAATGGGTGGTTGGGAGAATAAATGGGGGACTCCGATAATGGCATAATAGAGTTCGACGAGGTTATCGGCGACGATAATGGCATCAATTTTGAGTTTGAGTTTTAGAGATTTGGGAGTGTTTTGTAATTTTTTTGGGAAAATTGGATATTTTTAATTTATTTTATTTTTAGTTTGTTTTTAAAAATAAAAATATAAAATATAAAAGTAAAAGCCACGTGTCGAGCTATAATTGGGTGATGAATTTTTTTTTTATATTAACTTTAAAACGGGCAAAAATAAAACGTTGGGCACCTATTTCAGCAAAAATATACTTTTAGGCTTCTATTGCAAAAAAATGACAAAATTTGAGCATCTATTATATACTTAAGACTTTTTGAAATGGAACATAGGCCAAAAATATGTTTTTATCTGTTGAGTTTGATTGAGCTCGAATTCCTTCAACCGAATTGTTTGCCAAGTGGTGGAGAAGTTGACGTTTGGGTGATAATGGTGGAAGTGTAAATAGGAAAATTTGCACAAGGATTTATAGTGGTTCAAGCTTCTAACAAGCTCTACATCCACTACCTTAGCTCCCTATTAAGGATTTCAACCAATTCACTAAGAATTCTTCCATTTTCTAGGATTAGGAGGCAACAATTACAATCCTAGACTCACTCACCAAGTCTAGCATCCAAAGCTCACAAACCTAGCTTTGGAAACACTCTTAAACAAGAGAATTCTTAAGCAAATTGAAATCCCTCTAAAAGGTGTTTGTTTGCACTCTAAAGCTCTCATCTAAATCCTAAACCACTTGAGCATACATTGACAATTAAGCTCACAAGTGTTGTCTATACAAAGAATGAGAAATTTAAGCTCTAAGACAATTTTGGCATCATAATGTTGTTGACAATGGAAGCATTAGTTGTTGCTGAAGCTTGAAAGGTCCTTAAATAGTCCCAATTGAGTTCTTAGCCGTTGAAGACCGTTGGGATTGATTTAGAGCCGTTAGAGGCTTTATTTTCCGCAATAAATGTAGTTCTGGTGCTGTCTGTATCGATATGCGGGTAGGCGTATCAGTACGGGAACTAGCCGTTATGCTCTTTTTGGCTATGCGTATCGGTACGCCTTGCTCCGTTTTGGTACGTCGTATCAGAATGCCATGGACCGTATCGGTACGACCTGCAATTCAAATAGCCGTTGGAAAACAGCCGTTGGGGTGGTTGAAAACAGGATCAGTACGCGTACAAGCATATCAAAACGATCCTACCCGTATCGGTATGGTCAAGCCTATACCAGTATGGTTTTTTAGTTCTAGAAAATTACTGTAGCTTGAAACCCTTAGCCGTATCGAAACGGGGTATACTATATCGGTACGCCTGTGTTGAAAACAACATTTTGGCTACTTAAAAACGTTTAAAACATTTCCAAAACCTCTCAAAAACTTCTCAAACTTATTTTCAAGTTGTTTGGACTTAAAACCATTTTTTAAACCTTTTCAAATTAGTCCAAAACTATTTTTCAATTATTATATCAAAACATAAATCCTAACAATCTCCCCATTTTTGATATAATAAAATCAACTTGAAAAATTGTTTTTGAGATTATCCCCCTTAGTAAAAATAAAATTTTTCAAAACATCATATAAGCCCCCACTTATTCATTTGAAAAGTCAATTTTTCAAAACATTCTCCCTATTTTTGTTATATCAAAAATAGAGAGTTAAAAAATTTACAAAAAAGAATTTTGTTTTGAAATTGGCCCCCCTTACTCAAGCATCATTCAAATGTTAGTCCAACAAATATGATAAAACTAGTTGAATTAAAATAAATTAAATTAAAATAAACAAAATTTAACTAATTTTACCACACTTGAATTAAAGGGAGGATGTGAAGCCTTCCTTCTTCAAGTGTTCATCCTTTGTGTGTATAGAGCTCCCCCTTAATTCCATCACTTGTTGATCAAATCTCCATCACACCTAAACAAGACAGTCACAAAGATTTTGGTATCCAAATTGCTTTGGATCCATAGACATTAGTAGCACATAGTTTAGTCCCTTTAAGAATCCATTTTTCAATTTCATCATTTTTATGTGAAGTACTTAGTCCTTTTTGGGACCCAAATACTTCTAAAACATTTTCCATTTACAAATCTAGTGGCACTAGATTGTCTCACATAAAAATTTGATTTTCTCAAATTATTTTATTTTGAAGTTCATTGGAAATCAAATCTTTTTCTTTCTTAAGATCATGTACTTCATTTTGATGATCTTTTTCTAAACTTTGAAGCAAATTTTATAAATTTAAAATTTTAAGTTCCAAATCTTTGATTTTTGCTTCAAATTCCAATTTGGTTTTTAAAAGCAAATCATTTTCAATTTTCAAATTTGAAATCATCTTTTTATTTTTTGAAAATGAAGCCTTAAACTCAAAAACCAATTTGTCATAGGCTTCTTGTAACTCATCAAATGTATATGAATTTGAATTTGAACAAGATGAGTTAGAAGTTACCTCCCTTCATTGAGGGCTATTAAGCATAGGTGGCTATTTCCTCTTCATCGGTGGAGTCTTCATCACTTCATGTAGCCACATATGCTTTCTTTGATGGTGATCCCTTTTTGTTGAAGCGAGGGCAATCAAATTTGTTATTCCCCGTTTCCTTGTACTTGGAACACTTTGGGGATTCACCATCTTTTTCTTCGATTCATGTTTGGATTCTTCTATGTTACTTTTCATGAATCGAGAAAATTCTTTGAAGAGATAGGACATCTCTTAATCCTCACTTGATTCTTTTTGGTGGCTTGTGAAGGATTGAAGAACAACGATATTGACATCAACTCCTTGCTCTTTGATTATCTTCTCATTCTTCCTCATCAAGGGTAGATACATCATCTCACAGGTGAGAAGAGATCCTATGAGCTCTTTAAGCTTGAGCTTCTTCAAGTCTTTGACTTCAATAATAGCCGTCTTCTTGCTCTCCCATGATTCAGGAAGTGAATAAATCAACTTCCGAACGAGTTTGTCTTCCGAAATCTCCTCTCCAAGGCCTTTTAGCTTGTTGACGATCGTGGAAAACCAGTCGAACATGCTCTTGATGTCTTCATATGGGTCCATCTTAAAGTTTTTGTATTCGAGGTTGAGTAGACCAATCTTTGTATCCTTCACCTCAGTTGTCCCTTCATGGATTGTTTCAAGTTTGTCCTATAACTCCTTGGCATTCTCACAAGAAGATACTTTGGCATACTCATCCGGGCCTAATGCACAAAATAGAATGTGCAAAGCCTTGTAATTTAGCTCCATCTTTTTGCGATCTTCCGCGCTCCATTCTGTCTTGCTTCAATTTGGCACGAACGGTCCATCTTCAACTATGTCCCAAAGACGGTAGTCTTTATTTTTCATGAAGAACACTATTCTATGCTTCCAACAAGCATTGTGATCCGTTGAAGAAGGGCGGTTTATCGATGGATAACGCCATGAAAACCTGTTGATTGATTGTTGTATCGAGCTTCTCAGATCACCTCAAAAGAATGTTAATCCCTCTTGATTGAGCATCGCTCTGATACCAATTGTTGAGTTTGATTAAGCTCGAATTCCTTCAACTGAAAATTGCTTGCCAAGTGGTGAAGAAATTGACTTTTGGGTGATAATGGTGGGAAGTGTAAATAGGAAAATTTGCACAAGGATTTATAGTGGTTCAAGCTTCTAACAAGCTCTACATCCACTACCTTAGCTCCCCACTAAGGATTTCAACCAATTCACTAAGAATTCTTCCTCTTTTTTAGGCTTAGAAGGCAACCCTTACAATCCTAGACTCACTCACCAAGTCTAGCATCCAAAACTCACAAACTGAGCTTTGGGAACACTCTTAAACAAGAGAATTCTTAAGCAAATTGAAATCCCTCTAAAAGGTGTTTGTTTGCACTCTAAAGCTCTCACCCAAATCCTAAAACACTTGAGCATACATTGACAATTAAGCTCACAAGTGTTGTTTATACAAAGAATGAGAAATTTAAGCTCTAAGACAATTTTGGCATCATAATGTTGTTGACAATGGAAGCATTAGTTGTTGCTGAAGCTTGAAGGGTCCTTAAATAGTCCCAATTGAGTTCTTAGCCGTTGAATATCGTTGGGATTGATTTAGAGCCATAATAAATGCAGTTCTGGTGTTGTCCGTATCGGTACGCGAGTAGGCGTATCGGTATGGGAACTAGTCGTTATGCTCTTTTTGGCTACACATATCGGTACACCTTGCTCCGTTTCGGTATGCCGTATCGAAAAGCCATGGACCGTATCGGTACGACCTACAATTCAAATAGCCATTGGGAAATAGCCGTTGTGGTGGTTGAAAACAGGATCGGTATGCGTACAAGCGTATCGAAACGATCCTACCCGTATCGATATGGTCAAGCCTGTACCGGTACAGTTTTTCGGTTCTGGAAAATTACTGTAGCTTGAAACCCTTAGTCGTATCGAAACGGGGTATACCGTATCGGTACACTTGTGTTGAAACAACATTTTGGCTACTTAAAAACGTTTAAAATATTTCCAAAAACTTTTCAAACTTATTTTCAAGTTATTTGGACTTAAACCCATTTTTGAAACCTTTTCAAATTAGTCCAAAACTATTTTTCAATTATTTTATCAAAACATAAATCATAATATTATCCTATGTGGCCGGTCCAATTTGATATTATTTTTGAAAAATGCTTTTAAAAGTGCTATTAGAAAGAACTTTTAAAAAGTTAGTTTTAAGATTTTAGAATTTGATATTGCTTTCAAAAAAATACTTTTGAGAAGATAAAATGTTCATTTTAGACATGCTATTGTAAAGTAAAAATAAATTAATTTAAGTTATTTCAATATTGATTTAATAAATTTAGTGTATTAATTTAATATTTAATACAATAATTCAATATATTTCATATTTATTATTAAAAGTGTTATTATTAATATTATTTTAAGGGTTTAAATTTGATACACAGGCTTGTGTAAGTATGCCTATTTCTACTATAAATCAAAATTAAACTTAAACCCTAAAAAACTAAACTCCAAACCCTAAACTCTAATTTCTAAACACTAACCTTAAATTCTAAACCCTACAACCCAAGCCCCTAAACTTTAAACCCTAAACTAAACCCCTAACCCCTAAAACTAAAAGGTTTGTGTAAAATAAAGTTTACACAGACTGTGTATTGAAGTTTTTCCCTTATTTTAATGTATTGTTTTAATATATAGTGTTATTTTAATATTGTTATTGTTATTATAACTTTAAAGTAATATTATTTTTATAATATTATATCAAAATAGTATTAAAATTAAAATAATATATAATTATACATGCATAAATCCTAGCTTAATAATTAAGTTGAGTTAAATAATTAAGGGTAAAAATATAATTTTACCTCAAAAGTACTTTTTCTAAAATTTTTGAAGTCGGGTGAGAAGAAAACACTTTTTCAACCAAAGTTTTATATCTAAATTTTGAGAGTTTGACATTGCTTATGGGTGGAAAAGTACTTTTCCGAGTAATAACAAAGGGGCAGATTTCATAAATTCTTCAATTTACGTGGAACGATGGTTTTAAAAAGATCTCATTGCACCTGGTAATGTTTTTGCACCACAAGGACTAATTTGATAAGAAATTAAAATTATAGGACCAAAACAAAATAAATTGAAAGTAATAAAATTACACATATCAAATCCTTACAAATAATGATATATTTTTATATAAAAAAATCAAAATTTTACGCCCGACGAGTTTAAAAGATCGAAGCCAGATTTAAATATCAAAAATTTAAAATTAAAGGTCAAAATAAAGTTTTTTCTGGAACAAAAACAACGCTAATGGTGTCGAGCCATGCGTAGATCTCGGAAAGTTACATAAATTTAAAAAATCACCTCAATCGGACATTTGAATACAATTATGAACTTTTAAAATTTTATACTATACTTATAGTTCAAACAACATGATTTATTTTTAAAAGGCTAAATTACAAATTCTATCACTTATCTTAGTCACTAAAGTTAAAAATTTAAATTTAAATTTAATCAAGGAACTTTCGATTTGTTTCTATTTTGGTCATTTTGTCGTTAAATACTCAACGACATTATGACTAGGCATTTATCCTTTAAAAAATATGAAATGACCTCGTAACTTCATTTTTTTTTGAAAAAAAAAACTTGGATTTAGATTCCCTTTGATTTATTGTCGATGAAGTATTTTCTTCCAAATCTCAACTGTGGGAAGGTGAAGAAGGATGAAGCGAGCATTATATTTCGATTCCTTGTTGATCGTACGATGGATATTGTAGATCAATGTTGTTTGGGGTTATATCAGTTTTGGATTGGGTTTTATAAGTTTTAAAGTGATTTTGGGAAAATCTAAACTAATAGAGTTGTAGGGAATGATGAAACAAGTTCGCCTGTGTCTTAAGTGGTAGGCAAAGAAGTCAGAGAATGATGATTTCAACAAACATAAAAAGCTAGAATTATAAAGCTTTTATCTTTGGAAGAAGAAGAAAGAATTCAAAAAAAAAATGTTATGGATGACATGTGGTTGTCATGTTAGAAAAAATTAATACTAATACATGTCAGCACTTATGACTACCATGTCACCGTTTCATTTCTGATTTAACTCCCGAGTGACTAAAATAAGAGCAAATCGAAAGTTAAATGATTAAATCAAAAAATTTTAAACTTTAGTGATCAAAACAAAAATGATGTCAAAATTGAGTGGTGAAATTTAAAATTTACCCTTTTTTAAAACACATTACTTTCACTTAAATATTTTTTCAAACCTTGAAAGGCACAACTGACTAATCATGTCTTTCAAGTAATTTAAAAAAATCTCTTGAAACTTGCTTATTGGACTGTCACGTAAAACAAAAGTGTGTCATATTAAATACGCCTTCACAACTAAAGAAACATACCTTTTACTTAATTCAGATTTTTTTTTGAAACTTATTGATTTAACTGTCACATAAAACAAAAACGTATCACGTCAAATGCACATTTCAAAAGACGTAACTCACATAATGTACTTGTGCTATGTATCGTGTTATTTTGAGAAAGCTAATTTAAAAATTAATTTGCTAATGGTGATATTTGGGTAAAAATGGTTGCCGTTGGCCCATTTGGATTCGGTGTATCATGGTTGTCACATTCGGTGTAAATTGAATTGACTTAATTAAATAGACCACTTACAATAAAATCGAGCTCCTTTCTAGTTTAGAAAAATTGGTTTAAATATCTATAGGTATATATTTTGAAAATAAACAAATAAAGACAATATATTATAGCTTAATTTTAAAAAAATTAAATAATATTTAAGAAATCTTATAAAATGGAAAAACAAAAACAAAATATAAATTACAAAAAATTGATAAAAGTTTTCAAAATTATGAAAGAAATTCTTATATTTTATTAAACATATATATTCTTCAACTAACCCCTTACTCCAAATTAAAAAATTCAAATTAACTTCTCATTCTTTTTTTTACCAATGTTTAATATTTTATTTTATATTTTTATGAATTTTAAAATTATTTCTTCAATACTTATAAAATATAAATAGGAAATTAATTATTATTCTAGCTTAAAGCTCCATTGTTTGCATATGTAGTAATAATACAAATTATGATCCAAAAGGCACTATGAATTGTCTACTTTGTAGGTTATTTCTTGGCGTGACAGGAGAAATTAATACATATTGACATTTTGGCTTGTAGTTGAATATTATTGAAAGAAAAGATAATCGAATTTTGTTAGAGTGGAAATTACTTGTATTTGAATGTTTTCCATGTTTAAGAAATTTTATATAGAAAATAAAAAAAAATATTTGTTCTAGTTTTAATGAGAAATTGTTTAAGAAAATGATATATGCAAAATTTATGAGAAAATGTTTTAATTTTGACCATAGATTGAACTTTAATTAAAGGGTGAGAAAAATAATCTCTCTCCTTGATACTTTATAATATTATATAGGCTTAAACCAAAAAACAGCTCTCAAACTATTTTTTTTTCTTTTGGCCCTTAAATTATGATTTGAGCAAAATAGACCCTTAAACTATCATTTTTTGTTACTTTAAGTCCCTAAATTATGATTTGGGCAAAATAAGCCCTTAAACTATCATTTTTGGTCACTTTAAGTCCATGGTTACAAAAATATTATTTTATAGGCGTTTCTAACATATATAAATATTTATATTCTTTTTAAATTTTAAAATATCATATATCAAAATAAGCCCCTAATTATCATTTATGGTCATTTTAAGTCCGATAGTTATTTAAGTCAAAAGAAAATTATTTTGACTAATAAGATGACGCATCACAAAGATTTTTTGACCAATTGATAGTTTTGGGGACTAAAAGAAGAAAAATGACATGGCTTAGGTACTTATTTTGATCAAAAAATAGTTTAGAGACTTAAAGTGACAAAAAATGATAGTTTAAGGGCCTATTTTGCCAAAATCATAGTTTAAGTACAAAAAGCAGAAAAAAGCATAGTTTGAGGGATGTTTTTTAGTTTAAGCCTATTATATAATTTATTGTGATCTTACTTTTATGTAATGTTTTTGTCTTGTACAGCATTTTGAATTTTTTAGAAAACTTTTTATAATTGTTTAATATTATATATTTTTTCTGTAAATTATTTGAAATTGTTTAAATTTTTATTTTAATTTTTTTGGATCGTGGAATTTTTAAATAATGTTTTGAAATTATAGTTTTTCATTTTTTTTTGAAATTTTACTGAATTTTATGATTTTAATGTTTTTTAATTTTTAAATTAAAAAAACAATCATGGTTGAATACATACCATTTATTAGCTGTAAAAAAATTATTAGTCATAAATCATCCTTATTTGTTCACTTTAAAATATGTAAAAGCTAAATTATTTTTTTAAGATGAATCGTTTTGTTCAATTTCAAGATTAACAAGGACCTAAGAGTCGTTTAAGCCAAAATACTTAAATTTAAAAACTAACTAGCAATAAATTTAACATGTTAGATTAACTATTAACTTATACGAAGTCAACCAAAAATCAATTAGTCTAGCGGGATGAGGTGCTATATCCATTAAGCAAAGTCAGATGTTTAAATTATGACATTGTAAATTGAGAAAATTGGGTTAGGAATGTCACCTCAAAAATGAGCTTCTATAAAATCCGATCTGGATTAGTCAGTAATGGATCAGAAACTAGAGGTTAAACAAAAAACACTTATATAAAGGTACAAACTAAAAAAAATATATAATAAAAGGATTAAGGCAATCTATGAGAAAATTAGTTGCATGATAACTTATTTGATTAAGGCTTTGTTTAGGAACGAGATTGTAACGGGATTTTAGGATAAAAGCGGTGAAAAATGTGGTTTGAGGAAAAGCTTTTTCTAAAAGTTGGTTGAAACAACGGGATTTTTGGGTCGTTTGACACAGTTTTTCTGTTGGTAACCAAAAGTTAGTTCAAACTCGTTTTTGAACGGAGCTTAAATCTATTCAAAAGTTAAGTTATTCATATATTTAAAAGCTCGTCTATATTTAAGGACATAGACTAAAATTTTAAGCAAGAAAAATGAATTTGAAAAAGTATGTTTAAAATATAGGCCGGTTCGAGATCTACTATAATTGGCTTAATGGTTAAAAATATTCATATTGTTTCATCTTATATGGGTTCGAATTCTGGTGTAAAAATATAATACCTCTCTATTTAATAAAAAAATATAGGCCAATTCTAACTCTTAACCTTATAGATTAAATTTGAGCAAAACTTTAAAATATTAATAATAAAGCACGAAATATGAGGGCGCTTCAATAAAACTTGTGGCCAATAATTCGGGTTAGACTAAATTTGGACAAACATTAAATGTGCTAATTCATGTCTAAACCTTACTCATGAACACTTCTACTTGTGTTGGGGGTGGAAACATATTCAAAAGACTATGAAAAATTGTCTTGAATTATATTTGATATTTAAATTAGCCCTTAAATTTTTTTCCGATCAAAAATGGAGTTTAAGCAATTAATTTGCTCTCAGTTTATTAAAAAAATAACGGTCAAATAAAATGCAGTATGTGACGTGTTCTTATTGAATGTCATAATAAGAGAACTATTAAAAACATAAAAAAAAGAAAAAAATAATGGTGCTCATCTTAAGAGACCTAAATTTAAATTTTATCTGATTAGGAAAAAAATATGAACATTTTAATTCATAGAAAATGTCATAATTTAAGTTTACGTAAACTTGTCAATTTTAAAGTATATAATGTCTAAATTAAAGCCGGTCAATTTTAATGTTTATTGGTCCTAATTAAGACTTAGAGTATATGAGTTTGAGTTTTAAAGTTTAGAATTAGAGTTCAGATTTAGAATTTTAAGGGAGATTTGCTTCAATAATGCACTTGAAAAATTAAATTGTTACGTAAAGTGCTCGAGTAATTATTCACTGAACTATGGATGAATCTACAGGGCATTGAAGTTGTCGGAAAAATAAGACAAATTTTCTTAAAATTTTCTCCCAAAATCGTCGGAGAAAAGGACGACTTCCTAATATACTATAAAAACATCCTAGATAAGCAAATAATTGGTTTTGCTCCCCATTTCAACTATTTCTTTAACAACAATATTTGAGTAAGGATGCCAAATTTTAAAATTTAGAATTTAAATTTTACAAACTTAAAATAAACCGATGGTGTAAATTAAATTTAAATCAATTGTTTCTTTAACAACAATATTTGAGCAAGAAGGCCAAATTTTAAAATTTAAATTTTACGAGTTAAACTTAAAATAAACCAATAGGGTAAATTAAATTAAAATAAAAACAAACTTATCTAAATATCACTTTTGAATAATGGAATTTTTTGGCTTAACCACACCGGTATTCAATTCATTTGTTGATTAATCTAGAAAGGGTACTGTAGAAGTTTATTATGGGGCGATCCTCCAACTCAATTTGCTCTATTTACAACATTAGAATTCAAATCTCTGACATTGCTTAAGAGATTTAATGTCTATACCACTAGACCAATTAATTGTCGGTAATAATGAAAAAATTTTAAAAGCACTAAGAAACACAAAAAATATTATTGACATATATTCATGTTGGTAAATGACACTTACCCAAATACGAAGAAATCAAGAAGAATTACAAAATATAAGAAACAACCAACCTACGGCTTGGCCTATCAACCCAAGTGTTCCACAAAAGAAACATTCTTGATCCCAAACACTCTATCTACCATTTTAATGGCAAAAAAACTCTGTAAATTTTCAACAAAAAAGAAGAAAAGAGAAGAGAAGAACAAAAGGTTCACAGTCACTAGAGAATCTTACATTTAAAGGCTTTGTTGATGTTCTTCACAAATCAACACATCTGCTATGGTTGTTTTGTAGGCTTCACACCCGGACCGTCTTTAAACCAGCCGCGATCGGCATGCCTATGAACCCGATGAGGACGCTTAGGCACCACTGTGCACAAGTAAGTGGCGTTGTGCTAGCAAATGTACCCAGAAATTCGATGATGACCACTTGGAAAACTGCGGTGCAACCGAGAACAGTCACGAAAACGTAGTTGTTTAATATGCCGCTGAAAACATCTATCTCCTCCATGTTTCGTGAGCTTATCTCGTTGAAAACCTGTGCGGAAAGAAAAAAAATGAAAATAAACCATGCATTTTAATGCATGCTTCAATCTTGATTGCTTCTATGCATGACCAAAGATGAGTTCGAGTTCGAGCCGAATGACTCTGAATATACCCCCTACTCCTAAAGTGGTTTACCTGACTGAAGACAAATGAATTGAAAATAAGTGTGTTCAATATCAGAGTCGAATCAGGGCCTTTGAGATTAAAAATCGTTTTTCCTTTTGCCTGAAGACACCATATTACCAGAGATTGCCCAAAGATGTTCCTCCACATGACGTTACTGATAAAATTCCCTTTCCTTCCGACCGGTGAACGTTTCATTAGTTCATCGGTCGGTGGCTCGGTTGCAAGTGCAAGTGCTCCCAAAGTATCCATAATCATATTCACCCACAATAGCTGAACAGCCGTCAGAGGAGCACTCCCTGCAGCATATGAAAATATGATAAAAGACCATTCAATATTGAATGCATACACATGTATTCGATATTCTCACCCGAGTCGAAATAAAATGTTATTATCATTCACAAATGAAGCTAGAACATAAGTTTAAAGGACTTACCTGTCAAACATGCTGAGGAGAAGTTAACAATCAAGGCAAAAATGTTGACAGTCAATTGAAACTGTACAAACTTTTGAATATTTATGTATACTGAACGGCCCCATTTGGCCACAGTCAAAATTGTTGTGAAATTGTCATCCAGAATTATGACATCAGCACTCTCCTTGGCCACCTGGAATTAAAAGCAAGATCAGTTAAATCTTGATATTGTTAACATCAGGCATTACTTCATATACCGAGTAAATTGTGGCTGACCTCAGTTCCTGCAATTCCCATTGCCAACCCGATATCTGCTTCGTGTAGGGCTGGGGCATCGTTCGTTCCGTCACCAGTCACAGCAACAACTTCATCAAACGTAGTTCGTAATTGCTTTACCAGAGTATGCTTGTCCATCGGAGAAGATCGAGCTATCACCTGCAACAGAAAGGAACATTGAGGTATATAAATACATGATTTGTACTTTTTACAAGCACCTAACCGGTACTTGAATGGAGGATACCTGAATCTTAGGAATTAAGCTAAGCATTTCTTCCTGCGTCTTCTCTCTGAAATCCGGACCTTCGATGGCTACACCGTCATCTGTAAGAATTCCACATTCCCTGGCTATAGCCTTTGCAGTGTTTATGTCGTCTCCGGTAACCATTCTTACAGTAATGCCAGCGGTACGACAAACAGCAACAGATTCTTTGACACCGGGCCGAACAGGATCCTTAATGCCAACAATTCCTAAACAAGTATACCCCGAAACTGGAATAGCACTGTCTTGGGAGAAACCTCTTTCAAGTTCCATATATCCGAGACACAGGGTTCGAAGAGCCTCGTTAGCGAACTGTTTGATTGTATCATTGAGGTGGTTAATGGATCTTTCATTTAAGGGAACAACTTCTCCATTAGAATTGATCACCTTGTCACATCCAGCCAAAACTATCTCCGAAGCTCCTTTAGTATGTGCTCGTAATGTTCCTCCAGGAAGCTCCAGAACCACACCCATCCTTTTCTTTATAGAGTTGAATGGCTCGACCTTAACAGTTTTCGATGCTTGTCGTTCGGCTTGGGGATCTCCACCTAGAGACAAGCCAAACTCTAGCAAAGCAGTCTCTGTAGGATTTCCCAATATCTCACGTTTTCCATCTTTGTCAGTAACAATTCCACCCCCAGAGTTGAGAAAAATTGATTGTAGCAGAAGTTTTAGAGCAGATTCCGGGACCTCGGAGTAGAAGGAAGCTTTATCAACATTACTTACCTCCTTGACATTCATGCAAATGCATGATTTCACGACCGTCATGCGATTAGTTGTTAGTGTCCCGGTTTTATCGCTACAAGTACTCGTTGCTGACCCCATAGTCTCGCAAGCTGCAAGGTGCCGGACTAGTGCTTTGTCGTTCATCATCTTCTTCATGGCAAAAGCAAGGCTCAGAGTCACTGCCAATGGTAGACCCTCCGGAACTGCAACAACAATAATTGTCACTGCAACAGCAAAGTACCCCAGCAGTTTCAGTAACTCGTCGCCGGACCAACTCTACATGGTCCCTTCTTGCACTTTACTCACTACCAGTCCTTGCACCATTACACCAAAAGTCACTACAGCAAAAAACAGGCCTACCTTCCCAATAATCGTCGCGACTCCGTTCAATTTCACCTGCAGCGGGGTCTCATCATCTCCCCCTTCACTGAGAGTTGCCATCAATTTGCCCCATTGAGTCCTCATCCCAACAGTGGTAACCAGTATCTTGCATGATCCATCTTGAAGCTTAGTACCAGAAAGCATGAAAGGATTTTTTTCATTCACAAATACTGGTTCACTCTCCCCTGTTAAACTCGATTCATCGATTAGCATGGAAAATCCCGAGACGAAAAGGCCATAAGCAGGGACTTGGTCACCAATATTAAGGTGCACAATATCACCAGGAAGCAAATCATATATAGACATTTTCTGCCTACAATCATTTCTTGTTACCTGAATGGTGATCTTCTTTTTCTCCTTGTCCAAATCCTTGAACTGCAAAGATTGGCGGTAATCACTCGTCGCTGTGACGAACACAACTAACAAGATACTCGCAACGATCCCTAGTCCATCGTGAGCTCCATCTGGCCAACCTTCCATCGCTATCCCAACAGCCAACGACACGATAGCGCACCCACCGAGGATCATAAGGGTCATATCCTGAAGAGCTTCCCAAACAAATACAAAGAATCCCTTAGCTTCGGCCTCGGCAAACTTATTGATTCCGAAGATCTCTTGCCTTTTATTCAACAAACCGGTATCGGCAGTTAGTCCTTTGGCGGTAGATGTGGAGAGCTTTCCAGCAATGCCCTCTACTCCACCATGAAACTTTAGTTTCTTTACATCATGGCCTTCCACAATGGATCCTAACTCATCAGCACAAAGTTGAAAACCAGCAGCTTTTACTGCTTCAGGAACAACATAATCACTAGGTTGTACACCTGCAAAAGAGAGACTCAATTATATACATATACATACAAAGGCGTTTTTAAAAAAAACATTAACAAAGTTGAATTTGCAGCAAATATCTCACCAGAGATAAACTGAAAGGCAGCTTTCGATACCAGTACAGCAATTCTCAATTTCTCCTGCAATTTCACATGATAACAATAATAATATCTACAATGTCATAAGAATCCTACTATATTTGAACCAATTAATAAAACTAAACATTTCTAAACATATACTATATATAATCTCATAAATGCTAAATAAAAATAGTGACAAAATGCAAAGAAGATGACATTTGGTAAGAAACATGATTGTAAAGGGGACCTGATTGGTGCGACGCATAGCAGCGGCCTCGTAACGTTTGGAGAGGTTGGCGGTGAACCGAAACCGGCGTTTCGGATTCTTGACGAAACCACAAACTTGCCTCCATTTTCCCAATGTTTCGTCGGAAGAATGCTTCGATTTGACATCAAAGTTTTGACTCAGATAACTATCCATCACTCCTCTATGGGAATGTTTTAAAATCGCCTTGGTTGCTAAAATAGAGATGTCAGCTTCTTCATTCAAATATAGGAGGGTGAAAAAACAATCAAAATGGAATAGGAAAAGAATGAGAAAAACATTTAAAGAGAAGAAAAAGAGGATCCGAAATTTGATGCAGTTTAGTAGTGTGTCTTTTCTTTCTCCTCATATTTTGGAACAGATTTTATGTCAAAGGTTAATCACCGCATGCATGATTAATAGAGTTGGACTAGTTTAATGTATGCTGCATGATTTTTAATATACGTAAGGTAAGGTTTATGCCTAGTTTTCTAATCAACTTTTTATCTCAATAAATTTTGAGCCTTTACCTTACGTTTAAAAGATTTGTTTTTGTATTTTCATTTTCCATTTATCTTTTTTTTTATATTTGTTTTTGTATTTTCATTTTCCTTTTTTTGTATCTTTTTAAATGTTTCAGAATTATGTTTTTTGTTATACTTTTTTTCTTCTTTATTATAAAACATCATATATATATATATTACCAGGGAAATACTATATATGCATGTATCATAAGCGGCTAAGAATGACTCGGGTGAAGTCGCACCCTAAAATTAGTAGCAGTCAAAACTCGACTCGAAAAAATTAAATTATTTAATTTGTCTTGATGAAAAAAATACTCAACTCAAATTTTTTTTGAATAAAGTTTAAGTTATAAAATAAAAATTCAAATAACTTAAAATTTTTAGTAATTAGTGGATCAGTTTTCAAGTTCAAGTCTCTCAATTATACATGACATATATATATATATCACATGAAAAAAAATGAAGAAATATATATGTATATTGTATATGGTAATAAAAAATTATTTAAATTAGAACTAATTAGTACCATAACATTATAAATGTTTATAATTAAATTTAAACAAAAACTCGAACCTCAAACCCAACCCAACTCAACTCAAATTTTATAAACTCAACTCAACTCAAAAAATTTCAAAAAAAAATTGAGTCATAAAATAAGACCAACTAAAAAAATTGAGAGGACTCGATTGAATATCCACCCTTATCCAAAATGGTAGAGCAAATTGTAACGATCCGAATTCCCGAGTCAATGATTGGGGCGTTGACCCGGGTTAAGGACCCTTGAGTCAGTTTGAGTAATTGTAATCTTTGGGCCAAGTTTGGGCCAAATTGGATGAGAGTTGGACCATTTAACCTTGGAAAGTGACCATTTTAGGGCAAAGAAGAAAGTAAGAGGTTTAAAGAGTAATTATACCCTTTTTAAATGAGAAAGACTGATCTTTTTCTCTTGTTGTAGGCTGCCACGTGAGGTTAAGGGGACAAGAATCTCTTTTGTGAGATCATCATTTCCCACGCCCTTTTCTCCATCTCTTTCTTCCTCATTTTATCCATCAAGAACACCATAGCTTTCAACATTAAAGATTCAAGCTTTCTATCTCATTTTTTACATCCGAGATTCAAGATTTGGATATGTTAATCTCCTCTTCACGGGCTTCATGAAAAGTATAGTGTTGTGAAAGAAGGGATAAGTCTTCATTTACGAGTTTTCGAAAGGTTTAAGCTTTGGGGGTTTCCATGGCGTTATCTTATGATTTTAAGGTTGTATTTTCGTGGCTAAGATACCATAATGGTTGGTTCAAACTCTAAGTCAATTTTTATGTTGGTATGTCATGTGAAAGAAGTAAATATGGGGTTTTTCAAGCTTGAACAAGGAGGAGAGTTAAATGAGCTAAGTGGGTGAGCTTGATTCAGGTTTTTGCTAAAGGTCAATACATCTCTGACTCCTTTGATTCTTGAATATCATAAAATAATTGTCTTGCTTGATTTTATAGTTGAAGATTGCTAGTTGGTCGTTTTAGTAGCTTAAAGCCCTTCAATGGTGAATTTAAAAATAGTTGTTAATATTGTGTAACAATGGTAGCGAATCACCCTAATTAACTCCCATAAGATGTAGATTAAGTTAAAGAGTTAAGGGTTACATTTTGGGGGCTTGAGAAGTGATTTCCCGAGCCTTAGAAGTCATTTCTAGGCTTCAGTATCGGTACGCGGGGAGCCCGTACCAAAACCCTATGTTATATATGATGAACACATGCGAGTTTTAAAGGGCGTATCGATACGCCTAATGAGGGTATCGATACCCACTGTTCCATTGGAATTTTAGTAGCTTAAAACAGTATCGGTACGCTTGAAGCCGTATCGATATCTAGGGGGTATCGGTAAAGGGGGACCATGTATCGGTACGGGTCAACGGTCAACCCCTTTATCCTTAAAGTTGAATATCGATACGCTTAGTTTGGGTATCGGTACTCAGCGACCAGTATCGATACTCTTGGGTGGGTATCGGTACCTACTGGGCAATCTGCCCGAAAAATACATTTTGAGTTCAAAGGGCTTATAATTCGGGGGCTGGGCCCAATGGGCTTCTAATGTGATAAAATGATTAGTAAAACTGATAAACTGAATTTTAATCCTCACATATGAGAGTAACGTGAAATAAATTGATAAATGATAACTCGATGTAGATGTGATTGTTAGTGTTATGCCTTGGGACATTTGTTGATGGCTCGACTTGGTGCCACTTACCTCTTGGTGAGGTGTATGAATGCTCGGGGAGCATGTGTTATCTTATGTTGTGGTAAAGGAATCCAGATGTCCTAGTGTCAGTACTACGATACTTAAATAAGGGGATGTGTACTTCAGACTGAGTGATCAAGTACATCCGATGTACCCACGGGTTGAGTGATCTGGGTGATGTTAGAAACCTATCCGTGGCTATAATGATGCGGATAAAGTAATTAACTCGATAGGCTGAGTGAGCTCGAGTAACCTGATTGGTTAAGTGACCTTAGGTAAAGACTACTTGTGGCTAATGTGATCCAAGTATGTCTAGCGTGTATCCGTAATTATGGTGGTCCGAATATGGTCCATTGACCCGACGGTCGTGTGAACACGGGTAATCCAACGGCTATGTGAGCACGGGTAAAATAGGGCTTCGTTGGCCATTATGTAGATAATGTATGGACGTACTTATGTTTTTCGTGTGTTGCTATAGATGATAGCTTATGTACCCGGTGGCTGAGTGATCAGGGTACAATATGTATTAACTCGATGGGCTAAGTGAGCTCGAGTAACTTGATAGGCTATGTGACCTTGAGTACGGTAAAGCTTTGTAGAAATATGTGAGACTTGTTGTAGACTTAATGATGCCTTGAGATAGGATCTAAGTACTTTAGCTAGTGTAGGCTAGACGATAACTCATAGATAGAAAAACCTTATCTATGCTCTCTAGACTATAATTATTTTGCATGCTTATTTTATGATAATCACTAATTTTGGTAGAGTAGAAATATATCACTAAGCTTTGTTAGCTTAGCGTGCCGATGTGTGGTTTTTTCGTGCGTAAGTTGACAGGTCACCCGTTGGAAGAGCTCATCAAGAAAGGATTTTCTAGCACCGCGTCCGCTTCAGAGTATAGTATTTGTCATTTTAGTTTGGGCTAATGTATTCATAGGACCTTGCCACTTTTGAGTCTGTAACTCTTTTGAAATATTATTTTGGTATACCGTGTTTTAAACGTGGAGCTCATGTTTTGTACACATATTTAAATGTTTATTTAATTGCATGAATCTATGGGTGTAATGTTTTTAAATGATGGCTAAACTTATGGTTTTAAATTAGAAATTTGATGAGTAGATTTTTTGGTGAACCGAATGTAGTACTTCGGATCTGGATTGGGATCGGGGTATTGCACAAATAATGTTTAATCCTTTAAAAATTTCAAAGAGAAAATAATTTAATAGTACTAATCATTCGAGTTCTATTGGGCGATTATTATATTTCAAAATTTTTAAAATATTCTTAACTTCAAAATTGTCGAAAATCTTAATTTATATCTTTAAATTATTTAAAAATTTTAAATAGGCTCTCCAACTATGATATCAAAATCCATCACAGGATGAAACCAATCAATATTTTATAATTTTTAATGGAAAATACTTTGATACACAAATTTGTGTTTACACAAGTCTTTTAATTTTAGGGTTCAGGGTTTTAAGTTAGGGTTTAGGGGTTTAATGTGTAGGGTGTAAAATTTAATGTTTATGGTTAGAATTTAAAGTCTAGGGTTTAAGATTTAGGTATTAGGGTGCTAGGGTTTGAGATTTATGTTTTAAAATTTATAGGAGGGCTGTGTAATTTACACAAGCTTGTGTGTCAAAATATAACACATTTTTAAAACATAATTGGATTTAACAACTAAAATTTATTTGAGAAACAAAAAAATAAAAATAAAATTATGTTACATATTTCCTATGGCAAAAAAGGAAAGAATTTTTAACCATTTACTTGGCACCTACAAATGGTAGGGGTTAGGGGTGTGTAAAAAATTTCGATCTGATTTATTTATCCATTATCTGATTTGAAATTTTAGACACCCGATCCGTTTTTATTTTTTAAATAATTCATATCGGATATAAATGGTTATTTTACATTCAGATCTGAAATCCAATTACCCAAAATCTGAAAATTCAAAATTTCTTATAAGTATAAATCTTATTATATTCAATATTTTTACTTGTTATATATAAAAAATTAAAATTTTCACGAATAAAAATCTTAGTTATATTTAATAATTTATTGATTGTTATATTCGAAAACCCAAAATATTCATAGATAAAATTATCAAATTAAAAAATATTTAAATTAAGTCATAAATTCGAATATTTTGAATATCCGAAAATCCAATCGGAAAAATCAGATCCCATTTTTTGGATCGCATACCCATCTACGAATATATGTTTCGAATATGTCAAGCGTAAATTAGACACGAGTATTTCAAGGGAAATACGAGGAATTTGATGGTAATCAATACACAGTGCCATAAGAGCAACTCAAATCCATGTGATTAAGAAAGCAAGCTTAAGTGCAAAGTAAAATCTCTAGTCCTAAATTCTCTACCACTCAATAGAGTGGATCTCTACCACTCAATAGAGCTGATCCTGAAAGGTAAAGAGTAAAAAATAACCTCACTGAATAGTCCCTTTAGCTCTCTTTTTTTCGAGCAATTCAACCTTTAACGTTTTATTTTAGGTAAAAATAACCCCTCTGAGAATAAAAATTATTAGAAAACTAACCGTCATCTATGTTTATTACATCATTTCAAGTCATTTACTAACGTTAAATAATAGTTTTCATCTGCAGAGGGATCATTTTGACCTAAAATAAAACGTTAAGAGTTTAATTGCTCCAAAATAGGGGCCAAATGCCAAAGTAAAAGTTGAGGGCATTTTATGGCTTTATGCCAACCTGAAAAAGCAAAAGATCATTTGCATTGCCAATTCTAAGAAATTATCCAGCATGAATAAAACAAGCCACAAAAAATAAATATAAGATATTACAATTTCAGGGCATAAATAAAAGACCTCAAACACCCCCTGCAATTTGCTCCAGTCTGACTGAGAAAAAAAAACTCGAATTCTGAATTCTAATACACTTGCAACTCTAATTGATTCTTTATTGTGAATTAGTCTCGTAGAGCTTAAAGTTTGAGCATGGAATCAAACTCAATTTTCAGCTAAATGAGATTGGAATCGAATTAAACTCGCTCTAGCTCAGGCCGAGTCTCGAGTTTAGCTCGAAACCGAGCTTCCAAATCCCAGAAAATAATCTAAAACAATGGATACGAATACAGCACAAATAAACAACACAGAATGAAATTGAAACCACCATAATAAGAACTGCAACATTAAAGCATTATCAAGTCTACAAAAACCCAGATTCCTCATCGTATTACTGATTCATAACATTTAAAAAAAACCAATAAAACTAAAGTTCAACAGTTGCAAAAACATATAATTGGAAACAAAAAGACAACCTTAATCGACGCTCTGCATGATATCCTCAGCTGAAAACTTAGTACCCTTATCTTTATCGGCGGCGGCGCGTCCCTTGGCCTTACGATCCAGCAACGACTTCCTATCCTTGTCGAGCCTGAGCTTGGTGATGATGACTTTCGACGGGTTGATTCCAACGTTGACGGTCGAACCGTTCACCTTCTCCCGCGTGATGCGCTCGATGTGGATCACCCATTTGCGACGGTAGACCTGAACGACTTTCCCTTCGCGTCCTTTGTAGGTGCCACGAACGACTTGGACCTCGTCGTCCTTGCGGACCGGCATGGAGCGGACGTTGTACTTGGACCTCAGATCGGATGAGAGCGGCGCGCTCATTAGTACGCGGCGGACGGAGGAGGGTGCCGTAAAATGGGCCTTGCGGCTCTTGCGGCGAGAGGAGGAGACTCGTGGGTTGTACTTCATTGCTGCGGCGGAGGAGTGGCTTTGGTTTCCTCTTCGACTCGGCGGCGGCAAATGGAGAAAGTGGATAAATGGGTTTTGGAAAATAATATATGGTGGAAGAGTGGGGAAAGCTAGGGTTTGCTTGCATGTGTGTGGGCCGGAACTTTATGGGCCTAAATGGTTATCAAGGCCCATCTTTGATTTTTTTACAATAATAATAAAATTAAGAGTAAACAACGTTTTCTAATAAACTTTTTAATTTTATCATTTAATTTTTTTTCTCACTATCAAGTTTAGGCTTATGATCTGTTCCTCTCTATGTACATAAATGTGTGAAATCCCGAAAGAATCCCCGTCTCCTTTGAAAACCCTCTACTAATTTCACCTAAATGAAAAAACCCTAAACCTAACGGCTAACAGTGAAACCTCCGCTCCGTATTTCTGCAACAATGGCTTCCACCATAACAAAGATCCCCCCCAAATCCCTCCTCAAGTACCTCATTTCCTCCTCACCCAAGTCGCCCGTTTCCCGCTTCTTTTCCACCGCCGAGAACCGGACCCAGAAACTCGAGCGCATCGCCGAGGAGCTCTTAGATCTTACAAAGCTCGAACGCTATGATTATTCCATCCTCTTCCGTCTCAAACTCGGCCTCAACCGCTATGGCCCTTCCGTCTCCAGCGTCACCTCCCCCGCCGCTTCTGCACCCGGGGCCGGATCGGGCGCGTCGGAAACGAAAGCCGCGGAGAAGACGGCGTTTGATATAAAGCTGGAGAAATTCGATGCGGCGGCGAAGATAAAGATAATCAAAGAAGTGAGGTCTTTCACTGATTTGGGATTAAAAGAAGCTAAAGACCTGGTGGAGAAAGTTCCGGTTGTGGTTAAAAAGGGAGTCGCCAAAGAGGATGCTGAAGCCATCATTAAGAAACTCCAAGAATTGGGTGCTACTGCGGTACTAGAATGATTCTCTACCCTGAATAATGTTGTAGGATAATTGTTGTTTCGATGAAATGAGGGGAAAAAAATTTCTGAGATTGTTTTGCTCTGAGCATTGATGTTACATTACGTTATCTTGTTTAGTTTATAGAAATATAAGATTATTATGTTCGGGAGGAAGGATATAAGATTATTTATAAATAAAATTTATCAAATTATTAATGTGTTATATTTTATTTTTAATATTAAATTTAAAATATGTATAAAAAACCATAAAATTATTTTTTACACTACATAAAATTTACAAAATTTATATATTATTAATATAATTATTACATTGAATACTTTTTTAAAAATATATTTCATATTTGCATAATCTCGTTATTCTCTATTAAAATATTTTTATAAATTTTTAAATGTTAAACGTTTAATATGTTCAAATTTTTATTGTTTTATTACTTGTAGCGTATTGCCAAATAAATTAAAATAAACATCATATAGAGTTATTTGAACCCGTCTCTTATGATGAATATCCGTTTTTTTACGGGAACACTTATAGGTTCAATATTAAAGTAATATTTAAATATATGTAACATCATTTAACTAATAAATTAATATTGAATAAAAATATTTAATTAATTTATACCATAAATATTTAATCATCTAACTAAAAATTCAACAAAGAATCTATATGAACAAAATTCAATAACTTATGGGCAATATAGTCCAAAAGGGGTGAAAATTAACAAATACCTAAAAAATCAAAGGAATCACATTTTCACTTAACGAGGGTGTGTTCATGTTCGTTCGTTTAACTTTAACCGAACAAATTAACGAACACGAACATAAACGAACAAAAAATTTCTTGTTCGTGTTCGTTCATTAAAGAATGGAGATTGTTCGTGTTCGTTCGTTAACATGATAAACGAACGTAAACGAACACGAACGAGGGTGTGTTCATGTTCGTTCGTTTAACTTTAACCAAACAAACGAACGAACACAAACATAAACGAACAAAAAATTTCTTGTCTGTGTTCGTTCATTAAGAAATGAAGCTTGTTCGTGTTCGTTCGTTAACATGATAAACGAACACAAACGAACATATATAATGTGTTAAATATTTAATATTTTGAGTTAGTTCGATTAATTCATTTAATTAACCAATTTTTAACCGAATTAATCGATAATTGAAATTTGAAAAGACTCTTAATCATTAGCCGAAACCTAAAATTATCTAATAAATTAACCAATTTTGTTTTAGTTCGATTGGTTAGTTCGGTTTAATCGAACAACGAACACCCCTAGACATATGTGAATAAATTTAAATGAACATAAACGAACGAACATAAATAAACGGACATAAATGAACATAAACGAACAAACATAAACGAACGGATTACCGAACGTTCACAAACATAAATGAACGAACAAGCCCTTTGTTCGTGTTCGTTCATTTAATTAAACGAACAAAAAATTTTGTTCATGTTCGTTCGTTTAATAAATAAATAAACACAAACAAACTTCCCGCCGAACGGTTCATAAAGTTTCACTGAACGTTCGATTCGTTTACAGCCCTATTCCCATGATAATAATTTTTTTTCGAGAACCAAACGCTCCGTTAGAATTTGAAAGTGAAAAACTCAGCTGAAATCCATTTATAGAAGATTGGGGTGTTTTGGTTAATTGAAATTCTTTTAGTTTAGGGTGTATCGAATTTGATTGGATTAGATTAGGGACAGGATTGAACTTTTGTTTGGATTACTGTTAGCATGACTCGATTTGAGTGCAAGTAGAAATGAGAAAAATAGCTTCTAAAGCATATTAATAGCAAATTCGCCTACAAAAGTTATAAACAACTAATACAAGAAAATGCCTTATTATGGCTTTACCATAATCAACTAGATTTCGAAACAAAAACCTATCCAATATGTAGTTTACAGCATATAGTTCTGTAGCCACCCAGACTGATGAGGTTCAGCCCTGGTTAGCACGCACTCGCTCTCCCCTGGCTCATTTAAATGCTCTATCGGCAGATATTCCACTTCCGTCCGATACCAATTTCTTAATGTAATACTTGGATTTACGAGATAGATTAATCCTTTTCCTCCTTTCCTCCGGTATCATGTCGATGGTACATTCCGAAAACCCACGCCTTACAAACCTGTTAAAGCTTAAAACCATGAGTAATTCACCTCCTACCGAGAAGTGTTGGCTTGGCTTATAAGTAGTGGGAGAAAAATACAAACCAATCTGCAGTCCGAGTTGTCAGAAGGAAAAGCATATCCAATCCGATGGAGGACGCCTTCTTTTCGATGTAATCTGCATAAATTTTATTGACATCAAGAAGTGAGAACTATTATTAGGAATGAATGATATTGGTTGGTCAACTACAAAAAATATCCAGTATTTATATCACATTAAAGAGATGCTGATTAAAACAAAATTAATAATCTGTTGGAAAACCAGCATCATTCTATGATTAGAGAATTTCAATATCATACCAAGCAATTTATCTCCCTGTCCTTGTTCTCGGCATTCAGACGAAACTGCGATACAAGCAACTTCTCCACACTTTTCCTTGAAGAAAGGAAAAAGAGCAGCACAAGCAACGATTTGACCTTCTCTTTCCATGACGATAAATGAATCTATGGGCTTAAGCAGCTGCGCAAACAAAAAGCCATGCAAGAATTTAATTCTCGGATATTGGCTCCATGCCTCCGGCTCAAAAAATAAGGGTTTTCCCCCCCTCCCATTTTGTACATTCGGCAAGATTTGAAGCAAAGGATAATTTTAATGAATCTGATCTTTTCACTAAACAACCAAGAACCAGTAGAAGAAATAAAGCATGCAAAATAGGGCCAAACTTTTAATCTCATTGCATCAAGCACATCATTAAGCATAAATAAAGGAGATAGTCTGGTAAAAAAGAGAGCATTACAGACCTCTTCATCACTCCTGCGAACCAAATTGCCAGACTCTTCTAAAGGTTGTATGATTTGCCTGATTCCAGCTAGATCTGTTACCTTAGCCATCCTAGCCCCTTCGTATAGATCACTAAATAACAAGCAGAGTTAAAGTCGGCAAATTGAACACAATACAGCATACTGGCTTACTAGATCTCGCAACAGCATTTCATAAACTAACTAATGTCAGCCACATGAAGTTACTCTGGATCCCTAGTCCTTGGAAAAAGGATAACAGAACAAATATCCCTCCAGTTGTCAACGTTATGACACTGATATGTGAAGTTCTTAATGCACGACCCAGTTTTCAAAAAAAATATTGGTAATACTAGGAGGCCCTCTAATGATGCATCAGTGAATTCTAATAAAATGTAATTATAATTTTGCTAAACACTTAGTTGCATATAACATTCATTTTAGGTGTAACCCTGCATCCATGGAAGAGCCCGATAAATCATCCAAGCTAGCTATCAGAAAAGCAAATGTCGAGAACTCACTAATCAAAGTAGATACATAGGTAATTAACTACATTTGGTACAAAATACCTGACAGCCAATGCCTACTTTCGCATAAGGTTAACCGACAAGTTCACTGCAAAGATTAAATACCTGGCCACCATTGTCCCCATTCCGTCTCGTTTGAATAGTTCCAATAATAAGACCCCACCTATAGTGCCATCTAACAAATGAACTCTTTGTACGCCACCCTGACAATGAAGCCGAAAATAGAATCAGCTTGTTGTTTAAATTTTTATTTTTGGGAAGGCATCTAAATATACTAAGCTGGCAACAAAATATGGGAACTTACTCTGCAGACAAAAGCTGCAGCAGCCAACTCTGAAAGGTAACCATTTAGTCGACTTAGCCGCTCCTGACCTCCAATAGCAAAGCCCTGCTCTCCAGTTAGTCCATTGCCGTTGTCAAAACCAACACCATTCTGAAATGCTGGATTACGAGCACCATTAAGAGCCTGCCCATTCTGCAAAGAGTGGACAGCTACAATAGAATCATTATGTCCAAGGCAAGTGAGATCTTCTTCAGCAAAAGCTTTCACATATTTAGCTGCTATTTCGCTTTGCTGGGCTCGCCGACGGATTAAGTTATCTGCTTCTTCTAAAGGCAAGAAATTAATAAGGCATCCATTCTCATCCAAGATTGGACCATCTATGATACAAATAAGCTTATCTGCTCCAATAGTTATTGCACAAGCTGTAGCAACTTCATATGTGCTGAAATTTAGGAAAACATTAAAAAAATGTTTTTTGATCACTGGGAAGTTATAACAGGGAGAGAGAGAGCATATGCAAACATATGTTTTAGTTGAAGCAGAACTAGCTTAGAGAACATATGCAAAGAATACAAGGACAGCTCAGGTTGAGAAGATGTATTCGACCCACAAGAGATTTTCTGGAGTTTTTTTTTTTTTAATCCTTATGCATTGACATCCTGCTAACCCTACAAAGTTGCTTACTGAGACACCAAACTAAATGATCCCTCCATATATGAGAAAACTAACTTGAATAAAATTAAACGAATATAGAAAAAGTAAAAGCGGAAAAAAGATTGGTTTCTCACTCTGATGGCCAGCCTAATAAATAAGATTTACTTAAAAAAATTGAAGAATATAATTTCCCAGCAACCATAAAAAAGACTGCTTCAAAGTGAAAATAGGAGTTTTTCGCTTCATCACATAACAGATAAAAGCATACTGCAACCAAATGCCATCAAAAGTTACACTGCATACTTGCAATTTAACACCTCTCCAGAGCTAGAATAACCCAAGTTGCTTAATATTACTACACAACCACCATCAAGCCTCTCACGCATGCGAGCAACATCTATTTTCTTTACTTCACCTGTTGCTCCATAATCAACACCTTCAACAACTCCTCTTCTCTGCAAAAGGGTTTAACAAGATTCAGAGAGGAAAAAACATAAAAAGTCTAACAGCAGAGGACATACCAGAAACATGCTTTCTCAGGCGACCCCTCTCTCTATACGTTATACTACTCCAACTCTTCATTTTTCCATATGCATCCGTGTCCCACACCCCTTTCCAATGTATAGTGTACACTTGGATATAGGTATGGAGCATGGGGCATGATTCTCTAAGAACCCTTCAAATACATTAAAATATGAAGAATTTTTTTTTAACAAACTAGTGTTGGACACATACCCATGTCCAACACATACGCCTTAGTCCGAATAAGGTAGGCTACATGTACATACACATAAATGTAAAAGATAATATATCCCTACTCGGTATAGCCAGTCTCAGAGATTAATATCAGAGCTCATAAAAAGCATAAGCCAGAACCAAGTATTCTATTCTCAAATTAAACATTCTAACCTTGGCTGCAAGGAAGTTTCCGCTAGCAACACTAACACCAACTTCATGCAAACGACTACTATCTCCATGTCGGCGAATATTAGATATGGAGGGTCCAGGAGAAAGTTTTGCTTCCATCATTACACGAATCCCACCAGCCGCTTCTGTTGCAGCAGCTAGCGATTCAGAGTCCGTTATTCTATATCTATCATCATACTTTGGTTCATGTCCTGCAAATGTTATAGCTTATTTTAAGTCACTACAAATCTATCCAACGTAAGCAGAAAGTTCAATCATGGTTAAAGATAAAGTCTGAACTATACAACTAAAACATGTTCAATCAAAATTAGAATGAAAAGAAGGCTCAAATATTGGACAAAGCTTCAAATTGCTTAGATTATAAAAATAAAGACATACAATATTAAAATATATGATGAAGTTTCGAAAAAAAAGCTCAATCATAGTTAAAAGTAAGATTCAAGTTCTATCATAATTAGACAAATATGAAGATTCGAGTTTTGGCCAAAGTTTTCAAACTGCTTAGGTTATAATGATGAAGAGAAATAACACTAAAACATAAGATAAAAGTTTCAACAAAAAATTCAATAATAGTTAGAATGAAGATTGAATCATCCAACTAAAACATGTTCAATCATAATTACATAAAAAGAAGGTTCAAATTTTGGCCGAAAGTTGCTTAGCCTTAGATAACAACAACAACAACAATAATAATAATAATAATAAGCTATACTATAATTTTTTTTCAAGAAACAAACTTATTTCAACAAACATTTCCACGAGAAACAAAGTGAAACAATCAGCACCCAACCTCTTTCGGCCAAAAGCTTGTCGATTTGCACGTGAGTTCCCGGAACAATAACAAATCTGATCCCTAAGTGATGCAGAAACGCGATATCCTGCAAATTAAAAGGAAAAAGGTTAAAAAGCTTGATCATAGAAAAAAAGAAAGAAGAAGTATTTAAAATTTGTTCTTGCCTTTAAAATGGCGTCCAAATAGAGGGAAACAACGATTTCGCTGGAAATAAGAACAACGAAAGTGCCGCCACGGTGGGCCCAGAGGTAAGGCCAAGCCTCCCGGAACCACCGTACGAACAGCTTGTCGTCAACGGATTTGTTAGTCTCCTCCACGATATCTTCCTCGTTAACCACATTGCGCTTAACTGAATCACCTCGCTTGGATCCGGGTTCGGGTTTAAGAGACCGAGTCCGGAACTTCAATCCGGTTCTTGTATTTACGAGTTCGGTCTGGAAGCTGCGGCGAGTCGAAACGAGTTCGGCTCGAGCGGTGGAGAAGAGAGGGACGGGAGGCGTAGCAGTAGAAGCGGACATCTTCCGCGGCGCTGAAGTTTTGTTGTAGATAATGGTGGTGATGACACGTGGCGGCGATAGGCGAAGAGGGCGATCAAAAGAGACGGGTGTTGTTGAACAGACGGCTAAGAACACTGTGGAAAAGTGCTGAACATGGTGGTTTTCCTTCCAGCCTTCTGGGATAATACAAAATTTAGTCCTGAATTCGATCACTCTTTCTATATTAATAATTTTTGTATCATTTTTGAGGTTTTATTATTCAAAATTTTTTTAAATTATTTAAAAATTATATTTAAAATTAAAAAGTTGATTAAATGTGACACGTAAGATATTATTATTTTATTAAATTTAGTATTATTTTTTAAAAATAAATTTATGATTTTTGTTAACAATGTTTTCACTAAATGCAACTTTTCAAACAAATTAAAATCTTCTGAACATTTTTCCTTTATACAAAATGATTTTTTTAATAGATTTGCCACGTAAAATAAAGATATTTTCAAAAAAAAATACGACTAATTAGATACACTTTGTCAATAGTACGGGTGCTTATTGAGTTGAGCAACTCGCAAATAGTTCGAGTTAGATTTAGTTAAAATTCGGTTAACGTTTGACTCGAGCTGATTTGACTCGAAATTGAGTTCGATTCAAGATTTTTACGAGTCGAGTCGAGCAAGATCCAACTCGACTCGATAAGTTCGGGAGCAATTTATTTTTTTATAAATTCTTTTATAATTTTTTGGTGGCTACCTACAAAATTATATTTCAAGAAATTTAAATACTAGTTGAAAACTCTAGAAAAATTTAGTAAATTGCTAGGTAATTTATTCATAAAATTTAGATTCCAAGTTTCCAAATCATTTTGTATTTCCCGAGAATTAAAAAAATTATTTTGTATTAATAAAAATTAAATTATAATAATAAATCTTTCTTTTTTTTGATGAAAAAAGATTACTATCCTGTACATTATTAAAAATCTCTCTAAACTTAATCAGGAAAAAAGAGTACACAAAATAATAATAAAGAGTTCAACTTACAAGGCAGTACAAAATAAAACAACTAACGTAAACCATCATTATCAATTTTAATCTCCCATGAACGTTGTAATAATACAGCAATATACGAAATAATAACAAACAGAGATACACCACTCTTATACTGTCTGATATACTTGATCGCATTCTGGTTATCCGATTCAACACATAGCCGTGTCACCCCTAACGACCATGTCGTCAAAAGGCCCTCATAAATACCCTACAACTCGCCTAAAGGACTGAGCAAATATCGATCCGTCGTAAAAAGCCAATCAAACACTGGCCATCCGCGTCTCGCACCCCCCGCACAGGAAGCTTCCCCCAGAGGATTTACTGCTGGATTAAAATTTACAATTGTAGACACATATGTAAAATATATGATGCTATTATAAAGTATGACACAAAATTAAGTGACCGATTATATTAGGTGTGTCATAGGTATTAAAGTGTCATGAAAATAAAAGTGTAGATACCATAAGATATATTTATAATTCAATGAGGGACAAAGTTATAAATATTTAATAGTTAATTTAATAATCAACTATATAAAGAGGTAGTGGTCCCCAAGAAATATGTTAACTTGTATTACTCTTGTCCCGTCATAGATTTTTTACGGCAATGCTACCCTATCTTCTTGAAAGATCACAACCACCTTTTTCAAGGTTTTCAATCCACCAATAAATTCAGGTACGCTTCCACATTCAGTTTATTCAATAATTTATTCTTGATGATTTGACATGATAGATCTTGGGTTAGTTTTCATACCAATTATGTTTTCGGTATGCTTTAATTCTAACAAGTGACATCAGTGTCTTGTCATGTTGAATCATTGAGAATATATTGATTTTCTATTATTATGGAGTGATTCGTTGATTTCATAATTTTGAATTCATATTCATACTAAAGATTAATGTTGAAGTTTTCAGTTTTTTTATTAATTAGAGATTAATTTTTTGAATTTTATGCTAAAATAGATTAAATCAGACAGGTTTTGTGAATTTGATATAATCGAGCCTTTGATTTGATATAGATTCAGTCAATCGTCAATCTCCTTTTGCCTTAGAAAATCCTCTGTTTTTGGTACAAATTGGTTTATTCTTTTAATTATCAGCTCTAAATGATTTTGGTTCTAATTTTCGGTTAACGATGTGATGGAGATTCAAGCTCATTGACATTATTACTAGAGTTCTTTTGATTTTATATTACTACCGCTTATATAATTCTGTTTCGAAGTCAAGAAAGCGACTGAAAAGTGAGTAGTAATTCCATTTCCAACACGGTTTCTTTAAAATTATTTAAACACAAATATTGTTTTGCATTGTTGTAAAGTTTAGTTTTAAGTTTTACAGTATAGTTTTTGGTGATGACATATTTTAGTTTGGTATTCTGGGAGATTATATGTTTGAATTTTTTTAAAAATATATATTTAATTTGGTTTGGTCAAAATTTTAGTTTGATAGTAATTAAAAGAAAAACAAAGTTGACTTGGGCTTTGTCGTAGTAAATTTACTGTAACTTGAAAACTTTATAAGCATGTTAGCTCTTGAAGCTTTATATTTGAGTTATGTCTAATAAATCATGGTTGAATTTGTTGAATCATGTTTAGTTTTGTAAATAACCTTTAGTTTAAATTTGTTTGACATCATGCTTAATTATGCCATTAATGTTATATACAGAATATACATATTTGCATTTGGTTTTGATTTTGGAAAAACATGTTATAAAAATAGCGTTAATCCAAAGAAAAATAATAAATAATAAATTTAATATTGTTTTATTATTAAACGAATAGAATAAAATATAGAACGATACAACATATGTAAAATCAGCAAACTGATTTAACCGAAGTAGGAAACGTGTTGAGGTCTGCACGAACGCAGTTTCCTTAAGACAGATTTCGACCATTCCTTGGTGCTTGAGTTGTTTTTGGTCGTCAGTCTCCCAAGATACAACAACGAACGATCTTCAATAGTAGCACGACTGTAGAGATCACGAACAAAACCTTGCCTTTGCCCATCACCGAAAACCGTATGCACTTTGAAGAGTTTTAAGATTTTTGAGTTATTTTAAAACTAAAAATTGGCTCGGTATATATAGGGGAATGGATGAGGAAATATGGAAAATAAAATATTTCGTATTAATGGCCAAAATCCGATTTAAATCGAAAATAGTCAATACTGTCATTTTAAAAGGATATATTTTTGTGAATTGAATCCAATACCTATTAATATTCGAATTTCCCTTTTATATTTAGAATATTCAAAAATATATTTTATTTATGAGGAAAAAATTATTCGAAGTGGGTAAAATGTCTGCATGTCCACAAAAGGCCTGATTGGTTTGAACATTCGCGTTGCCCACGTCGTGGGTGTGTGCCCTAACCCAAATGGTTTCGATGAGCTTCAATCCGCACCCCTTGCGCCTGTGCACAGGGCACTGTTTCCATTCAAATCATTCAATGATAACAAACAGGGTAAGTGTATATAAACACTTTCCATGCTATTTATCCCACCAATGTGGGATAAAGGGGGGTTTTACTTCCTTACTCAAGTCACAACTATCATACTTTGAGCATCAATTTCTCATTCATCACTCAACCAATTTGAGCATATGAGATACCGTTGTAAAGGTCTCATGGAATAGAATAAGACTCAATAGAATCATTATTCGAATATCCACCTTTACCCTTTTCATAATATGGCTCAAAGTTATCATATCCTCACATTTTTCCAACAAAACATACAATAATAATAATACCTCATGCGATCATTATTGAATTCATTAGTATGGTATTTTTTTATTTCTGGTTAAGTTTGATTATTTTGAATTCAATATTTCAGTGATTTATGAAATTCAGGATCAAATGCATTTAGTTTAATGATTTATTAATCTTGCCTTTAAGTTTATAGTGAAAATTTTGGTAAATGCATATTTAAGGATTTTTTTAGAAATAGTCAAATATTTAGTTTTTTTCGATTTTTGATAGCCCCATTCAAACAACCTTATTTTGGATTATTTCAGAAATTTAAGTGTTATCAGAAATTTTATTCTTGACTGTTACAAAATTTTAAATTTGAATATCGATATATTTATATTATATATTTTAAGATAAATTAATTGAAGCATTAACTCACCAAACTAACCTCTATTGTGAAAATTATTTTATTTTAAAATGTAGAATGTTTTGTGCATGTAAGTCAGATTATGTTAGTATTAATCAGCCCAAAGGAATGTTAATAATTAACATCATTACATGTACAATTGTGGTAATAAACATATGATAATTAAACAGTTTTATATGTGAGCAATAAATCGGCCCAAAGGAAGATTTCTGTTTGACATGTTCTTATTATCAATGTTTGATTATTGTACCAAGATATCACTAGCAAGTTAATGTTTTGTCCAAAGAAGAAATATTAATGGAGTGTCTGGTATCTTGATATGGGGTTTACCTTTATTCAAATTTATTATTATTTTGGTTATCTTTTAATTAAATTGAAAGATAAAATTAAGGAAAATATTTTGAAACAATTAAAATTATATTTTGGCTTCGGATGTTTAATATTTTAATGGATTAATTAAAACATAATGTCACCAAAGTGACAACTTTTGTGTATATTAATTTATTTAAAATATCAACATGTTTATGAGTTTTTGTAATTCATTCATTTATTAATTGACCCAAAGGAAAGTTAATATTTAGCAGAATTACAACGACAACTGTGGCGATAAATGTGTGACAATTATAAGGTATTTTATGTGAGCAATACATTAGTCAAAAGATTAATCTATTGTTTGACATAGTTTATTGTCAATGTTTGATTGCTACAACAAGAGTACCGCTTATAGTTAATATTACTGTCCAAATATTTGATATTAATATTGTGCTTGGTATCTTGAGGGAAGCTAGTCATTATTTTGAATTTATTTGTTTACTTATGAATATTTATGTGAGCTTATTTTGTTTATTTATTTTTTGTCCATTATTTATCTAATTTATCTCATATTATCGCAATATCTGCTATTTTACATTCTACACTCATGTTTAGTGAAACTAATTTCAAGGAATAGAAAAGTCACTTACATATTATATTTCATGGTTGTATGAATATAAACTTTGCACTAATGAAAGAACAACTTACACCTTTCACTGCGTAAGCACCCATAAAAGGTATTTTGAAATGTGAGATCGTTCAAATTGCATGAGTCTAATGATCATAAAGCACAACATTCTAGATGTCTTTAGAAGCACAAATCTAAACAGATTACTCATACTAAAGGTTTCCTTGATGAAATTAAGAAATGTTTTACCCAAAACACTAAGGTTAATATGACATCACTTATGCCTTCTCTTAATGTCCATGAAGTATAAGGGTCAAGGAAATGTGAGAGTACATTAGGAAAATGTTTAATATTACTTCAAAATGTAAGGCACATAAGATCAAACTTTATAACAACTGTTTGTTCTTATGCTTTTGGTACCGCCTTTTAAACAGTTTAACCAATTCAAAAATAGTTACAAGTGTCAAAGAAGAAGTAGGCTCTAACTGAGCTCATTTCTCATTGGGTTAAAGAGGAAGAAAAGTTAAAAGTATTATAAATGTAAAAGTACTCATTTGGTTAATGCCCATTTAGTTATTGTCTCTAAGAATAAGGACAATAAAATAAAATATTAGAATAAAGTTGCTAAGGATCATACTAAAAAGAAACAACAATAAGTTACAAAGTGTTGATTATTTTGTATAAGTTATGAAGCATGTGAAGAAATTAAACTTCAAACGCGAGTAACTACTTCGTTATTTTGAGTGATCTATGGGCTGTAAGTTTTACGACCCCATAATTAGGAATTATTTAAGGAGTGATCTATAACTTTTTTAGGATGTTGAGTTTAGAGGGAGAAATAAGGTTAGATATATAACTTTGTGGAGGAATTTGTTTATGATTTAATTCCTACTATCACTTTTGACGATGTTTAAATTTTCACACCTATCGCTGAATAAAACAATGTTGAACAACTCCCATACAAGATAAGGTAGTTATTTCAGAAAAATAAACTCAACAACCTCAAAAACAAATGTCATTAAAGAGTTCAACGAGAGAAATGAGAAATACTAATTTAGATTATTATATTGTATTTCTTCAAGAAAATAAGGACAACAATGACTCAATCATTTTCTTATCATACCACGAAAAGATTTTACTCTCAAAAGTGGATTGATGTCATACAAGAATAGTATACTTTTATGCAAGACAATAAAGTTTAAGAACTTGTCTCATTACCTTAAGGTGCAAACCAATTGGTTGTAAATGGATATTTCAAACCAATAGGGATGTAAATGGTAATGAGGATTAGTACAAGGCACGTCTTGTATCTAAAGGATATACTCTAAAAGAAGACGTTGATTTTGTAGAGACTTTCTCTTTAGTTTTATTGAAAGGCTCTTTTAGGATAACCATGACGTTTGTTACTTATTTTAATCTCGAGCTATATTAGATGAATATTAATGGCAACATTGATAAAAATAACTTATACGGTGCAATCAAAAAATTTGTGTTTGATGATACAAAGTTAGTGATATGCAAATTAGGAAAATCCATCTATGAGCTTAATTATTTCTCTCACCAATGGTATTATGACTTTCACCAAATAATTATCTCGTTCAGTTTTAAGATAAATTTGGTTGATGATTGTATATATTACAAGTTCAGTGGGAGTAAACCAAGTGATACTCACATTGTTAAATAAGACAAATTTAGTCTTACTCAATGCCCTAAAAGTAACCTTGAGATTTAGAAAATACAAATGATTCCATATGCATAAGCTATTGAGAATCTAATTTATGTTTAAGTATGTATGCATTCGGATATTGCGTATAGTGTTGAAATGCTAGACAAATATTTAAGCAAATCTAGTATGTACCATTGGATAGCAGCCAGTATGGTTATGAGATATATTTAGATAACAAAAATTACATGCTCACATATCGGAGTTCTGTTAAGTTAGAGTTCATCATGTTTACAGGCTTCAATTCTATTAGAATATTGATGCAAAATATTCTGTCACATGAACTGCTAATTATAGATTGAATAGAAAGATTGCTTAAGTTGTTTTGTGATAATAAGTATGCATTCATTTATTCTATAAACAATATGAACACTTTAAATTTGAAGCACGTAAATATTAAGTTCCTAGTTGTTAAAGAAAATTCAGAGTGGTTGTGTGTCTATAGAGCATGTTGGTACAAACTCTATAATTGTGCGCTTATTAAGAAACTGTCACCCTAGTTCTTTCATGAACACACTACTCATGTGGGTGTAATGTTATTTAAAGATATTCAGTTTAGGTGGGAGTTTGTAATTTTGAAAATGCTCATTCGTTTTAGACACAATTTCAGTTACTTCAGTTTAAAGTTATTTTAATATCATTTTCTGCAGAAATAAAGTTCTTTTAGTTTATGCACACTCTGAATTCAGTAAAGCTTGATCTCACTAAAGTTTAAGATGACCAGTTGGGAATAGATATGGTCGTTGTATATTTCATGTAATTTTCCATGCTACGCATCCATGATTGATCTATGCCATTTGACTATATTTGTATATGTGACCATTGATGGGTCTAGTCATTATTAATATAGAAAAGGTTGCTTTGATCCTATATGGATATAGTTGATGGACGAGATTGTTATAGAATACATATTATATAATAGCAAATTTTAAGCTCATAAGGTTGTACATTTATCAGGAAACATATCTTGCCCAAGTGGGAGATTGTTGGATTAAAATCCGCAATTATGGGCATATATGTAAAATGTATGATGCTATTATAAAGTATGATACAAAATCAAGTGATCAATTATGTTAGGCGTGTCAGAGGTATTAAAGTGTCATGGAAATAAAAGTGTAGATACCGTAAAATATATTCATAATTCAATGAAGGCCATAGTTATAAATATTTGATACTTGATTTAATAATTAACTATATAAAGATGTAGTGGTCCCCAAGAAATAGGTTAACTTGTATTACTCTTGTCCCTGTTAGAGAGTTTTAACGGCAAGGGCCAACATATCTTCTTGGAAGATCACAACCACCTTTTTCAAAGGTTTCAGTACATCAATGAATTCAGGTATGCTTCTGCATTCAATTTATTCAGTAATTTATTCTTGATGATTTGACATGATAGATCTTGGGTTAGTTTTCATACTAGTTATGTTTTTGGTATGCTTTGGTTCTAACATTTGCACCACGCCCCATCACAGTTTAACTTACACCACCCTCTCGGACGGTTCTAATAGACAACATCACGACGCACCAAGCTTGAAGCATGAGAAAATCCTTCAGACGGAGCTTGTCCCACAAGACAATTCCAAGGCATTCTCTCATTTGTTGTATAAAAGTAGAAAAGGGAAAAGGTCTTTACTTTCCACTTCCCATTATAAAAAATGCGATTGAATGTTAAAATCTAGAAATTCCTAAGGCATTCTCTCTTTTGTTGTTCATCGAAAATTATTGAGAAATAAAAAAGAGTCTCACACTCGAATATTGATTTTATCTCTAACTCGGTCATGACAGGTTAGTTTATTTATCTCCTCACACCTCGTTTTTTTTAATTTCTATGTTTATATTAAGCTCTAATAGTATCACTAGATTTTACCTATATTAAAAAAACAAGGTAAAGATTTTGACGAGCTTAACGAGCAACGAGTTGAGTCGAGCAATGAGATTTTTAACGAGCACGAGTCGAGCAAAATTTTATCGGGCTTAATGAGTAACGAGTCGAGTCAAGTCAAGCAATGAGATTTTTAAATGAGCACGAGTCGAGCACTACTTAACTCGCGATCGACTCGACTCGTTCGATAAGCACCCTAGTCAATAGTGTGATATTTATAAATATTTTTTGTGTTATTTTTAAATAATTTAAAATTATATTATTTGAATAATAATATAACTCATTTTCAATTCTTTTGATGACCTGTTAATCATATTCTAAAAATGTATCCCATGTATAATCTCAAAATAACATATAACTAAAATATAAAAATAAAAAATCTCAAATTTAAATTAATAAAGACATAAAAATATTTAAAGGCTAAGTTTAAAAATGATTTAATGGTGAAAAAAGCTCTTAAACTTTTGAAACAAAATTAATTAGTCACTTAAATTTTTTTCGTAAAATTAAGTCTTTGAACTAATAAATTGAATGTATTAATCCCTTGACCAACATTAATTATTGAATCTAACAATTTTTTGAATCAGTTGGTGTAATACGTCGTGACACTGTGTTGTCATTTGACATTTTTTAGATATTTTATTTTATTTTAAAAAATTCTTTAAAAAAAATCTAAAAAACATATAAAAATATTTTTTTTAAAAATAGTATACAAATACCATGATAGAACTATCTTGTATCATGTGGCAGTAATATTTAAATACAAATTGTTAAGATTTAATGGCCAAATCACTTAATTAGATGCAAAAAAAATTCAAGAATTTAATTATTTTTTTTCAAAAGTTTAAAGTATCCTTATACCCTTAAGCTTTTAAAAAAATATTAAGTTCAAATATTTATCCCTTAAATTTTAGAGTTTAAATTTGATACACATGTTTTATACAAGCTTGTTTATTTATACTATAAACTAAAATTAAACCTACACATTAAAAAACTAAACCTAAACTCTAAACCATATACCCTAAATTTTAAACACTAACCTTAAATTCTAAACCCTACAGCCCAAACCCCTAAACTCTAAATCCTAAACAAAACCTCCAACTGCTAAAACTAAAAAACTTGTGCAGATTAAAATTTACACGACCTGTGTATTAAAGTTTTTCTCTAAATTTTAATTATAAATAAAATATAAGGTAAAAGAAAAAGTAACTAATTTGGAAATATTAAATATTTACATAGAACCACTTAGATTTCTTGTGAGATATTTATTATTTTTATACTATTTCAAACTGAATCTGTATAAATATTTTAAAATATAGTTAAAAATTTACACGGTAATAAATGTTTATCTGCTTTTAAATTTATGTATTATTATTTGAATTTATTTTTATTTAAAAATTATTATTATTATTATTATTTGAACATTAAAATAAAAAATATTATTGAATATATGAATTCGTTAAGTGTCATAATTAAGTAAAAGAATTAAAAGTAAAATTTTTTGGCTTAAGGGTTTAATAAGCCCTTAAAAGTTTACAAACAAATCAATTAAGCCCCTAGTTTTTTTCACCCAATTAAGCTCTCAAACTCGAGAAAAAAAATCAATTTGGCTCTTTGACCAACGCTGACCGTTAAATAAGCCCTTAAAATTTTGCAAAAAATCAATTAAGCCCCTAAACTTTTTTGCACCCAATTAAGCCCTCAAACTCAAGAAAAAAAATCAATTTGGCACTTTGACCATTTAAATTTTAACATTTTTTAAAATCTTCTTGGCACGTGTCGCAACAGGATAATGTCACTTGTCATTTCTAGAAAATTTTAAACTTTAATTTTTTAAAAATATATAAAAATAAAAAATCTAAAACATCTAAAAAATTATTTTAAAAATATAAAAAATATTTTTAATTCTGAAAGTTATTTAAAAATAATAAATAATAATTTTTCAAAAGATTAAAATATTTTAAAAAATAAAAATAATAAATATTATTATACAATTACAAAAAATAAATTAAAAATATATAAAGATTTGGAAAAAAAATTAGATTTTTTTCGGATTTTTATATATTTAATTTTTTAGATTTTTTATATTTTTTCGGATTTTTATATTTTTTTAAAAATTAAAGTTTAAAAAATTTTAGAAATGCCAAGCGGCATTATCCTGTTACGACACATGCCGAGAAGATTTTAAAAAAAAGCCATTAAATTTAACGGTCAACGTTGGTCAAAAAGCCAAATTGATTTTTTTTTCTTGAGTTTGAGAGCTTAATTGGGTGCAAAAAAGTTTAAGGGCTTAATTGATTTTTTTGTAAAAGTTTAAGGGCTTATTAAACCCTTCAGCCATTTTTTTAGTAAAGTACATGTCCATTTTATGGTTTAATTCTAAATTTGTAATTCTCCTTTCTAACAATGTCATTTTTAAAATTTGAACCTGGATTTTTTCTTAAAAAATAATGTCTTATTATTGCACCCAACATTTATCGCTTAAAAGTGAATATTAAAAAAATAAAATAAAATAATGAAATCAATTACTTTAATCATCCGTACCGTAATAATGGAAAAAACTTTGATATACAAGCCGTGTAAACTTTAGTTTATACGTGCCTTTTAGTTTTAGGGGTTAAAGTTTTAGTTTAGGGTTTAAGATTTAGGGGTTTAGGTTGTAGGGTTTAGTATTTAGAATTTAGTGTATGAGTTTAAAGTTTAAGGTTTAGTTTTTTAGAGTTAGAATTAGAAATTTAGAATTTATGTTTTTATAGTGTAAATACACATGTATATCAAAGTTTTACAAGTAATAATAGCACAATGCCAAATATTTTAATCCATTGTTTGCAAAAGCAACACATATCAACATATATGCTTAAATGTCCAAATCACGCATCAGCCATCCTTATCTTTAATTGTGATAAATGGCGAGGGAAAATTTTGGTACTGACATGTGGTTGTATCTGTATTTTATTTCGTTTAATTCACAATTTAATCCTCCAATTGTATTCATTCTTCAATTGGGTTTTTATTTTTTTTATTTTTTTTAACAATTTTTACCTAAAAAAGAAGAAAGGAGGAGAATTTTACTCCAATTGATTCCTGAACTCACAACTTAAAGAAGAAAAAAGTGTCAACTGAAAGCTTTAAAATATATACAAGTGGTCTCATTTTATATCATGAAACAATTTGGATAAGAGAAAAACACTTAACATGATACGAATTAATTGATCCAAATTATTTCAGGATATAAATTAAAGAAAACAAATACACTTTTAGACAAAAAAAAAAGAGTACAGAATAGAAAAAAATAAGATTAAAAGTGTAAGAAACTCTTAAACTTTTGGAACAAAATCAATTAAGTCTCTAAATTTTTTTAGACCAATTAAATATTGAACTAATAAATTTAAGAGAAAACTACACGGGTGGTCACTCAACTTATTTTTTTTTTATTTTGATCACCAATTAATTTTTTCGTTAAAATCGTCCCTCCCGTTAGATATCTTTCATGTTTTGGTCCCTCTGTTAAAAACTTAACGAAATCGCTGACTTGATATTTTTTTAATTTTTTATAGCATCTTTTATAGTATTTTTTAGTCCCTCCTGTCAAACCTAATGATATACTATAATATTTTTTTATTCGACCAACTAGAAAGGGACCAAAACAAAAAAAAGGTGATAGTTAGATGACCAAAACAGGAAAATAATGATAGTTAAGTAACCAAACAATAAAAATAAAATACCAAATCAGCGATTCCATTTCCATTAGATTTTTTAACGAAGAAGGACCAAAACAAAAAATAATCTAACGAGAGGGACGATGTTGACGAAAAAATTAGTTAGGTAACCAAAACAAAAAAAATGATAATTTGGTGACCAGTTTTTTTCTAAATTTAATCAAGATTTCGAAATGAAACATTACCCTAACTGACATTAGATTCCGAAATCCTTTCTCAACTTATTTTTTTTTTATTTTGATCACCAATTAATTTTTTCGTTAAAATCACCCCCCGTTAGATATCTTTCATGTTTTGGTCTCTCTGTTAAAAACTTAACGGAATCGCTGATTTGACATTTTTTAATTTTTTATAGCATCTTTTATAGTATTTTTTAGTCCCTCCTGTCAAACCTAATGATATACTATAATATTTTTTTATTCGACCAACCAGAAAGGGACCAAAACAAGAAAAAAAGTGATAGTTTGATGACCAAAACAGGAAAATGATGATAGTTAAGTAACCAAAAAATAAAAATAAAATACCAAATCAACGATTCCATTTCCGTTAGATTTTTAACGAAGAGGGACCAAAACAAAAAAAATCTAACGAGAGGGACAATGTTGACGAAAAAATTAATTAGGTGACCAAAACAAAAAAAGTGATAATTTAGTGACCAGTTTTTTTCTAATTTTATTCAAGATTTCGAAATGAAACATTATCCTAACTGACATTAGATTCCGAAATCCTTTCGCTTTCCCCTTATAAAAACTTAATACGAAGCTTTCTGACATGTGGAAGACACCCAAAAACTGACATGGAAGCTTTCTGGGCCCATGAATTAACTAACAGAATAACAGATTGCCATTGTAGGATTGAGAGTTTGATTCTGCATTCAAATTAATACGAATTCAATGCCTGCACATCAACAGAACATCTTCAACTCGACCTAACGGAACTATCAATCATGCATGGTATCGACATCATCTTCCCCACCGTCAACCATCGATGCTTCGTTGAACATGTACTCCTTTTGGTACTCCATCAAGTACTGCATCGATCTCCTTACGTAGAGAAATAGGCTGTAGACTCAAGTGACATCCTGTACTTCCACGACCTTGGCTTTCCGCTTCTGACAATTTAATGCAGCATCAGTAATCAGATGAATTGCATATCTCAAGGATGTCTCATGCCCGATTTTTGTCAATAGTTGTTTTGCATCCTCGGACATCTCTATGTCTTCCTCTTTGGATCTGACGTCTAGAATCTTGTGAATTTCATCCGCGGAATAAGGTTGTATTGTGATGATTAAAAGTCTATCAAGAATATCGATTGGAATTCCATGTGGGGATTTATAGTTTGTGCCTCGGATTGCAGTTATTCCTCTATTTGTAGCAACAAACAGGGGCCATCTCATTCTCAAGAGCACGATTCAGGAACGAAAAGCACTCGATATCAAGCATATGCACCTCATCAATAAAGAGAACACCAGGCACAATCTCTGCCTTGCCTTCCTCCCTCCACTCTGCAACCTTTGTGTCAATTTGTTCTCTCACCTCGGCACGGATTTCACCGGAATCACCAGTGAAAAGAGCAAGAAATCCCTGTATTCTGAAACAGAAACATAATAAGACATGAGATGATATAAACACAGAGTAGATGCACATAGTAGGTCGTATAAAGCTTCATCCGAAGAATCTCCTAGAAAGCAGACCGCGGATCAGAAAAGATAATTGCTGATAGAAAAGTTGCACGGATATACAGACATCGAACTTACCATTGAGTTTACTAGGAAGAAATTTCAAGGTAGTGAGATATATTTAAACAAGTAACGATGTTCATATCATACTGATTCAATCTGACTAGCAATAAGATCATACACAAATTCTTCCCTCATAAAGTAATGCTATAATCAATATGTTCAATTGACTGACATTATAAGGAAGCCACAAAAGTAGGGTTCATAAGCATTGATGCAACCATAGGTTCCTCTAAACATGTAAACCAAATCCACCTAATTCGATAACTCTTCCAAAATGCAAAAGGCCTTTCATCCGAGTATACATTTTGATCATAGACTTGTGTTTTTACTTTCAGATGCAAAATGTAAGTATCAACAGAAAGAACCAAACTAAGTCTAAATCTATTTTACTTGGACTCGGTGCGAGTGTCGAGCACGATTATATGTTCGACATGGATTTGTTCAAAATTTTCACAGGTTTGCAGGTGTCTTAGAGGAATATATCCGTACACATGTCCAGATATGGGCTAAAACCGGGTGTTAAAACTAAGAGCAACATAGGTCTAAAATCTAATTTACTAACAGTCCATGATTGCTCACCTTCTAGCTAATTTCAAAACAATTACAGATAAACTGTTCAACAACCACTGTATATGTCAATTATAGCATAAATTTCATGAAGTTCTTGTAGCCAAACTCGAATTTACCTGCTATTAATGACATCAATTTCATGAAGTGTAACACAATGAACAACCTCTTTTCTCTTCTGCAACTCTCCATCCGGACATTGCAGGAACTTAGTCTGTGGTCCCATTGCATCATAATCCCTTGACCTCGAAAATGACCTCCCAAGATTAGTTATTTTGACTGAAGCTTTGTTGATGGCTATCACATCCCCACTCGGCACTTTTTCTTTCCCCAATGCCTCTATCATCTTCACACCGAGGTCGTAAACAGTCTCCATATCAGTCGTTTTGAGAGTCAATTTCCCCGTTTTCGAAGCTGCCCCAGAAGCTGCCGGGCGGTCAATTTGGATCTCAATGTTTCTTCCTTTATTCTTACTCCAATGGACTTCCGAAAAGCTTGCATTAATGCTTCGGTTTTCTACATTTCCAGGGAGAAGATTTCGCTGCCGGAGAGCATGGAAAATGGGGTTTCAAGGCCTAAGGATTTGGCCATGCCCATGGCGATGGCGGTCTTGCCGGTAACCGGTTGTCCGGATAATAAGATAGCTCGGCCGGCGATTTTACCGTCTTGGATCATTTGGAGAATGACTGCTTGGGTTTGGCCCACCATACCTTCAGAAACGTCGCGGGGCTCCAGAGAAGAGTCGAGACCAAGGCCCCGGATGTGAGAGTGAGAACCTATTCTTTCGATTCGGGTCAAATCTCGACTCTCGGACAGTTTTACCTCCGCGAGGAAGGACCGGAAGAGGTGCGGGGTGTAGGGTTTTGTCACTTTTGTGTTCTCTGTGAAGAACTAAAAACTGTACCGAACCGGTTAGACTTTGGCGGGCGACGCTTTGTTAAAGAAGAAAATTCTTCTCTTTGGGTAGGGTAAAAATGTAATTTAGATGTGGATTTTCATTGAGTTTGGAGAACTTTTGGGCTTCTCGGCCTGCTGGACTTTTGATTGGACTGACTTTCATGCGTGCTATGAGTTTTGGTTTGGAAGTCGCGACTTCGAGTACGTATGATAGTGTATTATGTGTAGGATGGTTAAATAATTTAAATTCGACCGGTTTTGATTTGATTTAATTATATAGGATTATTTTTTACTGAAAAGAAGGATAAGATTGAATTGGGATCGGATTTATGATAAAAAAATTAATTGGATCTAATTCAGGTAATAATATATTTTTTATCTATATATTTTGAATAATTATTATAATGTCTTATTATATTTTTCAATTAACTCTATGTTATAATTTTCCTCTATATATTTAGGGGTAATTGTTATAGTATTCATTTTTCTATTTTTTTTCACTTAACTCGTTATTTTAGAATAAAAATGAGATTTGTTTTATATTTATTTTGGCCATAAGATTTGTTTTATATCTAGGTCAGGACGAAAGCGGATTTTTATCCCAACATTTGGGTTGGATGAAATCTCGTTAAACTTGAATCGTGTCAAGTGTCGGGTGGAAGGATGTAGTACTCGAGTTAGATTAGAGTCGGTTAACTTGAGTTATCGAATGAGTAAAATTCGAGTGTAATATTTAATAGGCTTAATAGTTATATAAGTGTTTAAATTATATTATTTTTTTTAGATAGGTGCATGAACTATATTTTGGGCTAAATAGACAATTAATTTTTTTTTGTAATCTATTTAAAGTTTTTACGTGACGGACGTTATTTTTTCTGTTATCCAATGAGATACGAACACATGACATGTTTTCTTATTTTTTTAAATTAAAATCCGAAAATGAGAAAATAAAAAGATAAACTAATAGTAATTAACCCAATCATCTTTAATTTCTCTAAAAACTCCCAAACCCAAACCCTAAATTCCTAAATTCCCCAACTTCAACCACCGATTCAACTCCATCGGTCACATTGTCTTCATCGGACTCCACTACTGAAAATCCCATCTTCTCGTCGTAAAAAATCAATGAATAACATTGATTGCATCGTCGACAAACACCCAACAATAAAAAAAGGTTGATTGGGTTTCCACCGACAGGTAGAGGATGGCAGGTGTTGAACGGTAAGGTATATGATGCTTTGGGTGGTGAACGGTGAACCACCGACTTATGAGAGATGTTGGGCAGTGATAGAGATGTGATTTGGGATTTGATTAAAAAAAATTAAAATTTTAGAATTTTTAAAGAAATTCAAAAATTAAAAAAAATATAAAAGGCTACATGCCATCTTATGATTGGATGACAAATTTTTTTAACGGTCATTTATGGAAAAATTTTAAATTGGTCGCAAAAGAAAATATTAGACATCTATTTAGCTCAAAATATAATTCAAATATTTATTTAAAAAAAAGGTATAATTTACACTTATTTGACTGTTAAGCCAATTTAACAAGGCCATTCCACAAAATTTCCAGTCAAATTTTGACTATTTTCTCAGCCAATGTAGGGTAGGGTACAGCACATAATAGCACCAACTCTTGTTCTTACTAATGTCGGATTCCTTCTTTTAAAAGATTCAATAATGTCAAAATATATTGTTCCAGATGTTTTTAAGGGCTCAATTTTCATTCCCCACAATTACTGGACCCCAAACACCAAATTGTTTGTTTCAATGATGGTCCCGATCCATCATGCATGATTTTCTTTTTGAAAAGAAAGGTACGATTCTATTGATAGAATCATACAATCTGATACAAAAATACGAGCCTGGTTAAAAAATCTCTCTAAACCTAACGAAAGAAAAAGAGTGCATTGTGACAATGTCATTACCGAATAGATTAGACAACAACGAGAACCTCGGGAACTATGGGGAACATAAACCTCAATGCGCCACCCAAAATAGATCAGACACTTTGCAAATGCCTTCCTTTGCTAGCAAATCAGCGTGATGATTCTCCTCCATGTACACCACCTGCAGTTTCCATGAATGTTTCATACACATTTCATGACAAAAAAGAATGTCATTACTATAAGGGAGTACAGTGGCATTACGACTGAGAATCGAACTAACAACCATGCTACAATCCGATTCAATAATCAAACCGTGAGTCGCAAACCAACGGCAATACTCAAAAATAATGCAGGCTTCCTTTATAGCAGCGAGTTCGGCCCCTGATGGATCGATCCATCATGCATAATTGAAAAAAAATCAAGGGTAAAGTTCATGCATGGTCACTAAAACTATGCTTCGATGTCCATTTTTAGTTACCAAACTTTCAATTGTTACAAAATGATCGCTAAATTATCGATTTTGTTACAAATGATCACTGTGCTTTAACCGCCGTTAAGTGAGTGACGTGACAGTTTTGGTACAAAAATTACTAGCACAATTAGTCCTCCATATTTATACATTCGATTAATTTGGTTCAAAAATAAATAAATTTAGGCTCATTATTTACAAATTATATCAAGTAGTCATATTTTTATTAGAAATAATTTAGCATTTTAAATATATTATTGATAATATTAATAATAAATGTAAATTGGTAGAACTAAATATAATATATTTAAAAATATAATATTACTAATATATTTAAAATATTAATTTTTTTTCTAATAAAAATAGGACTAAATTGATAGGATTTATAAATAATGAGACTAAATTTATTGATTTTTTTAGAAATTGGAATAATTTAATCGAATGTATAAATATAAAGAATAATTGTACAATTAAACAATTTTACTTTAACTGCCACGCCACCCTACTTAACGATAGTTAGGGCTCATTGACATTTTGTAACAAAAGCGATAGTTTAGTGATATTTTATAATAATTGAAAGTTCGATGATCAAAATGAATATTAAAGTATAGTTTAGTGACTATTTTTGAACTTTCCCCAAAAATCAAACTAGAATTTGAATAGTCATCCACTTAAACCTTTCGGTCTAGTCCATGTATCAATATCTGTTACATCGAGTCGAGTAGTAAAGAGTTTTCGATTTGAATTTTGTTAACGAAAAAGAAGTAATTTAAGAGTTTTCTGTGTTTTGAGGCATAATTCAGTTTTGAGTGCGGAATAATTAGATTCGATGCGATTACTGTTCCGGAACAGAAAAAGAAAAGAGATTTTTGAATTGATCAGAGTGGGGGAGTGCCGGGTGGGCAGGCAACAAATGTGCCTCCTGCCTGGAGTCAAGGAAACTCCATTGCTGCAATCTCAATCATTTTACCAATCTAAGATGGGAGCAGCACAAAAATGGCCACAACAGAGTTAATCATCAATGTGTATTTTGGAATTTATTTATACATATTATAATCATGCAAGTTCTCCCACTATCTTTGACTTGGAAAAATCGAAAACCGATCCGAACCACAACTTTTTTATAAATATTTTCAAAAAACAAACCATTAGTTATAGGCCAAAGCTCATTAGCAAAAGAGGCTAGTAATCAGATCATAAATTACTTCAATTCTCAAACTATAGACATACTAAAACACCCAGAATGTTCAACATTTCCCACTTTGTAAAATTAAGAGTTAATCGCGTCACACGTCCCCAAACTATGATCATTATTTTAAATTGGTCCCTAAACTTTTAAATATTCTAATTTCATCCTCAAACAATGACCCTCATTCTAAATTGATCCTTAAACATTGGAATATTCCATTTTCATCCCCAAACTATGACCCTCATTCTAAATTGGTCCCCAAACTTTTTTAATATTTCAATTTCATCAGTAAATTATCGTTTATATCACATCATATTATTACACAATACACATCAGTGTTTCATGACAATTAACGATTTTTATAACTGTTTTACTAACATAAGATATTATTAACATATACTGATAATTTGGGGATGAAATGAGAATATTCAAAAAGTTTGAGAACCAATTTAGAATGATAGTCATAGTTTGAGGGTGAAACTAAATTGCTTAAAAGTCTGAGGACCAATTTAAAATAAAGGTCATAGTTTGAAGATGAAATTAGAATATTTAATAGTTTAGGGACCAATTTATAATAATTGCCATAGTTTGGAGACATACGGTGCAATTAACTCTAAAATTAAACACAATCAAGTTAAAAGTTGAACAAAGATTGAAAGAAAAATAATTAAACACAAGTTTCTTCAAAGATCGCTCGGATTAAAGCTGCTTTCTGGGCTAGTTTTCTTCCGAAGTTTCGGTCCTTTTCTCGCTTAAATTATTTGCTTCGGATCACAGAAGGAATCAAGGCAGACCTTACAGGAGTCGAGCCGAGCACATCATCACAAAGGCTCGAACCATCATGGAGCTTCTTATTCTCAGATATCGGACTGCTTCTAGAACTGCTATTTGAAAGTGATCCGAAAGATGCCATCTGTGACACGCCTGTTGGCAAAGGAGATTGCGAATGTGGGCTACTGGACCAACCTTCGGATAAGAGGCTAAGTGGCAACGAGTTCTTGCGGCTACCTGCATTGCTTGCTGTGTTGGTTAGGACCTCTCCTAAAGGACCTCCCATTGAACTTCCCCAAGATATCGGTAACCTGTGAGCTTGATTTTGGTTCGGGTCACTAACATCACCCATTTGGAGCGGATCAAACTCCCGAGATAACCTAAGGGGCGAAAGGGCAAGCTTCTTTTGTGCATGTGAGCACGAGGATGATGAGAACTCGGAAGATGTCACAGGAATAGACATAGAGAGTTGGGTCCAGTCCGTTCTTAACTCCCCTGGCCAAGTAATAACAGAACTGATAGATTCGTCCTTGGTCCAGTCATCGATGAACCGGCCAAGCGGATTTTGGTCTTGGGTTTCTTGAGAAGTAATAAAGTCCAGCAGATGACCATACTCTTTAGAATCCATGTTTGAGCTTCCGTGCGAAAGATTGATGAGAGAATCAAAGGTGACATGTCCGAAATCTGATTGAGAAGATTCTGCAAATGGAACACCTTGTTTCGTAATGGAAAATGTGGAGTTATCGGATTTCAGGTTGGTGGTGGAAGACTTTACAGACAACGCCCGTGGATCTTGTATCCTGCCACACAAATCCTCTTTGTTTAGAAAAAAACTTAAACACATGATCGAAATAAGGGAAACCTAACCACAACAAATGTGATTAAAGATCAATAATTTTGATTTTAATCAGTAATGTATCCAACTAATCAAAATCCGTATTGATGGAAAGCAGAAGAAATCATTAAAATGTTCCAATAAAGAGAATCCTGAGTCCCAACTACAAGGTGTTGTCAAAGTCACCAAAATAAAGATGAAACAATGGGGTATACTTTAAAGAGAAAAGAAAGCAGAAAGTATCCCTACTCAAACTGCTCAAAGTAATACCATCCAGGTAATACTAATGGAATAATACGAATGCAAGCAACTAAAGCAATCTCGAATTCGTGAACGATATTTTTACCTGTTGATAAGAGAGTTCAGCGAATGATTGGTAGCACCAGATTGCAAGTTCTTAAACCGGTGCTGTTGTGCGATCGTGAGGCCACTGGTTATCACCGATGCTGACATAGGGGAAGACATCGGCACCACCTTAAGATTAGAGGTCCCAGAGGCGGCATGGCCAGTCTGGCCTTCCACAGGCTTTCTTGAACGATGGCGGCCCCTGTTTATGTGCCTTTCACAATACTTTTGGTTGGCAACAGCGTCCTGAGAGCACTGCCATTTCTTTCCATCCGTTCGACGACACCTCCCCAGCTCAGGGTCAGCGCTGCCCGAGTACCCCAGATGGAAAGAGCCCCATCCCACTACATGTAATTTTTTTTTATATAAACCAGAAAAAACACCCATTGATCAATAATAAAGACAAGCACACACACAAGGGAAACAAAGAAAAGGATCCAACATTAACCCTACTGTTACTTGTTAGCTAAAATTACTTTTGAACTAAAAAGATAACCAGAAAACTTTGAGATCACTGCAAAATCCAAAATTCTCTGTTACAAACAGCAAAGCAATTCAGGATATCAATTCCTATATAACTCGGATTATTCGGACTTGGGTGGATACTTTAAAATAACAAAGACTGGAGTGGAATTCTAAAACTTTACCCCAGCTAACCTGCAACATTTTTTGTACATTTTCAACAAATTTCAAAATCCAAATACTACCAAATATATATATATATTGTATTTCCAAAGAAGCTTACATGAATTGGGGAGCAAAGATCCAGTAGATGAGCTGGTAAAGCCATAAGGATAAATGGATTTCTTGAGAGGGATGATCAAATTGGAAGGCACAGCCACATTAGAAGTGATGTATTTGTAGATCAATGCCTGGTGTTGTAACTCAGTCAACTGAGATGGAGTTAATGGCCCTCTGAAACCATTAAAAGCCTCATGCATGCTTGCATTCAAGCTTCCAGAACCAGAACCTGAAACACAACATTGAACCATAAACCTTAAGAAAAAAAAGGACCAAACATAGTCTTGTAGCAAGAAATGTTGGGATTTTCTCCAACAAAGCCAATGGTGAAAATACTTGAAATTTCAAGTAAAAAAAAAACTTTTCAGCACAAAGAGTATTGGTTAAATCTCATACCCCAAAACCCCATCTTAGAAAAACCAGAAACCAAAACAAACATCCCAAAGAAACAATCTTTTTTTGACACAATCCATCAAACAAGTTACCTGCATTTCTAGCATATCCCGAGGGTGTATGCTGAAAATAAGAAAAGTCATTGTTTTGTGTACTCATCTCCAAAAAGTCGCCATCTTTGTTGATGAAAGGAGCTTCAGATTTGAGTGAAGAGAAGCTCAGCATATGCTCTTGCTGGCAACCAGAGCCAGCCGACACCAAAGAATTAGATCTCAACAAAGGAGTGCCTTGATGCAATGGCATTGTGTTGGGAGTTAACAAATCATCAGTTCTTTGCAACTTTGAACATTTCGAGTGATCTTCAGCTGACTTGAGATGGAGCTTCATTTTCAGGACCCATGACACCATCCGAACCCGGAACCCCAAAATCCATTTTGGAGAAGGAACCAATCAAAACAGCCTCTAAAAAGCATGAGTTGATGATGATGATGACAAGGAAGAGTTGAAAGTTGAAGCTTCGTGTTAGAAAACAGATAAAGAGAGCAGCATCTTTAAAAGGCGATCTTCTTGTCTGTGTGTTTTGTGGGTTGTTTTTTTCCACTCTTCATAGCCGATTTTTAGTCATATTTAGAGATTGAATTTTTTTGTTGAAACTGAGAGGGAATGGACAGAACAGATAAAAAGTATAGTTCCAACAACCAAACACAGTGTAACCACATCTCAGCCATGCCTGTATTAGTACTACTACTCATTACATATTTCTTTATTTTCGGTTAATTGTTTTCTTCATGAAAGGTCAAAGTTACAAAATTCTCCTTGTACTTGAGGAGGGAGACTTCATAATTTTATAATTTGTTTTTTTTTATCCTTTTTTGAGTTTATTATTAGTATTATTATGGTAAATTACATGAGGTATCATTAAATTTTAGATGTTGTACCGTTTATACTATTAAAATTTTAATTTGTTCAATTATAGCACTGAAATTTCATTTTCTTTGTTCAACAATTATACTTTTATTAATTTAATAAAAACCGGTAAGATGTGCCTTGTTAAAAACCTTTCTAACCTAAGTGGAGAAAAAGAGTACACACAAATAACCGGATTACAAACAGCTCACCAAGGGCAACATTCCAAACAAGCTTTTCAATTCGAACCAACTATTCAACTAACCAATATAACACCATGTTAACATCCTCTGTACTCAAACGTTAGGCTTCAATTATACCATTTGAGTCGTTAACTCGATAACGATATGATGATGCAAACAAAACGATGTTGTTTTGGTATGATATTGATGCTCAAAATGACATCGATTTAGACACTGAACTTTAAGAGTGTATCAGTTTTTCCACTAAACTTTAAAATGATTCTATTTTAGCTACTAAATATTATGGTTGTCGTTGTCGGTCAATTGTTGCCCTCCATTAGTCACCACTTGTAACAAAATCGATATGAAAATGGTTGTATTTCACTCTTCTTTCTTTTCAACGGATTAATTTTTCATGAAACATACTCAAAATTAATGAAATTAACAAAAAAAATCATCCATTTTAGGGTTTCTCAGATTTGATGGGTTTGGGGTGTTTATTTGAAAATCCGAATTCTGAGAAAACGAATAACATACCTCATAACTAACCTTATTGGAGGAGATCAAAGTATTAGCGTGTCAAACCTTTTGATATTTTTAGTCAATTTTGAGTGAGTTTTGTGGAAAATCAATCCAAGGAAAGATGAGAGAAATGCGAACGTTTTGGTGCCGATCTTTTCAGGAATAATGACCAGTGATGGGCAGCGATTGCTTGACAGCGGTGGCCGAAATGTTCAGTGGCAAAATATAATCATTTTTAAAGTTTAGTAGCAAAATCGATACACACTTAAAGATCAATGTCTAAAAATAGTCACATGTCATCACAATGCTATTGTTTTGGTTCAGCATCCTCGTCGACAGCTGTGGTCCATGTCATCACATCGTTATTGAGTTAACGACCTAGTGGTATAATTGAAGCCAAAATGAAAATCCAGTGCTATAATTGAACAAATTGAAAATTTAGTGGTATAAATGATATAACACCTAAAGTTCAGTGGTATTCAAGATTATTATTATTATTATTATTATTATTATTATTATTATTATTATTGAACATGATAACAAAAAAAGGTAAAAATGATCAAGTACATTTTGTTATCCATATGATTAATGCGTGTTTGTTAAATTTAATGTCATGAATTAAGTGTTTGGTTTATTTGAGAATTTATTATGCAATGCATTAACGAATGCATTAACGAAGGGTATTTCATCTCTTCCCATTGTAAGGTTTTCTTTTTATGTTTTTCGAATAATAAGAAGGTCGAAGCCAGAACATGAAGCCCCTAGGCGAATGCATTAACCAATGTCTTTGCTTAACAGGGGAGTGAAGCTATCAGGAGGGAGATCAAGAACAATAAAAATTTCAGCATTAGAGGATATCCACGATCAGGTGGATATCGATAGAGGCGAATCGGGTTTTCTTTTTAGTTAAACCGAAAATTAACTAAAACCGAAAGAAACCCGAACCGAAAATCAACAGAACCGAAAGCAACCCAAATTTAATTTCCTCAAATATGTATGTTTTATTCTCATTTTATATTATATTACTAATTAACAACTACCTTTAATAATAGTTTAATGGTATAATATTATTTTTTTCTCCTTTAAAAGGTCATCTTCATATATTGACTCAATTTGAAAGTCGACTGATCCGATATTGACCTGACTCAAAAAGTCAACGATACGATAGAGATCCGAATTGAAAAGTCAACCGATCTGATATTGACCCGACCCGAAAATCAACCGATCCGATATTAACCCGACCCGATACCCGGTCCAATCCGAAATAACATAGACCCTAACTAATCCGAATCAGACATGATCTAACCCTAATCGAACCTAAACCGAAAATAGCCCAAACCGAATATCAACCGACCCGAACTCGATCCGAACGACCCGATTGCCACCTATAAATATAACATAAAAGAAAAGTGAAAACATTACAATATTACATACATGTATATAGAAATTATTAGTATACTCAGATGACCTATTTTAATTAGAATATATAACATCGACGACGCTGTTGGCTAAAAATTTATATAAAATGTATTAACGGATTAATAAATCTAAGCCTAAGAAGTATTGAATATCTCAGTTTAATCACTCATCCATCTTATTGGTTTTTTTACAGTTGTAGTTAAAATTATTTCATTAAAAAAATTACAAAACTATTGAAAATAATAGTTGTCCTTGCAAAAATGGGGAAGGGAACACTGAAAACGATAAAAAAATCTTTATTTTTGTTCTTTTTAAATAATAATTGTCTTATTTTTTACTATTGTATTAACTTTAATTTTCCCCTATATTGAATGTTACACTCATTAAATTAAATACATATTTTTATTAGGGTAAAATTTTGATACATGTGTTGTGTAAAATTAATTTTACACAAGCATCCATATGTACACTATAAAAATCAAATCCTAAATTCTTAACCCTAACCATAAAAAGTTAAATATGTATCAAAATTAGCCCCTTCCCCATTTTATATCGCATATTTTATATAAATTTTTAGGCTAAAGGGTTTATTTTGCCCCCGAGTTCGACCCCAATTAGCAATGTTGCCCTTCGCGCGAAAAAGCGTTCATTTAGGTCCTTCAATTTGCACGTTAAAGCAAATTAGCTCCTTCACTGACGTAACCGTTAAACTGGCCGTTACTCCGTTAACGCGTCAGCCATCTGCGCCACATGGCATGCCACATCAGCGTTGAAAAGTCAAAATGCTAACGTGGCAAAAAATAAAAAAATAAAATCTATTTTTAATCTTATTTTTATATTAAATTTTAACCAATCAGATGATGACACATGGCATCATCTGAGTGGTTTTAAAGTTAAAAGTTAAAATAACTCTTGATATGGGGGCATAGAAATCGAAGCTGAGTCTTGGTGGAGAAAAACTTGATGCTTTGCCACCAAACCAACCTCTTAACCTTGTTAATAAACACCAAATATAGTATATAACCTCATCCAACTTGCATGCTTGCTTCTTTTTCTTCACTACCTTTGAAAATTCTGCAAAAAAAACCCCTAAAAAATGATTGTGCTGGAATGCGAGCCATAGAGGCACGTTTTTAGAGTACGCAATTGGAACCTCTTTAGCACTTATTTTTCCCAAGCCAACTGCCCCATGCACTTCACTTTTTACTATTTTTATAATCACTTGTTTAAACTTATCTATAATACTAATGTTAGACGATGAGGGTATAGCTCATATGGTAGACTTTGCATGCGAGAGGCACGAGATTCAATTCCCTGCACCTCCATGTTACAACTTTTATTTTTTTCTGCGTTAGTTAAATGGAAGTCTGTTCAAAGCCCATGGAATATTTGAGAAGGAAACCCATCCAATTTGGGTGTTTGGGGGTTAGCTAATATAATCATGGTGGAGATTGTGGATTCAGAGTCTATTATTATTTATACAGTTTTTGCTATGGAGCTGAATATGAAAGCGGTAAATGCTTAATGTAAAGATTTGTGGTCCTTGTATGGTAACCGGTAAGTAATGGTGGTTGCAGTGCAAGGTTTGCATGCAGACATTCATATGCGCCACATCGGAGGTGAAGTGCAGGGAACATGCTGAAGCCAAGCACCTAAATCCGACATCTATGCATGTTTCCCTCATCTAAACAAATGAGTCAACTAATACAAAAAAAACAATACAAGTTGCAGATTGGGATCGATGTTCCATTTCTTGTAATTTTATGTCATGAAATCTGAAAATGTTTGATATCAGCTATCTACATATGGGTGATATATTTGTTTCTAGTATTAATTAAAATCCATCTGTTTGAAGAAAGAAAGAAAAAAAGAAAGAAAGCACCAAGTTTTGTTTGTATCATTTGGTGGTAATGAAGAATGATCAGTTTGAGAAAGAATGATCAAGGAATGGGAAAGGGTTACCGAAGAAACTGCTTCGCAAGGATAAACAGCTGGAAACGAAAACATCCAGTGATCAGTTTGATCAAATTTTATTTATATCATTTGGTGGTAATGAAGAATTTGGTGGTAATGAAAACATCAGATAAAAGAATCGTTTTCCAGTTTTTTTTTTTTTTGCATAATTTTCAAAGGCAATGAAGAAGAAGAAGCAAGCATGCAAGTTGGATGAGGTTATATACTATATTTGGTGTTTATTGACAAGGTTAAGAGGTTGGTTTGGTGGTAAAGCACCAAGTTCTTCTCCGCTAAGACCCAGGTTCAATTCTCATGCACTTATATCAAAAGTTATTTTAACTCTTAACTTTAAAACCAATCAGATGATGATGAACGGGTTCCAGAATTGTTATTATTTCGACACAAGAAAAGATATGTTTAGTATCTAATCAAATTAAATTTAGAAAAAAAAAACATATTCTGTGACATTTAAATATGAACCTATTTTGTGACATTTCAATTTGACAATAGGAATATAATTACACCCTCCAATTTAGTCCAATTTAGATTGAAAAAAGAAAAAAAGTAAAGACAAATAGTCTTCTTCACAATATATATACTTTGAATGCGGGAAAAGTAATTTCTAGAGAAAGAATATAAACAAGCAAAAGACTTTTCATACTTTTTTGTCATCATCTGATTGGTTAAAATTTAATATAAAAATAATATGAAAAATAAGATTAAAAATAGATTTTATTTTTTTAAAATTTTTTTGCCACATCAGCATTTTGACTTTTCAACGCTGACGTGGCATGCCATGTGGTGCATACGGCTGACGCGTTAACGGAGTAACGGCCAGTTTAACGGTTTCGTCAGGCAAGGGGCTAATTTGCTTCAATGTGCGAACTGGAGGACCTAATTGAACGTGATTTCGCGCGAGGGGCAACATTACTAATTGGGGTTCAGAGGAATAATGGTGCGTGGTTGTACGATAGACTTCTAATTTTATCTTTTTCAAATATAAAAATAATGGATTAGTAATTGGATAAACTTTTGATACACATATTGTGTAGAATTTTTTTTACACAAACATACATATTTACATTATAAAACTTAAAATTTTAACCATAAACTCTAAAAACTAAACCTTGAACTTTAAATCTTATACTATACATTCTAAACACTAACCTTTAATTCTAAACCCTAAAAATAAATCTCTAAATTTTAAACCCCAAACTAAACTCATAACCCCTAAAACTTCTGAGTTAAACCTTAATTTACATAACATGTACATTAAATTATTTTTCTTAATAATTAAAATAATTATAAGTTAAAAATTCAAAATTTAAACCTTAATTTGTTGGAATATATATATATATATATTCCAACAAAGGATCACCATCCAAACCTCTGTCGGACCGTCGTCTCTGACCTCTGTTGACTTTGACAATCAACAGAATATTATATGTAATTATGGGGCTTAAATATAGATGGTGCTCAAGCAACTGAGTATTATCTCATGTAAGCTTTTAAATTAAATAATATTCATAAAATTAAATAACACACAATTAGTTAGAACCTTTTAAGTTAGAACTTAAAATAAACAAGACAATAATTGGTCATGAATTAAAAACCTTTTATGTTGGAAATATATATTTTTGAATATGAATAGGGGTGCCCTGAACGTATAGAGGTGCTTTTAATCTCATATTCAGATAAAAACTATATTTCCTTATAAAAGGAATATCTTCATTTGGAATTAAAATCCAGTTAATAATTAATGGTTAAATTAAATTTAAAATATTATTGGAAATGTCAATATGCCACATGAAATTAAAGGTACCAATAACGGGCGTTTGTGGGGTGCTAATACTTCCCCACACGTAACCGACTCCCGAACCCAAATTTAAAAAAAAACGAATCTCTGGTTGTTTTTATGGTGTTCGGTCTACCTCGGAGTGATCAATGGCGACTCCAAAATGATTTTCAAAATCGAATTTAAACGAAAACCCCCTAATTTCAAAAAAATAATCATCAAGCTATTTTTACCCGATTTAAAAATGGTCACGACAATAAGATTTAGTATTCTTTTCTTCTTAAGTTTGTATTTGTTGTGGACAAAAACTCTCTATCTCTCCTTTCTCGGTGTCTGTTTCTATGCCTCTGTACTAAAAAATTAAATTCTAAGCCATAACCCTAAATTTTAAATTTAAACCCTAAACTTTAAACCCTTAGCTCTAAAATATACACCATACCCAAATTCCCTAAACTATAACCTTAAACATTAACCCTAAATTTAAATTTTTAGTGTAATGACATAGATAGGAACACCGAAAAAGAGAGATAATTTCTATTCATTTGTTATACCTTTATTTTTTTTAATAAAATTCAACTTCTTATTCTTAAAAAAACACTCCATTTATCTGCATCGATCTTAATCAACCCTAAACTTGTGCATCGTCAGAATGAGAAGAGAGGCATTAAATTCTCTCACCTGTATTTTCCTTAAATAAAGTACCAATCTTCGATTCAATCAATTAAATTGATCAAATTTTCTTTTTCTTTTTTTTTTGTTTAAAAAAAACTAACAAGTATATTATTACTACCTAACAATAATGGACAAACTCGTGTTTGTGCTTAAGTCTGAACCAGTGATAGTTGAAGCAACTAGCCTATTGATCCAGAAATATGTAATGACCCAACTAATATCGAACACATTTGAAATGAGCATCATTAGTGAAATTAAGGTACATTGATGAATTTATACAATAAACAACTGTGTTGCTCGGACTTGTCGTTTTTTTTTTCAACTACATGTATCTGATATCGATGCATATCCAAACATGGGTACGAGAATATGACCGTCTGAGGACCCAATAAGTCAAAACTTCAAAATATTTGAGCATACTCATGGAGGAGACATTCTTATTTGAGACACTCACACCTGAATCCGAATAACATTGAAAATTAGCACTTACTCGAGGAAAAATGCACATTTCAGCCAGAAAACCAAAATGACCAACACTTGAATCAAAACCTTCACCAGGGTCTTACTTGAATCCTGTTAAACAACTAGTACTGGAAACTGTACATTAATTCTCCTGAGTCCAGACCCTCACAGTCTTGTCATTGCCAAGTGCGGCGGATGCGATCATGTTTCGAGTGGGGTGACAAGCAACTGAAATAACAGTGTCGGTATGACCTTCCAACTTCTGAACCACCTTTCTGGATTGAAGTTCCCACAAGTATACACAGTTATCTTCAGAACCACTAACAATGTACTTCCCATTTGTTATAGAGAAAGTAGATGCAATGCAGTACTTTGAATTCACGTGGCCGGTGTAAGTTTTTAAAAATTTCCCCGTCTCAAAGTTCCAAAGCCTCTGCAAAAATCATAAAATTAACAAAATCGGAAAAAGTAACAGCAAAACTAAAAACTCAATAGGTATATATATATGAGCAACCGATAAGCAAAGTCATCGGAAAATAAACCAAATACTTGAATAATCAATCATAAAATTGACAAAATCGGAAAAAGTAAAAATAGCTAAAAATCCGTCTATCTTAATAGGTAATATATATAAGCAACCGATAAGGTAACTATACAAGATAGTTTTCTGCCTAGGAAACTGCATCTAAGAACTAGATATGTGCTATAAGCAAAGTGAACTGATAAAGAGAGAGAGATAAGAAAACTCATAATATTTCAGCTAAACCAGTCGTTTCAGAATGTGAAGGTGCCAAAATTAAATGTGAGGTCCATTTGTAAGCAAGGAAAAACGGAAAGGTTGAAACTGCATTGCAAGTGTGTCAAGTATGACGAATTAACAATTCTTAGGGGGAATATGGAACATGTTACCATCCATTTATTCAGATACTAATAGACAACCTAGTAAATTTTCTCAGCAAGGAAATAGTTCACTAGAAAATAGTGCGATATTAGACGAAAACAAGCCATCCATTTTATTACATAGCTAACAAAGCTAAAAATAAGCACAATTCTTTTAACTTGCCACTATTTAGAGATGTGATGGAAAGTAAACATGGCCAAATTTATACACACAACTATAGATTAAGAACAGCTCCTTTCAGTTGCAAATAGCGAGATACAAGTAAAAAACAAGCCATTAATTGATTCCGTAGATAGCAAGACCGAAATAAGAACAATTCTTTTAACTTGCCATTATTTAAGGATATAATCGAAAGTAAACAATACCAATTTACACACTCAACTACAGATTAAGAACAGCTCCATTCTTCACATACACAATTTGAAATGTAACCGGTGAGAATATATTTGATCATGAAAGTGACAAAAAGTACTATGTTAGCAGACTCGGGGCAGGTGTGAGTGCCGGATATAGATATATTTCAATCTCCTCATTGGACAAGAACCGAAAATTATAATGTTTTAGCAATCTATCCATGGGAGAAAAAAAAACCATGAATCTATCCATAGAAAATCACAATGTTTTAACAATCTAACCTACATTTTAAAAAAGAACCAAATTTGAGAACTTACCAAGGTGTTATCCAGAGTCCCAACAAGAATAAATTTCCCATTAGGCGAAAACTTAACATAAGAAACAGGGGGGTTCTCATCATCGATCAAAGTCTTCATACAATGCCCAGTTCCAGCATCCCAAATCCTACAAAGCCCATCATAACTACTCGAAACAATCAAAGAGCCATCTCGATTGAAATCAACGGCAGTCACTGGATCTGAATGAGCCGGCAAAACTTTCAAGCATTTTCCCGTTTTCACGTCCCAAAGACGCACGGTCTCATCGAAAGAACCCGAGACGATCATGTTAGATTGGGGGTTAAAGTTGACGCAGAAGACATAGTTAGTGTGGCCGTGGAGGGTTTTGATTAAGGAGCCAGTGGGTATGTCCCAGAGACGGAGGGTTTTGTCATCGGAAGCGGAGACGAGGAAGCGGGAATCGGAGGAGAAGGAGACGTCGGAGACGCCTTGTTCGTGGCCGGACAATTCATGGATGGCGGAGAGAGTGGAAGTGGCGGGGGAGAGGGAGTAGGTCCGGAGGGTCTTGTCGGCGGAGGAGGAGGCGGCCGTCGGAAGAGAATTTGATGGAGGAGATGGCGTTTTTGTGGGCGGAGAGGGTCTGGGAGAGAACGTAAGGCCTGAAAGGTTCGGTTGTCGCCGTCGTCGTCGGTTCAGTCGACATCTCTTCTTACAGGGAGCGGGATTTAGGTTTAAAGTAAGGTTTTGAAGTGCAAAGAGATCTGAGATAGATGTGAAATCTAAAGGTCTTTTGTGGTAAGTTTAGTTGTATGATTTAAACTCGGACTGTTCAAAACGATAGCCAATGAGGTTGAGTGCTTAGCTTATGTTTGAATTCTAGTATAGTTTATCCAAAAAAAAATTATGTATATTATAAGTTTAAATTTAAGTTAAACTACATCGGTAGTTAATGAATTTTTAGAACGCTTACAATTAGGGGTGTTCAAAAGTATCCAACTTGACGATCTGAACTTTAAAAAGCCGAGTAATTTTTTTTAAAAAATTAATCGACCCGACATTGGATTTTTTCAGAGTAGTTGGGTCGAGTCTAGGCTAAAACTTTTTGTAATCGAGTATCTGATCCGACCCAATACTTTTAATATATTTATTTTTTAGTTTTAAATTATATTTTTATTTTAAGTTTCTTAATATTTTTACCTAAAACTAAATTTAAATCTCTAAATTATTTCTATTACGTACTTTTAAGTTTTAAAATTTTCAAATATATTTTTTGATTAAATAGAGAGGTATTACATTCTCATACCTGAGTTTAAAAAGAAAAAACGAGATTAATATTTTTAATGTCTTCTTGGTGATAAACTTTAATATATATATTTCATCTTAAAACTAACTTCAAATCACTAATTTTTGTATTTTGATTATGTATTATGAAATTTTTATATTTGATGGGTTTACTATGTGATTTTTAAAACTTTTAAATTTAATAAATAAATAAATAAAAATGTGAACTGAGTACTCGTTACTCGATTTTTTGAGTACCCGGCTAAAACGGGCTGGGACACGGGCCGATATATATAGTACCCGGAAGAACCGGGTACCTGGTTTTTTGGTACCCAGATACCCGGGAATGAACACCCCTACTTACAATATGATTATTGAAATTTAAAATTCTTCATTAAGGTCATTATTAGTGATTTTTTTTATTAAAGTCACTATTGTTAAATAAACGTGTAAAAATTTAAAAATAGATAACGATTCATAAAAATATATACATATACGTATATTTTTGAAAATATAGTTTTAATTCGTTATCTATTTTTAAACTAAAAAACGTGCATATTATTATATACGTGAAAATATGATTACTGAAATTAATAATGAGTTATATGAAGATTGTCACTTAATAAAAAGTAATGAGTTAATTTTAGCGATCCATTTCATCCATCTAACGATTCATAAAAATTATGAGTTTTACGTTATGTATAAATGGATCCTATATATATGTATATATTATTTAAATTTGAATTCTTTCGGTTAGGGTCTATATCGATTCAGCTAAAATTTAAGTAAATTTTTATTCAGATTAATTTATTTTGAATTTCGAGTCAAGTTTTTGTAATTATATTCGAGTTTATATCGAATTTTGTATCGATTTTATCAGTTCAGTTAATGGGTTCAGATCAAATTTGTCAAGTTGGATAACAAGGCAAGCAAGAATAACCTAGAAGGGCCAGGCCCTTTTCAGTCATTTAACTACCCCAAATCCCTCCCCATAACTCTTCCTCCCTCCCTCCCTCCCCCCCTCCCTCACACGGGCTTTACTTCCCACCAAGGCTTTCCCCTTCATTTGTTTCGCTCCTCCGCAAATTCGTACGGTCTTCCATTTCTTTCTTCTTCTCCTTCTTTGAAAATAAAAATAAAAATTTGAATCTATTATTCAATTATTTTTCTTAAATTAAAATTTTGACTTATTTATTTTTCCTTCAATATCGTATGTTTAGATGAAATAATTTTGAATTTATCGGTGCTCCTTGTTTAAGAACTTTGACGCTTTAGTTTTTTTTTTCAATTTATTTTACACTGGAGTTCATTTCAATCGCGATTTAATTGTTTCCTCGTTCGATTAAATTGTTGATATAGTTAAGGCGATTTCTTTTTCGAGTTATATTCGCGATGTTTATGTGATTGTGAACGTTTCGGCTTACATATCTTATATTTATAGCATTGAATCATGCATTGAACGGAATTCGTGTTGTATTTTTCAGATTGATTTTAATATTGAATTTGATTCATTAATTTTGTTGCAGGTATCATATTTCTGGTCCGACTTCACTAGCCGAAGCTTACTATCGGTAATTAGAGAGTAATCTGCTGTCTATTCTGATTGCCTTTTTGTTTTGTTAATTTTGATTTTTCTTTTTTACGTAGTTCTATCGCATGATTTATATGTAATGTCTCTTTGAAATTGATTGCTTATGTTGATTTATAATTTTGATTATTATAAGCTTTGTTTCATAAGAAGTTGGACAAATACGTTGAACTCATTGGACAAGAACTGGAAATTAGCTTATTTGATATATCCAATGCAAACCTGTAGAGCATTCTTCTTGAAAGTTGATATTAATTTGTTTACCTGAGACTTAAATAGTTTAAAATTACCGCAAATGTGTTTTTCTTCATTTTGTACTCGATTCCACCTTCATCTTTATACTTGCATTTCTAATTTTGTCGTTGGATAGGCATCTAATTTAGCATTTTCATGTGAGTCACACTGATTTGTTCTGTACCCAACATTCAGTCCCGTAAATTATCATGTCTTATTGATGGCTAGCAAAATTTCTCATAGGTTTAAATAGAATTTGCGGTTACGCAAGAGGCAAGACTTCCAATGTAATCTGCTAATGATTTTTTTTTCTATATGTGCATTCTCGGTAATCAGAATCCGTTAGCTTATGCATTCTTCTAGAATTGATTCAAGCACTTCATGGATGTTAAGTTAATAGACTAAAAACTCTTCCAAATGTATTTGTACTATTCCTATCTTTATTAAGCTTTCTTTTTTGTTCTCCTATCAACAAGAAATGTGAATTGAGCATGTGCTTGATGTTGTTTTTGAAGCCAATTCATTGTGATATGTATTTTCAGGAACTCGTATGATTTAACCCACATATATCTTCTTCTGGTGCATTTGAGATCATAACCAAATGAAAAACCATACATCTATGGACCTTCTTTCCTCTCATATATTATCCACATTCCTTTTTTTCCTTAGTTCACTGGAACATGTACTTTACCTTCCTTTCATGCTGTTAATGCCCTTGCCTTTCTGTCATTAGTTGCATTTGTGAATATACTAGCTGCAGGTTTGAGTTTGTATTATCCTTTTTTTTTGTTCCTACATAGACAAATTCGATTTTTAACTGATACAATTTCCTAATTGTTTTTTTTTTTGCAGGTACTCTTGTAGCAAGATTCTAATATAACATTTGATACAGTTAATAGAACTAAAAATGGAGTTGAATTGCCTGAAAGATTCATTTGAGCGTGTTGCAAAGAAGCGAAAGGTGTCCTATTCTAAAACGCATGAAGTTACTGATCTGATTGTTCAGGAAATCAGGAAGGCAGTCAAGTTGGTGTCAAGCACCCTTGAATATAAATCCGAACTAGCTGAACTGAAGAAAAAGTTGCAGGAAGTTGCTCCACTCAGTCAGCTAGAAAGCACCCAGAAGGAACTAAACATGGCACTGAGCAAGTATCCAAAAGCTCTTGATAAAGTCCTTAATCCTGATATATCCAAGGCTTATCGAAATGTTAAGTTCGATTCCTGTATAGTTAACCAAATAATTGCCTGCCATTTCTATCGGCAAGGGCTGTTCGAGGTTGGTGATTGTTTCATAGCCGAGGCTCGGGATGTAGAAGTTGCTGCTACTATGAAATCACTTTTCCAGGAACTTTATCAAATACTCGAAGCCATGAAGAGTTGGGACCTGGAGCCTGCCCTGAAATGGGCGGCTGCAAACTCCAATAAACTGAAAGAAAATGGTTCAGACCTTCACCTGAGACTCCATCATTTGCAGTTTTTGAAAATACTTCAAAAGGGAAGTAGAGATGAAGCACTCAAGTATGCAAGAACCAACTTTGTTTCTTTCGCCGGAAACCACATGGCCGAAATCCAGAAACTCATGGGGTGTCTCTTGTATTCTGATAGACTTCACGATTCCCCATATGCTCATTTATTATCGCCAACCAATTGGGATACAGTCACCGAGGAACTCACCAGGCAGTTCTGCAATCTTCTGGGGCAATCATACGAGAGCCCATTGAGTGTCACAATAGCAGCAGGAAACCAAGCATTGCCACCTCTTCTTAAGTTTATGACTGTTATGGCAGGGAAGAAGCAGGCATGGCAATCGATGAAGCAGTTGCCCGTGCCAGTCGAGTTGGGCAAGGAGTTTCAGTTTCATTCTATATTTGTCTGCCCCGTATCCAAGGAACAATCAACCGATGATAACCCGCCGATGCTGATGTTGTGTGGTCACGTGCTTTGCAAACAGTCTATCAACAAGATGTCAAAGAACAGCTCGAAAAGTTTCAAGTGCCCGTACTGTCCAACCGATATCAATTCGACGCAATGCAGGCAACTAATTTTCTGATGCAAAACCCTAATATGATCATGGGTTTTGTATTAAGAAAACCGTTTCCTTTAGACTGAACTGAATATGCGGAAAACAGAAATCGTTGCGATGTGGCCAACGTAGTGAAATGGTAGCAAATCCTGGTCAGTAATGGTGTGTGTTTTTAATGAACTTGTTGTAAATAGACATTCTTTCCCATATACATGTTGGTAGTAGAAAAAACCAAAGTTGCTTCATTAAATTCTTCATGTTGCCTTTATTTTATTATTAGTTTTTTTTTTTTTTTTTACTTTTTCATAATAATGTAAGAAGATATGGTCAATGAAGATTCGGAAAGCTTGTATTTTGGAGGTGAATGGATGTGGAGATGCACTCAAGGTATTACATTTCAGCCTTGAACACCGCTTAACCTAAGAGACAAGGTCAATGAGAACAGTATAAACATTGCGATGGATGTACAATTGTTAAAGAAATAATTTTTGGATGTATACGTTGATAGCCAGGGACGGACCTAAGGGTGCTGGGGCCAGCTGCACCCCTTAAAATTTTCAAGTTTCCTTATATTTTATATATTTTTTTGTATTCTCTATTAATAATTTAGTTCTGCACTTTTAAACTCTTGTAATTTTGCACCCCTACATTTTTAATATAGCTTCTTGATAGTTTGCACCCCTTACATAAAATTTTAGGTCTGTCCCTGTTGATCGCCTCTTTAGGGTGTGACAATATCGATATACTAGGAATTTGTAATTATTATAATTATGTTTAGGGCGATAAATTACTTAACTTTAAAATTAACAGAGACTTAATAAGTATTTAATTAAAAACTTTAAAATTAAGAGTTTGATTAAGATAATCCCACTATGATATTTTTGATGAACAAATTAAAAAATTCTCATCAATTTTATCATTGTTTAATGTATGATACTTAAGCTGATCATGAAAATGCTCTCGAAAAATATCTATTTATCAAAATTATAATAGGCACAACGGTCACCCTCGCCTCCTTACTTTTGACCACAAAATTTACGATTGTCTTGATTGTGTTGAATGTGGTAATCCTTTTCATGATCAATCTCTTGATTTGTTCAACACTTTAATGTAATATATATATATATATATATAATTCACGTTTATTACATATTCTAAATGTTGAATACTAAAGCCAATGTGGCCTTCGGCTCACTGGTACAAGCGTGCCTTACTCTCTCTAATGGCTAGATTAAATTAAATAAAATTAATATAAAATCTTACTATCAAATGATAACACATGTCATCATCTGATTAAATTTATTAAGTTAAATAAAAATTAAGATCAAATTGATATAATGTGTAAATAAGGAAGACCAAATGTGTAATTATATAAATTTCAGTTAACTGTCATGTCGCATTCTCAGTTAGATTTTAACATCAAATGACTTAAATGATACCATTTAAATAGTTGAGTGGTTTGATTGATAAAATTAAAAAACTGGTGATCAAAATAGAACCAAACTTATAGTTGGGTGGTCATGGATGTAGTTTTCCCTTAAAAAATCATATAAGTTTCTTTTGCCCAAAAAGAAAAACATTTAAATAAAGGGTAATTATTCTATACACAAGTGCTTGTGGAAATTTTATATATACAAGCGCCTTAATTCTAGGGGTTAAGGACTTTGTTTAGGGTTTAAAGTTTAGATGTTTAAGTGTAGTAGTTTTGAATTTAGAGGTTGTTGATAGAATTTCAGTTTAAGAGTTAAAATTTAAGGTTTATAGGTTAAAACTTAAAGCCCTACCTATATTACCCTAAAATCTAATGTAACGATTGGATTTCGGGTCAATAATTTGGGCCTTGGTTCATATTCAAATCTTCAAAGAGTTCAGATTTAATTTGGGAGAATCAAATTTGAGAGCTCATTAAATAGATTATTGGGCTATTTTGAATACGGACTTAAAGTTGAGTCCAAAGTGAAAATAAAAAGGGATGAATTGTGTTTAATATTTTATTGGGGGATAGTGGTGTTTGAATTTTAAATATGTGTGGGTGGTTGAAAAAGAGAAAAAAAGATATGATGAGGAGAGACAAAAAGAACAAAAGTGGGTGAGAATGGTGGAAAGTGTCTTAGAAAGAGATGAAGAGGTTTTGCGTCGGTTCAAGGGTGTTTCGCCCACCGTAAAAGCTCACCGCAAGCATAATTGAGTTTCTCTCGCCGAAACGCAATCGCCGGTGTTTGCCACTCGCTTGGGGTGAGAGAAAGTAAGAAATGGCAAAGTTTATTCGCAATGAACCACCGCTCACAGTCGTATTTTGAAGCCACCGTTGAACTTTCCAGCCATTTTAGAGCGGATCTGGAGCTGAGTAGATTGTCAAGTCGAACCGCGTTGACATGTTGAGCCGAGCCAGTCGCTAACCGAGAAAGACCACTCAGCTATCCAACGCGTGCGTGCACCGACGATTCAGCTCTTACACGCGTCTCGCGCCCGACGCCTTATCTCCTCTGTCCACGTGGTTGTGTCATTGAAAATCACGCTGCCACCGTACGACCGTCGTGCATGCAAATAGAGAAGCAATTAAAGATGTCAGAAACCCTTCTTTTTATATATATATTTCCCCTACCTAATGTAATAAAAAATCAGAGATGATATCTAGATATAAAGCATATAAAAAGATCAATGTACTCAGATTCAAGAATCAATACAAAAAAAAGAAAGCTTCTGAGGTATTTTTTATTGTCTTGATATTTTATATTTCAGTGTTAAAAAAAGGAAAGGGGTTTAGTTTTACCTGACTCGAGTCATCGGATGATCGTTAACCAGCCGAGGTTGTCGTCTCCAAAGATAGATGTCCTTCAAGAACCGATGATATGGGATTCTGGGCTGATTTTTTAAAATGAGTTTTAAAAAATTTAGGGGTTTTTATTTTGTTTTTTGGGTTTTAAAGGAAAAGGATGTCGTGTTTTGAAAATCTAAGAGTGGATTCGTGTTCAGGAAGAAGAGCTGAATCATTTGTTTTTTTTCGAAGTTAGTTGATGTTGGTGAGCGGTGACCGACAAAAGTAAACGGCGGTCGGCGCGGTGGAAAAACCGTTAGATCTAAGTTCGTAATGAACCCATACGTTTCTCAAGAATATTTGAGAGAGTTTAAAGGGGAAGACTTTAATCTGTTTTGGTTTCAAAGAATAAAATGAGGGGTGTATTTTATGTTTGGCTTATATACTTGCTTTTAAAAATGAGTTTATTACAAATAAACTCCTCCGCCCTTTTAAAATTTCACGAGCAATCTCTTCGCATGGTTTAATTCTCTTTGTGGTCCTAATAGTTTTAAATGCTTTGCAATTTCGTCCTTTTTAGCCCAATTGAGTTTGAGATCAGTGGTGTAATTGTTATTTTGGTCCCTTTTCCATTGTTTCTCTTTAAATTTAATCCGTATATTTGAATACATATTCATTATATTGTTCATATTTACATTTTTATTCGATTTACTGCATTTTATATGTGCATATGGTCTGCTTTTTTTACATATAGTATATATGTGTTATTAATAATTTTTTTCATTAATTATGCATATTTATACATATATGTGCATTAATATATATCACGTATTATATATGTTAGTATGTATATATTATATATATTATAGTACGCAATATTATATGTGCACTATCCTATATGTTATATATGTATATATACATGTACATACATGTATGTATATTTTGTATTATATACTGTTTGTATTATATATATATATATATATATATATATATATATGCGGTTGTTCTTTAACTATTTCATGCTTACCATTTGTTTATGTTAGCATTTGATTTGTTCATGCATAATAAAAATGTCATGTTAATTTGTTGCTTAACTTAGTTTCCTACGGTCTCGGTATCCTGTTAGGAGTGTCATCCCGGATTTCAGGGTGTTATCTTTTTGTGATATCGTAGGCTACGGATTATTTTTGCTTTTATATTCTAAATGTATGGCCATGCATGCATGCATTTTTAGGGATCAAATATTAGATTAAATCGAACTTCATTTTTTTCTTAGTAAATACGATACGAACCCTTTAGGTATCAATTTCCGGTTGTGGTGGGGGTGCGAACCCTTCCCCATTCGAAACCGACTCCCGAACCTAATTAATCTCTAGTTTTGCTTTTCGGTGTTCCGTCTACCTAAACCAAGTGACCGGTGGCGACTCCTCAATTTTATTTCAAAATACGAGCTTTTTCAAAAATTCCTCGAAATTAATTTTTTTTAAGAAAAGTGGGAAAGATCGGATTTTTTTATTCGTTATAGCATGGCGTCTCTGCTGGGGAAATTTTTTTTATTTTCAAAAACAAAATAGAGAGTCATGCCTTAGTCAGGGTTCGAATCGTATATGCAATGAAAAAGAGGAATTCGGTCTAATTTAATTTTTGATCTCGTCTCTCGTGTTTGATTGTTTGCATTTATAGCACGGTGCTTGACATAACTGTCATTCATGCATGTGCCTTTTTTCCAGGCTCTTTGTCCTTGTTAAGTAAGAGTGATTATTTTGTCTCGTGGGGTGTTTACCTCCGTATGGTATTATAATTCACTTTTGGGGTACTAACCTTATATTTTGTGGGGTCCTCACCTCTGTATGGTATAAGAGAACGTACCCTCCCGAATTGATATCCTAGCGACAGTTCGAGTACCCTTTACTTTAGATCCAAACCATATATAATGGACCGTAAGAGCCCACCCTTTAGAGCCATGTCAGAACTCTGTCCGTTTTGTTTTTCGGTGTTCGGTCTACCTAAACCAAGTGGCCAGTGGTGACTCCTCAATTTTATTTCAAAATACGAGCTTTTTCAAAAATTCCTAAATTTTTTTTTAAAGAAAAGTGGGAAAGATCGGATTTTTTAGTCGCTACATCATGCGTCTCCGCTGAGGACAATTTTTTTATTTTCAAAACCAAAATAGAGAGTCATGCCTTAGTCAGGGTTCGAATCGTATATGCAATAAAAAAGAGGAATTCGGTCTAATTTAATTTTTGATCTCGTCTCTCGTGTTTGATTGTTTGCATTTATAGCACTGTGCTTGATATAACTGTCATTCATGCATGTGCCTTTTTTCCAGGCTCTTTGTCCTTGTTAAGTAAGAGTGATTATTTTGTCTCGTGGGGTGTTCACCTCCGTATGGTATTATAATTCACTTTTGGGGTACTAACTTTATATTTCGTGGGGTTCTCACCTCTGTATGGTATAAGGGAACGTACCCTCCCGAATCGATATCCTAGCGACAGTTCGGGTACCCTTTACTTTAGATTCAAACCACATATAATGGACCGTAAGAGCCCACCCTTTAGAGCCATGTCGGAACTCTGTCTGTTTTGTTTTTCGGTGTTCAGTCTACCTAAACCAAGTGACTGGTGGCGACTCCTCAATTTTATTTTAAAATATGAGCTTTTTTAAAAATTCCTCAAAATTAATTTTTTTAAGAAAAGTGGGAAAGATGGAATTTTTTAGTCGCTACATCATGCGTCTCCGCTGGGGACAATTTTTTTATTTTCAAAACCAAAATGAGAGTCATGCCTTAGTTAGGGATCGAATCGTATATGCAATGAAAAAGAGGAATTCGATCTAATTTAATTTTTTATCTCGTTTTTCGTGTTTGATTGTTTGCATTTATCGCACGGTGCTTGATATAAATGTCATTTATGCATGGGCCTTCTTTCTAGGCTCTTTGTCCTTGTTAAGTGAGAGTGATTATTTTTTCTCGTGGGGTGTTCACCTCCGTATGGTATTATAATTCACTTTTGGGGTACTAACCTTATGTTTCGTGGGGTCCTCACCTCTGTATGGTATAAAAAAATGTACCCCCCCTAATCGATATCCTAGCGACAATTCAAGTACCTTTTACTTTAGATCCAAACCACATATAATGGGACGTAAGAGCCCACCCTTTAGAGCCATGACGGAACTCCGTCTGTTTAACGATAACCTTGTTTAGGCCTTGGTTGTTTATCCGTGTTTTGTGTGTTGTTTTGTTTATGTATGTTTTAATCACATGAGTTAATTGCTTTAATTTATCACCTTGCTTATTAGTTAGTATTTTATTTGTTTAATTTATTCGATTATCTTACCGTACTGACTTGGTTTTATGTTGGTGTTTGCTTTTTCTGTTTTCTTTCTTTTTTCCCGCATTTATGTTGCATACCATATCATAATATAAATGTTGATTCGAGTACAATCCAATTTAGAGGGAAATCGAGATATGAGAGAAGTCTATGGTGTCAAGAGTGATATTTTATAGTATCAGGTTGGGCCGAACAAAGACCAATAGAGAAAAAAGACAGTTCGACAATGAGACACGTATCAGGCAGAGAGACGATGTAGCTTGGATACACTATTCGAGATTCGACTTGTTTACACCTAGATCTACCAAAAAAGATATTATTGTCTACACTCTGCTTGCACAGGCTAGCAATCTTTCCGAAAGCCTCTGGGTACGTAGATTAAACTGTAGCAGACCTTTTGAGCAGTAGAAGAAGAGAACGACGAGATCGGCCCTCAGTCTAGAAGCAGTGTTGAGACGTAGAGTACGAGCCTTGCTTCACGAAGTCAAGATGTCAAGAAGAAAAGCTAACCCTTATCTGTAATTCGTTATTTTAGTTTCTTGTAATCAGATATCTTCTCCTTTAAACGGATGTCTTTCTAAGGATGTTTACGAATTAACACTTCATTTGCATTCATTGCGTTTTATACTTATTGTTTGCCCTTCTAGTCTTTTATTCATTTATGACACATTTTATGAATTAATTAATTAAATAATAAGATTCTTGGGGCTTGATGGAGTAATTCAGGAATCAGTTGAAGTTTTATCATGGATGAAAGAATTGAACAAACTTAGAGATCTCGAGCAGTTAGAAGATAGATTCGAGAGAGAGGTCAAGAAAAGAAGAGGAGCTGATGCTTTCAATGCAAGTGAGCTCTGCCTAGTCCTGATCTAGTTATCCTGCCTAATTTTCAAGGTCCTCGACTTTAAGAAGTATGACGACACTAGCTATCCTAGGTCTTGTCTGCCCACAGTTTTGACCCATATAGTATTTACGATTTTTACATAGGGGCATCGGGATATTCCACTAGAAAGTGTAAGCCGTTAATAGAAGAGATCAAGAAGCTGGTTAGCGATGGAGTTTTGACACAATAGTTAATCCAGCAGTGGAAAACAAGAGAGATGGGGAAAGCTTACACCATACTAAAAAAGCCATAACGATTTGTCACTCCAAGAATGACTTGAAGTCACTATGCATGAGTTTATCATATTTCTATGATAGTTTGTAAAGATCCTCCTATTTTGGTTTTTCCCTTTTTTGAGAACAATGCAAGAACAAACCCTGCGACTTAAACCCTAAAGTAGTAGGAATATTTTGTAAAAACACATGTCTATTTATTTTTTTTAGAATGAAAAATCACATTTTCTTTATTCTTATTTAGAAAATATTTTTGCATTCTTTGATTCTTTAAACATTCCATTCATTGTTATGGGGTAGTTTTTGTTCTCCTAGACACATATACACATATTTTTTTAAAAAGGACAGACATGTATATATCATTTTTATCAGGACCTTGAATTTCAATTGCAAGAGTATCTTTGATTCAAATCCAAAGATTAATTCCAAGCTGCTTATGCTTAGAAAGAATTGAATGTTGTGAGGATATTGCAAATGTGAGCATCTGATGATATATTTAGGCCAACGGAGGAACAAAACAAGTGTTCAGGTAATGGGCAGATCCCATTTAGTGAATTCCCCCTCAGGTATTTGTCGGTTATGATCTTTGAGTCGAGTGTTGACCCTAAACTTCTACCCCCTGAAGACTTTCTCTGAATGTCTATGAATGGGACGACTAATGGTATTCTTTCACTTTTCAAGGATGAAGAAATCATACTACATGCATTGGATACAAAGACTAGAGAATCATCAGAAATAAACTGTTTAAGAAAATTTATGCTCAAACAACCAACTAAGCAAAGTTGAAAAATGCCAACTAGAAGGCTGAAGCATTCAAGAATGAGAACACTAAGTTGAACAGTTCAATAAAGGGAAAGCAAGATATACGCATGTGAAATTCCCCATTCAATTTAGAAGAGCCGTGGAAAATTGATTAAGTTAGAGCAAAAACATACATCAACACTAGTCAGGATGCAGTATAGTCCAAAGATACATTCCTAAATTAGAAGGAAGAGAATAAACTCAAGGCTGAAAACCTCAAAAATGGCAGCCTAAAAAGATTTAAAAAAATAAGAAAAAGAAAAAAAAAGAAAAAATGGAAAAAAGAATCAAAGAGAAAAAATACTTCATATGAGCACACCCAGATCAAACAATGCAAGAATGAAGCTTTAACTGGAAGAAATGAATAAGAGACTTATACATAATCCTTCATTCAAGTAAATATCAATTTTTAAGACATGAGGGGTTGATCACCTTTGAATAGAAGTGTGCATCAATGCCGAGTTAAAACACAAATCAGTCCAAAGCTATATATTATTGAAGAAGAAAATGAACTCTAAGGTGAAAACACAAAAAAGGCAGTCTAGAGTGATCCAAAGAATGAAAGATAAGAGAATATTTCATATGAGCATATCCAGGTCAAACAAGTATAAAAATATGGTTTTACTTAACCGTGACCCATGACCTACACTACGAGCCTACAAAGACCATTATGATCATATATGGATATCTAAGTTGGAAGAGTCTGTCTTCAAATTATATTCTGCCTATAAGGGTTAGCCTTTCTTCAAGGAACGTCAAACTTCAAGTGTTTGATCTACACCAAAATGAGGAAAGGATGGGGCATGGTGAGTTAGTGAGATTAAGAGAGGCACCTTAAATGGGTTAAAAATTAAGTAAGGGAGTCGTTTCTCTCATAAGCCTAATAGACCAAAAGAGACTACATATGTGCATATATCGTCACCACAATCAAGATATTCTAAGCATACGCTTCATTTGAGTTGATCTTTGATAATTTGAAGCAAATACGCTATTGTATTTGATATTTTGGGGCCAAATATTGGTTTTAAAATATGTTTGTCATTTTCTCGAAATTTTGATTTTAAAAATATTTGTATTCTTTTCAAAATTCAATTATGTTCTTATTTTGCAATGTACACAAGCAAATTGCCTTTTTACATTACTTTATAATAAGATTTAAAGCATATAGAGTTAGAATTGGTTTTCGCCCAGATGCTTTGTTGAATTCAAAGTAAAGATTGAACCTAAAGATGAGTTCAAGAAGTTGAGGCATATGCTTGCCCTAGTGTTGGAACAGATGAAGACTCTGCATGTCGAGTCAAAGACAAGAAAGTAGTTGAGGCCAAGATTGAATTGGGTGATACTAAGCATGGGAGATGACAAGAGTTCTTATATTGGAACAATATATGAACTAAAGGCAGATTGTTTACGAATATGGATAGTAATCTTGAAAACGAGAAAGCTACTAGCAAGAAGAATTGAAAGAGTATTGTTAAATCAGATTTAAGATGAATATTCAATTGACAAGACAAAGATTTAAGAGCATACTGCAAAGAAGCGAAGCAAAGAAGGCTAAAAATGACATTTCATGGGACAAAATTTTGTTTTAACAATTCTAAAAATTCCATGCATCATATGTAGTTAGGCATTTCTAGGTTAGGAACATGCTAACTTAAAAGCATTTTGCTTATTTTAACATGTATCCAAAGACTAGAAAAGTCTTGGATCTGCAACTTCATGTTGAAGAGGTAGATCCCTTAAAGATTTTTACTTCCGGTAGTCTCAAAGCGAGATACCACCTTTATTAAAACCCAAACTTCTTAATTATATCCTTTTATAAGGATATTTTTTTAAAATGAATTCCTTAATTTTATCTGTCCATAATGGTGTTTTGCTTAAAACAAATTCCTTAATTTAGTCCTTCCATAAGGATATTTTTCTTAAAATCAATTTCTTAATTTGATCCTTTCATAAAATGTTTTGCATAAAATCAATTCTTCAACTTTATCCTTCCTTAAGGATATTTTTCTTAAAATTCAATTCCTTAACTTTATCCTTCCATAAGGATGTTTTTCTTAAAACCAAATTTTTAATCCTTCCATAAGGATATTTTTTCTTAAAATCAAATTTCTTAACTTGATCCTGACATAAGGATATTTTTCTCAAAACCCAAATTCTTTCATAAGGATGTTTTCTCAAGACAAAGATTTAAGCGTTTGCAGCTCAAAGAATCCGCCCAAGAAAAGCAAAAAGTTTCAGAAGAATCCATGATTCCAAGGCTTCAGACAGGGAAGTAGGATAAAAATCAATGTTTATAATCTTTGCTTTATTCTCGTTTCACAAGAATAAGCAAAGAGGGGTAGTTGTAATAACTTATTTCATCTGGTCTTTTATTATTATTATTATTATTATTATTATTATTATTATTATTAGATAAAATAGATCAATAAAAAAGAACCTAATAATATTATATTAGTCTAGTCCATTTACAGATTTAATAACCCAATATCCATTTTTTTACATTGGCCAGTTAGGCCCAGCTAACAAGAAACCCTAAGCCTATCTAACATATCCCCTCTTCTTTTGCGCAGCCAAGATTTGACCTTTGGATCAAATATGATCCAATGATCTAGATCAAACCGAAAAAGACCACTCAGTTACCCCACGCGCGTGTGCACCGACGATTTAGCTCTCCTACGCACCCAACACCTCATATCCCTTGTCCACGTGGTCGTGTAGCCAAAATTCACGCTGCCGCCGTACGACCATCGTGCATGCAAACAGAGAAGCAATTAAAGATGTCAGAAACCCTTCTTTTTATATATATATTTTCCCTTCCTAATGTAATCAAAAACTAGAGATGAGATCTAGATATAAAGCATGTAAAATGATCAATGTACTCAGATTCAAGAATCAATACAAAAAAAGAAAGCTTCTGAGGTATTTTTTTCCAGTCTTGATATTTTACATTCTGATGTTAAAAAAAGAGAAAAGGGTTTAGTTTTACCTGACTCGAGTCATCGGATGGTCGTTAACTGACCGAGATTGTCGTCTCCACAAATAGGTGTCTTACAGGAACCAGTGATATGAGGTTCTAAGCTGATTTTTTAAAATAGGTTTTAAAAAATTTAGGGTTTTTGATTCTGTTTTTTGAGTTTTAAAGGAAAATGAGGTCGTATTTTGAAAATCTAAGGGTGGATTCGTGTTCAGGGAGAAAATCTGAATCGTTTGGAGTTTTTTCGAAGTTTGTTGGCGTCGATAAGCGGCGACCGACAAAAGTAAACAACGGTCGGCACGGTGGAGGAGCCATCGGAATCTGGGTTCGTGATGAATCCAGATGTTTCTCAAGAATATTTGAGAGAGTTTAGATGGGAAGGCTTTGATTTGTTTTGGTTTCAAAGAATAGAATGAGATGCGTTTTTTTATGTTTGGCTTATATAGTTGCTTTTAAAAATGAGTTTATTACATAATAAACCTCTCCGCCCTTTTAAAATTTCACCCGCAGTCCCTCCGCATGGTTTAATTCTCGTTGTGGTCCCTAATAGTTTTAAATGCTTTGCAATTCCGTCCCTTTTAGCCCAATTGAGTCCGAGATCAGTGGTGTAATTGTTGTTTTGGTCCCTTTCCCCTTGTTTCTCTTTAAATTTAGTTTGTATATTTGAATACATATTCGTTATATTGTTCGTATTTATGTTTTTATTTAATGCACTGCATTTTATATGTGTATATGTTCTGTTTTTTTTTACATATAGTATATATGTATTATTAATAATTTTTTTTATTATTTATGCATATTTATACTATGGTATATGTGCATTAATGTATATCACGTATTATATATGTTAGTATGTATATTATATATATATTATAGTATGTAATCTTATAAGTGCACTATCTTATATGTTATATATGTATATGCATATATATGTACATACATGTATGTATACTTTATATTATATATTTTATTATTACTATATCTTATTTATATATATATATATATGCGGTTGTTCTTTATCTATTTCATGCTTACCATTTGTTTATGTTAGCATTTGATTTGTTCATGCATAATAAAAATGTCATATTAATTTGTTGCTTAACTTAGTTTCCTACTGTATCGGTATCATGTTAGGAGTGTCATCCCGGATTTTTTGGTGTCATCTTTTTGTTATATCGTAGGCTATAGATTATTTTTGTTTTTATATTCGAAATGTATGGTCATGCATGCATGGATTTTTAGGGATCAAATATTAGATTAAATTGAATTTCATTTTTTTCTTAGTAAATACAATACGAACCCTTTAGGTACCGATTTCCAGGCATGTGAGGGTGCGAACTCTTTCCCACTCGTAACCAACTCCTGAACCCAATTAATCTCTGGTTTTTCTTTTCGGTGTCCGGTATACCTAAACCAAGTGACCGGTGGCGACTCCTTAATTTTATTTTAAAATACGAGCTTTTTCCAAAATTCCCCGAAATTAAATTTTTTAAGAAAATGGGGAAGATAGGATTTTTTTAGTCGCTACAGTTGGTGTAGTCCGTTTCGCCAAATTTGAGCCTGATAAGTTATTTTTAAGCGTTTTAACCTCTAAAGTAGTCCAATAGTGTGAAAAGGCTTATGTAGTCGTATTTGTTTTATCCGAGAAATTGATGGACTCGAATATTGGAATTAAAGAGATGTTTGGAGCAGCTTGGATGGGGATTTATCGCTTTGGCTTAAAGTTAGTACACCTCGAACTCCTATTACTTTATGAGCATCATAAATGCGATTGCCTTGCTTGTTAGTGTTCGCAAAATAGGTACATGATGAATAAGCATGTTGTGAGACCAGTATCATGAGACTCGATATATGTGTGAGGCATGATGATGTTGTGAAAATGATGAGACTCATATGAGCTTTAGAGACTGTGTGGGGTCGTTTGAATATTCATATGCTTACCTGATTGGTTGATGTATATATTGTGTTTCTTGAGTGCTTGAGATATGAATTGGCATGTTCGATGGAGATTTTACTAAATAGACTAATAATTGGTAATATTCGAATAATTGATCATGAGGTCAGGAATTATTATTAAATGATTGTGAAGTTGGTAATTAATATTAATTGAATGAATGCGTTAGTAAACAAACTATAACGACTTTCATAAGCTATAAGGATCGAATAAAGTGTGGTAATATCGTAATTCGAGAAAATTGTGTGGACCCGTGTGTAAGGTACAGTACGAGCTTTGGTCATAATTGTACGCGTTTGGGGGTCGTATCGGTACGAGTCGACCCGTACCGATATTTGTGGAAATCTAAGATTTCCAATAAGCAATATTTGTATCGGTACGAGTGTGAGTACCGGTACCCGAGGATACCATATCGATACTCGTATTTGAGTACCGGTACCCATTGAATGGAATAATTTTATAATTCTAATAAAAAGATAAAAATTGACGTGGGATAATAATGAGATAATATGGGTTAATAAAGATAATTAATGAGGATGATTAATGCACACTTTCATAATATATTAACAAGTTGGTAAACTAAGATTGGTGGCTTGATAATTGATAGAAACCATAGAGTTTGGTAATCATGTAAATGTTGTGTGTTGTGTGGTAATCGTGTCCATGTTGTGTTCTGTTTGGACACTTGATTGGTTATATTACCGTTGATTGATGAGATCCGGATACCCAACGAGGATGCCGAATGTACTTTCCTGAAGCTGTGTGACACCAGGTCTCATTCGAAGATGCTCGACGAGAGATTCCGAGCATGGGTGTACGTTCCTGAAGCTGTGTGGCACCGGGCCTCACCCAAAGAGTTTACGTTTCTGAAGTTGTGTGGCACCGGGCCTCATTCAGAGTGTATGATCTAGATGTTTTGTAGAGGCGGGCCTCACTCGAGGTTTGTGGTTATGACTTTGTGTGCTTTTGCTTGGATGATATGGTGAGATCTCTAGTATGATTGGGCCTTGTGTGCCATGTATGATGATTGCTATGATGAGAGTATGTGTTTAGGCGACTAGTGGTAGCGCCATGTGTTTATTTATCTCTCCTTATTGCTCGTACAAGCTTGCATGCTTATGTTTATGATTAGCATGAAGTATAGTAAAGTAGATGTGTACCACTAAGCCTTGTAAGCTCAGAGTTCGATATCATTATTTTCGTGCTAGGTTGATTGTCGGTTCGTGGAGCACTATCAGTACGGGATTCAAGCATGTGGTGTTTTCCAGAGTACGGTACTTGTGTTTAGTGGGCTACGTATTCATAGGACCTTACGTGACCGAGTTTGTAATTCTTACTTTTGAAATTGTATTAATCAAGTCGAATCTTTAAATGTTTTAAATAAAAATGGAGCGTCTTTGTAGCGATTTAAATTGTTTATCTATATTTTCAACTATTGGATTTAAATGTTTTCAAGAAATACTTTGTTGGGCTAAACCCAATTTGAGAAATTTTATGGTTTTGGTATAGTCTTGAGGCCCAAATGTGACATTCGGGTCAAGGGTGTTACACCTAAACCTTAAATTTTAACCATAAACCCTAAATTTTAATCCCCTACACTAAAACCCCTAAACTCTAAACCTTAAACTAAAACCCTAAACCTTAAAATTAAGGCGCTTGTGCAAACAAAAAAATTTCACCGCATGTGTATAAGATAATAATCCTCAAATAAAATTTACAGAAATGAAACAAATCATAATAAGAAACTCAATTTTGCATAAAAATTCAAAAATCAATAAACCAAAAATATATGATTTCACTGCTTCTTAACCAGTTTTTTCCATATACAATTTTCTTTTTCATTTCCGTTCAGTTCCCTAATTTATCGATTCAACTCGTACAATTAAACTGTCGAACCATTTTTTTATTACGTTCCCGGTTTTTGAGGGCTTTGTCCTATCTAATCCAGACCAACCTGCGTCACACACGTGACTTTAGTGAGTGAATCTATTAGCGGAGATTTTCTGTATAGACTTACTTAAGCGATACCAAGCTGCTTACTACTTGGACCAACCTCGTTGGTTGGACCAATTAATTTTTAGTTCAACTAATTAAACCAATCAATTACCGGTTCAACTCAACCCGGTTTCAAATCCATGTTTTGATATGGAAAATACCAGATAAAGCAAGCTAGTTTTACGATTAAACAGATTCAACAGAATTCGGTACATCTAAAACATTACAGGTTCCTACTTCCTACAACTTTCTTTTGAACAATTATCATAAACTTGTAACAGACTAAATTTTGTGCAATAAAAACATAGATGACATTGGAATATTATAACGATCTTGCTTTCGGCACAAGGCACTCCATTATCACATCTTCCTCCGCAAACAAGGAACTTCCAGCTTCAAATTTAGCGGCCGGAAATTATCGATCACGTCCAACAGTCTTTCTCGGATTTGTCCATTGCTCTAGGAGCTGTATGACATAGAAAATGCCGGTTAACGAACATAGATATTACATAGAAAAAAATTAGGGGTAATCATATGTTCCGTGGAAGCTGCCTTGAAATTGAGTTCGAAGGTCGGGGATACTTGTATTACTGCTTGCTTGAATATGATAATGGGTACATAAACTGCTCGTTCAATAGACCCCCTGAAAATGTATAATAGGAGTGCAAACCATACGCATGCACCCAGATCCCACTAGGAAGTGACATGCAAACAAATAAATTGATGGATTTAATCGATTCAGCAGGAGCTCTCTAAACATAAACTACTTACCTAATCCGATTGCATCGGTGCTCTTCATGATTTTCATCCTCTTGCATGTTTCAGTGAACATCCTGCAACAATATCAAACCACAGTTCAGGAGTTGAAGGTAACCCGTGTGAGGAAATCTCAATCTACAAGTTTAAATATGCAGCGCTCACATACCGCATTAATTCCAGTATTAGCAAATCCAGTCTAAAAAGATATATTCTGCCTATACGATTTAGGATTTACCGGGAAAAGAAGCATTTGGGAAAATAAAAACTAAGGAAGATAGTAATTTTGAGTGAATGAAGAAGCTTACTCCCATGGAACATCCCCGACCAGCATCCAGTCACCGTCTTTATCTTCATACGTAAGCACATATTCTGATCCATGCAAAAGATCCTTCAACTTGCTCTCACTCGAGATTTCCTTCTCGGGAGTAGCATGAGCCCCACATTGACCTGAAATCATAATAAAAATGTGGTAATCAGATCTATGCCAAACATTGGAAGTTTTCTTTTATTCTTACACATTTGTTGCATCTAAAAGCATTCAACTCTATATTACAACGCAAAAAGTGCCGCTTACCAAGGGTAAAACATCTGAAAATCTTCTCCAGGGCAGAAGACAGTTCCCGATAGGTCAAATACATTCTCAAATCTACCTTCCTCAGATAAGGAGCTCCGTCCATACTGACCTTGACAAAAAGAGCAGAAGGTCCTGGTTTTCCATCAATTTCGTCATTGTTCTTTGAAGAAGTGGCCAGGGTTTTAGTCCTAAATGATCTTACTGGAGGCCAACCAACAACCTGAGCCCTGTCAAGGATAGGATGTCATAAGCACAATGACAAAGGTCGGGATATAATTCCCTTGATCTCATAAAATCTAATTTCACTTACTTAGCAGCAGGTGCACTGCTGCTGTTGTTAGAAACGCCGGTTTGGTTGAGATTGGTTCCATTAGTGGCACAAGGTTGTTCTTGTATAGCATTTGCAGGCCCATCTTTCTTTACGGACGCTTGAGCTACAGAGTATTTTGCATGTGACAGAGGTTGTGGAGATTGAGAGTCCAAACCAGCTCCATGGAACATCCAATTTTTTTCAGAGTACATAGTGCCCTTCACCTCGGGGAATCCATCGATGGTGTCGGAGAACCCCCTTTTGTTTCCAGCAACAACTCTTTTCTGCAATGGCAAACAAATTCCATCTTCAGAAGGAAGTAGAGGAAACAGTGCCTTCTCATCGAGTTTTCCTGAGTTCAGCAAGCAAAGCTCGGTTTTTCTCTCAGGGGACTGGGATCCAGGAAGACCAAGCCTCAGTTCGGTAGCCTTCAAATTCAGATTATTCTTGTTATCCTCCAATAAGCCGGCGACATCAGAGCTGTCAACAGAAGAAAAATCCGATAATCCAAGATAATTCCACTCCTGTATCCCCAATCCATTTTGGGGGCTACAGTCAACAGCTGGAGAAGAAACACTATGCCCTTCCTCCTCCACACCGAGCAGTGGCGGAGACATCTGAACTCAAATCTCCTCAAAATTTCCCTCTTAAACTACATAGAAAAAAATAGAAACCACTATAAATTATTTCAAAGCACAAGATTGAAAACCACTATAAATTACAAGTCACAACCCATTTTCAAAACCACTATATCTAAACTAAACCATCAAAAATAATAATTACAGTCAGTTCCAAGTGAAAATACACACATGCATCATCAGCTGTTTCAGAATCCAATAACATCATCCATGAAACCATCTTGAACCCATTTTTTTAAACAACTTCAGCTTAACATAATTGGTCAATGTGTGTCATTTTTATTGCTTTTAAGGGTCAAATTTAACGAAAGCTCCAACTTTCTAAAGCTGAAAGTAATGGTGTAAGTTAGGTAACCTTCATTAAAGCAATCTAACACCATAAAACTAAATTACATTCCAAAAAGAATAGAGATTAAAGTGGGGGATAAAACGTGAACCACATTTTTTAGATCATAAAAAAAGTCAACCGTCTAGTGCATTAATTAAATTTTTTTAGAACAGTTCGATTTTCCCGGGAATAATAAGCAGACCAAAGAAGAGAAAAGGAACCCAAACAGGGAAAAAAAGAGTAAACAAAAAAGTAAGAATCTTTTCCCCTTCCATTTTCTTCTGTTTTCTGGGCAACCAAACAGAACGAACAGATAAATAAGAGAAAAAATAAAATGGAGATCTTGATGTTGATCTCAAGCAAAGCTGAAAATACGAAAAAAAGGAGCTTACAGAGTAAGACTGGGTAGTGCTCCAGAGTAGACAAAGGGAAGAAGATGGATTACTGCTTTCAAAAATTGCAGGCGAAAATGCACGAACTGCAGAGTAAAATAAAAGCAGGGAGAGAAACGGAGAAATAAGCTTAAGACCCTTCCATTATTTGCAGAAAGCAACAAAATCCATTAAAGAAACTCGAGAAACCCCACGAAAAATAAAGGGTAATTCACTTTTTGGTATAAACTATTTTTCGCAAAATAAGTGTAAAAAATTATTTTTATTAATTTTAGGTGTATGGTCATTAATTACTGTTAAGATAATCTATTAACTAATTAAGATTTGACACGTGATATGAATTTTTAATTTTTTAATTATTTTTAATTTTTAATAATTTAATTTTTTTTTAAATATCTTAAGGTTCACAAAAATAATTCTTAAATTCTCACCCAAATCTAGATTTCAGCTGTTGTCGCCATCAATCGCTATTGATGTGCCTACTACTTCTTCTCGTCGTATCCTATAATCATTTTCTCACTTTTTTGTCGACAAACCTAACATCAAAAAAAACTAAATTGGTACATGAGACTATTTATCCGATCAATGTATTTACATTCGATTACCAATGATAGGTGATTGAAAAAAATAAGCGTCGGCATCCAATGACAGTAGTGATGAGGTCTAACAAGGTTATCAAATGTGGCAACGGTGACAACTTTGAAGAATTTGAGTTAGGATTTGAGACTATTTTGATATATTTTAAAATTTTGAGGTTTTTTTAAATTATTTTATTTTCATTTTTTAAAAAAATAAAAAATAAATAGAAATTAGTGTTACGTGTCAAGAATTAATTGGCGATAGTTTTTTAGCTGACCAACCTTGAAACGGTAAAAGAATAAAAATCCATGCACCTAAATTGGTAACAAAGAAAAGTTAAGACACATGTTTTTAGCGAAAAATAGTTTAGGCACAAAAAATGAGCAACAATAATAGTTTGAGAAATTTTTATATAAAAAATCTTAATTTTAATCTTAATCCAACCTAGAGGGGAGGGGAATGAAGAAGGTACCCCTAGTGGGTTTAGAACCTAGAGGTGTTTATCAAGTGAGTCGATCGCGAGTTGAGTAGTGTTCGACTCATGCTCGTTAAAAAATCTCGTTGCTCGACTCGTTGTTCGTCAAGCTCACCAAAGTATTTTCCTTGTTTTTTTTAATATAGGTAAAATCTAGTGATGCTATTAGAGCTTAATACGAACATAGAAATTCAGAAAAACGAAAGGTTTGAGTAGATAAATAAATGAACATGTCATGACCGAGTTATAGATGAAGTCGATATTCGAGTGTGAGACTCTTTTTAGTTTTTTAAATCTTCGATGAACAACAAAAGAGAGAATGTCTTAGGAATTTCGGAGTTTTAACTTTCAATCATATTTTTATATGAAAAGTAGAAACTAAAGACTTTTCTCATTTTCTACTTTTATATATAAAGTAATAATAAAATAAAAAAAAGAGAAGTCTCATTATTATAATTTAATTTCTTATTATTACAAATTAGCTTTTTTAATTCTCAGTAAATACAAAACCTTTGAAAATTTGAAACTAAAATTTTATGGGTAAATTACCTAGCAATTTACTGAATTTTTTTAGAGTTTTCAATTATTATTTAAATTTTTTAGAACATAATTTTTAAGGTAGTCACAAAAAGTTCGTAAAAAAATTATTAAAAAATAACGAGCTGCTCACGAATTTATTGAGTCGAGTTGGGCCTTGCTTAACTTGACTCGCTAAGATCTCGAATCGAGCTCAATTTTGAGTTGAGTCAATTCGAGTCGAGTGTTAATCATGTTTTGACCGAGTCAAACTCGAGTTGTTTGCAAGCTGCTCAATTCAATAAGCACTCTTACTAGAACTCATGACCTAAAGAAATATGAGAAAATAAAAATGAGCAATTTAATCGACTGGTTAAATGTGCTTACTCGTATAATTTAGACATGTATTTTATAATTAAGCTAAAAATGAATATAAAAAAGGAAAGGGGCTAAAAGCGAAAATAAACACACAAAAAAGTTGTGTAAATTTTGTGAAAAGAATGAGACCGGGTTGGTTTTTATACTGCGCCGATCTACGGGTGGAAAGGGAATCTGATCCGACGGTTGATATTGGTCTGGCGATAGAGGGATCTGGACCAAACTGCTAATACCGGGACCCGACCCGAGCTATTAAAAAACAATTTTTAGGGATTTAATAGTAAAAAAATAATGTTTAGAAACCTAATTATAAAAATATTAATTTTAATGAATTAATTGTATATAATTATATATATAAAGAGGGAACATTATTGCGAATATCCTTAAAAAATATAAGTAAAAATTATACTATTAATTTCGAGTTGAGTCAAATATTTTTTACCTAAAACCCGAAAATAACCCTTAATAAAAACTCAGCCGAAACCCATCAATAATTATCAACCCAAGACTGACACTAATCATCAATAGCCATCTACCTCGGGTAGTAGGGACACATTAATATAATAATCATGTTAATCCTCGTAACTGATACATTAGTCAATATCATACTGATATCAATTATATGATTTTGTATTGATCATATCGATACAAATACTCATATTTATATTGATCATATCGATACAAATACTCATATTTATAAAATGACAAGGTTTATGTTATATGGTAAAAGTTGTTCCTACCTTAATTATCAGGGACGAGAAAATTTCGACTCGAAAAAATTAAAATTTTCAACTATAAGAAAAAAAATTCGACTCGACTCAAAAATTTTAAATCAAGTTTGAGAAAAAGAAAATTCAAATAACTTAAATCACTCTAAATTTTTAATAATTAGTGGATTCATTTTTTAAAGTTAGAGTTGAGTCCTTCAAATTTTTCTGATATACATATACCGATATAAAAAATATGAAGAAATATATGTCAAATATGAAGATATATATATATATATTATGATTAGAGAAAATCGTTTAAATTAAAATCAAATCGTACTATAACATAATAAATAATTACAATTAATTTTGTATAAAAACTCGACTCGAATTTCATAAACTCGACTCGAATTGAATTTTTTTATTAAAGTTTGAATTGTAAAATATGACGCATCAACTTAAATAAATCGAAATTTTTTGACTCGATGCAATGCTCGCCCCTATTAACCAATAGTTGTATAGAACAACTTTAAAACTCATGATAAACGTCCACAAAACACTAAAAATTAATCACTGTACTCACTCTAGAAAATATATTGGAAAACACAGTTCATCTAACGTTGTGCATATCAACAGTTGTAGAAACTTAGAAGCTATAAGTTCGATCACACAATATCTTTCGATTTAATTAGTTTGGAGGTTTCGGGGGAGATTATGGATAGCCTAAAAAAAAATTTATGTTGATATCGCATTGTTTATTTTCCACTTTTAAATACCTAACCTAGCTAGCTCATCATCAAACTTATATCTCAATCAAAAGTGGAATCCTTTTACAGTCCATGTGTAGCATGCTCTTTTCAGTTCATGTTACTAATTATAGAAAATGTAGATTCAGAATAAAAAAAGATTCTCCATGAAAACCTAAGTTCTACATTTCTAACAAAAAAAAAAGGCATGACAGTAAATGCTTGATGGTCACATAGTTTATAACTCCTCCGATTCCATTTTACTCTCGGTTTGTGGCGGCGGAGTTCTTTGATCCAAGTATTCTTGTCGATTGTTTCCTGGAGGATGAACAGCCTTTGTATGACCACTGGTTGAGTCATCTTCTTAGCTTCTTTGATGTCGGTTTCTTCTTTATTGAGTGTGTATGCATCCAGCATGATCTTAATCCATTTGTGCAGCTCTTTTGGCGTAATGTTTAACGATGTAAAACAGAAAACACAAAGAATATGTCATGCCACTATAATCTGAAGGTAACTACTTTAATACAAAGAAGGGGAGGAATATTTCTTACGTGTATAAGGCATGAGGATCCTTGGCTTCGTGTTCATTGCCCGGAGAGAAAGCTGTTGCCAACGCAGAGAATCGCTCTTCTGGATCTGTGATGTTTAGCAGATGCTTGAGCAACTTTACCTCTTTCGGTGCAATGCTCTTAAGACTGCTCTGTGTCGCTTTGTATAAGCAATACATGATGTCTTTAACCTGCAATTAGATGTTGAAAATGAAATATAATCTAAAAGAATAAAAAAAACCTAACAGTAGCTTAGAATTGGCATATACTTCACTGAGACTTGATGCTCGTAACACAGAAAAGGATAACTAGACTCAAGAACCACTGTGTTTGATTAAAATATCCTAGATATCACATTTTACGCTCAACGATTATGTTCAGTTTAAAGTTTTTGCACATCTAATGAAGTTTCCAGACATAAATTTGTTTAAATCATCAGTTTTAATTGTTGGATGCAATGCGTAACATTTGAATACGTTTTCTTTGCTCTACGACATCTTAAGACATGTGCCATTATCACTCCAATCTTATATTCTAATGGTCAATGGGTTGAACAATGATCTCGGTTTAAATTTGAAGACTTACATGCTATTGCAACATATGAATTATACAATTTTAATCCTCAGGAACATGATAATAGATCAAAGAAGGAGAGACCAAGGTGCACTAGAAACTGCAATACCTCGTTTTTCATAGTTGTGGAGTCCTTTGCCGATGCCCAAGCACTATTTATCAATAGAATCAATGATGAGTCGAGTTCCTTTCCCTTGGCGAGGCTTTTGATCTTTTCACATGCCACATCCACGGATGACGAATTTAGTATATCATCAAATTTTGCCTGTGCGGAATCTAAATTCTCCACAGCCTCCAATGTCTTATCATAAGCACCGACAGCGACAGGCATCTTGCTGCTAGTCGGGTAATCTCTGTTCCAAAAAAAAAGTAACGGAGAGTTCTTGAATTAACCAATTTCAAACAATTGAAAGGAAGAAGTGAAACAAGTTTCATTTTTGAAGCCAGTCATTTCTTATCAGCTTAGAGCATCCACTTTTCAACCACAAAAATAATAAAGTCCGCAAAGAATTTGCATAATGTTTAACATCTCGGACCTCTAAACCATCACATGTTTCGGAAACTAGATTGAGATATCTGAAAAATTCATCAGTGAAGTCTTTACGCCGCCTTGTAATGATTGCGTTTATATCAGTTGGACTATCTTGAATCTCCTTAAGAAGCTCACAATGTCTATCCATTTCATCATCGATCTGCAACACTCATTCCTCATTAGACAAAACCAATAGAATCTCTAAAACCGAAAGGAGTATCCAAAATCAAATCTAAACCCATAATAGATTACTAATTGTCACTTTAAAAAAGCAAAGAGAAGACACGAAATCGAGCTATGAATCTCAAGTGTTTCGATACTCAACAATATACCAATTTGAACCTATTCAGTAAGTCCCCACTCCCCAACAAAAAGTAGTTTAACTTGGGGTGAGTTTCCTGGTTTGTTCAAGTTCCAAAATCATATAAAACATTCACATTCATGATACACATCTTTATCAGTAAAACCAAATTTATAGAAATCGAGCAACGAATGTCAAATGTTTTAATTCTGGACAACATATTAGAGCATACTAAGTTCGGTTTTCGGGTTTGTTCAAGTTCCAAAATCACTTAAAACATTCACATTTACCAAACAAGTTACCATAAAAACAAAACATTTTGGGAGAAGCATGGTTTATACCTTCTTCACCTTGCTCTCCAAAGAAATTAACTTCTGCTTCATAGTTGGATCAATCTCCTCATTGGCACGGACCCGACATCGATTATAGAAGCTTTCTCTATACTTACTCCACTCTTCCCTCAAAATCAAGTACTTTTTCCAATCTTTTACTCTTGGTTTCTCATTCAAAAACACGTCAATAATTCTATCACAAAATTGGGTCATTGTATAACCTTCTGCAACTTCAACATCTGCTCTTTCTTCAACTTCAGCATCAGTTATACTACTAGCTCGAAGACCTGAAAATACAAGATAATCTTTTAAGCAACCAACAAACAAAAATCATAACTTTCAGCTTCGTTATAAAAAAACAGAAAAAATGAAAAAACAACTCAATTTGAGCAATTAAAGCAGCAAAACAAGAAATACCCAGAATCAGAAAACAGCCTAGGAACAAAAAAGGAAGCTTACAGGGATTCAAATGGAGGTTCTTTTCGGGGGAAAGACGGTGGCCTTGTTTTCTTCTTGGTTTGATTTTGCAGGGGAAATGAGAGAATGAAGAGATGGGAACCAATTTGTCACTGAAAGTGAAGGACGAAGTGTTGGTGTTGGTGGGGATTGATAGTTTAAGCCTGGAAAGACTGTTCATTGCTGCTTTCTTCTTTGCTATGGGGTTTTTCTTCTTTTTAATGTTCTATTACCTCCATAGCCATGGCACTGGTTGGACATTTTTCAAGTGCGGAATCGGATAATATAAATATCTTCGACGGCCTGATTTGTTAGTTTCAAAAAAAAAAATTGGGTTTGGTTGGGCTTACATTTTGTATTGTGATTTTTGGTTACTAGAAGTTGCCCACTTGTTTGGAGTATTTGACCCAAACCAAAGGAACAGCAATGAAAGGATTTAATCATGGTAATGTCAAATGTGCACTCTCAAATCTCATGGGAATGGCTCCTCTGTTTATATTCTTTAGATTGGAACCTCTTGGAGTATATGTTCACCGAGATGACACTGCAGAAGAATCTATTTCTTACAACGGTACTACTAATAATCTGAGAGCTTCTCGGAGCTAGCAGACAACTAATAGCTAGCCTGAGATTGGTTTTCTTACCTGATTTAGCACCTAAATGGACATTTCGTCACGGCTGAAAAATCCAGCTTCTGAGTAATAGGCTTTTTGACCCTCAATGGGAGTTCGAACATCTTTACTGAACGGAGCCTTAGACTCTTTGGTCGCTGTAAAAAGGATATCAAAAGGGTCTAAACAAGGGAAAAGGGACTAAGGGAGTAGAAGACTAGAAGAGAAGACCATTAGCCAGTTAAGGCATCGGAATATAGTGCAACTCATCAGTTTGTGTCATGATCAAAGTGAGTTCTTACTGATCTATGAGTTCATGCCACACGGCAGCCTTGATTCCTACAGGCAAAAGGGCTCCGCTTTCATGGCCTGTGAGGCACAAAATATCGCTCAGATTAGCCTCTGCAATCCTCTACCTTCATGAACAACGGGAGCAGTGTGTGGTGCATAGGGCCATCAAAGCAAACACTGTAATGCTGGATGGTAGTTTCAATGTTAGGCTCGGAGACATCGGGTTGGCCAAGCTGAATGTCTGATGATCGTTGGACAGTGGTGCGCTCATCCTGATACTACTTTGAGACCTTCGATCGACGATCAGGCAAGCGGTTCATGTTCTGAATCGAGGCAGAGAGGCCAAATCTTCCTATGAAAGTGCCGGCTGCTATGTATCATATACCGACACCGTTGCTGACATCTGAACAACCTTTGTTAACGAATTCATGACTTGAAACCGGGCGTTAGAACTCGTTTACCTCTGTGTGTGTTTTAGATCATATAAGTGTGTGTTCTGTCTTTCTAAATCTGCTCTGGAATCAAAAACGAAAAGGCATATAAAATGATTTCGAACTCATATACTAATGCTTGGCTTAGTAGTTTGTAAGATTAACCTTAATTTTTTTTAATTAGAACTGGAAATCAATTATGATTTATCGACTGTTTATAGAATATATTATTTATCTGATATATATGTAGTGTAAAATTTGGACTACATAATTTTATCTATTTCCATCTTAAACAATAGAATGTTAAATCTTATATCCTAAACAATAAATCTTAAACTTTAAATCTAAAATCATAAACCCTAAATAGGACAAATGACATTAAAATAGATAATGTTGTGCAGTCTAAATTCTACACCGCATATACATTGAATAACTTTCTTTATCTTAAACTTATACAAGTAGTCTATGACTATTGAGTTTAGTTCGGTTGACATGTTGCTAGTACAATATACAAGTGGATATGGATTCAAGCATGTTTAGACGCTCAATACTCTAATTTATGGGTGAGGAAGGATTTATCTAATATAAACATTTAATCAAACTGTATATTAAAAGAACTTCTACAGATAATCTCTACAAATTAATTTATCAAACTAATTTACATTATATACCGTTCCAGCAATGGCCTTATATCAAGTTAAACATCGTATCAAGTAGGGAAATGGCTTAAAAAAGAAATTATGTTTGCAAAATTATTTTTGTTTCAGTTTAAAATTAGGTATTTAAATGGTTCGATCTGCACATCCATTTGTAAATCTAATCAAATTAAGTTCTATAACTAAAATCATTAATTTCAACACTCTAATATCCGTATTCAACATTCACGTTCTTCTGAATACATAACTGAAGATTACACTTGTGTACGACACTCAAGCTTACAGTAACATAAAGCGAAACTAACTTAATTTAAATGGAAATTCGGTTAGAGACTAGTGTTGTTATAATGTACATAGAGATGGATGGCTAATGGCTTGATTACCTTGACCAAATCTTTTTCCTAGAATCTCTCTCCTTTGCTGTTTGGAGCTGATCTCTGTTAATCCTTTTATGAGTCAAGTTTCCTTGAACTGCTTCCTTAGTTGGTTTTGTTGTTCCTACAGTCCTTGCAGCAATCTTAGGCGGATCTGATTTCCTTGCCCTTTTATTATCCAAAGGAGCAGATACAATAACCATATTGTTTTCAGTTTCACCGATTCTAGAGAACCTTTTCTTCCTTGTCTCATGGGGAGCACTAACTCTTGGCTGTTTAGACCCGTGGCTCAAGGGACGGCTGCTAATCAAGTTCGAAGTCCTTAGTATATGAGGTTCAGCCTCACTGATGAGCTCGTCGCCTGTCCTACTTTTTCTTTCATTTGGAGTGGCCCTGATCGCTTCATCGAAGTTACGAGCTTGTGCATGTTGCAACTGTTGTTCTTGCTCCTTCAATCTATATTCGAGCTCCTCCATCTGCCAGATATATACATCTCAGTGCTTTAAGATTTTTTATTTTCATCATGAAAGTACAAAAAAAAAGGCTTTAGAAAGTTGAGATTCAACAAAATATCACATCTTATGAGAAAATGACATTATCACTTGGAAATTAGTCCTTATTTTTACTTCGAAAAAGGGATATAGTTTCAGATCACAAGTGCACAATGACATGCCAGAAACAGTATAATAAAGATATGACCTTCTGATGAAGCAAAATGGATTCTTGGTGTTCTTTCTCTTTCAGCTTTTTCTCAAGCTCCTTAATCTGGAAAAGTGACGTAGCATGTTAAGCTTCCTGTTTTTTCATTGATATATAAAAACTAATTTAGCTAAATATTTGCAACCTTGAGTTGAAGAGAAAGTGAATGAGACTCGGATTCTTGTATTTGCTCTTTCAGCTTATTCTGAAGATCTTTCACCTGTTTGAATCAAACCACAAGTTATCAAATCCGTTTTCCTTTTAAAGCTTATTTATATTACGATACACAAACATGTACATCACCTTTTGTTGGTAACTAGTAGATTCGGATTGTTGTCGCTCTTTAAGCTTGGTTTCCAATTCTTTGACCTTTAGCAGATAAAATGGCCATATAGTTAAGATGAATAACTGAACAGGGATATATGTCTATAATTATACTTTAAATGGATGGAAACCTTTAGTTGAAGGCTGGCACAACTCTCTTCTCTCCCCTTCAATCTATCCGAAAGTTGCGAGACCTGCTTCTCTGACTGGTTTTGCATGCCAGTTTTCAGCTCCAATTGACCTTCAAGTTCTTTGATCTTTTCTTCTTGGCCTTTGTAAACCTGGTCTCTGCCTTTGATCTTACTCTCTAGATTTTGTAAGCTCTCTTCCAGTTTCCTTCGAGACTCGTCTTTTGATCTACATTCCTGCCTTGCTTTCTCAAGCTTTATAAGAATTTAAAAGTAATTGATGTCAAATGGTTGATCAATCATCTAATAAAATGATATTGATGGAAAGTAAGCACTCCTATTAAACCTACCATTGTTTTCATCTTTTGGAGCTCACTTGTATCAACTTGCTTCTTAGCAGGACCCAACTCAACCCCTCGAACTCGAGTTGCAAAATTTAAGGAGCTCAAGGTTTCACTTAAGTCCCTCTCTGAGGGGCTAATTTGCACGAACATCAATGTCTTGGAGTCACCCCCTGAAAAATACGAGCTATGTTAGTTGCAGTGTCGGAAGACTGATTGTCACAAAAATCTACCATCAACAGAACTTGAATACCCTCTTCAAAATCTAGTCTGAATTTCCAGATTTACCTAATGAATCTTGAAGTAAATGTGTCAACTTCGAGTTCCTGGAAACAAACAAATGAATGATTTCTGTCAAATAAGATACCAAGAGGAAGGGTGGCTATATGGTCGAGAAAGGTATACAATCACCGGACCTATATGGAATGTGACAACTTTTTGTTGCCAAAGCATAAACAACATCCCCGAGTGCAGAAAGAGATTTGTTGATATTTTGAGCCTCCTTGAGCCGCTCCCCTTGTGCATCAGTTTTGGCCAGCCTTTCACTGCCTGCCAAATCCACGAGCCAAAGCTTGCTCTTGGTACACTCACCAGTCATCAAGTTTTTTGATTTTACCATTATACAAAGCATGCTGAACAAAGATAAAACAATTTTTTTTCTTTGTAAAATTTTGAAATATCATTAATTTCACATGGAAAACAAGGAAGAAGAAAGGGTATTGTTACCAGTGGGATCGACTGCTATGCTCGTTCACATTGTTTGATCCAACAGCTCTAGAATCGCTCCCCATCTGCAGTACATTCCAAACTTCCTTGACGTTATCAACCTTGGCTTCTACAAGACCTGGGACATGATGGAACCCTTCGGCAGATTGCTTTATCTCCAACCTAGCAACCAAACCAAGTGAATATATATTAAGATTTATCTTGCAAGCTAGATTCATCTTAGGTCAAATTTCAAAAGTGTCAACGTTCTTTGCAGCTGTCTCACCTCTTTGATGTTGATGATGTAGATAACAAGTCTCGGATTTGTTCATTATAAACTTCAAGAACACTAACAGAAATGTTATACATAAAACTTCCCCTCCTTTCTTCGGCAATTTGAAACAGCTGCTCAAGAGTTCTATAATTGACTCCCCTGTTTTGTCCAGTGCCTTCCATTGTAAATGTCTTCCCTGTTCCGGTTTGCCCATAAGCAAAAATACAGACATTGTACCCATCTAGCACTGATGTCACAAACGGTGAAGCATCCGCAAAAACATCAACTGTTAAGGTAAAAAGAACCACCAGACGAATTAGCATCTTACATGATTTTAAATGCTTATATCAGATTTGGTAACATCGAATGACAGGTGATTGTTACCTTGATCGTCTTTTGGTGTGTAAACTCGATCAAACTTGAAACTCTTTTTGATCGAGCCACCTGTCAGAATTCCAAGGTCTCCATCTTTTGCTGCATCAAAATCTACAACTGAAGCACAACCAGCTGATATCTCCTCTTTATTTAGTGGGCGGCACCGGCAAAAGACTCTGATATTACCTGAGATTAAAGAAATACAGTGTAACAAGTGTTTTTCCTTTGTAGTCTTGAATGATAAATTGCAAAAGATGCCATGTTAAAACAACTCAGAAGGGAGAAAAAAAAACCTTGCCTTTTGTTTCCTGTATTTGATTATAGAGCTCTTTTCGCTTTGCTTGCTCTTCACTATACTTCACTTTGAGATCCTCACACTGTGCAACTGCAGATGTAATCCGTGAGCCTGTGCAGATGAATTAATGAAAACTCCAACTCAAAAAACCAAGTTGTCTAGACCCTACCCAGTGCCTGAACGCTGGTGACCATTTTATTCAAGTTGGGTATTGACTCAGCACAAGCATGTGCTTCATGAGAAAGCTGAGCATGTTCATTTTTCATTATCTGCAGAAAAAATAAACAAATAAAATGCATAGCAGGAAGTAATCTCATGACAATGATAGCAAGGGAAATTACTTGCAAAGAAGGGTTATTAAAAAGATGACCTTGTTTACCTTAATTTTCTCTTGTAAATCATTGACTGCTGCTGCCCAATACTTTGTATCATGCTCATACCTACTAGTAATATCTTTCAAATTTTCGGCTTGGTTCCCCAGAGATTCATCTGACAAGAAAAGATTTATGGAGTTTAAATCACACCTATATTCAGAACTTATGATCAAGATCATCCTTTAGAGTATTGACCAAAAATCCTCCCCATCATGCAATCATGTTGAGCAATTGTTCCATCCTCCCCAATACATTACATTGAGAAACGGGCAATAATAATGCAAGAAACAGAAGTTTTCTTGTGTCATTAAGAACAAGTAAGCAGCAGGCCAGCGGCTATCCCCAGAATCGCAGAAGAAAATTTCTTTACTAGCTGAGCAATTGTTCTTTTGAACAGTTTAAAGAAAATGCACACACGTGATGGTTACCTAATGTCCGGGCTTGGAAGATCTTGTTGTCAAGTTCCATCCTAACCTTCTCCAGCTGCTCATTTACTGCAGTCAATGACATCCATGCCTCGTGGCACTCATGAGTCTTAATCTGGCTCTGTGTGGTGAGCTCTTGTATCTTCTTCTCATATTGATCCGTAACTTTTGTTCGCATAAGTTTCTTCTGCAGACCCAAAATAGAAATCTAAATAAGCAAAAAGTGAAGCCTAACTTCTCCTATTGAAACCATCTAATCAGAGATTCAGAACTAAATAAACTCTAAAGTCTAACCTGAGCTGAAGAAATTTCTATTTCAGCAGCACATTTGTTGCACTTCAGGTATTCTTGCAATGCCTGAGTAACTGTTCTTAAAACCGAAGCAAGGTTTCAAATGAGCAGTTCTTCTAATGTACCATGAATCCAAAGTTATAATTAAGAACGAATCAATCAATAGAAACGTACATAACAGTACCTGGAATATTTTGTGCTCTCCTCACACAAATCCCACAAACCATTGGGCTCCCGATAACTCCTTCAAACCCAATCACAATTAATCCATCCTCTTTCACTGAAACCCTCAAATCAACAACTTGCAACGGCTTATTGGCTCCGACAACCGCGAAGATATCAACATCTGATAGTATCTGCCATATTGACACCAAAAGTTTAACAATTCTATACATTGAACATATCAAAACACAAACTGAAATATTTTTTTTAATTAACTTGCCTTTTCTTCTTGCATATAGACATTGAATACCCTCATTCCTTTAGGTCCACTAGTGTTTATGATCTCAGCAAAATGAAGATCAATAAAGTAGTTTCCAGGAAGAAGATTATTGAAGCGGTACTGGAAATTCCCGAATCTGGCAGACCGATAAATGAAAGGATAATCTCCAGCCTCAGTTATATGCTCATTAGTCCGTATAACACTTCCTCCATCAAAGTAGCTATCCTCCAGAAATTTCATATTAGAATCTGCTTCGTTTAAAGCCTCACCTCCAGCATTTATAAACATCACAATTTCATCTGTAAATTATATAATAAACAGGAAAAACATTGCAATCTCAATTTAATTATGCACCATCAAGAACAAAAAGTTAAGGCCAAGAGTCCATAATTTACTCACAGAATTAAATGTCTCTGGGAATAAAATAAAATAGTTTGAGAGTAATTAAAAGAAACCTAAGAAAGTTTGAACAGTTTTCTCTTTTTTTTCTTCTTTTCTACGTTATTTCATTCAATTTCTAATATAATGCATCTACTAAAACATAATCCGTATACAATGAAATCACCAAAAGCTTTCCTTTTTGCAAATATATCAATAATAAAAGCGTGAAGTTTTTTTTTTATAAAAAATCATATACCTGTGCAATTACATTTGGAAAACCCAGATGGGATTAACCTCGAATTTGAATCACATAGCATTGAATCAACCAAGGATTCTTCTTCACCTTCATCCATGGCGGAACTAGGGTTATCTTGATTCGAAGCCATGTCACCTTTTTCCCAGTCAAAACCCGTAGAAATAGAGGAAATGTGGAAAAGGGTTTCTGGGTTTTGGAGAAAGGCGTTTAATTGCGCATTATCCATTGGAGAATCAAAGTTTTGGCGGTGTTTGGTTGCCGAGGAAAGTAATAGATTTGTTCCGAAGATGTTTGGGAAGTTTGATTGAGTTGTACTGTTTGGGAATGAAAGTTTTCGAATTTGAATTCTATTGTAGACCGCTGGGTGAATTTTACCGTTACAAACTTGGGCTTGCCGAGAAGGTTCTAAAAAGCCCTTTATGGTAATGAACTTCAAAATCCCTTTGCGCTTCTTCCATATTGCAATAGGTATCCCACGGAGGCACGGATAATGTTTTTTTTTTTATAATTAGGGATAATTTTTCTTTGCACTTTCGGTGGGAAAAGTTTATTACAAATGTCCTAAAAATTAAAAAATTTAATTTAATAATTAGAGTTTAAGAGTTTATAATTTAAGGGTTGTCAGTAGAATTTATAGTTTATTGGTTAAAACTAGAGATAGAGTCATGATTCTTACTCGAGAGGGTAAAGTATAACTTTTTTGAAAGTAGAGGCAATTTACAATTATCTATTAGAATTTTAAATTTATTATATAAATTAAGTGTAAATTTTTTTTGGGAGGGTTGGGGGCATCAACCCCTCCCATGTTTAAGGTGATTCTATCCCTGGTTAAAATCTAAATCCCTAACTATATTACCCTAAAACATAAACTTTAAATTCTAATCTTAAACCCTAAATTCTAACTATAACCCTTACATTCTAAATTCATAAACCTAAACCCTAAACTAAAGCCATAAACCCTAAATTTAAGGCATGTGTGAAAATTTTTATTTTCTTCTTGTATTGAAAATAAATCCTTTAATTAATCATCCAATTATGAAAAGTTACAATTTGACTACTAATGATATGGAGTTTTCTCTTATGATTTACAAAAATGGAACATTGTCCGCACGAAATTAGTAGTCATTAATATTATTATCAACCTCAATTTTTTTTCTTGTTTCATTTAATGTGTTATTAAGAAATTGAGCTTTACTATAAAAAAAATTCAAACCAATGTCATTTTGTATTAATTACATCTGAAATATCAAAAATTGAGGTCCAAAATAAAACTCGTAAATACTATTTTGATAAAAAAAAATATCATGTCTTTTTTTAGAATGTAGGAATGAATCTCAAAAGCATTGTTACTCTGGTGTATGATTGATTTCATTAAAAAAGGATTGACCCAGTTAACATAATACTATACTTTAAAGATCAATTTGGATAAAAAATCATTAAAAATTAAATTAGAAAAATGATATACTTTAGGGACAAATTCACATATTAAACCTAAAAAATCAATACAAAACCCGCTACGAGGCTAGGGTTTATGCCTTTTTGTTGCCCCACTTAAAAAAAAAGTGAGTTTAAGGTTTAAGGATAGGGTTTAAGAAATTAGTTGTAGGATATATTTTTAGGGTGTAGGATTTAGGATGTGGAATTTAGGGTTAGAGTTTAGAATTTAATTTTTTAGTTTTTTTAGAGTGTGGCATAGAAAGGGGCATGAGATTAGGGAAGAAAAAATGATCATCGTAGGTTATTTTGTAAATATGTTTTTTAGTATTTTTTAGTGAAAATAATAAAAATAACGCAAAAAGAAATTAAAGGAAACTTGGGTGAAATTTTGAATTTTTTTTACGGTTGAATTAGTCGAATATACCACTAAAAATAAATAAGAAAAATAATTTGATACACAAGTTTGTAAAATTTACACAAGCCTTTCAATTTTAGGATTTAGGGTTTTAGGTTAAGGTTTAGGATTTAGGGGTTTAGTATGTATGGTGTAGAATTTAATATTTATGGTTTGAATTTAGGGTTTAAGTTTAGGTTTTAGGGTGCTAGGGTTCGGGATTTAGGTTTTAAATTTTATAGAAAGATTGTGTAATTTTTTTTACATAGCTTGTGTATCAAAATATAACTCAATAAATAATTAGATAAATAGTTTTTTTATATTATTTAGATAAATACCCTATTTCAGCCTACGTTGGACAAACTCTCATTTTATATAAAGTGAGTTTCGAACTCGTGCTTCACTAAACGCGAGTTCCGTATTGCGTGTGTAGGTAAGAAGATAAACATTTTAATTTACCGTGTTTTTTACACTGTAATCACTCATTTTTGTTCGAACGTATAATATTATAATAATAATGTTTTAATATACGTGTATGTGTGCATGTGTGTTAGTGTATATGTACCTATTATAATAATTATATTATACGTGTGAATTAAGGTTGCATGTGCATGGTACATGGGTATTTATGTGTATGTCGTTAGTATATATAAATTGCATGTATGTGAGTATGAGTATTGCATGTATAGTGTACGTATGTGTTAATATATGCATGTGGTATAATAGGTAAATGTATATGTTCATTACATGTGTGTTAATATATAGATGTGCTTGTGTGTATACATGTATACATAATGTTTATTATATATGTATGTGTTTGTATGTACGTTAATATATATGTGCATGTGTTATTATTATTATTCTTATTATTATTGATGGGTTAGAATTGAAAACATATCAGATAATTATTAAAAACACATATATGGTATTAAGAGTCCAGTCCATATTACATGACAAAAAACCCCAAAATATTTACATAGGCCCAAACCGGTCAGCCCAATAATTAAAATCCTAATTTTGTATATAATATAAAAAACCCTAATTTGATCTTTTATCTTGCAGTCGCCTTCATCCTGGCCGTTGGATCAAATCTTGATCCAATGGTCCAGATCAGTCCAAGATGACCCTTCAGCTGGCGCGTGTGATGCACTCCCAGACCGCTCGCGCGAGACCGTTTGTTTTCCCACGTGCCACGCGTCACGATCCGAGGCTGCCACGTCACCATTCAGATCAAATCTGAGCCGTTCGTTGTTGAGATGATCTCAGTCGCTGGATCAAATCTGATCCAACGGCTGAGATAAAATCTGGCTGGTATCTCTTCGACTTCCTCCTCCACGTGGCCTTGTTACCGGAATTCTCGTGCCACCGTACGACCGCCCATCACCTATTCACCCACCAAGCATGGCCAAAACAAAAAATATATATATAGAAAAGAGTCAGAATCATCATCAACTACAGTGATTTCATTTATTATAGCTTGTGCTTGTAAACAAAATGAAACCAAAGACTGATCAATATATATGTAACCCATTGTAATAAATTTGAGACGAGATTCGAACAAAAAACAAAAAAGTTTCCATAAAGGTATTTCCCTTTTCTTTTCTTTTGCATGTCGATTCAAACCAAAAAATGATATCATATATACAAAAAAAGAGAAAGAGTGAGTGTCTACCTTGATCGTTCGGTATCTATTTCGCCTGTAACAAGCCCTTTTGGGGGTGAATCGGTTGAAAAAGGAAAGATTTAGGTTATGAAAATGGGGTTTTTTGTTTTCAAAGGTGGATTAGGGTTCGAATTTTCTAAAAAAATGGGTAAAAGTTTTGTTTTAAAAAAAACAAGGTTGAACATGATTTTGGGATAAAAGGGGGTGGTTTTGATCTGGTTTCGATGTTTGCCGGCGCAGGTAAGGTTGAGCAGCGGTTGACACAGCGAGTGCTCGCCAGTTTCTGGAATTGAGAGTGGCCGGAGGAGTTTTAGGGTGTTTTTTTTGGGTTCTGGTTGGGAGTAAAATGAGAGAAAAGGGTTTATTTTTTTAATCAAAATATTAAAATGGCAAAAGGCCGAAAATGGGGCTGATAAGGTCAATATATAGACCGGTTTGGTTTTTAAAATGGTATAATTACAGCATAAGGACCTCCGCCCTTTTCAATTTTTCACTTTAGGCTTGCCATATGGGTAATTTACACCCTCAGTCCTCCGTTATTTTTAAATTCTTTTAAATCAGCCCCTAAATCTCACTAAATCAAATTTTCAAAGGGGAAATTATACACCCAATCCCTCCGTCCCACTTGATATTTTCAAAATGTCTCTACCGCATGGGAAAATTACACTAATGGTCCCTCTATGTTTTTTGTCGTTTTTTATTTTGTCCCATAATCATGTGTTTATTTTAAAAGGGAAATTTGTAGCTTCAATCCTCCTTTTCTTTTTACAGCTTTCAATTAGCCCCTTTTTGCATTTAATTTTAACTCTCTTTTTGTGGCAAATTACATTTATGGCCATCCGATCTTTCATTTTATTTAATTCCAGTCCTTTATTCTATGTATTTCGTTTAAAAATTTCATATTCGATACATTAATCATGTTTGTGATGTTAGTTTGTTCGATACATGAGTTTGTTTACGTTATCAATTTGTTGCCATGTATTTATGCATATTTTTACATATATATATATATAGTATATTATTTTGTGTTAAATTTCGCGTATATTTATGTATACATAGGAATATATATGTAGTTTTTTATACATATATTATATTATACATATAAGTATATTATCTAAAGTTATTTTTAATTTTTTATTTAATGTACATTTTATACATGTATATTACGTTATGAGTTATATATTAGTTTTTGTCACATCTAATATATATTATGGTTTTTTTTCTCTTCTATAAATATTTATATTATGTTAAATATTTTATACAAATATGTAATGTATTATTTCTTTTCCATATTATATGTATCATTTAATTTTTTTGTATTTTATTTACATCATTATTTATTCACAATAATACGCGTTTATTTCATATACTTCTCTTGTTTTCATCATAATTATTAAGTTGCATATTTGACATTTTTAATTGCTAATGTGGCACTCCCTTTTTCGACGGTAAACTTGGCTACCAGTCTAAGACGTAGATGATAGTTTTCGTTTATCTCTTGAACATTGGAGCCATTAAAATTTACTCACACTTATAACTAAATTTTAATTTAATCGTCATTTTAACCCATAAAATTTGATATTAATAAATCGGTAATAATTTAGTACCAATTTTTGGGCGGTGTGGGGGTGCTAATCCTTCTCCATCCGTAATCAACTCCCGAACCCAAAATTTTTAAAATGAATCTCTGGTTTCTGTTTTCGGTGTCCGGTCTATCTTATCCAAGTGACCGGTGGCGACTCCATATTTTCTAAAATACGAGCTTTCCACAAATTCCACATTTTAAATAATTTTTTAAAATAAAAGCATGACCTCATTTTAATATAATTAATTATTTTCGTAGCGGCACACCCGAAAAAAAAGTCGCTACATACACATAACTTGCGCAAGATTAGACACAATTCTTGAACTCCCGCTAGATTAAACACGAATTTGTCCTACATAAATTAAAAGGGAGTATTTATCTAAATAATTTTCAAAGGAAGTTATTTAGCCAATTAATTATTCTTAAGGGTATATATATATATATACATGAATGATTTAGCCTTTTTATCTTAGGAGAAAAAAAAAAGTCCTCTCCCCTTTGAATGTGACCCTCTCCTTGTAGATATTTTACAAGTATTATTTTTACACATATTTACTGTTTTTTATTGGAAAAGAGAAAAGGCTAAGACCTAGTAATCCGTGCTCAATTTTTCATTTTGTATCACACAATTTTACTGTAATCTAACTGTTATTTTAACGTAATCTAATTGTTAAAAAATATTTAACAATTAATTTTTTTAACGGTTCGATTACAAATTAACATGTAATTTATTACATTTTTTCACATATTCATTGATGAAACTATCTATCCGATAAATGTCATATTAAAATTTTCATAAAAAGCTTAAATAGAAAGATTTTAAACACAAATTTCATACTTAGTTAAAAAAATACATATAGTTTAACATATAACTTAACCATCATTTTTAGTAGTTCAGTTAACCGAAATCGTTTAGCTTTAACAATTAAATTAATTAACCGTAAAATGCAACGTTTACATCAATTAACGATTGTGATTAATGGTTACGATTTATTTTTGCACACCCCTAAAATAAACATATTAAGAGTAAAGTTTGTTTTACGCGAACCTAAAATTTAATTTGTTTTTGGATTACAATTGTAACCTAACCTCTAACAAATTTTTCTCTTGATCTTAGAGAACGAAGGTTGACATAGATGGAGACTTTGATCTTGAGAAATTTTGAGAGAGAAAACGTTAATCACGGGTAAATGTAAAACCTGTTAATATTATGTAAATAAACAAAAAAAAAATTGATACAAAGAAGTAAGAGAAATAATGAGTATCGATGATCGACAACTAATGCTAAAATTAATGTCATCGTTGGCTAAAAAAATGAAAGGAATCTTACGACGTTAAAAAGGGAATAGAGGAAAAACTAGGTTTAAAGCGTTCAAATAGAAGATGTCTTAATAAAAAAATAATAGTTGCATTACTTATATTAAAAAATAGAAAATATGTAACACTCTGTTTAAAAAAAAGAGAGTTTTGGGTTTGGAACCCACAAACTCAGCCCTCTCTCCCTTAACCGCTAAGCTAGACACTTTTTCGTGACTAGTTTTGTGCGACAATTTCTTTTGTAGTTTATTTCAAGGGCTTTAAAATAATTTTTAATGACTCTCCAGCTACCCTTAGCAAGGATAGCATCATTGCTCATTTGTCTCAGGAGAACTCAAAAAGTTTTCAAACTTTTCCCTCAACCCTTATCGGTGTTCACCGCCCCGATCTCAGCCACCGCTTGTCGATGTCGTGTACCGTCGTCATCCGAGTGTCCATCACCTCACCCCGATCACAACCCCGTCAGCCACTCGTCGTATGAACCGTTCGTTCGTCCTGGGCAGAGGTTTAAAGATTCTGGAAATAAACCATGTTTTGCCGCCTTCGTTTTGATGATTTCTGGCTACCCTCGCCATCCGATGGTCGCGCCGTTGCCGCCAATGGTTTTCTTGTGTCAAGCAGATCAAAACCCTACCGGCTGATCATCTGTCCGACACCGGTAGGGGGATCGTCGGAGCTACATCAGCTCCGGTCAAGTTTTACCTATTTTGGTAAGATCGGTGAGTTTTCGACATATTTCTGTCTCTTTTTCAACTTTTTGGTTGTTGTGGTTTGTTGATTTGGGAAAAAAATGTGTTCTTGGAGCAGTTTAGGTCGTTTACGGCCATGCGTGGGTGTCATGTGTCATTCGATGGTGATTTTCGGCCACCGTGATGAGAACCTTATTGAACTGGTCTTAGATCGGCCTGATCTTAAACTGAGCCGGTTCATCTTGGATTGGTTTGTCTAATCCGAACTAGTTTGAGCCCTAACTCGACCTGAGTCCGACCCGATCCGTAATTATCCAGCCTGACCCGTTGACCCGACTCGTCTGCCCCCCATTTGAGTCAGCTCAGTGAGTTAACTCGTTCGAGTCAACTCGCCTAAATCAACCCAGTTGACCTATGACGTCAGCAATGACATCAGGCGTCAGTGTTGACTTTGACCAAAAAGTCATATTTTGAGTTTTTCGACGTCATGAGTCTATTTTTAAAGTCTGTTTTACGAAATTCAAACTCGAAAGCCTCCAAATTTGACTTTGAACCCGCATTAGTGTATGTAATTAATTATTCAATTTATGTGCTTGAGCAATAACTGAGTATGAATTATGTTAATTGAAGGATTCACGCATATTTGGATTCGAGATGGTTGAAGGACATCGAATTCAGGTTCGAGTGTGATCAAATAGAGCATTAAGGGTCGATCGACATAACACTGATCCGAGGTAATATTTTACTACCTCTTGCATGTTTCATGAAACATGATGGTATCTGGTTGGTACATGCACGACTCATATTAAGCATATTGCTAGCTCTGGTTGAGTCAAATATATTATGAAAACATAAGAAGGGTAATCTGGACAAGATCAATTATTCGAATAAGAAGTTTGGTAATCAAGAGGACCTCTGAATTCAGTAAATAATTGATAATCGGTAAATCTCCAATTTTGATCATTTGTGATAATGGATTTAAAGCCTAAAATAATTGGTTATGAAAAGACAAAAATGCCCTTAAAATATAAGAATGATAATATACCCCTAAGGGAATGATCTGGAATCTACATTTTATCGGATAAAATCAACTACGTGATCTAAAATCCTTGAATTGTTGAGAAAGACTCCTATAATTTAATTCTAATATTTGAGTTAATAAATGTTTTGAACATATCTAGAAGTCTAGACAAAGCTTTGATGATAAAATTTCTAGAAGTGCTATGGAATTCAGAATTGATCTAAATGACCGAATTGATTGAAATTTTCTCAAGCACAGAATTTACTAAATTATTTGAAATGACGGATATATCCTCAAGTTTTGGAAATAAAAAAATTGTTCAGAACGACCAAAAAGGACCAAAATATCTGTAAATACCAATATATATATATATATATATATATATATACTCGAGCACCAAAACTTCTAATGACTAAGATATCCATGACTTCTGGAATAAATTATCCTCACGACTTGGAATAAGTGAATACTCTTGATAAGTCACAATTTAGATAAAATCTTATAATCATATCGTCCCTAAGGGTTGAGAAGACCAACCTAGAAAATGTTGGTCTTTTCATATACTATTGAAATATTGGGTTAATAAAGTGCAAAGATTTGTTCAACTGCGCAGTGAATGACCAATAAGGTATACGAGGGTGATCGGTTCAGCTTATGGTGCTGCTAGGATTAAGGGAAGAACACTCGTGAGACGTATCTGTTGCTTTCTAGAAACCCCAATAAATGAGTTATGGTTGAAGCGAATGAATGTGAGAGTCTAATTAGCCGCTTGAAATTTCGTATTCAGTCTTTACCTCTTAGGTTGAATTACCAATCAACCCCTGTGAGTCAAAATAACCCTAAATGTCTATATGAGCAAATTGTCAGGTACTCACCGAGTATATTTAAAATCTTGAATAAATTTGATATACCTGAAATCTTGTTTGATCCTGACCTACTCGAAATCTTGAATTTATCCTGATATACCCAAATCCTTGCATAATCATGATATACAGAGATTTTTGAATGACCATGAGGTACAAATTTCTGAGCAACTAAATGAAGACGATAATTATTGGACTTTTCGAATAAGTTACTTAATTCTGAAATCAGTATAACATGGACTAAAGTTTAGTATCTTCTATCTGTAACTATCAAGGACCTCTATGTGATAAATTGAACCATCTGGCATGTTATTGCTCATGTATATTCTTTCTATTTTGAAACTAAGACTCTCTCTAATCCGAACCATAAATTTTGTCTGTCTGAAAATATACCGCTATGTCTGATATGATAAATATGCTATTTGATTTCTGATACTCTGGAAATATATGTATGATTATTGTTTTTCTCATTTCGTCTGAGTTGACCAAACTATTTAATTTGGGGCACTTCTGGGATATGTTATGAAGTCTCTACAGCGCTGGTAATTCCTTATGGACCCAAGGTAACCCCTTAGGTAGGTTCCGATGCTTCGTCTCGGGTAATTCCTTATGGACCCAAGGTAACCCCTTGGGTAGGTTCTGATGCTTCGGCTCAAGTAATTCCTTATGGACCTAAGACATCTCCTTAGGTTGGCACCTATGTCCAATGGACCTAGAGTAAGTCCTTATGGACCTAAGGCATCCCCTTAGGTTGGCTCCTACGCCCTATGGGCCTATGGTAAGACCTTATGGATATAGTTATGGGGAACTGCATATCGGAGTGTGGTTGGAGGGTAAATATGTGGATACTAAATTTTTCTGTCTATCCCTTGCCCTGTCAACACACTTCTGTTATCTTAAATATTCCATTTATCATTCTTGATTCGTAATTGTTGATACACACTAAATTTTCTAGCCAAATTCTCGTAATTTATATTCTTCTATGATTATCTAAGTTATAGACATGTTGTCCGATAGTTGGGTGATCAATCAGAAATTATTTTGTTACCTCCAAGCGTAACATTTGTATGAATTTCATTTCGTATCCGAAACTTGATGATTCGGGCTCTCTACATTAGTTTCGATTAACCTTATACATGCTTTTCGCATATAACATCATCTGGTAGTTCTGTATTACTGAGCTTTTTCAAGCTCACGTTGTTTTTACCATCGCAGGTTAAAAAGGATTTGATCATGTTTTGGCGATTGGCATCATTGATAGGAGTTCCCTCGGCTTTGCTTGTGGAGTACGATATTTGTATCTTGTATGTCGTCTTATTTTGTGTTTGAGTCTGCAATGTATAAATAAATTTTCGGCAATGGTGATTTAAGCAAAGTATATTTTATGATTTTATATGTTCTAAAGAAAAGAATTTCATTTGGATTTTTTTTTATATGCAGTGGGTCGCCTCTGTGACCCGAATGTGACCTCCTAGGCTTTGGTGTAACGCATAAGTGGGTCTAGGGGTTACAAAATAAGTATAGTCAAGGAAGATGTCTGAATAAAAAAATATTAGTTGCATTACTTATATTAAAACTAGGTTTAAAGCGTTCGAAGAGAAATTGCATTTTAATTATTCTCTAGTTGAATAAAAATTCCATGTCCTTTTTTAATATCCTTATATATATGCCTCCATTTTAAATAGTTAGATTTAGGATTTACGATTAATGCTTAAGGTTAAAGATTATGATTTAAAGAATTGGGGTATGGTATATTTTTTTAGGGTTTAGAATTTAAAATTTAAAGTTGAACATAAAATTTATTTTTTAGTATTGAGATAAAAAAAACACCGAAAATTGAGTAGAAAATTTTCGTTCTTCTTTAGTTTATGTCATGCTTCGAATAAGAGTAAAAAAACAACTCATTTTTATTGATGGATAAGTGATAGTTGCCAGATTTACAGAAGGATTAATTGGTCAATTTAAGTAAAAAACATTCCTATTATATTTTCATTAAATCAACTAATGTATGTAATACATAGTTATACTTCATCTCATTCCTATTGAGTAGTTATTCTTTTTTACCTGTATTAAACACATACTAAAGTATTTTTTTACAAATCCTAATTCAAATTCTAATCATACCTAAAGGGGAGGAGAGGGAAAAGAAAGACTCTAGAAGAAGAAATGTGGTGTTCTTAGTGGGTCTAAAACTCATGACCGAAGAGAAATGAGAGAACAAAGAATAGCAGCTTGGCCAACTGGCCAAATAAATTTATTGGTGTTAGCTAAGAGTTATAACTATTCAGAATTTCAGATAAATACTTATTTCAATAAATATACTTAGGGTAAACTACTCAAGTGACCACCGAACTATTTAGGCGTACTTATTTTAACCACAAAACTAGGCAACTCGTCAATCAAACCATCAAACTTTTAAATTGGTCATATTTTGACCACCGCCGTTAAAAAACTAACGGAGGGGTGACGTGGCAGTTAACAAAAAATTGTAAAATTACACATTTGGTCCTTATTATTTACATATTATATCAATTTGGGCATGATTTTAATTTAATTAAATAAAATTAATTAACCAATCAGATGATGACACATGTCATCACCCAATTGGTTAAATTTACTCAAATTTTAATTTATTTTATTTAATATGTTTTCCCTCCAATCAGGTGATCACACGCTGGCTAAAGGAAAATTAAATATGAATGGAATGGCCTTGGGGTGGATCAAACTTGGGACCTATGAGGATATACCGAAGCCTTTACCACAACACCAACCTACTATTAATTATATGAATTGCGCCCGTTTATATACATATCTTATAATGAAGTAAATGTTAGGAAAAAATAAGTAAAAGTGGTTGAAAGGGGATTCGAATCTAGATCACTTGGGATGTGTAAAATCACACAAGCTAGCAAATCAAATTAAATAATTAATTAAAAATAAAAACATTTTAAATATTCGATCCAACATCCCAAAGCAAAAATATTAGATTTAAAAATAATTTCATATATATAATGTTTAAAAGTGAAAACACCAAAGCAGTAAATGTTGAATCGAATATTTTTTTAAAACCAAAGCGGTAAAATTTTTCAACATTATTGATTTGATTTAAAATGTTTTCATTTTACACATATTTTTTCTTTTTCATTTTTAATTAAACCACCAAAGCAGTAAATGTTGAATCGAATATTTTTTTCATATTTATTTAAAAATTAAAATTATTAATTAAAATTAAATAACTCGATTCAACGGTATATATATATGAAATTATTAAAATAAATAAGAAATTGATTTAATTTTAAAATAAAAAATTATAGATCTATTTTCATTTTAAATTTTGCTTTAACTACTTTAAACATATTTAAAAAGTTCTTTTTTAATTAATTATTTGATTTGATTTGGTAGTTTGTTTGATTTTACATATCCCAAGTGATCTAGGTTCGAGTCCCCTTTCAACCATTTTTACTTATTTTTCCCTAACATTTATGTATTATAAGATATGTATATAAAATAGTGCAATTCATATGATCAAGAGTAGGTTAGTGTGTGGTAAAGGCTTTGGTATATCCCCATAGGTCCCAAGTTTGATCCACCTTAAGTCCATTCCATTTCTCTTTAATTTTCTTTTAACCAGTAGGTGACACGTGTCACCACCTGATTAGAGAAAAAATATATTAAATATTAAATAAATTAAATTAAATTTTGAGTAAATTTATCCAATTGGGTGATGACATGTGTCATCATCGGATTGGTTGATTAATTTTATTTAATTAAATTAAAATTAGGTCCAAATTGATATAATAGGTAAATAAAAAGGACCAAATGTGTAATTTTACAAATTTTTGTTAACTGCCACATCAACCCTCCGTTAGTTTTTTAATGGCGGTGGTCAAAATAGGACTAATTTAAAAGTTGGATGGTTTGATTGACGAGTTGTCTAGTTCGGTGGTCAAAATAAATACACCTAAATAGTATGGTGGTCACCTGAGTAGTTTACCCATATACTTATTACTAGGATATGTAACTGTCTAAATATACGCAGGGTCGTCCCTGGGCCAGGGCAACAGGGGCGCCCGCCTAGGGCCCACGCTCAAGAAAATTAAAAAATATAGTTCTTAACTTTTACGGGTGGATGAAAAAAAGAACTCAATGATGGATATATATATATATATATATATATAGCTGGATAAGTTTCGAGGGCTCCAATAACAAGTATTAAAAAAATTAAATCGTAAGAGATTGCTCATATTAATAAATATTGAGGGAAAATTGGGCCCCTAATAATGAGTATTAAAAATAATTCAATTTTTAAGAGTATGTTCGTAATAATAAATATTAAAATTAAATTTTTTAATACTTGTTATTAGGGGACCTATTTTTTCCACTATTTATTGTTATGAGCATACTTTTAATTTTTTTTTTCAATACTTGATATTATAAACATGTATTTAAATAGGAGTATGTAACTGCAACAAAAATCGTTATATAGCGGTAGAGACACAATCCAAAACTACAATACCTGCAACCGTTATGTCCACAATAGCATATGTTCTTAAAAATTTTCACAACTGCGATACCCGCAGTGATAGAAATAATATTCGTTATGTCTGCAACCGTGATAAACACAACATGACCGAATATACGATCGCAACTGCAATTTAAATCCCTAATTTAGGGTCCAATTTTTAGGTTCGCCCTAGGGCCACTAAAATCTCATGAACGGCCCTGAATATACGTCTCTTTGAATATTCGTGCATACATAAACAAGCAATTTTTTTTCTTATAAATAGAATTCATATTTCACTAGAAAATCTACCAAAAACACACAAACAATGTCTCATTTTGTTCTCTCTATCTTGTGAAATTCATAAGTTGTTATATAAAGAAGGTATAATACCAAAAAATGCTCATAACGTTTGACTAAATTGTTATTTTGACCCATATTATTTTTTAAATAATTTAACCCTTAACATTTTATTTTGGGTCAAAATGGCCCCTTTGATGATGAAAATTGTTAGTCAACCAATGGTAAATGGCTTGAAAAGACGTGACAAACCTACATGGCAGTGCACACCACGATAGCAGTGTCATATAGGCAAATATGTTAACTTTACAGAATGACGCATAAGTCAAAAAACAATTTTAAAATTTGTATATAAAATATAAAATATTTTTTCTTCTTACGAATTATTTTGCCAAGTCATTTGAAGTTTTTTATCATTAGTTGACTAACAATTTTCATTCGAGGAGGGGTCATTTTGACCCAAAATGAAATGAAAAAGGTTAAATTACTTCAAAAAAAGAATAAAAACTAAAGTGACTATTCAGTCAAACATTATAGGCATTTTTTGACATTATGCTATAAAGAATTACTGCAAACTTTTTTATATGAAAATTGATATTCTTGTTATACATTAGTCGCTGCTCAGAGAGCGGATTTCATCAAGTACAAAATGTAATAAACATGTTTCATTACATCCTTGATGTGATTATTTTGTACATTAATACATACAATTATGATGAATAGAACCTTGAATTTGACAATTGGTCTCAGTTGAAAAGTGGATGATGTTTAGTTTAGGAGATATAGGTTCAATCGTAATATTGATAAACTATGTATTTTTTATTTAAAATGGGGATACTCCTATCACATGCCTCGTTAAAAAACCTCCCTAAACCTAAGTGAAGGAAAAAAGAGTATATGTTACAGCAGTTACAGAGTCAACAAAAAAAAGCATCAAAAACATAAACAAAACATCTAATCCAGCATAACATACTAAAAGTGAAGGCTTAAATCAAAAAACAGCCCTCAAACTATGTTTTTTTCTGCTTTTAGCCCTTAAACTATGATTTGGGCAAAATAGGCCCTTAAACTATCATTTTTGGTCACTTTAAGTCCATAAACTATTTTTTGATCAAAATAAGCACCTAAACTATGTCATTTTTCTTCTTTTAGTCCCCAAAACTATCAATTGGTTAAAAAATGTTTGTGATGTGTCAACATCTTATTAGACGAAATAATTTTCTTTTGACTTAAATAACTATCGGACTTAAAATGACCAGAAATGATAGTTTAAGGGCTTATTTTGATATATGATGTAATCACCGAAATCCGTTCGGCGTTTCTTCTCTCTTGACGTATGTCTTCATTCTTCGGTAGATCTTCTTTCTTCTCGAAGCGAGTCTTCTTTCTTGACTTGATCGATCCATATTGTCACTTTTGGAGAAGCAACATCTTCAAAATAGGGGTTGAGGAGACAAAATGAGTTAGTCTTGCTACTTCTCTTCCTCGGCACTGGTCTTCTGTCTTTGATCTTCTATTTTCAGTCTTCAGTTGGTCTTCGATCTTCGCTCTTCGAGAATGTTGAGTTTTTCGATCAATCCACTCCTCTACTTCCTAGGTCGAGACTTACCAGAGTACAATGATGCTTGGTCGAAGGCAAATACCTTCTTGCTCACCGTTATCTCTAATTTTTCTTTTTTCTCCTTTTTTTATTCTTTTTCTTTTCCTTTTTTTGCCTTTTTTGTTCGCTTCATCTTTTGTTGAATATGACCCGCTCCGTTGTAAGTTCAAGGAGAAAGGGTCAGATGATGTAGTTTTGTCTGGTCCACTGCAACTTCAAGGAGATGAGACAATGTAGCTTCAATTTTTCCACTGCAACTTCAGGGAGATAAAATTGATGTTGGATTCGTTCCACTGCCACTTCAGGAAGACGGTGTTGGTGTTGTGTCCTTTCCACTGCAACTTCAGGGAAATAAACGACTGTAGCTTCGATCTTTCCACTGCAACTTCAGAGATATAAAATTGACGTTGGATTCGTTCTACTGCCATTTTAGGGAGACGATGTTGGTGTTGGTACTCATTCCGCTGCCACTTCAGGGATATGAGACTAGTATCTTTATTTTGAATGCCTTATGGGTTCGTGCCTTAGAGATGTTTTGAAAAATGTCATTTCAAGGTGCCCGCTCGGGTTTTCACCTTGTTTTTTTAATCTTTTTTTATTTATTTTTTTCATTTCTTTCATTTCTCTTTCTTTTCTTTTTTTTCTTTTTTTCTTCAAACACAATATTTCTTGATTACATCTGAAGTTTGCTCCGCTGCAGCCCTAGGGAGATAAACTAGTCTTGGTTCCCATTCCATTGCCACTCCAGGGATATGAGATAAATGTGATGAAGTTTGTTCCACTGCTCCTTCAGGGATACAAACGTTATGTCGGGTCCATTCTGCGGCCTCTTCAAGGAGATGAACTCGTCTTGGTTCTTATTCCGCTGCCACTTCAGGGAGATGAGATAAATATGATGAAGTTTTGTTCCACTGCTCCTTCAGGGAAACAAGCTTTATATCGGGTCCATTCCACTGCCTCTTTAGGGATATGAACTCGTCTGGGTTCTCATTCCGCTGCCACTTCAGAGAGATGAGATAAATATGATGAAGTTTCGTTCCATTGCTCATTCAGGGAAACAAGCTTTATACGGGTCCATTCCACTGCCTCTTCAGGGATTTGAACTCGCCTTGGTTCTCATTCCGCTGCCACTTCAAGGAGATGAGATAATTGGTTTCATCATTTTGAAAGCCCTGTGCCTCCTTTTGGGTTCGTGCCTAGGATATTCTGAGAAGATCTCCATTGCTCTTTTTTATTTATTTATTTTTCTCTCTCTCTCTCTCTTTTAAGGTGCCTTTTCGAGTTTTCACCTTGTTTTTTTCATCATTTTTTATCTATCTTTTTTTTTATTTTTTTTCTCTCTCCTTAAGTAAGGATGGAAATAGGAAATCTATTTTGTCAAAAAAATATATCCTTATGAAAGGATAAAGTTTAAAAAATATTCTTATGAAAGGACTGAGTTATGAAACTCGATTTTTGAAAATATCTTTTTGGAATGATTGAGTTACGAAACCCAATTTGATTATCTTGAAGTTAGGAAAATATCCTTATGAAATGTTTGGGTTTTGAAAATTATCCAGAAGTTTGGAAAATATCCTTTTGAAAAGTTTGAGTTATGGAACTCAATTTTGGAAATTATCCTAAAGTTAGGGAAAATATCCTTATGGGAGGATTGAGTTTTGAAAATTATCCAGAAGTTTGAAAAAATATCCTTATGGAAGGATTGAGTTTTGAAAATTTTCCAGTAGTTTGGAAAAGTATCCTTATGGAATTATTGAATTTTGAAAATTTTCCAGTAGTTTGGAAAAAAATCCTTATGGAATGATTGAGATTTGAAAATTTTCCAGTAGTTTGGAAAATGTCCTTATGGAAGGATTGAGTTTTGAAAATTTTCTAGTAGTTTGGAAAAATGTCCTTATGAAATGATTGAGTTTTGAAAATTTTCCAGTAGTTTGGAAAAGTATCCTTATGGAAGGATTAAATTTTGAAAATTTTCTAGAAGTTTGAAAAAATATCCTTATGGAATGATTGAGTTTTGAAAATTTTCCAGTAGTTTGGAAAAATGTCCTTATGGAAGGATTGAATTTTGAAAATTTTCCAGAAGTTTGGAAAAATATCCTTATGGAAGGATTGAGTTTTGCTTTTCAAAATTATTTCCTGTATTTATGCAAATGGGATGCATGTACATGCTTTTGCGATGATGCAATGATGCAATGTTATGTATGTCATGATGTATGGTCAAGTTTAAAAGATGCAATGATGCATATGCCTCCAAGTATGCTTTCATGACGCATGGTCGCATTTTAGTGATGTAATGATGCAATGTTATGTTTGTCATGATGTATGGATATGCATGAAATATTTGTAGGGGTCTTCTTCTTTTGGTTCAGTTTGATCTTCTGATTTTCTCGAGAAAAAGCTTGCCCCCAAAATCTTCTTTGTTCTTATTTTTCATTTTCCGAGTTAAATGACCTTTGCAGGCTTGTCTCTTTTTATCTTCTCGAGGGAACGACAACTTTGTCCGATTGAACATTGCCCCATTTATCTTGCAGATATTATTTTGACTGAATACCTTTGAAGGCTTTCTTTCTTGTTTTGAATAAACATGGGCCTTAGGTCTTTGTTCCTTATATCTCTGATGCAAGAAACCTTTTTGTTTCAAAAATATTTTCAAAATAAGAATTTTTTCCTTGTAGTGGAGGAATTAGGTGCCTCCAGAATGTTTGGAATCAATTATTGGGTTAAAACCGATGTGGTTCTTTGAAAAGTTTTGGAAAATTATGAATGAATTAAATTTTGAAAATTTTTAGAATAAAACATGGGGAATGCATTGAATAATCACATGCCCTTACAAAAAGGTTTCCCTTTTTACCATCGGGCCTTGGTAAAAGGTTGATTTCATGCATAACTCAAAAAGATTTTAGGCTAAAAAGATGCCCAACAAAAAGAATTAAGCCTCTGCAGGTCATTCATTCTTCTTTAATCATCAATTAACTTGTCTGGGGGACCCCGTTGTTGAACTTTAGAGTTCCAGTCTCAATCAGGCTCTGCACCTTGTTCTTCAATGCCCCACAACTCTCTGTGGTGTGGCCCGAGCTTCCTATATGATAGTCGCAGACAGCATCGACGTCGTACCTTTCTGGTTAAGGAGGCTCTTTCGGTTTAGACTGGACCGGGGTTATTAAGCTCTTTTCGACAAGCATCGAGAGTAGCTCTGTATACGTCATCGAGATTGGATAGATGACTTTCTAAGAAGCTTTTGATTGATGTGAGGACGTGTAGCTGGGCTGGTGTGAGGACCAAGGTCGGTTGGTCGAATAAGATCCCACAATATGAATTTCTGCTTCATCTCTTTCTTGGCTAGGGTCGGTAATCTTCCATTCTCTGATAGCCGCTTCAATGAGTTCGCCAAATATCACGAGGTCTTCCAAACTTTTGGATGGATTGGCCAACATGTATTTTAGAAATGGGTCTTTCAGAGTCCTCACAATGGTAGGAGTTATCTCTTTCTCGAGCAATGGTTGTTGTACTTGCACAGCAATATCTCTCCACCTTTGCACGTACTGTCGAAAACTTTCATCGGGCATCTTTTCCATGCTCTGCAGTGTTAGACGATTTGGACCGGTGTCGGTTATATGCTTGTACTACTCGGTGAAGGCTTTAGCCAGGTCTTTCCATGATTGTATCTGGTCTCGATTCAATTGGTTATACCACTTGGCAGCAGACCCTTTTAAGCTTTCTTGGAAGCAGTGAATTAAAAGTTTCTCGTTGCCAACATGCGTCGTCATCATTCGACAGAACATAGTAAAGTGAGTAGACAGAGAGCTTGTTCCGTTGAATTTTTCAAATTCTGACATCTTGAATTTTGGAGGTACCACCAGATCAGGGACTAGACTTAATTTTCTTGCATCTACCTCACATGATACACTTGCCCTATCTGCAGCTTTGGATTTCCCTTTAACCCGCTTGTATAAATCTTCAATCCGCTTGATCACCTCGATCCCTGCTTGACCCATCTTGTTGATGATCAGACCAGGGATGACATGCACACTAGGGTTATTTTGGGCATTAGTTCCCCTATGTGATGAAGACCCGGCTTGAGGACCTTGTTGCATTTCAACTGGAATCAATACTTGCAGAGGTGCCTTGTCGTATGTATTTTCCACCTTTTTTAGTGCACTTGGGTCTACAACCAATCTTTTTCTTCTCTTAGGATCCTCGCCAGCCAGCATAGCAGCTATCTGAGCTAGCAGATCCACGTGTGATTGTGCGATATAATCGCGAGTTGCTTGTTGTGCCTTCTCGAGCTTCTCATTTATGTCTCTCTTCATATCTTTGCATGCTTGCTCTACTCTTTCTAGACGACTTTCCATTACTCTAGCTTTTCTTGAATGAAAGACAGATACAGATATAGCTGACTCGGATGCCTTAGAATAACCCATAGAATTTTTTTTGGAATCAGACCCCTTGATTGGGAAATGATGATGCATTATGATGAAATGCAGATGCGAAGATGCATGCAAATATGAGATGTCAATGAAATGCAAAACAAAATAAATGGGTTAGTACCGATATCTATAAAAAATCAGCAATTTTTATAAAACAAACGGTATGAAATCTACCGATAGGCATTCTTTATTTGAAAAAGGTAATCCTACTCGTCATGTTTTTCTACCCGAATATTGTATTTACAGAAATAAATATCCTACCCGACATGGTATCTATCTGGTATATTATTATTTACGAAACAAAAAGATCTTACCCAACATGGTATCTACCCGGTATATTATTATTTACGGAAAGAAAGATCATACCCAGCATGGTATCTACCCGGCATGTTTTTATTTACAGAAAGAAAGATCCTACCTGGCATGATTTCTACCTGGCATATTATTATTTTCAAAAAGAAATATGATACCCCGGCATGATTTCTACCTGGCATATTATTTATGAAATAAATCTATAGAGTAGACAAAAGGTTAGAAGCGTTTCTTCTTTGAACTTTTAACAGGTTTCGTTTCTAGAGCAAGGCTCCTATGATCCATTACATGAGGTTCAGTTCTAGGGAAGGGTACCCAAATTGTCATCGCTGTCTCTTACTAAAGGTAGCAAGGCCCCTGATCCTCACCCATTATAGGCTTCAAACGGACCAAGTTCAATTCAGGGGGATACATCCTTTATGCCTATACGGAGGTAACCCACGCAAAAACATAAGAAATATATCCCGAAAGCGATTCACCAACCTATACGGTGGTAACCCACACGAAGGCGGTATCACACTTCCACTTAAAATAGGACAGAGCTCGGGTAGAAAGCTCATGAAATGAAATGCAAGTGCACGGTGTGTGAGGAGAAACTCTCAAACCTTTTGACACCCTATGTCTATATTCACTTATACTAAGCAGTAAAAGTAAAGCAGTTATATTTAAAAAAAATAAAATGCATGTCCTATTAACTAAAGACAGAATCATACTTTAAATTAAAATTGAATTCGTCAATTTCCAACGACCAAGACTAAAAATATTCGACTCGTGGCTTGACTCTCTTTTTATTTAAAAAACGCCCACAGCGGAGTCGCCAGCTGTAATCACCGAAATTCGTCCGACGCTCCTTTTTTATTTCGGTTTTAAAAGATTCTTTTGATTGTTTAGTTTTGTTTGGAAAACGCCCGCTCAATTTGAAATAAAAAGGAGCGCCAGACGGATTTCGGTGATTACATATGATATTTTAAATTTTAAAAAGAACATAAATATTTATATATGTTAGAAAAGCCTATAAAATGATATTTTTGTAACAATGAACTTAAAGTGAACAAACATGATAGTTTAAGGGCTTATTTTGCCCAAATCATAGTTTAGAGACTTAAAATGACCAAAAACAATAGTTTAAAGGTCTATTTTACTCAAATCATAGTTTATGGGCTAAAAGCATAAAAAAAACATAATTTGAGGGGTTTTTTTTTTTTTTGGTCTAAGCCCAAGGTGAAACCCCAAGCATATTGCCAAGTGAAAACCAATCCCAAAAAGCTCAACCCACTCTGGTGGCATGATGCAAATCACGCATAAGCATGCCAGACAAATCAGCCGGCTCACTCGCATGCACAGTCTCCTAGGTTCAAGGCCACGCAACGCAGGGTAAATTTTTTTTATCAACATAACGTTATAATCAATTTAGACTATTAAAAGATTAATAAAATTTTAAATGCATAATTACACGCTTGAATCTTTTCTCAAATTTGTCATTTAATTCTTAATTCCATGTACCAACAAAATATTATCAATTGCATAATTATTTCTTAAGTTTTTAGATTTAATAGTGAATTCAAAATTCAAGCAAAAAAATATTGAATTCAAAATTAATATAGATATTTAATTTAAAAATTTGGGTAAATTCTATCAGATATCGTTGAATTTTAAATTTAGTCTCGATTATATCACTAAACTAAAAATCGATATTATTTTAGCACCGAGCTTTAGTGTAGCTTTAATTATACCATTCGACCATTAAAATCGATGGCGTTGACATATCTTCACGGTATGCATGTAATGACGTTGATGGATCCTAACAACACAATAGTATACTTGAAAACTAAACTAAAATTTAGTACTAAAATAATATCAATTTTTTAGTTTAATAATATAATTAATACTAAACTTATCACGATAACAGAAAATTTTCTACATCGTACACAATTTAAAAACTTCTACATGTCTCATGTTCTGTTTATATGATTGTGGGGTCTAAACATAATTGTATATAAAATATATATTTTTTAAAATTCACATGTATTGTGAAGTTTTTGATTGAATTAGTGTTATGGATTAGTGATTATCAATTTATTTAAAAATAATTAAAATATCGTAAGAAAATTTGTACGAGACAAAATAAAATCTTTCACTATTTCATAAGAAGACGAGAAGATTAATTTAAAAAGGAAAAAATCTAGATCTATAAAATTGAAATGCAAAATAGAAATTGTAGGTGGCTGAGTCATTGACAGTGCCAATTAGATCAACATAAACAATGGTTTAAATTAAAATTAAAAATTTGAGCTAATATTAGAGGTTTGAACAGTTAAATTCGTTAATTTAGATATTTGGTGAATAGCGAATTGGGATGAAATCTCTAATTTTGAAAAAGCTGTTAATATGACCTTTTTAAAATTAGAGATTTTAACATAAGAGTTATAAAAATTATTTTACCCTTAACAATTATAAAAAGTCTCCAAATAACATAAATTTAATTTTTTTATTTTAATTTTTCACCCTCACGTATTTATATTGTGACATTTGTAAACTAATATTTTTTTTTTATTTTCACACATTTATATTTATATTTAATACTTAACTAAATTATATTAAAAATAATTATATAAATAATAAATTAATATATAGATACTTCAAATATGCTTAGTGATGTTATATTAAAAAAATATTTTTTATAATCTAATTAATATTAATATATATATAATATTGATAACTAATAAACTACTCAAACAAGTATCGAATATAATCATGTCCCTATACGTTATTTTGTTTGTTTAAATAATCAAACAGCTATCAACTATCAGCTATCAATTAATTTTACCAAACACTTTTATACAATCATCTAATATAATCTGCTAGTTAAATCATCTAATGCAATCAACTATTAACTAATATAATCTGCTATTAACTATCCGCTAATTGCCAGACAAGACCAATATCAACATAAACAACGTGTGAATTGTGATCATCAGAAAAAAAATGTAGCAGTGGGTTAAAATAACAAGCGACTAAAAATTGTTTGCTAAAGATGTGAGAGAAAAGATAAAACATAAGACGATTATTATTATTATTATTATTATTATTATTATTATTTAGTTTTTTAATAAAACAATTCTTAAATAGAGAAATAATACATTATTAAAGTAAATATCGATATTCAAACTCATATAAATTAAGACAAAATGAATATTCTGGATCAATCTCTCAATAAAACAATTAAAATTCATCACTTGTATCTTAGCAATTTCATATATGTTTTTTTACCTCTTTACCTATAATTATTTATTAAATAATTTTAAAATATATATTTTATTTAAAATAGGGTACTGTTTTAATACACAAGATGTTTAAAATTTACTTTGCACAAATCTGTATATTTACACTATAAAATTTAAATCTTAAATTATTAACCCTAAACACTAAAAAACCAAACTCTAAACACTAAATTTTAAACCTGTAAAGTTTAAACCATAAACTAAACTCATATACCCTAAATTTAAAGACTTATAAAATTTACACAGCTTGTGTATCAAAATTTTTCCTTCAAATATACTCCTTCACTCTCATTTTAACGATGACAAAGTCTGGACTTTTTAATACTTAGCGTAAGCTTCGGCCCAAAGGCCCAAACCTTTATGTACCCAGTCCGACCCAAGGAGGGCCCAATCATTATCCACAATCCACACAAAATCGTTTTCAAACACCAGACGCTGAAAGTGCGCGTGGATTCAAATTCGTGAAGTCCACGAACACTGGTTCGGACTTGTGAGCTAGTAGTAATAGCATAGGTGGAAAAGTGGAAACCAAATTCGTGAAAGTCCCGACCTTTTTTCCTCACCGCCCCAATCCAAAAACACCCAAACCTTCAAAATTTTCCCACACTTGCTCTCACTTGGTTTTCCTTAAAGTTTCATTCTTTCACAAAATAGAAAGCTCGTTAGTGTTTTAATAACTTCTCCCATCACTGGGTTCCTGCATTTTTTATTGGGTTTCTCTCTCTCTATATGTAAATGATTTTTCTTTGTTAATCAGATTATTCTCTTCTTACTTTTCTTATAATTCATTGATTTTGTTTCTGGTTCTGGACTTTAAGAGGGTTTACGACCTGCAATATTTTATTTCCGTGGACACTATTTTTTTCGGCTAGTAAGTTACTTTGCATTAATTTATACAGTTTATTTGTTGCTTTTGTTAATTGAATTCTCATTTTGGGTTAAGATATTTGCTTCCTTTGTTTGTAACTTATAACATTTGGTTTTTATTTTCCCTCATGTTAATGTGTGAAAATTAGTTTTAGGGTGAATATAGACTATTTTTTCTTCTTCTTTGGTAGGGTTTATGATGGTTTAGGAATTTTGATTTTACCGCACAAAGCTGTCAAGTGTGATGATTGTTATGCTATAATATTGGTTTAGCTCCAATTTTGCTTAGGTTCCCTCACCTACTGGTTGAGAAGTGTTGTCAAAGAAAAAGAATACTGTTTGTATTGGGAAAAAAAAAGAAGAAAAAAAATATTCTTGATACATGTTTACAACACTGGGAATATGGTATATACACTGAGTTATGAGGCATGGTGTTTTCGAAAAATTGAATAATAGAATCCCATTTTACCTTGTGATATTTCGGATGCTATTTGTCAAACATTTGACCTAAATTTACAAACTTGGATACGCTTTTGAAAAAGTTTTCCGTCCCACCTGAAGTTTTCCTCTTGGCTCCGACGTCTGAAAAATTTTAAAGGTTGGACTTGGACTATGTTGTTGCCTCCACATCAAATGGGAAACTTATTGCATTCTGCATGTTTTGAAATACTTGTATGTGCTATTGGATTCAATATGAATATTGGCCAAAATTGTCTTCACCAGGTGGTAAAAGTGGCCACAAGAGTGTATACCTATGTTTCTCCTGTTACCAACATAGTTTGAGGCAAGAAGTGAAAAGAACTATATATTCATATTTTTCATAAATTTGTTTAAAAAGTCTTGATAGCTGCTGTGTTTTCATTCACCACTTGTCACCTAAACTTTGGACCTTTTGCTTTATTGTTTTTCAGGGGCTTTATTTCCTGCTACTGGTCATGGATGTTCAAAGTCAGTCGGAGTTTAGTGGGCAGAGAAGGATGCTTCCTCCAGCTCCCGGAATGTTCCAAGATCGTGAGGAGCTCATTAAACATGTGCGGGACTTTGGGGCTAGCCAAGGATATGTAGTGACTATTAAGAAGTCTAGGAAGGATAGAAGAGTCATCCTTGGATGTGACAGAGGAGGCATTTATCGGAATAGGCGTCAGATTGATGAAAGTAAACGCAAAAGGAAAGCATGTTCAAGACTTATAAACTGTCCTTTTGAGGCTATAGGAAAAAAAGAAGATGATTCCTGGGTTCTTACCATTAAAAGCGGAGAACATAACCATGAGCCTCTAAGAGATATGTCAGAACATCCTTATAGTCGGCGTTTTACCGAGGAAGAAATTAGGCAAATCAAATTAATGACTGAAGCTGGTATAAAACCACGTCAAGTGCTCAAGGCCCTGAAACAAAGTAATCCAGAGTTGCAGTCAACCCCAAGGCATTTGTACAACCTCAAAGCTAAGATTCGTCAAGGCAATTTATTAGGTTAGTCTCCTATTGTTATTTTCACTATTTTACACTTATATTTTAAATTGAAATAAGCTGTAATCTCTACTTCAAACCAATGTTGTTCTAGGCATTTCAACCCTTACATTGCCTAAGGCGCTAGGCACAAAAAAGCGCTAGCCTGAATAAAGTAAAGGACAATATATGTGTGAGTTTTTGTATATATATATATATATAACTCAAGATATATACTGAACTCTAATTGTAGTCTAGATTATCTACAAAACATGCAAAACTTTTATTGGTCAATATCTATGATTTCCTTGTGTTCAATGTCTGTTGTTGAATGCTCAAATATTATGAAGTCTCGAGTTGGATATTATCCTTTTCTTACTAGTAAAAATATATCAAATGAAAGAAAAAAAGGTGAAAAATAAAAGAAATTAAACAGAAATTCAACCAGGTGGGCTTTTTTATGCTTATCACCATAGAAAAAAGCATGCCTAGGCACGCTAGGCGCGGGCCTCTCCAAATGGGCCTTGCCTGAAATGGTCTGAGGTGCAAGGTGTAGACGTGCCTAGTTGCATGCCTTTACAATACTAATTTAAACCTGGTCTCTCAAATTCCGTTTGTACCTAGCTGGGTTGTTATTGATTTCTTTGTCGTTTATCATCCAAATGGCCAGGCAGCTTTGCGAACAATATCAACCCATCTATTATAGATCTATTATAAACTGCAGTTTGTCTTATCTGGGAGCATGTCCCATGATAAATTATATTCTATAGTGACAAGGTTTTAAATGATATATCTATTTCCACTCCCACTCTGGGAAAATATTTTTGAAAATGAGTTCATTTTTCATTTTTTGAGATTCTTCTTTATAGTTGGAATGTTTACTTGCAGAGAAAAATTTTAAATCATGGAGGCCTGACAGATCTGTACCTGTAAACTCTAATTGCAGTTCCACTGGAGAGTTGTTAAACCAAAACAACCAACCAGTGAGTTTTGATGTGAAAGAACAAGTAGCGTTGGCATTTTTCTTTTACTGTTTTGATTTATTGTTCTCTGTATATTTTAACATGCGTCCATTTGTGTTTTTATGTGTGGTGACGTGTTCATGTCTTCCTCTATAATCATTCTGTTATCTACAGGTAAAAGTTCCTAATTTTATTGGAGGGAAATTTGTGTGTTCACTTGGGTCCATGGTCATTGACGTGATAAATCCTGTAAGTGAATGAGCTAACTTTGTGATTTGCTCTTTCTCATCCTTTTTGATGCATTTTCTTACATCAGACATTTTAATTAGGCAACACAAGAGGTTGTTTCTCAAGTTCCTTCAACTACCTATGAAGAATTTAAAGATGCGGTTAATGCAGCCAAGCAAGCTTTTCCCTCTTGGAAGAACACACCAGTTACAGCTCGCCAGCGCATCATGTTCAAACTCCAGGAGCTCATCCACAGAAATACTGTATGGATAACAGAATCTGTTATTATTCATTAATTTATTGTTTAAAGCGAGTTTATTTTCATATTCACAATCTTCAGTTATTCCCTATTCTCCTCAGGATAAGCTTGCAATGAATATTACAGTGGAACAAGGCATGACATTAAAGAGTGCCATTGGTGATGTGCTGCGTGGTTTAGGTAGTCATTGCTGACGCTCTATTGTCTTTGTTCCATCATTTTTAAGAGATTGGTTCAACCATTTTGAGGTCATTAGGTTTTATTTCTTGCTTTATTCTTTTGCTTGAAGAGATTGTTGAACATGCTTGTGGAGTGGCAGCTCTGCAAATGGGAGGGTTTGTGCCAAATGCTTCTGATGGAATTGATACATTCTGCATTAGAGAACCATTTGGTGTTTGTGCTGGGATTTGTCCCTCTAACTTTCCTGCAATGATTCCTTTGTGGGTATGGTTTGTTGCTCCTTGTTGCCTTTCTTTATATTTGGTTCTTCATCCTTGTCTAGATTGTAAGCTTCTGAACATGGTCATTCTTCCTTTTTTTATTGTTCATATGTGCTTGGTTATCTTATGCATTTCATCATTCTCGTATCATGATAGAGGGATTCAAAGTCTAAGATGGAGCTCTGATTTGATAGTTCTCCAGTGCCCCCTTCTGTACATTGTAGCTTGTCTAGTTCCTTAAAGCTCTCCGTATTCCAATCTTGAAACCTGATTTGTCGCTCTCATTGTTTCCTTGTTATGACATTTTTGTATCTTTTCAGATGTTTCCTATTGCAGTTACTTGTGGGAATACATTTGTTCTTAAGCCATGCGAGAAAAATCCAGGTGAACCTTTTCGTTCTAGTCTGTTTTATTTACGTTTAAATTGGGGATGTGCTAGTTGAAACTAAATTTTCTGACACGGTACAATTTTATATATTTTCTTATTGAACAAATGAAGTAACTGTCCTTTAATGTTTCCTGAAACTAGATTTTAGTTAATAAGGGGTAAAGTTCTGGGATTGAAGTAATATCTTAGGGTTCCATCTTATGTTAAGGTTGAAGGTTTCTTCAAGTATTTATATATCAAGTGAAGAAGTAAAATCTGCATTCCTTACCCCTGTTATTTTTCTTTTTCATCAGATATTAATATTCGTGTGTAATAAAATTACTGACCAGACATGCTCCTTAAAAGGAAAGAAAAAATACGAAGAGGAAGTGTACATATAGTAATGATTGAACAACGTGTAATCACCTGTAATCTTGTTGAATACATTCACAATGGACATTTATGTTTCTTGTTTTTGTTAAGTGTGTTAATGATGGCGAAACCTTTTTCTTTTCCTCCTCCAGGGGCTTCAATGATCCTTGCAGAACTAGTAAAGGAGGCTGGTTTACCTGATGGTGTCTTAAATATTGTTCATGGAACCCATGTATGCTTTACTTCTTAGGAACCTTGCATTTTTTTGTTGTTGTTAAACTTACCATCATAAACATTCTAGATAAGTAAATTGGACATCTCATGATTATCACATATATGTTGCAAGAGAGTTTGTCTTCCATGTGTAGGCATTCTGGTTGAATACTTGAGTTAGGGCTTTGCAATAAGATCTAGTATTGGTATGGCATTTACGTGTGTAGTCTTTTGGATGTCTATTACACGCGCTGAAATTTTTAGTTCTATTTCAGGAGAATTCGTCCTGAGTTGAGTGGGTGAAGATAAAAATAAATAGAGTTATTCCCTTCATATTCATCTTGAATGGGATTTTCTTGAAAGAGATGGGAGTAGGGTGCAAGAACCAGTGCCATCTGTTCCCGAGAAACTTCGTTAACATAATCTTTTTATTCTATGTTTCTCTAACTTCTACCATGTTTTTTCTTACTCAACTGGTGAGAGTTCCACTCATGTTTTTAATTTATCTCTGACTAGAGTTTTGTCGATATGCAGGATATTGCCGATTATATTTGTGATGATGAGGATATAAAAGCTATATCAGTTGCTGGTTCAAACACGGTAAGTTATAAACAATTTTTTGAGGTGAAACACTTTAGGTTTTAACTTATGATTCGGCTTCTGGTCTCTATGCACACCCGCAAAATAAAGATGAACGAAAAATCCAATTTCAGTGGCATCAATCTGTTGATTGATTTATTGTACTTCATTTTCCTTCTATGTCTAGGCCGGCATGCATATATATGCTAGGGCTGCAGCTAGAGGGAAACGAATTCAGGCAGATTCTCTCTCTCATACTCCTGGTTTCTATTGTTTCTAGACTTGATTGAAAAGATTAAATTTGTATAAAATTAGCAGTTAACTGATTCATCTGTTGGTTTTTTAGTCCAATATAGGTGGCAAGAACCATGCAGTTATCATGACTGATGCAAGCATAGATGCTACTTTGAATGCTCTAGTTGCTGGATTTGGAGCTGCCGGGCAGAGATGCATGGGTCTAAGTACAGCTGTTTTTGTTGGAGGTTCAATACCATGGTATTATGATTTCTTTACCTGGAATATTTGCTTTCCCCAGCTACCAGGTGAAGAATTAATGAGAAGGGTTGAAGATGTGAGACCTACGCACTCACACCATGTTAAATAGATAACTAATTATCCCAACATTTTGAGGAAATACAAAAGGATTGAACTTTTATATTGATGTTCTTAGAGGTTTTATCTTGCTTTACAAACCTAAGCTGAGTTTCTATGGCAACAAATCTGGACTATATATGTGTGTATTCGTTGTACCTTAAAAGTCTTCCAAAAATTTACCATTTGACAAATAAACTTGGATGCAAGTAATCTTCCAGTGAGGTGAAAAATTCATTGCAATACTTTTCCTCCTTAAAATTTACATTGCATGTTTTTCCTCCTGCCTGTAGTTTATCACTATTGGAATTAATATGTTTGTGGATAAGTAGAAAGGTATGACAGACTTGACAGTTTCTTTAATGAATTAAAACCTAATTGATGCAAATAAGATATATCAACTAGTGTTTTTCTAACATGTTCAGGGAAGAAGAACTTATTCACCGTGCCAAAGCACTTAAAGTGAACGTAGGATCAGATCCCGGCACGGATGTTGGTCCGGTGATTAGTAAAGAGGTAAAAGAACAAGCTTCAAGAATTTTCAAATTTAACCTACATTTTCAGAGAGGACTGAAGTTGGCTGACTTCTTTTTTAACTCAAAATTTTTATGGAAGTCGAAACATGCTTCTGCAGCTGATCACTTGTGCATGTTTCTTGCATCATGCACTTTAGATGTCACAATTATTGTCTATTATATCTTTTGTTTAATGTCCTTATTGCTTGTTGATCTTGCAGGTAAAGGATCAGATAAACAGATTAGTTCAATGCAGTGTTGATGCTGGTGCTAGGCTTCTTCTTGATGGGAGAAATATTGTGGTATTCATTCACTCCAGTCCTTTTCTAAGGCAATTATACTATCTTTGGTGTACTAGCATTTGTATCATGCACTTCATTCTGCTTTACATGCTTGTTTTTAGGGCTAAATCTGCTTTGTCAGATTTTCTGTAAAACTACAGTTGTGTTGTTTCTTATCAATGAATGACTATTGGCTTAAATACAACATCTGTAATCAGAAACATCTTAGAATAACGACTCATATGTCATGCCATCCTGGTCCTAATAGCAATTCTGTTACTGAAAGTGCTAGAAGTTTGCGTATGATACTGAGTCTTGTCAGCTTTCCTTTTGTTGGTTAATAGTGTACTCCAAGGTTTATCTTTATTTAGATACTGCTACTGGTTCCAGAATCCAGATCACTTCTCGTTTTTAATTATTTTGTACTTGTTTTCCTATCTGATAGTTTCTAGGTTGCGTTTTCCCTGATTATTTCTTATAGTTCTAATATATTGATTCAGAAGATCCTGGATTTTGATTTTACTAGTTTATGTAGTTATTTGTTTCTTTCTCCATCTCTAGGAAGCTGGCTTCTTTATAACCTAACTTGAAATTCTCTCGACTCTAATTTTGCAGGTTCCTGGATATGAGGAAGGGAATTTTATTGGCCCTACTATAATATGCGATGTTGTATCGAATATGAGATGTTACAAGGTACTTTTTTGTGTGTGTGCGCTTCCTGTTCTTCCTTTCTTATAATGAATGAAGTCGAACTGTTTATGATTATCAGTGGATGAATATCTAACTCAAAGACCTTGGTATATTCGTTGACCACACTGTATCTTGTGTTGAGCAGGAAGAAATTTTTGGACCGGTTCTCCTTTGTATGCAGGTATAATATGCTTTTTACTTTAGCATTAGTATTAAATATGCGGATTTGGTTTAACTTTAGCTGACAACTTTCATTTCTTCAACAGGCAGAGAGCCTAGAAGAGGCCATAACCATTGTAAACAGAAACAAGTACTTTAAGTCTCTTTAGCTTATTTTCGTCTTTGAATTTTTTATATCAACATGCCATTCCATCTTTCTACTACGGTATGACCAATAAAGGGCATTATCTAAGGTTCCCTTGTATCTACTACGGTATGACCAATAAAGGGCATTATCTAAGGTTCCCTTGTATATCTTTGTCCTTACTTGCCTATCTGATGTTAACTATACAACACACCGGATATTTTGCTTTACAGACGACCCCTGCTAGATATTTTTTGCTTGTTGTCTTAAAAATTGTTGGGGGGGGGGGGGGGGGTCCTCTTAAACCATGAAAAGAATTTTAAATCTCGAAAGTCTATGTCTTAAATTACGGAGCAATATATGCATTCTTCTCATAGATGTTGAAATTTGCATCTAAAGTTTGCATTTTATTCACGTTTAGCTATTTTCATAGGTCTGTGAATGGAGCCTCTATATTCACAACATCTGGCTATTCTGCAAGGAAGTTTCAGAATGAAATCGAGTCTGAGCTGGTAGGTAGACCCATTTGTTTTACATCAGAAATAACGACCTTTTCACTTGAAGGATGAATCTTATTTAAGCCCTTTTCTGATCCATGACTATGAAATAATTGTCATTGTCTAACTCGAAATGTGTACGACTCAGGTCGGGATCAATGTTCCTATTCCAATGCCTTGTTCCTATTTTAATGGACCGAAAGCATTTTTTGCCGGAGATAATAACTTTAGTGGTCAGACATTCTCTTCCCTTCCTCATTACTGTTAGTTGAGCCGCATTCAGGATTGTGATTTCGTCTTTCTTTTTATGAATTGCAGGAAAGTCGGGTGTGGATTTTTACACTCAGGTCAAAATGGTGGCACGGCAGTGGAGGGATTTACCAAGCCTAGGAGTGTCATCAGGTTTGCATGTATCGCCTGAGACGGATATGACAAGCCGGGGAGTCTCTTCGACATTGCCTCTTTCATCAGAAAGAGTTTCACCAGCCATGTCTCAGGAATCGGAGGGTAACTCACCAAATCAGGCAATATTGGTTTCTGTCGCTGCAACTTCCGAGAGGGATCTACCAAACCCAACGATTACATCTCTGCCTCTGACGGCTGATGGTGATTTTCCGAATCACAGAGCATCTCTTGTTATGCCTCGGACATCTGAGATGGATATGGAAAACCAAGACACATCCCAAATCATGTCACTAGGAAGAAAGAGAGACCTAGGAATCCGAAGAATGTCATCAGTGACACCCCATCAATCCGAAAGAGTTTATAAGCCGCAAACATCGCAATGGAATGAAACTTTGACTCTAGCATCACAAAGAACCGAGTCTCCTCCAGCCTCCGAGAGGATTTATATACCCATGACATCTCGTAGGAATGGCAATGCAGCTCCAACAGTTCAGATGTCGGACACAGCAATAGGTTTAACTCACGAGCGAGCATGTGTGCCAACATCTCATAAAAACGAATGGATGGCTCCTGTTCCAGCTTCCGACCGGATATACTTGACGGCAACTTCTCACTTGAATGACACTATGGGTCAAAGGATTCAGAGAACCAATCCACCTATGTTCCCAACTTCTGAGCGGATATATGTGCCCGTAACTCCTCACAGGTCCGATCACATGGTTTCAGCCTCTCAAAGGGCTGACGTTGCATTACGTCCAGGCTCCGAGCCGGCAGCATCTCAGAGGAACGAGAACATTGCCTCGGTTTCTCACCAGCCGGATCTGATGCTACCAACTTCAGAGAGCATGTATATGGCTCCTCTTGTTCAGAGGATGTATGGTCAAAATACAATAATATCTGTGGACGATTATCCTAACCAAGGACCAACTATGACTTTGCCAACACAGAGGATATAGGATTTAGCTCTTTGTTTCAATTTAGGTTAGCTTTGCAGACAAATTAATGAAATAACTAAAGCTTGTGAAATGTTGATTTTATACTTATTTAAATGTTTTTTACATGCAAATTAGTACTTTTCCCAGCTGTTTTAAAATTTAATTACGGTTTACATTAGCTTAAAAAATGTAATCAACCTGACATTCTAGTTTTTTTTTTTATTTTGGGGATAAGAAAAATAATTATACCATACTTGGAAAGGTAAAAGTAACACTATATACTATTTTCATGAATATGTTAAGATTTATATAATGTCCATTACTGATCATTATGAGCTTACAAAACAAATAGAAATTAAAAAAAAAAAACTTAAATTATTAAAGAATATTTGTGCTGAACTTATAAAAGACGATTACTTTACTTATTTTAATAATTTTCAGCTCAGATTCAGACCATCGTTCACCAGATCGACTGCCGTCGACGGCAGTTGTCGGTTGTTAGACCCATAATTTTCAGGTCACCTTATTATGATCCCCTAAGTTTGAATTTGACATTTGTTTCATCCGAATCCCACAAAGAATTGAGTCCATTGTCCACATTCCATCGAACACAATCCCCACCAAACAACAATATCCTCGTCCAACTCCACCAAACACCATTCTCGTTCATCCATTCACTGCCACACCATCCACTTTACTTCCTCTACTGGAGCTAACACGAGCCACTGCCAAACATCTTGTCAATCCAAGAAACCTCAAATCCCAATTAAATAAACACAAAACATGCAGATAACAAAGACGAGAGATTTTGTTTTTTTGCCTTTAGTCCTCTGGTGGTAGGATGAAGAATTCCAACAGTGAAATGGTGGGCGTTAGTGATGAGAATAATATATCTCAGAGCCATGGCGATCCGACGGTCGGATGGTGAGATCGGTGATGGAGAAGACCAAAATTTGAGGATAAATTTTAAGGATTTCGTGGAGTTTTAATAAGAAACTAAACCGAAAAACTTGTAATGGAAGAAAAGATGAGTTGAATGATATTATTGTTGGCCAGAAGTGATGTCAAACGGTGGAAGTTCAACGAATTGAAATGATCAGATGCTAGACTCGTGGAAGTTTGAGTGTTTTCTAATTAAATAAACTCTTGATTCATATTCAGGAGGACGAAATGAGTTTGGGAAAAATTTTGAGACTGATCGACCGTTGTCAACAGCGACCGGCAATGGCTGGTGTGGTGTCCGGTCAAGAAAAGTGGTCAGAATTGAAAAAAATGGAGAAAAAATGACAAAACAAGAGAAATGAAGAAAATGAGGGGAAAGTTAATGTTTATATGAATTTCAAAATGAGTCGGTTTGTTGTGAATTTGACATTACTAAAACGACAACATTTTGGTGTCGTATGCCATGTCATAACGCCATTAATTATTTAATGGCAGAGTGATAAAAAAAATTTAATAATAAAAGTTTAGGGAAAAAAACTTTGATATACAGATATGTAAATTTTAGTTTATACGTGCCTTTTAGTTTTAGGGGTTAGGTTTTAGTTTAGTGTTTAAAGTTTAGGGGTCTAGGTTATAGGATTTTGAATTTAAGGTTAGTGTTTAGAATCTAGTGTATAAAGTTTAAGGTTTAGGGTTTAGTTTTTTAGGATTAGGGTTAGAAATTTAAAATTTGGGGTTTCATAATGTAAATACAAATGCATGTGTAAAATTAATTTTACACAGCTTGTGTATCAAAGTTTTACCCAAAATTTAGTGAGTAGATTAAATGTTAAAACTTCAATGATCAAAATAGATCAGAGAGTAAAGATCAATGATGATTTACGTAATTTACTCAAATAAGTATTATTTGTTCTAAAAAAAGTATGCAAAATTATAATATCTTATAGGAAAATTCTACAGCGAAACTAAAATATCTTATATAAAAAATCTAAAATTATGAAAAGATACGTACATTACTACATTAGATAAGTGATAATCTCTGTTAATTTTAAATTAGTGTTCGTTGTTTTCTTGCAACTATACTGTAAATATTTCCTTAATTTGTTGAGTTGGTATGGATAACCAACCGCGAAACTCATACTCTTCATCTATTTCTATTGTCCTAACAGATATTAAACTGATTTCGAGCAAGATTTGGAAATAATTGAAATGCAAAAACAAATATATTTTTTTTCTAAAAGTATTTATATAGAATTATAATACTTTATTGATAAATATAACTTACCAAAAATTATAAATTCTAAAATTTCTATATTTTTTACTCAAATTATAAAAAAAATTATATATTCTTTTAAAAATATATTATAATTTTTTAAAAATAAAAAATTACTAGGCCGATATTATATTTTTCCCCTAAAAATCGAAACTTTATCTGCTTCAACAATCTTTTGCTATTTTTTTAACCAAGGTATTTATCGTCGATACAGTGACTAGAGTTAAAAAGGGCTCAAAGCGCACTAAGGCGAACGGGGTCCAATAGCCAAAGCGCAAGGCGCAAGGCACAAAGCGCGCGCATGATCGAAGTACGACGCACTTTTTAAAATTTAACTATGTACAGATTTTTTTTTAGTTGTAAAGAATAACTAATGTAACGTAAATACTAAAGAGTATTTATAAAAATATTTTATGTGTCAAGCATAATGTTTATGTTCAATTTTATCATAAACCAATTGAGGAGAATTTATAAATGCACATGAAACATAGTACTAAAAAATATTTTAGCCGTTAAGATTTTTAATTCCAAAATTCAGTTTCTAACACGCAATAATAACTAATTTTTACGACATAAATATAACAAAAAAAATTGTGAATATAATTAACATAAAAGCAGTCCCGTAAAAGCTAAAGGATTGAATAATTTTTTAATAAAAATAAATAAGACAAATATAGAAGACAGACTCATATTATCTTGTTTATTCAAGATAAAAAAGAAACATACTAATGAGAGGGAGATGATTACTTGAAGTCTAAAGGTAGAACCAAAACTTTGTTTTTTAAGATAAATTCTTATGTTTTTTTTTTGTTAGTCCTATTTTTATAGCTTTTTCTGCAATTTTTCTACCCTAATTCTAGTTGGATTGGATTGATCCAATTAGATCTTATTAAATAAGTAGGAGTAGGTAAAATATAATAAAAGAATAAAAACAATAAAAAATACATAAAAGACAAAAACTTTAAAAATGTAGTTTCTCTTTCACGCCTTTATGCAACTTCACCACCTCAACCCCTCTGCAATTTCAACGTCTTCCACTGCCTCTCATCGCTTTATCAAGATCGCCGTGCCTACACTCAGACAAGGCGTTTTTGCATTGCATATCTCCGCCTCAGCGCCTAGACACGCCTCTCCCTCGCCTTTTCAAACATTGGCAGTGACTAATCAGTCATTGAGGGTACTCTTATTAAGAGGTAAATGGCTGCCTATGAAATGTACTTCATTTCCATTGGTAGGGATTGAAAACAATCCTTATTATTTTAGTTCAATGCTTAAATTACTTATATCTTTCTATCTTTAAATCGAAAAGATATTAAACGTTTAAATATATTTACTAATAAACTAAAAAATTAACTGTTAAAAAATAGTATTGAAAAAACAAATATTAAATTTAAGTTATTATAACTTTGATAGTTATAATTTTAGAAATGGTACAATTTTGACAACATTTCAACAATCTACGCATCCGAGGAATCAAACCCCGGTCAGTACCGTGGGAGGGTACTATGATACCACTACACTTGATGCGCTTGATTTGCTATGCTTTATTAGTTTTCTGTACTCATACTATAATAAATGCAACAAACTAATTCATAATCTATGACCGATGACTGAATTAATTATAAATTATATTTTTTAATGAAAAGAGAAGAAAATAATCTAGCTTAAAGAGTATAAATTTTCTTTTTCTTTTTATCGAATTCGATCCATACTGAACAATTTTCTTCTTTTATTTAATTTTAAATTAAAAATACTTTATAATTCAAGAAAACTTTGCAAAATATTGGCAATGAAAGGATTCGCTCATGTAAGCATTTGGAGATAATTAGATACTTTATAAAATCCAGCTTTCTAAAGTTTCAACTACTATTCTTTAGCCTTCAAAACAAGACCCTGTTCTTGCCAAGGTAAAAAAGAAGTAAAGATAAAGATCCGGTTCAGATCCATGGTCAGATCGAGTCTGCTCGAGAGAGCTTCGATTGACAATTCGCTACTTACTGTTAGCTGCGTTGTTGTTAACTGCCCGGGTCATTTCTAATAAGACTGGTGAGGCCATAATAAGAACTCAGCTGCTGGCTGCGACATTACAGTCGTAGGTGCTGCCGTTGTTGATGACAAACTGGGGGGATCAGAGATGCCTATGTTGGCAGACTGAAGGTGATGGTAGAGATTCTGTTGATAAAATGCTGCCGTTGCTGCAGCTGCAGCATCACAAGGGATTCCGCAAGGAAGGTCGGTAATCAGCTGCATAGAAGCGAAACTTATACTGTGGCTGTTGGAACTGCACCGGGGTGGGGGTTGCTCATGGTTTACTATCGGTTTTTGGTCAGATTGAAGTGTATTCTTTTGGCGCTTAGCTGCCGCGCCAATGGGAAGAGAACTTTTGGCAACGGCTTCGACATCATACCGGCTCATCTCAAAGTTGGTCACCGCATTCACGCCTCGGAATTTGATGGCCGCGATGTCATATGCCTCTGCTGCCTCCTCTTCAGTAGCTGTGAACCATACAGAAGATAAAACATTGTCAGTTCCAAACAATATTCTTACGGGAGTTTTAATTGTGAGAGTTCATTCTCAGGTCGGTTATTGTAAACCCTGAATCCTAAACCCTAAACTCTTACCAAAAGTCCCAAGGTACAAGTCCTTGTTTCCCGCAACCCGGCCTATCCTTGCTTGCCATCGGCCTTGTTGATGATGCCTGCAAAATAAGATGATAACATAATGCTTCAGCGGTTCACCAGAGAATCCGACAAATAGTTCAAATTTTAAACAAAAATGTACGAACCTTGTGACACCTCGGTAAATCGATGCACCCCTTGAGAATCCACTACTCTTCCTATCAAACATCGGCAAACCGAAGATTAACCCTATTTCAACCATCCCCATCCAGAAGAAAAAAAATCAAACCAAGTACCAACTTACCTCCTTATGGATGCAATAAACTCTTGCTTGGTCACATTCTTCATCTCTTCCAACTCCTTCGAATAATTCGCAATCTAAACCAAGAAAAATGCAAACATTACCTATATTTGTGATACATATTTAAATATATATAAGCATGAAATATGATAAAGAAAGAACTATGCATATATAATACCGGGAAGTTGATGGTTGCGGTCAGACCCCAGTATTTCAGAGCGGCCAAATCGTATGCCCGAGCAGCCTTTTCTTCCTTATCATAACCACCTGATAAATTACAACATAAAATTCTCAGTCTAATAATTTGCATCAGCAGTATGAAATTGCAGGATTAAACTTAATAAACTACAAAGCTTAGGAGTTTCTTACCCAAGTATACTGTATAAACAAGAGTTTGAACACCAACGATCCCCAGATTTGCATGCAAAAAGTAAAGCAAAGATCGTCAACACCATGCATACATGTAATTCATCTCGAAATTTTCTGCATAAATCTAATTCATAATACATGGTTAGAACAAAAAACTTATTGTTGTTAATCTTTCCTTGGAATTTAACAGGGGAGTCTAACGCACAACATGGTGCGGTACAACTATGGTGTGGCACCAATTGAAATGTTACAAAATACAGAACTTAAAACATTATCCATCAACCTAAAATGTCACACTTTTTATATCATTTTAAGTTGGTGATCTCAGGGCAAGTATTCATACTTAACACCAACCTAAAATATTATCAGAAATGACAAGTATCAATATTCGGAGCTAAGTTCCGATACTTAACCACCAACCTAAAATGTTATCAAAAGTAATAAGTATGGATACTCGGAGCCAAATTCCGATACTTAACCACCAACCTAAAGTGTTATAAAAAAATATAACATTTTAAGTTGGTGGGTAACATTTTAGGTTATGTATTTTGTAATATTTAAGTTTGTGACGTCCCGTAACTGTACCGCACCTGCTACACCTATACTCACCTGCATTTAACAAGTTCAAGTACATAAAATCCTGAATTTAGTTAACATGAGGCACATGCTAAGGCAAAAGCTAAAGCCAACTCAATCAAAATCACTGTTTCAGAATTCAGACTACGAACTCAACAGTAAATAAAGCCATATAGGCTTCAGGTTGACAATGAACAAAAATGGCGGCACATCTGCACAAATCAAAGGGAAAAACCGTACATTTTGCAGCAAACAGACAGTACAATTTGGGACACATACATAACATCACAGTGTCTCAATCATCTTTATATGACTAATGACAAATATCCCACTGCATGCATACTTCGTTTCACTAGTCTTCTCACTGTATCCATATCATATAGTATTATAGTTTCATATTTAAATTTAAAGTACTTCATAATATATTATACTTTGTATTCGTATTAATGTATCATGTTCATATCGTGTAATTATTCGATGGCTGTGTAAGTAAAAAGAAAGAAAATGAGGACCTTGACGGCCTTTTCTGGCTTGACCCTCTCTCCTGCAACTGTTGTCCCATAGGTGAGCTTCATATCTACCCGTCCATCTGTGTCTGCGTTAACATTTTGGTTTGGATCGATTTTCGAAAATAAAATCTAACATGTAATATTCTGATTTTCGAAAAGATTGATTGCTGGGATATTTTTTTACCTGGTGACGCCTCTGTAAATCGAAGTTCGCTGACCAAATGTATCAGAAATCTTCTTTGAGCTATCTGAGTCAACCGTAACAATGGCCTTACCTCTGTTGTTTTTACTATTGTTCCCGTATGACTCAATCGAGTGACCAGGCAACTCAAAGCGAGCCAACTGAGTTGCACCCATTGACGACGAGTCATCAACCTCCGACCCCGAGTTCGTGGAGAACGCTTGAAACCCAGAAATTTCCTTGAGATCTTGAGGCTCGTATATTTGGGTTAAAGACGAGCCCTGGGTTTCTGTTTGGCTATCCGAAAATCCAACGAACGACGAAGAATCGCCGAGGAAGTCTTCAAGCTTCGGTGCTTGGTAATGGAAGTTGGTGAAAATGGGAGATTCGTCCGCCATTGATGCTGCCGTTTGAGCTTCTCCGCTTTGATTCTCCTCTCCAAAAAACACTTGATTTTTCGGATTTGTCCAGCCTTCAAAAAAACAAGAAATTTGCAGTGCTCTTAGCTGTGAGCTGTTTAAAGTCGGTTTAGTTAAGTATAATCAGCAGGAAATTGAACTCGAAACTTAAACGCCCTAAAACCATGGATTTTCTCGTATTTTCTAGGCAACCAAACAGATGAGAGAAAATAGAAAAAGAAAAAGGTTTACCATACCATTATCATAGAAGTCATCGATCAGAAACTGGGGAGAAACAGCAGAGGCTTCTTCATATGACACAAACTGAGGCTCAGAAGATGACTTCAACATCTCCGTTGGAGACAGTGAAAACGAAAGCCAGTTACTCGCTGGTGCCATTTTATATATTTATATAAACTTCAAAACCTGTTTCTCTTCTTTTTTTCTGAAATTGCACTAAAAACCAAAACTATATTCTGAGGAAACAAACAAAAATTAGCTCAGAAACCTTTAAAAGAAACTGAAAATGGATTTTTTTTATCTCGACCGTTACATAAAACTGCCCCGTTCAGATAAACACTACGACAATCACGAAGTTTAGTGAAAGAAAAGGGAAAATAGAAAATCTTTTTGTGGGCTTTAAAAGATGTTGAATGCATGCAACCTCATCTGGGATTTATTTTGAGGAATCCAATGTCTTCTTAAGGAAGGAAAATAAAAGTTCCAAGAAAAAAAAAACTGTTTGGTAAGAGAGAAAGGAAGGTAAAATAAAGTTGGCGTTGGGGTTTACAAAGGAAGACAGAGAAAAGTTTTCCAGCGGTTTAATCTAAAACCCGATAGATTGAAAGAGAGAGGGAACAATATATTGAATAATTAAGCAAATACTATAATATAAATATATAAATTTATTTGATAAGTCAGTCAAGAAATCGGAACTAATAAAAGTAAAAAAGAAAAATATACCCAACGAGTCATTCAGTTAAAAAGATTTGATGATATTTTTAAGAAATTTAAATTTGAATAATTTGTGTACATAGAATTTAGGGTAAATTATACTAAATACAATTAAACTTTTAAGTGTGTATTGATTATATCACTAAATTAAATATCGATATTATTTTAAGGAAAAATTTTTGATACACAACATTTTAGTTTTAGTTTAGGGTTTAAAGTTTAAGGGGTTTAGGTTGTAAGGTTTAGAATTCAAGGTTAGTGTTTAGAATTTAGTGTATATGGTTTAAGGTTTAGTTTTTTAGGGTTAGAGTTAGAAATTTAGTATTTGGGTTTTTATAGTGTAAATACACATGCTTGTGTAAAATTAATTTTACACAGCTTGTGTATCAAAGTTTTACCCTTATTTTAATATTAGATTTTAATTTAGGCTTTAGTTGTCGTTAAAATCACTCCAAGTCATCACAAGCAGACTATTAAGATCCGTTTGCATCATCAAATTTTAATCCCTTATTGGTATAATTGAAGTCTAAACTAAAATTTTATACTAAAATCATAAAAAGTTCTAGTCCAATTGTATAATCGATGCTAAACTCAAAATTTAGTAATATTTAGTGTAGTTTACCATAATTTTTATTAAAGATTAAAAAATTAAATAAATAATATCATAAGATCATATTAAAATATTTAAGAAAACAGTTATAACACTTAATTAACCTTTGTAATTGCAAGTCGGTGATTCTGCGTGAAACAACAAAAATACTGAATCTGGAAAGGTTGGTTGGAGTTCAGAGCGTTAGAAATAAAGGAATTCTACAAAAGCAATTGTTCGTATCATTAAATATTGTGACAGGGAACTTTAATTTCAAGTTCTGGTGTACGAGTTCGGAAGCTCATCAAACAAGCTGGTAAGTCGAGAGACGATTAATAAGCAATATCATGGGATGGTGATTAATCAGGAGTCGAAGTGAGAAGAAGTTTTTTCAGGTGTTCTAACGGATATGAGTCTGTTTTGTATTCTTTCCCTAAATTTTAAATCCGAAATCTTAGATTCTAAACCTTAAAAAATACATCTTACCTCAAAATTTTTAAACTTTAATCTTAAATTTTAATACTAAACTATAAACTTATATGAAAAGATATAAATAAGGATACCGAAAAAGGACAGTGAATTTCTATTCTCAACTATCATAGTCGATGGTCTTAGGACCGTCTCTCATTTTAACTTTCCTATTTTTCTTCTATATTTTTTATTTTTTTAGTTAAGCTTATTCTTTGTTTATGTTGATGTAATTGATACTATCAGATGATTCACATACCAACTATCTTTATTTTACATATAGTTTTACACATTTATAATTTGTGTTGTAAATCTAAAAAAAAAAATCTTTGTTTAATAAGTTTTCCCTTTATTATGAAATAATGAAAGTTTTTATTTTTTATCATACAAAATTTGTGTCTTGTTACTTATACAAGGTTATTTGTTTTTCTTTTAAAATTGGTTTGTTGTTATTTCTCGAGTTGACGAGTGTTACGTTATTTTCTAATATATTTATTTTCGATGAATCTGATGAGATGCTAATAAGGCAACTCATTATCTTACTATAGTAATTTTATTTTCAACAAATTACTTTATTTGAGAAATTATTCTTATAACAATTCGATTGTTATTAATAATGATAATCATTTGGATAATATTGATTATTCACAATAATTTAGGTATATGTGTATGGTATGTCTAACGACTTGCGAGTAATAATCCTTTCAAATTCCGATGGATATACATTTGATTTTTTTTATTATGAATAAAATTATTCTGAAATAGGTGTCTAAAATTTATTTTTAGTTAAAAATATTTTAGTCGTCTATTACAAAAAAAAACCATAATTTAAACATTTATTTTGTAGTTAAGCCTAATTAAATCTACTAAAATGATTTGTTAGTTTTTTTTTAGAAAAGGTAATTAATTGAACAGTGAGCTTTATTAATGTTTTCTTCTCTGTTTTGAACATTTGTCCTACATGCATGTAGCTTTCCAACCTGTAAAATTAAATCTCATTCATTAACCGTGTAAAGGATAAATATGCTAACCTTTTTTAATAATTATATATTACTTTGATTTTAAATTTTAGTATTTTATTTTTTTAAAAACATACAATACATGATAAATTCGTTTGAAAAAAAAAACCTAGAAATAGAATTCAAAAATAAAATAGGAAATAATATAACATATGTTGTTAACATGTTTAATTTAAATAAATATATATTAAAATTTTGCTTCAATTAGCGTTTATCCCTCTGTCATGAACTTTTAAAAAATTATATTAAAAATTTAGATGTATAAATACAAAAAAATAGTGGTACATAATTAGATTATCAATAAAAGAATACAAAGAATAAATTAACTATATGAAAATTTGAAATTTTTAGAAATACGAACGCACCCCATATGTTCATCCTTGTCCTTTGTGGATGTGTATTTAGAGATGAAACACTGTTGGGGGTTGTGTCCCTGTTAAATTTTTTATATACTTGATAAACTTTGATGTAATCATATTTTGGTTCTTGTAAAAATAAATATTTAAATTAAAATATACATAAATTTATTAAATACTTAATCAAAGAGGGACTGAACTAAAGAATGATGATCTCATGTTTTCAAAATTTATGGTCTAACAATTTAGGTATTTATAAATTTAAATATTTGACAAATTATATTTTATCTCTTGAATTTTGAATTTAAATACTCAAAAATCATTATATTTTATAAATTTAATATTTCAATACCTCTTAACGTTCAATCATAACTCTGTTATGTACGTATTTGAAAAATAAAAAGACTGAAAAAGAGGTGCTCCATAGAGTGTATAACTATTAGAAGAACAACAAATATAAATACAAAACTAACTCAATAATTATTCTAGGTTTTATGATTTGTTACATGTAATAATCGGAACTTACATCATACAAAACTAACTCATATAGTTTGCGTGAAACCTCTTCCTTAATTTACCAACCTCTCTATAGGCTTTCATATAATGATAATACTATGATTTCTTCTCAATAATTTGCACAAATGAATGTCCTACAATGAACTTGTTTATGCACGCTCAACTCGTACCTCTTCAAGGCATAAATGAAGATCATTACATTGGCAAATTATTTCAGCTTAATAGATTTTTGTTCCTCTCAATGTTTGATCTTGCTCGTTCATGTTCACCATTATCAAATCTAACCTCCTGAAATTAAAAAATAGCCCTCGTAACCTTAATTTGGTCAGTACCGTTGTTGATGTAACATATAAGAGGACATAAGATCAAATATGCTCAAATGTTTAATATTTTCTAATTCAAAGATATAAAGATTCGAATAATCTAAGCACTTTATAAAAAATATACAAGAAAATATACTAACTCTCCTGTTAGTGAGCTTGTCATGCATGAATAAAAAATTGTATTGATAAATTAAATTGAAAGTGGATTAAATTAAATTGACACAACTGTCCTAGAGAATCAATTGTATATAGTTTTATTTTTCGTTTTTAATTTATAGCTAATTCAAATTATAAGTAACTCGAACCGGGGTGTAGATAGATGCGGTTGGAACCTGACATGCAACTGGTTTCGACTTAGTGGGAAAAAAATCTTATCTTTGGTGCAACTTTTGCTGACTTTTCTTCATGCAGTCTTTAACGGCACATTACATCACACGTACCACTGGATACCCATACACATCAAATAACATGTATATACATACTTCTTACTTTAATTGTAATTTTTTTTAATTGAAATCCAATAGTTTTATTAAATAAGGATATAGCTAACATTATAATGCAAATTTGTATATGAGTAAACAAAACAATTAATTTGAACATATTCTTACAACCATTTAAACAAAAAAACTAGCGTTTCGAGATCATAACAAGACCATACAAGAAAAAGGTAAAAACTCAATCTAAAGACTCGAATCAAAGATAGATACTAACATCACCAAAGAACGACGATTAAAGGTAAAACTATCAACAAACAACATAAAAATGCATATTACAATGAGGCACGTTCACAACACGGTTATTACCACAACTCAATCGCGAACAAGAAAAGTGATTGTGAGCACGTATCCAAATTCAGTTCGATGGCCCAAAATAGGGAGATCAATAGGATAACCAAAAGAACATCATCTTAATCAGTCGTGACGACGTCAAATCTAACCCTGATAGAAAATTAAATAAAAGAACGGCCAAATGACTGATAAATAAAAGAAAAGCGTGCCAAAAGGCAAAATAAACGTACTAAAAAGTAGAGTAAAACATGTCCAAATGACAGAGTTATTTATTCAAAACTAAAAAATAAGACAAACTATAAAAAATAAAAAAATAAAGAAAACGATGGATCCCGACAGTCGACAATCAGCATTAAAACTGATACCGCCATCGGTACGCAAAGAACAAACCTAAAAAAAAAAGAATACTATGCGGCTAGGGTTTTTAAGTTTTCAAAAGAGTTACTTTAATTGTAATTATAATTATATTTTACAATCGCCCATATTAAATTTATTAGTTAATTAATATGGATCTGGTATTGTAAAAGCTTATTATAGGAGAGACTTACCCAATTCATTTTTTTATAATTACGGACATTTAATTTATTGACTGGTTAATTTGCATTAGGTACTACAAAAGTTCATTATGAAGACGACCTAACTAATTCAATTTTATCCATTCGTTACGTCAAGATTAGAACATATGATATTATTTAAGAGAACTAATGTGTACAGGGACAAAGCCTGAGTTGGAATTTGGGAGGAAACATAATTTTTTAAAAGTGTGGGGAATTCATATTTTTTTTGAATCAAGGGGAATTCGTAATTAATTTATTTTATAATATATATATATATATAAGTGCATGGGTTCAATCGAAATGTCTAAAAGGTGTATGCATTGTTAAAAGGGTTAAGAATATCTATGAACATATACTACCTTGCAATCACATTTAGACTATTAAAAAAAATTGTTATATGAGAGACAAAAGTCCTCCCAAAAAACTAATGTTCCGTCTTTGAATGTGTCATCTCATTAAATCAACCAATTGTTAGTAATTATAATTATTATAACCCCTTCAAAATAAAATAATAGAACGCAATATATAATATATCAAGTTTTAAATTCTTTTTTGGTATTCATATCTAAAATGAAAGAGTTATATGCTTCCATGATTATGGTCGTGGAAGGACATGATTATTAGATTCCACACACGTGCATGATCTTCTATATTTGCTATAATGATAGGTACACAAGTTACAAGCATACATATTATTAATCATGATGATTCGGATCCATTCTATATTAGATCATGCGATAGTCATAATGTGGGTGATATATAATTCAAGGTATAATATTTTAAAAAGAATGAGCTTTTGTTTATGAAAACATAGTTCTAATGGGTATTTTTAAAATATTTTTATACAAAAACATATATCCATACTATACACCATACTATTAAGCTTATGGTTTGATGAATCATCAACTTATGTTTAGAGTTATTTATTTTATTTGAATATGTCGCGACCATTTTTGAAATCGGGACGTGTGAAAATAGCCTGACGATTTATCTTTTGAAAAATTAGGGTTTTTAGCCATTTTTAATTAAATCTTGAAAATTTAGGGTTTTTCATATTAAATTAAATTTTCCTTTATTTATCCTTGAAAAACACTTTGGAGCCGCCACCGATCACTTCGAGGTAGACTGGACACCGGAAAAACAAACCAGAAATTATGTCTTAAAAATTGGGTTTCTGGAGTCGGTTACGTGTAGGGAAGGATTAGCACCCCTAAGAACGCCCGTTATCGGTACCTTTAATTGCACGTGGCATTTCGAATAATAATTTTAATTTAATTTATCCCATAATTATTAACTGAATTTAAATTCCAAATGCAGATATCCTTTTATAAGGAAATTCATTTTGTTAGAATACGAGATTAAAAGCACCCCGTTAGGTGGCACCCCATTCGTATTTTAAAAATAAATTTCTAACATAAAAGGTTTTTAATGAATGATATTTTATTGTCTTGTCAATTTTAAGTTCTATTCCTAAAAAAGCTCTATTTAATTAATTGTTTAAATCTATGAATATTAATTAATATAATGGCTTTTATGTGAAAATGTCAATTTCTTGAACACCTTCCATATAATTAAAGCCTTTAAATTAATCATATTCCTAGTTAATTAATCCATCTAATTAATTAAAGTTCTAGTCCTAATTAAGGCTCTAACAATTTATTATTTAATTATAAGTGAAAATGTATATCGAATATACACCTTTATGACCAAGGCTGAGATGACACCACATTGTAAACAATGGAACACCATCCAGATTTGAACCTCAAAGATTCTATTCGATATACATTTAATTAACTACAATGTATTAATTATTAATGTCAATTAAAAAACTAATTTGATATCCAATTGTACGTGGAATGTATATTAAATATAATTTGTTAATATTCACTTTGAGATAATAACCCATTGTAAAAAATGGAACGTCATCCAAATTGGAATTTTAAAATTATATTTAATATGCATTTAATTACTACAATTATCTATCCTATTTAATTATTGAATCCTAATTAGAGAAACCTAACTAAGGCTCTAATAATTAATTAAACTAGATGTATTTAATTGTCTATCACATAAAACTATATGCTATTTTTAAAACATGCAATCACATACAATTAAATTAATTGCTCTTAATAAAATAAATAATTACTAAATTTTAAAAAACAATTAATAACAAAAACTCACTTTATTATTATAAGGACTGAATCGAAATGATTACAAAACTAAAGCCCAATTACAAAGACCCCAAGTGACCAAATTGAAATGGTTACAAATATGGAAAATCTATTACAAAGCATAGAGGTCTAAATTGGGGAATTGCAAAGTTTAAGGCTCAATTTAGGAGAAAACATGACCAAATTGAAAGTAAGGCAAAACTTTGGGAAAAAACCAAAGCTGACCCGAACTAATATGCGTGGGTTATACCCGTCCGCTCAAAAGCACGTGGGTCACGAATGACCCGACACCAAAACGGTGTCGTATGGGTTTTACTATATAAATCCCATTTTGCCTGAAATTTGGCATATTTCCTTCATTTTCTTAGAATTCCCTCTCTCTATATTCTCACTCTCTCTAAACACTCTGAACATAAACACATTTTACCCAGAAAACAGCAACCAAACAGATCAAAATCACCAAATTTCACTTGGTGTTCATCATTGTTCTTCACGAACGTGATGAACTTCAAGTACTCCGGCCACAAGCAGCCGCAAGCTCTGCCACTCAATCCTAAGCCGTAGCACTCTGGCGAAATTTAGGTGTTCGCCGACCACCACTGGCGATTTCTGACCGCTGTCTTCTACCATGAAAACCCTAAATCCTCCCAAAATTCCTAATTTCCAACCCTAAAAACCTAGATCTACCTGGTTCATCGGAACCACCCTTCTCCGCCTCCTAAACCTAATCTACCCGAACCATTCCCTCTTCAACTCCGCCGTACTCCGATCACTACAGATAAGCGCTCTGACCACCAGAGATGATTTTTCGGCCACATATCTCCCTTTCATTTATGTTTTTATCTCATTTTTTACTTTTGATCTAACCTTGATTATGTCTATTTTGCAGGTAATTGGAACGGAGAAGAAATTACCTTTTCGGCTGTAAGATGAAAGTTCTGTTCACTTTCTCCAACGACTCCTATGTTCTGGCATCCGTCTGGCTCCACAACGGCGGTTGGTCTCCTGAGGTAAGCACCCCCTTATCTCTCCTTTTAATTATTATTATTAATTATAGTTTATTAATGGCTCATTCTTGCTAACTGACTTTTCTCTCTCTCCCTATTTATAGGTGTCAGGCTGGCTGACGTAAGCAAAGCCAGCTGGAAATGAGAAAACACACAATCCGTGTGAAATGGGTCTGGACGAATGGGAGAGTGCAACGTGGCACGGTTTGAGCGGGAAAATGGATATCAGTTGGGTTTTGTGTTTCTTAGCTGATATATATAGGACTTTGGGCGGGAAAGACATATGTAATAGGATCTTGGGCTTTAACATGGGCTGCAGAATTTGTATTTGGGTTTTGGGTATTTGTAAAAGGACTTTGGGCATTTGTAAGATGTAATTTGGACATTTATTTCGGATGTTGGATTTTTTAGATCTATTTATATTTATTTACTTATGTATTATTTATATTTATTTATTTAATAAGCTTGGTCAAAATTCGGGTATAACAGCCGCCCCTCTTTGCTCATTGTTGTGGAAAAGGGATAGAGCAAAGACTGAAAATACACGAATTTTGTCCAGACCTATTGGTCGTCCTCTGAAAGGCATATCTTTCATTACGAACAATGCTGAAGTTTGAAGATGTTCTTCTTACTACGAAATTCTTCAATCTTCTGCTAAAATGTGGAATCTGAAGCTGTTCTTCTTATTATGAAATTCTTCATATTCCGAGGTTTGAAGCTGTTATTCTTATTATGAAATTCTTCGAACATCTGCCAAAATGTGGAATCTGAAGTTGTTCTTCTTATTATCAAATTCTTCATCTTCTGAGTCTGAAGTTGTTCTTCTTATTATGAAATTCTCCAAACATCTGCCAAAATGTGGAATCTGAAGTTGTTCTTCTTATTATGAAATTCTTCATCTTTCGAGGTTTGAAGCTGTTTTTCTGATTATGAAATTCTTCAAACTTCTGTCGAACTGTGGAATCTGAAGCTGTTATTCTTATTATGAAATTCTTCATCTTCTGAGGTTTGAAGTTGTGCTTCTTATTATGAAATTCTTCAAACATTGTTTTGCCTCTCTGTAAAGGCGTCGAATAAGCAAGCTCTTCTTATTATAAACCTCATCATTCTTCAAAAGGGTGAACTCTTCTTATTATGAGTTCTTCATTCTTTGCTGGAGAGTTCTTCTTATTATGAACTCTGAATTCTTTGCTGGAAAGTTCTTCTTATTATGAACTCTGAATTCTTTACTGGTTGAGCTCTTTTTACTGAACACTCTGGATTCTTTACTGGAAGTGCTGATTTTTCTCTCCTCTAGGGAACAATTGATCCTGCAAAAATAAACATCATCAATTAATTCAAATTCAATCTGAAATACCATGAAAGATTTTCAATTTCTCGCTTGAAGCGCTGAGTTCTTTGATGTCATTGCTTATTCTGCCTAAGATATCTTGATCTCTCTATCTGAAGCTCATATGGAATCTCATCTCCTGTTTTTCTTTCTCTGTTGATCAATTTTTTCTGTATCTGCAAAAGTCAAATTTATCATTGTCCTTCAAACATTGATTGTAAAAATGCACAATTTGGGTATATCATTAAGAAACTTCAAGTGCTTCAAAAGATGTTGAAACTGCGAATCTTCTTCGTTCGAGCCCGAAATTGGTCTTTCTTACTTTTCAATCCGTCAACTTGAACCATTTCTATCTTTCTTTCTCATTTTTTTCTTTCTTCTTCTATTTTTTCTCTCTTTCTTTTACTTTTCCTTTTTCTTCTTATTTTTCTTTTCACTCTTTCTTCTTTTTCTCATTTTTTTCTTCTTCCTCCCTTTTTGCCATTTTTCTTTTCACTTTTTCTTTTTTTCTCTCATTTTTTATTTTCCTCATTTTTTTCCTTTTCTCTTTCTCTTTTTTTTTTCTTTTTTTTTCTTTTTTCTTTTCTTTTTCTCTTTTTTTTGTTTTTTTTCTCTTTTCTCTTTTCTTTTTCTTTTTCTCTTTTTATGAAATCGAGGGCCCAAAGGAGTAATATTTTTGTTGATATCATGCCCCCACCGTCTTATTGCGATAACATTCGAAAAGTTCTCATCATTTTCGAAGGTGTCAGCCCGAAGGACTTAACATCATGCTAGAGAGACTTACTGATGACCCGAATGATTTAGAATTGTAATGCACTTCCTTTCTTGTGCACACAATCACATCACTCCCGAAGGTGATGGCCCGAAGGACTTAACATCATGCCTGAAGCACTTACTGATGACCCGAATGACCCGAAGGATTTAAAATTGTAATACACTTCCTTTCCTGTGCAAACAATTACATCACTCCCGAAGGTGATGGCCCGAAGGACTTACTGACGACCCGAAGGATTTAACATCATGTCCGAATGACTTATTGATGACTCGAAAGATTTAACATCATGCCCGAAGGACTTACTGATGACCCGAAGGATTTAGAATTGTAACACACTTTCTTTCATGCGCACACAATTAGAAAGTCTTTACTGAAATCCGCCTCTGCAAATGGATTAAAATCTTTGCAAAAATCTGCCTCTATAAACGGATTGGAATCTTTGCTGAAATCCGTCTCTGCAAACGGATTGGAATCTTTGCTGAGATCCACCTCTTCAAATGAATTGAAATCTTTGCTGAAATCTGTCTCTTTAAACAGATTGAAATCTTTGCTGAGATCTGCCTCTTTAAACAGATTGAAATCTTTGCTGAGATTCGCCTCTTCAAACGGATTGAAATCTTTGCTGGAATTCGCATCTTCAAACAAAACATCTAACTGAATATGCCTTTTACAAACAAAATGTCTTGCTAAAATCTACTTTTGCTAAAATCTGCTTCTGCAAACGGAGCCTCTTGCTGAAATCTTTCTTTTTCGAATAGAATATCTTACCGAAATTCACATATGAAAACGAGATATTTGTTGAAATTTGCCTCTATAGGCACAATATCTTGAGATTTATATCTGCAAACAAAAAATCATGAATTAATATATTTGCTTTCTCACGAACACAATTGAAATATTTGCTAGATCTATTTCTCAAAGATCTATTCTCGCTCGTTGTAGGATTTTCTCCTCCGAGATCTTTGTTTGTTCCTTGTTGGATCTTCCTCTTCGAGATCTTTATTCACTTTCACTTGGATATTTCTTCTAAGATCTTTGCTCATTCTTGCTTGGATCTACCTTTTCAAGATATTTGTTCTTTCTTAACTGGATCTTTTCTCTAAAATCTCTGCTCATTCTTACTTGGATATTCTCTTCTAAAACCCGAAGCTATAAATTAATCTTCACCTTTCCTTGATTGAATATGCAAATTCCTGCCAAAGTATGTAAAAATGCTTTGAATGTATGAATTATCATGCTCCTACTTATGGATGACTGACTATATGATGCATAAAAGTTGTCACTTGAGGATCACTTGGACAAATTTTCATCTGCTGGGGAGCCCCAAATTTTCTCGCTTCGTCTTTCATTGAAACTTCTTCTACCAGCAGCATAACCCACCTCACACTCAGGTTCAATCTCCAGGATCTCTGCATTTTTCCTTCTAAAGCGCATTTTCAGGTTTTCACTTTAGATTTTTCTTTTTCTTTCCTTCTTTTTATTCTCAAGACGCCCTTTCAGGTTTTCTCCTTAGTTTTTTTTTCTCTTTTCTCTTTTCTTCTTTTCTTTTTTTTCTTCTTAAGGCGCTCTTTCGGGTTTTCACCTTATTTTTTTCTTTTTTCTTTTTCCCTCTTATTTTTCTTCTTTTTTTGCAACAATGTTTTATTTGATTCATTCTGATGATACTTCTTTTTCCTTCATGGATCAAGCACATAGATTTCTTTTTACAGCATCTCACCATGCATTTCTCAAAATTTGAATACTAGGGATTAATATTTTCTCAAAAATCCACTTTCGCTGCCTCTTCATTCATCTTCTTTGACAAAATTCTTCCTCATAAATCTAAAAGAAATCATAATTAACTTATTACTTCAACTTGCAGATCTTGTTTACCGGCATATGATGTTCCTCTGTAATGTTCTTTTCACAATATTGCCCCACTCAGGCCTGACTTGATCTGCTATATTTGCTCACATTCGTCTTGTTTTCTTACCTTTGAATAGCAAAACCCTCAACAAATTGATCTAACTGCATCTTTGATCCCCAAAGATGGCTCATGCTCTCTCTTTTTGCCCCAAAATCACTAGTGTCATTTCTCTTGCATCTTTTGTTTGGATGTTACTGCTACTCAGAATTGCGTCTTTTTCTTGTCATACTTTTCATCATTAAACAAGTATCGAGGCCACATCATGTTCTGCCTCTACTTGAAGGATTAGTACATCATAATAATACCCACGGTATCCTTTGCTTTTCTTGTACCTAATCAATTTTTCTGCAAGATGCTTGTTGAAAAGACAAGTGAATGGCTCAAAATATTATTTTACTAGATTTGAGAATTTGGAATAATTTGATAAGTCATGGCAAACATGAGAAAACAAAAAAAATCAAGATTAGGCCCACTAAATACAAGTATAACAGAGCCTTCGAATCAAACTACAAAGATCAACTCCAATGTGGCCCCTTCTAAATTATTAGACTTCTGAGAGAAACATTTCATGTATGCCTAATTCTATCCCATTTAAAGTGGCACTCTTCACCTCACTAACTCACCATACCCAATCCTTCCATCTTTTCTGATCGCGATCAAGCATTAGAAGTCTGGAAGTCCTTGAAGAAATGTTAACCCTGATAGGCGGGATATATTCTGAAGACAAACTCACCTTGCTCCAATACTCGTATATGGTCAAAATGGTCTTTTAAGGCTTGTAATGTAGGCTATGGTTTACGGCTTCTAAAGAAATAATATATAGGCTCAAATAAATACTTAAGGGTGATGAAACCAATGACCATTTCTTCCAAGTGAAATATCATTTTTGCACTCCTTGATCTGAATATGGCCGGATGAAATGCTCTTTTCTTTTTCTTTTCTCTCTTTTTTGTGGATCACTCTAGACTGCCCATTTCTGAGTTTTCACCCTGGAGTTCATTTTCTTTCATTGAAATCAATCTTCCGCTGCTCCTTTAGATAGAAGCTTGTTGAATAGAAGATCTCACATATATGCATTGCTTTTCTTTTGTACCTTTCAACTTTTGTGCTTTTTTCACTTCAACTTGATTCAACTGACTTTTTGAACACAAATTCCACTGTTTATTTTCTTCTTCTTTTTTGAACGCGGAGTATTCTTTTTCATTCATCATGTCTTTCTAGCTTTTTGTGCTTGATATATTCACTTTTGTTTATTTTTCCCCCGATTCACAGAGCATTACTATCATATCATGATCAAAACCGAACAGTTTTCACTTACAAACAAACTTTCATCCTCTTTGCCCCCAGTATATGGGTAATCCTTGGTTTGGGTTGAATCGAAAGAAAATCCATTAGGCTCAAGGGGACAACAAATGATATTTTTCTTATTTTCTTTCTTTGTGAAATGAGATGAAGGAATGCCAAATGTCCTCCCATACTTAGATATCTTCTATTGAAAGACGTCTTCAGGTGGATGATGTTTTGGGTTATCACTTCATTCAAAGACCGTAGCCGATAATGCTCGAGAGCTAATTCACTCAAAATTTGTTTGGGATTTTTTCGTGATTCCTGAACACTCATTAATGTCTTCCTATTGGCCTAAATAGAAGAGAGTCACATTTTGAAGCTGATCTTTGAATTTGATTCAAGGTCACTCTTAAAATTAATATACCGGGACCTGAAAAAATGCTATTGAAGATATATACATATACGTATGGGAGAACAAAAACTAACCCATAACAAAGAACGAATGAAATATTAATGAATTAAAGAATGCAAGATGTTTGCCATTTGAGAAAAATATATAGGAAACAAGCATCATAGACAAATAAATTGAAACAACTTCCCTTACAAAGGACCTCAAATGCTCGTGGGCAAAAGCAATTGGGATGATTCAGGGTATTACTCTACAACGGTCCTAAAATTACAGACAGATCTCTCGTGGTTCTGTTGACCATTAAGACATGGCCGTTCTTGCTCATTCTTTGATGCTCTCGTTCTTTCTGAACAGATTTTCTAACTATTTAGTGATCAAATTCCACAATGTCGCTCCACTAGTCCCTTGCCACATTAAGTTTGCCCCAACTTTATTATTTAGGGCGATCAAATGCTTCAAGACCCTAAACTTTTATCAAGTTCATCTTTAATTTTACAGAACCACCAGAACACCGTGGGAAAACTTGCTAAGCCCCTGAATTGGCTAATATATGTATTTCATCATTACTACATCCTCTGATAAGCGATTTTCTTAAATAAAGAAATACCAACTGAAGATGATTACCCCATACTCAGTCATATCCTCCCCACGAGTGGTCGAACATTTACAACCATGATCTTACATCTTGAAATCATCTTGAGCATAAAGTAACAGGGTTGATTTCATATACTACTTCAGAAACAATTATTGCAAGCTATACCCCCTTGATACATATACATGAACAAGACAGACTTCAAAACTTCAGACAATCTTGGAATCAAACATTTTGGATCTCTGACTAACCTATTTCTTGATTTCCTCCATTAAGGGCCTACAGTTCTTGGTAGCATGTACTAATGCCCCATGTGAAACTTGCAAATATTATCAGCATCATAACTGTGGGCAGATGGGCTTGACATCTTCTTCACCGGCCTAGAGGCAAAATAAGTCTAAAAGGGCACTCCAAATATATCAAAATTTGCATTTGTCTGAGGAATCTTCCATAATAGACTTGGTGAGTCAGTTGACCTTTTCTTCTTACCACCTCAGGGAATCTGATCATTGCATTCATTCACTTATTTCCCTTTTCTTACTTGACATTTCAGCACTTGTCTTTTGAGCAATCCAATTGCATTTTATCCAATCAGGGGGCCATTTTCTAGTTACATATCTTAATATCTGATCTTCAACGCCCACTTCCAAAATCTCCCACTTCAGAAAGTTTTGAATTTGTAGCTTGAAAATGTAGCAACCTTCAACATCCCAATCATAACTCACAATAGTCTTGATATTATAACAACTTGATTAATGGGGCTCTGATAGTTCTTCACGATACTGCGAAGCTTCGAGCAATTTGAAATACATCTCTAAATAAAAACATGAATGAGATCGAGTTTAAATTTTGACTTTCCACTGACAAGAACATCTTGAGCATCAGATCTTGGAGCATTCTTTGGTGAAGAAAATATTGCAGAAAAGATACCAAAATATTACTCTGATTCTAACAAACCCAGACTGCAGCGAGTTATTCACAAAAGTTTGTCATAACTTATGTCATTTTTCCTTTTATCTCATATGCTCTGGACCCCTTACTTTTGGAGCATAAATACCCAGCCCTGGTCAATGGGGCCATTATCTGAAAGTGATTTTGTATAGAGCAAAGCCACAAATCTGAATACGACATTGGATAGGAATAATTGTCTATTTTCTGAACTCTTCAGTTTCTTTGTCTCGTATCTGTATTCTGCTCCTTTTGCAATTAACTCCTTTGTGAGCAAACTTCAATCTTCAACTAACCTTAGCATTCATCACTTTAGAAAAAAACTTTTCTGACCTTCGTCTTTGTTGGGATCATTATGTCCTCTAACTGCTGCTGAACCATCAATTGGCAAAACTTTTGGCTACACTCCAGAATTTAACTTCATCCAGTCCTTCTATACCAGTCCACTGGGCTTCTTTCATTTAAGCATTTTGAAAATCCACCAGTACCTCTAAATCGATCATTCCACCGTTCTTATCATAATCCAAACTCGGGTCTTCTGGATTCTGTACAAATGCCCCAAGCTATATTGATCCAGATTTGCTCACCCTTCTTATTTGACTTTTTATCCTCATCTCTTTTTTTTCTTTTTCTTTTTCTTTTTCTTTTTGATTTTGATTTTTTTGACTTCCCTTTCTTTTTTTTTGACTCTATTTTTTGACTTTTTCTGACTTTTTTTTGCATGAAGAGTCCTTTCAAACTGAACCTTTATGTGAGATAAATTTCTATCTTGATCACCCATGTTGCTATTTTGTCTGGAATATTTCCTTCCTCAACTTATCTGACTCCAAGCAATGTGGTAGCTCATATTTCCATCTTGTTCTCTCGGACTTATCAACCTTTTCTTTATTCGATCCAAATGACCCTCAACAATATTTGTGACTGTTCAACCTTAATAAATCTGTTACCCATGCTTTTAAAAACATAAATTTAACCAAGGCAATGTTATTTACAAAAAAATGCAATATTTTAAACAAAGATGCATAATATTTAAATGATGTAATGCATGAATGCATGATGTACCGATTTCAAGAACTAGTCATTAGAACAACACTCATTTAACTGAAAGGTCGAATACAGAGAAAAGGCAATATGTTCACTAGCTCAAGCTCTTTTGTTCGATCACTTTGTTCAGCCTCTGAATCAACGTTTGCCCTAGCTCGGTGTCGATATCAGAATGTTGTTGCAGGTTCACGACCTCACCGAAAAAAATCTGCACATGCCAGCAACCTCCGCACTTGACTCCTAAAGTTAATCATTTCACCACTCTGTTTGTAGATAACTTGGATTACTGCCCCAGCTTGATTTCTAATTGTTTTATCCCTCATTGCAGTACCTCTTCAAAACTATCGAACCGATCTTTCAATTGTTGTATTGCGTTTCCTGATTCTGACACTTTTCTTAGCTCATCATTTTTATTAGCATTTTCCCTAATTATGGTATCATTCAGTAAATTTCATCATTTGTGACACTTGGATATTGCCTCTGAGTTCAAAGCTTTCTATTCTTCCTTAGGTTTAGAAATAGTCATTGAATGCCCCTCCAATCTATTCTTCTTGAATGCCTCCTTAATTTATTTGTCATCTATCCTTCCTCTGATTATCAATGTCTTTTCAGATACTGTGTCTTGTTTATCTCTATAACTGCCACTGACTATGTCCTGAAACTTGAAATGTTGTTAAGAATCGTATGAACCTTGTCTCTTTTTATCACTAGAAAGCCTCGTATTTATCTATTGTTGGTGTCACATCTATTCTCCCGAAAAGCGAACAATTATACCGGCTTCATAAATGGGTCACGGCTTTAAACAATTATTAATCCATTTGACTATCTGACAACAACACTATAATTCTGAAATTTATTGGAAATGACTATTCATATTCCCCATCTTATGGTTCTCAAATTAAACTGGTTCTGGTAAAACTTCATTATGTTCAGAAAATTCTAGTACAACCTTGCATTAATGACACCTAGCCTCTATGGATATCGTCTTCGTTCTTATAGTGAGTCTTCTCGAATCCAGTCCACAGTTACATATTATCCCCCACTTGTCTATCGGACCCTTCAGCTCTTATGACCACTGCATACTCGACTAATTATCGAACCAATACCTCTCATGAATGCAATGTAACATATAACAAAACACAAAACAAAACAAAAAAAAAACAAAAAATGTGTCAGTATTGTGAATTAATATTGTAAGCAAAAATAATTATTGCAATAAAATAATTTATATTTCTTAAAACTAACCAGAGAACAATTTATTTTGCACACAAAAATAACCAGAGAAATAAATTTAAATCAGCAACACCCTGTCCTAGGTCCCTGTTTAGCTTTAGCGGGTAGGTTTCTATTATAGCGTGTGGGTTTCGATCTAGACTTTGGGTACATGGAATGTCGTTATTGGACTAGTAAGACGTCAATTTGGGAGTATACGACCCCTTATAGCGGAGGCATAACCTCATGGTGTATAAGGTTGGTATACCGGAATGAGGAAAAAATCCAATCACGGAGCTGAATAACTCATGTAGGATCATGCCCCACTCCCACTTAAGGGTAAAAAACCAGGGTATAAGGCTTATGCATGAATGACAATTTATATCACACAAGAAAAAGCTACCTGCATTTTTCCAGAAGATTCATCCAATAATTATAGGAAAAATTAAATTCAAATTACTGTCAAAAATGCCAAAATGCCACGTAAAATTAATTAAGCCTGACTCTCGTTTTTTTTAAATCCCAGTGGAGTCGCCAAGCTGTTGCGACCATTTTTGAAATCAGAACGTGTGAAAATAGCCTGACGATTCATCTTTTTGAAAAATTAGGGTTTTATCCATTTTTAATTAAATCTTGAAAATTTAGGGTTTTTCATATTAAATCAAATTTTCCTTTATTTATCCTTGAAAACACTTTGGAGTCGTTACTGATCACTTCGAGGTAGACCGTACACCGGAAAAACAAATTAGAGATTTTGTCTTAAAAATTGGGTTCGGGAGTCGGTTACGTGTAGGGAAGGATTAGCACCCCTACGAACGCTCGTTGTCGGTGCCTTTAATTTTACGTGGCATTTTGACATTTTGAATAATAATTTGAATTTAATTTATACCATAATTATTAACCGAATTTAAATTCTGAATGCAGATATCCTTTTATAAGGAAATTCATTTTATTAGAATACGAGATTAAAAACACCCCGTTATGTGGCACCCCCATTCGTATTTTAAAAATGAATTTCCAACATAAAAGGTTTTTAATGAATGATATTTTATTGTCTTGTCAATTTTAAGTTATATTCCTAAAAAGGCTCTATTTAATTAATTATTTAAATCTATGAATATTAATTAATTTAATAGCTTTTATGTGAAAATGTCAAATTCTTGAACACCTTCCATATATTTAAAGGCTTTAAATTAAGCATATTCCTAATTAATTAATCCATCTAATTAATTAAAGTTCTAATCCTAATTAAGGCTCTAAAAATTTATTATTTAATTATAAGTGAAAATGTATATCGAATATACACCTTTATGACCAAGGCTGAGATAACACCACATTGTAAACAATGGAACACCATCCAGATTTGAACCTCAAAGATTCTATTCGATATACATTTAATTAACTACAATGTATTAATTATTAATGTCAATTAAAAAAACTAATTTGATATCCAATTGTACGTGGAATGTATATTAAATATAATTTGTTAAAATTCACTTTGTGATAACACCTCATTGCAAACAATGGAACATCATCCAAATTGGAATTTTAAAATTATATTTAATATTCATTTAATTAATACAATTATCTATCATATTTAATTATTGAATCCTAATAAGAGAAACCTAACTAAGGCTCTAATAATTAATTAAACTAGGTGCATTTAATTGTCTATCATATAAAGCTATATGCTATTTTTAAAACATGCAATCACATACAGTTAAATTAATTGCTCTTAATAAAATAAATAATTACTAAATTTTAAAAAAACAATTAACAACAAAAACTCACTTTATTATTATAAAGACTGAATCAAAATGATTACAAAACTAAAGCCCAATTACAAAGACCCCAAGTGACCAAATTGAAAGGGTTACAAATTTGGAAAATCTATTACAAAGCATAGAGGACTAAATTGGGGAATTGTAAAGTTTAAGGCTCAATTTAGGAGAAAACATGACTAAATTGAAAGTAAGGCAAAACTTTGGTAAAAAACCAAAGCTGGCCCGAACTATTATGCTCGGGTTATACCCGCCCGCTCAAAAGCACGCGGGTCACGAATGACCCGACACCAAAACGGTGTCGTATGGGTTTTACTATATAAATCTCATTTTGCCCGAAATTTGGCATCTTTCCTTCATTTTCTCAAAATTCCCCCTCTCTCTAGATTCTCCCTCTCTCTAAACACTCTGAACATAAACACATTTTACCCAGAAAACAACAACCAAACAGATCAAAATCACCAAATTTCACTTGGTGTTCATCACTGTTCTTCACGAACGTGATGAACTTCAAGTACTCCAGCCACAAGCCGCCGCAAGCTTCGCCACTCAATCCTAAGCCGTCGCACTCCGGCAACCTTTAGGTGTTTGCCGGCCACCGAGATTAGAATTCGGCCGCAGCAGGCGACGCCGGCCACCACTGGCAATTTTCGGCCACTGTCTTCTGCCGTGAAAACCAAAAATTCTCGATTTCCAACCCTAAAAACCTAGATCTACCCGGTTCATCGAAACCACCCTTCTCCGCCTCCTAAACCTAATCTACACGAACCATTCTCTCTTCAACTATGTCGTACTCCAGCCACTACAGATAAGCGCTCTGACCACCAGAGATGATTTTTCGGCCACATATCTCCCTTTCATTTATGTTTTTATCTCATTGTTTACTTTCGATCTAACATTGTTTATGTCTATTTTGCAGGTAATTGAAACAGAGAATAAATTACCTTCTCGGCCGTAAGATGGCGGTTCTGTTCACTTTCTCCAACAACTCCTATGCTTCGGCGTCCGTTCGGCTCCACAACGGCGGCTGGTCTCCCGAGGTAAGCACTCTCTCCCCCTTTAATTATTATTTTTATTAATTATAGTTTATTAATGGCTCATTATTGCTAACATACTTTTCTCTCTCTCCCTATTTATAGGTGTCAGGCTGGCTGACGTAAGCAAAGCCAGCTGGCAATGAGAAAACACACAATCCGTGTGAAATAGGTCTGGACGAATGAGAGAGTGTCACGTGGCACGGTTTGAGCGGGAAAATGGATATCAGTTGAGTTTTGTGTTTCTTAGCTAATATGTATAGGATTTTGGGCGGGAAAGACAGATGTAACAGGATCTTAGACTTTAACATGGGCTGCAGAATTTGTATTTGGGTTTTGGGTATTTGTAAAAGGACTTTGGGCATTTATAAGATGTAATTTGGACATTTATTTGGGATGTTGGATTTATTAGATTTATTTATATTTATTTACTTATGTATTATTTATATTTATTATTTATTTAATAAGCCTAGTCAAAATTCGGGTATAACAAAATATTTTTCATATAAAATTATGGCATAGGTATAAAATTTGAGGTTTTTTAATAATATCATCTATAATATTTAAATTTATTTTCTTAAATTAAATGTATTTTAACAATTTGAATTTTTATTGTACTCTAAAAGATGTGTTACAGTTGTTTAATCCTATGTCTATAAATTTATAAATATTTAATAAGGTGTAAAAACTGGCGCAATCGCTACTTTTGACCATTGACCGAGAAGCACGTGCGCAGCATCTGTTTTTAAGACGTCGATGAATTCGGTGACGCACGTGCAGCCTCTGTCTTTCCCCGACAATTATATATGATAATGGTAATAATATCAAAATGTCTCCGCTTCAATTCAACCTCTGTTTTTCCTTTTAAAAAGTTGCAGTGGTAAGAAACACAGCAGCATAGCTGTAAAAGCGGATCTACTTGATTGAAAAACTCGGATTCACACTTTCAACTTCACACTATGCTTAATTACTTTGATCTCAAGTTTTCGTTTAATTTTTAAAATGAAAACGTTTTTAATTTTATATTTTTATCATTGACCATGATTTTTTTTCATTAATCAACGACAAATAAATTTCAATATTGAGATTGGAAAACATGTTAGTATCTGAGTGAAGAATGATTTCCTATATGGTTTTATTACAGAACCCATGCAATGCCATGTGACATTCTATGACTACATCAGATATTCAAATAGCAATATGTTACGGTAATAACGCGGATCGTCCGAAACTGTTAAGTGTAGAAAAAATCGATCTACAATTATCGTAATAGTATATGTTATGTTCGCAATTACGATAAAATATCATGGCCGAAAATACGAATACAACTATAATTTAAATTTTTAGATTAATAACCATAATAATATTTGTTATGTCTGCAACAGAGATAAAACATTATAACTAAAAATGCGACTGTAATTACAAATTAAATACCTGAACCTTTCCTTGTTAGTTAATAGCTTTTATATGGTGAAAATGTGGAAATTACCAAGCTTTATCACGAAACTAGGGGTGCTTATTGAGTTGTGCAGTTCGCAAACAATTCGAGCTCGACTCAGTCAAAACTCGATTAACGCTCGACTTGAATTGACTCGACTCGAAATCGAGCTTGATTCGAGACCTTAGCGAGTCAAGTCGAACAATGTCCAACTCGACTCGATAAGTTTATGAGCAGCTCGTTATTTTTTTATAAATTTTTTTTACGGTTTTTGGGTGGCTACCTTAAAAATTTATGTTCTAAGAAATTTAAATAATAGTTAAAAACTCTAAAAAAAGTTCAGTGACTTTTTAGATAATTTACCCATAAAATTTTGGTTTCAAAATTTCAGAACGTTTTGTATTTCTCGATAATTAAAAAAGTTAATTTTTATTAATTATAAATTAAATTATAATAATGAGTCTTTTTCTTTTTTTTATTATTACTTTATGTGTAAAAGTAGAAAGGGAAAAAGTTTTCAGTTTTTAGTTTTCACTTCTTATATAAAAAATACGATTTAAAGTTAAAATCCCGAAATCTCTAAGGCATTCTCGCAATTGTTATTCATCGAAGATTGATGAGAAACTAAAAAGAGTTACACTTGAATATCGACTTCATCTCTAACTCGGTCATGACAAGTTCATTTATTTATCTTCTCAAACCTCACATTTATTTTCTTGAATTTCTATGTTTATATTAAGCTCGAATAGTATCATTAGATTTTACTTATATTTTTTAAAAAATAAAGTAATAATTTTGGCGAGCTTAATGAGCAATGATATTTTTAATGAACACGAGTCGAGCAATAAAGTTTTTTAACAAGCACAAAACGAGTACTACTCAACTCGTGACCTACTCGCTCAATAATCACCCCACGTGAAACACTTGGAATTGAGTGTACAAAACAACTGACACAAGACATGCATTGATCTTATGCTCGAAAATCGGAGAAATTGCTGCAATATTGCAGCTGAAAAAAAAATCTATGATATTTGGAATTAAGTGTTTACTTTTCATTTTATTTTTAGATTTATAATATTTGCTATAATAATATTAAAGTCGAATTTCTTATATTCTGAATTTAAATAGTATTTTTTCATTAAAATATTAAAGCCAGATGTCACGGGGCTAGATTTTAACTCTAGCTGATCTGTGCGACCTTAGACGCCTTCGACGCAAATCAGTCGATTCCTACGCCTAAGTCAGCCTTCAACCACCCTTGTGAGTACTCCTGCTCGACAACGGCTTCGACAAGCACTCCAGGTTTCGATGGATCTTGTCACGGACACCACTTGTGTCGCGGGCTAGACCTTTGCCAGACGAATCGTGGCGGACCTTAGTCGCTTTCTCGGTTGAAACGTCTGCTAAGTCACCCTGAAGTACCTTGCCACGGTCTTAGGTGAAGGTCTCTCGACAAACACCTAACTCAGCCAGGATTCTCGCTCTGGAAGATCAAACACTCCTCGAAGCCCTCAAACGAAAGATCGTTCTAAGCGAAAGCTAATCAAAGAACAACAGAAAGAGATTGGCAGCTAGAACAACGAAGAACACTCAAGAACAACAAAGAACAATAAAGAACACTCAAAGAGTTTTAGAGTAAATGTTTCTTGTATTACTCAAAGTGAATGAAGTATGAAGTAGTGAAGTGATTTACAAGTGAGGAGGGAGCCTCTATTTATAGTTGAACTCCCCTACATCCAACGGCTCAGTTTAAATTACATCGATAATGCTTTGACCAAATTTCAAATCTCTAATTATCACAAACATTATCTACACATTATATTCAAATAAATGGATAATGCTTTGACCAAATTACCCTCATGAATCCTCCATGGATTTGGCTAAGTCCTGTGGGCTTTCTAGCATTCTCCAAGTGCCGGGCCAAGTGTGATGGTCTTGGCAAGTCCGTTACACCGCGCAAACCCTCATTGGCTGATTCTTGCGCCAATGCCTCGGTCCCAAAAGTTTGGTCCGTGACACAGATCACTTGCAATATAAAAAAATAATTATTCCCAGTAAAATATTTGAAAAAAAATCATTATTCCCATTACAATAGGCCAAGGAGACCAAAATTGGTTCAAATATCCTAATATATGACTTGCCAATTACGGGGGTTCATTGTCAGGTTTTCGATTTTTCGGGTACCAAAAAATAGGGTACCCGATCCTTTCGGGTACTACATATGCCTGCATGTGTCTCGGCCCATTTTAATCGGGTACCCGTATAATTTTTGGGTACTCAGTTCACATTTTTTAATTTTTTAAATTTAATTTTTTATAAAAAGAAATCACATAAAAAATACATAAATTTTTAAAATTCATAATATACGATCCAAACACAAAAAATAATCATTTATAGTTAATTTTAAGTAAAAAAATATTTTGATATATATATATATATATTAAATTTATCACGGCATGAGGTTGAGATGGTACTAATGGGCCAAAAATCCCACTGTGAGGGAGGGTTTTTCAAGTGAATAAGAGTAGGGTGTTCGGGAGGTTTGAATTCATAGATAGGCAGTATTAAAATATTAAAATTGTATGGATTTTATGGAACATTTTCTTCTCTTATTTCAAGTAATAAAAATTTTCTTTATGCAAATTATATAAACAAAATTGTCTAATTGAAGGGCGTATATAGCTTTATCTAGAATTTTAGATTTTTTAGGATTTATCGTATTTTTTATATTTTTATATATAAATTATATATTTAATAAAATATAAAAAATATAAAGTTGGGTCATCAGGTATTCGATTATAGGCGTTTTTACTGCCCGGGCTCCACCCAAAAAAGCTATCTATTTTAGCGGGCTGGGTATCATACCCCAGATAAATTATTTTTGGCTAAATATTCAATTTTTTTACTTTTGAATAGTGGGATAATCGGGTCAAATCAATCAGATCGAGTAATTTTAAGCATTCCTATTGCAAACTCGGTTAGCCTGAAATGGGTGTACAAAACAAGACTTGTTCGTCTGGGTTGGAAGCCTGTTTCTAAACTAGATAGGTTTCAACTGCTTACTCAACACTGCCCTATTAATTGAATGGCCCAAACGCTCCATGACAAGGACAAAAAAGATAGGGGTAAACTATATTAGAGATCACTCAATTATTAGTAAGATTATAATTGGGTCACTTAATTATTAAAAGTTATAATTAATCACTCAATTAAAGTTTTAGTTACAATTAGGTCACACTTTCGTTAAAATACAAATGAACATCCAAAAATGTTTGGTATTAATGACAGTTTTAGGCTTCAAAACTTATATATTCTACTAATTTAATCTTAATTCAAAATAGTTCAAAAAGTTTAACCTTTTATATTTAAAAAAATATATCAATTGAATTAATTTTATTCACTACATTCGTAAAACTAAAAAAAAAAATCCAAGGCACAGGATGATTATGTTGTGAATCCACTCCACCAAGGAGTCACGGTTATGGAGAAAAGGAAAGCCTCTAGGCCAAACAACAGTCTACCAATTTTTAACATGATTGAACCGTTAAAAAACTTTATTTCAAAAATTAAAAATAAATAATAAAATAAAATACTGATATTATTAATGAATCAAACTTAATAAGAGTAAAAATTTCAGCATGTCGATTCCTCTTCACCGGCTGAGATGAGAACAAAGCCGCACATGCAATGGCGGCCCTTGATATTTTGGAATCTTGTGATAGCTCCTGGGCGGAAGATGCTCCGCCTGCCGTTCTCAGATGCATGGTTATGGACAGACGATTCTCTTTTCCTCCTTGGGAATCACTGGTTTTCTGATCTACAATTTGGGGATTTTGTCATCTATACCCCTGCCTCTTCTTCACTGGTTCTGCTCCTTCATCGATTGATGTTGTCCAACCTTTGTGAAGTCCGCCCAGGGACGGAGCAGGATTGAATAATGGAGGAGCCGGAATATTAAATTTAATAAAATACAATAACTTATTAGGGGAACACCGACTGTTTAGAGTCTCCAACAAGCCTGACCCATAAAAATTAATTATTTTTATTTTTTAAATTTTATTTTTTAATTTATGAAATGAATAAATTAATTCACTTTCTCAAATATCAAAATTTAATTTTTTTTTGTCAAATTTAATTTTCTCCTTATTATTCTCTAATCTAATAATAAAAAAAATAAATTATACAACATTTTTCAATTTCTTATATTTATTGTTCAAAATAAAACTCTATATTATACCCACAATTCAATTCCTTTAAAATTTCTTAACAAAACAATAAAAATAATATGGTTGACAAAGTTTAATCATGTTTATGTGGTTTATTAATGAAATATTAAATTAATAGTTCAAAATAATGATATATGTTTTCGGCTTTCGCTCTATAGGGGTTTATTTTTTAGTTTTTACTATATAGAGTCTATTTTTTATTTTTCTCTCGGGACCCGAAAACGTCCGAGACAGTCGTGATAAAGACCTAAATTGTTATTAAAATAAAAAATTTGAGAACACGAACCCGTCATTTTTTGGTTCAACCTTATTTAATTAAATATTTAATAAATTATTATACTTTTAAAAAATTCAAATACTCATTTTTACTTGGACCAAAATATTATTGGACCAAAATTCATCTAACGTAAATGGGCTCCACATAGCCGTCCGCCGATCTTTTTTTTTATCCTTAGGAAGCTTTCTTGTTTTAGTTCATTTTTCTTCAGTTGCTTTTATGGTTTTATCTGTTTTAAGACTATTGCACTTTATTTGCGGAGTTGTATCTGTTCTTTCCTTTTTTTAATCAATAAAGTTTGATCGGCTATACTGTAAAAAAAAAAAATAAGAACAGTAAAATAAATACAAATTTAAATTATCGAAGTCAAAAATTTGAATAAGAGACTAAATTCGAAAACTAGAAAATACTTGTAAGTAGACCTAAATAGGAAGAAACATTGAGGCACATTTGTATAATATTTTTAGGATATATTTATATGCTCCTATGATCTTTAAGAAATATTACACGTCTATCTCAGATAATACAACAATATAATGAACACAATAGTAATATGTCTACAGTAACCAACGAATTATAATCTTATTTTACTGTAAACGTATTATTAATGTGCTTATTTTTGTTGTTGTATCTTAAAAGATAAACATCCAATGTTTTTTCGACATTATAGGAGCAGCTGACAAAACTCAAATATTATACTAAAATTTTGGGAAAAAACAATTTTATTGTATCAAATATTAATACATATGAGCTAAAACAAGTAGGAATATATATATATAAATTCCCAAACGAAGCGGCTGGACAATCTCTTCTATTACTACAACTTTTCAAGACAACTACTTGGATTTCCGCTATCAAAGAAAACCCACTGACAACCAAAGATGACGAAACACAGAAATATTTTAAAAAAGAAGAAGAAGAAGAAGCTCAGTAGTATAAGCATTAAGCAAACATTCAGAGTCGAACCATTTATCTATGACTACCGCTATGTCCTGATTTATTCGACTTCTTGGGCAGTGCAGGTTGAAGTTGAACCACCGAAAAAATCGACGCCTTTTGTTTCTTTTGTTTCACACCAAAGATAAACGACCTCAATGGCACATTGGAACGGACTTCTGCTGGGCCGCCTTGGTTGCCCTTCGGACCCGATAGTCCCCAGTCGTCACTCAACTTTGTCAATGCCCTGTATGCGTCGCGCTGCAGTGATCCCGCGAGGTCTAAACCTACTTGCAGCTCGTCCCCCACCCTCTTGTTCTCTTGCTTCATGTTCAATATTTCGCCTTGGAACTTGGCAGCTTGGTAACTCGTGAACCGGATCTCTTCGTCTTCGGCACTCGCCTTCAGTGCCTTGGTGATCTCATCTTGGATTTCGCATAGAGACGCCGACCTGTTCTTCAGTTCTTCTTTCAGCGATTCGGCTTTTTCGACCCACAAATTCAGTTCGGTCTGCATTTCTCTCAGGTGCGTGTACAATGGTCGAACGTCTGATTTTACCGAGTATTTCGATGTGCTACTTCCCTCACTCTTTTGCCTTTCCTCTAGTTTTATTACCTCGGCCTCTAAATCTTTAACCCCGGTTTGGAACTTTTGTACTTCGCATAATGTTGAGCTGAATCTGAACCAGAAATCCAAGTTCTCTTCTAGCAGTTCATCGATATCGGCTCGAAACTTTGCTTCAATGGCTGATATAGGTTCAGGCTCATTAACTGGCTTCGGGATCGAGTCTTCTTCTACTTCTTTCTTGACTGCCGGAGCCGGAGGTGCTTCTGTTGTTGTTGTTGGTTCAGGCTCTGGTAATTTCTCATAGCATACTTGGAATTCTTCAGCTGATTCATCCTTGGACTTAGCGATACCGGTCTGGCCTCGCATTTGTTTCATACGTAAATGTCGAATCACTTCGTCTTTCTTGGCGTTAAGGTCCTTCAATTCTTTTAACTGCAATGTTATCTCGAACAGTTCGTTTTGGTGATTCGTTTCCATTTCCATGAGCTTCTTCTTGGTCTCCTCCAATGTCTCAGACAGTGCAGCTAGTTCATTTTCTTTAGAATTAGATTCGGACACCGTGTTGGCTATCAATGACGAAGCTTGCCCGACAACTTTAGCCATTGTACTCAGATAACCAGATGTTTCCGAAACCTTAGAACTTTCATCTCCTTTGTTTTCGGATTTCGGGACCGAATTTAGTTCTTTAGAGGCATCCGAACCATCGGTTCCTGATTCAACAACGGAATTTAGTTCTTTAGATGCATCAGCATCAACATTGGCAGATATAGGGACGGAATCTAGTTCTTTCGATGCATTGGCACTGTCCGTCTCAACATGTTGTTGAGACCTTTCGGACCCTTTTTCGGTTTCGATTTCGGCAGAAGAACTTGTCATTTTCGGCTTCAAAAACTCTTTCCCTGCTTTCGACTTCAAAAATTCTTTCCCCGCTTTCGCCTTCTTCCGGTTCGCCTTGGTTTCGTATTTCGACAAGAGGGACGAGGTTTTCAGGCTTTCGAGATTCTCGACAGGCTGTACGTTCCGGGAAAGTTCATCAAAATTAGTTTGTGCATCATTGAAACGAGATTCCATATTGTTCTTCAGGGTTTCAACACTATGGTTCAAATCCTGAATCCCTTGCCACTTAAGCTCCAAGTCGATCATTTTCGTCTTCAAATCCTGGTTTCCATCCACCAGGTTGGCCTTACCATCTTCCAGGCTCTGAGTAAGTTCTTGAAGTTCATCGTTTTCCGATTTCAATCTCTGGATAAGTGCTACCTGAGACGAATGTGTTGTTTCTAAGCTCGTCACCTTATTTACCAGCACATCAATCTTCTCCGCCACGTCTGCCTCCGAATCGGCATCACTGGTCTCTGATTCCGCACCGTCCTTCGGCTTTTCGACGATAACATTCACGTTCGCTTTCCTTTTTTTCGCCCTTTCTTCTGCGATCCTCTTCACTTCCATGGCGGATTCAATCGAAAGGAACAGTTTCTTCAAAGCATCCACCTTCCCCCTTCCTACTTCGGTCCTCTTTCGCTCGACTTCGGCTTCGATTGCCGATTTCTCCTGAGTCTGCTTCAACTGATCCAATGTCTCTTTGCACGATTTCAAGGCCGTTGCCGCCATTAAATTCCGAGCTTCTTCATCTTCGATCACCTTACTTTCACCGAATTCATCTTGTAAACTATCAACCTTCTCTTGCTGTTCTTTGATCTCATTCTCAACGTCCCGGTACTTAGCCAACCTAGTCTCATAAGAACTCTTAACAAATTCTTTCTCTGTCTGCAATGCCAGGATTAATTTCTGAATTCGATCAATTTCGCCGATTCCCTCCTCCTTCGTCAAACCGGACTTCTTAACCGAAGGGGCGGCCGGTTTCGGCGACTTCTTCTCTTGCACTTTCTTCTTTGTAGTGGCTATGAACTTCAATTCTTTCACAGGTAGCTTAGGAACCTTGGGGACTTTCCCCGTGTTATCCGAAGGCATTTTCGGGATCCTTGGTGTGTATTCAAAGTCGTCGTCATCTTCCAAGCCCCGGACTTGATCGGGACAAATCGAAGCGATGGTGTTGTTTGCATTCTGTAGCTCGGTCGATAAGTGATCGTATCGATCGGCTAAAGCACGGTAAGCTCGGAAGAATTCTTGGACGAAATTTATGATCTCGGGTCTCTTTTTGTAGTACATATTGGCTTTCTGAATAAAGGAATCTCCATCTTCTTCGATGAGTTTAAGTACTGCAGATACCTTTTCCTCCATATCTGCAAAATCAACATTTATACAGAAGATAGAAAAAAAAACACAAACCAGAAACCCAGAAATTCTTATGTATTTATTACCGTGAAGGTTTTGTTCCATCCATTTTGATTGCTTTGTTCTGATATGGCTAGCCATCCACCATGAGTAGGCATTGCTAGCAGCTCTTTGCAACATGATTGCTTCCTTTTTTTTTAAGAACAAAACCAGTAAAACAGTTTGCAGAGGAAAGGTTTTTTTAAGGTAAATTAACACCCTTTCCAAGAATCATGCAAAAAACTCTCTTTTATCTTGTAATAAAACAAAGAGAAGACATGGGAAAGACAATCAATAGGATAAGATAAAGTTTTTTTTTTTGGGAAGTGAAATCTGAAAACAATGAAATTTGTTGTTGATGTTGTGTTTTTGGTTTCATTTGCTTTTGTTATGGAATCATGGAAGGGAGCAAACCTCGCCCGAATTATATCGTTGACGCCACAAAGCTTTCTTTGTGGCATTTTTTTGTATATTAAGAATAAGAAAAAAGAAAAGAGTTTTCAGCCATTGATTTCTCTCCACGTGGCGATATGTATTTTGATCAAGTTTTCACAAGGAAATTAGGATATTTTCCCTTTACCCCTTTAACTGACTTTTCTTTTTTTTTTTTTTATTTAAAAAAAAAATTAGAGTGAACTATATGGGTGGTCACTCAACTATTACCTTTTTCCTATTTTGGTTATTCAATTATCTTTTTTGTCAAAACCATCACTAACGTTTCGTTTCGTTATCATTTTAATCACCGGCCGTTAAAAATTAACGGAGATGGTGATGTGTCATGAGATAATAACACTTTTAGTCCTAAAATTTATACATTATATTAGTTAGGTCTTAATTCAAAATAACTCATCAAATATATAGGTCAAATCCTTCTTCTTCCTCTACAACAACAGTTCTCTTTCTTTTCTTTTTTTCTTTTCATTTTCGTTAACGTTTCGTTTCTACAACTGTTAATTTTGATTTGTTTCTTTTAATATAAACTTCATTTTACGACAATGACATTGTGATGAGCAATATGGTAGCTGATGTCCATCGCACATTACTCTAGGGGGACATTATGTACCCTACTGATAAAAAGAGCCCCAATGAGAAGTTGCGCTATGTTAAAAATGCAGTTAGCAACCCCATTTACTCGCAGGCTCGTTAAATGTGTTTTGCCAACACAATTTTTTTTATTTTCCATGACCATGAGGCTTAGTTTCTCATGAAGTTTGAGTAATTTGTGTGAACCAGTGTTCTCTACGAGGTCTTCCCAATGTCGTTTTTTATCGAAAAAAACTAGAGGTCAAGCATTCACCGGCAAGCAAAAGGTGATTTTTTTCATGGAAAGTAATGAATGGAAGCCAGTAAAACTGTTGCTCATGGTGATATGATTATATAAAGTTTATATTTTGATATAAAGTTTATATTTTGATACACAAGTTGTGTAAAAAATTACACAATGCTTCTATAAAATTTAAAATCTAAATCCCAAACCCTAAACTTTAAACTCTAAATTCTAACCATAAACATTAAATTCTATAATTTACACACTAAACTCCTATACCCTAAACCCTAACTTAAAATCCTAAACCCCTAAATTTGAAAGGCTTGTGTTACACAAGCTTGTGTATCAAAGTATTTTCCTTATATAAAATCAAGTAATTTTTTGCAGGCACTTGACTTGGCTCCAAATAAGATACATGAAAGGTCTTTAATATTCCTTGGAAGCTATGATGAGATTGAATAGATTAAAGCACTCTATGTTGCTAAAAGGCAAAAGGAATAAATGCATCACTCTTTTTTTTTTTTTATCGGATTCAGTTTCCAATCATCAATTTCATAAGATTTAATAATCCATTTCAAAGCTTATTTTATAATGGGATACTACGTTCACAATTAAATAAAGTCTTTGACTGAGTTGGTGTCACGAATCAACTCGACACTAACTCAATTTATGTCGGAAATGAAACGTTAACGAAAATGGGAAAGAAAAAAACAAAGAGAAGTGTTTTTGCAGAGGAAGAAGAAAGAAAATGAGAAATTTAGAGTTTGACTCATATATTTGATGAGTTATTTTAAATTAGGACCTAATTAATAGAATGTATAAGTTTCAGGACTAAAAGTGTTATTATCCTATGACACATCACCATCTCCATTAATTTTTTAACGACCAGTGACCAAAATGATAACGAAACAAAACGTTAGTGAAGGTTTTGATGAAAAAAATAGTTGGGTGACCAAAATATAAAAATGCGATAATTAGGTGACCACCCGTGTAACCTACCCTTAATTTTAATTTATTTTATGTCTTTATATATATATATATATATATAGAAAAAACATAGGTAAAATACTAGCAAAGCAACTAATATAAATGGGTTATTTTTAAAAATATTAAGTTAATCATTAAAAATTATTATAAATAAGTTATTTTGTCATTAAAATTGAAATAGTATATGTTATAGTAGTAATAATTTTAATCTTCAAAATTTGTATATTCTATCAATTTATTTTTAAATTAAAATAATTTAATAAATTTAACCTTTTATATTTAAAATTTTTAATTAATGGAGTGTTTACGTCTTTTAACAGATGACATTAGGTTGTAATGGATCTTTTCCTTTAATTTGTCACATGTGACATGTCCAGTAATAAAGTAATTGTGTATGTACTACTCAGACTCCTTCCCACACATAAATTGAAGAATGTTAAATGCTTAAGAATACTCAATCCACTTCTTTATGTACATTGTACTAACGATAATGTCAATCGAATTAAACTCAACAATTATATATACAATTTATATTTAAAATAGTAACACATAAAATGATTAAGTTTATAATACTAAAATTTGTCAAACTCACAAAAATAAAAATATTTAGAATTCTAAGAGGAGTAATTGAATAATAAAAACAGTGATAAGATTTTGTTAAAAAATTGTGGGGTCTACCAATTGTAAATATAACTTTTTGGTACCCGATTTTAACATTTATGTGTAACGTTGTACAAAAGTGTACCAAAAAGAAAAGTTGGAACTTAATTGCACAAAAAAAAAATCGGGTACCAGATTACTCATAAATACCATAATTAGGCACTAAAAAGTTATATTTACTCGTTCTAGCATTATAAACTCAATTAATTATATCATGTATCATATTTTTTAAGAGAAAATTTTCAATACACAGTTTGTATAAATTTTAGTTTACTCAAGTCTTTTAGTTTTAGGGGTTAGAGATTTAGTTTAGGGTTTAAAGTTTAGGGGTTTGGGTTGTAGGGTTTAGAATTTAAGGTTAGTGTTTAAAATTTAGGGTTTATGGATTAGAGTTTGGGGTTTAATTTTTTAAAGTTTAGGTTTAATTTTGATTTATAGTATAAATAAACAGGCTTGTATAAATTTTACATATCAAATTTAAACCTTTTTTTAAAATATAAATTGTATATAAGAATTATTTATTTTTCCCATTTACGTTTGTGAATGCCATAAATTATAATATTATATATATATATTGATTATATTTTGATACACAGTGTAAATTTTTTTATACAACCTTTTATATTTAAATTATAAAATCTAAAACATAAATCCTTGACCCTAAACCTTAAACTCTAAACTCTAAATTTTAACTATAAACCCTAAATTTTATACCCTACAGTATAAACCCATAAGCCCTAATCTAAAACCTTAAACCCTAAAATTAAAAGACTTGTATAAACTAAAGTTTATATAAACTTATATATCAAAATATTTTTCACATCTTCGTATATAACTATATGTAATGTGGTTGTTTGATATTACTATTTTGATATGGATGCATATAACAACTATTAATTTAAAAAATAAATTTACTTTCAATGAAAATTGAATTTCAAGATGTCTTATTTAACCAAAAACATTATATCCAACAAGACTAAATAATAAATTCGTACTCTTTTAACTATGAAAATAATAAAATTATTAAAAATAAAAAAAGTTTGACAAAGAGAATAAAAAGATGGATACGGACTATTAAATTAATTAATAAAGATTAAAAATTTAAAGGACTCAATATATAATTATAAATTATTTAAACATATAATTATAAATTATTTAAAATAAAATATTAATTAAATTATTTTTCATGTATAATATTTTTAATTTTTTTAAAAATAATTAGATCAAATATCAATCTTAGTCAATTTAAAAAATAAAAACCCTAAACTCTAAACCTTAAACTACAAACCATAAACTCAAAACCCAAAATTCAAAACCCTAAACCCTAAATCCAAGAACCATAAACATAAAACCCTAAACTCTAAATTATAACCCCTAACTCTAAATTTGAATATTGGATTTAGGGTTTAGGGTTTAGGATTTGGGTTTAGTGGTTGGTATTTGATCTAATTATTTTAAAAAAAAAAGATTAACAAAATTTATGTATATGGAAAATAATTTAATTAATATTTTATTTTAAATGATTTATAATTATATGTTTAAATAATTTACAATTATATATTTAATCCTTGAGATTTTTAATCTTTGTTAATTAATTTAATGGTATTTAGTGGTGTTCATCGTTAGTGATGTTTAGTGGTGCTCGTCGAGCGTTGTAATTTTTTTTCATTTTCCCTGATACTTTATGTAGCTACTTTGATGCTTATGAACTTGTAAGTGTTAATGTTATCGGGTTAACATTTATATTATCACATAATTTCTTACGCCGTAAGACTTGTAATTACCTTTTTCTTTATAATTAAAGTAAACATTTATGTAACCGCCTCGTAAAAAATTATGTACAAACCTACTACCAATAGAATAGTTCAGCTTCATTTTTAACCTTAATTTAGCGGCCCACCACATCATCACCCATTTGGAATAGGAGAATCCATCAAAGAAACAAGTCTAATTATTCAAACCTCCTCTCCAAACCCTTAAATAAAGAAATTTGACCTGATTAAACAATTTATGTGCCAATGATGAACAATTTGATCAGTATGTCATAGCTTACATTAAGGGCTTTTTATCCGAATATTTCATTTTTTAATATTATTTACAGATTTGACATTTATAAACATTAATTTTCGATCCAACTTTCATTACAAATCGAAAATAAAACTCGTAAAACTTGTCATTCTAATATGATGAATTCTATAAATTTTTTATTTTTTAATAAAACTCGTCATACCAGTCAGATGAGTTTCAACAAAGGCTATTGGATCGAAAGTTAATTCTTTTAGTGTCAAATCCGTAAATATTATTAAAAAACATAATATTTGGGTATAAATGCCTACATTAAGAGAAGAATTATTCACAAAGAGTTGGCATATAAAAAGAAGAAATAAAAGATATTTACATAAATTGATGAGAAGGTGATTAATATACAGAAATTATCAAAATTATACAAAGTAGAATTTGAGGTGAAAGCAAGGATCATTTCTTTTCTTGCACATTTACAGCAAAACTATTTACAGAACCCAAAACACATTGTCCATCATTTTCATGTTTCCACAGATCAGTTCAACTGCATTTTAAGCACAATGGACGACTTAACAAAAACAAAGCGACAAACACAACGTTAATGTTCTTCGGAGTCCGTTGAAGGCAAACATCTCGATTTTCCATGGACGTTGACCCTCACGCATTCCATGGGAAGCTGAAGCTGAAGCTGATCATTGCCTCTTACTGTTACCGGACACCTTTTCTTACATTATTCTCAAATACTAGAAATACGGTTACTTCAGGATTACTGTCGGCTGAAATAGTTATGGGAGATTTTATGGGAGATTTCATCCACGGTAGTTCGGTCAGCCACTTCTACGCCTTTAGAAGTTCTGAAGAGTAGGAAACCACTGCTGCACGGAGTTGCTTCCCTCTGCGAATTTTGAGCCAATATGCAAAGAGAATGTTAGCACACACGAGGAAATCTCTGGCCTGCGTAAAAGGTCAGCAATTTTAAAGGCAACAAAGAACAATACAGCAGCATGTACAACATCTTTTAAAAGCTTTGAAATACTTGAACCATACATTCTCGAATTCAACAAAGTTAAAGATGGCAAGTCCAAAGCCTTGGTCTACGAAGTAGAAAGTTTTCACACACCAGTTCTCTACAATGTGATTGAAGATGTATGCAATACATACGCAACCATAACCATATATGAATAAAACGAGCATTGGGAAACTCGAGTTTCCTTTGAATTCGAACTAAGTCACTTGCAAAAAATTGGGCAATCAAAGTTCAACATAAAAATTGATCCCGACATTGAGACAAATAGCATCAATGATTTCCCACCAAATCCTTTCTATCCGATGCTTTTGACTATGACTGCCCCTAAATCGGACCCTAACACGCACACAAAGAAGGGATCAGCAATGAAATGAACAAAGAAAATAACGATTTAGAAGTTCTACCAGGCGATGCACATAATATTATGCATTTCCCGTATTAAAAAGGAACTGAACTACAGGCTGACATATAGTCACTTGACCACTAGAGGTTGAGCTCAACACTCAGTACTCACCGTGTTTAGAGCACCAATGTTAAGTTAAACTTAAACAAGCGCAAATCTGAAACCCTAGTTTTCACTGAAATGCATGTTCCATCAGATGATTTCCCTAATTTGAATGTTGCCTACTTAGATTGCACCAACTCTTCATTTTTCGAGCATTCGAGTTCCGACTATCCGTATCCAACACCTATATCCGACACATAAATAGACACCTATAATTGGACATAGATATGAAATATGATGCCCTACCAAATTCATGAAAAAACATAGAAAAACTCGGCCATACCCATATCAAACACCTGCATCAATAGACACTCAAGTCCAAGTAACAAAGTTCTTCAGTGACCATGCAAGTATGCAAGACAGTGTAGCACTTATTACAAGATATCGTCTTGCAGAATTGTTTAACCGTAAACTATAAAGTTCTTAATACCTTCAAAGTACATAACATTGATATTCCTACGAAGTAGAAACGGGCGATTCAGGCAGGGACGGACCCAAGGGTGCTGGAGGGGGCAGTCGCACCCACTAGAAATTTTAAATTCTCTGTAGTTTAGATATTTTCTTTGTATTTTCTATTGACAACGCACATAATTTCTTAATAGTTCACACCCCTTACATAAAATTATGTCTCCGTCGCAGGATTCAGGTAACTTATATGGGAATAAGGTCTTACCAGAAGAGAAGCCATTGGAGAGGTTCTTGATTGCACTCAATAGCTGGTTATTAAGGCCTTCTACAAGTTCTTTGCAACCAGGCTTATAACAAGGAACCAGAACAGCAAATCCACCATCATCTTCATCACCAGCTTGAAAACCAGGACCATGGGGTTCTTCCCATCCAATGGACCATTCTGGACCATCAGATTCATATCCAGATAAAATCAAACCATCTGATTGAACCACCCTTGTCTTTTTCCCACCTGCCCATTTTCCCTTTGATGGGGCTATCTTTGTTTGGAATTTAACAGTATCAGAAGAAGACGATGAAGAATTCAAACAAGACCCATTTGAAACAAGCTGTTTATCTTTATTCCCAACACCCCGAAACCACCATCGGAACCCAGAAAAAGAAACTGCCATTCTTTTTTTTAAAAAGCTTTAAAATTTCATTCTTGCAATGAACCACAACATTAGGGAAAGATCGATTTTGTTATTGAAAAAAAAAACAAGATCAAAATCTGGAAAGATATTAATTGAATCCAACAATTTCTCGAATCAAAAGCTTGTGAACTGAACTCAAGCAAACAATCTTCAGCATAAATTTGTTTCTTTCAAAACAAATCAAACCCAGAAAAGTATATGATCCAATCAAATGGGGTTTTTTCTTCTTTTTGGTCTACAGTTTTATGACCCTCTTCTCTTGCATCAAATTTGTCCACCCAAACAAACAGAAAAAAGCTCAAAATTTTCCAAATTACCAAAGAAATAAGAATCGGAAAACAAAACGTCACCGGAAAATGAAATACACGTTGAATTCAGCGATTAAAAAAACAAAAAAAAGGTAAAATTCAAGACACTGGAGAGCGGAGATGGAGAGAAAGAAACATTAAATCAATGAAAAATTAAAGGGGAAATCGAAAACCCTAATGTTATCCCCCACCCCACTCACCACCATTCTTTTTGTTTTATCATATGTTTCTCTCTACTGTGAAGAACCAGAGTCGCAAGGTTCGTCTTCCTCTCATTTATAGAGTTTTTGTTTTTAAATCAAAGCACATCTGACGGTTGAGATGCAACGGTCTAAATAAAATATTAAATAATCATTTGTTTTAGAAAAACAAAAAAGATAATTGGTTAAAATCTTAATATGTTGTTAACCGTTGATTAGGCGACACGTGGACTGATAAACCTCCAAATTTGCTTACGTGTATGTCGTAAGGTCCAATCAATGCCTGCACACGAGAAAATTATATTTCATCAATTAAAAACACTTTATCCCTTTTTTTCGTATATTTTTTTTTGGAAAAATTACCAAAATATTGTTATTGATTTTCCCCCCAAAATATGGTTGAAGCAGGCTTATTTCCAGATCTATGGTAAATTATTGTTCGAATCAGAACTATGATAGATTTCTATCCGTTTTTAAACAGTGTTTTAAAAAAAATAAAAAAAATTCGGATAGAAATCGAGTAGCTTTCAATCCGATTTCAAATAGTGTTTTTTGTATTTTTGGTGACACGTGGCAGCGAGGGAGGGCAGCTCGCACTGTTCAAAAACGGGCTGCCCTCCATCCGATTTTAAATAGTTCTCGGGTCAGGGTGGCAGTGGTGCATGCAGGGCAATGGGCAGGTTGAATAATATGACTCGGGTAGATTTTTTTATTTTTTTACCCACGAATAAAGGTCGCATGATAAAATCTAAATATTTGCAACCATTCAATGATTCTATCGTCCGTATGATTTTTGGCCATGGTCAGATGATGCTTAAATGTATCCTCCGCACTCCTGTAATTAACACATTAATAATTAAATATTATTAACTAACAAATAAAAATGTAATTGAATTTCTAATAAATAAATTATTAAAAATTTTGTACCATCTCATCAACCTTGAGAGTAGTAATGTGTCGGTTTTGTAATCACAATAGAAGAGCTTCACCAGCTGTCCTACAGGACAAGAAAGAATATATTAAGACCGGGGACTAAATTTACTACATTAAAAAATAATAAACATAAAAAAGTTTTTTTCTTAAACCATAAATTAAACAATTACACATCTACTATCTCCAATATTCAAACATCAAAAATTCAAACATCAAACTTCAAAATAAAAAAAAAATACATATCTTATCTACTTGCAAAATTTTCTCCAAATCTTCTTATTTCTTCTTTACTCTATCTTCTCAAAATTTTCATTACACAATCTACTATTAATAAACATAATAAACTAAACAAACAAAATTTATTATAATAATAATAATTTAGTTTAAATCTACTACATTAAAAAAATAAACATAAAAACGTTTTCTTTCTTAAACCATAAATTAAACAATTACACATCTCTTAACTAACTAATTCTATTTTCTCTAAATATTCAAACGTCAAAAATTCAAACATCAAACTTCAAAATTAAAAAAAAACATATAGATATCTACTTACAAAATTTTCTCCAAATCTTCTTCTTTACTCTATCTTCTCAAAATTTTCATCCCACAATCTACTATTAATAAACATAATAAACTAAACAAACAAAATTTATAATAATAGTTTAGTTTAAATCTACTACATTAAAAAAACAATAAACATCCATAAAAAAACGTTTTCTTTTTTAAACCATAAATTAAACAATTACAACTCTATTTTCCCCAAATTTCAAACATCAAAAATTCAAACATCAAACTTTAAAATTAAAAAAATACATATCTTCAACAAATGAAAAATACTTACAGATTAGACGAGAAACCCCCAAAAATATGCTCTAAATCCTTCAACAAAAAATAATTATCATTCGAATATATCTTCAATCACATAAAAAAAATCTACAAACTCCTCTAATTTAAAAAAAAAAAACCCAGATTAATTAAAAAAATAAATACTTACTTCTTAGGAAGCTGAGAAGATCTACAAATAAATATACTTCAGATTTTTACTGTCTTTGAATATATCTTCGAACTCTCTCGAATATAACTTCAAACTCTCTGAAATTTTCAACTCAAACTCACTCAATTTTTCTCTCTCTCAAATCTGATACCCACTCACTCTCTTCTATTCTCTATATCATACATATATATACAAAAAAAAAAGAAATTAAAGGATTGCTCAGCTTTCACGTGAAAGCTAGGCTGGATGCATGCATGCCCTCTACCAAGCCTTAATCAAGGCTGAAAAGCTGCCCGCATAACACTCAAGAACTGTTTAAAATCGGATGGAGGGCAGCCCGTTTTTTGAACAGTGCAAGTTGCCCTCTCTGATTGCCACGTGTCACCAAAAATAAAAAAAAACACTATTTAAAATCGGATTGAAAGCTACCTGATTTCTATCAAAAAAAATTTATTATTTTTTCCCAAGACACTATTGAAAAACGGATAGAAATCTATCCGAGTTCTGATTCGAATAGTAATTCACCATAGATTTGGAAATAAACCTACTTCAACCATAATTTGGGGAAAAAATCAACAACAATATTTTGGTAATTTTTAGATAAATTTTTAATCATATTTTTTTATATTAAATTTTAAAAATTTATCAATTGAATATGTTGATGTGATAGCTTTGGGAAAATAATCCAAATGGATTAAATATATAGGAAAATAGGGTATTTTAGGGGTTGTTTTAGAATTTACGGTAAATTTTACAGTGCAGGGAGAAGTTGCCATCTGCAGGTGACGACTTCCCCTTGACTTGTAATAGTTTAATATTTTTCTTCTTGATTCAAGACAAAATCAGGGGGAAGTCGCCACCTGCAAATGACGTCTTATCTCAAGTCGCCATATGCAGGTGGCGACTTCACCATGCACTGTAAAATTTGCCGTAAATTTTAAAATATACTCTAACGTTTCCCAAAAACCTAAAATATTGTTTGGGTTTCCATTATTCTCCAAAATACTTGATGTTAATGATAAGAAAAAAATGATGAAATTCATATTGACTGAGACCGAAAATAATATAAAAAATAATTAATAATATAATTTCTCCTGCATACCAACTTTGTTTTGTCTAAATAGCTCGAACTTTTTTTCTAAAAAAGAATGTTTATTCTCTGATAAAGTTTTAAAGTTTGATTGGTAAGATTATCTAAGAATATTATTATTAAATCTAATATCAATATATTAGATATTATCTGAATATAAAATTACTTAATATTTTGTTTACTATGTTACCTTATTATATAAGATTTTGTTATGGTTAATAAAATGTAAAATTATATTTTATATACTTTTTAATTGTTTATTACATGGAAGTTGAAGTTTATTGTATTTGAATATTCACAAAAAAATTTATTGTATTTGATTTTGGCACAAGTCAAAAAATATTTTTAATGTTTGACTGAATAATCACTTTAGTCTTTATTTTTTTTAGCAATTTACCTTTTAATGTTTTATTTGTGGTCAAAATAACACCTCTACAGATGAACAAGGTTAGTCAAATTGCTTATCCAAAAAAATGTTAGTCAACTAAGTAAATAGCTTGAAATGACATGGCAAACCTACACGGTAGTACACGCTGACATGGTAGTGTTATATAGACAAAATGTTAACTTGAAAGAATGACATATCAATCAAAAAATAATTTTATATAATTATATAAAATATAATTTTTTTATGGTGTGTTATTCTGCCAAGTCATTTCAAGTTTATCGTTAGTTGACTAGTAATTCTCATCCGCATAAAAGATATTTTGAGACAAAATAAAACGTTGAAAATTAAATTACTTCAGAAAATATGGACCAAAATGATTATTCAGTCAAACGCTAGAAATATTTTTTGACATTACGTCTTTTTATTTTTATTCATAAATAAATGCATTTCTTTAATAAATCTCATTTCTCAAATAAATAAACTGAAATTAAGATGAGTGATAAACCATTAGGCTTCTACATTGTTCAAATAAATATGATTTGAGATCAAATTTCATGAAAATGATAAAAATAGAAAGATAAAATTATTATATAAGAAATCGTGTTACTCTTCATCAATTTATAATAATAATGGAATATATATAATTAAATATTAGTTGAAGAATATATCAAAGAACCTGAAATTTAATTCATTATGTTGTTGTTATTGCTATAAAACATATTGTTCGTCAATATTTTAAAACATTTTAGAACGTCAGTATAAAGTAACTGTCCTTTAAATCATTTTATTATTTTTGTCTCTTTGCTCATTCATATTTGCATATGTTGTCTATAAGACATTTATTTTTTTCATAAACCACTCCCTCAACCCTTGATTCTTTTAATAAAAAAAATCTACAACGGGCGCCGAACATCGTTAAACACTACTAATGTTAAACGCTGCTGAATACTGTTAAATTAATTAATAAAGGTTAAAAATCTCAATGACTCAACATACAATTAATAATTATTTAAATAAAATTTTAATTAAATTATTTTCCATATATATAATATTTTTAATTTTTTAAATAATCGAATAAATATCAACTATAATCAATTCCTAAATTAAAAAATCTTAAATTTTTTACTTTGCGTGACCGCGGTCGGAGCCTGTATGTACCAAGATTAACATTGATGCAATACCAAAAATTCATTTTTTTTATGGAACTGAGTTTATAACTGATTGAATAGTGGAGAAATCTCCACGGCCAGATTGATCAACCGTCAACGTTTTGCAGGTTGCTGCTGCTGATGATATTTGTTCAAAACACAGTAAAAAAGCAATGAACAGAGTGCAAAAGCAGAGAATAAGTGACATCTTTGAGGTTTAGTTAATGGTAAAAAGTAATAATAGAAAAAAAGTTGAATATAAAAGGAATACGGGTGGGTAAGGAAAACGATTTGGAATTTTTTAATTTAATGATTAACTATAGTTGGTATTTGATCTTATTGTTTGAAAAAAAAAACAATATATATATAGTAATTTAATTAAAATTTTATTTAAAATAATTATTAATTTTAGGTTGAGTCATTGAGATTTTTAATTTTTATTAATTAATTTAATGATGTTCAACAGTGTTAAACGTTAGTGGTGTTCAGCTGTATTTGATGCACGTGATAGATTAATTTTTTTAATATTATTTTTATGAGTGGTAATAATAATTCAAGCTAGAATAAGGGGAAAGAGAGTTTTGTATAGTGGGTCATACCCATGAATTAATCTAATATATTTTAAATTTTATTAATAAGAAAAATAACACACTTAGCTAAAAGAAAAAAAACTATTGGGATGACTTTGTGTTATTGAATCAATTAAAAGTACCTTGTACTTGACATCAAATTTTGGTTAATTTATCTAAATTACCCTTTTTAAATAGTTATTTAGATAAATAACTTTCATCCAAGATTACTTAAATAAATACCCTCAATCCATGTAGAACAAAACTAACATTTAACCAAATACGAGTTTTGAACTCGTTTTTAACTAAACGCGAGTTCAGCGTGGAGTAGGTAAATAAAAAAAATTAATTTTATCGTATTTATTTTTACACAGAACTCACTTTCAATTAAACGCGAGTTTGAAATCAGTTTTTCATATGACGCGAGTTTGGCCTACATATTGGTGATGTTATTTGTCTAAATAATTTTTTAAAATGTATATTTGAGTGATAAAGCCTCAAAATTTCCTGTGATAATTCAAAATGTCAAAATAGGAGGATCAAATAATAAGTAATCTGAACCCAACCATAATTCTAGCGGAAAAGAGGATGACATTCATTGGTGGAGACCTGAGTTTAAAAAATTTTGTCTGTAAAGTGTATTTAGCAAAGGGTTAAGAAAAAAAATATGAACAAATACAATATTGTACTCACCTTAAGTATACTTCAAAAATTTTTAAACATGTGTAATCAATAGAATTCTTCTCGAGTCGCGATCAAATTTCATGTCACAAAATAAATTTTATTTGAACCATTTCCGATCTAATAATTTTTTGAATGAGTTTGCGGACATCTAGTGAAGAATTTTGGGCTTAATAAGATTTACATAGTATATGTAAGTTAATAGACGTCGGAGCTTGTATTTTAGGAGGAAATAACTAGAATACTTAAGTTGGTCGCGTATTTAACCTGATCTAGCATGATATTTTGTTTTATTATTTATTTTTTAATATAATGTTTTATTAATGTTTGTAAAATTTTGTATTTAATTTCTTTATAAATTAAACCTAACAAGTAGTCACAGTAAAAAAACGAATAAAATTCGTCCTAATAGACTTGGGTTCAAGCGCATTATTTACAAAGTGTGTATCATTGTCAAATGATTAAGAATATGTATGAATAGATATTATCTTGTAAATCAAATTTGAGTCTAACTATACTGAATTAAAGTTTTTTAAAAAACTTATTTGAATTTGATAGGACACAAACCAAATTTGGCCGTCCTAACCTTAAATTTGGATATCAATTACACTCTTGATCAGAGACTGATGCATAATTTTGTGTAAAGAAGTGTAGATTATTAGAAAATTATATTAAAAATGTAGGACACGCGAAATTATAAAATTTTAAATTATGTAAAATTAGATTATCAATAAAAATATAAAAAATATCTAAACAATAAAAAAATTTAAATTTCCTAAGAAGTACAATGCTCCAACACCTCAATCTCTCACTTATCATAAACGGTGCTTTTTAAAAAGATCTATTTCATTATTATCCGTATTAGGATTGTACAAAGAGTCGCAAACAGAACTCAATGATAAAGAATTTGCATGTCCAAGATTTTAGTAAATAATAAAAAAAAAAACTATGATTCTTATCTTTCTTCGGCCGGTTTTGGACCGTAATGGAATGATTAATAATAAACATAATTTGGCTTTATTAAATATTTTCAACATTTAATTTTTAAAATTTTATTCTTTAGAACTTAATAAATAATCTCGGTAAAAAAGTAAATGGTGTTCATTTTAACAGACCCGAATTTAATTATTATATATGTATTGTCAAATAATTAAAAATATTTATAAATATATATTATTTTTTAATTACCTTTAAACTATTAAAAAAATTTATTCTCTAAACTCCGTGTTGCCTTTTGACATTGGACATGTCTTTTTCATTATTTTTTATTTGAATAGAAAAAGACTCGCAAAGCTTAAAGTAACGAGAGATGATGAGGGTGAATATGATATTATGCCTTAATTTCAAGTTGTCGACATTTTAACAAGGATTAGATTACCTTGCAAGTTGCAAACTTTTGTATGGAGATTTTCAAATCTTTTCCCTATCACGTCTTCAGCCAATAATTTATCATCAATCTAACAAATACAACTTTTTGTTGTCATTGACATTCTATCATGTCATTATTTATTCACATATAAACATGTCACGTCAGTATTTAGAATCATCTAAATTCACTTAGTAAGAAGCATTTATAGTTAGTCAATTATTGATTTTAAAAAAATTATTATGACCCAAAATAAAACATTAATGATTAAAATGGTTGAAAAAATAATAGGATCAAAATAGTCTTTTGGACACTAGATTTCATTCGAATTAGGCAAAAATCATTTGACCTAGTCCAAACAGACCTTTTGTGCATCAAACACTGCCAAACCCAAACCACAATTGATCTGAGATTAAATAAAGGAAAAATATTCTATGCACTGACAAATGGTTTAATTTAGGGTTTAAAGAATTAGTTTATGATTTAAAGTTTAGGGGATAATGTTTAAATTTTAAGGTTTTAAGATTAGGAATTTTAAGATGAATTTAAGCATGCTTGTGGAAAAAATTCCACTTCCTGCACGTGGAATAACAACCCTAAAATAAATGTGTTTTTGATGAATTCATTACATATTCAAAAAAAAAATCAAGTGGAAATGGAGGACCTTATTTGATTGTATTGGTTTGGCCTAATACAACAAAATATCATGTGGTGAGCTGTAAATTGATAGCCAACGTTTGATGAATTGATCACATCAGAAAGATAGGCACTTGGTTATGGACAAAGCAGCATAAGAAATTTTAAGAGTGGCAACACCATGTGCGGTTTGGACTGCCCCAGACCATGTGAGGCACAAAGACAAAGAAGGGCCAGCTTGCTTGATTTTTGGCACCCAAAATGACTTGTCTCCATGTATCACACTTTTGATATCATATATTAAGTCGATCACGGAACTCTACACTATTTATTAAAGAGGTCATTTAAAATGATTAAATTTAAAGAAAGCTAACAATATAAATGATATAATTTTAGGGGATTACAATACAAATTTACCTTTATCTAATTTTAAATTTTATTAATTTTTTAAAATTCTCGGAAGAGCGTGACCCCTGTTAGTCCCTTAAGGTACCGTCCTTGCATCCAGTTATTTATTACTGAATACACAGATGAAGCCCCATTTTTTAAGAACTAAAAGGGGTAAGAATTTCTCGTCTATCAATAATGAAAAGGGATGGTTGATGAGATTTGATCCGGAGTGATGTCTACAAAACATTCGAATGCCGATTCCATTGTTGTGGATCTTTTCATTAATTGCATGTTAGTCTATTGCCGATAAATAATTTAAAATAATTTGACAGAATGATACTTTAAAAAATATTTTATATTTTATATAATTTTATAAAAATGTTTTTTGATTGATGTGTTATTATGTAGTCAGCATATTTGTCTATATGACATTGTTATCGCGACATGCACTGCCGTATATGTTTGTAACGTCATTTCAAGATGTTTATCATCAGTTGACTAACAGTTTTCATTCGCAGAGTGGTCTTTTTGACCCAAAATAAAACATTGAGGTTAATTTGGTTCAAAATAAAAAAATATAGACCAAAATGATTATTTAATCAAACGTTAGGGGATTTTTTTTGGCATTATGTCAAAATAAATTTAAGCTTGAATTAGTTTCTTCATACAACGAATCATAGATACATATATTTAATATATGAAGATTTAGTCAACAAACTCGAGAGCATGTGGTTAAAACTTTGAGTAGTTGACATTATCCTCTTTCTCTAAGTTGTTGGCTCAAGACCCAGTATGAGTAAAATTCATCTTCCCCCTCCCCTAGATAGAAATTGTTCCAAAAAAAACATATGAAGATTTAAATTTTAATATATGTAAATTGTTGTGAATATTTATTTATGATAAATATTCATGTATTAAAAGAGATTTTAATGTACTTAATTATTAGGGCTTAATACCCATTAGAATTAGGGTTTCCCTTTTATGCGTATAAATATAGAGTTTGGAGAAAGCATTGTACATAGGGTAAAAATTTTGATACACGAGCTGTGTAAAACTAATTTTACAAAAGCATGATATTTATACTATAAAACTCAAATCCTAAATTCCTAACCCTAACCCTAAAAAACTAAACACTAAACCTTAGACCATATACCTAAATTATAATCACTAATCTTACATTCCTAACCTTACAACCTAAACCCCTAAACTTTAAACCCTAAACTAAAACCTTAACCCCAAAACTAGAAGGCATGTGTAAACTAAAGTTTACACGGCATGTGTATCAAAGTTTTTTCCTTGTACATGATCATACTTTGAGAATATACTAATACAAATATCCTTTCTCTCATCATTTTGTTTTTTTTATATAAATAAAGGTAATTACTATCACATGTCTCGTTAAAAACCTCCATAAACCTAATTGGAGGAAAAAGTACATTGGATAATAATAATACAAAAGTATTCAAGTTACAACCAACTTGAACAAATTAGACAGGAACGACAGGAACATCAGCATAAAGAACCGATAAAATCTCATCTGGTGATGACATATTAGATCCTCTTTTCTCGCAATCATAACCATACCATCCACGACACGATTACCCTCCCTGGAAACATGCACAATCTGAACTTCCCATGACAGTCGCAACAATCGCCAAATATGTGAAACCAAAGACGATATCCGATCAGCAGGCGCAAGACTTCCAAACAAGCGTACAACCTCCAAACTATCATATTTCAAAATTAGACGTTGAATACCAATAGACCAAGCACATAAAACCCCCTCATACATGCCCCATATCTCTGATTCCAAGACCAAACATACACCTAAGAGTGCTTTTGGTTCGCGGAAAAAATTATTACTATGAGTAATAATCTTTTCCAGACTTACATTTTCATGTTTGGTTTAGGAAGATTCTCACTATGAGGTTTTATTCTTTTCCCAATAGTGGTTCTTTTTCTTCACATAGTGGGAATGTTATTCCTAGAGATGGGCACGGAACTCGAATCCGACCTGATCCGATAGGGTCGTATTTAAAAAAAAATCGGGTTCAGGTCAGGTCGGGTCGGGTGCAGGTTTAGGGTAGAAAATATCCGACCCGACCTAGGACTAAATTTGTAATTTTTCCTAAATTTTTAGGGATATTTATAATAATACCCCTTTTATATATTTTTTATAATTAAGTCCCTAAAATTAAACTTTTATTTACAACTTAGTCCTTCAAATTATATTTTTTACAATTAAGTCCCCTAAAATTATTTTTTTACAATTAGGTCCCTAAAATTAATTTTTTTTTATATATAGGTTGGGTTGGGTCGGGGTCATGTTTAGTATATTTATTTTCGGGTCGGATTTTTTAGAGAATAGGTTCAGGTCGTGTCGGGTGCGGGTGCGGGTGTTCGGGTAGGGTTCAAGTGGGCCAAAAACTTGACCCGACCCGTGCCCATCTCTAGTTATTCCCCTCATTTTCTTAGGTATTACACAATTTCTTCCCTTTGGACAAAATTGTCCTTAAGATAATGAATTATGTTCATGTTGATCCTTTATTGCATTTTTAATTAGGTGACTAATTATTTATGGTGTAAATTTATTAAATATTTTTTAATATTATTTTAATATATAAACAGTGTTGCATATATTTAAATAATATTTTAATATTTAATATATATTTATTAACATTGTATTTACAATGTTTCTAGGCTTGTAGGATGAGATTGCATGTTGCTTGAGAGTGGATGTGTTGTTATTAATTTTATTATTTGATTTATAATATATTTTTCATCTTAAAAAATAATAGGTTAATTTATTTTTATCATTTTTACTACTCAAAGATTTTTTAATCATTTACTTTAATTTATTTAATAAATGGTCAAAAGTAATAAAAAATTAAAAATTTAAACATATTAAACGTTTAGTATTTTACGGTTCACAAAAAAATTAAAAGGGTATATAAATATAAAACATTTTTTTAAAATAATTTAATATATTAATTATATTATAAATATAAAAGTTTTTGTAAATTTTAGACAAAGTACAAAAATAGTTCTATAAATTTTTATGCAAATATTTTTAATTTAATAATTGAAAGTTTAACTTGTTAAAATAAAATATATCATAAGAACAAGTTGAAAAATATTGCTTTCAATTAATCTTATATTCCTATCAAACAAACTAAATATGGTAATGTAACATTCCCAGTAATGTGTAAGGTAATGTTACATTTTGTAATCACTCATTTTTGTCCGGGTTTTAGTATTTTTAGTATTGTTGTAATAGTAATATTATTAATATAAAGTTAATAAAAATAATAATAATAATAAAATAATTAAAAAAAGAAAATTATGTGGTTTTTGGGTGGTCCACGTCACCCCTTTCAACCACCCAATTGCCTATATAAAGGCATGGGGGTGGGGGGAAAATAGCATGGATCGGCAGGGGCTGGCCAAATAAGGGAGCTTAGGCTCCCGGCTAGCCCAGGACCGGGACAGTGTCCTCGATCCTAACCGGTTCGATCGGGGTCCTATTTTGGATTCGATCTAGTTAATTTTTTGGAGAGGTCGTGGTAGATCTCGGTGGGGTTCAGTCGGGGTTCGTCATTCGAACTCCTAGTTAGGTATATTTTTCTTTCTTTTTTTATTTATGTTGTAATTTTTATGATTTAATGAAGTAGTAGTTAATTTAAAATTGTGTTTTTAGTTTGTATGTTTATTTATGTTTTAGATTAGTATTTATTATGTTTTAAATTTATGTTTTATATTAATATTTTATTTATGTTAGATTTATTTTTATTTATAAGTTAGATTAATATTTATGTATGTATGTTTTAGATTAGTATTTTATTTATGTTAGATCTGTTTTTATTTATGAGTTAGATTAATATTTATGTATGTATGTTTTAGATTAGTATTTTATTTATGTTAGATTTGTTTTTATTTATGTGTTCAATTAACAGTTATGTATGTATGTTTTAGATTAATATTTTATTTATTTTAGTATTTATTTATATTTTTATCGCAATATATTTATTTATATTTGCCATATTTTTTTAGTTTGCATAACGGACATATATTTTGTCAATGCGGTGTCCTTTTATTCGAGCGTAAACGGGGCCAGTATCAGGCGTAGTAATAGTGGTTGGGCGTTTACTCTCGGATAAAGGGGCCTTTAAAATTTACTCGCACATATAACCAAATTTTAATTTAATCGTCACTTTAATCCGGAAAGTTTAATATTAATAAAGCGGTAATTATTAAAGTACCGATTTTGGGCGGTGTGGGGTGCTAATCCTTCCCCATCCGTAACCGACTCCCGAACCCATCAATTTTAAATCTCTGGTTTTTTACGGTGTCTGACCTACCTAAGTGGCCGGTGACGACTCTATTTTTAAATAAAACATGGGTTTCTTCTAAAATCCCACGCGGAAGAAAATATTTTCCAAATAAAAACAAAATAAAACAACATCCTTTTTTAGCGAGAGGTGAACATCGCTACAGATTGCGACTCAGCTGGGGACATTTTTTGGTTTTCAAAAATAAAGAGAGTCAAGCTTTTTTAAAATAATTATCGCTTTACTAATATTGGAAATTCTGGATTAAAGTGACTATTAAATTAACATTTGGTTATAATTGCGTGTTTATTTTAACGCATTTAAAACTTGACATATAAACTCGTCTTTTTAAGTGGGGGGAAAACGCTAATGCTTTCGTGAGTATATCGTTCCTCCGTATGGGCCTAGCAAGTACCTTCTGGGCTCGAGTACCTTATGCTTTCGTGAGGATATCGTTCCTTCGTAGGGGCATAAGCGAATGAGTCCCCCTGAATTGAAACCGGTTGAAAGGAGCCTATAATGGGTGATGATCGGGGGCCTTGCTACTCTTAGTAGGGGACAGCAAGGGACAATTCGGGTACCTCTTAACACCAAAACTGCATGTAGAGAACATATAGAAACCCACCCTTTTAGAGCTATGCGGATAACCTAGGTGTTTTAGACGGGATGTAAATAGGGTTGTTTTGTTTGTTTTATCTAAATTGTTATTCTATTTATGTGTTATTGATCTTATCCGGTACTGACTCGTTCTCTTTTTTGTTTTACCCTTTTTGCATACATCATTGCATTTTGCATGACACAAAGGTGTTGGTTCAAGCAATTTGGCCAATCAGAAATCTTTCATTTTACCTTATCTACTTTAATTTATTCATTTAATTATTTTAATTTCAATCTGCTCATTCACTGCATGACATATTATAACATTTTTCGTTTCTGCATTTTACCATCATGAAATGCTGATTCGCGACTGGTTCTCAATTTGAAAAATTATCATCGGGAGAAAATCTAGCACTCTAGATATCAAGGCAATATTCAAAGTTGCAAATAAATCCCGTGAGTTCAGAAGTTGAGCCACGAGAACCATTTTTGAATCAATACTTTCACATCTAAGACATGCATTTTGCATTTACATGCATACATTTTGAAATTTCAAAATTAGTCCCTGGGTTGCCCCATTAAATACAACAAAGTTGGTCGATCTAGCACCTTACAAAGCCTCTTACAAGAGCCTAATCTTGGGGCATGTCCAAAAGCAACCCTCTACATCTTTTACAAATATTGTGCCTCTAACAAGGTTCCAGTCTAGGGGCATTCTTTGCTAAGGTCCAGCCTTCATTACCGAATCAAACCCTTGCACCCCTAAAATGTCTACATTGACCACAGTCTGTAAAACTGCACCCAATCCAAAAAATAATTAGCTACCATGAACCAACACACAATTTATGAACCCAACCTAGGGGGCAACAGAACCCGCATTCAAAGTGTCAAATTCAATAGCAGTTTCAGATGACAACATAGAACGAACAAAATGTCGGGGCATGCACCCTAATGAAAGATTCAAAGAAAGGTAATCGAACCTAAGAAAAGGTTGGGGAATTGTCATATGCAAAAGACCAAGATCTTGACAGAACCAGTGAGGAGTCAGGGGCATCCCTTTGAGGATCGAAAAAATCATGCCACATTCATGCATGTAGTTGCATTCATCTTGCATTAAACCATTTTTGCAAACGTCATACATTTAGATTAAGTGCATACACCAAAGTCACCATGCATTTAGGGTAGACACACGCATTAGATACATTCATGCAATCTTGCTTGTACATATCAGTTCTAGGAAAAAGATCGAGTACCCTCAACATGGGGGCAATGACAAGAAGGCCAACCCTAGTCTTGAAGGAGGCCAAACACGAAGAAGATGGAAACACCCAAAATAAAAGGTATCAACGACAAAATCTTTGACAATTACTGACCAATGTTTTTTTCTTTTGTAGGATTTGATTCCTCCGACGATGGTGTGACGGAGGCCAACAAAAATTCTTTCTAGATCATGCCCTCTGTCGATAGAAAAGCTGGGCAAATTTTTCAAAAAAATTATCTCGTTGTCAGTGGCGCAGTCACCCAACATCTTGCAAATCTTGCCTCCGTCGGTGGTGTTGCAGATCAAATTTTCCATCCAGATCCTATCTCTCCGCCGGTGGTGTAATGGATCTCACTTTTTGCTGATCTAGTCTCTCCGGCAGTGGTGTAGCAGATCAAATCCTATCCAGGTCTTGCCTCTTCGACGGTGTTGCAGCTAGACCTAAATTTTACTCAGAGTTTACCTTTTTATTATAATTGTAGCTAAAAAATCAATCCAAAAAGAAAAAAACCAAAAATGAAAAAAGAAGAAAAAAATCAAAAAGAAAAAAGAGAAAAAATTGAAAAAATTGAAAAAAGAAGAAGAAAAGAAATGAAAAAAGCAAAAATGAAGGAAAAATAAAAAAAATGAAGAAAAAAGAAGAAGAAGAAAACTATCTGATCCTGCCTCTTCGTCGGTGTCGTAGCTGGATCAAATCTTCAGACCTTGCCTCTTCGTCGGTGTTGTAGCTTGGTCAAATTTAACTGCCGGTTCTGCCACCTCGTCGGTGTTGTAGCTGAACCAAATTCACTAACTTCCGGTCTTGCCTCTTCGTCGGTGTTGTGCTAGACCAAATTCACTAACTCTTGATCCTGCCTCTTCGTTGGTGTTGTAGCTGTATCAACATTACTAACTTTAAACCATGCCTCCTCGTCGGTGTTGTAGCTTGGTCAAAATTTAGTAACTTTCTAGTTGTATCAATGTTGTATCTAAAAAAAAGAGCAAGAAAAAAGAAGGAAAAATAGAAAAAAAAGAAAAAAAAAAGAAAGAAGGAAAAAATCAAAAAAAAAAAGAAAAGAAAAAAAGAAAGAAAAAAAAAGAAAAATGAAGAAAAAAAGAAGGAAAAAAAATCAAAAAATGAGCTTTCAACCAAATTTTGATCATGCATCTTCGTCAGAGTTGTAGCTTGATCACAAAAAAAAAACAACTATCTAATCCTGCCTCTTCGTCAGAGTTGTAGCTAGATCAAATCTCCGGACCTTGCCTCTTTGTCGGTGTTGTAGCTTGGTCAAATCTAACTTTCGGTTCTGCCTCTTCGTCGGTGTTGTAGCTGAACCTAATTCACTAACTTCCGGTCTTGCCTCTTCGTCGGTGTTGTAGCTAGACCAAATTCACTAACTCTTGATCATGCCTCTTCGTCGGTGTTGTAGCTGGATCAACATTACTAACTTTAGACCATGCATCTTCGTCGGTGTTGTAACTTGGTCAAAATTCACCAACTTTCAAGTTTTATCAATGTTGTAAGAAAAAATCAAAAGAGAAAAAAGAAAAAAAGAAAAAATATGGAAAAATAAACAAAAAGTAGAGAAAAAAGAAAAAAATATGAAAAAAACAAAAGCAGAGAAAAAAGAAACAAAAAAAGAGAAAGAAAAAAAAGAGAAAAATTGTCAGTTTTCTGATCTTGCCTCTTCGTCAGAGTTGTAGCTGGATCAGACATCAGAACTTTCACCTATCGGTCTTGCCTCCTCGTCAGTTTGCAGCTAGATTGAATTTTCTAGACCCTGTCTCTTCGTCGGTGTTGCAGCTGGGTCGAACTCTCTTTAGGTATTAGCTTATTATCAATAATGTAGCAAGTGGAACTCGGTTTGGCTTCCCAACAAACAACCCCCATTTTGAAGGCTTTGTTTCCCTAAAGTGACAAGGTAGATCAATCAAGACAAGAAAGAAGACTTACGCCGAAGAGAAAGAAGATCTACCAAAGAAAGAAGACACGCGTCAAAAGGAGAGAAGTTCAGCCAGATAAGACAAAAATGAGTGCTTTTGATCTTTGCTTTGTTCTCGTTAAGAACAAGCAAAGAGGGGCAACTGTAATCACTCATTTTTGTCTGGGTTTTAGTATTTTTAGTATTGTTGTAATAGTAATATTATTAATATAAAATTAATAAAATAATAATAAAAAATAATAAAAAAAGAAAATTATGTGATTTTTGGATGGTCCACATCACCCTTTTCAACCACCCAATTGCCTATATAAAGGCATGAGGGTGGGAGAAAAATGGCATGGATCGGCAGGGGCTGGCCAAATAAGGGAGCTTAGGCTCCCGGTTAGCCCAGGATCGGGACAATGTCCTCGGTCCTAACCGGTTCGATCGGGATCCTATTTTGGATCCGATCTAGTTAATTTTTTGGAGAGGTCGTGGTAGATCTCGGTGGGGTTCAGTCGGGGTTCGTCATTCGAACTCCTAGTTAGGTATATTTTATTTCTTTTTTTTATTTATGTTGTAATTTTTATGATTTAATGAAGTAGTAGTTAATTTAAAATTGTGTTTTTAGTTTGTATGTTTATTTATGTTTTAAATTAGTATTTATTATGTTTTAAATTTATGTTTTATATTAATATTTTATTTATGTTAGATTTGTTTTTATTTATAAGTTAGTTAATATTTATGTATGTATGTTTTAGATTAATATTTTATTTATGTTAGATCTGTTTTTATTTATGAGTTAGATTAATATTTATGTATGTATGTTTTAGATTAGTATTTTATTTATGTTAGATTTGTTTTTATTTATGTGTTAAATTAATAGTTATGTATATATGTTTTAGATTAGTATTTTATTTATGTTATATTAGTATTTTATTATGTTAGTATTTATTTATATTTTTGCCGCAATGTATTTATTTATATTTGTCATGTTTTTTTAGTTTGCATAACGGACATATATTTTGTCAATACGATGTCCTTTTATTCGAGCGTAAATGGGGCCAGTATCAGGCGTAGTAATAGTGGTTGGGCGTTTACTCTCGGATAAATGGGCCTTTAAAATTTACTCGCACATATAACCAAATTTTAATTTAATCGTCACTTTAACCCGGAAAGTTTAATATTAATAAAGCGGTAATTAGTAAAGTACCAATTTTGGGCGGTGTGGGGGTGCTAATCATTCCCCATCCGGAACCGACTCCCGAACCCATCAATTTTAAATCTCTGGTTTTTTACGGTGTCCGACCTACCTAAGTGGCCGGTGGCGTCTCTATTTTTAAATAAAACACGGGTTTCTTCTAAAATCTCACGCGGAAGAAAATATTTTCCAAAAAAAAACAAAAAAAAAACAACATCCTTTTTTTAGCGAGAGGTGAACATCGCTACACATTTCGTAAAAAATTATATTCTCAGAGATAATTTTACATTTCGTGAACGAGCAAATCCAACTAGCCCATGCCTGATCGTGTCTCGCACTTCATCACTTTCATTTTTTATTTTTTGTTTTTATTATTATTTTTCTTTATCTTATTCACAACATAAATATATTTTTATTTGTATAGTTTCTTTTTTAATAGATAAAAAAATTGAATTAATTTTGAATTGTGTACAAACTACGCTGACTCATCGTCATATAGCTACAACTGCTTCAGTGGGCCTTATAAAAAATTGGGCTCTCCTGTTTAAAAATAGCATGACCATATGAAAAGATAGAAAAATTGAATTAATTTTGAATTGTGTACAAACTACGCTGACTCATCGTCATATAGCTACAACTGCTTCAGTGGGCCTTATAAAAAATTGGGCTCTCCTGTTTAAAAATAGCATGACCATATGAAAAGATAGAAAAATCAAACTTGTGAAGTGTTCAAATCTCCTACGTGGAGAATATGAAGGTCCTACCTGGAGTCGAACCCAGGTCGCTGGATTCAAAGTCCAGAGTGCTCACCACTACACCATAGAACCAATTGTCCTAATATGTCATTATTAATGCTTAAATTAACTGTGACAAAAATCTCGGTGTGAACTTTTTTATTCAACACGCGTAGCTATATTTTGATGAATTACTTAACTATATCAGAGGTTCTTCTTACCACGTTATTTATAGGACTAAACAATAAAATTTATTCATTTTGTTGATTTTTTTGGGTCATCTTTTCAAGTAAATTTTTACTCATATTTATTATAAGTCAAATTTAAAAATAATTTTTCTCACGTAAAGACTTACTTAGTAAAAGGATAACATAAAAGTTAATAAAATAAATAAATTTTATTTGTTAATCTTATAGATAACGCAGTGAGAAGGACAATTGCTCTTGATATTATTTCTCACTTAACATGAACCGAGTTAACTTCTTTTAATTCTATTTTTTTCATGATTATTTAAAATATACGTGTACATCACTTGCTCAATTCATTTTTGAAAAAAATATATTTTAGATTTATTTTTTGTTTATATTTTAATAATATATTTTAAATCATTGATTACGCTGCTAAATCATTCAAATATAGCCTTAAAAATTATGAAATAGATAAATAATTTTTTAAGATTATTTAGATAAATAATTCTTTTCAGTCCAGGTAAGTCAAACTCTCGTCTTATGTAAAGCGAGTTACGAATTTACGTTTCACTAAACGCGAGTTTTGTGTTGAACGGATAGGTAAAAAGGAAAAATTAATTTACCACTTTTATTTTACACAGAAATCGCGCTAGACTGTACGCGATTCCTAAACTTGCTCCGGATTAGAGGCAAGTTTGTCCTATGTGGACTAAAAGCGGTATTTATTTAAATAATCTTCAAAGAGGTTATTTATCTAATTAATTATTTTAGGGGTATATTTGAATGACTTAACCTGATTATGCTCGCTCGTGATTCGATTTTTAAGATATCTACTTTTTTAGTTTTTTTATTCTTCTTTAAATGTGATAGTTCATTGTTCGATTAAAATTGAATTAATTGACCGAATAAAAATTTAATTTAATTGATTAAATATCATTTTGTTAACAATTAAAGTTTTTAAGTTTAATTATCAGTTAATATTATTTGAAACCGATTAATAAAATGAAATTATAATATATATAATTAATATATTTTTTATTTTAAGCTCAATTCTTATCAATGACTCGTAATATTTAAATTTAATATTTATTTTTAAATCTATATATTAAGCTCAACCCAATAGAAAAAAAAATGAAGTTTAAAAGTAAAAAACATCCGAAAAACTAATTTTCAATTTATTTATACTTAAATTGTTATTTTAAATAAAAATTAAAATACTTATTTAAAAATAGTTAGTTTGAAAATGATTGAATTAACCGAGCTTAATTTGGTTTAATTAATTATTTTAAAATAGTTTAATTCAATTAAAGATTAAAAATTTTAAACATTCTATTACTTTAATTTTAAATAATTTAGTTCAATTATTAACAGAACTTTTTTCGACTGTAAATTGTAATTATTAACAGAATAATCGTTTAATCACTTACTTTAAACTATATTTAAAGAGTTTTCCCACACATTTATTCGCATGTTAATAGAATCTATGTCCAATCCATTTGAATACTTTAAATGAAGAATTTTATTTCTAAACTATGTATTTAAAAGAATTTTTCTAACTTTGTATCATGGTCATTTTTATTTAACATCAGTATCGAATTTATTGACCGACTAATTCATGTCGAATTTTTACAGCGACCCAATATTAAGTAACTCTCTCGATTTAATTTTCTCCATTCATAACGCTTGACAATATATTTTTTAAATCTCATTTTTACATGAATTAAGGAAAACATTCTTTTACTAATATTTAGTTTATTATTAAAATATTATTTAAAAGAATGGTTATGTATATTAAGAAATATGTGGATTCAGAATCTCTATTTCATTTGCTCCAGATTGTTTTTCTCTGTTTTATTTTTAAATCATGTATTTTTTTTTTAGTTTTTCAAACTATCCATTAAAGTGTGTTCGGTGACTAATCATCCATTTTCTGTTGGTACATGTAAGAGATAAACGTTGGTCATAAGTTTTAAATTTGCTCAATGTCTAAGATAAGAAGAATCGAACCTCGACCACTAATTAAGGTAAAATAGACTCTTATCATCTAACCTAAGCAATGCGATTTTTAAATCATGTATGTAAGAGATTAGTTCAAATATTTTTTTCGAACAATGACAATTGGATTTTATTAAAAAAATAGAAGATATCACAAATACAATGCATCTAAAATAAAAAAGAATGAGGACTATGTCCACCAAAAAAACTCAATACAAAAATAAAACGTGAACTCAATTGCGCAAAGAAAAACAAACACTCCCCACATTGTCAAAGAACCCGGAAACCTTCATGAATGTCCTTTATCTCTATCCAAACGAGACATTTTACGAGGTGAAAAATATGTAGTGGGGGAACCAAATCATCAGGCAGATTGCTCCGCTACACAGTTCTGATTACATCGGCAAAACAACTATCAAATGGATCAAACTTTCTATGACCACCAACAAACTCAAAACAAAAAACAAATGCCATATGAATTTCTGTGCGATTACAAAATGACTGCTAAAGAACGTGAAAATGTGCCAAACGTTAGAGAAAATGTGCCACAAAAATAAAAGAATGCTTGTCATAAAAGTAGATGAAAATTGTGTCACAAGAACAAAAATTATTATTAAAATTGAAAAATTCAAAAAAAAATAAATAAAAATAATAAGATATGAAAAAAATAAAAAGAAACAATAAAACATCAACGGCCAGCAACCAACATTCAAACTGATATCGTCATCGATCAAACAAGGAAGATGAAGAATACTCACGGCTAAGTTCAGAGAAAACCTAATATTGTTACAGTTCAAACATAGTTAAAAAAGGAAATGTATTAATAAGTATTTCAGAAAACAACCAAGTTGATTATCTAATTTTTAAGATATTTTCATTTTACGGTTAAATCTCTAACTATAATTGGTGTTATATTTGACACATCAAAACAAGTTGAATTTATTTATGAGTGCATATAATATTAAAATAAGGTAGTGCGTAAGTTATTAAATCATAATTATATATAAATATAGTTTATATTAATTTTTTATTGATTGATTTAATTTAATTGATAATATGAACACATTTTATAAATATATTTAAATATCTAATATCTTTTAATTTATGATAATAGATTTTATCAGTGTAGTACTAAAAATTTTCAGTGTTTTTATCCAAATAAAACTACATATATAAAAAAGGAATATTCTTCTGAAATTTCTCCGGGCCTCCCTCTCTCTTTCCTTTTAAAATAGGGTAATTAATTTTTGAAACCCTAAGAAGATTTCTACGAGATATCGAGTTATATGTTCTCTGCCTCTGCATCTCTGTGCAACATTTGCTTCTGCTTTTCTATCCTAAAACGACATTTGTTCACACCGTTATTGAGGCCTTCGCTGGTGGCAGAAGGCCGCGACACCGCTGAGCAGCCGCCATTCGGAACCCTGTTAAAACCCCCATGAATACTAACTTCTCTTTTACTCAAAAAGCTTCCAACTTTGGTTTCAACCCACCACAAGACCATGACAGAACCACCCGAAAAATGGTCGGAAACCCATTTTCTCAAAGTCGGTCTTGACGGCAACGAGTTGAAAACTGGTCATTTCAAGCATGAGAAAGGTGGAGAGATCGAGCCGAAGAAAGGCCCCCCGGAGAAGGAAAACGAAACGGAATCGTTTTGGACGGTTTGTCCGTACTGTTATCACATGTACGAGTACGAAAGCAAGCACGAGGACTGCTGTCTGCTCTGCCAGCATTGCGGGAGAGGATTTCACGGGCTGGCGGTGGAGGCGCCGCCGGAGAGTTTTCTGGCGAAGGGGAACGTCGGGGGATATCATTTGGGGTATGGGTTTTTTCCACTAGGTTATTCCTGGGATAATGGTTTCTTCAGCAACAAGAAACAGGCCGGCTAGGGAGATGATTGCGAAAAGAACGTTGTTGTGGATATTTCTGATGATAGTGACGGTGAAAACAAGGGATGTGAAGTGAAGATGGATGGTTTTGGGAAGGGTTTGATGGGGAGAGTGAAAGCTGTGGCAAGGAATCCGAAGAAATTGATGGGGAGAGGGATAAAGCAGAAGGGGATGGTTGAGAAGATGCATGTTATGGAAATGAATGAGGAGTTTTGGCAGGAAGTGGATAAGAATGGTGGTTCTAAAGAGGATGATGGGTTGGAGTTCTTTGAAGGAGAGGATGAGATATTTGTTGGTTTGAGGGATATTTGCTGATTGGGGGATTCATCTTTTTGCTTAAATAGTACGAAATTTGAATCAGAAGTCGGAACGGTTTTAACAGTAGTATAGTTTTTATGTATAGGGTGATGGAATATGGAATGTGGGTAGTTGAAAGGAGTACATGGTTTCTTGAATTGACAATTCTTATGCTTGTTATTTTATGGTCTTGAACGTATTTGGTATACTAATCTGTTTTCAGAGTTCTGCTGATAATATTTCCCAACTTCTGCAATTCCACCGCTACTGTTGTTTTCAACTGAATGAGAGGTACAATTTTTCATATAATTATATCCACTCGAACGCAATACCCAAAAGCTTTTCATATACGAAACCGGGAGTTTTGTAGTCATTGCACAGAATGAAAGGTTCAAGTGAATGTTGTAGCCAATACATTCCTTCAATACTATCAGGTTTGTTTGGTCATGACATGATTATACTTTTGAATTTCAAGTTTATTCAATCAATTAAATTCTCAATCCTTATAATATTACCTTCTGTCTGCTAAATAAATAGATGTGGGCCAAACGAGGCTCGAGCTTAAAACTTTTATCCTAACTCAGTCCAAAGCTCCAACAGGTCTGATATACATTGCTACATACAATGTATTCTAAAATATCAGGCCCATACATCGTGTCTAATTACTACTTATAGACGTACAAACACACACGCATCCACCATTGCTAATGAGCTACACACTTGCAGGGTGAATGGAAGAAGAAACCAAAAAACCTCTTTATCTTGAATGCTCTTTTAACTAGTTTTTTTTGTTGTTGACATATTTGTACCCTAAGGTGCCTAAATATCAACTACAGAATATCCACCTCTGCTTTTTCTTCCCCCTCTTTTTCATGTAACAAGCAAAACACACTGAACCAAATCCATCCCTACATCAAGTCACATCTGACCCAAGGATCTGCTGCTTAAGTTCTTCGACTTTAATTGCCAACTCTTCCCTGCTTTTCTGCAAAATTCAAGTAAAAGCAGAATTATTATTTCCATTCACGTCATGCAGTGCTGAGCAAGAACCAGAATGTTAAAAGTGGGTGGCTACCTTGAATATCAGATAGCGGGAGGTGAACCAGAAAGTGTAGCCAAGCCCCACAACCTCCAGCAATTTAGGGAACTGGATTTTAGAATTAGAATCGTCAATCACAAGGAATATGAAATGCTTTTATTCATGATCCAAAGAAACTCAGAACTCAGATTTAGAACGCACCAATGGAATCGAATCAATAGCACCGACAAGAGCTGATGCTAGCCAAACAGCAACCAAGGCACCACTTCCATATAATATGATTGAAGATGCATCTTCATTTTCAAGCTGCAATTATTTAGTGATCCAATCATTAGAATTGATAAGGAAACCACAAGAAATGAAAAGTACTTGTAAAAAAAGAAGGAAACAATAAAACTCAATTCTCAAAGTATGATGAAACAGGGACAAAGAGAAGACAAAATGATCAGCAAAAGTTACGAGAAAAGAGATGGACAAGAATTAAACAACGAAGAAACTGAATTTGGACAGATTTAGTTGCTCAGGTAACCGCTCAGATCGACATGGTTGTCAACGTTTCATAAAACTTTCATAAATTCTACTAATCATCACGCCAACCAAATTGCAAATTCATAAAAAAAAGGTAATTTCATAAAACTTTCATAAATTCTACTAATCATCACACCAACCAAATTGCAATTTCATAAAAAAAGTAATTTAATACATAATGAGCAAAACCTAAGGCAAAGAATAGAAAACCGAAGCTATATGATAGTAGTGTGAAAAAGCTTCAAAAGTCTAAAAGGTGAAAACACAAAAGAGTATTTCAGAAAAAGATCAGTGCAGCTCTAAATTAACATAGTTAATCAGAACATCTAATGAATAGCATCCAAGTTGCTCGGACTCTTAATTTTTCTTGAAGTGCTTGTATCTAAGCCATATCCAACAAATTGGGATAGATGCATGGGAATATGACCTCTAAGGGTCTTAATTCATGAAAACTTGGAAAAGTAAAACATGTATTCTAAATTCACAACCGAGTCCAAAATCCAAATAACAATGAACAGACAGAAAAGGGGTAGGGGAATGAAAAGGTGACTAGGTTGCTCAGGTAACCACTCAGGATCGACACAATGGTCGAAAGTTCCATCAAGCAATCAACAAATGCCTTTCAATGATTCCAAAACCTCATCATTGCAACCCGATTTAAAAAAACAAGGGAGCATAAAAATACAATAATATTTCGTTTCTCGGTAACAAAAATGGTCATGTAAAAGAACCTATGATGTATCTTCTTCCTTTTTCATTCCATTCTAATCCTAGAAAAGCATCATACCTAAAAAGGAGCAAACAATAGATGTATGGAAAAGCAAAAGAGCATTTAGGGAAAACATGCAGTGTAACTCTAAATTAAGAAACTCAGTTTATTTAGTTGCTCCGACTTAATTTTTCCTGAAATATCCATATCATAAGTGCATATCCAACACACATTCGGATATTGGTATGGGAATATGACCTCTAAAGATCTTCCAAATACAGAAAAGCTTGAAGAAATAAAACAGAACATACTCATGCCAATTGCATATCCATATCTGACACTTGCACCAAACTCCATGTAACATTGAATAACACAGGAAAAAGAAAAATCAGGGGAAGCAAGATGGTTAATCATGAGGTTGCTCAGGTAACCGCTCAGGATCGACACAATGGTCGAAAGTTTCATCAAGCATTCAATGAATGCCTTTCACTGATTCCAAAACCTCATCATTGCAACCCAATGGTCGAAATAACATTGAATAACGCAAATAAAATAAAGCTGAATAGGTAGCAAGACAATTAAGTCACTAGGTTGCTCAGGTAACCGCTCAGGATCGACACAATGGTCGAAAGTTTCATCAAGCAATCAATGAATGCCTTTCACTGATTCCAAAACCTCATCATTGCAACACAATGGTCAAAATAACATTAACTAAAATAAAATAAAGATGAATAGGTAGCAAGACAATCATGTCACTAGGTTGCTCAGGTAACCGCTCAGGATCGACACAATGGTCGAAAGTTTCATCAAGCATTCAATGAATGCCTTCCACTGATTCCAAAACCTCATCATTGCAACACAATGGTCAAAATAACATTAACTAAACTAAAATAAAATAAAGATGAATAGGTAGCAAGACAATCAAGTCACTAGGTTGCTCAGGTAACCGCTCAGGATCGACACAATGGTCGAAAGTTTCATCAAGCATTCAATGAATGCCTTCCACTGATTCCAAAACCTCATCATTGCAACCCAATGGTCAAAATAACATTGAATAACGCAAATAAAATAAAGATGAATAGGTAGCAAGACAATTAAGTCACTAGGTTGCTCAGGTAACCGCTCAGCTTTGACACAATGGTCAAAAGTTCCATCAAGCATTCAACAAATGCCTTCCACTGATTCCAAAAACTCATCATTGTAACCTAATGGACGGAATAACATTGAATAAAAACACACAAATAAAATAAAGATGAAAAGGTAGCAAGATGATAAAGTAAATAGGTTGCCCAGGTAACAACTAAGGATCGTTTCATCAAGCATACAACAAATGCTTTCCCTTATTCCAAAATCTCAACATTACAACCAATTTGATCACGAAAGGGGGCATAAAAATACAACAGAAGTTCATTTCGCAGTTAGTAAAATAAACAATGAAGTACAAGAATATATGATGTTTCATTTTTTAATCTATTCTAATACCAGAAATGCACCTCCCAAATGAGCGAACAATTAATTGATACGATTTAGCACAATTTTAACAACAAAAACAACATAAAAAATGAAAGAACATAAGTAAATCTTCTGTTTCAACACAGATCATCTAAGCGAAACCCAAGTAATCTATTTTTCATTTCCTTATATTAAAAAATAGTTTTTCTTTCCTATCAGAAGTTCAATTGAAAGTATGATGCATCTAAAAATGATTAAGCAGAGGCAAACCTTTATATTAAGCTTCTCCAAAAACTCAAACATCTGTGATTCCTCATCGGAAGCTGACTCCGGTTTAGTTTCTTCCGGTGACAGGTTTTCATTGATAACATTCTTCTTAACCGTCGGAACTTCTTCCAACGTCGCGACACCGTCGCGATCGTCGCCGAAAAGCCGGTTCGGACCTGTGGAGGAGGCTTCTTCCGATGATGTTGCTTTAGGCAACGGATTACTAAAACGCAAAACCCCTGAAAAAAAATAGAAAACAATCAGCTCTAATAATATGAAGTATTAGTTACAAAGACTTGAGAATTAAAAAAAAAAGATAATGAATCAGAGAAGAGGGGTTTAGGGTTTAGGGTTATCGTACGGGAACGGAGGCGGAGGGAAGCGGAGCGAGAGAGCGGAGGAGAGAGGAGACGAGGAAGGAGAGAAGGAGTTGAGGCGGAGAAGGTTATGGAAATGGAAGGGCTGAGAGTGGCAGTGAGCGGCTCCATGTTTTGGAGTGAACTGAGATGAAATGGCAGATCCTTGAACCGGCTAAGTGTATTTATCAAGGGTACCTCCTCTAGGGTTTTCTTTTTCGCCTGTAATCCACCGAATGGTTTTTACTTTTTATGGAAAAAATAAAAAAATTATGGAATATTTTATTATAATTTTATAAAATATATATATATATATAATAAAAAGCTTAATAGTAAAGAATTGATAAAATTTAGAGAATAATTCAAATGAAAGTATAATTTGGAGCTTAAAAAATGTTGGGGAATTTTTGGATTTTTAGGATACTTTTTACTGTGTTAAAGAGAAAATGTCATGTGCACATAACATTTTGGTATTTTTTATTATTTAATTTTGTTTCAGTTGCAAGACGCCATCTGCACATGACATCACATGCTTGATAAACTATATCAAGTTGAGTCGGGCTCAACCTTCACGTGATTATTAGTTCAATCAGGTTTAATCGGCTGGGTCAAATAGTAACATGACGTCATTTTTAGATGGTGTCTTTTGTCTGCATAGCATGCATGCAGGCTGCACCAACTAAATCTGGTATTGTTTGAATTTTTTTAATTTTTGTCTGTAATTGTTGTGTGTATATATATATATGTATATATATGGATATAAAGAAAAAGAGTGTATGGGGTTTAAGAAAAAATTGAGAGAGTTTGAGATAAAAATTTGAGTGATATTTTTTGAATATATATTCGAAGAGGTAAAAATTGTTGAAATATATTTGTTTGTAGATCTTCTTGGTTTCTCAAAAGTAAATAATTTGTTTCTTTAATTAATCTGTTTTTTAATTAGAAGAGTTTGTAGAATTTTTTATGTGATTGAACCGTTGTTTAAAATATATGTTTAATTATTTTTTGTTAAAAAATTTAGAACATATTTTCTCGATTTCTCATCTATCATGTAAGTTTTTGTATTTATTTAATTTTAATTAGTTAATTAATTTTTTAATGGTTGTTGGTATATGTAATTTTTTGTATTTACAAATTTAATAATAAATTATGTTATCATCTCATTTAATGTAAGTGGAGTTGGCCGGTTGGGACTTAAGCCATCCTTACTCTTGGGCATGGGTTTAATTTTCACTGTTTGCATTTACCTCCTATTTTATTTGCTTCATTTAATTGTGTCTAATCAGATGGTGACATTTGTCACAATTTGATTGGTTGATTAGATCTATTAAAGTAAATAAATTATCATTTTAAAAGATAGAACAAGTATCGTTTGGTTGGTTAATTTTATTTATTTAAATTAAAATTAAAACCAAATTAATATAATAGGTAAATTACAATGATAAAATGTGTAATTTTATAAATTTCGTTAATTGTTACGTCAACTTCCGTTATTTTTTTGTTAATTTTTTAACGGTAGTGGTCAAAATATGATCAATTTAAAAGTTCGATGATTTGAATAACAAATTACCTATTTCAGTGGTCAAAATAAGTATGCTCAAATAGTTCGGTGGTCACCTAAACAGTTCACCCTATTTAAAATTGTTTTAAATAATATAAGTTATAGTAAAACTTATTTATTTGATCAATAGGAGAATCTATTTCAATGACCAAAATTTTCGCATTAATTAATTAAATCGATCGCTATGATTTGGGTTCAGCTCGTACTTATTATTTTAGAATGTAGATTATGCTCATGTTATCGCATCTTATATGGGTTCGACTCTCAGCATTAGATATGTAATTATTTTTACTTAACCAAAAAATATTAATTACAACTTTGCTGAGTTTGTAGAATTGCAAAGGGATATTCAGCCCATTAGTTTCCTGAACCAATGATAATCAATTATTGAAATCGTGATTATTTGTCATAAGATTTAACAATTCCCAGGTTATTTTCTCATCTGATATGGGCAGAAAAACAACCTACCTACAATGCAGACTTTAGTCCTAAACCACCCTGCAATTCTTCTCGAAACATCTCCCGGATTTTCTCGATGAACTTGTTCATAGTCTCCAGGCCTTTCTCATCTGTTACAATCAAAACGAAAATTGAGAAAATACGAGTATGGGATTCACGGCCTTGATCGTTGAGAGATGAAGCATAGAGCTAATGTGGGGTTCTCTTTTGTTTTCCAGGAAAAAAGTTTCAGGGTAGCGAAACTAACCGAGTTTCGGCACCGTGTGCCCGACTGAATGATGAATAAGAAAGGGATTTACAAATGAGTTCATTAGCTTGTAGTTTCGTTCCTTCAGGGAATCCTTCTCTCCTGAGTAAGAAAATTGACATTGTCAGAGAATGGAGGAATTACAAGTCCTAAAACTAGCAGTTTTCCATAAAAATTACTGCAGATTCTTCATTCTGCTTTAGGAGTCAATGTCCAATACTTACATTCGACGCACATATGGGTATGAATACGGAGATACAATCCTCATAGGATCATCCAAATAAATAAAAAAAAAAACTTAGAAAAAACTGAACATAGGACACATACTCGTATGCGACACTCCCAATTCGAGTAACATATTTGTGACCTATCAGCTTGGCCACAAAAGTCTGTTGCATTCTAAACTTTATACCTAACAACTTCACTAAAGAACAAAGAAATTCCAAAGCTTATGCCAAGGTTTGTTGTATCCAGATGCTTTAAGACTTCATTTACTGTATAACCTTCAAAGTTGCCAGGAATTTACATTTGATTTGCCAGAAAAAACATCTAAAAGCTTGGAGATTTCTAGGTCTTATATTATATCCTATGTTATTCCGACTCTTCATTTTAAGTACCCGAGTCCAATACCTATATGCAATATATGGAAAAACTCTCCAAATACCAAATACATCGCTCTTGTCAGTCGATATTTGTACAATAGCAACTGTAATCTTGTATGGTACCATAACTAGCATTGGGAGTTCCTCTTTATCTAAATTAGTACCAACAAAGAACATCTTTAATGTTTTGCATCTTTCATTGCTGCTTTAGTCTTCGATCAGTGAAATCCAAAATGTAACTTTGGTCTATAATGCTCCCGAGTCCTGACTCTTGATTTTTCTTATAGGACCCGTATCCGGCATCCATGTCAAACACGGACAGAAATTTGAATATCATCATTCAGGAACTCTCCAAATACATGAAAATTTTGAAAAGATTAGAGCATACACATCCCCGGCTTGACACAGGCACACACCGAGTTCAAGTAACATAGACTTCGGTTACCCAAAATGTAATAGAACTAAATAAAGGGAATTAAAACTGCCAGAATAAGTCATAAACTTACCAATCACATGAATAGAAGGGCAGTCAATTGGAACCGAATATACATTAGCAAGCAATTTAGGCGGCCCGGACTTTAATTCTCGAAGTGCAAACCCTGATATTATGATCACAAACTTTATCTTTGGAACTTTGGTGAAAGCAGTCCCCTGCAAATCAAAATCCAAGCAAAAATCAGTCAAATTTACAAATATTCTCAAAGAAACTTCAAAGGGCAAACCTCTCTTTGCATTTGAGGAATTACAGATGCAAGCATTCCACCCTGAAATCCATAAAATCACACACCAAACCCAACCATTAATTTCAATCATAAAACAGAAAAAGGGCTCATTTCAGTGATTTCAAGTATCAAATCATATACTGGGAAAATCCCAGTAAACCATCAAAGGGACCATGTTTAATCATATAATCTTCTATATATGCAACGCATTCCTCAAAATGCACACACTCAATCTGAAAATACAAAGAAATAAACCCTGATGTTTCGTTTGATATTTCATTTAAATGGAAGAAAAAGAGATGTTGGAACTAAAAGATCAAACCTCGTTGACTTGATACCATTCATAATAAGGTGGATCATAAATGGATTCAACGTCGGATTTTCCTTTTGCGGGATATTGACCGTCGAGAAAATCAAAATCGAAGCTTCCCAGCACGGATTCAGGCCATTTTCCAATCATTTTCTTCAGGATTTCACCGCTTGTTCTGAATCCATGGAGGCATAGAACTCTGGGTTTCTTCCTCTGTACTTGATTTCCCACCATCTCCTATCCTACTGTTTTGCTAAAAACAATCGATTTCTGGGAGATAAGACTTAACAATAAAATTATATTTAAATTCTTTTGCGTGATACAGTGACTGACTCACTGAGTTCCGGGTCGGTGGAGGATCATCTTTATGCTACAATCTTAAATTTATAAATTATTGAATTATGGAGAGTTTATAGAATTTTTATTCTTACCGCATAAAAGGCGGGGGAAGAAAATACGTAGAAAAATAATGGTTAAATTACACCACAAGTCATTGATTTGTTAGTATGATTACAAATAGATCACTCATTGTTAAAAAGTTACAAACAAATCATTTATTATTTGATTGTCACACACATACCATTAAGCCGTTTAAAATTAAAGGAGAGTTTAATGATTTTATTTGTGTAAATTATACCATAGATCATCCAATTATTAATAAAATTACAAATAGTTGCTCAAAATTAATTACTAATTGAGATAAAATGTTAGTTTCAATAAGCAAGGTTTAGGTTCAATATCAGTTAATTGGAGTGATTTGGGTTGGAGGTAGTCCCCATGATAATATATGTAATACTTTATTAATTAATTATGCCAAAGAATCGAATATTAATATTATAAAAATCGCCGACATGACTAAGGATGCTCATCTTGCAAGGGTTCGAATCCCGACATGAGAGGTAATATCTATGCTTAATAAAAAAATCACATTAATATATTATGGTTCAAAATTACCGTACATTTATTTTAAACATCATGCATAAATGTTATGGGAGGGTTTTCTATTTACATATATTTGAGTAGTCTAAATGCGATTACAAGGTAATATTTGTTCATAAATATTCTTAACCCTTTAACAATGTGCATATACCATGTAGACAAAATAATTTGAACCCGTGTCTTTTAGGATTAACATCATATGCTTGTGCACTGGGACACTTGTTGGGTTCACATGTATATATTTTATTTTATCAGTTTATATGCATGTGCATTATAATTATATATATAATCATAGTAATACGGATATATTGTGGTTTAACTCATAATGTTTTTGCTTTTTTTTGTTGTCATTCTGGTTTTCAGAGCTTCGCCTTGACTAATTCAAAAATCGATCCGCGTCTTACATTTAGTTTTAGTGAATGAGTCTTCTAATAATTTTTTTTACATACATGATACCAAAATACTTACCACTTAGACCAACCCGTTGGTGTAATGTGCTCCTCCTCTAATATTAAACGCATAAAAGTCATCTTGAATTTTGGGAATAATTAAATACACTCATTAACCAGAGAAAGTAACATCACTTATTAATTAAAATTTCCTATACAAACTCCTTTTCCTATAACTAGGTCTGTAAACGAACCGAACGAACATGAACGAGAGTGTGTTCATGTTCGTTCGTTTAACTTTAACCGAACAAACGAACGAACACGAACATAAACGAACAAAAAAATTTTTGTTCGTGTTTGTTCCTTAAGGAATGGAGCTTGTTCGTGTTCGTTCATGTTCGTTCGTTAACATGATAAACAAACACAAACGAACATATATAATGTGTTAAATATTTAATATTTTGAGTTAGTTTGATTAATTCATTTAATTAACCAATTTTAAACTGAATTAAACGATAATTGAAATTTGAAAAGACTCTTAATCATTAGCCGAAACCTAAAATTATCTAATAGATTAACCAATTTTGTTTTAGTTCGGTTGGTTAGTTCAGTTTAATCGAACAATGAACACCCCTAGACATATGTGAATAAATTTAAACGAACTAACATAAACGAACTAACATAAATGAACATAAACGAACGGATTACCGAACGTTCACGAACATAAATGAACGAACAAGCCATTTGTTCGTGTTCGTTCATTTAATTAAACGAACAAAAAAATCTTGTTCATGTTCGTTCGTTTAATAAATAAACGAACCTAAACGAACTTCCCGTCGAACGGTTCACTGAACGTTCGGTTCATTTACAGCCCTACCTATAACAACAATTTCAATTTTATTATGGCTTAATAGTTAAAAAAGTGTTCAACCTATACTCTTTTTCTAGTTTGGAGTCTAACATTTTTTTTGGTCACTTTGGTGCCTAACGTTCAATTCCGTAACTCCAATTAGGTTTTTCCATGACGGACGTTAAAAATTTTCCGTTATCCAATAAAAATACAACATGTGGCATATTATGGTATTTTCTTTAATTTTTATTTTTAAAAAACTATAAAATATTTAATTTTATATAAAAAACAAAATCTTTAATTTCTTTAAAATCCTCAAACCCAAACCTTAAACCCCTAAATTCCTCCCCTCCCACCACCGATTCAACTACCACCACCGACCACAGTTGCCTTCGTTGCCCCCATGACTAAAAAACCAATCATCCTATCGTCGAAAATCGACGAATGAACCGTCGACAAACATTAAAAAATGAAGAAAAATAATCCGATTGGGCTTCTAACGACGGCTAGAGGGTGGGGATGCTGAACGGTGAGGTACCCGACGCTTTGGGTGGTGAACCGCTGACGTGTGAGAGATGCTGGACGGTAAGGGGATGTGATTTGAGGGTTTGATTGAAATAAATTAAAACTTTGGGATTTAAAAAAATTTAGAAATTAAATAAATAAATAAAACAAGCCATGTGTCATGTTATAATTGGATAACAGAAAACCTAATTTGAGTTACGAAATAAAATGTTAGGCACCAAAGTGGCCCAAAAAAATTATTAAACACCAAATTAAAAAAATGTATAGGTTAGACACTTTTTTGACTGCTAAGCCTTTTACTATCTTAAGCTTATTCAATGGTGTATCACTTGTTACAATATCTTAAGCTATACAGACTTAAGCTTTATTTAATGAAATTTATATTTGATTGTTACATTATTGATGTGGTTATTAAATTTGTTAATATGATAATTTACATGTCATGTAATATAATGAGGGGGAGCCATCTTATAAGAGGGAGGGGCAATTACAGTACCAAAATTTGATAGGTTAATTGTATTTTAGGTTCTAAGAGTTTTAAAACCATTGCAATTAAGTTATTGTTTCTCCTAAAATTTTATAGTTTATTGTTTCTTAGGATCCTGTCGATTAAAATTTAAAAAATTAAACCTTGAACCCTCATTATTTGGTTTAATTATTTTTTAAGACCTTTAAAATTTAAAATTGTAAACTTAAACTCCCTTAAGTTTATAGTTTAATTACTTTTTAAGACCTATTCATTTCAAAGTTAATCAATCTGCCCCCTCGAAGTTCAATCTTGGTTTCGTCCCTAAATGTAGTATAGGCTTATTTGAGTTTTTTTTAAAATTTTGAAGACTTGTTTAATCTTCGAACAAAAAAATACAAAAATCTCAAAAATTTAAAAAAATATAAAAAATATTAAAATATTTGAAAACTCAAAAAAGTAATTACATTAAAACCTCTATAAATTAATAATGTCAGGACCACATAAATTTATTAATTTAAAAATATATTAATTAATTAAGATTTTTTCTGATTCAATGAACCTACATAATTCTTCATGAATAAAACATATACGATGATTAATGGCCTTGGGTACCACAACAAAATAGATGTCAATCACATATTAGATTACCCGGGTAAAAATGATACATGTTCAGAGGTCCAAAGTTTAAAAGAAATTGTAGCTAGTGTTTTTGAAAATCTTGTTGAGGATGAAACTAAAGATGATACACTGCCTTCGCAACCAATTACGCGGAAGGAAACACTCATAACGGTTCTTCACAATTTTTTGTTGCAGTATGAGAACGCAACACCGGAACTTTTAGATGCAGTAAAGACAGTTATAGCTGAAATATAGCTAGATTTAAATTTTAAGAAGAAGCTAACAACAATAGAATAATATTTTATTAAGTTCTCCTAGTTATATTTCTAATTTTATAGAATTATTAATTTATAATATTGAAGGGACCATAAATTTATATAAAGCTCTTTCGAAAAATTATTATCTTATTAATTTATAGAAATTATTAATTTAGACTTTGGGCCCAAATTAAGATCAAAAAATATTATTTTAAAGATATTATTAATTTATCGAGTATTAATTTATAAAAATTATATTGTATAAAATAAAAAATTTAAATTTAAATAAATTTAAAATATTTTCAAAAACATTTAAAATCTACAAAGCACATTCCCAGACCTAAGGTTTAAAACCAGCTCAGACAGTCAAAAGCAATATCGACTTCATGTAGTTGTGAATGGAGCAATTGAGATAGGAGGGTTACCTCATAATAAATCTCTACAATATTTAAACTGAATTACTCAGTCGATGAATTGAATATCTATAATTAAATAAATAAATAAATAAAAGCACATTTCAAAATCTACAATCCAACACGACAAAAACAACAAAAGACTGAAATTACTAGGAACAGGTACATCACCCTTGTCAAGCAAATAAGCAATGGCTTAACAAAACCAGAATCCCTACACCGTATATTTTACAATCCCAATTACCATGAATCAATCGACTCATAGCCTGGAAAAGAAAACTCATTGAAACTCAGGAACCTTCCTGAAGAGAACTTGACCGAGTCACCATCGCGCTTCTTCACAACTCGCTCCCCAAACCGAGCCGACTCACTCACCTTATTCCTCCTCTCCATATCAAAGATCTCCCTTTATCTTCTTTACACACTTCACTGTTCCCAATCTGATCCTTTAGCTCACTTATTGAACCCCTAACTGTCTCGAGCATCACGCTCTTCCTGTGGGAAACCGTTGACAATCCCTTTTTACAATCCTCCAGTCTTTCCAAAGCACACGCCAACTCAACCGAGTCAACAAAGCTCAAACAACCGAGTCTCTCCCTAAACTCACTGACCCTAATTAAAACCTCGTTGATCAATGGTAAAGAGTCCTCACCCACCATTCCTAGGACCTCATCAATCAGTATATTGCCCATAGAATTCAAAGAATCTGGCGTTCTCGCAATCTGTTCGATCAAATTCCCCAGAGAGTTTATTTCTTTTAGGAATTCACTGTTTGTAAGCGATGATACCTTGTCTTCTTCTTTACGTTTGTCTGCACTGCTCGAAGCTGAATATAGAAAGGACCCCAAAATTTTCGAAGTTGACAGCAGATTTTCAAGGTATAAAGCGTACCTGCAAATTTCGTTTAGAATTGTTATGATTTTTGAGATTAGAATTGCATGGGTTTTTTTTAAAGAAAGATGAAATATGAACATACCATCTAACCCAAGAAGAAAGTTCCCATGTTAACGGCGTCGTATCGTCTCTGAAATTCGATAGCTTAAGGTAGTTCCGGCCGCCGGTGGAAGGGTAAACGGACAGCTGATATTGAAGGATGAAACTGCCACGTTTAATGATGTGATGACCTGTGATAAGGCATTTGATGGCAACGGCGGCATCACGGGTGGTTTGGAGGCGGTCCACGAGGGCCTCGACGGCAGTGGAGGCGTGGCACGCGAGCTATGACCGAATGAAAGTAGAGTGGCTAGGTGTCTTGGGTCGGGCGGGGTGAACGGGTCATGAGTCGTGGCTCTCAATAAGGCTACGTGGGGAGATAGGGTTTTAGGATTCGAAATCAAAGCTGCTTGCTTTGAGAAGCTTTGTCTTTGATGATTCTGATGAAATCTCTGAGAATTTTTACGCGCCCCATTAATGAACATAGGGAGAAACACAAAAGAAGAAATGTAAATATCAACGTAAATTTATTATGAAATTTTACAAATTATTATTTTTTCTAGTTCTAAAAGGGTAACATACAACGAATATCACTGAGTTTTAAACATTATATCGTTTATGCCACTAAACTTCAAATGTTATATCATTTATAGTATTGAACTTTCAATTACTTCAAATATAGCATTATACTTTCAATTATACCATTGGACAGTTAAAATTCAAACGATGTGATGATGTGGATAAAATGATGTTGTTTTGGTATGATTATTGACGTCCAAAACAACCTCATTTTAGGTACTAAAATTTAAGGGTGTATCGATTTTGTCACTAAACTTCAAAACATATATATTTCAGCTATTGAACATTTTGGACGTTGTTATCGGTCAAACGTCACTCATCATCATATTGGTATAAAAACGTTTGTATTTCACCCCTCTTTCTTCTCTTCAAATTGATTTTCCACGAAACCCATTTAAAATCGATGAAATTAAACAAAATAAATTTACCATTTTTGAGGGTTTGGGTTTTGTTTTAGATGTAAGGGGTTTGGGTGTTTGTTAAAAAAATTTAACAGTGAGAATCATTCACTTGAGAAGTCGAACAACATACCTCAAAATTAGCCTTACCGGACGGTCGTTGGAGGAGATCCAAGTATTAAGATATTGAATCTTTTGATGGGTTTTGTCGATTTTGTGGAAAAAACAATCCAATGAGAAGAAAGAAGAGTGAAATGCTAAAGTTTTAGTACTGTTCTTGTTATGGATAGTGACTGATGATGGGTGATGATGGATCAACAATGGTGATCGAAATGTTCGGTGGTAAAAATAAAATTGTTTTAAAGTTGATGCTTGAAATATTAAGATTAATATATTTATTAAAGCTGGTGTTTTTGAAAGAAAAAATACTGAATTATTTCTTCAAATTTATTATTAAATTTTATTAGTTATCTTTCCAATAATTTGGTAAAGAAAACAATTTTTTAAAAGTAACAAGTACATGACACAATTATAATTATGAGTAATACATATCCAATTACATTAACATTATATTACGAAATATAGTTAGATTAATAATTAAAATATATTCGAAGATAACTCACACAATATAATTTAAATTAAAATAAAATATGAGATTCATTAATTGACCTAGTAGCTAAGGGTGCTCATATTGCCCCTAATTTGTATGGGTTCGAATATCGGTATGAGAATATAATACATCTTTATTTAATAAAAAATTAAAATAAAATCTAAAGCTAACTTACACATAATTGACTTTAGGAAAGAATTCAACCTAAATATTCAATAACTTGAAGACCTTAATCTTTGCCGAGTCTGCCAACACTTCATTACTAAACAATTATTTTATTTTACATATATATATATTTAAAATGTCTAGTGTTAATGAAAACTCATGTCATTTACAGGCTGGTTCAATCCAAAGCTTTCTCTTTTTCTTTTTTCAAATTATTAAAAGAAAATCACAATCTTATATTTTTAAAAGATATTAAAGTTAATATTTGATTTCTAATCAATGGTCAGGAGATAGCTTAGAAGTTAATTCAAATCCATTTCTATTGATTTTTTGGTTTTCTCTTGCACTAAGTAGTACTAACAAGTTGGAGTTAAATAGAAATTAAAAGATTGTCGGGTTTTCTTTTATCTAATTGTATTTATTTTTTTATACAAGTTTTGTAGCACCTTAAACTCGGATGTCACATTTGAGCCTTAAGCCCAACTCGTTTTCATAAAAATTCTCACACTCGGTTTAGCCCAAACAATATATTTTCCAAAAAATATTAAATCCAATAGCTGAAAACGCAGATAAACAATTTAAATAGTTACAAAGGAACTCCACTTTAATTTAAAACATTTAAACATTAGACTTTATTAATACAATTTCAAAAATAAGAATTACAGACTCCATCGCGTAAGATCATATGAATACACAACCCACTAAATACAAGTATCGTACTCTGGAAATCACCACCTGCTGGAATCTCATACTGATAGTGCTCATCGATCCCACGATCCAGCGGTCAAACTACGCATGGAAACAACGATTCTGAGCGCTAAGCTTACAAAGCTCAGTGGTACGCATCTATTCTACTATACTTTATGCTAATCATAAACATAAGCATGCAAGCTAGTACGAGCAATAAGAAGAGATAAATAAACATGTGACACTACTACTAGTCGCCTAAACACATGCTAACATCATAGCAATCACACATGGCTCACAAGGCCCAACAATGCTCACGATCTCATCTAGGCAAAAACACACAAAGTTTCAACCACAAATAGTGAAAATTAAATCAGTTTAACTCGGGATCGCCTAGACATCAAGCTAGTCACACATGTACTCGATATTACCTAGACATTGAGTACCCATCCTCACTACGTACCTGAAATCACCTAGCCATCAAGTATGAGCGGGATCATCTACCCGATATCACCTAGACATGAGGGAGGGAACATCGCATATTCGGAAACACCTAGCCATTGAGTAGCGGGTGCCACTCGGGATCACCTAGACATCGAGTGCAGGTGAAGAAGGGAACAAGTACTGCAATACAAACTTTGGGTATCCAGATCCTATAAATCATCGACTCAATCAATCAAATGCCTACCCGACATACAAACAACGTGATCTCAAAGATCTTCCTATTGTTGCTAATCGCTAACACATCATTTATTTTATATTACCGAATTGTTAATACATTATGGAAAAAGTATATAATTAATTTTATTTATTGTCTTCATTAATCTACGCTACCTCATTTATCAAGGCGTAATTTAATTATTAATATCAACATTAATTTCCATCCTTTATTTGCATTTATAAATTATTTAGAGTATCAGGTACCGATACTCGAATACGAGTTTCAATACGGTACCCTCGGGTGCCGGTACTCACATGCGTTCGATAAAGAAATTACTTATTGGAAATCTCACATTTCTCCGAGTATCGATACGGGTCCACCCGTACCAATACAACGTTGAATAACGTACCGGTACAACCAAAGTCTGTGCCGATACCCTAATCATTAGCTTAAAATGTCTTAGCATAATTTGAGATTTACGAGGCCTTACTCGCTCCCTAAAGCTTATGAAAGTCATTAAGGTTTGTTTACTAATGTATTCAATCAATTAATATTAATTATTGGTTTCATAATCATTTAATTGAGTATTTATCCCTTAATCAATATTCCCATCAAAACACGTCAATCTATTCCAACAAACATCTCAAACGGCCCTACACGGTCTCTAAAGCCTCCATAAGTCACATCATATTCGTAACATCATCATGCGTCTCATAGATATCAAGTCTCATACTATTGGTCTCCAAACATGCACATTCATCGTCTACCTATTTTGAAGATACTAACACGCAATACAATCACATTTATGATGCTCATTAAACAATAGGAAAGTTAGAGATAAATCCTCATATAAGCTCCCAATTACTCCACTTGGTCTGATATCTGATCCCGAATAATCCTCATATAAAAATAAATATTTAAAATACATTAATTCATGCATCCCCTATTCAATTCACAATGTTAAACGAGTAAAAACAACTTACTGGGTTTGAATTTAATGAAACAGACTGCGCCAACGAACTCAAAATGTCGAGAAATCCCCAGGTAGGGTCCTCAAAAAAGTCAATGGCTCAGTCAACGCGATTAACGTCTCAGTTAACGTGGCTCAGCTCGAGATCAACGACGACTCGGCTCAAAGGTCACGATGGCTCATCTCGGGGTCAATGGCGGCTCGGCTCAAGGGTCAACAACTTGGTTCATGCATGCCGGCTTGTTGTTCGACTCAACAGGTCGGCCCAACGGCTGACCCACAGCCCTAACCCGATAATATGCTGCCTCACTTGCGGATAGAGTTCGCCCACACACAGGCAGCAGTGCATGCGACATCTTTCAATGGTCATGCGGCGATGACAAGCTCAAGAACGATACTTCTCGCGACGGGGGCTCAACGATGGTCTTGATTCCCGACAGTGGTTGGCAGAACACCTTATTCTAGCTAAACCAAAACTTTCATCTCTTCACCCCCTCCACGACGGCTCCGAAGAAAACTCCCGAACCATGGGCGGACTTGTCTCGACGAGGGAAACTCAATGACGTCGGCGGTATCGCAAACAGACCATCGAACGACAACGGATCTTGGCTCCACCATACTATCTTTCTAAAACTCTCTACTATGTTCTCTTTCTCTTTTTCCTCAATGGTATTTCAAAACTCTTTGGCTTTTTTCTCCCCAATGTTCAGCGCATGACATTAATATTGTGTCCCCCACAAAAGTGGGTAAATCACTAGAAAAAGGTCATCCCAATATTTAAAAGTTACCACTTGCAACTCCCAACTTTATCTATTCTTTATTTTAGTTCTTAAATTCCCTTAAATCGGGCTTCAACTTAATTATTCTTGAATTGAACAAACAAACTTAATAGGCTCAAAACTCGGATCCGAGACCCAATTTGTTAACCTTAAATTTGGGTAGTTACAAGTTTATATCATGCTATGTGTGTTTTCTTTCTCAAGATATTCAACGCAACCAATTCAGTGACTAATTTTCCGTATTCTGTTGGTCCATATTTGTAAAGATATGTTAAATTATATATTACTTTTATCTATATATTTTTTTATTTTGATCTATACTTTTATCTATATTTTTCGGTTCAGATTCTATAATTATGTAATGTATTATTTGTGATTATATTTATAACTGTATTTGTGACTCCTAAAAAGTAAAAATAAAAAATAAACCATCAATGAGATATCCGTGTTTAATTATTTTTCATAGGCTAAATGTTCAAATTGGAGAGTGATCTTTTAAAGAAGATGGCTCACACATGGGTTGACTTTCCAAAAGGGCCACATAAGTGGACAAGATTTTTAATTGGATCAAATAGGAGATATGTCATGTACACACATTGTTAATTGCACAAGGCATCCCTAAATTGTAGTTCGGATTTTAAATTGACCCCCTTTTAATAGGTATAAAAATGTTAACGTAAAATAAAATTATTTAATTAATTAAAATATATAAATTGATTTGTAAATTCAGATATAATAAAAAGGAATTCCAATTATCAATTAAAAAGTTTGTACACTATTAATAAAATGAATATATTGATCACTCGACATAATCTTAATCAAAGTGAATGTGTAATTTAATAGGAAACGATGAGTTTATATGAATAATAAAAAATATATTTTTATTAATAAATGATGAACTATTTATTAAAAACTTTAAATACACAGAGATCCACTAATTAGCCTAATGGCTAAGGATGCTCTATTGCCCTATCTCGTATGGGTTCGAATCTCGACATAGGAATATAATAACCCTCTCTACTTAATCAAAAAATACACAGATTAAACAAGCATAATTTTCAAATAAAAGTAAAAAATAATTATCTAACTTACTAACAAGTATCATAAATTTATGAAACAAATTTCTAATTGACAATTTTCTTACTTTTTTAAAACTATACTTTCTTAATCGGTGTTTTCATAAGTCTTTAATAAATATTTAAACAATCATAATTTTAAAATAAAAGTTAAAAAATATTTAATCAGTTTTCATAAGTCTTTAATAAATAAGTATCTAATTGATATATTTAAAAAAAATATCTAATTGATAATTTGTCTATATGACACTAGTATGTAAGCATGCACTGCCAAATATGTTGACTTTACAGAAGGATATTTCAGTCAAAAAATAATTTTATATTTTATACAATTTTATAAAATTATTTTTTCTGATAACTTGTCATTCTATCAAGTTATTTCAAGTTGTTTATCGTCGATTGACTGACAGTTTTCATCCACAAATGGGTCATTTGACCCAGAATGAAACGTTAAGGTTAAAGTACTTAAAAAAATACAACCCAAAATGATTATTCAATCAAACGTTAGAGACATTTTTTAATATTATATCTTCATTTAATTAAAGGATAACATTTGTAAATTGATCATACATGCACATTCCAATAAAATACGTCAATGGAAACTTCAAAATACCCTAAAACCGTGCTATGTCACCCTTAACGAAAACTAACAACGTAATCAATATAGTCTAGTCATGGGTGAAACATGCTAGAGACCCGTCGGGCCACGACTCTCCTCAAATTCTAAAAATTTAAAATTTACCCTTTTAAATTTTTAAAAAATTTTAATTTTGCCCCCATAAATTTTTTAAAGTTTATATTGAACTTCAAAATTTTTAAATATTTTTAATTAAATCTATCCTATAATTTTAAAATTTTCTTATTAAGCCTCTCAAAATATAAAAATTCTAGTTAGACCTCAAAATTTTGAAATAAAAATGCAAATTAAATTATTTAAATTTTTTGAAAAAACCAATTTAAAACTATAGTTTTTTTTAAAAGAATTAATTCAACCCAAACTCTATTACCAAGTTTCGCCACTAAATCTAGTCACCGTTCGTAAATTTGACATTAAAAAAATCATACATTGCTTGGGGAGTTTAGAAATCCTCAAACATGATCGAGAGAATGATGAGTGTAGCAAAAATAAAAAGACATGCATAGTATTTTTTTTTACGTAAGGAAGTAATTACATTTTCAAGGCTAATGTTAAGATTTGAACTCATAAAAGATAAAATAACATGACTAAATGAATCTTCTTGGTCACTCGGTCAATTAATAGATCTCATACGTAATAATATTAAATGTTGGTTCAAATTAAAATACTCATAATTTAAATTTATAAACATTTAAAAAAATGTTCATAATTAATGGGTCTCGAGTTTGAGACATTGTGCATGCAGAAAAATCCTATTGGAAAACTCACCTACCAAAATCAGGTGTGCGACGCGGATCGGTGCGAATACTCAAGTAGGATCCTCATTCTTAAATATTTATTTATTATAAAAATTGTATTTAAATCGAAATAACATTTCCTTCCAACCAGTTAAACCTAAAAATAAAGATAATCTTGATTTCACTTTTCTAGGCTTGCAAAATACCCAAGTGGAATCCTCAATTTTCAATTATGGGCTTCAAAAATATTAAAAAATACACAGTTTTTGCGAATAAAATTGTTTTCAAATTTTCACAGCCCAAACACTCTTATTAGGTGTAAAGCCACGTCTCTCTATCAACTTACTTGTTGGTATAGCGAGATGATACATTAAAATTATTAAGTTGAAATATTTGAATCCTAACGTTGTAAGTGAAGTTATTGGATTGAAAAGGTCACCCATAATGATCTTCTTCAATATTCGATTCAGATTAGTCAACCAAAAAATTAGATACTTGTGATTATAAAAATTCATATTTGTTTATGGTTTGTTTGATGTCAAATATCATTTTTTATATAAAATATAAATATTAGTATATTTATTTTTAATAAAAATAAATGCATGTGTTTAATTTAATATTTAATATTTTTTATTGTTAAAAATTTAAAGTATATATAACTTGATATTTTTAATGTGATATAAATTATATAACATATAAAAATAGAATAAACTAATGTATTTCTTAATAAAATATATATTAATATTTTTTATTAATTGAAAATATGATTATGGAAATTTATATATAAATTATATAAAAGCTAATATAAATATATTCTTATTATAGCTAGTAAAGATTTAATTTTGCATGGATTTATGGTTTCAAATTGCACAAATGTTCGAATATCGTCCATTATTCAGCATGAAATTACACTTAAAATATGTTCATATTATCTTTTTCGTTGGTCTGTCTTTTATTGGATATTATTTTTATTTGCACTTTAACAATGTCTTTACTGTACTGGTCGCCATACAAATATTTTATGTGTTCTTTTTTGAGCTTTTGCACTTTAGATTTTAAATAGTATTATTGTATTATGTCCTTCAGGTGGGTTGGGATTTGGAGCAATGATCCAAATGCTGAGATGAGATGGCACACCTTGTTTTGTCTCAACCCTCTCTTATTGTGTAGATCCATCCCTAAAAAAACACACCTTTTATGTGCTTATCATCTAATTTTTTTTAATATTTTTGATGTAACACGCCATTAAATTAATGATAATTAATTGTTCAATGACTCAATCGTAACCGATTGATAATGTAAATGATTAAAACGTAAATTTTATAAATTCAGTGATCAAAATAGGACAAAGAAAAACAAAAGTGACCTTCGTGGTAGTTTAACATTTTATTTTTTTATGCTCTTGCTCTTGGTGTTCCAATAAAGTCGGAAAGGATGAAAAAATTAGTGTAATGATCGGGACGATAAAAAATCTGCCTTTAATCTTCTCAGGTTTTTTCCTCTTCTTTTTTTTATAGTTTTGTTCTGACTAATACGAATTGATCCGTATCGCATATTTATTTTTGATGGGTGAGTTTCTCAGCAAAAACCTTTTACATATGCAATGTTTAAAATTCGAGACTTGTTTAAGCTATATTAAGCTGCTTATTACTTGGACTAACACTATTTATTAGATATAATTCATTAAATATATATAAAAAAATTATATCGAACGAATTTTACAAGCTTAAATTTAATTAACATGGACGTTGAATAGTTTATTGATAAAAGTATCCAATTGTAAACTTTTTAATTTAAAGGTTTGAAAATTAGTTTTACTTTATAACGTAAACATAGGAAAATAGGAATTATTATATTTTTCATCAATAAAAGACCATAGTTTGATTATAATACGGTTTTTAGAATTATAGTTGAAAATTTAAATTATAGAGATTTTTGGGTGGGATTTTTTTTTGTTAAGTTTAATCCAAAAGTTACATGCTTTTTAGAGACCACTTGTCATTATCATCTAAAGAAATAATATTATTTTGATAAATTCAACATATTTTTTAATCATATATTATAATATTATATTTTTATTATATATAGCAAAAATAAGATTGTAATGGTTGAAAGAAAATAATTAAAAAATAATTCTCTCTTTTTTTCTTTCCATTTTGTGAATAAGAAACGTATTGAAAGGACATGAGTGGAGAAACCAGCTATAAAGCTAACACCGAAACCCATTTATTTGGTCCTATTCAAAACTTTTGCTTGAGCATAGACTTAGTAGCTTTAAATAAGATAAAATAAATAAATAAATAAACAAATAAGATACAATAATGAATAAGATAAAAATATAATTACTTAATTAATTAAATGATATGATATGATGGCCTGTTTGGTTATTAGCGGATAATTGATAGCTGATTACATTAGTTGATAGCATTAGCTGATTTGACTAGTAAATTATATTAGCTGATTGTATAAAAGTGTTTGATAAAATTAACTGATAGTTGATAGCTGTTTGATTATTTAAACAAGCAAAATAACATATAAGGACATGATTATATTTAATATTTGTTTGAATAATTTATTAGTTATTTATTAAGGATAAAGATAGGATGCAATAACTTTTATCTCATTCAAATCTATGAGATAACTCTTAGTCAAATCTCATTCAAATTCTATCTTATCCTATCTCTATCTCTATCACAATCTTATCTTGTATTTAAATATTTTATTTGTATTTAATATTTGATTTCCCTTATAATTGTATATTCATTTGTAAGCCTATATTTAGGTCAATTGTAAATATTATCATTCATCAAATATACAAATCTTTTACATGGTAATTAGAGCCAAGTAGAATTTCTCTACTCATTTTCTCCTCTCATTTTCGCTCTTTTTAAACTGAATCTCCTTTCATGGCTTCGTCTTCTACTTACAATAATCATGTGCATCTTAATGCACCAACCAACTTCCCAATTAAACTTACGTCTGTCAACTTTCCTATTTGGCGTCACCAAGTGGAGGCTACTCTCATTGGTTTTGGGCTACTCGATTATATTGATGGTTCGCAACCTTCCCCATCTCAGTTTACCGATGCCGCGATAACAATTGCCAATCCTAAATATCTACGATGGTATCGTTAGGATCAAATTCTTATCAGTGCTCTTCTTGGCAGTTGTGATGATCAAGTTCAACCACTTATTTCATCTGCTATCACCGCCAAAATTGCATGGGAAACTCTAGTTGCAAATTATGTCCGAGCATCTCCCAGTCGCATCCTTACTCTCAAATCCAAATTGGCTCTCAATTCGCGTGGTTCTAGGTCTATCTCCGACTACATGAAAGACATGCAGGATATTGCCTTGGCAAACTATCCTGCCTACGATGTAGATTGTCAATCAATTGGGTGATGATTATCGTCCAATTGTTGATGCCTTTCGTGTGCGTAACACATCGACATCCATGCTTGAGTTGTCTGATATCTTAACTAATCACGAGAGACTCCTACAAGAGTCTGACCAAGCTACACCTCTTTCCATGACATATTCTGCACAGCGGGATATTCAAATTATAGTTATTCCGCCAACCGCTCTCGAGGGAAGGATGGTCGCTCTGGCCATTCATTTTTCGGTGGCGGTCGTAGTCATGTTCCTCAATCTAGTCATTCTAAACGACAAGATATTGTATGCAAGTTTTTTAATTTACCAGGGCATGTTGTTCGAGATTGCCACAAGCTTGTTCGGTTCTTTCACAACCACAACTTTTATCAGCAGCCATCGTCTGATTCACTAGTTGTTAACACTGCTACTGATCTTTCATCATCTGATCCGGCTCCTTGGATGTTTGACAGTGGTGCCTCGCATCACACCACAATGATCACTACGTCTCTTCAGGATATCTCCCCTTATGATGGTCCCGATACAGTTCATCTGAGTAATGATAACTCTCTACCTATATCCCATATTGTCCAATGTATTGTTCCCACGGCTACCAAGCCCATTTCTCTCACAAATGTCTTATGTGTTCCTCAGTTAAATACAAATTTGGTGTCGATTTCTAAATTATGTCAAACTAATCATGTGTCTATTGAATTCTTTGACTCTTATTTTCTTGTTAAGGATCGACCCACAAGAATTCCCCTTCTTCGAGGCAATAAAATTGGTGGTGTATACTATGCTCCGTGATCCTTTTATCCCTAGTTCAACTCAGTCAATTACTTGTCCGTACATCAACTGCATCACAAGTTTGGTCATCCATCCAATAAAATCTTATCTTCTATATTATGCACTTGTAATATATCTTATGACCCAACTAGTTTGACAAAATTTCATTGTACTTCATGCCTTGTTCATAAAAGTCATAAACTGCCATTTGGTCAAAATACTATGTCAAGCTCTCGTTCTCTTTAATTACTTTACTTTGATGTTTAGAGCACTAAACATATGTCTTATGATGGATATTCATACTATGTGGTGTTTGTTGATCATTTTATCAAGTATGTTTGGCTATACCCGATAAAGAAGAAATATGATGTTGCGGCCATATTTCCCCAGTTTAAAAGGCTTGTTGAAAGCTTTTTTCATCAGACCATTGTGCCTATATTCTCTGACAATAGATGTGAGTTTGTTAAGCTCTTGCCCATCTTGAATTTGGGCGGTATTTCCTACTTTACTTTACCGCTTCATACTTTAGAACAGAACAAGATTGTTAAACAGAGACATCGTCACATAGTGGAAACTGGACTTTCTCTACTTCACTTTGCATCCCTCCCAACAAGGCATTGGCTTCATGCTTTTTAGGCAGTTGTTTATCTTATTAATCGGATGCCAACACCGGAACTGGATAATGTATCGCCTTATATTCTCTTTCATCAACAAGTACTTAACTATGGCAAGCTTCAACCATTCGGATGCTTGTGCTTTCCTTGGCTGAGACCATACACGACACATAAACTTGAGCCACGGTCTGTGACGCAGTCTGCTTATAAATGCCTGAAGACGACCACTAACAGAATCTATGTCTCTTATCATGTTCGGTTTGTTCCTTACATTTTTCATTTTGCAACATGATGTGTCCTCCCTATGCCATAACAACCGGATGCTTCATTGCCTACTATGCCACGGTAATCTAATGCTTTATTGCCTCTTATGACTCGGCAACCTGATACTTTATTGTCTAATACGCCACGACAACCTGATGATTCTATTGCCATACCAGTTCCCTTGGGTAACCTGCCACGACAACCTGATGATTCCATTGTCACACCAGTTCTCTTGGCTGATCTGCCACAACAAGATGTCGCCCCTGACTTGCCACAACAAGATGTCACCCCTGACTTGCCACAGCAAGATGTCTCCCCTGACATGTCACAACATAATCTTTCGCAACAGCGGATTCGCTGGCCAAATTCGAGGTACTTTGGCCCTTCATTTGTTAATGTCAAGCTTGAAGAGCTCTTAGGATATCTTCTCATCCATGAAATGATGTCTCTACCCCTAAAAAGGGAGAAGGAGAAGATAAACCAAGAGCAAGGAATCGATGTCAACATCATTGCTCTTAAATCCTCCAAAAGCCAACAAGAAAAATCAAGTGAGGATGAAAGTGATGATGAAGAGATGGTCTATCTCTTCAAATAATTCACTCGGTTCATGAAGAGAAACATAGAAGAATCCAAACATGAATCGAAGAAGAAGATGGTGAATTCCCCCAAGTGCTCGAAATGCAAGAAGACGAGGCATCGCTTCAACAAAAAGGAATCATCATCAAAGAAAACATATGTAGCTACATGGAGTGATGAAGACTCCACCGATGACAATGAAGAAGTCCACATATGCTTAATGGCCCTCAATGAGGGGGAGACAACTTCTAACTCATCTTGTTCAAATTCAAATTCTTATGCATTTGATGAGTTACAAGAAGTTTATGACAATTTGGTTTATGAATTTAAAGCCTCATTTTCAAATAACAAAAAGTTGATTTTAAAATTGAAAAATGAAAATGATTTGCTTGTGAAAACCAATTTGGAATTTGAAGCAAAATTAAAGGATTTTGAAATTAAAGTTTCGAATTTACAAAATTTGCTTCAAAAGAAAGAAAAAGATAATCAAATTGAAGTAGATGATCTTAAGAAAGAAAAAGATTTGATTTTCCAAGAACTTCAAAAGAAAAATAATTTGGGAAAATCAAATTTTTATACGAGACAATCTAGTGCCCCTAGATTTGTAAATGGAAAATGTTTTAGAAGTTTTTGGGTCCCAAAAGGACTAATTACTTCAACTAAAAATGATGAAATTGAAAAATAGATTCCTAAGGGGACTAAATTATGTGCTACTAATGCCTATGGATCCAAAGCAATTTGGATACCAAAAATCAAATGATTATCTTTTGTAGGTGTGATGGAGCCTTGATCAACAAGTGATGAAATTGAGGGGGAGCTCTATACACACATAAGATGAACACTTGAAGAAGGAAGGCTTCACACCCTCCATTTGATTCAAGTGGAGTAAAATTAGTTGAATTTTGTTTATTTTAATTTGATTTATTTATTTTAATTCAACTAGTTAATCATACATGTTGGACTAACATTTGATTGATGCTTGAGTAAGGGGAAGCCAATTTTAAAACAAAACTTATTTTTGTCATTTTTTTACTCTCCTTTATTATTGACCTTTAAAGTTTAAGCCATTTTTGACATAACAAAAAGGGGGATAATGTTTTGAAAAATTGAATTTTCAAAATTGAATTTTCAAATGAATAAGGGGAGCTTATAAGCTTTTCAACAATTAATCTCTTATTCAAAATTTATTTTTACTAAGGGGGAGAATCTCAAAAACAATTTTTCAAGTTGGTTTTATTATATCAAAAAGGGGGAGATTGTTAAGATATTTGTTTTGATATAATAATTGAAAAATAGTTTTGGACCAAATTGAAAAGATTTCAAAAATGTCTCTAAGTCCAAACAACTTGAAAATATGTTTGAAAGGTTTTTGAGAGGTTTTGGAAATGCTTTAAATATTTTAATGTAGCCAAACTAACGTTTTAATGTAGCCAAACTAACGTTTTCAACACAGTATTTTCCAGTAACCAAAAACGTATCAATACGCTTCTAGGCGTACCGATACGGGAATGATCGTTTTGATACGCCACATGGCGTACCGATCCCATTTTTAACCTCTCCAACGACTATTTCCCAACGATTATTTGAATTGCAGGGCGTACCGAAACAGACCAAATCGTACTGATACGATTTACCAAACATACCTAGGCATACCAATACGGTTTGCCAAACGGCCTAAGGTGTTTCGATACGGTTAGCAAGACTGAGCGCAACGGCTAGTACCTGTACTGATACAGGTACGCGCGTACCGATACGGTTAGGCAGCTAAGAGCTTAACGACTAGTTTCCAAGAAGGGCGTATCGATACGGGTAACCTGTGTATCGATACGGATAGCTGTAAAACTGCATTAATTGCGGGAAATAGAGGCTCCAACGGCTCTAATTCAATCCCAACGGTCTTCAACGACTAGGAACTCAATTGAGACTATAAAAGGACCCTTCAAGCTTCAACTACAACTAATGATCCTAAAGTCAACAACATATGATGAAAATTTGTCTTAGTGCTTAAATTTTCCATTCTTGTATAGACAACACTTGTAAGCTCTAAATGTTTATATTTGCTCAAGTGTTTTAGGATTTGGGTGAGTGCTTAAAGAGTGCAAACACATACCTTGTATTGAGGAATTATTGTTTGCTTCATTTCCTTTGTTTGAGAGGATTCCCAAAGCTTGGGTTGTAAGCTTTGGATGCTAGACTTGGTAATTGAGTCTAGGTTGTAAAGGTTGCCTCTTAAGCCTTGTTAAAAGGGGAAGAAATTCTTAGTGGGAAGCTAAGATAGTGGACGTCGAGCTTGTTAGAAGCTTGAACCACTATAAATCCTTGTGTCTATTGTCTATCTTTTTACTTCCCACCATTAACACCCAAAATCGACTTCTCCACCACTTGGCAAGCAACTCGGTTGAAGAAATTCGAGCTCAACATATTAGATTTGGAACAAAATATTATTAAGTGCACTACACATGTACTTAGGTAGTGAATGTTCAACTATACATGTTTTCTAGTTTAGTTATTTTTAATCATTGTTTTGAAATTTCGATTATGATCCAAACAATAACAATTAAATCAGTGAAATGAAATTATACTATTAATATTTATGTTATGTGTAAGTTGTAAATTTAGTTTATGTTCTTCCATTTAACCATGTTTAACCCCTTTAATTTAATCATATTGCCCCTCTACCATTTGAGTTAAGGTTGAAATTTCAAAAATCAAAAGGTACGGGGACTAAAATGAAAAATTAAAGTATAAGGGCTAAATCCATATTTTATACACAATACATGGACTAATGATAGAATTTGACTATATATATTTAATGACTTAAAATGTACCATATCTTTTAATTTAAAATATAATTATCTATTGAGCCTTAGTTTGATTGACATATTGTTGTGTCAACATACAAAAAAAAAAACATGAATTTGAGTGTGTTTAAAATGTACAATATCTTTTAATTTACGGGTGAAAAAAGATTTAGACAGATAATTTAGGCCCACATTATGTAAAAAGAAGAAAATGTATTTAACTATCAATTAAAAAGTAAAATGCATTACTTTCCAAATAGAAAAAATACCCATTATTTAAATTCCAGTTATACCAAATTGAATTGGTAGAGCTGTCCTCGTAATGTATCTCTATAATATTATATTTAGATTATTCAATTAATAAATTAAATATCGATAATTATACATATATTTAAGAAATTACAACAAAAAGGAAAACCAAAGTTATTAATACATTAGTGTTTTAAATTTTTTTTTTGTTGTCCTTCCGATTTTCCAGGGCTTTGCTCTAATTTGGACTGACCCGTGTCACACACCTAACTTTGGTGTTGAGTTTTTTAGCGAGATTTTTTTGCATATACAAAACCTCGAGCTAGAGACATATTTAAGCGATGTCAAACTGCTTACTACTTGGACCAACTCCCGTCGGTAGTGTTTTGAACTTTTTAATATATATTGTTAGGTGATAACCAAGTTTTTTTTAATAAATTAATGTTGAAATATTTAATTTTACAAGTGAGATTAAAAATTATTTGTTTTTTAAAAAATTCTCAAAAGGTTTGTATGTTTGTACTAATCAAAATCTGATAAAAAAAAAATTCTAGGCTCGAGTTAACTCGACCTACTCATATTAATTAGTTTCTTTTTGTTTTAAAAATAATAGTAATATTTTTTATATTAATATTCATAAAACTTTTATAATTAAATTTAAATAAAAATCTAAATTATACTTAGAAACCCAACCCTTTCTACGTGTCTAATAGTAACACGACACGAAGAATTATAAATATTAGAAGGAGAAATTTTAATCTTTAAAGTTGATAATTTTGTTTAACTTAGTCTTCGAATATTTTTTAATCACTAAAAACAAATTTTTGATCATTTAAATGACGTAACATTTTAACAATGTATCACATAATATAATATTATAAGGATTAAATCTGAAAAATACTAAATTTATAGTTTTATATGAATAGTGACATAGTAAAAAAAATATAAATTATGATGTTAATTTTTTTAAGAGATATCATTAGTGTATGAAATTTTAAAAATATAAATAATTTAAAAATCAAATTGTAAAAAGTTACCAAATTTGTACGGTAAAAGTTACTTTATTTTTATCTCTAAAAGTAATTTTCAACTCCTATACAATCAATCATTTCCAACAACCCACAAACCAAGCTTCCCATTATTTTTGACACAAGGCAAATCAACATGTCCTGCCCAACAATTAGCGCCACCACAACCCACTTAACAAGAGGCGGCGTTACCTCAGTTGACTGCCAGAAACAAGTCCGCTCATGGCGGCTCCTCCGCTCCATCATGGCACTCCTCATCCCCACCTGCAACCGCGCCATCATCCAAAATCCACACACCAAACACCATCATTTTTACACTTCAAATTCCAGTGTCATCACAGGCACCATTTTCGGTTACCGGAGGGGAAAAGTCCGGTTCTGCATCCAAGCAAACTCCAAGTCCATCAACCCGATTCTCCTCCTCGAGTTCACAGTCCCTACCCCGGTTTTGGCTCGAGAAATGAGAGGCGGTATCCTCCGGATCACTCTCGACTGCACTGAGTCCGAGTCCGGTTCGTCGGTGCAGCCGGTGTGGACTATGTACTGCAACGGAAGGAAAGTCGGGTACGCCGTTAACCGCCGGCCTTCGAAAGCCGATACCGATGCTTTAAGGCTAATGAGTTCGGTCGTCATCGGGGCCGGAATGATTAGTGGGAAAGAACTTGATAATGAAGATGATGAACTTACGTACTTGAGGGCAAACTTTCAGAGAATCCGTGGTTCCACAGATTCTGAATCTTTTCATTTGATTGATCCCGAAGGGAATGTTGGTCAAGAACTTAGTATCTTCTTTTTCCGTTCTCGGTTGATTTCAAAAATCGCGATTGTAGACATAACAAATTTTATTTCGCAACCTATCGGATTGGTGTTCCGAAACGGTTTTTTTAGCCATGCCCCCCCATTTTTTTTGAGCTGTGCTCATCAGCATAGCTTTAACAGTGTGGTTAAAGAACCGGATTTCCTTAGTTAAGATCACTAATTTTGCCTTGTTTTTACCTTAAATATTGTAATATTTTGATTGGTTTGAATGTAAACTTTTTGAAAGTGTTAATTACTTTTTACGGGGTGTTAACATCAAAGACAGCGGATGCGCATTCCCTTTGAGAGCACAACAATGGGAAACATGTCCCCATACATGTCTGAAAATCCGACCATTCGACATGCCATACATCTTGGTTTCAAACATGCAAATTTGGGTAAACAATAATGAAACTGTGCTCTAAAAACAATAATCTGATATAATCCCCCTTTCCCCACGCATGGGATAAGTTTCATGAGGTTTAGTTATAATATTATCATACTACCTCGACGAAGCCAGGATCGAACATTAGAAGGGTCAAAATATTGAATTTAAAAATCCAAAGGCTTATTAAGTATTTAAACTCAAAATTCATGGGATAAGACATAATTTGTCTAACATTTAAACTTATAGGACATAAATATTTAAGAGAAAATATTTCATGCACCGGCGGTAGAAACGAAAAGTTTCCACAAGCGTATTAGTTTTAAGGATTAAGAATTTAGTTTAGGGTTTAGAGGTTTAGAATTAGTGGTTTTAAGGTTTATGATTTGTGGTTAGAATTTAGGAGTTATGTGTTAGAATTTATGGTCTAGAAGTCAGTGTTTAGGTTTAGGGTAATACAGTTAGGGATTTAGGTTTTAAAATATAAACCCTAAATTCTAACCACAACCCTTAAATTCTAAACACCTAAATATAAACCACTAAACCTTTAACCTTAAAAATAAATCTCTAAACCCTAAAACTAAGGCACATGTGAAAACTTATTGTTTCCACCTTCAGTCATGGTGTAATTACCCTATATTTAATAAGTCCTTATATTTTTAATTTACATATTAATTTTTTATATGGATCAAATTGCTATTAAACCAAAATTTATTAAATTTGTTATTCGGATTTAAACGTATTATAATCCTAAATCATTTATGATAATATAAATTTGTATAATTTTATATCTGTAATTAAATTTGTTTATGAATGAAGAATTGAGGACTCGGTTGAAATGTTAGTGTGAGCTGGTTTTTATTCCTTGTGTCGTTTAAAGAGCGTGTGCAAATATTGCAGTAATCTTCACATGGAAGAAGGATCTATGCTCACTCAAATTATTATTTTTCTACATACATACATACATACATACCTTTTTATTTTTGGGAGTCAATTATGTATTTTCTATAAATTACATTTTAAAATGATATACTCAGTTCATTATTCATTTTTATATTTTCTAATTAATTCAAGGACAGAAGTGGTGTAAGGTACTGGAACTGGTCTTGTTGTCTCCAATGTACTCTCCCTTTGCATGTTCCTTTACTGCTCTATTGCTTCTCCGTGTTCCTCTACTTTCTCACGTCAAAACCGTGTCTAAAATATTTATTATATTATTAACTTAATATCATATTTAAAGTGTTTTACAATTATATAAACTTTAATATATCAATCATTTGTATCATATTAAAATATGGGTAAAGTTTTGATACACAGTGTAAAATTAATTTTACACAAGCCTTTATATTTACACTATAAAACCTAAATCCTAAATTTCTAACCCTAACCCTAAAAATTAAACCATAAACCTTAAACCCTATATCTTAAATTCTAAACACTAACCTTAAATTCTAAACCTTACAAAATTTTTGATACACAGGCTGTGTAAAACTAATTTTACACAAGCCTCCATATTTGCACTATAAAACTCAAATCCTAAATTCTTAACCCTAACACTAAAAATTAAACCATAAACTTTAAACTCTATACCTTAAATTCTAAACACTAACCTTAAATTTTAAACTTTACAACCTAAATCCCTAAACTTTAAACCCTAACTTCTAAAACTAAAATGCACCTATAAACTTGTAGTAACAAAGCTTTTTCCAAAAAGTATTTATTTATGTTGTACTTTTTTATGTCGTGTGGTGTAAGGGCATAGTCCAAAACTTGCCCAACATTGAAATGAAAGATATGAAACGCGCAATATGGCATGTTATTTAGACATGAGTATACGGATATAATTCTTAAAATATATGAAAAGATTTTGTATTAGACCCGTATATACTCGTATACGACACTCATTTTTTAGTCCGAGCATTGTTTGACAGGATTGAACAATCTCTACTCTATGTTATTAGGCTTCCGAATTTGCCAAATGAATTAAATGGTTGTTTTACAGAAGTAAAATTGGCATATCAAAGAGTATAAAAATAGAGGAAATGAAAAGGACAATGAAAAAAACTGTACACTATCGTCCTCGTTACATCCAAGTCTCGAGCAATGCCGTCCGTCATGATATTCGGCACCGATGGAAGTGGAACCATACCAATGCAAGTAAAAGCCATATTAGGCTGTTGAAATTGTTCTTTTGTGAATTACCTGCACGAGTGTGTCAAATGCAGTTCAGAAACAGAAACGGAAACGAACTTGGGTACGAATGTCGGATACAGCGGTTCACTTAATTGAAAACAGGGTTTAGAATGTTTACTGAATGGAAGATAGTTGTTCCTAATGTTCCATTCAAAATCCCAGTGCTCTCTATCATTTTTGAGAGTCCAATAAGTCCAACCAAAGGAAGCTGCATTATACACCTCTAGTTGAGCCTTTCCAAAGTCTTGATACTCTGATTGTGTCCCATTTGTAACATTCCACTCATTCACCCACTCGCCTGAATTGAAACCCGATCAAAAACGCATAAACCACATCAGAAAGCACGAAAAAACGCCTACTGATAACGCACATAGAAGCTTACGGAATCGTAAAGCATGATCTAAGTTGATAGAGTTACCAATGAAAACAAGTGGACCGTCCGCAGCATTCAAGGCTTGTACCTGAGGTTCCCTGCTCTTGTATATGAACTGGATATTATCGATAGGGCTCAAGGTGACGAAATACGGGTCGAAGAGGTTGTAGTAATGCAAATCCACCACTACATTGTGGGAACCTATATCAGCCTTATAAAGTTCAATCGGATCTGCATTGCCAATTCTCTGACAAACGATCACGTATGCTGACGGTGAGTGTTTCCGCACGATTTCATACCCTTGCTTGTAATACGGAACCAAAATATCCAATGAAACTGATGATGCAGATGGTTCGTTTAATAGCTCGATTCCGAGTAAGGCCGGATGATTTGCATACCTGCAACAAACAAGATGGTTCAATGGGATTTAACTTTACATCGCCACAAATCCGCAGACACCAGCTAATAACTTGTTGGGAGTTACCTGGAAGCTAGAAAATTTATGACATGCAATGTCTGCGAAATCGATTCCGATGTAGTCCAGCCTATCGTGCCATCTCGACTAGCACTATGTTCCATTCCATTTTGGGAGCCAGGTGCAGCATGAAGGTCTATTATGCACTTTATCTTATAGGCCCTGCATCGAAATTCCGACGTACTTATCAAGTGTAATGAAGATTCAAATCGTAGCATTCCAACAAAGAGAAGTGAAATAAGGACTTACTGTGCCCATGAGAATGCATTATCAAGAGCTGCTAATGTTCCTCCGATAAATGGGGCGGGAGGATTCGGATCATACGCAATCCACCAGCCGACTGGAATCCGTACGGTATTTATTCCATTTCTTTGTAAAAACTCAAAATCTGCTGCATTGATAAATGTTCTTCTATGTGTCTGCAGTTTCATTAAAAAAGAAGTGTTAACTCAAGAACAACAATGAAATAGATTGCAGAAAAAGTGATTACGGTACCTCGAGAACCTCTTTCGCCTTGCTATATCCGTATCCATTAGCAAGCTGATAATCTCCATGCAAGTTATTTGCTACAATCGACATTTCGAACGTGGCTGCATTATCATCCCACCCCGGATTTCCGGCGTAATCCGCCGTCAGTTGATTATCTATGGTAGCCTAAAATATAACAAAAACAACACATTTACATCAACTTCTACCACTTCAAATGCCATAGACCAACTCAAACATGAAGAGTTTGAGACGAGTATAGTACCTGCAGATAGGCTCCACCCTTTGTTTTAATATGAACTTGACCGTTGTTATTTCTTTCGATCTGAAATGTTTCAGTTGAGGAAGCCGATTTTGCAGTTGCGGATACCGTGCATCCGTTACCGTAACATGTTAGAAATTGGCCTTGCGTGGTGCGGAATTGAAATTCGGATTCAGTAACTCTCCATAACTGCATTACAAGTAAGTTGTTAGACAACAAATTTTGTTGCAGAACAAGAACTTACATCGATAGCCGCACAAGATGGAATCGTAAGATATCGATCGATATAATAAGAACTTGTATGGGGGCTTCTTACTGTAAAAATTTCCCATGAAGATGCAGAATCTCTGTCAACTGAAATGTCCATTCCACCTCCATTTTCAGCACAAACATATTTCTGCAACTTCACAGACTTGAAACAAACTTGTGTTCCATCCTGCATTTTTCAATGCCCATAAAAACATATTATCAGATTATTTATTGAAAAAAATTGGAAAAAAAAATTCAAAAATCATTTTTTTATAAAAATACTCACAAGCATGTCTGCATTTGGAATACCTTCAAAAAGAGAAGGCTTAATCCAACCTTCTAGAACCAACCACCCTCCTAAGTTCACCCCTCTTACTTTAGAATCTTCATCCAACCCTTCCACTTATCAAATGAAAACAAAAATTTTGAACAATTTATTGTTTATTTCTCAAGAAACCAAAAGAAAATATCCAAGGAAAATCAAGAGAAAAGGGAGCTTTTTGAAGCATACCTGAAAATGCTACAGAAAAGATTAGCCAACAAAAGAGTGAAAATGCAAACACCCATTTGCTAAAAACAAGTTCCATGAAGAATGCAGCCCTTCAAAACTGCATCAAACAAGAAAGAAAATAAAGGAAACAAGAAGAGAGGTTTCCCGGGAAAAGAAAAGGAAAATCCATTTGGGAAGAGAGAATATTTTTGTAATCCCTTCCTTACGAATCAATGTATACCAAATTAAACCTCGTAAACAATCATAGTAATATTTAATTCTTAAAGTTGGGTTTTTGCATTAATATATTGCAAAGAAAATCATTAAAAATTCAAACTTTCCTCCAAAGTGAAGCTGGAAAAGAACCCAGTTGAAAATATTGAGCAAAAGAAGAAACGAACATTATTTTGCCAAGGAATAATGAGCAAAGAGGGAACCTGAAAGAACTTTAATGTACTAATCTAAAACCCAAAAAGGTTACAACTTTGCTTAAAGATTTGGTTTTTAGGAAAATTGGTTAAAAGTACGGCTTTTTAAGCATAGTTTGGAAGCTGAAAAACGCATTAAAATCATATCTTTACAATGCAATATTTTGGCAGGTAATTGATACTATAACTTACTGAAAAACTATAACACTATTTGAAAACTCGTAAACAAACCCTAAACTCTGGAAACCCTCTATTTCTTTCTAAAAACCCACCTCTTCCAGCTTTATTTCTCAGGTGGCCGGCCGCCTCCTTCATCAGCGGCAGGCCTCCCTCTCTTTGCTTTTGATTTTTCCGCCTTTGTCCTTTGCTTTCGGTCATCGTTTCTTTCCTTTGTCCTTTTTCATCATCTCAGAGAATTTAGGATTTACATTGTATAAAAAGTACCTAAATTTGCATTGTAGGGCGCTCTTGCACTGGATGTTGGAAGGTTTTCCACAGGATATGGCATTGGAGTTTTCTCATATGTGGTCTATTTTTTCCCCTGAGAAAATATGCATTTCTTGATGAATACATTAAGGTTGCTAATAATTTTCCTACTAAACAAACATGTTCGAATCTTCATAGCTGAAATAGCACCAAAGAATCTCAGAGGAAGGCTCACAACATTGAATCTGGTTAGAGAGCTCGGTAGAATTGTATGCAGTGATTTAAATAGCGGCTGCTAATATTCACTATCGTTATATTTCCTAGAATGCCTGCCCGGTACATTGTTGTTTAAATCCCTTTTCTTTTTATTGCAGTTCATGATTATTACTGGTTCATCAGTTGCATTCTTAATAGGAACAATCATACCATGGAGGGCACTGGCTCTGGCTCTGGCTCTAACCGGTAATCCTAATAACCCTTCAAGATTTTTGAATCAAAATTCAAAATCGAAAACGTAAAGGACTAAATGTTAATTTTTGAAGGACTTGTGCCATGCGTCTTCCTGTTTGTTAGCCTCTGTTTCATACCAGAATCTCCAAGATGGCTGGTAAGCATTTCGACGGACACTATTACATCCATATGTATGTAGGTAGCCTGAAACATTGTTGTTTGCAGGCAAAAGGTTGGCCTCAACAAATCACATTTATTTTACTATAATAAATTGTGCTTGATTAAACTCCTCCAAATCAGATGCAAGCGACATATCAAGTTATTGGCAGGATTCGGTGCTGTAACAATGGTGATAATGGTTTTAGTGGAATTTTTAAAGAAGAAAGCACTTTGATTTGTTTCTAATCCACTCAATCAGTTATGGAAGAAAAACGAAGCAAGAAAAAAAAAGAAAATTAACATATCAAGTCATCGTTTTTTAGGAAAATTGACGGAAAAATCAAAATAAAAGCGGATTAAAAATTTAATAAGCTCAATAAAAATTTTAAAGATTCGGTGATCAAAATAAACGCGTCTTAAAAATTCGGTGACCATTGGTGCACTTTACCCTCTTTTTATGTTGCTTTAGTCGATCAGGTTTCTTTACTTGGAGTTTTGGAGGTTGGATTTTCAGGATCTCCTCCTGCTCCGGCGTCGTCTTCAGTTGTTCTAAGGCCTTTATGATTATGGCTCTATCAAGAACATGCTATGAGGCCTTGATGACCTTTTTAATGTTGTTTTCTTCGCCTCCGCACTTGGATTTCCCGATGGTTCATCCTGTTCGCCAAAATTTTCCAGTTAGTTGACCCTATGTTGGCCTATGACATTCAGTGCCCATCTTTCACCTGATTTTTCAGCCGCTACCTTTCAAGGTTGTCGAATTACTAGGGTTTCTTTCTTCAGGAGTAGATTCTCCTAGAATGGGTCTAGGTTGTCTATGGCTTTGTTTCTCTAGGCTCTTGTAGCTTTGTTTATCTCTTGCGCCTTTATTTATATTATTGACTTAACTATAAAATAAGTATATAAATTATATTTTAAAATCTCTAAATTTTATATTTTTTCTATTTAAAGGAGATGGCGAAGGTCCATTACATTAGACTTTCATGTAAATGTAGATAAGGATTACATTTGATCAAAAAGAGTCCTTGTATAGAATTTAAAATTAAATTTTATATTTAAAAAAAAGAATTTTATATATTTTATTTAAAAATGACCAAAAGTCATTTCATGTAAACGCAGATAGGCCATATAAGGTTGAATTATTTGGGATCTGTCGAGATTTAGCAAGACAAATGAAAAGGTAGTCAATCAACTAATATTTCTTTTGCTATCTAATTAGGATAAACTATATGAATGGTCTCTCGACTATGACTTGAATTTTTTGTTGAACCCGGTTAAGATATTTAATTTTTAATAATTTAAATGAAAAATATTTTTGGACTTAAATAAATTTATAAAAATATTTCAAAAGTTTATTAACTTAAAAAATATGTTTGAAAGGTTTTTAAAGGGTTTTTGACTTGTTTAAATGCTTTTAAAATAACCCAAAAGTCAAAACAGGCCATGTGTACCGAGTGACCCGTACCGATACGTCTCTTTGTTTTCTCAAAACTCCATTTTCCAGTAGCAAAATAGGGTATCGATACGACCTCAGCCGTACCGATACACTATGGGATGTACCGATACACCTGTATAGTGTACTGATACCTAGTGCAAGTTTTGCCCAACAACTCCTATTTTGAGCAGGTGTACCGATACCAGTGGTCGCATAGCGATACGCCCTACACCATAAGTACATTTAATGATGAAAATAAAGTCCTCAACGGCTCAAAATCAACTTTAACGGCTAATAATGGCTATAAACTCCTTAGAGGGTTTAAAGACGTCTTCAAGCAACCATGCAACAACAAGAAACAACATGTCAACATTCATGTATTCAGAAATCAAATTTAGAGCTTAAATTGTCAAATTCTTTGTAGAAAACATTAGTGAGTCAAATTGTCATATTTGCTCAAGTGTTTAGGTTTTGAGTGCGTGCTTAATTTACAAACTCTTTACCTTGTGAATTTTTTTAGTTTGCTACATTTATTTTTCTCTTGTAAGAGAGTGTTTTCAAAACTTTGGGGTATAAGTCTTGATTGTAAGCGGTTATCTCTTTGATCCTGAAAAAAAAAAAGACAAATTAATGAATTTGTGGAAAATCTTTAGTGTACATAGCTAAGGTTGTGGATATATACTTGGTTTAAAAGTCGAACCAATATAAATCATTGTGTCACAATTTTTATTACTTAGCTTTTCATCCACCAAAGCAAAAATCCAATTCAACCCCTCTTGACATATTCAGTTGATCGTTCGAGCCTCCTAACAAACCCTTTAACTATTAGAAGTTATAAACCGGTCTTTCGACTTAAAAATATAACAAATTAGTCCAGTAACTTATGAGGCAGTTAACAAAAAAATAATATAATTACACATTTAATCATCTATATTTATTCATTCTTTTATTTTAGTCATTTTTCTACCGTGACCTTTAGTCACACCTAACCCTAACCCCTGTCCAGCACCGCCCTTTCTCCTATCACCTGCCGTTCGTCCTTTCCAGCTTTCAACGACCAAATCTCTCCCATTCTCTCTCTCTTGCGCTTCCAATCAAACCCTCAACGCCCTCTATATTTTTAAACATTATACTAAGAATTACATTACCAATAAATTAATAAACACAAATATTTTTTTTAAATATTTTTATAAGAAAAATATCAACTTTAAATAAATAAACTGATAAATAAATTTATTGTGAACCTAATCAGGCCGAATACATCTTTTTTAAACTCTTTCATTTAATAAACGAATATTTTATGTTCGTACTCAGGGGTAGATGATAGTAGAGGGAGCTATGACCCCTCCCAAAATTTTTAAAAATTAACATTTAGCCCTTTAAAAAATTTAATTTTCTTCTTCAAATTTTTTTAGAGATTCTCATTAACTTTCATACTTTTTTGAATATTTTCAATTAAATCCTCCAAAAAGATTTTAAAAGTTGTCTAAAATTTGAAAATCTTAATGAGACCCCTGTATGTTTGAAAAGTTTAAATTGAGCCCTTCACAGTTTTTTTTAATATTAGTTTGGGTCTTCAAAACTTTTAAAAATTTTAAGTAGGTCCTCAAATTGTTTCATCAAAATCCACCGCTGTTCATTCTTGTTTATTTAGTATCCAAGTTCAAAACCCACTCAGTATAAATCATTTGTGGACTATCTCCGAATTTAATTAATTTTGACTCAAAATATAGTTTGATTGTTAATAATCTATTCAATTATACCCATGTTAATCACACACGACACATTATGTCACGTCATCACATAATAGAATACACTGTCTACGTCATTGATAGTTAACGACATAGTGAAATAATTGAACCTAAAACATAAATTAATGTCATAATTGAGGTATAAACAATACAATGTCTATAGTTATATTTGGTTAGTTTACACTCAAAATAATAAAGATAATACTCTTTCGAAAACTTAAAAACTCTAGCCGCATAATATTCTTTTTCTTTAGGTTTGTTCTTTGCTTACTGGCGGCGGCACCAGTTTTAATGTTGGTTGTCGACCGCTGAGATCCATCGTTTTCTATATTTTTTTATTTCTCATCGTTTGTCTTACTTTTTAATTTTGAATAAATAATTATGTCCTTGTGACACGTTTTACTCTACCTTTTGGTACGTTTTTTTTGCTTTTTGGCATGTTTTTCTTTTATTTATTGGTCGTTTGACTGTTCTTTTATTTAATTTTCTATTAGGGTTGGATTTGACGTCGCCACGACTCATCAAGATGGCGCTCTTTTGGTTATCATGTCGATCTCCCTGTTTTGGACCCTCAAATTGAATTTGGATACGTGCTCACAATCACCTTTCTTGTTCGCAATTGAATTGTAGTAATAACCGGGTTGTCAACGTGCCTCATTGTAATATGCATTTTTATGTTGTTTGTTGATGGTTTTACCTTTAATTGTCGTTCTTTGGTGATGTTAGTATATATTTTTGTTTCGAGTTTGGGTTGGGTTTTTTACTTTTTCCTTGTATGATCCTCTTATAATCTCGAAACACTAGTTTCTTGTTTGAATAGTTGTAGGAATATGTTTAGAATAGGTGTTTTTGTTTACTCATATGTAAACTTGCATTGTAATTTTAAATATATCCTCATTTAATAAAACTAACAGATTTTAATTAAAAAAATAAAGAGAATAATTGCAGAGGCTGCATATGAAATAGTGGATCGGTTTCAACAAGAATCAGCTGATTAAGTAATAGGATTTGTACCATAAATAATGCCATGTTCTTTTATAATAGGCTTTGTACCAAATACTCGCATTTCATAGCTTTTCCATCTGTTCCAGAACTTTGTACAACGCAGAGTTTATAATGGCACCCTACCCAGAGATGCAAGCAATACTAGTAACTGCGAAAAAGTTTAAAATCATTTACAAGAACCGGTATCTACCACCGGCTCAAACCTGTTAACGATTTGTATGTGCATAACCCTTAAATATATACACATATATTTACATGGATGGTTGTCGAAATGTAAGCAATAGTTTCAAAATTAGATGGTGGCCATGTGAACAGCTCTCAAATGGATATAACAATCATCGCTGCTGCTAAAGAACTCTAAACATACCCAGCAAACATGCGTCCCGCACTTACATTCGATGTGGTTACACCCATCGATCTTCTCGATTGTATATCCGCATACAGGGCAAGTTTTTACCTGATCTTTCCCCTTGCACCACTCTTTCAAAGACGAATCAGGGTCTTCCTTGAACTCTCGGTACTTCTCACATGACAGATACGGATGATATTCCAGATGGCACCCAGTACAAGTCTCGGCATAACATGCTCCGCAGACAAATGGCTCTCCAGAAGTGTCGGGATCAGAAACGCGATAAACAGAGGGGCAATCAGGAGAAGGGCAAAACCGATAGGCACCCCCACTGGATGCAACAAATGCACCCAAAGAAGCCCTAAAGTGTTCCTCTAACTTCTCAGTTGACAGCAGAGACTTCAAATCAATAAGCAAAATGGGTGCTTTATAATATTGGTGAGCACAGCACACAGGAAAACTATCCAAATTTCTAATGGCGGATTCGCATTGCACAACCAAACACAAACGACAAAAGAGATGTGAACATCCTTCGAGCTGGTAGCCATCTTCTACTTCACATAAGCAAATGGGGCACGTGACTTCACTATCAGATCTCTTGGCTAAATCTCTGCCTGCCTTAGCAATCTCGAGGATGATTTCTTCTACCTTTTGCTTCACCTCTTTGTCACCGCGAATCGAAATAATATGATGTCGGGTATTAAGCATAAATTCAGCCCCAGGTATTTTCTCTTTGAGCCCTCAACCACTTCCTTCATCATATCCGGAGGCAGACCCCGACCACGAAGTCGGACCTCAAGCTGCTTGCTCTCGTGGTAGGACAAAAGAGATTGAACCAATTTTTGCTGGGCTACAGCAGCAGCATCAGAAGAGCCGAAGATTCTCACATTGAGACTATGCCGGTCAAAAGAAATGTAGGTTTTCGTTTCTCGTTGCAATTATCTCATTAGATTAATGCCATCTCTAGAGAACAGGTGCTGCAATACGGAAGGAGTGAGGCTGGCATGTTTTACGGTCCTTCCATTCATTAGCTCTTCCACCGGCCTTCTCAACTCTGCTACAGTTTTGGTGGCATTGGCGGATATTTTAATCAATTTTACTTTCACCCAGGTTTGGCAAAACTAAGCATCTAGAGTGCAGTTTAATTAAAATAGTTTAAAACCGACATAACCGCATTAAAATCCTAAAAGGTGATATGAATGTCAATCCAGTGTTAAAAGTTTGAAAATAACCCAAAGCACAATTGATTAACCGGAAAGAAACGGAAGGAAAACTAATTCATATAACTGGAAACTAAATGCAAAACAAGAAACTCACTGACAATCTCCGGCCCAAGGCATATATCTTCACACCCAAGCACAAGCAGTGATATGCGTACTATGTTACTTTGGTGTGAGTGTTGAAGTAACAAAGAATGCATATATGACTTATGAACAAGCACAGAGAACGTTGAGACAAACAGAAGATTAATAATAGTGCTATGACAGTTCAAGAACCTTTTACATGTCTGAAGCTTGCTAGCAAAGAATTAAGCTGTTTCTTAGTAACATCATAGACAGAAGAAGAGCAGGATATAGAACTATGAAACAGTTGCTGGCATCTAATCTTCTGCCATGAAAGACATCCAGGTAATACTTTACCCTCTAGCTGTTCTAAAGCTTTTGCAGCCTCCAAATGTAATGTGATCGTCGCTTTCACGAACGTGTCCTTTGGGTCTGGCTCAAAAACCTGAACCTGACAACAGTTAGTATAGGGATTCCCTTTAGGTATAAAGGGGGATATTTCTCTGAGCAGTGCCTCCTCACAGGCATCACATGTTGGATTTTCCACAGCACCTCCTCTCACGAGAAAAAAATCATGGATTTTCCTTTCTGTTGCGGAACATAGTATATCCCAAATTTCAGCTTCAGAAAGCTCTTTATCAATTCCATCTATCAGGATAGAATCACCACGATTCCTGCTAACTTCACAACAAACATATTTTCCCGCTGTTTCTAGACAAGAAAAATCATTCAAAATGGCCCCAACATCAACCAGATCACATTTAACAAATCCAAACCCTTTACTGACCCTACGAAGCCAATTAACTTTTGCTTTGACAGCAGGGAAAGAGAACATCTTATGATCACCCCCAAAGGATGTCTGTGTAGGAAGTACCTTCAATGCAGAGCCAGCAAAGTTGACCCCGTCCAGCTCAGCAGCTTTTCTGGCAGCATCAGGAGTTAGGAACGTTATCTTGCCCCATTTTTCCTTTTCATCTGTTTCCTGCCATCTGGCAGGAGATTTATGGACCGAGCAAATACTGCCTTTAGAATATTCCTCAAAGAACATCAAAAGCTCCTTATCATAGAAGGCATTAACATTTGAATGGAATACATCAACAGTCAAATATCTTTTATCAACTTCAAGATGCTTAATCTTTGCACCAGCTCCAAAAAGTGCCATAGATGGTGAGGCTTTCCGTCCATGGAATAAAGGTTTCTCCGTGCATTCATTAAGCAACCATTTCTTTTCACATTCCACCACCTCGGTTACAAAGTCCAGAACCTTCTGCATGTCCAATGATGAAGCAAACAGCAGAATCTCCTTTTGGTCAACATTGACTTCAACGGCAATCTGCTCAATCATACAAGCAGTCCTAAGCAATTGAACATGTTGCCCGGTCAATGCCACTTCATAACAAGGGTGGTTAGATTCAAACCAGTTATTGTCTTCACTTCCAACTTCCGGCTTTCCATCAGAGAGGCATCAAACAAGGGTGGAGGATCCAGAGTGGCCAAAGATTCAAAATCAAAAGCAGTTACACAGACCAAATATTGATTATTGACAGATAAGAGTTCACCGAAGACAACCCAACTTGGCTTCTCACCAAATATCAGCAATGAACATGAAGGATGCAATTGAACATGTTGCCCGGTCAATGCCACTTCATAACCAAGTTGATCATGTCCAGAATACATGGCTACATTTTCGGCCAGGGAAGAAAGTATAATAGCCTTCAAAATTTTATCACGTTCAGTAGACTTCTGAGGATCCCATATCAAGTAACTTGGAATAATAACAGCAAGCTCCTTTTTCAAACAAATTTCCAATTCGAAGAATGTGTCTTGGCATCTACGCATTGATTTAGCATTTATGCTGTTTTCCCAGCACCATTTATTTTTCCTGTCGAAAAGGAGAGCTTCCCATTCCTTGTACACAGATAGCAGAGTGAAGAGATCACCATTGCGGTGGCAAAATTGCACCTTAAGACAATCAGCTTTTGCTTTATCATCATCACTTCCCACCCTGCAAAATATGCTACTGGCATTTGCCATAACAGCAGCAAGAACGAGGCCCACCCTACGCAGGCCTAAATGAAAGCAACTGAGAATCAGTTTACCAAGACGAGGCTCAATCCCCAATTTTACCAAGTAGTGTCCATCATCAGTTAATTCAAAAACACCATTTTTTACCACAATGGCTCCCAACTAGACAAGATTCCTGGTTGCCGAGTCAATAGCTTTAGGATTAGGTGCATCAACAAAATCAAAACTCTGAACATTCTTCATTCTAAAGCAAGGATCCTCAGAACTGCAATACCAAGAAGCACTCTATGAATCTCGGGCTCCTGATTAGGGGCCATTAACTCAAAATCACTTGCTGTGTATAGTCTGTAGCATCTTCCAGGTTCTGTCCTCCCAGCACGACCAGCTCGTTGATTGGCAGAACTCTGGCTGATACAGCAGACCTTGAGAACATTCATTCCAGTGCCGGGTTCAAATTTACTTTCCTTGACCATACCAGAATCAATCACATACTTGATACCAGGAATTGTAAGCGATGTCTCTGCAATATTTGTTGCAAATACAATTTTTCTTTTCCCAGGGTAATTCTGGAAAACATGACATTGCTCTTCAAAGGATAGCTTTCCATGCAATGGTAACACAACTGAATTTGGAGCTTCAAAATGATCACAAGCCCATTCTACTACCATCTGGGAAGTCAAAAAGGCAAGAATATTCCCTTCTTTCTCTGTTTTGTGAACCTCAGCAGCCATCCTCAAGACATTAGAAACATATGTAGGAATCATACCAGAACCAGAGGTTCCCTCTGTTGCACAAGGAACATATTGAATATCAACAGGAAAATTTCTCCCCTTCAAATGAAAAATTCCGCACCCAAAAAAGTAGTCCGAGAGTTGATTTGCATTAGCTGTTGCAGACATTATTACAAGCCTCAGATCAACTCTTCGGCCAAGTAAATCTTTAAGCAATGCCAAAAGAAGATCAGTATTCAAGCTTCTTTCATGGGATTCATCAACAATGATGCAAGAAATCCCCGACAAATTCCTATCATTCATATAATGCTGCAGCAAGCAGTGGTCAGTCATGTAGATTACCTTCGATTCAAACTGCTGAGCAGATGAAAATGTTGGATAACAAATAACCGAATTATCATTGTAGCACCCAATGCTTTCTTCACTGACTCTTTTTGCTAACGAGATGGCAGCAATCTTTCGCGGCTGAGTACATACAATTGACTCATTTCCAACGATTCCCGAATCAGAAAGAAACTGAACCAGCTGGGTGCTCTTTCCTGAACCAGTCTCTCCAATCAACACCATGATCTGTGCATTTAATAGTTATAAGTGAAATCAGGGAAAGATTAAAAAGAAGAAGCTACATTATATGATGATAATCCAAATCTATCTAGCAAAATACATCACAAAACCCAAAACAAAGCTGAAAATAAAACAGAAAATTATATGAGAAATAAATGATTACCTGTTCACCGTGTATTCTTGTAAGAATCTCTTTTCTGTGAGCATAAATGGGCAAACCATCTTCCAATCTCCTACATTCCCTCAAAATCAGCTGATGAATTCTCTTCCAATCAAGCTCTCCTTCAACCCTGAAAACCTCCACACCTTTATCATCTTCCTCATTCCCTATTATTACCCCATCTTCCAAACACCTCAACAAGCTCTCCACCCCTCCCTTAAACTCCTTCAACCGCTTCGAAATCGTCGATCTCTCCGCCATTAGACCTTTCTTAGTGTAATCACTAATTCTTTATCTGTAAATACATATTAGTATTGCATGTATACTTATTATATTATATGTTTATTATTTGCATGAGTGTTACTAATATATATAAGGTGTGTGCATGTATATTATAAGCTATGTATGTATACGTATTAATGGTGTATGTGTGTCGCGTATGTATCTATAGAGTACGAGCGTATTTGTTTAATGTGTGTAGAGGTTATGTTAATTATGTGTATGATTATATATATACACGTATGTTAGTATGTTACATTAATGTTTGCATGTGTATTCGTATGTTACACTTATATATATGTGTGCACGTGTGTATGTATGTATGTAATATCGTATTATTATTATTATTATTATTATTATTGGACTAATGTCTAAAATATAAAACCCAAATATTAATTAACAAATTAATCCAATTTATTACAAAAACCCAAAATATATATTACAAGGCCCATATTGGCCTGATCCAAAGATATTAAAAACCCTAAAAACTAAGTCGATACCCTTTTTATCTTGCGGCCGCCGTCATTTGGACCGTTGGATCAAGTCTTGATCCAACGGTCCGATCAGTCCAAGATAATCCAGTGGCGCGCGATGTCACTCTCCGCATCGCTGCGCCTCCCACTCGCGCGCGCAACGCACGCGCGAGACCGTTCATTATCCTCTGCCACGTGTCATCATCTCCAGCAAGCACCACGCATTTCAAGGCTCGATCTAGGCCGCACATTCCCCATGTAATCACAGCCGTTGGATCAGATCTAATCCAACGGCCGTGAGTAAATCCAGCCGAAGATGCTGCTGCCACACTCTCTCCACGCCGGCACCACTCCGCCGTACCACCAGTCCAACCACCAGACGTGCAAAAGAGGCAAAAGAACAGATTATCAACAACCAAATCTCAGAAAGATAATCTTCTTTATTATTGATTAGATCTACAAAATCGAAAAGAAGGGGAGACAAAAAGGGGGGGTTCTGGAGATCGAAAAAAAAACAGTTGTAACGGGGTTTTTTTTCTTCAGATCGAAAAGAAAGGAAAAAGGAAGGCTTTATTCGAAATTTTGTAAAGGGATTTTGAGAATCAAAAATCAAAAAAAAGAATTTCAGAAGAAGGTTTATAACTCTGTTCTATTCTATTTTCTTCCTTAGTTTGAATCTCACAACCAAATCGTTTTTTTAGTTTTAAAACCAAAATCTTTGTTCTTGTTTCAAGCTTCATTTCGAAATAGTCAAGAACAAAAGGGGAAATTCGAACCTTACCGGTTGTCTTAAGTTGCCGTCGTTCTCTTTGCCGTGACGCCGAGCCGCCGTTGTAAGGCGCGTGAAGGCCGGCCGAGCATAGAAGTCCCCATGGGGAGCGGCGCCGTCGAGGGAAAGAATGAGAGGATTGAGATATTTTTTAGGTTATTATTTCGGTTTACAATTGAAAACGAAACCCTATCTATTTTAAACCCATACGAATGAAACGACGCCGTTTGGCGTGTCTCAACCCGCGGTGACCCGATAACCCGGGGATGATCCGCGTTTTTTTTTTAAAAAAATGGGTTAATCGCACGAGTGGTCCCCAAACTCTTTTCCCGCTTTAACTTCTGGTCATGGGATAATTATGTTTTTGATCCTTTAGTTTTCACGCGTGTCTAATATCGTCATTGTTTTGGCTTTTAATTTCTGTTTTATTTCAATTTAGTCACCAGTTTATTTAATTTTCAGCTCTTTATTTGTTGTCATTTATAGTTATGCCATGCATGTCGCATTTGTTTTATTTCAGTCCTTATTGTCTTTGTTTATGCCTTGTAAATTATTAATCCATGCATTTTAGTCCTCTTTATGTCATTACCATGCAATTAAGTACTAGTGCATTTTAATTCTTAGCATTTATTTACATTATGCTTTGTATATATCTTAATTCACGCACCATTATTATCACCAGCATTATTATTATTGTTGTTGTTATCGTTATCGTTATTGTTATTATTATTATATTTTATGTGTTAAATTAATATTCATGTATTTATGTCTGATAGGTGTTTTAGTATGTTGGTATTTATATGTTTATCGTATTATATTTATGTTTGCCACTAAGATTGCATATGATATATAAATTGTTAATGTGATGCCCTTTTATCCGAACGTAAACGGGGCCAGTATCAGGCGTAGTGATAGTGGTTGGGCGTTTATTCTCGGATAACGGGACCCTTAAAATTTATTCGCAATTACGACCGAATTTTAAAATAATCGTCACTCTAATCCGGAAAATCCAATATTAATAAAGCGGTAATTATTAAAGTACCAATTTTTGGGCGGTGTGGGGGTGCTAATCCTTCCCCATCCGTAACCGACTCCCGAACCCTGTCTTTTTGAATCTCTGGTTTTATGGTGTCCGGCCTACCTAAGTGGCCGGTGGCGACTCCAATCTTTAAATAAAATGCGGTTTTTTTAAAAAAAACCCACGGAATAAATATTTTATATAAAAAAAACACAAACACCTTTCAAACACACTTCAAAAATCCTCGTTTTTAATTAGCGATGATGAAAAAAAAGGACATCGCTACAGATGGCGACTCCGCTGGGGACTTTTTTTTTTTTTCAAAAACAAATGAGAGTCAAGCTTTTAAAATAATTACCGCTTTACTAATATTGGAAATTTCGGATTAAAATGACTATTAAATTAACATTCGGTCATAATTGCGCGTTTATTTTAACGCATTTAAAATATGGCATATAAACCCGTCTTTCTAAGTGGGGGGAAAACGCTAATGCTTTCGTGGAGATATCGTTCTCCCGTATGGGCCTAGCAAGTACCTTCGGGGCTCGAGTACCTTATGCTTTCGTAAGATATCGCTCCTTCGCACGAAAGATAAGCGAATGGGTTCCCTTGAATTGAACCCGGTTGAAAGGAGCCTATAATGGGTGATGATCGGAGGCCTTGCTACTCTTAGTAGAGGACAACAAGGACAATTCGGGTACCTCCTAGAACCAAAACTGCATGTAGAGAACACATAAAAACCCACCTTGTTAGAGCCATGCGGATAACCTAGATGTCTTAGATAGAATGTAAATATGATTATCTTGTTTGTTTATCGCATTTAATTTGCCCTTTTATTATGTACTTATCATTTTTGTCCGGTACTGACTTGTGTTCTTTTGCTTTGTTTTTGCATACCATTGCATTCGCATTAGACAGGGCATTGATTCCCGAGTGATTTATCCCATAATAGAAGATTGTTCATGATGGACCAAAGGTTCTTTGACCTGAAGGAAGGGGATCCAATTCCAAAGTTCCATCCCAAGACTAGGACAAAGTGATGTACCAAGAAGAACCATTCAAGGACACGAAATGTATTCGTAAAACAAAAGCAAAATCGGTGACAAACAAGACGAAATACAAGAACTAAAGAAGCGGATGTCCGAGATGATGGACCGGATGAATGCCATGATGAAAAGCAAGCAAAGATGTCGAACTCGAAAAAGATTCGGCGGGAGCGAAATGTGGAACAAAATGGTCAGAATGTCAAAATAGATAATACCATTAAATATGACAAATCGAATCCCTTTGTGATCAATCTCAAGAAGCAGACAAATAGCACATCTGGGGAAGATGCCCGGAACAGGCAAAAAACCGGGGAAGTTCGAGAATCTAATGACATCAAAAGACATTATCCTATACCCATGAGATACACCGAGTTACTTCCGTTGCTTGTCGAAAGGAACCTTATCATACCAATGAAGTCTGTACCAAGAAAACCTCCTTATCCGAAAGATTACAACAGCGTGTCCGTGCAAATACCACATAGGCGATTCGAGTCATCACACCGAAAAATTGTAGGGCCCGAAGGACGAGTTCGAGATCTTATCGAGAATGGGAATTTTGGATTTTGAAGACGGACAACCCCGATTCTTGACCACCCAGCCGTTCTTGGGAGGGGCAAAGTCAAAGGAAGGTCAATACCGAGCCCAAGGTTCGGATAACACAGAAGTGGGTCACTCAAGCGGGATAAAGTTAGGAGTCAAGAATAAAAGTGTCTCAGAAGATGAATTCGCACACAAGCGCGGCCAGCTCGAGCATGAGAGGCACAATCTGAGCATGAAATTAAAGAGCGTACAAGACGAATACCAGAAGCTGCACTTTGAATTCAAGAGTTTCGGTCTGGGTGACACCGCGAAAGAGTGGGTCAATGGTATGATTCAGCTGAGGAACGGTTCAGAACGCTGGAAGCAGAAATGCAAAAATAGTAAGAATAAAATCAGATCATTATCAAAGAAGCTGGAAGAAGCTGAAGGCCAACGCGACTTTCTCCAAAATGACTTGGAAAACAGTCTGGCCATGGAAGATATCCTGAAATCAAGTCTGCACCAGGAAAGGAATGAATCACAAGCCTTTCAAATGGAAAACATAGCACTCAAAGAACAGATAGTGGGGCTCGAAACTACTTTACGTACCAGTGAGATCCGTGCTGGGGCAATGACCGTTAAGCTACAAAAGGCCGAGCAAACAATACGGGAGAAAGACCGGGACATGAAGATGGTTACGACTCAAGCCCGACAAGTAGCTGAAACAGATAGCGATTTAGCCGATGCAAGAACACACCAATAAGCGTAATATGGATCCGGCATTGGACGCGCTAAGGAAAATTGACGGGACTATTGAATGAGGTCAAGACATTAGGTGCTAGGGCTCACCGATATCTGTAAAACCCTAATACCGGATGTAATGAAACCTTTTGGTCTCGAATGAAAGATGTCCTATAGGGACAAATCATTTGCGAAATCAATGCTTTATTGCATTCATACATTGCATTTGCATCGCATTTTTTTGCATTGTTTTATCATCGCATGGCACTTCATCATTTAATACATGGGGTTCGATAGCAGAATTAATCGGAAAATGGAACGAATTGAAGAGTCGAGGCTTGACCAGTTAGAAGAAAAAATCGAGAAAGAGCTTAAGAAGAAAGAGAAGATAAATGTCTTCAACACGAGGGAACTCTGCCTAGTCCCTGATTTGGTCATTCATCCAGATTTCAAGATTCCCGGATTTGCGCAGTATGACGGAACCAAAGCTGCCCAAGATTCACTTAACCATGTTTTGTAGAAAAATGGAAGGATACATGAAGAACGAAGAATTGTTGATCCACCATTTCCATGATAGCTTTGACGGGACCAGCAAGTGTGTGGTATAACCGTTTGAACAAAATCAAGTTAGGTCATGGGGTGACCTCGCTAATGCCTTCTTGGATCAATACAAATATGCTTTAGATTTAGCACCCTGTCGACAGTTTCTTCAGAATGAGAAAATGAGGCCAAATGAAAGCTTCAGAGAATATGCATTAAGGTGGCGATGTTTGGCGACCCAAGTCCAGCCCCCTATAGCGGAAGAAGAGTTGACTCCCCTATTTCATGCAACGCTTCCCTCTCCCTTCTTCGATGTGATGTTGGAGAAATCAAGAAACAAATTCGAAGATTTCATGACGATTGGAGAAAGGATAGAATATGCAATCAAAGAAGGAAAATTGGGGTCTAAGTCTAAGGACCGAATCGAAGATAAGATAGATAAGGATGGAGACATAAATGAGTGTCATCTCCAGGGTTCGTGTGGCCGTAAAAGAAGGAGACGGACTGACAAATCGGGGTCATCAAGGAAAATCCCTCGGACGAGCGCAAATTTGTAAGTGTTTGGAATATCTATCTCAGACATTTGGCCTCATCTGGTAGAGGGTCACTATCTTGTTCCTAGGCCGATGAAGAGTGCACCTGATCTGTATGCCCATAGTTTTGACTCGAGTAGCACATGCGAATTCCATATGGGGGCACCGGGGCATCCCACCAGAAAATGTAGACCTTTACTGGATGAAATCAAGAAGCTGGTCAATGATGGAACCCTGACACAAGAGCTGATCAAGCAATGGAAGACCAAGGATGAGAAGCAAATCTACATAGTGCTGAAGAAGCCATAGACGTCTCTACATTAAAATACCTTCCTGAAGTAATCCAGGGGATCAACTCTATGTGGCCCCCGTGTGGCAAAGATCTTTTGTGATGGGGCATGTTTGTTGGTTTTTATTTTCAATAAATGACACATTTCGCTTAACATAAAATGTTTTTGAAAGCACATAGATATTTTCTCGTCGTTGTAGGACACTGGATATCAATTGCAAGATGTGACATTAGATAGATGTCGTGACAACAATGATGTGTGATCTTCCCCGCTGGACTCTGTTCAGCAAAACGAGATTATTACTCTTGCGATGATATTCAAGGACGAAAAAGCTCAAAATGTCAACCATGTAGAGTTGCTTGAAATTGAAACTCTAGGCATAATCTTCTAGGTAGTAAAGAAAAAAAGAGAAGAAAGGAAAAAGAAATGAGAAGAAATGAAAAAATAAAAAAGTACTCCTATGTTCGAAACCTGGTAATAGGCTTGTTCGGATAAGAGTATGGAAATTTTGAGGCACTCCGCTGAAGCGATAGGGTGGAGATATATCATTCAATTCAAGAAACCTTAGCTTCATGAGTGATGGTAATATTTTCAAATCGTGACTATGCCGAGTAACTTGGGGCAGTGTTGTTTGCTTCATCGTTGTCCTCAAGACAAAGGACTGTGACGAATTGATTTCCTCAAATAATGATTAAAAAAAACAAAAAAAAGAAAAAGAAAATAGGCGATATCATGAAAAAATTAAGACTCGCACCACCCAGAACTTTATTTCTAGAGTAATATTTCTGCGCTCAAGTGGTTATACCAGCCTACCCTTTTGGGGGCGGAGTAGATAATGAGAATTGAGAAAGAGTAGCACTCTGCAGCAACGCGGTAATCATGAGGATGAACCGAGTCACCAGGGAAGACTTCACATCTTTGAATTATCAAGTGGTTGAATCTAAGCCACTCTTGCACATGATATCCAGAGCTCATATGCTGTGTTTTCAAAATCTTGTATGTTAATCTAAATGATACCCTTCAGTGGAACACTAATCAGCAAATTGGCAAGTCAAAACAACAAAATTTTCCATGTATTACTTCAGGGGTAAGATCCAGAACACAAGGAGGCGGATACTATTGAAGCCCCTAACCAGAAATGACATCACAATGCATAGAATGAAGATGATAACAGAGGTATAGGTGTCAGACAGCTCAAGAACAAGAAGCGAATTCCAGCCACGATGCTTTGTTTGGTTCAAGAAAATGAAGGATGAAACATGACAAGAATGAGCTTACAAAGTGTGGAACGGTAAAAAAGTAAACATTGAGTCTCCAAAGAATTAAAGCACAGAGATCGATGAATGGTGTCCGTCAAGAGACAACAAGAAGATTGAGGTTAAGAAGCATTTCACTCACCACGATGACGAAATTAACAAATACTCAGAATATTGGGTCAAAAGAACTGGAAGGTAGTCGAGCACGATCGAATGGGGCAATACAGAACAGAAAGAATAGTAAGAATCTCTGCACACGCATGATATAATGTTTGTCAGTGAAGCAGACAGAAACCCCGAAGAAGAAAGGTGGGTGCTCGTGCAAACGACCAAGAGCAGATGCCCATTGAGCAAAATTTGACAGAAATGAAGATCAAAATTGAGCATACCGCAAAAGGAAAGGAAATAGAGAAATCAGGAGAATGACTTTTCAGGACATAAGATTAACAAAAAAAAAAGAGGAGAAAAAAATCATAACATTACATGCATCATATAGATAGGGGCATGTCAATTTTGCTTGTTCCTAAACAGGTATTTGAAGAATTATCGAAGAATTTACCAAAGTCCATAAAACAACAGCCATGTCGGCGTCAGATCCAGATATTAAATCATTCGGGTCATCGGTAAGTCCTTCGGGCACGATGTTAAATCCTTCGGGTCATCAGTTTGTCTTTCGAGCATGATGTTAAATCCTTCGGGTCATCAGTAAGTCCTTCGGGCATGATGTGGCAGTATATCAGCGTGAGTCCTCATAAAACAACAGCCGTGTCGGCGTCAGATCCAGATATTAAATCCTCTGGGTCATCGGTAAATCCTTCGGGTACGATGTTAAATCCTTCGGGTCATCAGTAAGTCTTTCGAGCATGATGCTAAATCCTTCGGGTCATCAGTAAGTCCTTCGGGCATGATGTGGCAGCATATCAGCGTGAGTCCCCATAAAACAACAGCCGTGTCGGCACCAGATCCAGATATTAAATCCTTCGGGTCATCGGTAAGTCCTTCGGGCACGATGTTAAGTCCTTCGGGCCATCAGTAAGTCTTTCGAGCATGGTGTTAAATCCTTCGGGTCATCAGTAAGTCCTTCGGGCATGATGCGGCAGTCTTAGTAGCGTAGGTCCAAAAATGGCAACAGCCTTGTAAAAAAAAAAAACCTGCATTTTCAAGCCCTAGTGGAAGGTTCCATAGAGAGAGAACCCTAAATCTAAAAATCTCAAAAAAAAACTCTCAGTCAGAAAAATTCATCAGCGACGCAAAAGGTTTTATATAGGAGAAACCAGCGTTGAAGGCGAAGAGTTCTATATAGGAAGGACTCCAAGCTTTACAGTCTCGAAGTGAAGGGTTCTATATAGGAAGAGCCTGTAGCTCCAAGATCGGAAGGTGACGAAGCTCTATATAGGAAGAACTTTCGAGCCTAAAGATTCAGCCAAGGAAGAGCGGAAATATCCAAAAGAACACGTTTTTCCAAAGCTACAAACAGGGAAGTCTGATAAAAATGAGTGCTTATGAATCTTTGCTTTGTTTCCCATTCCATGAGAACAAGCAAAGAGGGGCAACTGTAATCACTCATTCTTTATCTGTAAATACATATTAGTATTGCATGTATACTTATTATATTATATGTTTATTATTTGCATGAGTGTTACTAATATATATAAGGTGTGTGCATGTATATTATAAGCTATGTATGTATACATATTAATGGTGTATGTGTGTCGCGTATGTATCTATAGAGTACGAGCGTATTTGTTTAATGTGTGTAGAGGTTATGTTAATTATGTGTATGATTATATATATACACGTATGTTAGTATGTTACATTAATGTTTGCATGTGTATTCGTATGTTACACTTATATGGGTGTGCACGTGTACGTATGTATGTAATATCGTATTATTATTATTATTATTATTATTGGACTAATGTCTAAAATATAAAACCCAAATATTAATTAACAGTCCAATCCAATTTATTACAAAAACCCAAAAATATATATTACAAGGCCCATATTGGCCTGATCCAGTATATTAAAAACCCTAAAAACTAAGTCTGATACCCCTCTTTTATCTTGCAGCCGCCGTCATTTGGACCGTTGGATCAAATCTTGATCCAACGGTCCAGATCAGTCCAAGATAATCCAGCTGGCGCGTGTGATGTCACTCTCCAGACCGCTCGCCTCTCACTCGCGCGTGCAACGCACGCGCGAGACCTTTCATTATCCTCTGCCACGTGTCGTCATCTCCAGCAAACACCACGCATTTCAAGGCTCGATCTAGGCCGCACATTCCCCATGTAATCACAGCCGTTGGATCAGATCTAATCCAACGGCCGTGAGTAAATCCAGCCGAAGATGATGCTGCCACACTCTCTCCACGCCGGCACCACTCTGCCGTACCACCAGTCCAACCACCAGACGTGCAAAAGAGGCAAAAGAACAGATTATCAACAACCAAATCTCAGAAAGATAATCTTCTTTATTATTGATTAGATCTACAAAATCGAAAAGAAGGGGAGACAAAAAGGGGGTTCTGGAGATCGAAAAAAAAACAGTTGTAACGGGTTTTTTTTTCTTCCGATCGAAAAGAAAGGAAAAATGAGGGCTTTATATGAAATTTTGTAAAGGGATTTCGAGAATCAAAAATCAAAAAAAAGAATTTCAGAAGAAGGTTTATAACTCTGTTCTATTCTATTTTCTTCCTTAGTTTGAATCTCACAACCAAATCGTTTTTTTAGTTTTAAAACCAAAATCTTTGTTCTTGTTTCAAGCTTCATTTCGAAATAGTCAAGAACAAAAGGGGAAATTCGAACCTTACCGGTTGTCTTAAGTTGCCGTCGTTCTCTTTGCCGTGACGCCGAGCCGCCGTTGTAAGGCGCGTGAAGGCCGGCCGAGCATAGAAGTCCCCATGAGGAGCGGCGCCGTCGATGGAAAGAATGAGAGGATTGAGATATTTTTTTAGGTTATTATTTCGGTTTACAATTGAAAACGAAACCCTATCTATTTTAAACCCATACGAATGAAACGACGCCGTTTGGCGTGTCTCAACCAGCGGTGACCCGATAACCCGGGGATGATCCGCATTTTTTTTTAAAAAACTGGGTTAATCGCACGAGTGGTCCCCAAACTCTTTTCCCGCTTTAACTTCTGGTCATGGGATAATTATGTTTTTGATCCTTCAGTTTTCACGCGTGTCTAATATCGTCATTGTTTTGGCTTTTAATTTCTGTTTTATTTCAATTTAGTCACCTGTTTATTTAATTTTCAGCTCTTTATTTGCTGTCATTTATAGTTATGCCATGCATGTCACATTTGTTTTATTTCAGTCCTTATTGTCTTTGTTTATGCCTTGTAAATTATTAATCCATGCATTTTAGTCCTCTTTATGTCATTACCATGCAATTAAGTACTAGTGCATTTTAATTCTTAGCATTTATTTACATTATGCTTTGTATATATCTTAATTCACGCACCATTATTATCACCAGCATTATTATTATTGTTGTTGTTATCGTTATTGTTATTATTATTATATTTTATGTGTTAAATTAATATTCATGTATTTATGTCTGATAGGTGTTTTAGTATGTTGGTATTTATATGTTTATCGTATTATATTTATGTTTGCCACTAAGATTGCATATGATATATAAATTGTTAATGCGGTGCCCTTTTATCCGAACGTAAACGGGGCGATGTCGGCGTAGTGATAGTGGTTGGCGTTTATTCTCGGATAACGAGACCCCTTAAAATTTATTCGCAATTACGACCAAATTTTAAAATAATCGTCACTCTAATCCGGAAAATCCAATATTAATAAAGCGGTAATTATTAAAGTACCAATTTTTGGGCGGTGTGGGGTGCTAATCCTTCCCCATCCGTAATCGACTCCCCGAACCCCGTCTTTTTGAATCTCTGGTTTTATGGTGTCCGGCCTACCTAAGTGGCCGGTGGCGACTCCAATCTTTAAATAAAATGCGGTTTTTTTAAAAAACCCCACGGAATAAATATTTTATATAAAAAAAACACAAACACCTTTCAAACACACTTCAAAAATCCTCGTTTTTAATTAGCGATGATGAAAAAAAAGGACATCGCTACACTTAGTGTCATCCAACTCATAAAACTTACTGAACGAATAGTTCCTCTTAACCATTTGTGCAGACAACTTAGCGATCTCATCAGATTTCTCTCTGATTTTCTTCTGCCACTTCTTAACCAATTCCCCTTCCATCAATCCTGCTATATGACTCGAGAAAAGGGTTTTGAGGTTTTGCTCGAGTTCCACCGCGTCGGAGGGCACTATGACGTTGGAAATAAGTTTGGGAGTATAATGGTGGGATCCATCAAGGCGGGAACGCCATAGATGGAGAACTGAAGAGAGGGTTTGGTTCCATTCTTGGAATGTTAGGGAAGCTGCGATTTTCCCAGTGGTGATGATGCGAAAACTTTCGGGGGACGGGTCGAGTTGGGAAATCAGAGTCTGGAGGTTGTTGGGTTCGGAAGGGGAGGGGGAATAGTCGTGGAGGAGTTGAATTATGAAGTTTGGGCGGCGGAGAACGTTGGAACCGGCGGAACCAACCGTGGTGGATGGAGGCGGAGGAAAACAGCGACGGTAGTGTGGGTTACTGACAGCCTGAAAACTGGGTACAAAACGTCGGTTGTTCGGGTAGCTAGGGCGGTTGTTGTTGTGGTGGCGGTACGGTTTATGGCCAACGGCGGCGGCGGGTGGTTGGAGGATGAAGAGAAATTATTCATGGCATAGAGAAGACAAATCAAAATCTAGAAAGGCAAAAGAGTTTCAGGTGTTTTTTTAATTTAATTTCTGTTTGTTTAAAGCAGAGAAGAACAGAGTGAATCAGTGAGTTGAGCAAAGCGAGTAGAAGTAGACAAAACAATAGAAGAGAATAAGACTTTTTATAATTATAAAAGGGCAAACTGTACATGGTTATCAAACTATTACATTTTTTATTTTAGTTACCTAATTAATTTTTCGTCAAAATCGTCCATTCCATTAAATATCTTTTATGTTTTAGTTTTTTTCATTAAAAATCTAATAAAATTTCTGACTTGATATTTTTTATTTTTTGCATCAACGTCTCTCTCCTTGTCAGCAGTTTAAATAATGTTATTTATTAAATCAATCATGAAGTGACACGTGTCACATGCTAATTTTGAACAAATCAAAGTAAAAAATACTATAGAAGTTGATGCCGGGAAGAGTCAAAATTGGGACCCCTAGCATAAGGGGTCCAACGCCTAACCACTAAGCTAGGGTTATTGTTTAAAATTTATCCAATTTAATATTTAACTTATACTTTTCTAAACTCAAAAATAAGCAAAATGACTCTATGAAGATTTGAATCAAGAACACTTAGCATATAAATAAGGTGTTTAACCACTAAGCTAAGTTAAGAAAATACCATATATATATACAAAATGTATTCTTTAATTTATGATGCATTATCACCTCAAAATTAAATCAAAATACTACCAAAATTAATTTAAAATTATTTTCCCAATTCTTTTGGTAATTATTTATTTTTATAAAATTGTATTAGATCATTATAAAAAGTTACTATATAATATATATTTATGGTAGAATATAAATTTTAAATTATTTGAAAATAACTTTTTAGATTCAAATTAAAAATGTTAAATTTTAAATTTATGATTTACAAGGACGATACCCGGTGAGTGTGCGGCATGTTAGGGTGCGTTTAAAAGATGGTAAGTTTTGAAACTTGTCTTCAAATTAAAAATGTTAAATTTTTTATAATACTTTTTGTTGATTTTTGAGTTTTTTCTACAAGTATCGATACTTATTTTGTAAATTTCGATACTTTGTCACAAACTAAAAAAAGTGTATAATCGAAAATGTGTGTTGCTGGTAAATTAAAAAACACGAAACTTAAAATGTTACTCACCAACCTAAATATTACTAAAAGATATAACATTTTTAAGTTGACATGAAAAGTTTCAAAACTTATTAATAAGTATCCAAACTTACGATAATATGTAACAATTTTGGTTGTAACTTAAAATGTTACCATTATATATAACATTTTAAGTTGCAACCTAAAATTTAGAAACTTAGATAACATTTCTGGTTGCAAATGTTACCGATACTTATAACATTTTAGGTTGGATGTTGCAAGTCTCGAAACTCGTTGTGAAACACCGTCTCTGTTCATAATATTCTCCATTGTTATCGATCAAAGGACGAAATGCTTCAATGATGAGAAGCAATTTGAGAAATTTGCAAAAAGTTTAAAATTTTAAATTTGGATTTCAAATTTTGAATTTTTTTTTCTAAAAAAACTTATTTTCAAGTTATTAACTCTTTAATGGTGATTTTGTTAATTCCGAACCAAAGCTAAGATTTTTTATTGGGTAATAAAGATTTTTTATAGTATATGAGTAATCTAAACTTGATTTCAATAAATAAAACCCAAAATTAGGTAATTGTTGAAAAAATAGCTTATTGTCAAGTTCTTTAATGATTTAATAGTGATTTTGTTAATTTCAACTTAAACTTAATATTTTTTATTTGATAATGAAGATTTCTTATAGTATATGAGTAATATAAACTTGATTTTAACAAATCAAATCCGGAATTAAGTAATTGATGAAATTGTGATATTGTTTTTAAGTTAGAATTTTAGATTTTGAGTAAAACATGAATTTAGGTTGGGAAGTTTCGAAACTCATAACAAGGTTTCGATACTTGTTGTGAAACCTAAAATGTAACTACTATGTATAACACTTTAGGTTAAAATGATACAATCTTTTGTAAGTTTCGAAACTTCTAACTAAGTTTCAATACTTGTCGTGAAACCTAAAATGTAACTAGTATGTATAACATTTTAGGTTGGAATGACAAAAATATTTTGTGAGTTTCGAAACTTCCAACTAAATTTCGATACTTGTCGTGAAACCTAAAATGTAACCAATATGTTTAACATTTTAGGTTGGAATGCCAATTTTTTTGTAAGTTTCGAAACTTTCGAGTAAGTTTCGATACTTTTCGTGAAACCTAAAATGTAACCAGTATGTATAACATTTAGGTTGGGATGACACAATTTTTTTGTGAGTTTCAAAACTTCCGACTAAGTCTCGATACTTGTCGTAAAACCTAAAATGCAACAAATATATATAACATTTTATGTTAGAATGACAATTTTTTTTGTAAGTTTCAAATGTTTTGGTTGCAACCTAAAATATTACCTAATATTTAGGTCGGAATATAGCCGAGTTTCAAGTTCTTTAACTCTTTAATGGTGATTTTGTTAATTCCTAATTAAAGTTAAAATTTTCTATTGGGTAATGAAGATTTCTTAGAGAATATGAATAATCTAAACTTGATTTTAACAAATTAAACCCATAATTAAGTATTTGAAGAAATAACTTATTTTCAAGTTATTTAACTTTTTAATGGTGATTTTGTTAATTTCGAACTCAAGCTAAGATTTTATATTGGATAATGTAGATTTCTTAGAGTATATGAGTAATCTAAACTTGATTTTAACAAATCAAACTCAGAATTAGGCAATTGATGAAAAAAATAGCTTATGTTCAAGTTCTTTAACTCTTAAATTGTGATTTTGTTAATTTCGGCCTAAACCTTAGATTTTGTATTGGGTAATGAAGATTTCTTAGAGTATATGAATAATCTAAATTTGATTTTAACAATTCAAACCCATAATTTAGTAATTGATGAAAATTGTAATATTGCTTTTAAGCTAGAATTCTTGATTTTTAGTAGAACTTAGAGCAAAGTTTCGATACTTTTCGTGAAATATTTTCATTTTGGGACGATCAAATCTCATATAACAATTTAGGTTGAAATGAGTAAAATTTTAAGTTTCAACCTAAAATGTTATATAAAATCATAACAAGTTAGGTTACAATCTAAAATGTTACCAATTTTAAGTTTCAACCTAAAATGTTATACAAAATGTTACCAATTTAGGTTACAATTTAAAATGTTACCAATTTAGGTTGCAACCTAAAATATTACCAATACATATAACATTTTAGTTTGGAAACTTAAACCTGAAATGTTGCCTAAATCACAACAATTTCGGTTGCAATTGAAATTATTACCAATATATATAACATTTTAGGTTTATAACCGGGTAAAAAAAAGGAACGGCCACGCCGTATATTAGCCGTATTTTAAACTGTCGCACAACAGATCTACCCGACGATACCAAAAGCCAAATAATAATATGTTAAAATATAAATTTATATTTATTATCTAAATAGTTATCAGCTACCGTTGAATCCATATAATTATCATTTTATACGTCATAATAGTCCTGATAATGGTTATTCATCTCTTTTATGTGCCTAATTGCTTAGGTTTAAATCTTCTTAGTCAATTTTTTTATTTAATTTTTTCCAACATTGTTACATTTAATAATTAATAGAAACTATTATCAAATTTCATGTAAGTGAAGAGATTGGTTAGAGTATTTGTTTTTTCATTAAAAAATATTAAAATTTTAAAATAAATATCAAAATTTAAATCCATACAAAATAAAAATTACTGGCATCTTTGATTGTTCGATTAATTGGTAAGACTTGAGTATTTGGTCTTTATATCGCTGACTGTAAGTTCAAATCCCCATCCCCTCAATTTATTTCTATAAAATAGAAAAAAAATCGAAAAGATTATGAAGTGGGGCCGTCCGTACACTTGGAATAAGATAAAGCCACCATTTATTATTTTAAAATTTATTTGCCTACTTATCTCTTTATAAAAAGTTGTCTGATTATTACATTACTATAAATTTTTATTTTTCAAATCTGTTAGAAACTTTAAATATATGTAATATTAATTTTATTACAGATTTATAATTATGCAATAACAATAAAAAATTATGTGATTAAAAATGAAATTGATATACTCTTGCAACATTTTATGAACCAGGGAGGTGATTGGTTAAATACATAAAAGGCTTATTTAATATAAATTTTAAAACTTGCACAAGTATTATTTGAAAAATGACATAAAAGTATATTCCTCAAAATACATTTAAAAATTTAAAACAATTCTAATTTACATGTGTATTATACATACTCGTATTCAATTCTCACGTCTAATATATTTGCCACAGCTTTTGATTTTGAAAATCCTTATGTTGCTTCGCTTTTTATTTTTTCTATTCAGACATTTAATATAGGCGAGTCTAAAGTGCAACAAGTTTAAGGTGCAGCTGAAACGACAAGTTTTATAATTTGTTCAAAAATTAAAATGTTAGATTTTTTAATAATATTTTAAGTTGATTTTTTGTAATTTTTAACAAGTTTCGATACTTGTTTTTTATAACATTTTAGGTTTTTGGACAAAGTATCGAAACTTGTTAAAAACCACGAAAAAATTAACCTAAAAGGTTATCTAAAAATCTAACATTTTAGGTTCTTGAACATGTTTCAAAATTTATCGTTTTTTAGCCTCGCCCCAGACTCACCCATTCAATACATGTCCAAACATGAATATAAGAATACAACTTTAAAATATTCTCTAAAATCATAAAGAAGTGTTTTAATATCGAATACGAAAATATTACCCCCAATAAATCCGGAATACATGAAAAAAAAACGTGGAACAAATAAAACATGCCCCTGTACATTACACTGATTAGGTATCTAAATTAAATAAAATAATTAACTAATATTTCATTCCCAAAGTGTCGTTATCAGAGCAGAGCTACATGAAATTACCAACTCAAACAACAAAGCAAGAAGCAGTGTTGCAAGTTTACTTCTGAACCAAAAGTATGCCACATTTTTTGTTCTTTTGGTGTCCTAGTATCTATTGTCGTCTTTAGTTATTGGGTTCAATAATGGAACCCTGCCGGAAATGGCCAAACCGTAACCTTTAAGCCCGACATACTTTGCTGGATTGTTTGTCATCAGCCTCATCGTATGAACACCAAGATCCCGTAGTATCTGCAGCAAATTGAACGTTGCATTCAGGCATTTAATGGCACAAGCATGTGGACAAAACTATGTTTTTATAATATTCGAAATGGTTAGTATATTAGCATGTGGAGCAGGTATAACGACATGGTTGAACTTCGGATCCGAATGGACAATGTGGAATAATATGTTAAGGACTATAACAAGTAACAACACTATAACATTAGCATGTTAGCAAAGATCCGACTTCAACCAAAAGTAGATTCATTATATGATGCTTCTGGAATAATAGAACCTTTAATATAAGAGGTAACATGAGTGAATAACTGTGATGGATAGAGAAGCAAAGCATAAATGATACCAAATAAACTGCAGAAGAAAACTTACTTGTGCCCCGATGCCGTATTCCCGAGAACCAACAGGTAACCCAAGCTCCTCATTGGCCTCAACTGTGTCATTTCCGTCATCTTGAAGGTTGTAAGCACGATGCTTGTGGCCTAAACCGATCCCTTTACCTTCATGTCCACGAAGATAAACTAATACACCTTGCCCAGTAGCCTCAATTTGCTTCATTGCTAGTGCCAACTGGTTTCCGCAATCACATCTGGCCGACCCAAATATGTCGCCAGTAAGGCACTCGGAATGCACCCTCACAAGAATATCTTGGCCATCACTGATTTCACCCTGCATGTTCCACAATCGAATCAACGTCCTACTCATACAATCTAGTCATATTGATAACAGTTTCCCCATGTTACTAACGACATTACAGGCTATACTAAAGGCATACAAAGGAACAGTTTATATCCCCACCAAAAAAAAGTAAGTATACAAAAGGAGAAAAAAAAGCATGGAAATGAGTAAAGCACCGGAAAATAAATAATATTCTTTAACTTAGTTTGAAGCCTTCAGTTAAATCAAGACAACAGCTGACTCATACTTTATGAAAAGCCTCCAATCCTTTTTCCACTAATGTTCCAAAAGGAATCTCCTTATCCCCAGATAGGGACATGCATATTTAGAGTTTCCATTCTATAGTTAACACTATGGTCAGAAACAGCTCTTTCTAACTTCCTAAACATATGTTATCTTGATTATTTAAAACCCAAATTGTGCCCCTCCATTTAGATTTTATAAGTTCCAAAGCCAGTGTCATCCTACATTTGAATGAGGTAGTTTCATTGTGGATTACCTACAGCTTATTCGTAGGTTCAAAAGATCTTCGAAATCTTGTCTTCCTATTTATTTCCACATCTCAGTCTTTGTGCCTAATCTATTCACATACCTTCTGAAAGCTACTGTCTAAGCTCTGATTTCATCACTAAAATTGCAAAAAAATAAAGGACTATTGGGACAGAAGAAAATCTCAGGTCTCATCTCGAATAACCAGCAGAACAACTCGAGTGACCGTGCCATAACATGCAAAAGGACTCATAATGCTGTCTGCATCAGGAAATATACATGCCCGGGAATGTTTTTATACATTACTGACTACTAAGACATGTTTTATGACTAGCAACACAAACAAGTGCATATTGACAGCGTTAAACACAAAGGGGTCAACATCATAGAAAGTAAGTAATAAAAAGTGCATTGTCTAAGAGCAAGATAATCTACATGTAGCTTCTAACAAAGTATCCAAGCACACACAAATTATAATACCTTTGATTTCCCAGATTTCAAAGAACCGGTCGTCAGACATTAGTGTTGCTTACTGAACAGAAATATGAAACAGACGAAGGTGTTGAGCATTGGGATTAAATGCTTACTTTAACCATTGCAATGTGCTCAATCCCATCTAGCAATGACTTATAACAGTATGCTTTAAATGGGCCCCATATCGTGGGTATCAATGCACAAGCAGCCAACTCCACCAGCCTATCTCTTTTCCTTCTGTATCTGTCAATTACATTAATATAAATAACTTCACAAAATTGATTAATTCGATAGTCAACAAATGGAAAAATGCAGATGAACCCAGTTATAAAAAAGTTGGTCACTATTCCAACAAGTCCATGTGTACCTTCAAAAGGTTTTCCATCTGGTCGAGTCAGACCCTGATAAACATGTCCACTATGGGATGTTGAACATGTTTTCAACATGCATACTTAAAGAGAAAGAGTCAAAGTAACACAGACACAGTTGGAAGAACTTGTAAAAACAAGCAACAATAATTGACCGCCAAGTTCAATTGCCTCCTCATTTTTTTTCTCATTTTTTGGGGACCCTACCTATAGACCATTTGAATTGGAGCTGGAACATAAGAAGGAAGTAGTGCCAACTCAACGAGGTCCATCTTTCCTTCCTCTCTTATAATACATTATGAGCACAAATATCTGGGCGTATTAAGTTGCAGATCCTAGTTTCCCCATTACATGTAGGAGAAGAAAACCTGGCAATTAAGTTTATAAACTAGTTCACAAGTAAAATATCTATACTTTGGTTTGAGGAGACTTAAGTAGTAGGAAGAGCAATAAAAGGCCCTAACTTTAACAACACCAGCACCCTCTATGAAACATGCTCTCTTCCCTATACCTGATTAGATCAGCGATAGAAATAATCTTCAATTTTTCAGCCTGTGCAAACTGACGAAGCTTTGGCAACCTAGCCATTGAGCCATCATCATCCACAATCTCACATAAAACTGCCGCAGGTTCTAACCCGGCTAATACGGCTAGATCAACAGAAGCTTCTGTGTGCCCAGCTCTTTTCAGCACCCCTCCCTCCCTGTACTTCAGGGGAAAGATATGACCTGGGCGGTTGAAATCTTCAGGTTTTGAGTCTTTAGATGCCAACGCCAGTACTGTTGCCGCCCTATCACGAGCAGAGACACCTGTTGTTGTACCATGCTTTGCATCCTGCATGAAATCAAGACAGTTGATCACAAAACAAGGATACCAAAATTTTAAATTAGCTATAGAAAGCAAGCGTAAAACATTGAAATAAGAATCCACCATTACTAGAAAATTCTCATATCATAGTTGAAACCTCTGAGTTTTGGTAAATATAAGAGTAGCTTTCACATGTACTCTATAATAATGCCGAGGACATACCACTGATACAGTAAAAGCAGTACAAAGTTTTTCCTCATTCTCCTTCTGGGTTACCATTAGTGGTAGCTCCAACCTCTCCAAGTCTTCAGCTTTCATGCTCACACAAACAATTCCAGTTCCATGCTTGACAATAAAGGCCATGGCCTCAGGAGTTGCCATTGATGCTGCCATTATCAGATCGCCCTCATTTTCTCTATCTTCGTCATCTACAACAATTACTAGCTGCGAATTTTCCTCAATTAACAGTGTGACAATTCTTATAAAATAATATCAAATTCAAACATGTAACTAGGACAAACCTTTCCTTGACGAATATCTTCAATGGCTTCCGAGATGGAAGCAAACCCGTCCGTAGGATGATCCAGGTCATATTCATCACCAAAGAAACTGCCAGTCATAGGAATTATTTCGGCTGCAAGTGTTCCGAAACCTATGGCATCAGGTTGTATCTCAATCCCAGTTTGCTGGTCAACAAGTCCATTGACAAAACCAGTCTTCCCGGCAACAATGCCATTACCATTATGATAAGATAACGCATCCCCTTCTCCAGATACCAAAGCAGCTCTAACTTTACCAACACCCTTGAAGCTCAACCCCATCTTTCTTGAACAGATACTTGCAAACAAAACATGGTTGCATCCGTTTGCAGTAACAATCGGATTCCCATAATTGTACCCTCTAAATTAAACAAAAGTGAACAAAAATCAACCCCTGTATTCTTAACACCACTATAATTCTAGAAATAAATACATTAAATCATTAGAAACATGGAAATTGAAAAGCCATAAAAGAATCTTGCTAACAGGAAATTAAGGTAGTATTTAGAAACTTGGATTTTAAAAGATGGATTCCAACAATAATATAGTTTGTTCCTGTGTTATTATAAAAATACATATGAATGTAAAATTCATAGTTATATCTCGAATCAATGGACTTGTTAGATGAACATTAACAGTGAATTTGAAATTCTATAGATATTTGAGAACATAAAGTTCATTTATTTATCTCTTATTTAGAACCACATTGAATTTCAACTAATTTATACATACCAAATTTACAATTTATAAAGCAACTGAAATCCAAATCCAAATCTACAAAACCATGTTTCCTATCAGAGCTTAAAAACAATTGTATAGTCTTTTAAAGGGAAATGAACATACTGTAAATTGGAGAGAGTCATAGAGGAATAATTGGGATTGACGAAAGCCATTATTAATGATTCGAAAGAAGTTTTTCGGCCTTTTATTGGCGTATCGTCGCCATGAAAAAAAAGTAGTTAAGGAGTCGAGGGAGAGAGAGAATGGCGAAAAGCGGTGAGTTTTGTGTGGCTGATTCAAGTTTTGAGCTGACGTGGCTGCCAGGAACCTTTTTTTGGATTTTTATTATCCCTTTTCCGCCTTTTCTATTTCAGGCGAGGCTCTCTCTATCTTTTTCATTAATTATTAAATTTAATTATAATTTTTTTTAAAAATATTACTATTTTTGTTAGAATTATTGTATTTTACTTATTGACTGATTAATTTATAATAGATACAGTAACAGTTTATTATAAACAACATTTTTAATTTAATTTTTTTTATTCAAAACATTATGACTCAAAAGTAAATATATGTAAACACAACTTAGACTAAGTGATTAAAGGCTCTTGTTGACATCCAATCATTTTCCCTAAATTCTGGGTTCTAGTCCTTGTAAGAACAATCTCCCCTCCCTAGATAAAAATTGTTTAAAAAAAAGTTATATGTATATATAGGAAAATTCTACAACGGGCGACCTACACTGTTGCACACCATTAAATTTTTAATAACTTTTCAATTATTATTAAAAAAAATGTAAAAATTCTACATGCAATTAATCATATTTCAAAATAAAATTAAAATGTATATGCTAATCTTTAATTTAAAATATTATTATTATAATAATTTCTCCATCCTCCATAAACCCAAAATTTATATCCACAAATTTTTTAATTTATCATCACAGCCACGACCACCGCCTCAACTCAACCCCACTCAGGGATGGACCTAAGGGTGCTGAGAGACAGCCACACCCAGGGTTGGAGCTAGAAATTTATTTAAGTGTGTTATTTTTTTAAACGCTATTTAAGAGGAATTAATTATTTATAAAGACGTGCTATTTTATTTATAAAGAGGTATCATTTTATTTATAAGAGGGTGTCAATTATATATAAATTATATAGAAAAATACGATTTCCAAAAATTTTTGTATACGGCTCCGCCCATGGCCGCACCCTCTAAAAATTTCAAGTTCTATTATATTTTATATATTTTCTTTGTATTTTCTATTGTAATTTAATTTTGCACCTCCTACATTACTAATATAATTTTTTTGATAGTTTACACCCCTTACATGAAATTTTGGGTCCATATCCTGACTCTACTGAAGAAGGAATCTTAAACTAATTACTTTTGTTTGTGTTAATAATAAGATTCATTATTAGTGCAGTTTACAGACTAATTTGATAAAAAGAAATGGCGGCCATTAACACCATATGTATAATTTTACAAGACCTCGTTGCAGCTAAAAATTATCATCAAACTACCAAGCTTGAAAATTCCAGCAAAGCGACTGTGACCAAGCCTGGAAACCCCGAGTTTGTTCAGATTCTCAATTCTTTATCAATTGCAAACAAAGACTGCACCTCTTCCTTTTCTTCTATTTTTTGGCCTTTACAATCTGGATCTCAAAGCTATTTTTCATTAGTTGTTAGTTATGAATAAACGAGGAAAGAGAAAGAAAATGGCTGAAGAGTATCAGATCTTTCTATCTTTAATACTTGTATTTAGCTTATCATCCTTAATATGTAACGTTAATCATACCAATCTCCAACTTTTTCAAAAATAATTTTAATAAGGGTAAACATTAGTGATGTTTATTGGGCGATACGGTGCGAATGACGTTCTTCTCACACTTATTCTCATCAAAACTGTTTATTCTTATTCCCGCCCTATAATTTTGTGCTAATACAAAATATAAAATTATCTCTGTCCCACAACCTACAAGACTAAAACTATTTTTGTCCCACCACTCATGTGGGTCTTGAAACCCACCTAATTCACTCTTTACTCACTTCATGTAATATATTTCTAAGTATTAGTTAAATAAATATAAATCACATTTGTTATGAAAAAGTATGAAAATATTTGTCATTCAAACTCTCACAACATGTGTGATATTATTCAATCTGTCACCCAAAAAAAAAGCTTGACGAAAACAGTAAAGAAAAAAATTAAAAAAACCTCTCTCTCTCTATGTCTATATCTATATTGAACTTTTCAAAAATTTCTCAAGACAAGTCAATATGAATTATCTTAAATTTGACTTTGATCTGAACTAGTATTTTTAAAACATTTGTATATTTGATCTTATCAATCTCAAACTAAATTATATTTTTAATAATATTTATAATAACGTATTATAAGATTTGTTGGGGGTGGAGATGATGTGGAGCAAGAAGGGATGATACGAGACGGGTGGGGATGAGGAGGGTACAAAGTCATATTCACGCATGCCCCCATCACCCACGACTAGGGGTGTTCAAAATTACCCGATTCACTGACCCGATTAAAAATTATCGGGTATTTGTAATGAAAATACCCGAATTTTCGGGTCGAGTACTCAACTCGTAATTTTTTCTGAGAGGTCAGGCCGAAATATTTTTATAACCGGGTACCCGACCCGATAAGTTATATATATATTTTTGAATTTCAAATCCTATTTTTATTTTAGGCTCTTAATATTTTACCCTAAAACTAAATATAAATCCCTAAATTCTTTCTATACTTGTATTATGTACTTTTATGTTTTAAAATTTTCAAAAATATTTATATTAATTTTTTCATATGAGATTTGAAGGAAAAAAATCACAATCCAGATTAATATTTTTAATACATTCTTTTAATGATAAACTTTAATATATATATATATATACATATGCATATACATATCCAAATATTTCTCTATTAAAAATAACTTCAAATCACTAATTTTTGTGTTTGAATTGTGTATTTTGAATTTTTGTGTGTTTTCTATGTAATTTTTATATAAAAATATTAATTTTAAAAAATAAAAATGTGAACATGATACCCGACTTTTAGGTACCCAATTCTTAAGGGCTGGGTCACGGGCCGATTTTTGATACTCGAAAATGAACACCCTACTCACGACAAATCTAATTTTTATCTCTATCATCCCACGACCCTTGAAATATGTAATCATCCCTCCCCAAATGGATGCGTAGTGGAGTGAATCCCTGTAAAAACTGTCCCACTAACATCCCTAATAAACATGTTTTTGTACTTGAATTTGATCTCAATTTTAATTTAGTATTTAAATTTTTATCTAATTAAATATTGAATGTAATTTTAATGTTCAATTTAGGTGGGCTTATAAGAAATTAACTCTAAAAGAATGTTATTTTCAGAAAATGATGGGTTTTCATTATACCAAACTCTCCTTGTACACTGGATCTGGCCCAACTATGATGCCAAGTATTTTTTTTAAATCTCTGGCCTTGGATTAAATTGGGCTAGGCTTGGACTAGTTGAAAACCCAGTTTACTGTTTAAATAATAATAACAAATATGTTTATGTAAATGATTAATTTAATTTGAATAAAATTTATCTTTATTAATAAATAGTAATTACGATCGTGACTCATGTCATTAAGGGTGAATAAAATTCAATTCGACTCGAAGAAAATTATTTTTTTCTTCAAATTTTGATACTAATCAAATCAAGTTATATGAATTATGCAGTTTTTCATATCAATTCGAATATTTTTTTATTTTTTATTTCGAGTTTAATTGAATTTTTACATTCTAGATATCCAAATTTTTTTTTTAAAATTGTATAAATACTCATTGGGTACTTGTCAATTTCAAAAATGAGCAAATTGGCCACTCTCAAGATAAAATTCAAAATAGTCTTTAAATTTTCAAAAATATATATAAAATATCAAAAAAATTATATAAAAATATATGTAATGCAAAGTTCTTAAAAAGTGTAAAACATTCTAAAAATAAATATAATAAAAATTATATAACAAATATTCTTGAGTTAATTGAATTTTATTAAGTTTAAACATTAAACAAGTAAATTATTGACACTAGTCTATCTTACTAAATTCTCTTGTTTTTCTTTCAAAGAAGTTTTTATATACATTCTCTCTAATTTATTTGTTTTAACTTAAAATTTAGTCAGTTTCTCAACAAATTTTAATTTAACCTATTAATTTTTTATTTAACTCTAACAAACAAATTTGACTCAACTTGAATTTTATAAACTTGACTTGATTAAAAAAATTGAATAAAATTTAAATAATAAAATAAGATTAGTCAACTCAACTAACTTAAAATTTTGTCATTCAATTTGATTTGACTCGATATAATACCCAACACTAATTATTAGGGAAGAACAACATATGGGTTGAGAGGGATCATGTCCCCTCCTCCAATTTTTTACACAATGGTATTTTAGGTCCTCGTAATTTAAATATTAGTCCAATCCAGCTTTGATCTCATAATTTTTAGATATAAGTACTTAATAGTCCATCTTGAACTTTCTAAACTTCACATATTTAACTTTAATTTTCTTAATTTTTATGAATTAATCCTTCAAATTTTTTAATCTTTATGAGTGTGTCCGCCCTAAGATTTTGAGATTTTATGTGTGACCACTGACCACCCTTAAAAATATTTTTTGGATCTACTACTATTTCTTAATGTTTGATCCTAATTTTGTCCCGCTAATAGGATTGTTCCACAAAAGCAATAATCTTGCTCGATGAAATGTTTATATAAACCAATTCTATGGAAACAAAACATATAACTTGATTTCTTGGACATGTCTAGTTTCAATGTGATGGGTATGGAAGGGAAACAAATTCTAGAGCTAGATTCTACTTCCCCACACTTTTCAACTTTAGCCTTTGGCCAACACTCTCAACATAGAAAATAAAAGCAAAATTAAAGAAAAGCTGCCTCCCATTAAGGAAGCCTACTCACAAATACTACTTTTTTCGTTTTTGGCCCTTTTTATTTATTTTACTTTTCCTATTTTGTTTTATAAGCCTTTTGTATTCTTTGGCATAATGATAGATTTAGTCCTTAACTTTTATATCTTTCATAGATTTGGTGCTTATTCTTTTTTAATTAAATTTAGTCTTCAACCTCTTGGAAAAGAGTCGTACCGTTGTCTTTTTAACAAAAATATTAACTGAAACACTTAATTTTTAACAACAATCACATGGTAGCTTATATATTATTACATGTGTACTTCATGTTGATTTTTTTTTTTATAAATTTTGAATTATTTGTTGACGTGTCAGATAAGACACATAAATTGCCACACATGTCGTCATGTCAACGTTATTAAAAAATTAAATGTTTCAGTTAGTATTTCCACTAAAAACAATTTCTTATTAATTTTAACATGTCTTATCACTCTCTTAGCGGAAGTTAACGACACGGTGTTCGTTTTGTAACATAAGTTGGATGATCAAAATAAATATTTAATTGTAGTTTAATAACAATTTGTGAACTTTATCTTATTAAAAATTAGAGTGAATCAAGAGAAAGTGAGTAATATTTAACTTAACATTTCCTCCCTGAATAAATAGTTCAATCTACCTCCGATCTAAACAAGCTGTTAGGTTCAGATTAGTATCATTATATACACAATATTTTGTGGTTGAAAGTTCTATTTAAAGATTAAAAATTGTATTTCATTTCAAACATAACATTAAATGCATTCTTAACCACTAGGTCAATTAATGAATCTTTAATTTTAGTTATATTTTAGAAACACATAATGATTGATTTTAAAATTCAAACAATATTGAGTAAACACATTTGGCAGGTTGGCAAAGCTGGTCATTTTTGTTCTCTCATATTCCCTTAGGTCATGGGTTCTAGACCCACTAGGAGCACTCTCCTTCCTTCCCTATAGAGCCCTCTTCCCCTTCCCTCTAGGTAAACTTAGGATTATATTAAAATTTGTCAAAAAATTAAATGTTATTTTTATTTTTTATATTCTTAGAAAAATGGAAAACACGCGAGAAAATAAATTCGGTTAAAAATAAAAAATAAAAAATATATATGTAATAATTAGAAAACAATAAAATGTTGTTTTCATTATTCTTAAATTTCCTATATTCTTAATCTTCTATGGAATGCAAATCGTTTTGTCAGCAAGGTGTGTGTGCGTTATTAAAGAGTTAAGAATATGTATGAATAAATATTATTTTGTAATCACCTTAAGACTTATTTAAAAAAAAAGACAATATTATTTAAGTAGACATGTTTTAAAGTTTGTTGATGCTTAAAATGAGTAGACACCAAACAAGAGAGGTAGAAGAGAGGACCAATATGGTTGGTAGCAGTTTAATGCAGTTTATCTCAGTTGACTTGGGAGGAAAAGTCACAAGCAAAGTGATCAGAATAAATGAAGAGAGGATCGGATGGGGAGAGAGGGGTATTGTTCCCCTAGTTTCGACTTGCCTCCTCTCTCTTTGGTTACATGGATATTATAATTCAGGTATTGTTATTGATAGGACGATATCAGGTCTAGTGACAAGCTGGCAACTATTGATGGGCATCAGAGTTAGGCCCAACTCTCAATCCATAGGTTCTCCAGTCTGGTCACGTGAGTGAGGCGTTATTGCTTCTGACAATGTATGTTTCCAAGATCGCGTAGACTTTCGATTTTCTTATCTCCAATATTTGCCTTTTCTCAGAAGAGACGTTGTCATGAAATTACCATATACGGAGGCATTCGAGAGTCATTTTTGAATATGGAGGTATCAGGTAAAACAAAGTTACATGATACTTTCTATCGGTATTTTGACATATTTTGATATAAGTATGTGCATAAAATTTAAAAAGTTCAATGAATGTATTCATATAAAAAGTATATAAATACGTCGGAAATTGGGTCTCGAATTCTAATAACATAAGAATTAATAATTAGGGGGGATTTCCCTTTTTGTGATTGCGTTCAAGAGAGTGATCATTGCCCAAATCAAGAAGAAGCTAAGGTGGTTTTGAAGCTGTGCCCCTCCAATTATCAAATAAGTGTAGACAGCAATGATGAATACATGAAAACCAACATATTTCCATTCGTCGAAATCGTACGCACATGATGCAGATTTTAGATTTTATTCGATCCCAGTCCTGTCGTGTTTGTTGTCATTCTTGCTCATTGGTCCGAAGAAATATTTAGCAGAAACAATGCCCTAAATAGGGGAAAGTCTAAAAAAAACTGTCTAAAATGCATCTAACATAAATTCTTACAAAAAATGATAAGAATTTATATAAGACTGGATAAGAATTTTGGTTCTTCTAACTGAGTAAAAATTTGTATAATTACATAAATTCTTACTAACTGGGTAAAATTTTGTGTAGCTACATAAATTCTTATATTATAACCCAAATTCTTACCGCGTAGATTGTAAGAATTTGTGTAGTTATACATATTTTTACCAACTGAGTAAGAATTTGTGTATGATCACATCATTTTAGCCGTACCGTAAGAGTGTCTCACTTTAGAACTACCCCTAAATCGATTATCTTACATGACAAGTAACGAATCCAAGTCTATAGAGACGTACTAGTTAGCTAATGAATACAAGTACATGGGGTAAAATTAGAGTTTGAGAATCTGTGTACGAATAAATTATATCATACCCTCCTCATCACGTCATTCATGTTCCTAACCAATAAAAAGCATACATCTCATTAATATTTTTATGTCATCTTTTTACCAAGTAAATCTTCACTTGGTAAAAATTGTTTTAATTTAATTTACAGTAAATATGAGTGACGATTCACTTGGTAAAAAGATGGCATTAAAAATTAACAAAATTAATATTTTTATTGGTTGAGACCATGAATAACGTGACGAGGAGGGTCCATGATATAATTTCTCGTGTGCAAGAGGTATGTATTTTGTCAAATGATTAAGAAAAAGTATGGACATATATTACCATATAATCACACATATATATTAAAAAATATATACATGTGAGATCAATTTCGCCATATTTCTTTTTGATAAATAAAGGAAGAACGTCACCACAGGCCTCATTAAAAAATCTCCCTAAATCTAAATGAAAGAAAAGAGTACCCATGACAACGAATACAAAAAGAACTTAAGAAACTGTTAGGGCAAGCCGTAAGACCAAATAAACAACCTTACAAAGCATTCAAATCTGCATTCAACAGCAACAACACCTCTGTAGGCGGAGTCTCAAAATATCAAGTACCCAAAGGTTTACCACGAGCAAGTCCTACTAAACCATCGGCCACTGCATTCGCTTCACAGCGTATACGAGTAACACATGCCTCCCAATTTTGAGCCAACAACTCTTTGATCTGAAAGACAAGGCCACTATCCCCTAAAGCTAGAGATTCGCCTTTCAGAATCTGAACTACGGTCTGATTATCACTTTCCATCTCAACTTGGTTAAAACCCAAACGCTACGCGTGAGTTAACACATCATGGGCAGTCCATAACTCCACGACAATCACCGAACAAGTACCTAAACTCCGCGAGAAGCCAAAAATCTATCCGCCATCACTACCTTGGAGAACATCTCCCACAACCGCCATGGCACGATGTCCACCAACCGCCCCATCCGCGTTGGCTTTCACCCAATCAAGCGAAAGCCGAGCCCAACCCGCCAGATTTCTTTAATTTTTAACCATGAATTTTAATTTATTAATTCATTTTTTTATTTTATTTTGATAACTTTTTTATGTTTTTATATTTATTTGATAGATTTTCAGTCTTTTACGTAAATATTTCTAAAAATAATTATTTAAATAAATAAAATAAGTAATAATTCTTATGTAATATTTGTAAGTTATTTTCATTATTTGAAATATAGAACACTTGTTTTTTTATTATAAAAATAAAAAATAAATTCAATTCAATTTCAAATAACCACGTTTTTTTAACTTAAACTTTAAAATGGTCAAAATATTTTGGTTTGATTCAATTTACGATTTGGTTAGTTTTTTCTCTCTCAACCCTATAAAGGAGGAGTATAACGAGGGTTCGGAGGGGCTAATTACTCAATTACTCGGTAAATAATAAATACAACTACGTAAAGGTGGACGGTAACAAGAGCAAGGGGATCTTTACCTTCCAATATTTTGAGAAATTTGAATTAAGCTTTCAAAATTTTTAAAATGTTTTACTTGTTTTAAAAGAAAAATTATTATCAAACTTTTTTATAATTTTTAATTATGTCTCTCAAAATCTTTCAAAATTATCATTAAACCTCTCAATTTGTTTAATTTTAATTAGAATCTCACAGTTTTTTTGAAATTTCTCATTAAAACCCTCGAAAATATAAAAAAAAAATTGATTAGATTTCTACATTTTTTAATTAAGCCCAAATTATTTTGCTCTAATCCACCATTGCAAGTACATGTCCTATACCTAATATTTTATATTTGAATATATATAAAACATGACTCATAGTTCCTAGACAAGGTAGAAATCATTTCTTGTTGGATTGTTTTTTTAATCATTATTTCTTGTTGGATTGTAGAAAGCACCGTTTCTGGGGAAAACCTACTTGATTAAAATCTGCAATTGTGGGCACATATGTATAATATATGTTGCTATTATAAAGTATGATACGAAATTAAGTCCAATTATGTTACAAGTATTATAGGTATTAAATTATCATAGAATTAAAAGTGTAGATATCATAAGTTATATTTATAACTTAATGGGGGCAGAGTTGTAAATATTAATAAATTATTTTTAATTCAGTTTATATAAAGAGGTAGTAGTCTCCAAGAAATAGGTTAACTTGTTTTTTCTCTCATTCCTCGTCAAAGAATTTTACGGATAACTTATCTTCTTAGAAGATCACAACCATCTTTTAGGCGATCACCATTAAATGATTTAAAGTTTTCATCCCATCAATAAATCAGGTACGCTTCCAAATTCATGATTTGGTTTTATATTAATTTATGTTTTGGTTCTAATAAAATCATGAAAAATAATTTTATAATTTTCTGCTAATCTTCCATTGGATCTCTTGCATGTAACTGAGATTCCAAAATCCCATTTTTCTCGGCATCATAGCCGACAGCATATGCTTTTGTTTTCTGAACATTTTATGCAAGAGTTTAGCATTCCTCACAATTCATAATTTTCCTCTTTCTTTTTAAATTAATTATGAGATCGAAGTTGTAACGGAACAGACTCTACACCAGATCGTTTTTATAATAAATTTTTATAATTTCGATCATAATTAGTTGATCAACAAATCAAATACTAGTGATCGATTATAAAAAAGAATTTAGAGAACTCAACCTTACACGTGGATGGAACGAGGAGTGTTGGAGCCCGATGGGGCCGTCGTCCCTTAAAATTTTGAAATTCATATATGATTTAAATTTTTTTAGAATTTTCTATTAGAAATATATTTTCACCTCCTCAAAATTTTATAAGTTTGCTTCGTAACATAAAATTTTGGATACTTCCCTAACCTCAACACGTGTTGTTGTGATCAAAGAAATAATTCCCCATGACACCCACTTTTTTCTCTGACCAATGTGTAATCACTCATTTTCACTTGTAAATACATATTAGTATTGCATGTATATTTATTATATTATATGCATGAGTGTTACTAATATATATATAAGGTATGGTGTGTGCATGTATATTATAAGATATGTATGTATATGTATTAATGGTGTATGTGTGTCGCGTATGCATCTATATTTAGTACGAGCGTATTTGTTTTTATGGTTAATTATGTGTATAATTATATATATGTGTGTATACTGGTGACTAATGTTTGCATAGGTATATACGTATGTATTGTTGTATGTGTACTGCTGTTATAATTATACTATTGGGCTAATATAAAATGAAAATCCAAAAATATATATTAAACCCAAATAAAAATTACAGTCCAAGTCCAATTACAAATCTAATATTATTACAAGGCCCGGTAGGCCCAAACCCAAACCCTATTTAATTACAATTATTGTGTGCAGGTGACTGTGGGCCATTGGATCAAGATCTGATCCAATGGCCACGGTCCAACCAAGAAGCCAAAATATCTGCCAGCCGCGTGTTCCACACGTATGGACCGTTCGAGTGCCACGCGCGAACGCTTTGATATCCCACGCGCGCGTGAGCCCCACGCGCTCTGACTCCTTGACTGCGGAGCTCCACGTGGCAAGATCTGGAGCTGTTTCACCAAATCGAGGCTTCATCCAGGCCGTTCGTCCCTCAAGCCATCTCGACCGTTAGATCAGATCAGATCTAACGGCCGAGAACGCGTCTGGCCGCTGGCAGAACACCCACACCGCCACCATGCCGATCTTCAACCACCGTGCTCAGAACATGCCAAATACAACAAGCAATAAGTTTGTCAGTCCAGATCTGAGAAAGCAAGTAATATACAACTTGTACCAAAAAGACGGGGATATATATGAAGCGAAATATTTTGTAAAAGGTGAGGTGGAACAAAAAAACAAGAGAGTTGTAACAGAGATCTTGTAACAAAAACTGAAAGTTGTAACCAGTCAAGTGATAATCGAAAGTCAGTCCAGTGGTAAACACTTGTTTCCTTTTCTTATTTGTTTTTTTGCATGCATATACAAAGAGATAAACAAAAAAAGGAGAGAGAAGATGTCTTACCGTCGCCGTCCGCGGGTCTCCCTTCCTCAGTGACAAGCCTTTCGGCTTTCCCAAGCCAAAGACGGTGAACTGAAAGAAGGGGAAGGCCCCTTGTAGTTTCGATTTTAGGTTTAAAAATATTTTTTTTGTTTCGTATTTCCTAGATCTAGGGTAAATCGAGGCTTATCCTCTGAATCCAACCTCGGATTCACATCGAGGATGAAACAGGGGTTATTTTGGTGTGTTTTGGAGGCTCGCCAGAGCCGGTTAGCGGCGGCCGGCGGCGGAGAACACGGCGACCGGCCGCCGGATTCTGAGTTTCAGGGGATATTTGAGAGAAAATAAAGAACATAAGCAGGATTACAAAAACTGAAAATGAAAGAAATGAGGGGAAAATTGGTTTCGGTCTAAAAATAGGGTTTATATAGGTGTTATTATTTTTGAAATGGGTAAATCACACACTTAATCCCCCCGCGTTTCCAATATTTTCATTTTTGTCTCGCCGCATGGTATAATTACAATCCCAGCCCCCCTGATATTTCAAAAGCTTACAATCTAGTCCCTAAATTACACCGGATCAGTTTTAAATGGTAAAATTACGCCTTTAGCCATCCCGCGTTTTTGAACTTTTCATTTTGGGTCTGCCCCTTGGTCTAATTACAGTTTTGATCCTTTTAGGTTCTGTTTACTTCGCATTTTAGTCCTTAAATTGCCTATTATTGTTCTTTAATTTACACCACTTGACTTTTATTTTTCTTTCATTTCAGTCCTGTTTCTTTGTAAATACTCATGTTCGTATTATAGTCGTATATGTTGATGTATTCTATTGTTTTATTTTATATCCCTCGTATATGCCTCGTATTTTATGTTTAAATGTATATGTGTGTTAAACTTACAATAGTTATGTATCTTTTTATCCGGTTATTCGTATTAAAGTATGCTATGTTCTAGTTGGTTCGTATACATCATGTTTTATATATTCTTATATGCGTATATTCTCTTGGTTTTTTTTAGGTTACATGTTAGTGTATTTTCTTTTTTTTTTGTATGATATATTGTCCCATATATGTTGAAATATGTTTTATTACTAGTATGCATGTCTTTTTGAAATATTTGTTCGTCTTTACGTACCTATTCCTGCCTTGTTATTCTGACATGTTAAAGTTGTTTTTATCTATTATTTAGATTAATATGTATATATGCATGTTTTAGTTTAGTATCTTATTTATATTAGAATAGTATTCGGTTATGTCAATATTTATTGCATTTAAATATTTTGTCATGTTTTATATTTTTGCCACTAAGATTGCATATGATATATAAATTGTTAATGCGTTGTCCTTTTATCCGAGCGTAAACGGGGCCAGTATCAGGCGTAGTGATAGTGGTTGGACGTTTACTCTCGGATAACGGGCCCTTAAAATTTACTCGCAATTATGACCGAATTTTAAAATAATCGTCACTTTAATCCGGAAAATCTAATATTAATAAAGAGGTAATTATTAAAGTACCAATTTTGGGCGGTGTGGGGGTGCTAATCCTTCCCTATCCGTAACCGACTCTCGAACCCAACATTTTTTGAATCTCTGGTTTTATGGTGTCCAGCCTACCTAAGTGGCCGGTGGCGACTCCATTTTTTTTAAATGCGGTTTTTTTAAAACCCCACGGAATAAATATTTTATATCCGAACACCTTTCAAAAACACCTTTGAAAAACCACGCTTTTTAGCGATAAAAAGAAAAAAACATCGCTACAGATGACGACTCTGCTGGGGACAAATTTTTTGTTTTTCAAAAACAAATGAGAGTCAAGCTTTTAAAATAATTACCGCTTTACTAATATTAGAAGTTCCGGATTAAAGTAACTATTAAATTAACATTCGGTCATAATTGCGCGTTTATTTTAACGCATTTAAAATATGGCATATAAACTCGTCTTTTTAAGTGGGGGGAAAACACTAATGCTTTCGTGGAGATATCGTTCTCCCGTATGGGCCTAGCAAGTACCTTCGGGGCTCGGGTACCTTATGCTTTCGTAAGGATATCGTTCCTTCGTACGGGCATAAGCGAATGGGTCCCCCTGAATTGAACCCGGTTGAAAGGAACCTATAATGGGTGATGATCGGGGGCCTTGCTACTCTTAGTAGAGGACAACAAGGACAATTCGGGTACCTCCTAGAACCAACACTGCATATAGAGAACACATAGAAACCTACCCTGTTAGAGCCATGCGGATAACCTTAGGTGTTTTAGACGGGATAAATAGGGTTGTTTTGTGTGTTTATTCTGTTTAATTTTGTCCTTTTATTTATATATCAATTTTATCTGGTACTGACTTGTTTTCTTTTCGCTTTTGTTTTTTCTCATACATCATGCATTTGCATCACATAAAGGTACTGGATCAAGTGGTTTGCCTGATCAGAAAGTCTTTCACCATGGAAAAAAGGTGTCTTAGGAAAGAATAGCTTAATTTGTCCGTCAGACATTGGTCAGAGGTCAACCAGAAAATCCAAGGGGACAGTTTGCCGAACGAACGCATAATAGCAGGGTACACCTATGTGAGTCTCCAACAGAATGACCTATGGGATCTTCAAAGCATTTGGGAAAGGTGGGACCGAAGACTACAAGACTTGTTCTGCGATAGTTATGGCGACATTGCACAGCTGTTATATGTTCGGATTAACCAACCCCTACTCCGAGCTATAGTCCAGTTATAGAATCCGGCTTTTTGCTGCTTCACCTTCAATGGGCAGGACATGATGCCTACGGTAGAAGAATACACTGCTTTACTTAACCAGAAAAATATTCAGGAAGATTGGATTTACGCGAAGCCTCCGAGGAATCAGAATTACACTGCGAAACTCAAAACCTTTGCGGGAATGAGTGACGATTGGGTTAATGGCCTTCTTCAGATCCGAGGAGACAATACAGTCTTTGCATGGGAAAGTATTCGGGACATCATACCGACACATCCAGACGAGGCAAAGAAAATGGACTTGTTCGCCTTAGGAATATATGGCTTGGTGATATTTCCAAGAGTACTTGGGAACATTGACATAGCCATTCTGGATTTGTTTGAGCGGGTGAAACGGAAAGCAAACTCAGTACCAGCAATCTTGGTCGAGACTTTCATTTCCTTAAATGCTAGCCGGAAACATGAAGAAGGACGTTTTCGAGGATACGCACAGCTGTTACAAGTATGGATTCAGAGTCACATGTGGAAAACACCGACGAGGGTCCTGCCGGAGATATCCTTCCAAGGTTTTTCGCCTCTACGGGAGTACTTAGCAAAGGAATGGCGAAAGGATTTGAAAACAAAAATGTGGACCAGTTTCTTCAGGAACATTCAAGATGAAGACATAGCATGTTGGGTCTCATGGCTCGGTAAAGTTAATTATTTTCTATACAGTTGTGGTGATTTCAACTGGCTGATGATGTTGGGATTGCATGGAGGGATCGTCTGTGCTCCACTTTTAGTGTCTCAACAGTTCGGATCACGACAGTTCATTCCCAATACCGCTGGATTAAGCCAAACTGAATTTCTTTTCAAAGGGGAGTTCAAAGGAAAAATTTAGACCATCATGTGGGCCTGAGACCATTGTTATCGGATCAGGGTGGAAGGAGATACCGAGCACATGACTACCCCGGATTATGATCTTTGGAGACGTTTGAGGGTTAATAATGTGATTCCCGAATCTGATCAAGGAACAGTAGTGTCACTCGAAGAGCTTACAAGAGAGGTACCATCTGAAGCTGACATCTTAAGGAATAAACTCGAAGAAGTTAAAAGGAAAATGGACATCCAACAGACTCTACATGCGAGCGAGCTCTATAAGGCAAGCTTAGAGGTTGACGAGCGGGACGGGATCATTAGGCAGTTGAAGAAATTAAATGCAGATTTGAGTGACAAGAACACTCTTTATCAAAAAGATGCCCTTCTACTACAAGCAAAAATACAGAAGGCCAGCCGGAGTCAATTTATAGCCGTGGAAAGAGAAAAGATGAACGACATCTGTTTGGTGGAAGAAGAACGAGAAATTAGCAAGAGGACAATCGAGAAAGAGATAGAAAGCTATCGGTTGGCTATGGAGGAAGAAAAACGGTCCGCCAAGAAGGTCATTAATCAGGAAAAGGAAAGACTCAGGCAAGAAATCAGCAAGGGAAAACAAGTTGTCCATCATGAGAAAGAAAGCGTCGCCGTATGGAAAAGAAAATCCATGAATAGCCGAAATAGACTGTTAGAGATGCAAAAACTGTACGATGACACTATTCAAAGTCTGGAGCAAAGCCAAAGTCAGAATGGCGAATTGAAATGAAAGGTGGCGGAAGTTGAACACTCACTTCGAATGTACTGCCACAGAAATGGTTTCACTGAGCTTCAAGAAAGAGAGCGCGAAGCAAGCATGTTACAAGCACGAATTGAGTACCTCGAAGCAACTGTTGAGGATTACAAGGAAAGAATTAGTGTGTTCGAGGAAGCTGCGGCCGGAGGGGACACCTATTGGCAAAAGAGACTGCGCAACGCTGCCCGGATGGTACAGACGGGGACCAAATTACGCAAACCTAATGGTGGACATACAAATGAGTCGCCGACATGTGAATGATTTAGCCGCCGAGGCCGAGACACTCCGACCTTTCATAGCCCCAGAATGGAAGAAGCTCCCGTGTTCCTCAAGCCGCTCAAGGCAATTGGAAAATTAGGAGATAGAGCTAGAGCCTATCTATAGGACTCGTGTTGTAATTAGATCTTTTGTATTAGGGATCTTTATTTTGTAACGCGAACTTTGTTATAATCCGCACTTTTTAATTCCCGTGGAAGTAGTTCAAAATGGTGATTACCAAATGAATCGATTACCTTGTCTCGCATACATTCTTGCATTTGCATCATGACATTCGCATCATTATACATGCATTTATTTCTTGCAACCATATTAACATTATGAATATTGTGGCGTTGTGTGTAGTTAACCCGCAATCATTCATCACCCATACTTTACCCGGTTACAAAGAAAGCTCATGTAAGACAGGATAATCAGTCTAGAAAGAGGGCAAAAAGAGCTCGAGACAAGGCTTGAAGAGGCCCAGAGAAGCCTCAGTGATCAGATTGCGCAGTCGCAAGCATCTATAGTATTCGACATAACCGCATTATTGGCTAAAAGTCTGGGAAAAAGAGTCGAAGGAGAAACTATTCAAGATCCAGAAGGTACCCCGGCTCACTACAAGGTTCAACCAACTGCACCAAACCCGGCTAGGAAGGTGTATATCGACCCTGCAGGAATGTCATCTAGTTTTCAAGTAGGGGCACCTGAGACTCAACCCCTCGATGCTGAAGCACTCTATGAAGAAGAAGTGCCGGACCTGAACATGGTTGAAAGGATTAGGAATGAGGTAGAGAAAAAGTGGGAAGAAAGATTTCGCCTCATGGAGGAAAAATTTAAAGCGTTACAATCAAATGAAGAATCAGGAAATGACGCTAGCGATTTAAGTCTGTGGTACACCCAGTTGAGCAAAGCAAATGTTAAGACTTGGAAAGATCTGTCAAAAACATTTACTGAGCAATACAAGCATGTAACAGACATGACCCCCAACAGAATTATGCTGAAAAATATGGGGTAAAAGTCCAACGAAAGCCTGCGGCAATACGCCCAGAGGTGGAGAGAAGTGGCCGCCCAAATTCAGCCACCCATCCCGGAGCATGAAATCACGCCATTATTTGTCAATACTCTGAAAGGGGCACTCTTTGATCGCCTCATTAATAACACAACATAGTGCTTTGCCGACTTAATCAAGACTGGGGAGTCCCTCGAACTGGCAATTAAGAGCGGTAGAATAGATGGCGGGGAAGGGTCTCGGAAGTACAACAAGAGAAATGAAGTAAACACAACCAACACCTATACCGCCCCAAAGAACTTCACGGTCTCACAGCCACAAGTGCCTGTGGGAAAAACACAAAACTCGAATAAAAAAGATGAGAGAATTGCCAGAAAAGAGAAAGAGAGAAGAACTTTCACTCCCCTACATGTTTCGTACTCAGAACTTTATTCCCAGTTTTATGAAGCAGACCTGGTCCGGCCATACATCGTTACTCCTGTCAATCCGCCCTTCCCACCTTGGTATAATCCAAGCGCGCATTGCGACTATCACGGTGGTACCCCTGGACATCCCACTGAGAACTGCCTTGCCTTCAAAAAGCTTGTGCAGAACTTAATCGATTCTGGGATATTGAAGTTTGAAGAGCCGAGTGTAGCCAACAACCCGCTGCCGAATCATGGGAGCAGATGAGTAAATGTTATTGAAGAATACTTTACCAGGAGGATAAAGGATGATGTGTCAGAAATCAATTCTCCTTTACGATGGGTATTTCAACAGTTATGCATGGTCCGTATAATCGACAAAGGCATGATAACAAGGCATAAGAGATGCGGAGTGTATTGCGAATTCCACCAGAATGAAGGGAATGATATCCAAGAATGTGATGAGTTCGAGAAATTGGTGCAGCAATTGATGAATGAAATGCAAATAGAATTCTTCGAGGAGCCCACGGGGAAAAGGGGGCGGACGTACACATGACGGATAGCCCTAAGTCTAAATACGGGAAGGATAGACCTTTTATCATCTCCCCTAGGCCAGGGAATGCAGGTGTCTCCCAGGGAGAAACCAGCAAGATAAGTCTCAAGATCATCATTTCAGCACCATCTCCATTCCCATTCAAAGATATGCGACAAATCCCCTGGAATTATGCTCAAAATGTAACCACGCCCGAAAAAACCGAAACATGGTCGGTAAAAGAGCCTACACTGAAAGACCAACAAAGCCAGAACGATGTGAACGTTGGTGAGGCAGGCCATTTCACAAGGAGCGGCCGATGTTATTCCTCCGAGGCTTTGAAAGCGGTTGAAAAATATAAGGGGAAAAGTACAGCAGTTAGCCCTACGCAGATATTTGAAGAAGAACCTCCCCCAAAGATAAATGAGCCGGTAACTGAGGCCCAGGCCAAAGAATTTCTAAAGTTCTTGAGAAATAGCGAGTACAGCGTAGTGGAACAACTACGAAAGCAACCGGCCAGGATCATAGTGCTGGAATTACTCTTGAGTTCAGAGAAGCATCGGGAGACGCTATTGAAAGTGCTGAATCAAACTTTTGTGCCCCATGACATTTCAGATCAAACCGGACATGATAGTGGGGCATATCATCGCTTATAATCATATCACGTTCGGTGATGATGAGATCCCGAGAGGAGGAATGGGGTCTACCAAAGCCCTTAACATCACTACCCACCGCAAAGGGTATGTATTACCGCACGTCTTGATCGACAACGGGTCAGCATTGAATGTCTTGCCTATGGTGACCCCGCAAAATTGCCAATAGATGGTTCGCACCTAAAGCCCCGCCACAATTCGGTAAGAGCCTTTGATGGTACGCAAAGAGGAACAATGGGGAAAATTGAGGTGCCACTATTGATCGGACCAACCAATATGTGATCGATTTTGTGGTGATGGATATAAAACCATCTTACACCGCTTGTCGGAAGACCATGGATCCACTCCGCGAGAGTTGTCCCTCATCATTGCATCGAAATTAAAATTTGTAGTCGAAGGCAAATTGGTCACAGATAGAGGCAGAGCGCGAGAATTTATTGCTTGATGACATCGACGCCCCTACATTCAAAATGATGAAGATGCTTTGCAGAATGCTCGTTCCGAGCATTGGAACTAGTAAATGCCACATTCGTTTCGGAGGGAAGTCGGATCCCCTACCTCAGGTTATCTAATTGTACCAAAATGACCATCGCAGAAACTCTGGGCCGAGGAGCCAAAATAGGAAAAGGGTTGGGGAAGAAATTACAAGGAAACCTGAGACCCAAGAATATGATAACCAAGAAGGATCGTTTCGGGCTGGGTTACCAACCAAGTGTCCAACAGAAGAAAGAGGAATATAAGAGGAAGGAAGAGCAAAGAAAAGCCAGATCTAAAGGAGAAGACATTCCATGGAGACCGATGTCCTTTCCTAGTTTGAAGACCACTTTTTTCTCCGGAGGGTTCTACCAGCCAGGTCAAGATGTTGGAGAGGCAATGAAGAAAAATGAGGAACTCAACCAGGAGGAAATACTCAGTGAATCATTTGAAGGGATGTACATCAACATGATAGCTGAAAATGACCGAGGCAGCAAAATGTTGACCAACATCCGCCCTTGCCATCCCGGGGGAAACACTCGATAACTGGAGCTGCATTGATCTACCTGTAGTTTTTAGGAATAGATCAGAGTAATGCTCCGAATCAACCTTTTGTTTTTGCCCGTAAACAATGGGGATCTCTTGTACGGGGCACCTATGTTACTTTTTGATTGAAATGAAAATATCCCCACTTTCCTAAAGTGACCAAAGTTTCATTTATTTCATTCATGCATTCTTCATATTCATTCCCTTCATATAAAGCCGTCTCTTTCCCAATACAATTCATTCTCATTTAATGCAGGTCGCTCATGATTGACGATATGAATGATACCGGATCCAATCCTGGAGTGAATTTCGAATGCCCTGAGGTCTCGGAGGGAATTGAGGAAGGATATGATGAGATAGAAAGTGAGGTCCCGGAAGAGTTAAAGAGAATGGTGGACAACGAAGAAAGGCAGATCATGCCCCACCAAGAAGAAACAGAAATTGTCAACTTGGGGACTGAAGAAGAGAGAAAAGAAATAAAAGTAGGAACGACGATTTCCTCGAAAACCAAGCACGAACTGATAACCATACTTCAGGAATTCAAGGATGTCTTCGCCTGGACTTATCAAGATATGCCAGGGTTGATACCGACATAGTGGTGCACAAATTGCCAACAAAATCGGAATGCAAACCAATACAGCAAAAACTTCGGAGAATGAGACCAGATATGTTGTTAAAGATCCGAGAAGAAGTGAAAAAGTAGTTTGATGCTGGATTCTTGGAAGTAGCCAAATACCCCGAATGGGTTGCAAATATTGTACCAGTACCAAAGAAAGACGGGAAAGTCCGTATGTGTGTAGATTATAGGGATCTGAACCGAGCCAGCCCTAAAGACAACTTTCCTTTACCACATATTGACACGCTGGTTGACAACACCGCAGGACATTCATGGTTTTCCTTCATGGACGGCTTCTCAGGGTACAACCAGATAAAGATGGACCCTAACGACATGGAGAAGACCACATTCATAACCATGTGGGACACTTTTTGTTATCGAGTGATGCCGTTTGGGCTAAAGAACGCAGGGGCAACATACCAAAGAGCAATGGTGACTCTTTTCCATGACATGATGCACAAAGAAATAGAAGTATACGTGGACGATATGATTGCCAAGTCCCGAACAGATGAAGAGCATCTACAAAACTTGAGAAAACTATTCCAAAGACTACAGAAGTACCAACTGAGGCTCAATCCTGCTAAGTGTACCTTCGCCGTTACTTCTGGAAAACTCCTAGGGTTCGTGGTAAGCAGAAGTGGGATTGAGATTGATCCAGATAAAGTGAAAGCCATCAAGGACCTCTCACCACCCCGCACTCAGAAGGAAGTTCGCGGTTTCCTAGGGAGGCTGAATTATATCTCTCGTTTCATTTCCCAATTAACCGACCAATGTGACCCAGTCTTCAGACTTCTTAGAAAGAATAATCCTGGCATGTGGGATGAAGAATGTCAAAAATCCCTAGAAAAGATCAAAAAGTACCTGACAAATGCTCCAATTTTAGTCGCACCAGTACCTGGTCGACCACTAATTCTCTACTTGACAGTTTTTGAGAATTCAATGGGATGCGTACTGGGGCAACACGATGAGTCAAGAAAAAAGGAGCAAGCCATCTATTACTTAAGCAGGAAATTCAATGATTGCGAAACGCGGTACCCGCTAGTGCAGAAGCTGTGTTGTGCTCTAGTTTGGGCTACCAAGCGACTTAGACAGTAAATGCTGTACCATACTACCTGGTTGATATCCAAGCTAGATCCATTGAAGTTTTTAATGGAAGCGCCAGCACTAACGGGAAGGATGGCCCGATGGCAGATGCTCTTATCCGAATTCGACATCGTATACGTTAACCAGAAAGCTGTAAAGGGGAGTGTCGTAGAATATTTCCTAGCTAGTTGTGCTTCGGATGACTATGAGGCATTGAAATTTAATTTCCCAGACGAAGACTTGATGTGCATTACAACCGAAGAAGAGGTTTCAGATGATAAATCATGGAAACTTTACTTCGATGGAGCCTCTAACTCCCTCGGACATGGGATAGGAGCAGTGCTAATTTCCCCTGAGGACGTCTTTTATCCTTTCACCAACAGATTGGAATTCTTCTGCACAAACAATATAGCTGAATACGAAGCTTGCGTTATGGGACTGAACTCAGCTATTGAAAGAAATATTAAAAAAATTTGAGTGTTCGGAGATTCGTCCTTAGTCATTTAACAATTGCGCGGGGAATGGGAAACCAGGGACCCGAAGTTGGTCAAATATTACGAATTGATCCAAGAGCTCACCAAAGAGTTCGAAAAGGTCAGCTTCAATTACCTGCCCGGAGAAGAAAATCAGATGGCAGATGCATTGGCGACCTTGGCATCCATGTTTAAAACAAACACTGGGGCAGAAATGAAGCCCATTGAGATGCAGACGTTTGAAAAGCATGCTCATTGTTGGAATGTACAGGAAGAGATCGATGGAAATCCATGGTACTATGACATCTTGCAATATGTCAAGCTTCGAAAGTATCCAGAAGGGGCAAACGACAATGACAGAAAAACACTCAGAAAAATGGCAACAAAATATGTCCTAGATGGGGAAATCCTGTATAGGAGAAGTCATGATCAGACATTGCTGAGATGTGTGGATGCCCGGGAGGCGAAGGAGATCTTAGCCGAAGTACATGACGGGATCTGTGGAACGCACGCCAACGGGCTGTCTATAGCCCGAAAAATTATGAGATATGGTTATTTCTGGCTGACCATGGAGGGAGATTGCATTGATTACGCCAGGAAATGCCACAAATGCTAAATCTACGCTGACAAAATTCACGCACCCCCATTGCCTTTACACACCATGAATTCTCCGTGGCCTTTCGCAGCATGGGGCATATACGTCATCGGGCATATTCATCTGAAAGCTTCCAATGGACACCGTTTCATTTTGGTCGCCATAGACTACTTCACCAAATGGGTAGAGGCAGCGTCTTACGCCAATATCACAAGGACTACAGTATGTAAGTTCTTAAAGAAGGAGATTATTTGTCGATACGGATTGCCGGAAAGGGTCATCACCGACAACGCTTCCAATCTGAATAACAAAATGATGACGGACGTGTGCACTCAATTCAAGATAACACACCACAATTCCACAGTCTATCGTCCTAAAATGAATGGAGCAAAGAAGCGAAAACAAGAACATAAAGAAGATCATAGCGAAGACTACAGATACCTACAGGGATTGGCATGAGAAGTTGTCATTTGCCCTTTTCGCCTATAGGACGTCCATTCGCACGTCAACGGGGGCAACACCCTACTCCTTGGTGTATGGTACCGAAGCGATTCCCATCGAGGTAGAGATCCCGTCTCCCCGGTCTTAAACGGTAAAATTAGAAGAAGCTGAATGGGTGCAGGCCAGACTCGACCAGCTAAATCTCATTGACGAAAAGAGACTAAAGGCCATTTGTCATGGTCAGATGTACCAAAAGCGGATGGTACAGGCATACAACAAAAAAGTGCGCCCAAGAGAATTCAAAGAAGGGGATCTGGTACTCAAGAAAATCCTCCCTATCCAGAAAGATGCTCGAGGAAAGTGGATGCCCAACCAAAGGACCGTGCGTCGTAAAAAGGCCTTCTCGGGAGGAGCCCGATCCTAACAGAAATGGATGGAGACGAGTGAAGAACCTCAGAAATTTTGATGCTGTCAAGAAATACTATCTTTGAAAAAAAAGAAAAAAAATGATGAAAAAGAGAACAAAAATGGAGAGCTCAGGGCGAAAACCCGAAACCGGGCGTCTTGAAGCAAAGGGAGGACCCGAGTTGAAAACCCGTAAAGGGCGGCTCGGGTAAATTGAAAAGTTGAATATCCAAAGAGAAGAGTATCCCCATGAACATCATGAAGAGGAGGCTTCAAGCAAAAAAAATTCTCGCGCCGACGACGGGATCATGTATCATTCATATCGAAGATAATGAGGGATCTTGTTTTTCATACTTAACTTTTCTTCTTTCTCATGTGTGTCATACCTTTCTTTTTTTAAGATATCTCATGCCCTTAATCGTAATAAAACCATGTTTTTGAGCATCCATTCCTTGCCTTCTTGTTAATTTCAGTCAGATAAGTTAATATAGGCTTATAGTGAAACAAGAGATTTCGGAGCATTACTGTGATTTAACCTTAAAAATGCAGGTGATCAAAGAAAACGATGTTAACTCCGTCTTCTAGTTCCCTACATAATGGTTGTTGATAGGGAAGGAGGAAAACTTCAAACAACCGGATAGGATGACCAATGGCGTACGTCCTGTCTATTCAAGGAAGGCATGAGAGATAACAAGAGAGATCTCTTGGGTGAAAACCCAGAAGGACACCCCTAAAAAAAGTCCAGTGGCAAAAAAAACTCTCTCTAAAGTGAAAACCCGAAAGGGCACTTTAAAATTTCAAGTCGTAATTAGAGAAAAAGAAAGGTTGGAATGGTTGAACCTAACAGTGAAGTGGGGTACCGACACCCGTGAGAAAAGAGAAAGTGAACAACGAGATCAAAAAAGGACCAAAACAATCCCACCAAGATATTGACACTCATGCATCATGAATAGTCAGACATCACTAGGATTAGGAGCATGTCAATTCATTTGTCATAGCATTTTGTTTTCATCTCAAGCAGGTATCTGCAGATCCAAAGAGACATCGATGGCCATCATGGTGTGAATCCCAAATGAGAAGACAATGTTTTTACATACAAAAGACATATGTTTCCAAGCTCCAGAGAGAGGTTCTATATAGGAAGAATCCTCCGCTCCGAGGCTTCAGAAGCTGAAAGTTCTATATAGGAAGGACTGACAGCTCCAGGGTGAAGACTAGCAGTTCTATATAGGAAGGACTCCCAGTCGAAGGAATTCACCCATGACACACAAGATTATATAGGAAATCCTGTTGTGTCGAAAGCGAAAAGTTCTATATAGGAAGGGCTCCGAGCTTCAATGTCTTAGGGTGAAAGGTTCTATATAGGAAGAACCTGTAGCTCTGAGATTTCAGACGCCAAAAGTTCTATATAGGAAGGACTGACAGCTCCAGGGTTTGAAGACTAGCAGTTCTATATAGGAGGAACTCCCAGTCGGAAGAACCCATCAGCGGCGCAAAAGGTTTTATATAGGAGAAACCAGCGTTGAAGGCGAAAAGTTCTATATAGGAAGGACTCCAAGCTTTACAGTCTCGAAGTGAAAGGTTCTATATAGGAAGGACTCATAACTCGAGGCTTCAGAGCGAAGGGTTCTATATAGGAAGAGTCTGTAGCTCCAAGATCGGAATGTGACGAAGCTCTATATAGGAAGAACTTACGAGCCTGAAGATTCAGCCAAGGAAAAGCGGAGATGTCCAAAAGAACACGTTTTTCCAAAGCTACAAACAGGGAAGTTTGATAAAAATGAGTGCTTATGAATCTTTGCTTTGTTTCCCATTCCATGAGAACAAGCAAAGAGGGCAAATCAGAATCACTCATTTTCACTTATAAATACATATTAGTATTGCATGTATATTTATTATATTATATGCATGAGTGTTACTAATATATATATAAGGTGTGGTGTGTGCATGTATATTATAAGCTATGTATGTATACGTATTAATGGTGTATGTGTGTCGCGTATGCATCTATATTTAGTACGAGCGTATTTGTTTTTATGGTTAATTATGTGTATAATTATATATATGTGTATACTGGTGATTAATGTTTGCATATGTATATACGTATGTATTGTTGTATGTGTACTGCTGTTATAATTATACTATTGGGCTAATATAAAATGAAAATCCAAAAATATATATTAAACCCAAATAAAAATTACAGTCCAAGTCCAATTACAAATATAATATTATTACAAGGCCCGGTAGGCCCAAACCCAAACCCTATTTAATTACAATTATTGTGTGCAGGTGACTGTGGGCCGTTGGATCAAGATCTGATCCAACGGCCACGATCCAACCAAGAAGCCAAAATATCTGCCAGCCGCGTGTTCCACACGTATGGACCGTTCGAGTGCCACGCGCGCGTGTGGTCCACGCGCGGACGCTTTGATATCCCACGCGCTCTGACTCCTCGACTGCGGAGCTCCACGTGGCAAGATCTGAAGCTGTTTCACCAAATCGAGGCTTCATCCAGGCCGTTCGTCCCTCAAGCCATCTCGACCGTTAGATCAGGTCTGATCTAACGGCCGAGAACGCGTCTAGCCGCTGGCAGAACACCCACACCGCCACCATGCCGATCTTCAACCACCGTGCTCAGAACATGCCAAATACAACAAGCAATAAGTTTGTCAGTCCAGATCTGAGAAAGCAAGTAATATACAACTTGTACCAAAAAGACGGGGATATATATGAAGCGAAATATTTTGTAAAAGGTGAGGTGGAACAAAAAAACAAGAGAGTTGTAACAGAGATCTTGTAACAAAAACTGAAAGTTGTAACCAGTCAAGTGATAATCGAAAGTCAGTCCAGTGGTAAACACTTGTTTCCTTTTCTTATTTGTTTTTTTTTTGCATGCATATACAAAGAGATAAACAAAAAAAGGAGAGAGAAGAGGTCTTACCGTCACCGTCTGCGGGTCTCCCTTCCTCAGTGACAAGCCTTTCGGCTTCCCCAAGCCAGAGACGGTGAACTGAAGGAAGGGGAAGGCCCCTTGTAGTTTCGATTTTAGGTTTAAAAATGTTTTTTTTGTTTCGTATTTCCTAGATCTAGGGTAAATCGAGGCTTATCCTCTGAATCCAACCTCGGATTCACATCGAGGATGAAACGGGGGTTATTTTGGTGTGTTTTAGAGGTTCGCCAGAGCCGGTTAGCGGCGGCCGGCCGCCGGATTCTGGGTTTCAGGGGATATTTGAGAGAAAATGATGAACATAAGCAGGATTACAAAAACTGAAAATGAAAGAAATGAGGGGAAAATTGGTTTCGGTCTAAAAATAGGGTTTATATAGGTGTTATTATTTTTGAAATGGGTAAATCACACACTTAATCCCCCCGCGTTTCCAATATTTTCATTTTTGTGTCGCCGCATGGTATAATTACAATCCCAGTCCCCCTGATATTTCAAAAGCTTACAATCTAGTCCCTAAATTACACCGGATCAGTTTTAAATGGTAAAATTATGCCTTTAGCCATCCCGCGTTTTTGAGCTTTTCATTTTGGGTCTGCCCTTTGGTCTAATTACAGTTTTGATCCTTTTAGGTTCTGTTTACTTCGCATTTTAGTCCTTAAATTGCCTATTATTGTTCTTTAATTTCTGCCACTGACTTTTATTTTTCTTTCATTTCAGTCATGTTTCTTTGTAAATACTCATGTTCGTATTATAGTCGTATATGTTGATGTATTCTATTGTTTTATTTTATATCCCTCGTATATGCCTCGTATTTTATGTTTAAATGTATATGTGTGTTAAGCTTACAATAGTTATGTATCTTTTTATCCGGTTATTCGTATTAAAGTATGCTATGTTCTAGTTGGTTCGTATACAACATGTTTTATATATTTTTATATGCGTATGTTCTCTTGGTTTTTTTTAGGTTACATGTTAGTGTATTTTCTTTTTTTTGTATGATATATTGTCCCATATATGTTGAAATATGTTTTATTACTAGTATGCATGTCTTTTTGAAATATTTGTTCGTCTTTACGTACCTATTCCTGCCTTGTTATTCTGACATGTTAAAGTTGTTTTTATCTATTATTTAGATTAATATGTATATACGCATGTTTTAGTTTAGTATCTTATTTATATTAGATTAGTATTCTGTTATGTCAATATTTATTGCATTTAAATATTTTGTCATGTTTTATATTTTTGCCACTAAGATTGCATATGATATATAAATTGTTAATGCGTTGTCCTTTTATCCGAGCGTAAACGGGGCCAGTATCAGGCGTAGTGATAGTGGTTGGACGTTTACTCTCGGATAACGGGGCCCTTAAAATTTACTCGCAATTATGACCGAATTTTAAAATAATCGTCACTTTAATCCGGAAAATCCAATATTAATAAAGCGGTAATTATTAAAGTACCAATTTTGGGCGGTGTAGGGGTGCTAATCCTTCCCCATCCGTAACCGACTCCCGAACCCAACATTTTTTGAATCTCTGGTTTTATGGTGTCCGGCCTACCTAAGTGGCCGGTGGCGACTCCATTTTTTTTAAATGAGGTTTTTTTAAAACCCCACGGAATAAATATTTTATATCCGAACGCCTTTCAAAAACACCTTCGAAAAACCACGCTTTTTAGCGATAAAAAGAAAAAAACATCGCTACACAATGTTTTCATAGGTGGTGGGGTTTCCCTTTGATGACCATATTATAGCTACATTCCCACTCGTGCTTTTGCTTAGTTTTGCCTTTTCACTGTCTGAAATTGTTGAAAATAGTACACACATCAAAAAAGAGTAGACTTTTAGTGTAAAGAGTGACAAAATGCAGGAGCTTTCTTTGAAAACAACCCTTCAATTGTTCTTCACCGCAAGGTTTCGGGCTAAAGGATCAGTTTTTGATCAAAAACATCGTCTGGTATCAAGAAAAAAATGAATCGACTTCAATCGTATTATAAACATTCCAGTTATGATTCATGACTGGAATGTTAGAAAAATCGAATCGTATCAGTTTATGTGAAAGATAACGGTTTGTTTGGTCCGACACATCTTGGAATCCGATGAATCGGTAAAAATCCGACGAAATAATCCATTATTTTTTGCTATCGGTATAGAAACTGAGTCGGACCGATTTAGCCTGAAATTGTGGCTAATCTGGTCCGGTACATCCTCACGAATCGGGGATCCTATAAACTGGTGAAGAAGTGGCTCAACTAGTAAAAAAATAGTATTATTTTTATTATAATTATATTTGTAAGTGATTAATTGTTTTTGTTAAAATGATTTTTTTATCCTTTTTCCCTTCTAGTAAATTATGTTCTAAACGTTATAGTTGTAAAAACACTGCTAGTGTGAATTCTTTCTTTTCTACTCTTTAATCAAATAAAGATTTTTTTCTTAGATATTTCTAAACAAAGATTGTTAAGTTTCTTTGAGAACCCCTAATCCTAAACTCAAAATTATGAAATTTGATAAACCCTAAGAACTAATCTCAAAATTATTGAAATTAGAATTAATAGAATCTGAGGGCAACTTTAAATAAATATTGCAGCCAAGTTTTTTTCCCACAAATATGTCACAAGCCATTTTATTTCCACAAATATTGCACTTTCTACAGTGAAAGTAAAGTCGAAACTATTTTCTATTGTCTTTAAAAAGTGATTCAATTTATCAAATTAAAAAAATAGAAATATTGTTCAAAGTCGGAGCCTCTTACCACCGACTTCACTTTTTTATTCTAAAAATTGAAATATTGTTCATAGTCGGATTCTAATGGTTTCGACTTCACTTTCACGGTAGAAAGTGTAATGTTTGTGGAAATAAAATAGCTTGTGCCATATTTGAGGGGAAAAAAAGTTGTGTCATCTTTGTGGAAATTCTCCAAATTCGAGCTTCCTAAAAATGTATACCTAAAAGAAATTGAGATTCCTGAAAAAAATGAAATTTTAAAATTATATTATTTAAAACTTGTTATGAATAATATGACATCATCTAGTTTGTTGATAGCATATACGACATGTTTGACAACTAACGGATAATTGATATTGATAGCTATAACGGATTACATTAGTTGATAGCGGATTATATTAGCTGAAACTTGAAAGTTGATAGCGGATTGCATTAGCTGATTGTATAAATTATAAAATTGTTTAAAAAATTAATTGATAGTTGATAGTTATTTGATTATTTGAACAAGCAAATTGCCATATAAGGAAATGATTATATTCATTATTTTTTGAATAATTTATTAATTATCAATATTTTGTATCTATTAATATTAATTAAATTATAAAATTATTTTTTGATATAACACTATTAAGCATATTTGAATAGTTTATATATTAATTTTTTATTCATATAATAATATTTTTTAAAGGAAAATACGATTCATTAATTATGCATGAATAGGATCAGACATTATAGAAGCCAGGATACAATCAGGATGGTCCATCTCAAACCGGGCCTCTATAACATTCCCTAACGCCCAAGTAGCCAAAGTATGGCCAACTTCATTTGCATTCCTACTAACATAGAAAATACATAAACCTGGAAAAGACCTAAGCCTATCGCGAGAGATAGCTAACTGAGCCCCAAGAATCGACAAATCCAAAATTGGATTAGCCAATCTGTTAACGATATCAATTGCATCACCCTCTATAGTTGTTATTTGCCAGCCCTAATCGATCGCAAATTGGATGCCAACACTGAAAGCTTCTGTCTCGGTCGTAGCTGCCGTATGAGGTCCAAGGAGTAGCTGAGTGAACCCTGCAAGGACAAACCCTTCATGGTCTCTAGCAATGACACCAATCGCGGCCCGCCCTGTCAAAGGATTGTACGCCCCATCCACATTGATTTTCACAGTATCCAAAGGGGGTTTTCGCCACACTTGTGGCTGTCGTAAAGGAGGGATGGGATCTCTAGCATGAGCAAGACAAAATTTCGATTGAAGTAATGATGTTGTTTCGATCACTGCTCGGACATCCTTAAACATATTCTCCAACACCTTGGAGTTCTTACGATTCCACACATACCACAGGAGAACGACCAGACCAACCAGACGCTCGCCACTAATGGTAGTTGCGGCAAACGCAAGCCACTCCTTGGCAGATGAGGCTCCATGCTGTCGCACACTCGTAGGCCGATTGCATCTTCTCCGAGGCATGGTATATTGGTGATGCTAGTGACCTCATCCGTGAGAGACTTGATCGTTTTGTGGTTTGTCCCCGTTGGCTTCAAGAATTCAAGGGCTTCCAGGCCCTAGCTGAGTTTTCTAGTTATTCTGATCACTATATCCTTACTATTGACAAGACTGGAACTGGAACTCGTAGAAGGAGAAGGAACAAGGGAGTTGATATTTTTAATACAACTTGATTAATTATTAAGTTTAAATGTACAATTCTATGTTTAGCAAACATCTAAATTAACGAATTTAATTGGTCAAATCTCTAAAAACAGTTCAAATATCTATTTTTGATAATAAAAAAACGTTGTTTACCAAACAATTCCATAGATTTACAACTTCCCGTGCATCATATACTCACTCTTATAAATGTAAATGTTGAAATAAAATATTTATACTAAAAGCTTTATCCATTCAAAATATACAATTTCGAACTATGAAATAAAAATCGTGGTATTTAAGGAAAAATATTACAAATATGAACCAAAAAGACTAAGTATTTATGTTGAAAATTAGATTTTAAAAAGGCTTATTAACACTTTTACCCTTAAACTTTTGATAAAATTTATTTTAGTTGACTATTTACCGCCTCTTTTGACACTCAAACTTTTAATTCTTGACAAATTGAACCAATTGAAATAAAAAGTAATAGACCTTTTAAGCTAATTGTAATCACTCATTTTTACTTGTAAATATATTAATATTGCATGTATATTTATTATATGAATGTTACTAATATAAGGTGATGTGTGCATGTATAAGTATGTATACGTATTAGATGAATGTGTTGTCGCGTGTATCTAGAGTATGAGCGTATTTGATTAATATATATATAGATGTTATGTTAATGATTATACGTACGTATACTAGAATATTATATTAATTAAGTATACATTTTCGTATATATTGCTGTTATAATTATATTATTATTAATATTATTGGGCTGACAAAATGAAAAAAATTAAATATATTAAACCCAAATAAAAATTTACAGTCCAATTACAAATCCAATTACAAGGCCCGGTTGGCCCAAATCTGAATATTATCTAATTACAATGTGCAGGTAACTGTGGGCCGTTGGATCAAGATCTGATCCAACGGCAACGATGCAACCAGGAGATCCAAAATATCTGCCAGGCGCGTGTTCCACACGTATGGACAGTTCAAGTGCCACGCGCGCGTAAGATCCACGCGTTCTGACTCATCGGCTGCGGAGCTCCACGTGTCAAGATCTGGAGCCGTCTCATCAAATCGAGGCTTCATCCAGGCCAATCATTCTTCAAGCCATCTCGATCGTTAGATCAGATCTGATCTAACGGCCGAGAACGTGTCTGGCCACTGGCAGAGTGTCCACACCGCCACCGCGCCGATATTCAGAACATGCCCAAGATAACAAGCAAAAATGGTCAGTTCAGTTCAGATCTGAAAAAGCAGGATGCAACTTGCAACAAAGAAGACAATGATATATATGATATAGAAATCTTGTAACAGGGAGGGGGCGAAAAAAAAGGAAGCAAAAAACACAAAACAGAGAGTGTATTGAACTTTTTTTTTCAGAAATACAAAAAAGGCAAAGCAAGTCCAGTGGTACTTTTTCCTTACTTATTTTCTTTACATGCATATACAAAAAAAAAACAGAAACAAAAAGAAGAGAAGTTTTACCGTCGCCGTTCGTGGGTCTCCCTCCCTCAGTGACAAGCCTTTCGGCTTTCCCAAGCCAGAGATGGTGAACTAAAGGAAGGGGAAGGCCCCTGGTAGTTTTTGTCTTAGGTTTTAAAACTTTTTTTTGGTTTGTATTTCCTAGATCTAGGGCGAATGGAGGTATATCCTCTGAATCCAACCTAGGATTCGTATTGAGGACGACAAGGGGGTTGTTTTGGTCTATTTTGGAGTCACCGGCGGCCGGCGGCGGAGAACACGGCGGCCGACCGCTGGATTCTGGGTATTATAAGAATGGACGAGAGAAAACGAAGAACAAAAAATTCTGAAAAATCAGAAAATGAAACAAAATGGCAAAAATTTGATTTCGGCCTTAAAGGGGGGCTTTTATAGTTGTTTTTATTTTGCTAAATGGGTAAATTACACACTTAATCCCATCGCGTTTTCAATATTTTCATTTTTGTCTTGCCGCATGGTATAATCACAGTCCCAGTCCCCCTGATTTTTCAAAAGGTCACAATTTAGTCCTTAAATTACACCGAATCAGTTTCTGAATGGTAAAATTATGCCCTTAACCATCCCGCATTTTTGAATTTTTCACTTTGGGTCTGCCCCTTGGTCTAATTACAATTCTGGTCCTTTTAGGTTTTGTTTGTTTCGCAATTTCGTCCCCAAATTACATATTATTGTTCTTTAATTTCTGCCATTGACTTTTGTTTTTCTTTCATTTCAGTCCTATTTTCTTTGTAAATATTATTGTTCGTATTATAATCGTATATGTTGATATTATTTTATTTCATGTTCCTCGTATATGACTCGTATTTTATGTTTGCATATATATGTGTTAAGTATGATATTCATGTTTTTTATCTGATTATTCGTATTAAAGCATGTTATGTTCTAGTTAATTCGTAAAAAGTATGTTTTGTATTTTTGTACGTATTGCAGGTTTCCTTGGCTTTTAGGTTACGTGTTAATGTGTTTTCTTTCACGTATAATATATTGTTCATATATGTTAAAATATATTTTATTAATAGCATGTATATTTTTAATATTTGTTCGTCTACATATAACGTAATTATTCCTGCATTGTTGTTCTAATTTGTTAAAGTTACTTTTATTTATCATTTAGAATAATATATATTATGCATGTTTTAATCTAGTATATCATTTATTAGATTAGTATTTTATTATGTGAATATTCACTGTCTTCAAGTTATCTGTTATATTTTATATTTTTGCCATTGAGATTGCATATGATTTATAAATTGTTAATGCGGTGCCCTTTTATCCGAACGTAAGCGGGGCCAGTATCAAGCATAGTGATAGTGGTTGGGCGTTTATTCTCGGGTAACAGGACCCTTAAAATATATTCGCAATTATGACCGAAATTTAAAATAATCGTCACTCTAATCCAGAAAATCCAATATTAATGAAGCGGTAATTATTAAAGTACCAATTTTTGGGCGGTGTGGGGGTGCTAATCCTTCCCCATCCGTAACCGACTCCCGAACCCTGTCTTTTTGAATCTCTGGTTTTGTGGTGTCCGGCCTACCTAAGTGGCCGGTGGCGACTCTATTTTTATCAGGTTTTTGTAAACCCCACGGAATAAATATTTTTAAATATCACAAACACCTTTCAAAAACACCGTTCAAAAATCCTCGCCTTTATTTTAGCGATAATAGAAAAAGGGGGACATCGCTACAGATGGCGACTCCGCTGGGGACATTTTTGTTTTTCAAAAACAAATGAGAGTCGAGCTTTTAAAATAATTACCGCTTTACTAATATCGGAAGTTTCGGATTAAAGTGACTATTAAATTAACACTCGGTCATAATTGCGCGTTTATTTTAACGCATTTAAAATATGGCATATAAACCCGTCTTTTTAAGTGGGGGGAAAACGCTAATGCTTTCGTGGAGATATCGTTCTCCCGTATGGGCCTAGCAAGTACCTTCGGGGCTCGAGTACCTTATGCTTTCGTAAGGATATCGTTCCTTCGTACGGGCATAAGCGAATGGGTCCCCCTGAATTGAACCCGGTTGAAAGGAGCCTATAATGGGTGATGATCGGGGGCCTTGCTACTCTTAGTAGGGGACAAATGAGGACAATTCGGGTACCTCCTAGAACCAAAACTGCATGTAGAGAACACATAGAAATCCACCCTGTTAGAGCCATGCGGATAACCTAGATGTCTTAGATGGAATGTAAATAGGATTGTCTTGTTTGCTTATTGCATTTAATTTGCCCTTTTATTATGTACTTGTCATTTTTATCCGGTACTGACTTGTGTTCTTTTGCTTTGTTTTTACATACCATTGCATTCGCATTACACATGGGCATTGATTTCCGAGTGATTTCTCCCATAATAGAAGATTGTTCATGATGGACCAAAGGTTCCTTGACCTGAAAGAAGAGGGTCCAATCCCAAAACTCCATCCCGAGACTAGACCGGGGACAGCCGAAGAAGAACCATTCAAGGACACCAAAACAGATTCGGTAAGCAGTGTCAATCCTAGTGATAAACAAATACAAGAACTAAAGAAGTAGATGTCCGAGATGATGGACCAGATGAATGCCATGATGAAAGGCAAACAGCATGTCAAACTCAGAAAAGATTCGGTCGGGAGCGGAATGCGAAATGAATGGTCGAATGCCAAAATAGACAACACCGTTAAATATGACAAATCGAATCCCTTTGTGATCAATCTCAAGAAGCGGACAGTAGCACATCCGGGAAGATACCCGAGGAACAGAGGCAAAACCGGGAAGTTCGAGAATCTAATGACATCAGAAGACATTATCCAATACCCATGAAATACGCCGAGTTACTTCCGTTGCTTGTCGAAAGGAACCTTATCATACCAATGAAGTCTGTACCAAGAAAACCTCCTTATCCGAAAGATTACAACAGGCGTGTCCGATGCAGCTATCACATAGGCGATTCGAGTCATCACACTGAAAATTGTAGGGCCCTGAAGGACAAAGTTCGAGATCTTATCAGAATGGGAATTTTGGATTTTGAATACAGACAACCCCGATTCTTCAGCCAGCCAGCCATTGCCCGAGCGGCAAAGTCAAAGGAAGGTCAATACCGAGCCCAAGGTTCGGATAACACAGGAGTGGGTCACTCAAGCGGGATAAAGTTAGGAGTCAAGAATAAAAGCGTCTCAGAAGATGAACTTGCACACAAGCGTGACCAGCTCAAGCATGAGGGGCACAATCTTAGTATGAAATCAAAGAATATACAAGACGAGTACCAGAAGCTACACTTTGAATTCAAGAGTTTCGGTCTGGGTGACACTACGGAAGAGTGGGTCAATGGTATGATTCAGCTAAAGAACGGTTCAGAATGCTGGAAGCAGAAATGCAAGAATAATAAGAATAAAATCAGATCATTATCAAAGAAGCTGGAAGAAGCTGAAGGCCAACGCGACTTTCTCCAAAATGAGTTGGAAAGCAGTCTGGCCATGGAAGATATCCTGAAATCAAGTCTGCACCAGGAAAGGAATGAATCACAAGCTTTACAAATGGAAAACGCAGCACTCAAAGAACAGATAGTGAGGCTCGAGACTGCTTTACGCACCTGTGAGATCCGTGCTGGGGCAATGACCGTTAAGCTACAAAAGGCCGAGCAAACAATATGGGAGAAAGAACAAGACATGAAGATGGTTATGACTCAAGCTCGACAAGTAGCTCAACAAGTAGCGGATTTAGCCGATGCAGCAGCACCAATAAGCCAGAATATGGATCCAGCATTGAACCGCGAAGGAAAACTGACGGGACTATTGAATAAGGTCAAGACATTAGGTGCCAGGGCTCACCAATATCTGTAAAACCCTAATACCGGATGTAATGAAACCTCTTGGTCTGAATGAAAGATGTTCTATAAGGACAAATCACTTGTGGAATCAATGCTTTATTGCATTCATGCATTGCATTTGCATCGCATCTTTTGCATTGTTTTATCATCGCATGACACTTCATCATTTAATACATGGGGTTCGATGGCAGAATTAATCGGAAAATGGAACGAATTGAAGATTCGAGGCTTGACCAGTTAGAAGGAAAAATCGAGAAAGAGCTTAAGAAGAAAGAGAAGATAAATGCTTTCAATACAAGGGAACTCGCCTAGTCCCCGATCCGGTCATTCCTCCGTTTCAAGGTTCCCGTATTTGCGCAGATATGACGGAACCAGCTGCCAAGATTCACTTAACCATGTTTTGTAGAAAAATGGAAGGATACATGAAGAACGAAGAATTGTTGATCCACCATTTCCATGATAGCCGACGAGACCAGCAAGAAGTGTGGTATAACCGTTTGAACGAAAAAACCAAGTTAGGTCATGGGTTGACCTCGCTAATGCCTTCTTGGATCAATACAAATATGCTTTAGATTTAGCACCCTGTCGACAGTTTCTTCAGAATGAGAAAATGAGACCAAGTGAAAGCTTCAAGGAATATGCATTAAGGTGGCGATGTTTGGCGACCCAAGTCCAGCCCCCTATAGCGGAAGAAGAGTTGACTCCCCTATTTCATGCAACGCTTCCCTCTCCCTTCTTCGATATGATGTTGGAAAAATCGAGAAACAAATTCGAAGATTTCATGACGATTGGAGAAAGAATAGAATACGCAGTCAAAGAAGGAAAATTGGGGTCTAAGTCTAAGGACCCAATCGAAGATAAGATGGATAAGGATGGAGACGTAAATGAGTGTCATCTCTAGGGTTCACGTGGCCGTAAGAGAAGGAGACAGACTGACAAATCGGGGGCATCAAGGAAAATTCCTCGGACGAGCGTAAATTTGGAAGTGTTTGGAACATCTATCTCAGACATTTGGCCTCACCTGGTAGAAGGTCACTATCTTGTTCCTAGGCCGATGAAGAGTGCACCTGATCTGTATGCCCATAGTTTTGACTCGAGTAGCACATGCGAATTCCATATGGGGGCACCGGGGCACCCCACCAGAAAATGTAGACCTTTATTGGAGGAAATCAAGAAGCTGGTCAATGATGGAACCCTAACACAAGAGCTAATCAAGCAGTGGAAGACCACGGATAAGAAGCAAATCTACATAGTACTGAAGAAGCCAGAGATGTCTCTACATTAAAATACCTTCCTGAAGTAATACAAGGGATCAACTCTATATGGCCCCCATGTGGCAAAGATCTTTTATGATGGGGCATGTTTGTTGGTTTTTATTTTCAATAAAGGACACATTTCGCTTAACATATAATGTTTTTGAAAGCACATAGATATTTTCTCGTCGTTGTAGGACACTGGATATCAATTGCAAGATGTGACATTAGATAGATGTTGTGACAACGATGATGTGTGATCTTCCCCGCCAAACTCTGGTCAGCAAAGCGAGATTATTACTCTTTCGATGATATTCAAGGACGAAAAAGCTCTAAATGTCAACCATGTAGAGTTGCTTGAAATTGAAACTCTAGGCATAATCTTCTAGGTAGTAAAGAAAAAAAAACAAACAAAAAGGAAAAGAAAAAGAGAAGAAAGAAAAAAAAATGAAAATGAGGAAATAATAATAAAAAGTACTCTATGTTCAAACCCAGTAATAGGCTTGTTCGGATAAGAGTATGGAAATTTTGAGGCACTCATTGAAGCGATAGGGTGGAGATATATCATTCAATTCAAGAAACCTTAGCTTCATGAGTGATGGTAATATTTTCAAATCGTGACTATGCCGAGTAACTTGGGGCAGTGTTGTTTGCTCCATCGTTGTCCTCAAGACAAAGGACTGTGACGAATTGATTTCCTCAAATAATGATTAAATAAAAACAAAAAAAGAGAAAAAGAAAATTGGCGATATCATGAAAAAATTAAGACTCGCACCACCCAGAACTTTATTTCTAGAGTAATATTTCTGCGCTCAAGTGGTTATACAAGCCTACCCTTTTGGGGGCAAAGTAGATAATGAGAATTGAGAAAGAGTAGCACTCTGCAGCAACGCGGTGATCATGAGGATGAACCGAGTCACCAGGGAAGACTTCACATCTTTGAATTATCAAGTAGTTAAATCTAAGCCACTCTCGCACATGATATCCAGAGCTCTTACGCTGTGTTTTCAAAATCTTGTATGTTAATCTAAACGATACCCTTTAGTGGAACACTAATCAGCAAATTGACAAGTCAAAGCAACAAAAACTTCCATGCATTACTTCAGGGGTAAGATCCAGAACACAAGGAGGCGGATACTATAGGAGCCCCTAACCAGAAATGACATCACAATGCATACAATGCAGATAATAACAGGAAGTATAGGTGTCAGACAGCTCAAGAACAAGAAGCGAATTCCAGCCACGATGCCTTGTTCAAGAAAATGAAGGACGAAACAGGACAAGAATGAGCTTACAAAGTGAGGAAACGGTAAAAAAGCAAACATTGAGTCTCCAAAGAATTAAAGCGCAAAGATCGATGAATGGTGTCCGTCAAGAGACAACAAGAAGATTGAGGTCAAGAAACATTTTGCTCACCCCGATGACGAAATTAACAAATACTCAGAATGTTGGGTCAAAAGAACTGGAAGATGTCCAAGCACGAACGAATGAGGCAATACAGAACAGAAAGAATAGTAAGAATCTCTGCACACGCATGATATAGCGTTTGTTGGTGAAGCAGACAGAAACCCCGAAGAAGAAAGGCGGTGCTCGTGCAAACGAACAAGAGTAGATGCCCATTGAGCAAAATTTGACAGAAATGAAGATCAAAATTGAGCATACCGCAAAAGGAAAGGAAATAGAGAAATCAGAAGAATAACTTTTCAGGACATAAGATTAACAAAGAAAAAGAGGAGAAAGAAATCATAACATTACATGCATCACATAGATAGGGGCATGTCAATTTTGCTTGTTCCTAAACAGGTATTTGAAGAATTGTCGAAGAATTTACCAAAGTCCATAAAACAACAGCCATGTCGGCGTCAGATCCAGATATTAAATCCTTCGGTCATCAAGAAGTCCTTCGGGCACGATGTTAAATCCTTCGGTCATCGCAAGTCTTTTGAGCATGGTGTTAAATCCTTCGGGTCATCAAGAAGTCCTTCGGGCACGATGTGGCAAAGATATCAGCGTGAGTCCTCATAAAACAACAGCCATGTCGGCGTCGATCCAGATATATTAAATCCTTCGGGTCATCGGTAAGTCCTTCGGGCACGATGTTAAATCCTTCGGGTCATCGGTAAGTCTTTCGAGCATGATGTTAAATCCTTCGGTCATCGATAAGTCCTTCCGGGCATGATGTGGCAAAGATATCGGCGTGAGTCCTCATAAAACAACACCATGTCGGCGTCGAGATCCAGATATTAAATCCTTCGGTCATCGGTAAGTCCTTCGGGCACGATGTTAAATCCTTCGGTCATCGGTAAGTCTTTCGAGCATGATGTTAAATCCTTTGGGTCATCGGTAAGTCCTTCGGGCATGATGTGGCAAAGATATCAGCGTGAGTCCTCATAAAACAACAGCCATGTCGGCGTCGATCCAGATATTAAATCCTTCGGTCATCGGTAAGTCCCGGGCACGATGTTAAATCCTTCGGTCATCGGTAAGTCTTTTCGAGAAAGCGTGGTGTTAAATCCTTCGGTCATCGATAAGTCCTTCGGGCATGATGTGGCGAAGATATCGGCGTGAGTCCTCATAAAACAACGGCCGTGGTCGGCACTAGATCCAGATATTAAATCCTTCGGGCACGATGCGATGTTAAGTCCTTCGGGCCATCGATAAGTCTTTCGAGCATGGTGTTAAATCTTTCGGTCATCGATGAAGTCCTTCGGGCATGATGCGGCGATCTTAGTAAGCGTAGGTCCAAAAATGGCAACACCCTTGTAAAAAAAAACGAACCTGCATTTTCAAGCCCTAGTGGAAGGTCCCATAGAGAGAGAACCCTAAATCTAAAATCTCAAAAAGAACTCCCAGTCAGAAAAATCCATCAGCGGTGCAAAAGGTTTTAAATAGGAGAAACCAGCGTTGAAAGCAAAGAGTTTTATATAGGAAGGACTCCAAGCTCTACAGTCTCGAAGTGAAGGGTTCTATACAGGAAGAGCCTGTAGCTCCAAGATCGGAAGGTGACGAAGCTCTATATAGGAAGAACTTACGAGCCTAAAGATTCAGCCAAGGAAGATCGGAGATGTCCAAAAGAACTCGTTTTTCCAAAGCTACAAACAGGGAAGTCTGATAAAAATGAGAGCGAAGGGTTCTATGTCGAAAGAGCATGTAGCTCCAAGATCGAAAGGTGACGAAGCTCTATATAGGAAGAACTTACGAGCCTGAAGATTCAGCCAAGGAAGAGCGGAAATGTCCAAAAGAATTCGTTTTTCCAAGGCTACAAGCAGGGAAGTCTGATAAAAATGAGTGCTTATGAATCTTTGTTTTGTTTCCCATTCCATGAGAACAAGCAAAGAGGGCAAATCAGAATCACTCATTTTTACTTGTAAATATATTAATATTGCATGTATATTTATTATATGAATGTTACTAATATAAGGTGATGTGTGCATGTATAAGTATGTATACGTATTAGATGAATGTGTTGTCGCGTGTATCTAGAGTATGAGCGTATTTGATTAATATATATATAGATGTTATGTTAATGATTATACGTCGTATACTAGAATATTATATTAATTAAGTATACATTTTCGTATGTATTGTTTGTTATAATTATATTATTATTAATATTATTATTGTGACAAAATGAAAAAAAAATTAAATATATTAAACCCAAATAAAAATTTACGACCCAATTACAAATCCAATTACAAGGCCCGGTTGGCCCAAATCAATATTATCTAATTACAATGCGCAGTATCGTGGGCGTTAGATCAAGATCCGATCCAACGACCACGATGCAACCGGGAGATCCAAAATATTCGCGGTAGCGTGTTCCACACGTATGGACCGTTCAAGTGCCACGCGCGCGTGGGTCCACGCGGACGCTTTAATATCCCACGCGCGTAAGATCCACGCGTTCGACTCCTCGGCGCGGGCTCCACGTGTCAAGATCCGGAGCCGCCTCATCAAATCGAGGCTTCATCCAGCCGATCATTCTTCAAGCCATCTCGACCGTTAGATCGATCCGATCTAACGGCCGAGAACGTCCGCCGCCACCGGCAGAGTGTCCACACCGCCATCACACGCCGATATTCGTAACATGCCCAAGATAACAAGCAAAAATGGTCGATTCGGTTCAGATCTCGAAAAGCAGGATGCAACTTGCAACAAAGAAGACAATGATATATATGATATAGAAATCTTGTAACAGGGAGGGGGTGAGAAAAAAAGGAAGCAAAAAACACAAAACAGAGAGTGTATTGAACTTTTTTTTCAGAAATACAAAAAAGGCAAAGCAAGTCCAGTGGTACTTTTTCCTTACTTATTTTCTTTACATGCATATACAAAAAAAATAGAAACAAAAAGAAGAGAAGTTTTACTGTCGCCGTTCAGGTCTCCTCCTCCCTCAAATGACAAACCCTTTCGGCTTTCCCAAGCCGAGATGGTGAATCAAGGAAGGGAAGCCCCTGGTAGTTTTTGTCTTAGGTTTTAAAACTTTTTTTTTTGGTTTGTATTTCCTAGATCTAGGGCGAATGGAGGTATATCCTCCGAATCCAACCTAGGATTCGTATTGAGGACGACAAGGGGGTTGTTTTGGTCTATTTTGAGTCACGCCGGCGCGGCAATAGCGGTGTGCGGCGGCGAGAACACTGGCGGCCGACCACGGATTCTGGGTATTATAAGAATGGACGAGAGAAAACGAAGAACAAAAAATTACAAAAAATCGAAAAAATGAAACAAAATGGCAAAAATTTGATTTCGGCCTTAAAGGGGGGCTTTTATAGTTGTTTTTATTTTGCTAAATGGGTAAATTACACACTTAATCCCACCGCGTTTTCAATATTTTCATTTTTGTCTTGCCGCATGGTATAATCACAATCCCCAGTCCCGATTTTTCAAAAGGTCACAATTTAGTCCCTAAATTACACCGAATCGATTTACGAATGGTAAAATTACGCCTTAACCATCCCGCGTTTTTGAATTTTTCACTTTGGGTCCGCCCCTTGGTCTAATTACAATTACGTCCTTTTAGGTTTTGTTTGTTTCGCAATTTCGTCCCCAAATTACATATTATTGTTCTTTAATTTCTGCCATTGACTTTTGTTTTTCTTTCATTTCAGTCCTATTTTCTTTGTAAATATTATTGTTCGTATTATAATCGTATATGTTGATATTATTTTATTTCATGTTCCTCGTATATGACTCGTATTTTATGTTTGCATATATATGTGTTAAGTATGATATTCATGTTTTTTTTTATCTGATTATTCGTATTAAAGCATGTTATGTTCTAGTTAATTCGTAAAAAGTATGTTTTGTATTTTTGTACGTATTGCACGTTTCCTTGGCTTTTAGGTTACGTGTTAATGTGTTTTCTTTCACGTATAATATATTGTTCATATATGTTAAAATATATTTTATTAATAGCATGTATATTTTTAATATTTGTTCGTCTACATATAACGTAATTATTCCTGCATTGTTGTTCTAATTTGTTAAAGTTGCTTTTATTTATCATTTAGAATAATATATATTATGCATGTTTTAATCTAGTATATCATTTATTAGATTAGTATTTTATTATGTGAATATTCACTGTCTTCAAGTTATCTGTTATATTTTATATTTTTGCCATTGAGATTGCATATGATTTATAAATTGTTAATGCGGTGTTCTTTTATCCGAACGTAAGCGGGGCCATTATCAAGCGTAGTGATAGTGGTTGGGCGTTTATTCTCGGGTAACAGGACCCTTAAAATATATTCGCAATTATGACCGAAATTTAAAATAATCGTCACTCTAATCCGGAAAATCCAATATTAATGAAGCGGTAATTATTAAAGTACCAATTTTTGGGCGGTGTGGGGGTGCTAATCCTTCCCCATCCGTAACCGACTCCCGAACCCTGTCTTTTTGAATCTCTGGTTTTGTGGTGTCCGGCCTACCTAAGTGGCCGGTGGCGACTCCATTTTTATGAGGTTTTTGTAAACCCCACGGAATAAATATTTTTAAATATCACAAACACCTTTCAAAAACACCGTTCAAAAATCCTCGCCTTTATTTTAGCGATAATAGAAAAAGGGGGACATCGCTACACTAATACCATTTTTCCCTTTTGTCAATGTTGACCTCAATTGATTTATCTTTAGGTGTAAGAAATAAAAAAATAAAAAATGTTTAAAATTGAAATATATATTAAATTATTAAAATGTAACATTTATTAAAAATGTAAAAAAAATGACGAAAAAAAAGACAAAATAACTTACGTAAATTTAATAAATAACTCAGCTCAAGTATGTTCGACCATGATATGCTGACTGACGCTGATAAAATCTCATAAGCCAGAAAAGAAAGAGCCAAGCCGTGTTATAAGCCGAGCCATAGCGTAACCGCTCGAACTGGTAACTGAAGGAGATTTTTAGAAATGGGTAAAATACACAAATGGTCATTAAACTATCCCTGAAAATACAAAATGGTCACCAATCTTTCAAAGGTTACATAATGACCATTAAATTTTAGTTTTTGCTACAAAATGGTCACTGAGATGTTAACTGATGTTAACCGGGTGATGTGCCAATTACGAAAAATTAAATTGCAGCATATTTAATCTTCCACATTTACACATTCAATTGATTTATGGAGGATTAAATATGCTATTATACAAATTTTTATAACTGTCACGCCATCCACTTAGATACAATTAATGGTTCAATGACCATTTTATAACGAAAACCAAAGTTTAATGGCCATTATGGAGCTTTTGAAAGTTTGGTGATCTTTTTGCATTTTTTGGGATAGTTTAGTGACCATTTGTGACTTTACCCTTTAGAAAATTGAGCCGGCATGATTCATATGAGATTACTATTTAATAATTAAAATATTTCATCAAGATTTACTTATATAAAATATAGGATTTTTTAAAATTTTATATTAAATAAATTATTGTTTTAGGATCTTTCAATTAGATTAGGCCACTCTAGAGAAGACATTTTTACTATCAAACTTTTTTTAATATTTTTAAAATTTTTAAACTTATTTTATCTGATCCCAAACTTTTAATTTCTTGTTAAATAAAATAGGTTGATAGAAAAGGTTACAGATTTTAAATAATTTATATATTTATTATCATTTCATTTTTCTTTAATTTTTATATTTTTAATCTGTTTATGTTTAATTCTAATTCAATTATATATTATTCGAAAAATAAAAAAATTAATCTAAAAAAGAAAAACAAATAAATTTATTACTTTCATATTATATAAATACAAGGATTTATGTATGCAATAATTAAAATTTTAGTTCATGATAATCAGGAGTGAAACTAGGGGCTGAAATAATTTTTAAGTTTCCTAAAAATAAAAATAAAAGTTTAATATATGATAAAATTATATTTTGACCATCTGAAAATGATAAATTATAATTTAATCAGTCTAAAAACTATAGAATTATAGACTAATAGAATACTAATATTATATTTAACACCCACAAAAAGTTTATAATTAAATTTTGGCGTCTAGAAAAAATTGACTTCACCCCTTGTAATAGTATTAATAATTTATAAAAATTGATTAAATCAATAAAATATTAAAAATCATACGTAGCATTACACATTAAATAAAAGTTTAACTGAAAAATTAGCTTCTTAAATTATATTTTTTTTGTTTTTTAGTCCATAAACTATTTTTAGTTAAAATAAACACATAAACTATTTGTCTTGGTCAATTTAGGTACTTAAATTATTTTTTGGTCAAAAATAAATAAATTATACTTTTTTACTTGAAGTACCTAAATTATTTTTTTCAAAACAAGTACATAATTTTTGTGATGTATCAACGTCTTATTGGCCTTTTTTTTACTAAAATAACGAAGGACTTAAAGTGAACGAAAAAAACTAAGTACTTGTTTTAATTAAAAATAGTTTAGGCTAAAAACGAAAAAAGAAAGTTAATTTCAAGGTTGATTTTTCATTTAAGCCTTATATAAAAGATGAATATTTGGCGCTGGTAGTGTATAACTCAATGCACTGTTGGTAAACCAAATAATGACACATCATCCATAATAAATTTAAATAAATTTAATTTTAGAATTTTACGATGACACATCCATTTAGTTCACTGATGATTATGGGTGGATATTTAATCGAGTCAAGTAAAAAAAATTTAAGTTAGTCGAGTTGAAGAACTATATTTTATAACTCAAGCTTTATTTTAAATTTTTTTGAGTTAAGTCGAGTATGAAATTCAAGTCGAGTTGTTCGATTTTCTGTTTAAATTTAACTGTAAACAAATATAATATTATGGTAATAATTAATTCTGATTTAAACGGTTTTCTAAAACTATGGGTTAGGATAGACTTACACAGTGCAAAAAATTTTAAGTTTTACACGTTTTTTGGATCGTTGGATGAGGAAAATGGATAACTGAGATTAACTCCTTACCTTGTTTCCAAGTGATAATATTCACATATTCTACTGTTAATCTCAACCATCCGTTTCACACATCCAACGACCAACAAATTGTAAAACTTAAAAACTTTTACACTGTGTAACTAGATCATATCTCACTATATATATATATATATATATATATATATATATATATAATATGGCAGAATTGAGAGACTAGACTCGTACTTAAAAACTGATTCACTAATTACAAAAAAAAATTAGTTATTCAAACTTCTATTCTATAACTTAAATTTTATTTAAAATTCTTTCGAATTGAGTCAAGATGAATTGAGTTTTTTTGTATTGAGTCGAGTTTTACTTAGCCTATTTATGAAGTATCAAAACATGTAGACAGAAAATTGCAGAGAATTTACAAAAATATGGCACTTAACTTTTTTCCCCCAAATATGGCACAAACCATTTTATTTCCTCAAATATTGCACTTTCTACGATGAAAGTGAAGTCGGAACTATTTTTCACCGTCTTTAAACAATGATTCATTTTATAAAATTAAAAAAATAGAAATATTGTTCAAAGTCGGAGCCTCTTGCCACTAATTTATATATTTTTTACTGTTTATGGTCAGATTCTAATGGTTTCGACTTTATTTTTTATTAAAAAATAAAAAAACACTGTTCATAGTCGAATTTTAATGGTTTCGACTTTATTTTCACCGTAGAAAGTGCAATATTTGTGAAAATAAAATGACTTGTGTCATATTTAGAAGAAAAAAAAGTTAGGTTTTATATTTTTGTAAATTCTCCAAAAATTGCATTAGGATTGAATTTTGGGTTCATTTGCATTTGCTTGCTGATTGTACCTAACCCTAGTCAAATTCTAACCCAAATATGACCCATCTTCCCTTTTATTTAAACATATGGGAAACTTTGCTCAGCCACCTACCTTCTAATTCTTCCCTTTCATCTCTCCCTCTCGTTTTCACCGGAAAAAAATCCTCATAATTTTCTTTTCTAGATGAACAGCCTTTTAGATTACTCTAATCTGATTATAATGTCAAAGAAATAAAAAAGAAATCTTTTTTCTAGTTCTGTTGTTTTCTTTGTTTTTCTTGTTATGTTTTTTGATGGGAACTGTGTTAAAGAAGAACAAAAATGGTGGAGAAATTAAGACAGGACAGTGGCTATTGTTCTTTAGTTGTAAAATGTTACAATTTTGTACAATTTGGTTCTTGTTTGAGTTTCATTCTTAGTTGAATCACTTTGATAACAACATCCATTGACAATTTTTAGAGGAAAAAAATCAAACACCCAAAAAATTGTTAATTTCATCAAGTTCATCATCAACCATGAAGAGATCCGGAAGCTCAGATTCTTTGGGTGCTTTGATGTCAATCTGCCCAAATTCAGGTTAAATAAAACAAACCCAGATTTTATTACAAAACAACAGTCTTTGATGTTCTACAGTGTTGTCTTAATCGTTGATTATGTTTTGATTTTGGTACAGTTGAACACAGTCCGAGAAGCAACAGCAATGTTTACAGTCGGGAGTTTCAGTCGATGTTAGATGGATTAGACGAAGAAGGTTGTTTCGAAGAACTAACGGTCGGCCATGGCGGTTGCGGCGGCGGGAAGAAGAGACGATTAAGTGTAGATCAAGTGAAGGCATTGGAGAAGAATTTCGAAGTCGAAAACAAGCTCGAACCCGACAGGAAAACGAAACTCGCTCAAGAACTCGGCTTGCAACCGCGACAAGTTGCTGTCTGGTTCCAGAACCGGCGTGCCAGATGGAAAACCAAGCAATTGGAAAGAGATTATGGTGTTCTAAAAACCAGTTATGAATCTCTTAAGCTTAATTACAATACTCTCCGCCATGAAAATGAAGCTCTTCTCAAACAGGTAAAAATTTGATAATAATCGATTCATTTATCGTAGTAAGCTCGGGAATCTCTAGGTTTAAACTTTAAAGGTCTGAAAATGGTGCAGATTAATGAGCTGAAGTCGGAGCTAAATGAGCCACCGCCGGTTTCACCTTTGGACACCTCATCGGAGCCGGCGCAGTTGAACTGCGGCAGTGGATCGGTTGACGGTGACGACACCGTTTTCCCCGACTTGAAAGATGGGTCGTCAGATAGTGATTCGAGTGCTATCTTGAATGAAGACAACAGCGGCGGAGGCGGCAGCCCGAGCAACGCGGCGGCGTGTTCATCGCCGTCCTCCATGAGCAGCTGCTTCCAGTTGTTTAAAACAACTTATGTGAAGATGGAAGAGCATGATTTCATCAGTAGTACTGCGGATGAAGTCTGCAATTTTTTTGCAGACGAGCAAGCTCCGAGTCTTCAATGGTGGGTCTGAATCGAAAATTATGGGATTTAATGTAACCAAATGCAAGGAAAATAAGGCAAACTCTCCGACAGCTTTGTCTGAAGAAGCAGAGGGTTGACGTGGCGACGGCTGAGGCGGCAGAAGTTGTCGGCGAATGTGGTGAGTAGTCACTGCGGTGGCGAATGCAGTGGGGGGAATGAATAGATCGTAAATGGAAGCTGTTTTTTTTTTTTTTTACTTCTGCTGTAAATGGAGAAATCTTCAAAACCTATTTTGGAGGAAAAATAAGTACTTTTCCTTTTAATGGTGAAGAAGCAGAAAAGAAAATAAAGTAAATCGTCATCAAATCAATCATTTTTACAGTTTCTTTATCTTGTTTCGTTAAAAATAAATTATAAAAAAAACCCCGAAAATTTTGAATTTTTCTTGAAGGGAGATCATAGATTTCATAAAGTTTTAATCAACAGTATATGGCAACTTCGCTGAAAAATTGGAAACAAGCATTACATAAAAGGAAAATTGTTACAAAATATTTTTTTTTGAGAAAATGGAGTGTGATCCATCCGATAAAAAATATAAGTTACGGGGAATTTCAATTTCTTTTTATATATGTTTATATATTTTCTTTAACTTTTCAATAAAAAATATTTTATAGATAAAATTATTTAAATTTATTTTTTTAAAGATAAATATTATTCTTTTTTCACTAAAATTACTTGTTGAATTTATAATTATATGTTAATTATATTTAACATGTTAATGTTATTTTTCATTCTAATCTATCCAACACTGAAATTCTTAGTTTGTCTGTCGTGCGGCCAATTAGTTTGGCCTCAAGAGATCTGTCATACTCTTCAGCGAACTCTGAACGAGACAATTTAGTTTGTCTGTCGTGCGATCAATTAGGCTACCTAATCCTTGACACAATGGGCTCTATCTTGTTATTCTCTTGCTTGATTTTTTCATGATTGTCATCTTGTGTTGCCTCGATTATTTTCCATGATGCCTCTTATAACCAATTAATGAGATGATATTTTCTTAATATATATATATATATATGCAACACTGAAATTGATAGATCAATGTATAATTAATCATAAAAATGAGAGATACAAAGTTCAAATAAATTAAAATTTGGGGTTTGAATAGGTAAAGGAAGCCCTTTAATTTTGTAGTAAAAGAATTTGGCGAATTAGAATTAGAGACGGAATTAGGATTAAACATTTGGAGGACAAAGGTCTCTTAAGCCTTTTAAACTTAAAATTGAGATAGATAAAGATTTTATTTGACCATTATTTAAATTAAAGAGGACCTCAAATACAAATATATCAAAAATATTTGAGAGGGACGAGAGCCCCTCCTAAGATGTACATGGCTCCGTTCCTAATCACAACCCCAAAGAACCATGTCCTCCTGTCCATAAGTGTAACATACTCTCTTAAACATACATCCATAACATTATTATACAACACTGATATAAATCAAAATGCATAACATACACTAAATGATCATATCCATGTCTAGCAACATTATACACATCACCGGTTCTTTATGAGTTATCAAATTAGAAAGGTACATAACAAAAGATGGATAGATTTGTGACTTCATGAAATGCAATCTATGAATTATACGACATCCTTCCGCCTCGCTAAATAAACACAATCTCATACAAGCGTATAGATAATTATTTAAACTATTTATCTTCTCTGTCAATTAAAAATGTCTTATCTTCGAGACTCTTGACTGCACCTTTCAATATTTCATTACTAAAATTTGAACCAACAGTTCTTTTTAGAGCGTGGTATACTTTACCACTGCATCTAACGCTTCGTTAATTTTCAAAACTTTACGAGAAAAAAAAAAGCTCATACCTTTTTTTTTTTTGAGAAATTGTTTAATCGCAACCCAAAATTTAATAAACAACACCTCCACTACGAGCACACCAATCAACTTCCATTGAATCACTTTCAAAAAGCAAACAATCTTTTGTTTTGAATCTTTCTCTGAAATTTGTTTGCTTTTGCAGTGGTACCATTTTTCTTTTGTTTTTGGGCAAAGTATTAAAAAAAACAAAAGAAAGAAGAAACGGAGAAGCATAGCTTGTTTGCTAGGAATGTCACTTCTCTCACGTTTTTTCGTTACTCGTGTATGCTGAAAAATGTGAATAATGGTAGTATCTGGTATGACTAAGGGTATTTAATTTATTAGCTGATTAATTTAGATCGGGTGCTATAGAGATTTATTATGGGCGATTCTCTTTACTCAATTGTTCTATTCACAACGTCATAATTCGAACTTCTGATATTACTTAAGAAATCAGTGTTGCATCCCACTAAATAAACTTGTTGTTAGTTGTATAATAATATTTTCGACCCTTCAACAAATCTAATAATATGTTTCGAAATAAAATTTCAAGCTCTTTTTTTTGAATTTGTAAAATTTGAACAATATAAAAGAAAGTCTTGATATTCAATTTTGTCCCTAAGTTATATATTTCTTTTATTTTGATGTTTTAATTTTCTTAGTCAACTTTAGTCAAACTATCCTTCTATCTTAGTTTATGATTATAATTTGGATTGTGGATTAAGATATTTGTGAATGTATGATATATATTTTTTGTAATTTTAGATATTAAAATTACTAACCATTGTAGGTGTTGATAGGCACACTCGAATATCCATTACCCTAATTTTGCATTACTTATGCGGAAGCGGGTAATGATTCATGTATCCAATTCGGATTTGGATTTTAAAATTCGAATCCGAATTACAAACTTAAAATATGTTTGCTTCTAAGGAGATTTTAACTTTGATCATCTAAATTTTAATTGATTTATAGATTTGGTATGTGATTTGAAATTTTAAATTCGTTTTTTTTTTTGCATATTGAGTATCAAACAGATAATAATATTTAATTTAGATTCGAATTTAAATAATTATAATAAAAAGTAGATTTATTGACTTGGAATCAGATAATTCAAAAAAATACAAATATTTGATCATCTGTCATCCTAAATTTATCCAAAAAAATTATAAAAAAGAATAATAAACAGATAAGAATGTGACACGTTACATATGATTTCAGACTATTAACAATTTAACTTTTTTAAGGAAAATTGAGATAAAAGGATTGTTTAAGCATTATATGAAGATAAGTGTAAATATTAAAATATAAATATATAATTGGAGGGCTAAATCATAAATAAATCCTAAGTACAAGAAGAAGAAAATCCAAAAAAAAAAAAAGTTTATGGCCCCCACCTAGTCCAAGTTGCTTTACAATTTATGTTTCCTTTTGGAAGATGGGTCCCATTTTTGTCCATTGCTCTTTTTGTATGTAGATATTACTAGAGAGGGGCATGTGATGTGGGTCCCTTCCTGTTCGCATCAAAAGCGAGTCGTTTTCATCAACGGTCACAATCAACTTAAAAATTTGGATCAAAGCTGGAAGACATTAGGAAATAGGAATAATATGTTTAATCAATTATTTATGAGTTTTTTAGCCGTTTGATTGGTGACAACTCATTTACTGCACCTTTTATTTAGATTTAAATACAATTAATTTTATAATAGTTTATTAGTTTTTTTAAATGATAAATTACACCACATACAACTCAACTATGGTCACTGACTCGAAAATATCACTGAACTTTAAAAAGGTATAAATCTAACATTAAACTTTAGTTTGTGACTCAAAAATACCACTCAGCCGTTAACTATTAATGCCCCCGTTAAGTCAAAACGATATCATTTTGGTCCAGCTGTTTTGAAGCCTAATTTAGTCCAAAACGACGTCGTTTTGTTGGAGGAAAAATATTAAAAACCATGCACTTGGAGGATTTTTAACTCATAACCTTCAGGAAGAAGGGCTAAGCCTTAAACACTGAATCAACATGGTATTTTATAATATTTTACCACAAATATTATACATCTCTAATTACCTAAGATTAATTCAAATTATTCTATGAAATATATAATGCTATAAATAACATAAAATATATTATTTGTACATGTATCAATATATAAATAAAAGTGTATTGTTTTTAACTTTTTAGGCTTAAATGAAAAATAAGTGCCTAGACTATACAACTTTTGAACTTTAGTTGTCTAAAGTATTTTTTTTTGTAAAAATAGGTGCCTAAAGTTTCAACCGCTATAATTTTAGGTGCCCGACCATCAATGACCGTTTAAAAAAATCAATGTCCAATCAGAACTAGACACGCAACAGAAATATTATTTTTTTTAATTTTTTGAAAAAAAAGTAATTTAAAAAAAATCTCAAAATTTTCAAAAGCATTCAAATCAGTCCCTAAATCCTAAAAATAACAAAACCCCAAATCCCCAAATCATCGTCGCTGTCGACCCCACCCTTTTGGTCGCCGAACTCATCGGCCATTTCTCTCAACGTACCATCACCGAAAACAGGCGAAAAGGTGTGCCGATAGAACGAGTTTTTAACATTTGTCGTTCAATGTTCGACTGCACACCGTTCGTAAGTTTTCGGCAACGACACGTTAGGGAAAATGGTCGGCTGAGTACATGATTAAAAAGTGGGGTCAGCGACGGCGACAACGGTGATGATTTGAGGATTTTGAATTTAGGGATTTGGGGTCTGTTTTAGAAATTTTCAAGATTTTTTTGAAAAAATTTAAATTATTAAAAATAAAAATGCTTAAATGAAATTATAAAATAAAATATAGCACGTGTCAATTTTTTATTTGTTAATGATTTTTGTAATAGCAGTTAAGTACCAGGCACCTAAAATTATAACAGTTGAAACTTTAAGCACCTATTTTATAAAAAAAAATAATTTAGGCACCTAAAGTTTAAAAGTGATATAGTTTGGACACTTATTTTTCATGTAATCCTACTTTTTATATAATATTTATAATATAAATATATTATTTAAACAACCCAAAACATTCATAAAATTAATATATTTATATTATAAATATTATATAAAACTCTAAACCTTAAATCCTAAACCTTAAACTACAAAACCCAAACCTCAAACCCTAAACCTTATGGTTTGACGTTTATAATTTGGGATTTAGGGTTTATGAGTTTTATATATTATTTATAATATAAATATATTATTTTTATGAATATTTTTGTTTTTTAAATAATATATAAAAATAATACATTTTTATTGATATATGTAAATAATATAATTTATATATTAATATTATTTATAGTATTATTTTTTCAAAAAATAATTTGGTTGAACCAAATAGATAAGCTTTTATAGTTTAAATAAAAATATATTGTTTTTTATTTTTATATATTATTTATAATATAAATATATTATTTTTTAAAAATCCAAAATATTCATAAAATTAATATATAAAAAATCTTTAAACTCTAAATCCTAAACTCTAAGGTTTAGGGTTTAAGTATGAGGGTTGAAAGTTGTGGGTTTGTGGGTTAACAGTTTATGGGTATTTTATATATTATTTTTATGAATACTTTGGGGGTTTTCAAAAATAATATATTTATATTATTAATAATATATAAAAATAATATATTTTTATTTATATATATTGATATATATAATATTTATATTATTTATATATTATTTATTTCATAAAATAATTTGAATTAATCTTAGGTAGTTTGAGAAATATAATATTTGTGGTAAAACATTATATAATATCATGTTAGTTCAATAGTTAAAGTTTAACCCTTGTATTTGAAGGTTATGGGTTCAAAATCTTCTAAGTGCATGGCTTTTAATATTTTTCCTCCAATAAAACGACGTCGTTTTGGCTTAACGGAGACGTTAACAATTAACGGTTGAGTGGTATTTTTGAGTCACAAACTAAAGTTCAGTGTTAGATTTGCATTTTTTAAAGTTCAATGATATTTTTGAGTCGGTGGTCATAGTTGAGTAGTATGTGGTGTAGTTTACCTTTTTTAAATTATAAAACAGGTTGGATTAGGAAAAAAATTATTTATGCTGTAAAAAATTTTGGGGTGGTCGTTCGTTGCGCGCAGTGATTGAAATCTGGGTTGGTTCATGCAGATAAAGAGAAAAAGGAGAGGAAGAAAAATAAGAGGGAAAAATGAAGAAAATAGTTTTTTTTTTATATAGAAATCCTAAATAACGCTGTTTGTATAAATTTGACTTTTTTATAGGAATCTAAAACAATGTTGTTTCGTGTATTGTCATTTCATCACACAGTTTGTATTTTAACAGTGGAATAACCAGAAAAAATCAATGTTCAAAGTTGAGTGATCTAATTAAAAGATATAAAGTTTAATAATCAAAATGATAATAATATCAAAATTGAGTGATAAAAAATGCATAGTTTACCTAAAAGTAAATTAAAATTGTTACTTTAGCCGTAGAAAGTTAACCAATAGACGGGACAATAGTTGTATAAGAAAGAGGGAATTGGTACGCCTTACAAGTATTTTTTTTTACTAAATAGAGAGTATTTTCAAAATTAATGTCAGTATTTAAATTTATGCAAAAATATTACAATATAATATTGTTATTACTTAATAAATTAATAGATCTCGATTTATAAATTTGTAAGATAGTATTGATAAATTGAAAAAATAAAAATTTAATATTAAATTTAAATTATAAAAGTTCTTTGATATAGAGAAAAGTTTTTTTTTTGTGCGGCGGTTTCATATTCCTTTTTCGATCAAGCAAACCTACATCACTTTCTTGGTTTTTGTTCTCATCTCTCTTTAATTTGGCATGACTTTGTTTGATAAATAGTAGTTCGAGCTAAAATTAAAGATTTAAATTAGTATTAGAAGTTTGATCGGTTAAATTTGTTAATTTAAATATTTAGTAAACAGCGGATTGTGATGAAACTTCTAATTTTGAGAAAAGCTGCTAATAAGAAATTTTTTAAATGGGAGTTTTTGGCATAAGAGTTATAAAGATACTTTTATTCTTAACAACTATAAAAATTCTTCAAATAACTTAAATTTAACATTTACTATTTTAATTATTGACCCTTACGTATTCACATTGTGACATTTGTAAATTAACATTTTTTCTTTTTATTCTCACACATTTATACTTGTATTTAAATTTAATAATTAATTAAATTGTATTAAAATAATTATATAAATAATAAATTAATATATATTTCAAATACGCTTCGCAATGTTATATTAAAAACTATTTTTTATAATCTAATTAATATGCAAAATATTGTTAACTAATAAACTATTCAAATAAGTATCTAATATAGTAATGTCCTTATATGCCATTTTGCTTGTTTAAATAATCAAACACTTATCAACTTTAGTTAATTTTATCAAACACTTTTATCCAACCAATTATTACAATTTGCTGGTCAAATCTGCTAATGTAATTAGATATCAGCTATCCGCTAATTGCTAAACATGAACATTGAGTAGCGAGAGCAACATTTAAATTGACTCGAAAAAACTAAGGCTCTATTTGGTAAATAGCGGTTTGAACCAAAATTAGAGGTTTGAGCTAATATTAGAGGTTTGACCGGTCAAATCCGTTAATTTGAATGCTTGGTGAATAACGGATTGGAATAGTAGATTGGGTGAAACCTCTAACTTTGAAAAAGCTGACAATATGAACATTTTGAAATTAGAGGTTTTGACATAAGAGTTATAAAGACCCCTTTACCCTTAACAATTATAAAAAATATCCAAATAACCAAAATTTAATATTTTTTATTTTAATTCTTCACCCTCAGGTATTTATATTGTGACATTTATAAACTAATATTTTTTATTCTCACATATTTATATTTGTATTTAAATTTAATAATTAATTAAATTGTATTAAAAATAATTATATAAATAATAAATTAATATATAGATCCTTTATATATGATTAGTAATGTTATATTAAATAAATTATTTTTCATAATCTAATTAATATACAAAATATTGATAACTGATAAACTATTCAAACAAGTATCAAATACAGATCATGTCCTTATATGTCATTTTGCTTGTTAATCAAACATATATCATCTATCAGTTAATTTTACTAAACACTTTTATATAGTCAACTAGTCAAATCAGCTAATATAATTCGCTATCAGCTATTTGCTAATTGCCAAATTGGACTAAATTTTTTTTTATCCTCGACGTGAAAAAATTTCAAATAAAATTTGAGTTATTACATAGAAATTTTTTTAGTGTTAAAAAGTCATAAAAATTTGGCAGCATGTTTCGTAGAAGCCACTTTTAATAGTGAATTTGAAAAAAAAAACCAAGATTTTAAAAGATAAATCATGAAATGAGTTATATTTCTATAACCATACGGAAGTCTAGATTCGTTTAAAACAAATGGTGCTCGATTTCGAGTTATATATTATGAGTTATTAATTTTTGAGTGAGCAAATGTCAGAAGAAAAAACATCAGACTGTTTTCAAGAACAACAATGACAACAACTTCATAAATACGTCATAAATCGTACGAGTAAAACTAGAATAAGTAATTTATATGGTTGAAAGATTATCAAATCTAGTTTATTTTAAAACAAACATGTCACGATTTGGAATTGTAGATTATTAATTACATATTTTTATAGGTAGTTCACAATGACGGATCCAGAAATTCATGATTGAAAATCTAAAATACCTTTTTCCTAAATGAATATGCATATTTCCATTTTTTCCCTTTACACATTAAACTAAACTATTTTCTTAAAAAATGAACACTAAACTAAACTTGCTTTCCAAATAATGAGTATGCAGTTGCTCTCTTTGACAACCACATTCATCCGCCCATAGTAGTGCAAACTGTCATGTTTTAATAGTTAATATTTTAATAGTATTTGTATAGTTTTAAAATAGTTTGTTTATTGTTGGAAAAAATAATTTATCATTTATGTTTGTAATTTTGGAGATTTAACATTACGTATTTGTTTAAATGTATTAAAATTTATTTATTTATTATAAGATAAGGATTAACCGAAACCTGCGATGATCCATAAGGGATGAATATAAGGACGAAAAAGTCACAAAAAATTTAATGAGATTTTTCGAAATCGTACCCGTAAATGTTAGAGACGGAGTGAAGAAAATACAAAATCGTCTCCGTCTCATTCCGTTGCCACTCCTAGTTATAGAAAGTTGTTAAGATTAATCTAATTAGTGTCATATTATTATAAATGTTTACAATTAAATTTAAATAAAAATTCGAACAACTCAAATTAATTCAACTTAAATTTTATAAACTTTGCTCGAAAAAAATTTAAATAAAATTAAAATTATAAAATAAAACTCGTGAATTTAATTAACTTTAATTTTTTTACTCAATTCAATTTAATACTCATACAGCTGTCAGTAAATAACCTTTTACTATTCATTTGGTAGGTAATTGTCAGTTTTCGTACTTTTAGTTTGTGGTTTTCATTACTTGTATTTTTTCACGTGTTGAAATTCCTTCACGTTGTTTCGTGGGTTTATTTCGACGCGTGTACCATTTATTGAAGAGAGTATACAATTGTTATTTGTTCATCACCGGGAAACTGTCGAAAGAGCACGTGAATCTAGGGTGCGGCAAGACTAAAAAACCGCATAATTTAAATATAAAAAAATATAAAACTTAAAATGTTATTCATATTAATTAAAATGTTATTTAAAATATTTTTTTACGATAATTTTTAAAATTTACCTATAAGTTTTGAAATTTACTATCAACTTAAAATGTTATAAAAATACAACATTTTATGTTATAACCTGAAAATGTTAACTTAAATATTTTTCACGATAAATTTTAGAATTTATCTTTGAATTTCGAAACTTACCGCCGCATAAAATGTTATGAAAAATATAACATTCGGTTGTGTATATGACATTTTAAGTTTCATATTATTTAACATTTGAATTGTATTATTTTTAATCATAAATGAAACTGTTGTACCATATAATCCCCTCAAAAGAGGACGCATCATTAAAGATGAATGTTTATTTTATATATTTTTTTGTATATTTTGTACGGTTTATGGTGATTTTATGTACACGACACTAGAGCTTGACATGAATCCTACGAATACGATGGTTATATAAACAGGGTTGATTTTATAAGTTGTCTTGCTATTATTGGTTCCCACACATCATTGTGTAGAAAATATTTCAGAAGTTTTCGGATCTAAAAATTTAAAAATAAAATTTAATATATATATATTTAAAATGGGTGTGCCATTTTTTGTAGCTTTGGGCAAATAATCCAAATGGATTGAATATTGGGGAAAATAAGACACTTTAGGGGATATTTTAAAATCTAAGGCAAATTCTACAGTGTAGAGTAAAGTCGCCACCGACAGATGACGACTTGGGGGAAGACGCCATCTGCAGGTGACGACTTCCCCTTAACTTGTAATAGTTTAATATTTTTTCTTATCGATTCAAGACAAAATCAAGGGGAAGTCGCCAACTGCAGGTGGCGACTTCACCATACACTGTAAAATTTGCCGTAGATTCCAAAATATCTCCCAAAGTCCCCAAAACCCAAAATATTATTTAGGTTTGCATTATTCCCCAAAATACCTTGCCATTTTTATTTATTTTTATACGTTAAATTATTTTTTTAAAGAAAAAAATCACATTAATCTAAACTTGTTTCTGAAAAAATGGGGTGCATTCGCCGCTGCTTTTGTAGTCCTTTATTTTTCGGTCTATCTTATGACAATGTTATTTCTTTATTGGCATAATATCAAAAAATGCCCCCTAACGTTTGACTGAATAGTCATTTTGGTACATGTTCTTTTTTTTAACCAATTTAGCGGATGAAATTGTTAGTCAACTGAAAATAAACAACTTGAAATGACGTGACAAACCTACATGAAAGTGCACGCCGCGATAGCAATGTCATATAAACAAATATGTTTTACTTTACATAATGACACATCAGTCAAAGTTTAAAAAAAACACATAAGTCAAAAAATATTTTTATAAAAATGTATAAAATATAAAATATTTTTTCTTCTGACGCATCATTTTGTCGAGTTATTTCAAATTGTTTATCGTTAGTGGACTAACAATTTTCATCCACAGAGGGACAATTTTATCCCAAAATGAAACAATGGGGTTAAATTGGTTTAAAAAAATATAACCAAAATGACTATTCAGTCAAACGTTATAGGCATTTTTTTGGCTTTATGCCTTTTTTGTTTAGTGTTGAATCTTTTATTGCATTGACTTTTTCGATAATGTAATATAATTGATCGTTTTACTATAAAAAATCGTTTGGTATTTTTAAAATTAAGTGTGGACCAAAACCTTTAGTTTTTGTTGCTATTTTTGCCATTTTTGCCGCTGTTCGCCGTGCTACCGTCTCTAGTGAGTTCCTTGGGCTGAGACGAACAAAACTCAAGTGGCCAATCGTCGATATGACATTGTGAAGGGATTCGTTGTAGCTTCGTCATTTTCGGTGAAGTTTTGACCTTTTAGGTAATTTTTGGAGAGTTTTTCGACTTAAATGAGTTGTTTAACGTGTTGGTCGAATTCTTGGACAGATGGGCTTTCGAAATTTGGAAGAATCTAGCATTTTAGGGTCGCTGGCAATATTCCAACTATAATTCTGACGAGCTTTTGATCGGGGTAAGTGAACCGAGTCTGACCCAAGTTTGAACTGGTCTATCTGACCCAAACTCATTTAACCCGACCCGTTAACTGAGTCAACCCATCCAAGTCAACTCGCCTAAGTCAACCTAGTTGACCATTGACCGATGGCGTTAGCATGACATTAGCGTTGACTGATGACGTCAGCTTTGACTGATGATGCCTTCATAACATTGGCGTTGAGTTTGATCGTTGACTTATTTTTCCAAAAACCCATATTTTACATTTTTTGACGTCTTGAGTCCGATTTTCAAGTCTGTTTCACAAAATTCTAACCCAAAAACCTTCGGATCTGACCTTAAACTTGAGCATACTTTTGAGTTGTACTATTCAGTTCAAGAGCAACGTAATTGAGTTAGATACTGAATTTGGAATTTGTGTAATTGAATGTATTCACAGTTCCTTATATCAGAGATGTTGAGGGATGTCGAATTTGGGTTCGGGAGTGATCGAATGAAGTATCATAGATCGATCGATGTAGCTCAGAGCTGAGGTATTACATTACTACCTATTGCATGCTTTATGAAACATGTGAGTAATTGGTTAATAATTTGGAAGGATCTAGAGTTCAATAAATCTCCAAAGATAAATTTATGGGAAACTATATGTCTGACCGAATTTATCAAATTAGCATAAATTACTGTATTGATTGAAATGACTGAAATATCTAAATGATCGAAAATACTTATAAGACTAAATTGATCGAAATGATGGAAAACACTGAAGTATCCTCGGGCACCAAAATTACCAAATTAACTAGAAGAATGGATAAACCCTCGAGATTTAAAATGAATAAAATGTTTGGAAGTATTGAAAGAACCTGAATGATTGAAGCACCATCCGGTGCTTAAACGGTTTAAATACCATGTGACTTGAGATGAGTGAAACCTTGGAAATCATGAAATTTCTGATAGAGCGCAAAAGATTGTAACACCCATATGGGTTTAAAGCTTGTCTTATATATATATATATCAATCAATATTAATACTGTTACGATAATGGAAGAATGCATGCTCAAATGCTCAGGGCCCGATTAATATAATTGTGGTGGTGTTCCATTCAAATTTATGACATTGCTAGTACTAATGAATGAACACACTTGAGGTGTACCTGTCAGAATATGGGGGACCACAATATCTTTGAGTTATGGATATCAAATGGATTTGAAAGTCAGATTAGCCACTCAAAATCAGGAATATTGTGAAGCTTCAGCTCTACTCCTATTATGAATAATATTAAATTATAGAATTACCCCTGAGAGCTAAAATACCCTTATGAGCAAAATTGACTGGAACATTCTGGATATATTTAAAACCCTGAATGGGTTTGATATATCTAAAACCTTGATTGATCTTGATCTACCCAAAATTTAAAATATATTCTGATATACTTGAATTCCTGCATAATTATAATATACCAAAAATTCTGAATGACCTTGAGGTATAACTCCTGGATACCTGGATGAAGTCGATATTTACTGAATTCATTTGAATAAGGTTCTTGAATTCTAAAATCAGTCTAGAAGGGATTATAGTTCTGTCTTCTTTCTGCAATTAATAAGGGCATCTACGTGATAATTTGGACCATCTAGTGTGTTCCATGTATACATGAATGATCTTCCTGATTGTAAACCAAGTTTATCTATTATGATTTCAAGTGATCATTTTACCTGAAGTAAATACATGACCTTTAGTTTCTGATACCTGATACAAGTATACCCAATTCATGGGTCTTGATATTCTGGTTCTACTGATTAAACATCAACATGTATCATGATTCCTGACATATTGTTACTGATTATTGATATAATAGTTATTGCTCAAGACTAATTTATTGGGGTACTTTCATGATAACATAAGAAGTTTTTGATAGGCTTATGTGCGCATAGACCTCATGTTAGGCTCTTGCGTTGTAGCGACTTATTTAAAAATTCATTTTTTAAGTAAACAAATTAAAAGTTGATTTTATAAAAATTTGAATTAGCATTTCGAATTTTGAAAATAATATTTTTAAAAAAGAGAATATTTTATTAAAAAGGGAATTTTAAAATTTTGGGAGAATTGGAGAAATCTCAGAGTTTTGAAAATGAAACGAGGGAGTCACCACTGATCTTTTTAAAAGGGGTAGATCAGACACCAAAAAATGAAACCAGAGATAAAAAAGGTTTGTGAGTCGGTTACAGATGGGGAAGGATTAGCTCATCCATACGGCCAAAAATTGGTACAAAAAATATTAACGCTTTTTAATATTAGATTTTCCGAATCAAAGTGACAATTAGTTTAAAATTTGGTTATAAATGAGAGTAAATTTTAAAGACCCCGTTATTCGAGAATAAACAAAAAAACTACCACCATTGCGCATGATACTAGCCATGTTTATCCCCAAAAATAAAAAGATATTGCATTAACAGTTTATATCCCGGATGCAACATAACATGACAAAAGTAATAAAAGACAACAAAACAACATGGATCGAACATACGCATGAAAAACGAAGATACATGGCAACAATAAATAGATAAAGGCATAAAATAAATAAATGAACATTAAATCGCAACTAGGAATGGCAGATGGGTATAGTTTCACAGATTTCGCACTGCACCCGCCTTAGTTGTGGTGGTGATGGGTATGAGTTTGGTGGATAGTGGGCGGGTGTGGACGTAAAAAGTCATACCCGTCGTGGGTAGCGGGTAGGTGATGGGTTTGAGACCTTACCCGCACTGTATCCACCCACCGCCCACTAACTACCCACCATATGATTTTGGACTATTTATATTTATAGACTTTGATTATGCCCTTTATTATGGTGTTTTATGTACTAAGATATTGGTTTGTTTTAAAATCTACGTTAATCCTTAAGTTTGTAGACCTTGAACTCAAATAATTTAGTTTGAAACAAATGATGGTTTATAATCGAGCTTTTATTCATTGTTTAAGACCGAGCTTGAATTAATCAGGTTATAATTTTGTAATATTTGTGGTTAAGTAGAATTTATACAAGTGTAAATATGCTTTAGTTAAGTTAGCTATAGTTAATTAGTTAACTGTAGTTAAGTAGAAATTATACCGGTAAAAATGTGCTTTAGTTAAGTTAGCGATCATTAGTTAGTTAGCTATAGTTAAATTTATGCCGGTGTAAATGTATTATATATATACTTGATCAACCAATAAATTATGCGAAGTAATACTATTCTTTACAAAAGTAAATGGTTTATTTTTTTCATAATTCGATATTAATGGTTGCTTGTAGACGAATACGAGTTGGGTGGTGGATGTCCAGTTGGGTAGTGGGTGTGAGATGGATTTGAGAATATACCCACGTGGGCGTGTGTAGATTTGAAAATTGTACCTGCCGTAGGTGGTGGGTAGGTGGTGGATATTAAAATTTTAGATGGGTATGGGGAAGGGGGTATCCGCCCCGCCCGTTTGCCATCCCTAATCCCAACATCAATATACCATACAAGGATTCAATATATATATCTATATATCGTGGTAATTGGTTCCATACTATATACATTACATGCTAAATATATAATCGGTGAGGCATATACATTTAGAAGGGAAAAAAATTAAACATATAAGGCTGAAGAACGACTATTAAAACTATTTACATATATAAACTATATAAACGTAATTATAGGATATATACCATACGAAAGAGAAATATGCACATATATAAAAACTACAACAAAACATGTCTTCCGCGGCTTTTTTAGTCCTATAGTGGTTTTTTTTGCGCCGCTAAAAACCATCGCAGCGTAAAGAAAAGCGCCGCAAAAAACACCGTTGAAAGCAGCACCACAGTAGTTAGCCGCGTGTTCGAAAAACGTCGCAAAAAATCTTGTTCTATAGCGGCGTTTTAATATTCAAACGCCGAAAATGTACAATCTTTAGCGGAATTTTTGGTGAAAATGTTGGAATATGTTGTGGACTTTCTGTGGCATTTTATTCTAAAAACGCCGTAATATGTTGTGTTCTGTAACGACGTTTTTAATCCAAACGCCGCCATTACATTGTCTATAGTGGCATTTTTTATAAACGCCGCAATATGTCGTTAATTGATTTGATTTTTAGTGGCGTTTTCTCCGTAAACGCTGTTAAACTTACTGCTTTGCCAAGAATCATTTTTGAATTATATACTAGCCAAATTTAACCTGTAACATTATCAAATAACAGTAAATTTGATAAATAATTACAAAAATTAAGTAGAAATACTTAGCAGTAAAAATAAATTCAAGTCTACAACATTAAAGTGAAATATAGTTCAACGTTAAAGTGAAATAAATTCAAGTCTAAAACATGAACAAACTTAAAATCAACTAAGATGACGGATTCTTTGGTTGGTTCTGCTTTAACATCTCCATCATTTCTTGAAATTGCTTTTGGAGATTCTGATATGCTGTTTCTCTCTTTGCTTCTCTCGCTGCTTTCTTGGCTTCTCTCTCAGCTTCTCTCCTTTCTCTCTCAGCTTCTATTCTTTCTCTCTCACCTTCTTTTGCTTCTACTTCAACTTGAAATTGAGTTAACCGTTGTTTTAAACGATTAACTTTTGCCTGAGAAGACTGGCTTTGTGATGGCATGTACTGAGACGAGTTAGATCCAAAATATTTTGTTGGGATAACGAACGATCATTGGCAGCGAACCTGACCATATCTTTCATGACCAAAAACATCAACAATAACTTGATTTTTGAACTCATCCATATTAGCAGAACCATAGGTTGAAACCGTAGCTTTATACTCCGTCTTTTTCCCCCCTCAATTTTACATGATAAACAAGAATTAACGAATTCAAATATTATAACATAATCCAAATTTTCTGTCCAATTAATATACCATAATTTCTGCAGCTTCAGGAGTCATAGGAGAGCCATCATTTTTTATGTGTGTAATGTCGAAGAACTTTATCCGTCCAACGCTAGTGCCAGTCATAACTTGCTACAATGTATACTAGAAATTAATACTTACGAAAATGTAATACATTAAAAAATAATCAATAATTTAAAAAATAATACCTCGTCATTAGCTATACGAGCAAAGTTCTTCGACCCGGCTGTGTGAGTAAACTTTTGTTGCTATCTGCTAGCAACTCCAATCCGCTCTCGATCTTACAATTTAAAATTTACATTAATTTAAAGCCAATATTATAATAACGTAGTATTATTTTTAAAAGTGCATCGATCATACCTCTCATTTCGTTGAACTCCAAGACCTGACTGCATCTTCCCATTGATACCAGAGTATTCCTGGTGAGATATTTTGTAGCTTCTCTTGAAGGCTGAGATTATTCTTGAAACATGTATTTTTCAAGAAGCTCTTATGGTATCTCCATTTTTTTCCCTAATGCATGATTCACATAATGGTCTGAGTCCTCTAAAGAAAATTTATCCTACAAATTACACAATCAAAGTAAATATAAATATTACTATTGAACTGTAATGGATTAGTTATTACAATGACATTATTACCTTAACAAGATCTAGGGCCTGGTTTTGTTACTATTCGACATCTGATGCCATGACTCATAATTGATCGGCAAAATTGAAGCATTGCGTGCAACAATGCCTAAGTAACTGGACAGAAAACCTGCTTCTGCGCCAATAGGTTGGCCGACATCGTTTCTTGAAACTTTCACGCGTTCCCCAATCAAAAGATCATATAATTACGTTAATGTTGTGTGCCCTCTATTCTTGCGTCTTCGACCATTTTGAGCTATATATATGAAATAATCCATATTTTTTATCTTGTTTTTCAATTAAAGTATTGTACGTAATAATCTTCGTACTCTACATTCAGACCAAAACTTGCTTCATGTTTTGTTTTTACGAATTTCACCTCTCTTTCTTGTACGCCTAAATTTTTGTACTTAATCACGTGCTAAGCTAGAATTTTCCCACTCAGTTTGCTTCAAAATCATCATTTTTTTAATGGAAAACTTATTTCCATGATAAAAGGTTTCTAATTGTCATGCGGACTATTTAGAAAAGCAGTACGGAGTAAACAAAGAGGCTTACCTGCAGCAACGTTGGACGGACGGACTAGGCAACAAAGTTGGACGACCGACGAGGCGACGGAGTTGGACGGCCGATGAGGCAATGATAAGGCCGCGTGAGAGGCTGCATTTGATTTGGGATTGAGGAGTGTTAGGGTTTGATTTGGGGATGTCGTGAGAGGCTGCGTTAATTGGAGTGAGTGGATCAAAATGGTGTGCTTTAGATATATAACTATTGTGGCGTTTGAAAACAAAATGCCATTAAAGACATACTTACTTCGACGTTTTAAACAAAAATGCCATTTGTAACACACTTAACGTATACTCGTAAATCTAATATATATTAAAGATGTTAGGAGTCATTTAAAGAAATCTCGACTTATAAATTTATTTTTACAAGTATTTACAAATTTTAGTTTGTAAATCTAACCATTTCTCGGTTTTCTTGAAAACACAACTTATGTACAGTTAGCTAGTTTCAACTCTGAATTAATTATTTTAAAAACATATTTGGCAATTATTAAAAACAAAAGTTCAATTCAGGGTGAAAACTAGGTTCGCTATCTAGGCCCTTTTTTGACTTTAAAATCTTTACGCGATTACCGATTATTCTTATTAGAAAAGTAATTATCCTTTCTACCTTAGCTTTATTCTGTTACAATGCTAATGCCTTATTTTGCTTATCCATATACGATTCATCATCAAAACTGATTACTTATCTATCATTTAGTCTAATTTAATGCATCATACTCTATTAGCAATTAAATAATTACATGCCCACTAGAGATTATCATAAGCTAGAATATCTTATTGATGTTTTGCAGATTGAAGCTTGATCATCATGCTCGACTCCTCTTCAAATACTCCATCTTAATATACGTGTGAAACAAACACACGCTAAGTACGAACTTAGTGAGGCAAAACTTATAAATCAAAGTAAAGCACTTTAATTTTAATAAAAATTGCATAATAAATAAATTAATGAATATAACATATAAGAATTTAGAATCGTATAGAATGACTTATCGAAGTCGTACCTCTGTCATGTAACCTGTAAAAATCAACATCTCATATACATATATAAGGCAATGTCATGTCAAATCAAATATCCAGTAAATCACTTGTTTTCATTTGAATCATATCACTTTCACTTTTCACTTTCCTTTAGATCACTTGTACTTGTTACTTTTTATTCAATTCATAGCCCAATGTAATGTAATTGAGAATGCATGGTACGCGAGTCACTATTGAGTATGTACACGTGCGGCATCAACTAATATGTTGTGCCATAATAAATCATTGTATCACTTTATAACTGCTATAAACTTATACAACATCATTGTATCACTAGGCTATAGCTGTAGAAACACAGCATCACTGTTTCACTTTATAACTGTTGTACACTTATACAACATCACCGTATCACTAGGTCATAGCTGTAAAACATAACGCCGCTGTATCACTATATCACTATACTCCACCTCATTGGCATGTCAATTATACCAAGAATTTTATTAATCATACAAAGGCCTTTTAACATCAATATCTTGTAAAGATTATTATAAACCATTTAAAAATTATTGTAAAATATATCAATTTACAATTCAAATTCTTTTTCTTTCAAATCATTCTAGGTTGACATATTATATTTCTTTTTCATATTATATATATAATATGTAAAAATGCACTCACCTGGGCCATTTAATAGCATGTCTCACTAAGCTCTACTCGATCATTTCTTTCATAATACATCGACCCTTCTTTTGATACGAATCAAACTTCATTGATCATATAAATACGAATAACATTCGTTAGATTCAAATCTAACAATATTTTAAACATGCTATCGATTTAGAACTTCCATTAATAGCCCAAATGCATTTAGAACTTCCTTTTTTTTTGTCTTTAATGACCATTTAGAACTTCCATTAACCCCTTTCAGCTTACTAATTAACCTTAGATACAAAATGCATCAATTCTCATTTTCTGACAGATTGCACTACCTTCAAAGAAATATTTATGTAAAATAATCTACAACTCGGAATTCAATTCCGTTTGTTTTGAAAGAAACTAGATTCAATAAGATTTTCAACTATATAAATTAATAGCCCAAATTCAACTTGTACGATTTATGGCGAATTTTCAAAGTCAATTACAATGCTGGCATTCGGAACAGACCGGTGCTCTGTTTTCTGACCTTTCGTCACTTAAAAATTCATATCTTTTGACTCGAAACTCGAAATCAGTTTCCGTTTGTTGGAGGCGAAATTAGACGAACAAATCTTTATATCGGTATAAAATTCACCTTATAACCATTTTTTAGAATTTATGGTGAATTTTCAAACTTACTGCCAAAACCAGTTTTCTACACAGCTTCTATAATTAACTTCAACTTTTATACTAACTTCTCCTTACTCTTCTACTTGTCAATTTAGTCTCATTATTTGCTTTAAACCACCAACTTATCACCTTATTCATCAATAATTATTCACAATAGTTCCCTCTAATTTTGCTTCTTTATCGAATTGTCACTAATAATGCAAAGGTAAGGATCCAAATTTCTTAACTTTGCAAATTAGTCCTCAATTCAACATTACCACTTTAATTCCATCATTACAACTAAAATTCAGATTTAGTCCTTATCCAAAACCTCATTTCCAAATTGGTCACTTAACTTTGACAAATTGTCAAAATGGTCACTAATTCAATTTAACATCGGTTTAGCATTTTAACATCAATTTCACATCTTCAACATCCTTAATAACATAAATACACACCAAATCCATACAAATTCAGATTTGGTCCTCTAACTTTTAATATTGCCGAATTGATTCCTGTCAAATTAACTTAGTGTCTTGCTTCCAAACAAGAAATCAAGCTTACTAAATCATTAATTCAACATCACAAACCCTAAATTAAACTTAAATCCATAAACCCTAATTATCTTCATAATAATCTAAACATGTAGAACTTAAATCCCAACTCAATATCATGATCTTAACATCATACTAACTTGATTTCAACTTGAATTCAATCATGGAATCATAAAATCTCTAAACCCCCAATTTGATCCATAAACCCTAATTTCTTTCTCATAGAAATTCTCATAAATCAAGCATGAATTCCATGAATTATTGACATCAAAAGATAGAGCTTGAAGAGTAGAAAAACTTTGCAGTTGAAGAGATTACCTGAAAATCGAGTTTCGAGGCTTGAATCAAGCTTGTAAAATATTTTCTCTTTCTTTCCCTAGCTCTCACGTTTATGGCTGGAAAAGATGAACATTTTGTTCATCTTTTCACCATTATTTTACACATATATCTATTAAATGCGTATTAAAATCATTTAATAATAAAATTACAATTTTACCCTTTTTATCCAATGGTTGAGATTGATTTTATCATCAGTCAAGGGACAAGATTTAATATTCCATTTCATCTTTCTAAAATTGCCCTTATAAATTTTTAAATATTTCAAAATTGCCATTGGGGTCAAATGACCAATTTGCCCTCAAGCTAGTTTTTATTTACTAGTTTGCCATTCTTGTAAAAATTCAACTAAGTCTAGTTGGAATCCAATCAAATATTATAAAATATTCATAAAATAGTATTTTACGACTTTTCCATGGCTTTTGGATCAGCCTCTGAAATTCTAGTTCGATCCGATTTCCTGATATTCATAAAATACTTATACTGCGATTTTACCTTTTTCGAGCTATTGGATTTATTACAAAAATTCTATATTTCCATATTCGGGAAATAAACTCTATTATCCCATAAAAACTTCCTTTTCCAAGGACTTAGATTGAATTTTCTTAACTCAGTCTATTTTCTCGATACTTATCGAAAATCTTCATAGAATAAAATTCCTCTTAGAATTCCTTTATCGATAATCCATACGAATTTTCTCTACTCTTACTGAATCCAAAATATTGATCAGAAACACTTTTGTGGGACCTTCCCGAAGGTCACCCATCCTTGTATTTCTCTAGCTTGAGCACGGTTAACAATTGTATTCGATCCAAATTTAGTACCTTTACTGCATCTTAATTCTTAAAACTGATATCAAGGTACCTATTTCGATCTGATTCACTATTATACTGAATAAATTACTTATTTGGGAAATTTACACTTTAGTCCCTAAACTTTTCCAAAGTTTATACTTTAACCACCAAAACTTTCAAAGTTTACAATTTGGTCACTAGCCAAAAATTGGGATATTACAATTCCTTTCCTCTCAAGAAAATTCATCCTCGAATTTTCAAAACATACGTGTTTCAAACAATTGCAGATATTACTCCCTCATTTTCTTCTCAAATTCTCAAGTGGCTTCTTCTACCTTGTGATTTCTTCTTAGGGCCTTAACCAATGTAAATTTTCTTATTCCTTAATTCTTTAACTCCATATACCAATATTTCTACTAACACCTCTTCATGTGTCAAGTTTAATTGCAGTTCTTCTTTTTTTTCTTTTTTTTTCTCAAGAGTGATGGCACATGAATAATCCAATCAATATCTCCAAAACATAAATACATACACTATAAACTTTTGCTCACTTCTAAGGATAAGATCCATTAATATGCCCTTGGTACAACTCTTTCACGATTCCTTGAGGTATAATAATTCTGAAACCAAGTTTTCCCCTTTTTGACTTGCACAAATCATCTTCTCTCAAAGTGGTACTTTTCTTCTTTTTCTCTTCCTTTAGCTTTTAACTGATAATATCTTGACTAAAGATCAACCTTCCATTTACATCTTACTTCTATGTTAGTCATAGGTAACCAATTTATCTTAAAATTGGTCTTAAATTCTCAGATCTTTTACAAGAGTTAACTTTCATGCTTATTTCACTGTATCATATCCACTATGAGTCCTTTTTTAACCTCCAAGATTTGTAGACTGGCGAATTACTCATCGTCTTCCTTTCCTTATTCTAGTCTCATTCCATATCATACTAATGAAGAGCAGCATCAAGTCATACAATCAGTACATCAGAATATGATATCCTAGGGCCATGTATTTCCTAATAAAAATCATATACAAACTTGGTTTAGCATCCAGAACCGGCTAAACCTGTAGCTCCAATACCATTAAATGTAACACCCTTAACGTATACTCGTAAATCGAATATACATTAAAGATGTTACGGAGTCGCTTAAAGAAATCTCGATGATAAGTGTTCAAAAGTACTATTTTTCTTACCCTTTTTACTCATATTATTGTTAGACTTAGGCTCATATTAGTTGCATAGTTAGCCATTCATGCATTAATCCATGTTTCCTTCCATCGTTGAGCTTGATTACATAACTTGGTAGTTTTTGTGGAAAAGATGCTGCTTTGGTGTGCTTTGTGTGTGTATGTGCAGGATCACTTGCCAAAGCAATGCCGAGCTAGTTGCCAGGGCAATGCATGAAGGATATGCTGAGCTAGTTGCCAGGGCAATGCATGAAGGAGACACCGAGCCAGTTGCCATGGCAATTATCGACAAAGAGAAAATGCAATAGGGATGTCGAAATTAATGACTTTACAAGCCCAAGATGACATGGAGCAAGGCCCAAGCCCAAAGGAATTTGATTGCCATGCAGAGATTAAAGAAGAATTAAATTCCAAGAAGATAGGAGAAGTTCTAATATGAATAAAATTATAATAAAGAATTATATTCTTTAAAGATAATTTAATTCCAACTCAAACTCCTCCTCAAAGAAGGACTTTGGCCTAGCCCTATAAATAGCAAGGAGATTTCGACAACTTGAGGGCGGAGCAAGAAGGCAATATTCGACAAGTCCAAGAGAGGAAGCAAGGGGAATTTTCGGCAAGCTTCTAGGGCAAGGGATTTTCGACAAGCTTCATCTTTTCTTCATTGTTCGATTGGGTTCATGCTAGGGATTAATTATCTTGTGTTTCTTTGGAACCTAGCCATGAACTAAATCTACTTGGCTATGGTTATTGTGTTTTGTGGTTGTGAGAAACTATTGGTTTTTGTTTAGGTAATAAGAGTTTGCACTGTTCTATTTCAAGGTTTATTCATTCTTGGTTCTTATTATTGTTTGCGAGTGAATTGGGAGAGGATCTTGTGATTCCATCCATTTATCTAATATCGGGAGAGTTAGATTCAAGAAACGAATGAATATGATCTTTATTCAATCCAATGATGGTGAAGATTAATCCGGCTTAATAATAAGTTAAGGATTTCAACGGCTAAGAGGAGCGCAAGATTGGTTGTTGTTCACCCTTGATTCACGCAGGGATGTATTATCAAGGCATGCACAAGTAGCTAGAGTTTCGACTTAGGGATAAGAAGAAACCATTGAAGAACGCTCCGCCGAACCTTGAAGTTGCTGCCCAGACGCCCAAGTAGTTGCCCAACTAATTGCCCAAGCAACCATCGATTAGTTGCCAAGGCAACCCCGTTGTGCAAGTTGGCACGGCAACTGAGTTGCCCGTGCACTCTTTTACCAAGACGATCCAATCGGCTATCACACCTCAACTCACGATAACCTGGCCTATCTCTCTCAATTGAATTCATCTTTTCTTTTACTTATTTGCTTTCTAGATTAGTTAAACTTCTATAATCTTTTATTTGTGTTTTTATTTTTACAAAGGCAAGAGACTAGATTCTTGAAGTAGCACCAATCCTCGTGGAGACGATATCTTTTATACTATAACTTGCGACGTGTATACTTGCACATTTGCGTAGCACTTATTACGCGCAAACAAGTTTTTGGCGCCGTTGTCGGGATTGGCAATAGCGACTTTGTTTTTACTTTCTTGCACTTTCTTTTATTTTTCTTTTTAAAATTCAAAAGGGCTAACAAACTTTGGTTTTGCATTGGTATATGACCAGTATGAGACCGACTTCACCGAATATCCCTTTGATCCGTAAATCGAACGAACCTTACAAAGACTTAGACGAAGGATAAGAGAAGCAATGGCAAATCAAGACGGCAATATGAATCAAGATGTTCGAGCAGGAGGAGGAGTGATTCTAGCACGAAACAGAACTATTCGAGACTATCTTGAAGAAGATCTTGATGGACTTAACCCAGGAGTTGTCGCACCTGAAATTGAAGCCGACCACTTTGAGTTGAAACTGGTAATGTTTAATATGATCAACACAATTGGTCAATTTGGCGGCTCAGCAACTGAAGATGCACGGCAACATCTAAAATCTTTCCTCGAGATTTGCAACTCGTTCAAGATACACGGAGTCACCCCCGATGTCCTACGATTAAGATTATTCCCCTATTCACTGAGGGATAGGGCGAAAGCATGGCTGAATAGCATTCCTGCCGGATCCATAGCATCTTGGATTGATCTTTGTCGTGATTTCCTTGCTAGATTTAATCCTACAAATTTGACTGATAAGCTTCGTAACGACATTACTTCTTTTCGGCAGACAGATGATGAATCCATGTACGAGGCTTGGGAGCGATATAGAGAACTTCTACACAAATGCCCTTTACACGGATTCCCGGTGTGGACTCAAGTAACAATGTTTTACAACGCCGTGAATACACCAACAAGGATGATGCTAGATGCCTCGGCAAACGGCATACTCCTAGATAAGTCACCGGAAGAGGCAATGCAAATCTTAAACAGGCTGGCCAAGAATGATTATCAATTCCCATCTACTAGAAGAGGAGGAGTTAGACGCCAAGCCACAATACATGAACTAGGATCATCAGATTCAATTTCGGCACAATTGGCCACTTTAACCAAGATGGTCCAGAACATGCAAAAACCAAACAACACACATGAAGTCAAGGTAATGGATTCTTTTTGTGAGTTATGTGGTGATAACCATAATTCTTCCGAATGTATGCGAGAACTGAATCCGACTTCTATGTGGGGAATTACAATCGGAGCAACAACATGATGTCCAATACATACAATCCAGCTTGGAAGAAGCACCCGAGTTTTTCATGGAGTAATCCCAACAATGCTCTAAACCATAACAATTAGAATGCACAAGCATCGGGATTCCAAGAGAATATGCCACGGTAATGATGCCAGCAAAGAACAACCGATGACATCTAGTTCTTTGGAAAATTCTCTAAATGCTTTTATGATGAAAACTGAATCTTATATGGCTGAGAATAGTAATTTCATAAAAAGAACTGATGCTTTTATTAACAGGACCGAGATTAGATTGCAAAACCAAGAGGCGGCAATCAAATCATTGGAAAATCAAGTCGGACAGTTTGTTCAAAATCTGAACACTAGACCACAAGGAGGTTTACCTAAGCGATACTCAAGTCGCAAGAGGAACTGGCCATGAGAAATGTAAGGCAATCACCACCAGAAGTGGCCAACAACTTAGAGAGGTTCAAACCCGCTCGTCAAACAAAACTCCACAAAAAGATCAAGACGAACCTAGCGGCAAAGCCTCAGATGCTGAACCTGGAATTACCGCGGCAACTGGCAATAAACATGCCTCGGCAACCGACGACGCCTCGGCATCTTGTGATAAGCATGCCTCGGCAACCCCAGTTGATAACGCATCGGCAACTCCAGATGTCCCGGCAATGCCGTCAATCAGGTTTCAAACCAATGAAAGGATCGAAGATATCCGACTTCCACCACCATTCCCACAAAGGTTGAAGCGACAAAAACAAGAATATCAATTCAAGAAGTTTCTTGATATCCTAAAGCAAGTCCACATCAACTTGCCACTGGTGGAAGCAATTGAACAAATGCCAAACTATGCCAAGTTTCTTAAAGACATTGTGTCCAAGAGAACAAGGCTAGGAAAGTTCGAAACAGTTGCCGCGATAGAGGGATGCATAGCAGTGTTGCACAATCGTATGCCACCTAAGTTGAAGGATCCCGGAAGTTTCACAATACCCTATTCCATTGGAAATCACTATGTCGGGAAAGCATTATGCGACCTTGGGGCTAGCATAAACTTGATGCCTAAATCGGTTTTCCAAAAACTAGGAATCGGGAAGGCAAGACCTACAACAGTCATGTTGCAGCTAGCCGACAGATCCTATGTGCATCCAGAGGGAAAAATTGAAGACATACTGGTAAAAGTCGATAAATTTAATTTTCCCGCTGACTTTATTGTTTTGGATTGTGAAGCAGATGAGCATGCACCCATTATTCTCGGGAGACCATTCCTAGCAACAGGGAGAACCTTGATTGATGTTGAAAAGGGAGAACTCACAATGAGGGTGAATGACCAGCAAGTTAAACTAAATGTGTTCCAAACACTAAGGCATGCCGATGATCCAGAAGAATGCCAACTACTTCATGCCACGGTAGAGTTTAACTTCGATGAGGAATTTAGTTGCCTCGGCAACTACATTGCCGACCAAGAGGAACATGAGGAGTATGAAGAACCGGTCGATGAGGAACAACCAGAAGAGGCAAATTGGCTAGTCAATCGACTAGGTACATTCTTTGAACCACTGGACTACTCAGGTAAGGAAGGTAAGCTCGAAAAACCCCTCTATTGAACAACCACCAATTCTTGAGTTGAAACAATTGCCAGAGCAACTAAAATATGTATACTTAGGGACCGATAATACATTGCCTGTAATTATTTCTTCTAAGTTACAGCCTGAGCAGGAAAAGAAGTTGATCAAGATGTTGAAGCTACACAAAAAGGCAATAGGGTGGACAATTGCCGACTTGAAGGGAATTAGCCCGGCGGTGTGCATGCACAAGATCTTGTTCGAAGATGATCACAAACCTTCAATTGAGGCTCAGATGAGACTGAATCATGCCATGAAAGGGGTTGTAATGAAAGAAATCATCAAGTGGCTTGACGCCGACATTATATACCCTATCTCCGATAGTACGTGGTAAGTCCGGTACAATGTGTACCGAAAAATGGAGGTATAACAGTGGTAAGCAATGAAAATAATGAACTTATCCCAACCAGGACTGTGACCGGTTGGAGGGTCTGTATAGACTATCGAAAGCTAAACAAAGCCGCTAGGAAATATCACTTCCCATTACCCTTTATTGATCAAATGCTTGACCGTCTTGCAGGTAAACCCTTTTATTGTTTTCTTGATGGTTATTTAGGTTACAATCAGATTGTCATAGCACCAGAAGATCAAGAAAAGACAACCTTCACATGCCCATACGGTACTTATGCCTTTCGAATGATGCCATTCGGATTGTGTAACGCCCCGGCAACCTTCCAAAGATGCATGATGGCACTCTTTTCAGACATGGTCGAAGACTTCCTTGAGATCTTCATGGATGATTTTTCAGTTTTTGGTAATGACTTCGACAGCTGTCTCGGCAATTTAGAGAGGGTGTTAGCAAGATGCGAAGAAACGGATTTAGTCCTCAATTGGGAGAAATGCCACTTTATGGTAGATGAAGGAATAGTGCTCGGCCACAAGATTTCATCCAAGGGAATTGAAGTTGACAGAGCCAAGGTGGACGTGATCGAGAGATTACCCCCACCAAGTTCGGTTAAAGGAATTCGAAGTTTTCTCGGACATGCAGGTTTTTATAGGAGGTTCATTCATAATTTTTCTAAAATCACTAAACCCTTGTGTAATCTGCTTGAACAGGATAAAGTCTTCGATTTTGATGATTCTTGCACCCCAAGCATTCGAAACCCTAAAGAAAAAGCTTGCCTCGGCACCCATTGTCGTTCCACCAGATTGGACCCTACCTTTTGAGCTAATGTGTGATGCAAGTGATTTTGCGGTAGGAGCAGTCCTAGGCCAACGCACAGGTAAGACCTTCCATGTGATATACTACGCTAGTAAAACTCTTAATGGTGCTCAAGTGAATTACACAACAACAGAGAAAGAGTTACTAGCTGTAGTTTTCGCATTTGACAAGTTCCGATCCTATTTAATTGGTGCAAAGGTAATTGTTCATACGGACCATTCGGCAATCAAATACTTATTTGCTAAAAAGGATGCTAAACCTCGTTTGATTCGTTGGATATTACTTTTACAAGAATTTGATATTGAAATTAAGGACAGGAATGGAACAGAAAATCAAGTGGCCGATCACTTATCACGTTTGGAACGCAATAGGGAGGAGGACGCGGATCTAGAGATATGCGATGCATTCCCGGATGAACAAATTTTAGTTGCTTCGGCAACCCTTGACGCCTCGGCAACCCACGATGCCTCGGCAACCATGGATGCACACGCCTCGGCAACTCTCGACGCCGCAGCAGCCTTTGACGTGCACGCCTCGGCAATTTTGGGAGTAGTCACAACGGCAGCACATGCCTCGGCAATACCCTGGTACGCGGATTTAGTTAACTTCCTTGCTTGTGGTATTTTTCCTTATGGCATTACTCACCAGGGGAAGAAGCGGTTCCGCCATGATGCTAAGCATTACTTTTGGGACGAGCCTCTTTTGTTTAAACAATGTGCAGATCAGGTTATACGCCGATGTGTCCCTGAAGAAGAGCAACAGAATGTACTCCGGCAATGCCATTCTTCACCCTATTGAGGATATTTTGGAGGAACTCGTACCGCGGCCAAAGTTTTGCAATCCGAGTTGTATTGGCCAACATTGTACAAAGATGCCCAAGACTTTTACAAGCAATGTGATCGTTGCCAGAGGACGGGCAATATCTCTAGACAATATGAGATGCCGCTCTAGAACATCATCGAGGTGGAACTATTCGATGTATGGGGGATCGACTTTATGGGACCTTTCCGATCTTCATTCGGCAACCTCTACATCTTACTTGTCGTCGACTATGTGTCTAAATGGGTAGAGGCAGCTGCAGTTCCCAACAACGATTCCAAGACCGTGCAACGATTCCTGCAGAAAAACATATTTACACGGTTTGGGATGCCGAGAGCAATTATCAGTGACGGGGGCAAGCATTTTGACAACAGACTAATTGCCAAGATGTTGCAACGCTTCGGCATATCACACAAGATCGCCATGGCATATCACCCACAAACCAACGGGCAAGCAGAAATTTCCAACCGGGAGTTGAAGGGAATACTCGAGAAAGTTGTAAATCCCCTCAAGGAAGGATTGGTCATTAAGACTAGATGACGCACTTTGGACATATCGCACTGCATTCAAAACACCCATAGGTATGTCCCCCTTCCGACTTGTCTATGGTAAAACATGTCATCTACCGGTGGAAATCGAGCACAAGGCGTACTTGGCAATCAAGACTGTGAATATGGATTGGGAAAGTGCCGGACAAAAGCGTTTGATGGATCTCAATGAGATAGAAGAATTTCGTACACTCGCCTATAACAATGCACGAATCTACAAGGAAAAAACAAAACGATGGCACGACAAAAAACTATTGCCACGGTAATTCACGCCAGGGCAACTAGTTCTCCTATTCAATTCTCGGCTAAAACTTTTCCTGGGAAAGCTGAAATCAAGATGGTCGGGACCATTCGAAGTCGTCAAACCATTCTCCCATGGTGCTGTGATAATCAAGTCCATCTCTGACAACCATGAATTCAAAGTTAATGGACAAAGATTGAAGCACTACAATGGTGCCCATGTGGAACGTAACAAGGAAGTGGTCAACTTAGGAGATACATGAGCATGCTCTCCTTTCAGTATTTTCTTTTTCTTTTTATTTTTATTTTTAGGAGATATTTTATTTTTTCTTCATTATCTTTAGTTTTCAGGTTTTCTTTGTTTTCTTTTTCACAACAAGACTCACAACTACTATGCTAAGGAAATTTACTGCCAAGATCCTTGCCCCGGCAACCAATGAAGAAGATGTCGCGGCAACCTACATCGTGCCTGCACAAGCTGATGTCATGACAACCAACTCTGAAGATGCCACGGCAACCAAAGCTAAAGACATCCCGGCAACAAGAAAACAACCATCGCGTTCAAGCAAGAGAATCAAGACACCGACCAAAAGGAAACTAATCATCTACGATGACGAACTCTCAGAGTAAGTCCTCGTATGCATTTTTATTTTTATTTTTATTTTTCGTTATTTTTATGCATGCATTGAGGACAATGCCTCACTCGAGTTTGGGGGGGATTGTTATTAGTAGTTACCATGTTTAGTTACATTCATCTTAAGTATTACATTTAGGATACATAAATTGCTTGCCATGCCTTTAATTGGAACAAGAATTGCTTAGATTTGATGAATATTCGATGATGACTTTGCCAATGCACTTAATTGATAGAATTTTTATTCTAGGATAACCATGTAAAAACTTAGAATTTTACTATGATGCTAAATTTGATAAAACACTGTTGTGGTTTGATTGATTTAAGGAATTCTAGTGAACTTAGGTTGATAATTAACAAATTGGGGGATTGGAATAAAAAATTGGATGAATGCTAGAGGTGCCCGAAATTGGCTCTAGCATATGCTAAAAAAATTGATCACTAGAGGTGCCCGAAACTGGCTCTAGGATGTGTTAAAAAAATTTAACTAGAAGTGCCCGAAACCGGCTCTAGTCGATTAAATTAACTTAAGAAAACTAAAAACAAAACACTAGAGGTGCCCGAAATTGGCTCTAGTTAAAACATGTTAAAAAGAACCCAATGAAGTAATTTGAAAACCTATTGTTTGCATAGAATCCGAAAAATCAACTTGCACACAACTCCACACACACTCACAAGCATTATAGTTTGATTCCGAGTAATTCCTCAGTTTTCTGAAAAATAAAAAGCCAATCATACTTTGTGCCCCGTTCGAGAATTGAAATCAAGTTCAAAGCTGAGTTTGTGAAAATTGAAGTCTTTGGCGGTAATTATGAGTTTGCATTGCTTGAGGACAAGCAATAGTTCGAGTTTGGGGGTATGATAAGTGTTCAAAAGTACTATTTTTCTTACCCTTTTTACTCATATTATTGTTAGACTTAGGCTCATATTAGTTGCATAGTTAGCCATTCATGCATTAATCCATGTTTCCTTCCATCGTTGAGCTTGATTACATAACTTGGTAGTTTTTGTGGAAAAGATGCTGCTTTGGTGTGCTTTGTGTGTGTATGTGCAGGATCACTTGCCAAAGCAATGCCGAGCTAGTTGCCAGGGCAATGCATGAAGGATATGCCGAGCTAGTTGCCAGGGCAATGCATGAAGGAGATGCCGAGCCAGTTGCCATGGCAATTGTCGACAAAGAGAAAATGCAATAGGGATGTCGAAATTAATGACTTTACAAGCCCAAGATGACATGGAGCAAGGCCCAAGCCCAAAAGAATTTGATTGCCATGCAGAGATTAAAGAAGAATTAAATTCCAAGAAGATAGGAGAAGTTCTAATATGAATAAAATTATAATAAAGAATTATATTCTTTAAAGATAATTTAATTCCAACTCAAGCTCCTCCTCAAAGAAGGACTTTGGCCTAGCCCTATAAATAGCAAGGAGATTTCGACAACTTGAGGGGGGAGCAAGAAGGCAAAATTCGACAAGTCCAAGAGAGGAAGCAAGGGGAATTTTCGGCAAGCTTCTAGAGCAAGGGATTTTCGACAAGCTTCTTCTTTTCTTCATTGTTCGATTGGGTTCATGCTAGGGATTAATTATCTTGTGTTTCTTTGGAACCTAGCCATGAACTAAATCTACTTGGCTATGGTTATTGTGTTTTGTGGTTGTGAGAAACTATTGGTTTTTGTTTAGGTAATAAGAGTTTGCACTTTTCTATTTCAAGGTTTATTCATTCTTGGTTCTTATTATTGTTTTGCAAGTGAATTGGGAGAGGATCTCGTGATTTCATCCATTTATCTAATATCGGGAGAGTTAGATTCAAGAAACGAATGAATATGATCTTTATTCAATCCAATGATGATGAAGATTAATCCGGCTTAGGAATAAGTTAAGGATTTCAACGGCTAAGAGGAGCGCAAGATTGGTTGTTGTTCACCCTTGATTCACGCAGGGATGTATTATCAAGGCATGCACAAGTAGCTAGAGTTTCGACTTAGGGATAAGAAGAAACCATTGAAGAACGCTCCGCCGAACCTTGAAGTTGCTTCCCAGATGCCTAAGTAGTTGCCCAACTAGTTGCCCAAGCAACCGTCGATTAGTTGCCAAGGCAACCCCGTTGTGCAAGTTGCCACGGCAACTGAGTTGCCCGTGCACTCTTTTAACAAGACGATCCAATCGGCTATCACACCTCAACTCACGATAACCTGGCCTATCTCTCTCAATTGAATTCATCTTTTCTTTTACTTATTTGCTTTCTAGATTAGTTAAACTTCTATAATCTTTTATTTGTGTTTTTATTTTTACAGTACAAGAGACTAGATTCTTGAAGTAGCACCAATCCCTGTGGAGACGATATCTTTTATACTATAACTTGCGACGTGTATACTTGCACATTTGCGTAGCACTTATTACGCGCAACACTCGACTTATAAATTTATTTTTATAAGTATTTACAAATTTTAGTTTGTAAATCTAACCCTTTCTAGGTTTTCTTGAAAACACAACCTATGTGCAATTAGCTAGTTTCAACCCAGAATTAATTATTTTAAAAATATATTTGGCAATTATTAAAAATAATAGTTCAATTCAGGGTGAAAGCTAGATCCGCTATCTCGACCCTTTTTGACTTTAAAATCTTTACGCGATTACCGATTATTCTTATTAGCAAAGTAATTATCCTTTCTACTTTAGCTTTATTCTGTTACAATGCTAATGCATTATTTTGATTTATCCATATACGATTCATCATCAAATTGATTACTTGTCTATCATTTAGTCTAATTTAATGCATCATACTCCACTAGCAATTAAATAGTTACATGCTCACTAGAGATTATCATAAGCTAGAATATATTACTGATGTTTTGCAGATTGAAGCTTGATCAGCATGCTCGACTCATCTTCAAATACTCCATCTTAATCTATGTGTGAAACAAACACGCGCTAAGTACGAACTTAGTGAGGCAAAACTTATAAATCAAAGAAAAACACTTTAATTTCAATAAAAATTGCATAATAAATAAAATATTGAATATAACAATAAGAATTTAGAATCGTATAGAATGACATATCGAAGTCGTTCCTCTGTCATGGAACCTGTAAAAATCAACATCTCATATACATATATAAGGCAATGTCATGTCAAATAAAATATCCAGTAAATCATTTGTTTTCATTTGAATCATATCGCTTTCACTTTTCACTTTCCTTTAGATCATTTGTACTTGTTACTTTTTATTCAATTCATAGACCAGTGTAATGTAATTGAGAATGCATGGTATGCCAGTCACTATTGAGTATGCACATGTGCGGCATCAACTAATATGTTGTGCCATAATAAATCACTGTATCACTTTATAACTGCTGTAAACTTATACAACATCACTATATCACTAGGTCATACCTGTAGAAACATAGCATCACTGTTTCACTTTATAACTGTTGTACACTTATACAACATCACTATATCACTAGGTCATAGCTGTAAAATACAGCATCACTGTATCACTATACTCCACCTCATTGGCATGCCAATTATACCAAGAATCTCAATAATCATACAAATGGCTTTTAACATCAATATCTTGAAAAGATCATTATAAACCATTTAAAAATTATTGTAAAATATATCAATTTACTATTCAAATTCTTTTTATTTCAAATCATTCTAGGTTGTCATATTATATTTCTTTCTCATATTATATATATATATAATATGTAAAAATGCACTCACCTAGGCCATTTATTAGCTTGCCTCACTAAGCTCTACTCGATCATTTCCTTCATAATACCCTGGCCATTCTTTTGATCCAAATCAAACTTCATTGATCATATAAATACGAATAACATTCGTTAGATTCAAATCTAACAATACTTTAAACATGCTATCGAATCTAGTCATTCAAATATATAAAATTTCCAAAAGTTTTTCCTTCCTTCCTTATACTGTGCAAAACCCATTTTTTTGTCTTTAATGACCATTTAGAACTTCCATTAGCCCCTTTCAAGCTTACTAATTAACCTTAGATACAAAATGCATCAATTCTCATTTTCTGACATATTGCACTACTTTCAAAGAAATATTTCTATAAAATAATCTACTTTTCGGAATTCAATTATGTTTGTTCTGAAAGAAACTAGATTCAATAAGCTTTTCAACCATATAAATTAACATCCCAAATTCAACTTGTATGATTTATGACGGATTTTCAAAGTCAATTACAATGCTGGAATTCGGAACAGACTGGTGCTCTGTTTTCTGACCTTTCGTCACTTAAAAATTCATATCTTATGACTCGAAACTCGAAATCAGTTTTTGTTTGTTGGAGGCGAAACTAGACAAACAAATCTTTTTATCGGCGAAACTAGGCGAAATCACTTAAAAAATCACCTTATAACCATTTTTTAGAATTTATGGTGAATTTTCAAACTTACTGCCAAAACCAGTTTCCTATACAGCTTCCATAATTAACTTCAACTTTTATACTAACTTCTCCTTACTTCTCTACTTGTCAATTTAGTCTCATTATTTGCTTTAAACCACCAACTTATCACCTTCTTCATCAATAATTATTCACAATAGTTCCCTCTAATTTTCCTTCTTTATCGAATGGTCACTAATAATGCAAAGGTAAGGATCCAAATTTCTTAACTTTGCAAATTAGTCCTCAATTCAACATTACCACCTTAATTCCATCATTACAACTAAAATTCAGATTTATTCCTTATCCAAAACCTCATTTCCAAATTGGTCAATTAACTTTGACAAATAGTCAAAATGGTCACCAATTCAATTTAACATCGGTTTAGCATTCTAACATCAATTTTACATCTCCAACATCCTTAATAACATAAATACACACCAAATCCATACAAATTCAGATTTGGTCCTCTAACTTTTAAGATTGCCGAATTGGTCCCTGTCAAATTAACTTAGGGTCTTACTTCTAAACAAGAAATCAAGCTTACTAAATCATTAATTCAACATCACAAACCTTAAATTAAACTTAAATCCATAAACCCTAATCATCTTCATAATAATCTAAACATGTAGAACTTAAATCCCAACTCAATATCATGATCTTAACATCATACTAACTTGATTTCAACTTTATTTCAATCATGGAATTATAAAATCTCAAAACCCCCAATTCGATCCATAAACCCTAATTTCTTTCTCATGTAAATTCTCATCAATCAAGCATGAATTCCATGAATTATTGACATCAAAAGATAGAGCTTGAAGAGTAGAAAAACCTTGCAGTTGAAGAGATTACCTGAAAACCGAGTTTCGGGGCTTGAATCGAGCTTGTAAAAAAATTTCTCTTTCTTTCCCTAGCTCTCACGTTTATGGTTGGAAAAGATGAACATTTTCACCATTATTTTACACATATATCTATTAAATGAATATTAAAATCATTTAATAGTGAAATTATAATTTTACCTTTTTTATCCAATGGTTGAGATTGATTTTATCATCGGTCAAGGGCCAAGATTTAATCTTCCATTTCTTCTTTCTAAAATTGCCCTTATAAATTTTAAATATTTCAAAATTGCCATTGGGGCCAAATGACCAATTTGCCCTCTAACTAGTTTTTATTTACTAGTTTGTCATTCTTGTAAAAATTCAACTAAGTCTAGTTGGAATCCAATCAAATATAATAAAATATTTATAAAATAGTATTTTATGACTTTTCCATGGCTTTTGGATCAGCCTTTGAAATTCTAGTTTGATCCGATTTCCCGATATTCATAAAATACTTTTACTACGATTTTACATTTTTTGAGCTATTGGATTTATTCCGAAAATTCTATATTTCCATTTTCGGGAAATAAACTCAATTATCCCATAAAAACTTCATTTTACAATGACTTAGACTGAATTTTCTTAACTCAGTCTATTTTCCCGATACTTATCAAAATTCTTCATAGAATAAAATTCCTCTTAGAATTCCTTTATCGATAATCCATACGAATTTCCTCTACTCTTACTGAGTCCAAAATATCGACCAAAAACACTTTTATGGGACCTTCCCGAAGGTCACCCGTCATCGTATTTCTCTGGCCTAAGCACGCTTAACAATTGTATTCGATCCAAATTTAGTACATTTTACTGCATCTTAATTCTTAAAACCGATATCAAGGTACCTATTTTAATCCGATTTACACTTATACTGAATATTATTACTTATTAGGAAAATTTACACTTTAGTCCCCAAAATTTTCCAAAGTTTATACTTTAACCACCCAAACTTTCAAAGTTTACAATTTGGTCACTAGCCAAAAATAAGGATATTACACCACTAAAAATAAAAACTTTTGCAGCGTTTACATAAAAAACGCCACTAATGCAAGCGTTTCTGTGGTGTTTATGTTTAAACGCCATTATCTGGAAATTTGTTTCGGCGTTTCTTGGATAAACGCCACCAAAACTTCTTACCTATTACGACGTTTTTCAAAAAAAATGCCACTATTTTGTATTCTATAGCGGCATTTTTTTCCAAACGCTGCAACAGGTTCTTTTTATGGCGTTTGTTTTATAACAATAACCAAAATGACTCTTATAACTCGGTTTACGCATCTCGAACATATGTCATATGTACTTTAACTTGAATCTGTCATCGCATAGAAATCTCACCAAAGGATAAGGTTCTATCACAACCCTCGAATCTTATGCCAAAGGTAATAGGTACACACTGCCGTACCATACAACCCAAACACAACAATCTAAGCAGATTTTCAATCTGGATCTCACATTTGCCGAAAATATCAAACGGTACCTTCCAAGGACTGTATCATTACTCAAAGAAATTTCATCAAAATTGTGCACCCATAATCATTCACAAGTTCTACGGTCACCATTTTAATTATACTGAGGAACATCAAAGCATCACCACAACTCTGAGAAATTCAATGTTTGACTCCTAACCAATGGCAAGTCAAACACTCATCACAATATCAGCAGACGACTCTACGCTGTTTCCTGAACACGTGACGAAAGCTTGGAACCAATTGTTGCTCTCAAAATTCACCATATATTGACCACTATACTATAAAGGGAGAATCTCTTACATTGATATATTTTTTTCTCTAAAGCACTCACAACAAGACCTCAAAGTCCATCAAGAACCATTGGAACCAAATCCAATCACAACATTGTGTCCCCTTAATCAGAATCAGAAGCCAATTCCCATGACTTCTAAACCAATTTAATTTTTAACTCGAAGCTTAACTGAAAAGCACGCGGGTACCAATACTAACCGATCAGTACTAACACCAGATGAATCAAGTATCGATACTGTATAGAGCTAGAATCGATGCTCACTTACACGACCATCACTTGCGATCCTTGAACTCCCCACATAGGTAGCATGATACTCTAACCCGAATTAACTTTGTACAATCCATCTCTTGCCCAGGTCACTTACTTAGGTGATGATCGATCACGTGATCAATGACTCTTAATTACTTTGACTCACATCGTTGTTCAAATCTCAAACTCTTTAAAGGTCAAGACCCCAAAATTTCCACGCTGCTGAGGCAAGCACAACCTTCACCCATATAGCACAAAATATGGCCTTAACAAAACTATAAAACATCCTCAAAGTTCTCAAAACCTTACTCGTCTTTGACCGAGTTAGCACCATTATCACAATCAAAACGGTCTCTTACAATTTGAAACTCGACTAATATTCCTCGGTTGCCTCAAAGAATCTGTGATACAAAACAAAAACATTTATGAAGTCTTCGACCCTTAATTTTTTGCTGATTACGCGGTAACCAACCTCTCTCTTACGCACAAGGTCCTTAAGGTAATTATCTTTCCAACGTTCATATTTCCATATTCCTTGTACCTTCGTACATGCTACGCAAAACATCAACTTATATTCGATAGACAACACGATGACCCCTACCTTATCATTGCTAAAAAACTCAAACATCACTGCAGGTATCCAATATTACCACGACACATCAAAACATAGGAAATTCTCATTCTAAAATTTATTTCGAAACTCTAAGCCTTTAACACTTTAACCAAACCATCTTATTCTCAAACCAACTCAGAAAGGCACACAGATACCTAGTAATTGGTTAAACGAGTACTCAACCTTATAAGTCACGTAACGATCTTTTACTGTCACGCGACAACTATTTACGGTTTAAGCATCACTTCAACGAACTAACTACTAACGAGCAAGCCCACATCTCCCTTGGAAGAAACACTCAGACAAAAGAAACATCCTTCCGGTTACACATTTACAATTGAACCTCTAACTTTCTCAACTGAGTCGGTGTCTTCCAACAAGGGCGATGGGCACCGTCGTCCAACTCAATTTTTACCGTCAACATCCGCCCACATTTTCGACAGGAAAAAAGTCTTGACTCCTCCTCCAAAAGACATAACAAACACTCTGAAAAATCTGAAGCCTCACCAGTGTCGAACTGTACACATTAGCATCTGTCGAACGGTTAAACATGTCTCACAACCCCTTGTGTCACTCTCAAAACAAAAACCAGGAAAATCACGGTAAAGGGACTACGACTCAAACATTGTCATTAACAAAGGTTGGGTTCCCTCGGGATCTGAAAGCCTCGAACATAACTCTTGACATTACTGGCTCGCCTCACATTTAATTAATCAAAACAATTCCACGGTTCTACAACTCCCAAGAAGGTAGCTCTCTTTCAAACATGTAGAACGTCTAACTTGGCCACACTTTGATGATCTAGTGGACCCCGAATCCATTATCTCTGAGAAACGTCTTTGCAAAGGGCGACAACACCTCCCAACTATCAACGATGGGTATGAATTTTTACATCCACACCCGCCCACTACCCACCAAACTCATACCCATCCCCACCCCAACTAGGGCGGGTGTGGTACAAAATCTGCAAAACTATACCTGTCTGCCATCCCTATACTCAAGGAGATAAGGCTCGCGTCCACATAGCATCGGGATCCTACATTCATGCTCGGGATTTCTCATCAAGCATCTTTGAATGAGGCACGCGTCTACATTGCATCGGGATCCTATATTCAGAAATCTTTAAGGTGTTGCAACACACTTTAGGGTATACAAATCCCAACAACAAGGGAAGACTCTACTATCTAGGTGTCCTATCAGCACACAGTAAGAACCCTATTCACCACACAGCAGACAATCTCGACACAAGGATCATACCGCACACAGCTCTAACACACTTAGCGTTACCTTATGGTTTCTATCATTTATTATGCTACCCCATTGAACTTATTTATTTGTTAGCATATTTATGAATATACACATTAGTCGTTCTCAATAATTTATCTCATTATTCAGTAAGACTTAACCTTATAGGCGCCCCTTCAGCACACAACAAGGGCCCAAATTACCACACAACATCAATCGATCCCCAAGAATCCTTATGAGTTACTACCTCACATAGCTTACCCAATATAATGAGTCGTTAGCCATTTATTTTAAACACGGTGTTTAATTCTCCAACTTCTCAGTTTTAATATTTATTTTACACCTTAACAGGCCGCAGGGCCCTTTGCCTCAAATTATAGAACGCCCAAACGCAACCTCGAATTTCTTGGGCAGATTGCCCAGCGAGTATCGATACTCCTACATGGGTATCGGCATGCCCCTATAGGTACCGTTACTCATCCATGGGTACCGATACTCAATGTTGGGTTCGAAAGAATTTAGCCCTCAAGCCGTACCGATACGCTCCACCCCGTATCGGTACTCACTATCGATACTTGGATCGCCCCGTACTGATTCCAACCTATACCGGTACTCCTACCTACGTATACCGGTACGCTAAGCCTCTCTCAGGTAATGTAACAGTGCGTACTGGTACGTCCCTTACGTACTGGTACGCGAAAGCGTTACTGAAATCCTTAATATGCAAGAGGTACCAATACACGGGAAGGCGTACCGATACTCCCCTCACAACCCTATCCCTTTTTATACTAAAGCGTAAATCAATTTATTAATATATCTTATTCACCTTTATCTTTATATGGCATTTCGATTATTCAGATCAGCGGGTAACGATACCCGAATCGCTTATTCAGCTCCTAAAGCTTATGAAAGTTATTTAAGTATGTTGCTAACGTACTTAATTAATTATTACCCCTTATCGACTTTTTATCCATTTAATCGAATAATTATCAGTATTGTCTCTAACCAAAATTCAATAGAATATATTAATTTATTCCTCTAGCACACAAGTCATCATCATATAACAACCAGTCACCCAATCATACAGTCAGATAATCATACGAATATTCAGACAATCATATACAGTCTCTAAAGTTTATAATCGACTCGAACATTCTCAAGCTCATCAAGCATCCCAATAATCATCAAGCCTCGATCTAACAATATCAACATATGCTTAATACTCATTCCCTAATTTGCAACCACTAACATGCAAGACAATTACACATATGATGCTCATAAAGCATTTCGGAGTTTGAGGTGTACTAACCTTAAGCCGAGATCACTAAAATCTTTATTTGAGCTTATTGAGAAATTCACTCGATCCGATATCCAAACTCGATCAATCCTCGTATATTAACAAATACGAATATACATTAATTCGTGCATCTCCTATTCAATTCACAAGGTCAAACGCGTGAAAACAGCTTACCGAGTTCGAATTTGGCAAAACATACTGCACCATTGGATTCGAAATGACGAGAAACCACCGAGTAGGGTCCCCCAAAAAGTCAACGAGCGGCCAACAGGCCTGTCAAAGCCCCTGGTGATCCGGTGCAGCGCGGGTGCAAGATAAGCTGCATGCACCCGCGGGCATGAATCCAGTGTGGTAGGGTGCACTGGAAAGCAGTGCGCACCCGTCCTGCCTGCCAGCCCACGCGCAGGTAGCGGCGCGTGTGGCACGTGGGGTGGCCGGCCGACGACGGCGAGCTCCAAACTGACAGTTCTCAGGTCGGTGGTTCCAGCGGTGTCCTCTGTTCACGGTGGTGACGGCCGAAACATGCTAAACTAGCTCTCCAAAAAAAAAATTCTCACTCTGGCGAACGACAGTTGGGACGGTGACATGGCTACCACCCTCTTTTCTTTTCTTTTTTTACTTTTGTTTTCTTTTTATTTAACACAAAGCCCAATCCAATTACCCTTGTATTGTGCTTTCCAACATAAGTCCCAATAAAATTGGATCTAAGCCCCAATTTTACAAAGCCAAAGATTTGGGTCGTTACAATATAACCCATCGACCGTTAGGGTACTTGGATAGAGTATTCGGTACACCGTATAAAACCCCTCGACATCCAAGGCTACTCTTTATAGTGCACTATCAATCCTATGACCGGCCAACTATATTCGATAACATTTTAAACCACATCACTTGCCAATATAATTCACAATTAATCATGTACCTCACTGTTTTTCTTTATATGCATTAAACCAAATTATTTCCAAAGCAACAAAACATGCTTTTCGACAAGTATTTCAACATACTTACAAAGATCACTTACCGTGTGCATCCTTCAACATTTCATAGTCAAAACAGTATTAAACATACTTTAAAATATGCTTAAACAATAGGTACCATGTAATTCAAAACAAGTGCATAAACCATTTCGTAAAAGCACGACCGAGAGAGTAAACCACTTTATACTTACTTCCAAGTTTAAACCAGTGTTTCAAGAAGTTTAAACTCCCATAAACCACATTTAAACTATTTCAAAGCTGAAACCCAGGTTCTCAGTCACCGATAGGCGAAACCTCAATTTGCTGACGCGAAGTCAAGCGTCTGAAGCCTCCAAAGCTTCACCGATAGCTTTCGGACCAGCCTCCCATGTTTTAAGCACATAACAATAGAGGATTAATGCATCTCAATGCATTCAAACACTACAACAACTTTCCTCACAAGCCTCAACAATTCTTTCACAATTATTCCACCACAACAATCAAAATCATCATCTAACTCTTTCCAAACACAACCCAACCATAAACTATCAATTTAACGCCTCCATTAACATCAATCAACACTCAAAACAAGATTACATCATCCTTTTATCTCCAGCAACTAAACAACCAACACAACACCTAAAAAACACAATTATAACAACCTAAATAATTAGGGATTCATGGTGTTGCAGGATTTCAATGTTAAAAAAAACTTATCAACATTATAAAACAGCCAATACATGTTTAAAATCAATCCTCAACACTGAAAAACAGATCCAATACAAATCCTCCTCAAATTCATCAATTAAACCCAATTAAATCAAATAATCATCATAAAAACATAGAACCAGATTATAAATCATAAATCAATGATCAAATACTTGAGAATATCAATAAATAACCATTCAATAGAGGAGAAAAATGAACCTTACCTCTATTGTGTGATTTCTCCTTCAATTGATTGATTAAAGCTTGAAAACACAATATTTCAATGAAATTTTGTAAATCTAAGATGAAGAATCATCTACAAATCAAGAATTCAAGAAAATAGATCTCTCACCTCTGAAATTTGATAAAAAGAAGAGAGTTTGGCAGAGTAGAAGTGAAAAGAAAATTTGAGAGAAAAGTTTACGTCAAATCTTTATAAAATCAATAACCACCTTTTTATATCAAAACCCTTTTTATTAATTAATAAAACACGTGTTAAAAATCCTTAATTGAGGGAAGAAACCACCAGCCAAATTTTGGTAAAATAGCTCCTTAAGGATTCTAAGAATTTGACCCAATGACAAACTAGTCACCATTTAAAAATAGTTTTAAAAATTTACATTTTGGTCACCAACCAAAATGTCACCCTTCCAACTTCAATTTTCTCAAATTGATTTCACCAATATTATCTATATATTAAATAATGATTTTTAACCATTTTTCCATAATTTTAATTTACTTAAAAATATTTATTCTCGAATCCGACTTGAATCTCTAACCCGATCCACCGAACCGTCTAACTAGCCCTTAAACCGCTAGGCCCAAAACCGAGGTGTTACAATATATGTCACATTTTGTTTTTATATGGGAGTTTGAAACTTGTATTTGTAATTTGTATCATGATTTTTGTTTCATTGTTTAAATGATTTTTTAACTTAAATTTAAATTCAAAACTTGTTTTATAGTTTTAAATGGTTTGACAATTTGTTTTATCTGAATTTTAATGTGTGTTGCTCCGGTGACCCGAATGTGGCACCTCGGATTGGATCAGGCAACCCGTATCAATCTGTGAGTTCTACATAACTCCCATAAGATGTAGGATTAAGTTAAAGGGTTAAAGGTTACATTTTGAGGGCCTGGAAAGTGATTTATCAAGCCTTGGAAACTATTTCTAGGCAACGGTATTGGTACGCGGGGAGCCCGTACTAATAACATGTGTTATTTATGTTGAACGCAAGCAAAATTAAAGAGGGTCTCGATACGCCTGAGGTGGGTATCGGTACCCACTGTTCCATTAAAATTTAAGTAGCTTAAAATAATATTGGTACGTTTAGAGCCGTATCGATACCTATAAAGTATCGGTACGCGGGGACCGTATATCGCTACGGGTCAACGATCAACTCCCTTCTCTATGAAGTCGAGTATCAATACGCTTAGTCTGGGTATCGGTACCCAAGAACAATATCGATACTCTTGGGTGGGTATCGATACTCATTGGGCAATCTGCTCAGAAAATGAATTTTGAGTTTGAGGGACTTAAAATTCGAGGTCTACGACCCAATGAGCTTCTAATATGATAAAATAAATAGTAAAACTGATGAACTGGGTTTTAATCCTCATGTATGAGAGTAACGTGAAATAGCTTGGTAAATGATAATTCGATATAAATGTGATGGTTAGTGCCATGCCTTGGTGTATTTGTTGATGGCTTGGCTTGGTGCCACTTATCTCTTGGTGAGGCGGTCGAATGCTCGGGGAGCATGTATTGTTTTATGTGTGATAAAAAGGAATTCAGATGTCCTAAAGTCAGTACTACGGTACTTATAAAAGGATGTGTACTTCGGGATGAGTGATCAAGTACATCTGACGTACCCACGGACTAATTGATCTAGGTGCGGTTAGAAACATATATGTGGCGATGGTGATTCGAATAAGGTAATAAACTCGATGGGCTGAGTGAGCTCGAGTAACCTGATTGGTTGAGTGACCTCAGGTAAAGACTACTTGTGGCTAATGTGATCCAAATATGTCTAGAACGTATTTGTGGCTATAGTGATCCAGATATGGTCCATTCAACCCGACGGCTGTGTAAACATGGGTAACCCGACGGCTGTGTGAGTATGGGTAAAGTAGGGATTCGTTGGCCATTATGTGGATGATGTATGGATGTATTTATGTATGTTGTGTGGTTACTATAGATTGATAGCTTATGTACCCTATGGCTGAGTGATCGGGGTATGGCATGTATTAACTCAATGGGTTGTGTGAGCTTGAGTATCTTGATAGGCTATGTGACCTCGAGTATGGTAAAGCATGTGTATCATGTACGATTTTTTGTTGACTTGTTGATGCCTTGAGATATGTGATCTAAATACTCTAGCTTGTGTAGGCTAGATGATAGCTTGTAGATAGTAAAGCCTTGTATGTGCTCTCTAGACTATATTATCTTGCATGCTTATTTTAGGATAATCACGAATTGTGGTAGAGTAGAAATGTACCACTGAGCTTTGTTAGCTCAGCGTGCGAATGTGTGGTTTTTCCGTGCGTAGGTTGACAAGTCGCCCTTTGGAGAAGCTCATCAAGAAGTGATTTCCCAGCACCGCATCCGCTTCGGAATACAATACTTGTCATTTTAGTTTGGGCTAATGCATTCATAGGACCTTACCATTGTTGAGTCTGTAACTTTATTTGCATTATTATTTTGGTATACGATATTTTAAACTCGGAGCTCTTGTTTTGCAAAGTTATTTACATGCTTATTAAATTACATAAATTTATGGATGATTTGATGTTTTGAAAAAGGGCTAAACTTATGATTTTAAATTGAAAATTTGATGGGTCGGTTTTTGGATGACTCGAATGTAGTGTTTCGGATCGGGATCGAGATCAGAGTGTTACAAACATTATCGATTTGATATTAATATATGGACTAATTTACCCCTTAAGAAAAAAAACATCGAAAATAATGGATATGCCTTACTGTAATAAACAGAATTTGAATTTGTATTGTACCACAAGCTTATAAATTCATACAGTTCGACATGCATATAGGTCTTTCGACAAGCTTATAAACAAAACGTGGGGATTACAGCCCCCTCCCGTGAACTAAATGGCTTCGTCGCTGGATCAAAATAAATTTAAACCAAAAATCAATTTATAATGAGAGTTAAACCTAAAATATTACTAAGAGTTAAGAGTTTCCAACTTCAACCTTGCTATTGAGTCAATGCCTCATTAACATCTTAATCAATTAATAAATTATCAAACTTTTCCTTTTATTTGTTTTTTTAATACTGAATATCTATTTTTTTGTTTACATTTGTGATTATAATCCATTGAATTAAATACAATTGTGATTAATACTAGTATATTATTATTTAACTTTACAAAACAGAAAATAAAAGGAAATTATGTAAATATTAAAGTAGAAAATGTGAAAATTATTTCATGAAAAAAATCAAAAAATAATTTAAATCATTTATTACTTTTATTTAACGGTTTAAAAATATAAAAATAATTAAATTTTATATTCTAACTCTATATATATACAGAGACGTGTGGAGTGTCAATTTTGAGGGGTGAGTGGCGTGGAAGAACGAACAACCATTGATGGCGACATCAAGTGGTTGATAGATTCGGAAAGTTGAATGAGACGTCGCCGTTTAAGACAAATTACTCGCAACAACAACACTCACTTTTTCTCTCCCGCTTTCTTTGACCTCGAACCCCACAAAAAAATTAAAAAATGTTAATTATATTTCACTTTAAATCTTTACTAATTACTATATAGTCTTGTTATTAAATTTATTGTCCACTAATGATGTAACACTAAATGAATTTAGAAAAGAAATTAAAGTCCTGGCTTGTACGTTGTTTTATTACTTAAAGAGTCTCTATCATCCTCCCTTTTAATTTTTTTTTTGTTTTTATGTTATTTTAACAATAATTCTGTTCGACAATTAGCGAATAGTAAATTATATTAGCTAATAACGAATAATTGATAGCATTAGCTGATAACGAATAGTTGATAGCATTAACTGATTTGACTAGTGAATTAACTATCTGATTGTATAAAAATATTTATTAAAATTAACTAATAGCTAATAGCCGTTTAATTATTTGAACAATCAAAATGATATATAAGGACATGATTATATTTGATATTTGTTTGAATAATTTATTAATTATTAATATTTTGTATTTATTAATATTAATTAAATTATTTTTTAATATCATTACTAAGCATATATGAAGAATGTACATATTAATTTTTTATTTATGAAATTATATTTTTAATATTTTTTATACTTATTAAATTTAAATGTACATATTAATTTTTCATTTATGATATTATATTTTGAATATAATTTGATTAATTATTAAATTTAGATGTATATATTATTTTTTTTATTTATAAAATTATATTTTGAATATAATTTTATTAATTATTAAATTTATATTTATTAATTAATCTGTATATTAATTTTTTATTTATAAAATTATTTTTTATTTTATTAGTTATTCAAATTTGATACTTTCGTTATCGTCGGGTGCCATTGGCTCCTTCGCTTATTTTCTCTTTTCACCTTCTTCTACGTTAATTTCTGACCGTCTCGATGGTTGTTCCGTCGAGAAAGAAGAACTTTTTGGTTCAAACGACCACTTTGGCTTAAACTATGTCGTCCATTTTAGTCTGGCCCTTTGAAATACATCATTGGTATTCCTAATCACCATGGACTTCCCGTTGGTGTCGCGATTGACAGTCCCTTTCGATCTTTTTTTTCTTTATGTTTGGTTCATCAACCCTTGGATAGGTCTCTTCTGGTGTTTCTTTTTTCTTGGCCTCTTATGAGTCTTTTTCTTCTATTAGTGAATTTCTCTTGATAAATTAGAAATTATTTTAATTTCTAAAATATATAATTTATCAAAAAAATTAATCATTTTAATTTTGTAATTATTAGTTTATAAAAACTGGTTTTTAACATAAACTGGATACAATACTTATACTATCTAAATTTCTCACACCCATAAATCGAAGGATGTTAAGTGCTTAAAACATATTTGATCTTCTTGTGTATTATACCGACAACAATATCAATCAGACTAAACTCGATCAACATTTGTAAATTTTTTAACAAACTATTAGATCAATAAAAATAATTTAGAATTAAATAAAAATTAAATTTGCGTAAAACCCAAGGTTCAAATTTTAAATAACCTCTTTCTCCTTTTCTTTAAGAATATAATTTTATTTGGATTAAAGAAACATACTTTTACCGTGAAATTTATTTTTTTCCGTTCTGTAAGTACAAATTTATTTTTTCCTTGTTTAGTTTTTAGGAACAAAGTAAACTTTAGTATTTGAATTTAGTAATTTTATAATTTGATCCTTGATTTTTTTTTTGTCTATAAATATCTTAAACTTGAATTTTGACCCAATTTTTAGTACTTTTAAAGATATGGCATTATATGATGATGTCGTGTCATCAAAAAGAATAAAATAAAAATTTTCCAAATTCATGAATTAAAATAAAATTCAAGAACTAAATTATAAAATGCTGTACAAATTTAATAACTAAAATGTACTTTATCTTCTCCTTTTTTTACTTACGTTTAGGCTGTCCGAGAATCTAAGAATATAATCAACAACCTATATCGATCTAATACTAAGTAATTTATGTGAATGTCAAGTCTATTAGCATCATATCTACAACTTCAAACCCTAAAGGACGGAGTCAGGATCGAACATTGACAATGACTAAAATATTAAATTTCAAAAAATACAAGGGCTTATTATGTATTTAAACTCAAAATTCATAAGGCAATGCTTTTGTCTCGTATTTAAACTTATAGGTACCTAAATTGTTATTGGACCAAAAATTTAAAGACACGAGCTCATTATTCTTTAGTTCAACCCCAAATTCATAGTTTGGTCCTCAAACTTTTAAATGTTTTAATTCCATCTCCAAATTACCGGTATATACTAATTACATCACATGTTAATAAAACCGTTATATAATAATAATGTTCATGTAACATTGATGTATATTATGCAATAATATGATGCGACATAAACGATATTTTGAGGATGAAACTAGAATGTTCAAAAGTTTATAGATCAGTTTTGAATGAGTTGTGGTTTGGAAACAATTATAAGTTTAAGGAATAATTTAGAATAAGGGTCGTAGTTTTGAGACATGTAGTACAATTAACTCTTTTTATAGTATAAACTTGGAGTTTATTTTTAATGAATATAATATTGTTTTAATTAAGAAATTGCCAAAATAAATTTTTCATGTACCAACAACTAGTTGGTTTAGCAAGATGAGACGTTAAATTTATTAAGTAAAGTCAGATGTTTGAATTTTGACGCCGTAGATAGAGCAAATTGGGTTCAGAGAGTCAGACTCATAATAGACCTTTATAATTTTTTATTTAAATTAATCGATTAATGAGTCAAATACGATGGTTTTAAAAAATTGTCATGTACTTGGTGAAATTATAAGTGTATCGAACAAGTTTAAAAAATGTCACAAGTTCAAGTGTATCGAACAAAAACACATAATATATATATATATATATTCATCTTAAAAATCGAGTTTAGTTTTTTACTATACAATACTTAAATTACTGATAATTCTTGCTGAAATTTTAAAATTAGAACCAATTGTATTTAATCGTATTAAAAAACATAACCTTCAAAGGTCTAATTCCTATTATTTTGGTTGGATTATTCGTAATCGCATATTTACAATACAGACGTGGTGATCAGTTAGACATTTGATTAATTATTATCTCCTTTTCTGACTGACCTAGTTCTTTAATTCTTTAATTTTATAATAATTTTATAATTTTAATTTAACCCAATGAGGTCAAATTTGAATTGTTGTTATTTTTTTTTTCAGTTCGGTGTAATTTTTGACCTAATAAGAGCATAATTGCACTATGTAAGATTTAAATCTACGACATTGGGTTTTGGAGACCCACATTCTACCGAACTAAACTAAGAGCATTTTTTATCGTAATAAATTAGACCGTAAAAAAGAGGATTATTTTATTTTATAGATTCTTTTTTTTTAAATATTATGAAACCATGTTCATATTTTTTTACTGCTACTATTATACCTAAAATGAGAAATTCTTGTGAAGACTTTGTATTTAAATTGATGTACGAAACATTTGAAATTGTTTTTTGTCTTCATTTTAGGAACAAACTAGGATTGTTACAAACAAAATAGTACACATGAGTTGTATGTAGATGTAATAATTTAGTAAGCTCCAACTGGAATTAAGTTGGCTTTTGTGCCGGTTGTTACCTTTACCATTTCCAACATATTACAAAACATCAGCTGGATCTCTTGTTTATATATGGAAACCCATTTGATTCACAAAATTAATTACTATTTCTTGTTTTGAATAACATCTTTTATATGCCAACTTGATGCTGCCCATGTCCCTAAACCAACTTCTAGAATGTCGGTTGATGAACTCATGTGGATCATTCCCTTGTTGAATACCATTTTAAATTAAATATACTTATGGGTAGGGAATTTTTTTAACATACATCTCCCTGCCAATAAATAGAAAAACGCTTAAATATATTTGATTTTATATTCTTCTGTGTATATTATACCAACAATAATACCAATTCAACAATATTCAACCGACCTTTTAAATTTTTTATGAGATGAAGTGTAAATTACTATTTTGACTGTGTGTTAGAAAATCTAAATCTATCAAGTCATTAGATTTTTGGTGCAAGTATTTGTAATTATACAAATGTGGCATATTTAAGTAATTACGGTAATTGGTAAATTATATGGAATTGATTGCAATGTGGGATGTTTATCGAGCGAGTCGATGCAAGTTGAGTAGTGCTCGACTCGCGCTCATTATAAAATCTATCGTGAGACTCTTAGAGCTTAATACAAGCATAAAAATTCATAAAAAAAAATATGAGGATTGAAGAGATAAATAAGCGAACATGTCATGACGAAGTTAGAGATGAAGTCGATATTCGAGTGTGAGAATCTTTTTAGTTACTCAACAATCTTCGATGAACAACAAATGAGACAATACCTTAGAGATTTCAGAATTTTAACTTTCAATCGTATTTTTTTATATGTTCACTGAAGACTTATCTTTTTTTTCAAATTTTATACATAAAGTGATGATAAAACAAAAACAAAATAATTTAATAAAAAAAGGAAGCACTAATTATTATAATTTAGTTTCTTATTGATACAAATTAACTTTTTGAATTCTCAGGAAATATAAATCGTTTTGGAAATTTAAAACTAAATATTGTATGGATAAATTACCTAGCAAGTCACTGAAATTTTCTAGAGTTTTTAACTAGCATCTTAAACTTCTTGAAATATAATTTTTTAAGGTAGCCTCCAAAAAACTATTAAATTTTTTTAAAAAATAATGAACAGCTCGCAAACTTATCGAGTCGAGCTCGAATTTGAGTCGAGTCACCTTAAGTCGACGTTAACCGAATTTTGACCAAATCGAATTCAAGCCGTTGCGAGCTCCTCAACTCAATTAGCACTCTAATTATAATCGAAACATCTAACTACACTCTTCAATTTTATGCGGGTTGAGAATTAAGGGAACCGTAATGACTTTGAAACCATTCTCTATTCAATTTTAATTAATGATTCCCATTAAATAGTGTGCTAGTATAATTATATTTTTACTAGTTACACGTTTTCAGAGGATAAGACTTATTGTAATTACAAGGAAGTGTAATTATTGTCTTAGTAATTGCACCTTTCGTATAATTTTAAATGATAATAAATTTAAAAAGCTTGAAAAATACTAACATGTCATGTTGTCAAATGACATGAAAAAAATTCAAAATTTATCAAAAAAATGATTATGTTTTTATCATAATACCACGACTAAATATAATTTCTAAATTAATATGTCATATCATGTTATCACGATTAAAAATATTTTTAATTAAATCTTTTAAATTTTAAAAATTCTGATTAAACTTAAGAAAAATTATGTAGGCCTCTAAAATTCTTTATTGTTAAATTAAATTAAGAAAAGAAATTAATTGACACCTAAATTTATAAATACATAAAAGTGTCTAAGGATGGATGCAAAATTTTATATTAAAAGAGGAAACTATAAAAAGTTAGCGAGGTAAACTTAAAAATGTAAAGGAGATGAAAATAAATTTTTAATAAAAAATATATATTTTTTTTAAAAATCATATAAATTTCAAATTTTAGCTTACGACCGCGTTTCTAATCCAATCCCTGGTACGTCAGTTTTTTGTTCGTCTGCTTGAGTTGTACGTTAGTCTTTTTAACGCTGCGAGAAAGGTGGGACCTATGAGTTTTTAATATACACTACAGTACACACTGTTTCCTTTTTCTTTCACTTTCTTCGCACAAATCCCTAGAAGCATCTCTGCTTTTGATTATTGTGCCCAATACAAACATATATGTATATATTTTACAAATGTTTAGTAATATTTTAATTTTATATTTTCGTTAAGATTAATTTTAAGGGTTATATTTGATAGGTAACATGTGAGAAATTTTACACAATATTTTATATTTAAATTTAAAAATTTAAACTTTAAATTCTAATTCTTATAATTTAAACTCTCAATTCTTGAATTCTAAATTTGATAAAGTAATATGAACTTTAGTTAAAATATTTTGTGTATCAAAAATTTTCTCCAATTTTAATGCGAAAATAAATTGAATGAATTAAATTTCATACTTAAATATATTTAACTGGATAAATATTTGATTTGAAGTTAAAAATAGCATATAGTTTGATAGAATGTTTATAGTACTCACACCTTTCCCCTCCTATAAATTAAAGGTTATTGTGCGCTTAAATATATTTGATCCTATGCCTTATTTAATATTGTATTGATGATATATCAATTGAACTAAACTTAACTGACTAAAACAAATATTAAATTACTGATATGTGTATTATTATTATTATTATTTAAGTGGTATAAAAATACGTAACCTTTTGAATAAAGGCACTGGCTCTCATTAAAACAAACATATCATATACAAAACATAAAAACAAAGAAAAGGAAGGAGGACAAAATTCCCAGAAACAACAGAAAACTAAAAGCAAAAGCAGACAGAAAAAACAAAGAACACAATAAAACAGAGAACCTAAGGTGAAACAGAGCATCACACAGGCGGCGGACGAAGATTCTAAAGTCTCCGAAGCCAACAAGAACCGAAGCACAAACAAGAACCAACATCATCATCTTAAGTCGTATGTCATTCGAAGATACCGAATTGTAGCGATCTAAAAAACGAGGAGGTTTTAAAGTATTTGGGTAATTTTCGGGTATTAAAATTTTTTTCCGTAAAGTTTTGAAAAAACGTATTTTATTTAAAATGGAGTCGCTACCGGCCACTTAGTAGGCCGGACACCATAAAACCAGACACTTTAAAATGTTGGGTTCGGGAGTCGGTTACGGATGAGGAATGATTAGCACCCCCACACCGCCCAAATTTGGTACTTTAATAATTACCGCTTTATTAATATTAAACTTTTCGGATTAAAATGACGATTAAATTAAAATTTGGTCATAAGTGCAAGTAAATTTTAAAGGTCCCGTTATCCGAGAGTAAACGCCCAACCACCATCATTACGCCTGATACTGGCCCCGTTTACGCTAGGATAAAAGGACACCGCATTGACAATTTGTATTCCGAAATGCAACTTTAAAACATGCCAAGCATAAATAAATATAATGCGATAAAAATATAAATAAATACTAACATTATAAAATACTAATCTAAAACATTTATAAATATTAATTAATAGAATAATAATAATAAATCATTAAACAACATGAAACTAAGGATTAAAGACTAGGATGCAACAAAATATAAAATGTATAGCAAGAAATAATATAAAAAGGACTAAAATGAACAAAAATGTGAAATGCATAGACTAGAAAATGAAAAAACATAAAATGAAGGTGCTGGAATTAAAATCAAAATAAAGACAGTGGCTAAATTGAATAAAAAGAAAATAAAAGTGCAACATTGACATAAAAAACGAAAAAGGAAACGAGAACACAGGGCAGGGACTAATGTGGTAATTAGTCCGTAAACATAAACGAGGACGGGAGAAGAGATGAGGGGCTATTTGTGTAATTAACCCATTAACCATGTGCGGATCCTTCCTTGGTTACGGGTCACCACTCGGGTTAGGCACCAAAACAGCGCTGTTTTAGTTGTATCAGCTTAAAATAGATATATGTTACATTTTTTGGTTCGAAATGGCCAAAAAAACCTAGGCTACAACACTCAGCCTCTCCTCTCAATGCTCTCAGCCGAAACCCTAACAACGCCACTCCCCTCGCTATTTTTGCGACCGTTCTTCGGCGTTAAACCTCACGGCCGCGGAGCAGCGGCGGCAAGACTGGGTAACTCCTAATCCCTCTTTTTTACTTTGAAACAACGAGAGACCTTTGACTTTAAAAGGGTTTAGATTTTCAAAATAATGAAACTGATATGGTTATGAGATTTTTTATTCGAATAAAATCGAAAGAGAAAATACCTTAAATTTCTTTTTATTTCGAGACCACTTCCCATATTACAAAAAAATTCTAAAACCTCCCCTAAATTTCTCCCTAATTTTCGAACTCCAAAAAAAACCTACTTCGATTTTCACGTGGGTTTTATAAGCTCAATCTTACAAAGAAAATAATAATCATTCCTATATTTTAATATTGCAGATCTTTTATGGCCGGATTTTGAGGATGTTAGTGGCAGAGTATGGGTGAAATTTTGCAGGTTATAGAGGTATGGGTGGGTTGAGGTATAGTCAGAGGGTAGGTTTATTTTAGGTTTTTGAGATTTGAATTGGACTTGGGGTTTTTTAGGGTTTGATTTGTGGTTTAATTCAGGGTTCTAGGTTGTTCGGGGTTATGGTACTGAGGTTGGTGGCCGGAAAATGGGTGAACGACAACGACGGGTTGATGGCAGCAGGTGAAGAGTTCAGGGCTATTAGGGTTTGTTATGTTCGGGTCGGGTCATCAGACCCAGGTTTGGGTTTGGGTTTGGGTCTAATCATTTGGTTTGGGTGTAAATAGATTTTGGGTACTGGGCTTAAGGCCCGGGAGAAAACACGTCATTACACGAATATGTATTTATAATTTTAGGGATAAATGAACTAAACCTTTCAAAGTTTTAATTTATGAAAAACTCTGCAAACACGTTAAATTATGATCAGTTGATTCAAATTAATTTCTTTTATAATAAAAAATAAATATCATAGTATCTCAAATAGTACTGTATAAAAATTATTAATTAATTTTATTTACTTTAAAATTTATTTCTTCTAGAAATATTTTAAAAACATTAACAAAATTACCAAATAATGTAAAAGAAAACCATAAAATAAAATATTTTATCAAAATGAATAGTACAATCTCAAAAGGGGAGCAACTTGAACATCCTTTTAGGGTCTCTATTTTTATACCTTAAGAGTTTCAATAAATTTTTAAGTGACAATCTTGTAAGTTAGTGATTGTACCTTATTGTTTTAATTGCATTTAAAATTTTGTCTTAAAAAAAATAAAAATAATATTTTTAACAAACTTTAGTTATGTTTTTATTATTTATTAGCGAAATATTAAATTAATTATACAAAAGAATAACATATACTTTTATTAATATAAGTCGATTTTAAATTTTTACTCGGTAATCACACGTCCACACACTCCCACACCACCCTTATTATAATCATACATCCACACACTACCACATCGTAGTGCAATTTCTTATTAACTTTGTTTATAATATATTTATATCGTGGAATAGCGCCTAAAATTGAGTCAAAATTTCTATTTACCTGACCTTTTATTGGGCTTCGGCCTATTCGGCTTCAGCCGAACCATAAGCCAGCCAGCCATCTAATCTCCATATTCTATTTTGCTTTCTCTCTCGTATTCTCATCCGATTTTATTGTTCGCCTCGTTCCTACACTTTACGTAACAATTTCATCTTCACCGCTTAATCGTCAAATATTTTAGGCTTAATACAAAATAAGTATTTAAACTATTCAATTTTTCTTTTAGGTATTTAAATTATTTTTAGTCCTTTTTAAAGTATTTAAATTATCAGTTTTTGGTCAAAGTAAGTGTCATATTATTATTTTTTGATCAAAGTGTCTCAGTTTGATCTAAAAAAATGATAATTTGAGCACTTAAAAAGGGGCAAAAAATTTAAGCACCTAAAAGAGAAAAATAGGATGATGTAGGCGCCTAAAAGGGGTAAAAAATGTTTATATACCTAAAAGAAAAAATGATAATATGGGCACTTATTTTGACACTAAGCCAATATTTTCTTACATAAATAATCTCAAATTCCTTTGGTAAGCTTATTCAATAATCTCAAATTTCGACTTAAAATAAACCTCACATTTTTCATTGATTTTGTTATAATCTTCTCTGACTTGATGTTTTTGTCACCATCATGAGCGGATCTTGACAGCCCAGTTTGAGGGGTTTATTTAAATTTTTTAAAAATTTAGGAAGCTTAAATTAATTTTTTTCAAAGTTTTTTGAGTGTTTAATTTAAAAAATTTATAAAAATTTAGAGGTTTAACTAAAATTTTCAAAAAAATATGAAAATTATCAAGAAATTTTAAAATTTGTAGAAAAGGATTTAATTAAAATTATTTAAAAATTTAAAATATAATAACAATTTTAAAAGGGATTAAATTAAAAATTTTAAAGGATTAAATATGAAATTGTCAAATTTTGGGAGGCCAAAGCCCCTACTAGCTCCAATGAGTGCCCGCCCCTAATTACCACCTTTTAAGTGGTTTATTTTTTACTCTTATACTAACCAATCAAATATTGATACTAGACGTGTTGATAACCGAATTAGATAAAATTTAAAAAATGATTAATATATGAACTCATATCGACTCAATTCGATACTTAGGTTTCATTTGTGGCTATTTTTTAACGAACGTTCACCCGCCTAACATAAAAGCAATGCAAACACGCCAAATTTTAGCGCTGAATGAGCAATATTTACTTGATTTTATGCCTCAAACAAATATTTACCCACAATTAAAAAATTTAACTTTTATTCAAACGAGCGTTGTCGGCCAACGGACATTCATCTCAATAGCAAACGGAGCCTTAGTAGCATAAGTAAGCAATTTGAGCAAGAGACGTGTGAGAGTATCCCACCCACCGGAAAAAGGTCAAAATGATTGATATGATCGAACCACGATTTGACACCGCAAGTTTAATCTTGCTCAAGTTGAATTGATCACCTGATTTGATTTACCTAAACTATTAAACTTTAACCCCAATTTTATGTTTTATTCTTCCTTTTATTATTTTTTCTACTGCTAATGTTACTTTTTGTTTGTACATTTTGAAATTTATATTGTCATACCATGCAGTGGTATCAAATTTGAATACTTGAACAAGAATGAAAAATATTAGCAGTATTTTTGTTTAACTATTGATATTTAATTTATTGGTTCATTAATTTAAATGAGTACTGTAGAGGCTCATTACGGGACGATCCTCCAATTTAATTTGCTCTATTCACAAAGTAATAATTTGAACTCTTGATTTTACTTAAAGACCTAGTGTCACATCTTACTAGATAACTAGTTGTTTGTATATTGGTGTCATTTTCACAAACAGGTGATATGCATTTAAGCTGGAATGGGGGAGTTAAAAAGGTGGGAGCTCCTTCGGCAGTGAGCAGATAGATGGGAAACGGAGCATTAAAGCACAGTGACCGGTGTCTCGTGGGGTTAAACGAATGGCACAACTCGGCTTTGAATGGGTTTGGTGATATGACTCACCAACTACCATATTTATAATTCCTGGTGATGAGACAATACGCTGAAACAAAGCCTCATTTCAAGGATTTCAACACTTTGCTTCCCTGCTGCTTTCACGTATCCTCTGTTTTCTGAACGGTTGTAATCCCAGATCAACAATTTTATCATTTTTTTAATTTCATTAATTTAATCATTGTTGTTGTCCAAAATCAATAATATTATTTTCAATTTTTAATTTAATTAATGTAACCATCGAAAAATTCGAATTATTTTAATCTCACTTTTAACTGTCATTATCTAACATAGCGTAATCACATATCGTCCTTTGCCATGTCAAATATTTCGTCTTTAAATAATCTACGTTTAGCATGTTTTAATCTTAACATTTGCGTCATTCGGTCCAACATGTCTTGTTGAGACTTCGCAAGTTGTTCCCTCATATCTTGTTGGACTTTTGCTAACTGATATTCAACCTGCTTGGCTATGTTCGCTTGCAATTCTTTTTGATCTTGCTCAATTTTTTTCAATCTATCATCATTCGCCATCTTTGTTTTGTATCGGGTTCCGTATGGATGCTGAGCTGACTGATCTTTCACTTTATCCAGTATCACTGTCACAGAGCACCCCTAGAGTCAGTTTCATTATTTTGAAAATGAATGCATATATATGCAAAATGTGTCCTAAATCGATGTCTTATATGAATGCAATGCAAAATTAAGATTGTGATGATGTTGTGCAATGATGCAGATGAAATCGATGCGATGAGAATAAAATAAAAATGAAACGAGCTAGTACCAAATAAAATGATTAAATAAAACAAATGATAAATATAACAAAAATAGAGTAATTAAAAACTGTACATAAACAAGAAATAAGGCACCAGAGCCTAAATAGGGTGACCACTGACGGGCAGAGTACCGACATGGCTCTAAAAGGGTGGGCTCTATGGGCCACTATATGCAGCTTTGGTGCTAAAAGGTACCCGAATTGTCATTGTTGTCCCCTACTAAGAGTAGCAAGGCCCCGGTCATCACCCATTATAGGCTCATTTCAACCGGGTTCAATTCAGAGGGACCCATTCGCTTATGCCCCTACTAAGGAACGATATCCTCACGAAAGCATAAGCTACTCGAGCCCTGAGGTACTTGCTAGGCCCATACGGAGGAACGATATCCTCACGAAAGCATTAGCATTTTCCCCCCACTTAAAAAGGACGAGTTTATATGCCAAGTTTTAAATGCGTTAAAATAAACGCGCAATTATAACCGAATGTTAATTTAATAGTCACTTTAATCCAGAACTCCTGATATTAGTAAAGCTGTAATTATTTAAAAAGCTTGACTCTCTCTTGTTTTTTGAAAAAAACTGTCCCCAGCGGAGTCGCCATATGTAGCGATCTAAAAACGATGAGGTTTTAAGGTGTTTGGGTAATTTTCGGGTATTACAAATTTTTCCGTGGGTTTTGAAAAAACGTATTTTATTTAAAATGGAGTCGCCACCGGCCACTTAGGTAGGCCAGACACCATAAAACTAGAGATTTTAAAATGTTGGTTTCGGTAGTCAGTTACGGATGGGGAAGGATTAGCACCCCCACACCGCCCAAAATTGGTACTTTAATAATTACCGCTTTATTAATATTAAACTTTTCGGATTAAAATGACGATTAAATTAAAATTTGGTTATAAGTGCGAGTAAATTGTAAAGGCCCCGTTATCCAAGAGTAAACGCCCAACCATCATCATTACGCCTGATACTGGTCTCGTTTACGCTAGGATAAAGGGCACCGCATTGACAATTTGTATTCCGAAATGCAACTTTAAAACATGGCAAACATAAATAAATACAATAGATAAAAATATAAATAAATACTAACATTATAAAATACTAATCTAAAACATTTATAAATATTAATTAATATAATAATAATAATAAATTATTAAACAACATGAAATTAAGGATTAAAGATTAGGATGCAACAAAATATAAAATGTCTAGCAAGAAATAATATAAAAAGGACTAAAATGAACAAAAATGTGAAATGCATAGACTAGAAAAATGAAAAAACATAAAATAAAGTGTTGGAATTAAAATCAAAATAAAGATAGTGGCTAAATTGAATAAAAAGAAAATAAAAGTGCAACATTGACATAAAAAAACCAAAAAGGAAGCGGGAACACAGGGCAGGGACTGATGTGGTAATTAGACTGTAGACATAAATGAGGACGGGAGAAGAGATGAGGGGCTATTTGTGTAATTAACCCATTAACCGCACACGGATTCTTCCCGGGTTACAGGTCACCATTCAGGTTAGGCACCAAAATGGTGCCATTTTTGTTGTATCAGCTTAAAACAAATATATGTTACATTTTTTGGTTCGAAATGACCAAAAAACAAACCTAGGCTACAACACTCAGCCTCTCCTCTCAATGTTCTCAGCCGAAACCCTAACAACGCCGCTCCCCTCGCTATTTTCGCGATCGTTCCTCATCGTTAAGCCTCACGACATTGGAGCAGCAGCGGCAAGACCGGGTAAGCTCCTAATCTGTCTTTTTTTTACTTTGAAACAACGAAAGACCTTTGATTTTAAAAGGGTTTAAATTTTCAAAATAATGAAACTGATATGGTTATGATATTTTTGATTCAAATAAAAACGAAAAAGAAAATACCTTAAATTTCTTTTTATTTCGAAACCACTTCCCAGATTACAGAAAATTTCTAAAACCTCCCCTAAATTTCTCCCTAATTTTTGAACTCCAGAAAAAACCCTACTTCAGTTTTCACGTGGATTTTATAAACCTATTCTTACAAAAAAATACTAACCATTCCTATATTTTAATATTACAGATATTTTATGGCTAGATTTTGAGGATGTCAGTGGCAAGGTATGGGTGAAATTTTGCAGGTTATAGAAGTATGAGTGGGTTGAGGTATAGTTAAAGGGTAGGTTTATTTTAGGGTTTCGAGATTTGAATTGGATTTGGGGTTTTTTTAGTGTTTGATTTGTGGTTTAATTCAGGGTTCCAGGTTGTTTGGGGTTATAGAACTGAGGTTGGTGGCCGAAAAAGGGGTGAACGACAACGGAGGGTTAATGGCAGGTGAAGGGTTTAGGGTTATTAGGGTTTGTTCTGTTTGGGTCGGGTCATCATACCCATGTTTGAGTTTGGGTCTAGTCATTTGATTTGGGTGTAAATGGGTTTTGGGTACTGGGCTTAACGCCCGAGAGAAAACGGGTCATTACAGCTGCCCCTCTTTGCTTATTGTTGTGTAACAGCAATAGAGCAAAGACTAAAAATGACTCGTTTTGTCCAGTTAGGCTGAGTTTATCCCCTCTTGACGTATGTTTTCTTTCTTCAGTAGATCGTCTTTCTCTTTGATGTAGGTCTTATTTCTTATCTTGGTTGATCCACCTTGTCACTCTTGGAGGAAGCAAAACCTTCAAAATGGGAGTTGTTTGTTGGGGAAGCAAAATGAGTGCAACTTGCTACATTATTAACGATGAGCTAATACCTAAAGAAACTTTGACCCAGCTGCAACACTAACGAAGAGACAAGATCGATGGATGAAAGTTCTAATGTCTGATCCAGTTACAACTCTGACGAAAAGACAAGATCAAAAGATTGAAAGCTCATTTTAATTTTTTTTCTTTTTTTTTCTCTTTTGTTTTTTTCATCATTTTTTTTTTGTTTTTTGTTGTTTTTTTCATTTTTTTCATCATTCATTTTTTTAGATATAGTAATGCGAGAGTAAAAAATGACCTGGCTACAACACCGACGAGGAGACTGGGTCGAAACCCCACTACGCCATCAACGGAGAAGTAAGATCGGAGAACGTTGGTAACCTGGATCTAACCACCCCATCAGCGGAGGGATTGGATCGAAAAATGATGACTTGAAACCGGCTACACCATCAGCAGAGAGCATGATCAGAGGACGACGGTAGCTTGGACCCGACCACTCCATCAGCGGAAGGACTGGATCAGATAATGACGACCTAGAACTAGCTACACCATCAGCGGATAGTAGGATCAGAGGACGACGACAGCTTGGACCCGGCCACTCCATCAGCAGAGGGACTAGATCGGATAATGACGACCTGAAACCGGCTACACCATTAGCGGAGAGCAAGATCAGAGGACGATGACAGCTTGGACTCGACCACTCCATCAGCGGAGGAACTGGATCAAATAATGATGACCTGGAATTGGCTACACCATCAGCGGAGAGCAGGATCAGAGAACGATGATAGCTTGGACCCGACCACTCCATTAGCAGAGGAACTGGATTGGATAATGACGACCTGGAATCGGCTACACCATTAGCGGAGAGCAGGATCAGATGACGACGTCAGCTTAGACCCGGCCACTCCATCAACGGAGGAACTGGATCGGATAATGACGACCTGGAACTGGCTACACCATCAGCGGAGAGCAGGATCAGAAGACGACGATAGCTTGGACCCAGCCACTCTATTAGCGGAGGGACTGGATCGAATAATGGTACTTGATTTGATTTTTTTGAATATTTTTTCATTTTTCCTAGTTTTTGCTTTTTTATTCATTTTTAATTGAATTTTTTGACTTGATATTTTTTTTATTTTGATTTTTTTGAAGCTTTTTTTGCTATAACTGTACATAGAAGTAAACTTGAGAAAAAGTTAGGTCTCGCTGCACCATCAGCGGAGAAACAAGACCTGAATAGAAATTTGATCTGCTAAACCATCAACGAAGAAGCGAGATTTGAAAGATGCACGATCTGTCACAGTACCAAATAAAATGATTAAATAAAACAAATGATAAATATAACAAAAATAGAGTAATTAAAAACTGTACATAAACAAGAAATAAGGCACCAGAGCCTAAATAGGGTGACCACTAACGGACAGAGTACCGACATAGCTCTAAAATGGTGGGCTCTATGGGCCACTATATGCGGGTTTGGTGAGGCACCTGAATTGTCCTTGTTGTCATCTACTAAGAGTAGCAAGGCCCCTGGTTATCACCCATTATAGGCTCCTTTCAACCGGGTTCAATTCAGGGGGACCCATTCGCTTATGCCCCTACGAAAGAACGATATCCTCACGAAAGCATAAGGTACTCGAGCTCCGAAGGTACTTGTTAGGCCCATACGGAGGAATGATATCCTCACGAAAGCATTCGTTTTCCCCCACTTAAAAATAATAGGTTTATATGCCAAGTTTTAAATGCATTAAAATAAACGCGCAATTATAACCGAATGTTAATTTAATAATCACTTTAATCCGGAACTTCTGATATTAGTTAGCTGTAATTATTTAAAAAGCTTGACTCTCTCTTATTTTTTGAAAAAAAAAACAAAAACTGTCCCCAGCGGAGTCGCTATCTGTAGCGATCTAAAAAGCGAGAAGGTTTTAAGGTGTTTGGGTAATTTTCGGGTACTAAAAATTTTTTCCGTGAGGTTTTGAAAAAAACGTATTTTATTTAAAATGGAGTCGCCACCGGCCACTTAGGTAGGCCGGACACCATAAAACCAGAGATTTTAAAATGTTGGGTTCGGGAGTCGGTTACGGATGGGGAAGGATTAGCACCCCTAGACTATCCAAAATTGGTACTTTAATAATTACCGCTTTATTACTATTAAACTTTCCTGATTAAAATGATGATTAAATTAAAATTTGGTCATAAGTGCGAGTAAATTTTAAAGGCCCCGTTATCCAAGAGTAAACGCCCAACCACCATCATTACGCCTGATACTGGCCCCGTTTACGCTAGGATAAAAGGGCACCGCATTGACAATTTGTATTTCGAAATGCAACTTTAAAACATGGCAAACATAAATAAATACAATGCGATAAAAATATAAATAAATACTAACATTATAAAATACTAATCTAAAACATTTATAAATATTAATTAATATAACAATAATAATAAATCATAAAAAACATGAAACTAAGGATTGAAGACTAGGATCCAACAAAATATAAAATGTATAGCAAGAAATAATATAAAAAAGACTAAAATGAACAAAAATGTGAAATGCATAGACTAGAAACTGAAAAAACATAAAATGAAGGTGGTGGAATTAAAATCAAAATAAAGACAGTGGCTAAATTAAATAAAAAGAAAATAAAAGTGCAACATTGACATAAAAAAATGAAAAAGGAAGCAAGAACATAGGGCAGAGACTCATGTGGTAATTAGAACGTAGACATAAATGGGCTATTTGTGTAATTAACCCATTAACCTAGGCTACAACACTCAGCCTCTTCTCTCAATGCTCTCAGCCGAAACCCTAACAACGTCGTTTCCCTCGCTATTTTTGCAACCGTTCCTCGGTGTTAAACCTCACGGCGGCGAAGCAGCGGCGGCAAGACCGGGTAAGCTCCTAATCCGTCTTTTTTACTTTGAAACAACGATAGACCTTTGATTTTAAAAGGGTTTAGATTTTCAAAATAATGAAATTGATATGGTTATGAGATTTTTAATTTTTTATTCGAATAAAAATGAAAGAGAAAATACCTTAAATTTCTTTTTATTTCGAAACCATTTTCCAAATTACAAAAAAAATTTAAAACCTCCCCTAAATTTCTCCCTAATTTTCAAACTCCAAAAAAACCCTACTTCGGTTTTCACGTCGGTTTTATAAACCCATTCTTACAAAGAAAATAATAACCATTCCTATATTTTAATATTGCAAATCTTTTATGGCCGAATTTTGAGGATGTCAGTGGCAGGGTATGGGTGAAATTTTGCAGGTTATAAAGGTATGGGTGGGTTGAGGTATAGTCAGAAGGTAGGTTTATTTTAGGGTTTCGAGATTTGAATTGGATTTGGGGTTTTTAGGGTTTGATTTATGGTTTAATTCAGCGTTCCAGGTTGTTTGGGGTTATGGTACTAAGGTTGGTGGCCGGAAAAGGGGTGAACAACAACGGTGGGTTGATGGCGGTACGTGAAGGGTTCAGGGTTATTAGGGTTTGTTCTATTCAGGTCGGGTCATCAGACCCGGGTTTGGTTTGGGTTTAGTCATTTGGTTTGGGTGTAAATGGGTTTTACGTACTAGGCTTAAGGCCCGGGAGAACAGGTATGTAATCACTCATTTTTGTCAGGGTCTTAGTATTTTTAGTATTATTGTAATATTAATATTATTAATTTTTAAAATAAAAAATAGAGTAAAAAAGGTAATTTTAAAAAAAGGTAAGTAAATTGTTGGAGCAGGGTGTTCCACGTCTCACCACAACCACCCCCTCTGCCTATAAATAAAGGCATGGGGCAGATTTGAATTCACTCACAAAAACACGCCCAAATTTGCCATAAATTGGCAATTGAATTGGCTCCCCAATTGGGAGCTAGGCCGACCGCAAGGCTGGCCGGGGTCGGGGACAGTGCCCCAGCCCTAGTTGGTTTGATCCAACTTTTCGATCGGGGTCTGATTTTGGATCCGATCTAGTTAATTTTTGAAGAGGTCGTGGTAAATCTCGGTGGGGTCTAGTCGGGGTTCGTCATTTGAGCTCCTAATTAGGTATATTTTCTTTCCCTTTTTTATTTGTGTTGTAATTTTTATGATTTAATGAAGTAATAGTTAATTTAAAATTGTATTTTTTTAGTTTGTATGTATATTTATGTTTTAGATTAGTATTTATTTATGTTTTAGATCAATGTTTTATGTTAGATTTGTTTCTATATATTAGATTAATATTTATGCATGTATGTTTTAGATTAATATTTTATTTATGTTAGATTAGCATTTTATTATGTTAGTATTTATTTATATTTTTATCGCATTGTATTTATTTACGTTTGCCATATTTATTTTAAGTTGCATAATGGAATATAAATTATCAATGCAGTGCCCTTTTATCCGAGTGTAAACGGGGCCAGTATTAGGCCTAATGATGGTGGTTGAGCGTTTACTCTCGGATAACGGGGTCTTTAAAATCTACTCGCACTTATAACCAAATTTTAATTTAATCGCCACTTTAATCCAGAAAGTTTAATATTAATAGAGCGGTAATTGTTAAAGTACCAATTTTTTGGCGGTGTGGGGGTGCTAATCCTTCCCCATCCGTAACTGACTCTCGAACCCAACAAGTTTTCAAATCTCTGGTTTTATGGTGTCTAATGTTGCGCGTAATGAGTGCTACGCAATTGTGCAAGTATACACGTCGCAAGTTATAGTATAAAAGATATCGTCTCCACAGGGATTGGTGCTACTTCAAGAATCTAGTCTCTTGCACTGTAAAAAGTAAAAACACAAGTAAAGGATTATAGAAGTTTTAACTAATCTAGAAAGCAAATAAGTAAAAAAAAAAGATGAATTCAATTGAGAGAGATAGGCTAGGTTATCGTGAGTTGAGGTGTGATAGCCGATTGGATTGTCTTGGTAAAAGAGTGCACGGGCAACTCAGTTGCCGTGGCGACTTGCACAACGGGGTTGCCTTGGCAACTAATTGATGGTTGCTTGGGCGACTAGTTGGGCAACTACTTGGGCGACTGGGCAGCAACTTCAAGGTTCGGCGGAGCGTTCTTCAATGGTTTCTTCTTATCCCTAAGTCGAAACTCTAGCTACTTGTGCATGCCTTGATAATACATCCTCAAGCGTGAATCAAGGGTGAACAACAACCAATCTTGCGCTCCTCTTAGCCGTTGAAATCCTTAACTTATTCCTAAGCGGATTAATCTTCACCATCATTGGATTGAATAAAGATCATATTCATTCGTTTCTTGAATCTAACTCTCCCGATATTAGATAAATGGATGAAATCACGAGATCCTCTCCCAATTCACTCATAAATAATAATAGGAACCAAGAATGAATAAACCTTGAAATAGAAAAGTGCAAACTCTTATTACCTAAACAAAAACCAATAGTTTCTCACAACCACAAAACACAATAACCATAGCCAAGTAAATTTAGCTCATGGCTAGGTTCCAAAGAAACACAAGATAATTAATCCCTAGCATGAACCCAATCGAACAAGGAAGAAAAGATGAAGCTTGTCGAAAATTCCCCTTTGCTTCCTCTCTTGGTCTTGTCGAAATTCCCTCTTGCTCTCTCTATCGGTCTTGTCGAAATTCCCTTGATATTTATAGGGCTAGGCCAAAGTCCTTCTTTGAGGAGGAGTTTGAGTTGGAATTAAATTATCTTTAAAGAATATAATTCTTTATTATAATTTTATTCCTATTAGAACTTCTCCTATCTTCTTGGAATTTAATTCTTCTTTAATCTCTGCATGGCAATCAAATTCCTTTGGGATTGGGCCTTACTCCATGTCATCTTGGGCTTGTAAAATCATGAATTTCGACATCCCTATTGCATTTAGTTTTTGTCGACAAATGCCATGGCAACTGGCTCGGCGTCTCCTTCATGCATTGCCCTGGCATCTAGCTCGGCATATCCTTCATGCATTGCCCTGGCAACTAGCTCGGCATTGTTTTGGCAAGTGATCCTGCACATACACACACAAAGCACACCAAAGCAGCATCTTTTCCACAAAAACTACCAATTTATGTAATCAAGCTCAACGATGGAAGGAAACATGGATTAATGCATGAATGGCTAACTATGCAACTAATATGAGCCTAAGTCTAACAATAATATGAGTAAAAAGGGTAAGAAAAATAGTACTTTTGAACACTTATCACACCCCCAAACTCGAACTATTGCTTGTCCTCAAGCAATGCAAACTCATAATTACCTGCCAAGACTTCAATTTTCACAAACTCAGCTTTGAACTTGATTTCAATTCTCTGAACCGGGGTACAAAGTATGATTGGCTTTTTATTTTTCAGAAAACTGAGGAATTACTCGGAATCAAACTATAATGCTTGTGAGTGTGTGCGGAGTTGTGTGCAAGTTGATTTTTCAGATTCTATGCAAACAATAGGTTTTCAAATTACTTCATTGGGTTCTTTTTAACATGTTTTAACTAGAGCCAATTTCGGGCACCTCTAGTGTTTTATTTTTAGTTTTCTTAAGTTAATTTAATCGACTAGAGCCGGTTTCGGACACCTCTAGTTAAAAATTTTTTTAACGCCTCCTAGAGCCAGTTTCGGGCACCTCTAGTGATCAATTTTTTTAGCATATGCTAGAGCCAATTTCGGGCACCTCTAGCATTCATCAAATTTTTATTCTAATCCCCCCAATTAGTTAATTATCAACCTAAGTTTACTAGAACTCCTTAAATCAATCCAAACACAACAGTGTTTCATCAAATTTAGCATCATAGTAAAATTCTAAGTTTTTCCATGGTTATCCTAGAATAAAAATTCTATCAATTAAGTGCATTGGCAAAGTCATCATCGAATATTCATCAAATCTAAGCAATTCTTGTTTCAATTAAAGGCATGGCAAGCAATTTATGTATCCTAAATGTAATACTTTAAATGAATGTAATTAAACATGGTAACTACTAATAACAATTCCCCCCCAAACTCGAGTGAGGCATTGTCATCAATGCATGCATAAAAATAACGAAAAATAAAAATAAAAATGCATACGAGGACTTACTTCGAGAGTTCGTCATCGTAGATGATTAGTTTCCTTCTAGTTGGTGTCTTGATTCTTTTGCTTGAACGCGATGGTTGTTTTCTTGTTGCCGGGATGTCTTTAGCTTTGGTTGTCGTGGCATCTTCAGGGTTGGTTGCCGTGGCATCAGCTTGTGCAGGCACGATGTAGGTTGCCGCGGCATCTTCTTCATTGGTTGCCGGAGCAAGGATCTCGATAGTAAATTTCCTTAGCATAGTATTTGTGAGTCTTGTTGTGAAAAAGAAAACAAAGAAAACCTAAAAACTAAAGATAATGAAGAAAAAAAATAAAATATCTCCTAAAAAAATGAAAATAAAAAGAAAAGGAAAAAGAAAATACTGAGAGGAGAGCATGCTCATGCATCTCCTAGGTTGACCACTTCCTTGTTACGTTCCACATGGGCACCATTGTAGTGCTTCAATCTTTGTCCATTAACTTTGAATTCATGGTTGTCAGAGATGGACTTGATTATCACAAAGACCGTGGGAGAATGGTTTGATGACTTGAATGGTCCGACCATCTTGATTTCAGCTTTCCGGAAAAAGTTTTAGCCGAGAATTGAATAGGAGAACTAGTTGCCTCTGGCGTGAATTGTCGTGGCAATAGTTTCTTGTCGTGCCATCGCTTTGTTTTCTCTTGTAGATTCGTGCATTGTTATAGGCGAGTGCACGAAATTCTTCTATCTCATTGAGATCCATCAAGCGCTTTTGTCCGCACTTTCCCAATCCATATTCACGGTCTTGATTGCCCAAGACGCCTTGTGCTCGATTTCCACCGGTAGATGACATGTTTTACCATAGACAAGTCGGAAGGGGACATACCTAAGGGTGTTTTGAATGCGGTGCGATATGCCCAAAGTCGTCATCTAGTCTTAATGACCAATCCTTCCTTGAGGATTTACAACTTTCTCGAGTATTCCCTTCAACTCCTGTTGGAAATTTCGCTTGCCCGTTGGTTTGTGGGTGATATGCCGTGGCGATCTTGTGTGATATGCCAAAGCGTTGCAACATCTTGGCAATTAGTCTGTTGTCAAAATGCTTGCCCCGTCGCCGATAATTGCTATCGGCATCCCAAACCGTGTAAATATATTTTTCTCGCGAGAATCGTTGCACGGTCTTGGAATCGTCGTTGGGAACTGCAGCTGCCTCTACCCATTTAGACACATAGTCGACGGCGAGTAAGATGTAGAGGTTGCGAATGAAGATGGGAAAGGTCCCATAAAGTCGATCCCCATACATCGAAACAGTTCCACCTCGATGATGTTCGGAGTGGCATCTCATGTCGTCTCGAGATATTGCCCGCCCCCTCGCAACGATCACATTGCTTGTAAAAGTCTTGGGCATCTTTGTACAATGTTGGCCAATACAAACCGGATTGCAAGACTTTGGCAGCGATACGAGTTCCTCCAAAATGTCCTCCATAGGGTGAAGAATGGCATTGCCGAGAGTACATTCTGTTACTCTTCTTTCAGAGGACACATCGGCGTATAACCCGATCTGCACATTGTTTAAACAAAAGAGGCTCGTCCCAAAAGTAATGCTTAGCATCATGGCGAACCGCTTCTTCCCTTGGTGAGTAATGCCATACGGAAAAATACCACAAACAAGGAAGTTAACTAAATCTGCGTGCGGGGTATTGCCGAGGCATGTCTTTGCCGTAGTGTTCGCTCCCCGCACTGCCGCGGCGTGTCGTCAAAGACTGCTGCAGCGTCGAGAGTTGCCGAGGCGTGTGCATCCTTGGTTGCCGAGGCGTCATGGGTTGCCGAGGCATCTAGGGTTGCTGAGGCGTCAAGGGTTGCCGATGCAATTAAAATTTGTTCATCCGGGAATGCATCGCATATCTCTAGATCCGCGTCATCCTCCCTATTGCGTTACAAACGTGATAAGTGATCGGCCACTTGATTTTCTGTTCCTTTCCTGTCCTTAATTTCAATATCAAATTCTTGTAAAAGTAATATCCAACGAATCAAACGAGGTTTAGCATCCTTTTTAGCAAATAAGTATTTGATTGCCGAATGGTCCGTATGAACAATTACCTTTGTACCAATTAAATAGGATCGGAACTTGTCAAATGCGAAAACTACAGCTAGTAACTCTTTCTCCATTGTTGTGTAATTCACTTGAGCACCATTAAGAGTTTTACTAGCGTAGTATATCACATGGAATGTCTTACCTGTGCGTTGGCCTAGGACTGCTCCTACCGCGAAATCACTTGCATCACACATGAGCTCAAAAGGTAAAGCGTCAAACTGTGGAACGACAATGGGTGCCGAGGCAAGCTTTTTCTTTAGGGTTTCGAATGCTTGAGTGCAAGAATCATCAAAATCAAAGACTTTATCCTGTTCAAGCAGATTACACAAAGGTTTAGTGATTTTAGAAAAATTATGAATGAACCTCCTATAAAAACCTGCATGTCAGTCCGAAAAAAACTTCAATTCCTTTAACCGAATTTGGGTGGGGTAATCTCTCGATCACGTCCACCTTGGCTTTGTCTACTTCAATTCCCTTGGATGAAATCTTGTGGCGAGCACTATTCTTTCATCTACCATAAAGTGGCATTTCTCCCAATTGAGGACTAAGTCCGTTTCTTCGCATCTTGCTAACACCCTCTCTAAATTGCCGAGACAGCCGTCGGTCATTACCAAAAAAATGAAAAATCATCCATGAAGATCTCAAGGAAGTCTTCGACCATGTCCGAAAAGAGTGCCATCATGCATCTTTGGAAGGTTCTTTGGGGCGTTACACAATCCGAACGGCATCCTTCGGAAGGCATAAGTTCCGTATGGGCATGTGAAGGTTGTCTTTTCTTGATCTTACAGTGCTATGGCAATCTGATTGTAACCTGAATAACCATCAAGAAAACAATAAAAGGGTTTACCCGCAAGACGGTCAAGCATTTGATCAATAAAGGGTAATGGGAAGTGATCTTTCCTAGTGGCTTTGTTTAGCTTTCGATAGTCCATACAAACCCTCCAACCGGTCACATCTGGTTGGGATAAGTTCATTATTTTCATTGCTTACCACTTTTATTATACCTCCCTTTTTTTACACATTGTACCGGACTTACCCACGTACTATCGGAGATAGGGTATATAATGCCGGCGTCAAGCCACTTGATGATTTCTTTCATTACAACCCCTTTCATGGCATGATTCAGTCTCCTCTGGGCCTCAATTGAAGGTTTTTGATCATCTTCCAACAAGATCTTGTGCATGCACACCGCCAGGCTAATTCCCTTCAAGTCGGCAATTGTCCACCCTATTGCCTTTTTGTGTAGCTTCAACATGTTGATCAGCTTCTTTTCCTGCTCAGGCTGTAACTTAGAAGAAATAATTACAGGCAATGTATTATCGGTCCCTAAGTATACATATTTCAATTGCTCTGGCAATTGTTTCAACTCAAGAATTGGTGGATTTTTGATAGATGGTTTTTCGAGTTTACCTTCCTTACCTGAGTAATCCAGTGGTTCAAAGTATGTACCTGGTCGGTTGACTAGCCAATTTGCCTCTTCTTGTTGTTCCTCATCGACCGGTTCTTCATACTCCTCATGTTTCTCTTGGTCGGCAATGTAGTTGCGAGGCAACTAAATTCCTCATCGGTTAAACTCGTCGTGGCATGAAGTAGTTGGCATTCTTCGGATCATCGGCATGCCTTAGTGTTTGGAACACATTTAGTTTAACTTGCTGGTCATTCACCCTCATTGTGAGTTCTCCCTTTTCAACGTCAATCAAGGTTCTCCCAGCCGCTAGGAATGGTCTCCGAGAATGATAGGTGCATGCTCATCTCGCTTCACAATCCAAAACAATAAAGTCAGCGGAAAAATAAATTTATCAACTTTTACGAGTATGTCCTCGATTTTTCCTCCGGATGCACATAGGATCTGTCGGCTAGCTGCAAAGCATAATAATTGTAGGTCTTGCCTTCCCGATTCCTAGTTTCTGGAAAACCGATTTAGGCATCAAGTTTATACTAGCCCCTAGGTCGCATAGTGCTTTCCCGACATAGTGATTTCCAATAGAACAAGGTATTGTGAAACTTCCGGGATCCTTCAACTTGGGTGGCATACGATTGTGCAACATTGCCATGCATCCCTCTGTCAGCGGCAAATCAATCGTTTCAAACTCTCCTAGCCTTGTTCTTTTGGACACAATGTCTTTAAGGAACTTGGCATAGTTTGGCATTTGTTCAATTGCTTCCACCAAAGGGCAAGTTGATGTGGACTTGCTTTAGGATATCAAGAAACTTCTTGAATTGGTATTCTTGCTTTTGTCGCTTCAACCTTTGTGGGAATGGTGGTGGAAGTCGGATATCTTCGATCCTTTCATTGGTTTGAAACCTGATTGACGGCATCGCCGGGACATCTGGAGTTGCCGATGCGTTATCATCCGGGTTGCCGAGGCATGCCTATCACAAGAAGCCGAGGCGTCATCGGTTCTTAGAGGCATGTTTATTGTCGGTTGTCGCAGCAATTCTCGGTTCAAAGATCCGAGGCTTTGCTTGCTAGGTTCGTCTTGATCTTTTTGTGGAGTTTTGTTTGACGAGCGGGTTTGAACCTCTCTAAGTTGTTGGCCACTTCGGTGGTGATTGTCTTACATTGCTCATGGCCGTTCCTCTTGCGACTTGATGTCGCTAGGTAAACCTCATTGTGGTCTAGTGTTGATTTTGAGCAAACCGTCCGACTTGATTTTCCAATGATTTGATTGCCGCCTCTTGGTTTTGCAATCTCATCTCGGTCCTGTTAATAAAAGCATCAGTTCTTTTTATGAAATTACTATTCTCAGCCATATAAGATTCAGTTTTCATCATAAAAGCATTTAGAGAATTTTCCAAAGAACTAGATGTCGCTCGGTTGTTGCCGCGGCATCCGCTTGCGTGGCATATTCTGCTGGAATCCCGATGCTTGTGCATTCTGATTGTTCTGGTTTAGAGCATTGTTGGGATTACTCCATGAAAAATTCGGGTGCTTCTTCCAAGCTGGATTGTATGTATTTAACATCATGTTGTTGCTCCGATTGTAATTCCCCACATAGAAGCTAGATTCCGGATTCTGCATACATTCAGAAGAATTATGGTTATCACCACATAACTCACAAAAAGAATCCATTACCTTGACTTCATGTGTGTTGTTTGGTTTTTGCATGTTCTGGACCATCTTGATTAAAGCGGCCAATTGTGCCGATATTGAATCTGATGATCCTAGTTCATGTATTGTGGCTTGGCGTCTAACTCCTCCTCTTCTAGTAGATGGGAATTGATAGTCATTCTTGGCCAGCCTTTTTAAGATTTGCATTGCTTCTTCCGGTGACTTATCTAGGAGTATGCCGTTTGCCGAGGCATCTAGCATCATCCTTGTTGGTGTATTCACGGCGTTGTAAAACATTGTTACTTGAGTCCACACCGGGAATCCGTGTAAAGGGCATTTGTGTAGAAGTTCTCTATATCGCTCCCAAGCCTCGTACATGGATTCATCATCTGCCTGCCGAAAAGAAGTAATGTCGTTACGAAGCTTATCAGTCAAATTTGTAGGATTGAATCTAGCAAGGAAATCACGACAAAGATCAGTCCAAGATGCTATGGATCCGGCAGGAATGCTATTCAGCCATGCTTTCGCCCTATCCCTCAGTGAATAGGGGAATAATCTTAATCGTAGGACATCAGGGGTGACTCCGTGTATCTTGAACGAGTTGCAAATTTCGAGGAAAGATTTCAGATGTTGTTGTGCGTCTTCAGTTGCTGAGCCGCCAAATTGACCTATTGTGTTGATCATATTAAACATTACCGGTTTCAACTCAAAGTGGTCGGCTTCAATTTCAGGTGCGACAACTCCTGGGTTAAGTCCATCAAGATCTTCTTCAAGATAGTCTCGAATAGTTCTGTTTCGTGCAAGAATCACTCCTCCTCCTGCTCGAACATCTTGATTCATATTGCCGTCTTGATTTGCCATTGCTTCTCTTATCCTTCGTCTAAGTCTTTGTAAGGTTCGTTCGATTTCTAGATCAAAGGGATATTCTGGTGAAGTCGGTCTTGCCCTGGTCATATACCAATGCAAAACCAAAGTTTGTTAGCCCTTTGAATTTTAAACAAGAAAAATAAAAAGAAAGTGCAAGAAAGTAAAAACAAAGTCGCTATTGCCAATCCCCGGCAACGGCGCCAAAAACTTGTTGCGCGTAATGAGTGCTACGCAATTGTGTAAGTATACACGTCGCAAGTTATAGTATAAAAGATATCGTCTCCACAGGGATTGGTGCTACTTCAAGAATCTAGTCTCTTGCACTGTAAAAAGTAAAAACACAAGTAAAGGATTATAGAAGTTTTAACTAATCTAGAAAGCAAATAAGTAAAAAAAAAGATGAATTCAATTGAGAGAGATAGGCTAGGTTATCGTGAGTTGAGGTGTGATAGCCGATTGGATTGTCTTGGTAAAAGAGTGCACGGGCAACTCAGTTGCCGTGGCGACTTACAACGGGGTTGCCTTGGCAACTAATTGATGGTTGCTTGGGCGACTAGTTGGGCAACTACTTGGGCGATCGGGCAGCAACTTCAAGGTTCGGCGGAGCGTTCTTCAATGGTTTCTTCTTATCCCTAAGTCGAAACTCTAGCTACTTGTGCATGCCTTGATAATACATCCCTGCGTGAATCAAGGGTGAACAACAACCAATCTTGCGCTCCTCTTAGCCGTTGAAATCCTTAACTTATTCCTAAGCCGGATTAATCTTCACCATCATTGGATTGAATAAAGATCATATTCATTCGTTTCTTGAATCTAACTCTCCCGATATTAGATAAATGGATGAAATCACGAGATCCTCTCCCAATTCACTCGCAAGCAATAATAAGAACCAAGAATGAATAAACCTTGAAATAGAAAAGTGCAAACTCTTATTACCTAAACAAAAACTAATAGTTTCTCACAACCACAAAACACAATAACCATAGCCAAGTAAATTTAGCTCATGGCTAGGTTCCAAAGAAACACAAGATAATTAATCCCTAGCATGAACCCAATCGAACAAGGAAGAAAAGATGAAGCTTGTCGAAAATTCCCCTTTGCTTCCTCTCTTAGTCTTGTCGAAATTCCCTCTTGCTCTCTCTATCGGTCTTGTCGAAATTCCCTTGATATTTATAGGGCTAGGCCAAAGTCCTTCTTTGAGGAGGAGTTTGAGTTGGAATTAAATTATCTTTAAAGAATATAATTCTTTATTATAATTTTATTCCTATTAGAACTTCTCCTATCTTCTTGGAATTTAATTCTTCTTTAATCTCTGCATGGCAATCAAATTCCTTTGGGCTTGGGCCTTGCTCCATGTCATCTTGGGCTTGTAAAATCATGAATTTCGACATCCCTATTGCATTTAGTTTTTGTCGACAAATGCCATGGCAACTGGCTCGGCGTCTCCTTCATGCATTGCCCTGGCATCTAGCTCGGCATATCCTTCATGCATTGCCCTGGCAACTATCTCAGCATTGCTTTGGCAAGTGATCCTGCACATACACACACAAAGCACACCAAAGTAGCATCTTTTCCACAAAAACTACCAATTTATGTAATCAAGCTCAACGATGGAAGGAAACATGGATTAATGCATGAATGGCTAACTATGCAACTAATATGAGCCTAAGTCTAACAATAATATGAGTAAAAAGGGTAAGAAAAATAGTACTTTTGAACACTTATCATCCAACCTACCTTAAGTGGCCGATAGCGACTCCATTTTCAAAATAAAATATGTTTTTTTGCAAAACCCCCACGGAAGACATTATTTTTAAATGAAAATCAAAATAAAAAACTTTTTAGCAAACGAAAACGAACATAAAAAAGAGATATCGCTACAGATGGCGACTCTGCTAGGGACAATTTTTGTTTTTTTCAAAAACAAAATGAGAGTCAAGCTTTTTAAAATAATTACCACCTTACTAATATCGAAAATTTCGGATTAAAGTGACTATTAAATTAACATTCAGTTATAATTGCGCGTTTATTTTAACATATTTAAAACTTGGCATATAAACCCGTCCTTTTAAGTGGGGGTAAAACGCTAATGCTTTCGTGAGGATATCGTTCCTCCGTATGGGCCTAGCAAGTACCTTCGGGGCTCGAGTACCTTATGCTTTCGTAAGGATATTGTTCCTTCGTAGGGGCATAAGCGAATGGGTCCCCCTGAATTGAACCCGGTTGAAAGGAGCCTATAATAGGTGATGGTCGGGGGCCTTGCTACTCTTAGTACTGGACAACAAGGACAATTCGGGTACCTTTTAGAACCAACACTGCATGCAGAGAACATATAGAAACCCACCCCTTTAGAGCCATGCGGATAACCAAGGTGTTTTAGACAGGATATAAATAGGGTTGTTTTGTGTGTTTATCTTATTTAATTTGCCCTTTATTTATGTATTTTTTATTTTTATCTGGTACTAACTCATTTCTTTTTGTGTTTTATTTTTATTTTACACATACTTTTGTTGCATTATCATTGCATCCACATTACATAAAGGTGTTGATTCAAGTGGTTTGCCTTATCAGAAAATCTTTCATCATGGAAAAAATGTATCTTAAGAAGGACGACATCAACCCAGTTGTGCGACATTGGTCAGAGGTTAATCAACGGGTCTGAGGTAACAGTTTGCCAAGCAAGCGTTTAGTTCCAAAGGATATACATACAAGAGCCTACAACAGAATGACCTATGGGAGCTGAAAGAGATTTGGGAAGGATGAGATCGACGACTACAATACCTATATTCTGATACTTATGGCAACATAGCTCATTTAATGTATGTCCGGGTCAATTAGCCTTTGCGTCGAGCCATTTTTTGTCAGTTCTAGAACCTTGCTTTTTGTTGCTCCACTTTCAACGGACATGACATGATTCCAACTGTAGAAGAGTACACAGCCTTGCTCAACCAGAAAAATGTACAGAAAGATTGGATCTACGTGAAGTCGCCGAGGAATCTGAACTATCCATTAAAGCTCAAAATCTTCTGATAAGCGAGGATTGAGCCAATGATTTGATTCAGAATTGAAGAGACAGCCTAGCATCTTCATGGGAATGTATCCGAGATAGCACACCCGGATGAGGGGATGAAGGTGGACATGTTCTTTTTAGGGATATAGGGTTTGATCATTTCCTCGAGGGTTCTTGGAAACATCAACGTAGCCATCTTGGATCTGTTTGAACGCATGAAGCGGAAGGTGAACCCGGTACCAGCGATTTTAACGACTTTCATTTCCTTGAGTGCGACCCAAAAATATGTATTGGCTCAACTGTAGAATTCTTCTTTTTTTGGCTACAGAATCTGGACCCTTCAATTCCTATAAAAGTCGTTCGAAAAGGTGATTACCAGCGGAATCAACGACTTTATTTGCATTCATTTTGCATATCATGACATGGTGTTGATTCAAGAATGGTTCATTTAAAAGGCTTTCAAAATAGAAAAAGTCTATTTTGCTGGAAATGATAATACTAGTATCCAGTTGGATCGAGCAAAGACCAATCGAGAAAGAAGACGGTCCGATAGTAAGGCACGTGCGGCACAGAGGATCTAGTAGGGACTACAGAACACTAATTTTAAAATCTTCACATTTAACCCTTTGTAAAAATCTTAAAGGTTTTAATTTATCTCATTCAAAAAATGTTTTGAATTCTTTTCCCTCCTAAAACTTAAAAAATTCATTTTTTAAGTAAGTTAAAACTTTTTGATAATAAAAATGGGGAAATTTTTAAACCAAATGATCCTTGAGAACTTTAATTTAAACCCCAAAAAAGTTTTAAAGTATTCCCCTTAGGATCGATAGAATCCATCCCTATTTAGACGTATTATTCGAAGATCAGATCGTTTGCACCCATATCTACAAAAGGAGAAGCTTTTGTATGCATTATGCATGCACTTGTTGATGCCCTTTTTAGAAGCTACGAAAATAAAGATCATGACGTCACGAGTCCATGGAATAGAATAAGAGGAGAAGACGAGGTCAGCCATCATCCGAAAGATGACGTCGAGACGAGGAGCACAGGCTCTACTTTCCAAAGTCAAGGTCTCCAGAAGGAATCCAACTGTTACTTGTAATTCATTATTAGTTTCTTGCAATCAGACATTTCCTCTATTGAAAGTTTTTTAAAGACTGTTCGAGAATCAACACCGCATGTGCATGTATTCTCGCATTTATAGGGTATTGATTCCCGAGTGGTTTCTCAAATCTCAGAAATTGTTCATAATTGACAAAAGGCCGTCTGGTCAGATATTAGAAGGCACGGATCCAGGGTTTTGTCCCAGAACAAGATCGGAGACAATAGAAGAGGAATCATCTGAAGGCTTCAGGTCAGACACGGTAGATGACACGGTACTATTAATAAGCAAAGTGATCCATCGAACCGAAAGGCAAATCAATTAATGATCAAAATAAAGAGCGGGATAGTCAAAATTCTACCTCCAAGCCAGCCAAATACAACAAATTGAACCCTTTTGTGATCCGCATCAATAAACAGGTGGAAGGTATGTCTAAGTCGGGCTTTCAAAAAATAGAGTTTGGTCCAAAAGAAACCTGAGAATCAAGTAAAGAAATACATCTCGATTCTTGTGAGTTACACTGAACTACTCCTAATGTTTATCGAGAAGTGCCTTATTACCTCGGTGAAGTCTCTACCGATGAGACCATCTTATCCGAGAGGTTACGACACAGTTACCGTTTAGAAAGTGGGTCACACTATTGAGAATTGCGGGGCCCTGAGGAACAAGTTCAAGATCTTATCGCGATGGGAGTTTTGGATTTTGAAGACGGAATACCCCAATTCTATAGTGAGCTAACAATCACCCGAGGGGCAAAGTCGAGGAAAAATCGATATCCATGACAAGGTTCAAGTAATACCGAAGTAGGTCACTCAAGCGAGTTAAATTTGAAGATCGTAGATAGGGGCGTCCTAGGAGAGGGATATTCTTTCAAGTTCAGCCAGCTCAGATAAGAGAGAGATAGCTTGGATGAAATTGAATTTGCAGAATGATCACCAGAAGCTTTATTGTGTATTTAAGAATATCATATCGGGTCACCTTTAAAGAATAGATGAACGGTGTTATTCAGTTGAAATATGACTCAGAATATTGGAAGAAGAGAAACTAGTCAAGCGAGAATCAAGTCAGGCTGCTATCATGTAAGTTGAGGAAATTGAGAATAGGTATGACGGTCTCCAGAGATGAGCTACAGAATAACCTATCCATTAACAAGAGTTTTGAAAACAAGTTTACAACAGAGCAATGACAATCTAACACTCTTCAGTTGGAAAATAAGGAGCAAGTGGAATAGCTTGGGACTTCTTTGCGTGAATACAAGGTTCGTGTAGAAGCTAACAAACAGGTTGCTGCTAAAATGTTGTAGAGATAGCTTCCAAGCTGCGAAAGACTAAGTAGGGAATAGATGAAGACATGAAGATCAATATTACTCGAGCAGGTAAAGTGGCTCAATAAGGTGGCAGACTTAGCTGGCACATCGATAGCGTTGAGTTAGAAAATGGACCGGTGTTGGACCACAGGGGCAAGCTGACCGGACTACTGGATGAAGTTAAGAAATTATACACTGGGTTTATCAGTAACTGTAAACATCTAATATCTGATGTAATGAAACCTTTTGGCCTCAATGAACGTCGTTCTATGGGGATCACTTTTCGAATCAATACCTTATTGCATATATGTTTATATTTTAGGATTGCATTGCATTACTTTGCACGATCCTGGCATTTACATGACATTATCATTACCTTGCATTATTATTACCTTGCATAAATTTTATGAGGAGTAATTCAAAGACCAATTAGGGTTTTATCATGGATAAAAGAATTGAAGACACTCAAAAATCAAGATTCGAGCAGTTAAAAGATGGGCTCGAGAGAAAAAAGAAGAAGTTTGATGTCTTCGATGCAAGAAAACTTTGTTTGAACCCTGATTTGGTCATTCCTCCAGATTTTAAAGATTCCCAGATTTGCGCATGATGACGGAACAAGCTGCTCCAAGATTCACCTTACCACGTCCTGCAGAAAGATAAAGGGCTACATAGAGAATGAAAAATTACTGATCCACTATTCCACGACAGTCTAGCAAAACTTACTGTGATATGGTACAACTATTTGAGTAGAAACCAAGTGTAGTCATGCGGAGACTTAACCGACGTATTTATGGGCAATACATATATGCTTTAGACATAGCACCAAGTCATTAGTATCTCCAGGGTACGAGGATGAAACCTGATGATAGTTTCAAGGAATGTGCTTTGAGATGGCGGAGGTTAGCCGCCAGGTGCAGCCTCCCATTGTTGAAGAGGAAAGTGACTTCCATGTCTCAAGCCATCTTTCATTTTTCCTCTTTGATAAGATGCTTGGGAAATTGAGGGGAAAATGTGATGACTTTAATATAAAACATGATCTAGGAAGGAAAATTGAGTCTTAATTCAATAAACCAGACATGCCTAGGAGCAGAAGGAAAGAAAGAGATAAATGGGTATCACTTTCAAGGTTCTCGTGATCGTAAGAGAAGAAGATAGACATATTCCTCTGAATCATCGAGAAAAATTCCTCGAACAAGTACATGTTTAGAGATATCCAGAGTATTCCATTTCGGACATATGGCCTCATTTGGTTAAGGGTTAGTACCTTACCTCCGGGCCGATAAAGATTACACCTAGCTCATCTGCTCACAATTTTGATCCATACAGTACATGTGAGTTCTACATTAAGGCGTCATGTCATGACACCAAGAAATTTGGGGTCGTTAATAGAAGAAATCAAGAAGCTGGTTGACAAGGGAGTCATGATGAAGGAGTTGATCTAGCGGTGGAAAAACAAGAAAAGTGGCACAAGCCTACACTACATTGAAAGGTCTGGAATGAGTTAGTACCCGGGGGACAGTCCGAAGGTTCCTACGGTTTTCTCATCATTTCACAAAGAAATTCTCAACATAAAAAAACAACAAAAACAAAAAAACTCATTGTTTGTTAGAATAACAAATCACATTTCCATTTAGAAAGCATTTTTACATTTTTGATTCTTTAAACATTTTATTTTTATGGGGTATTTTTTGTTCTCCCATATGCATATACACGTATTTTTGAATTGACATATGTATATATATATATATATATATATATAATTTCTATACCAGGTCCTTGAATCTCAAATGCAAGAATACCTGTGGTTCAAATTCGAAAATTAACTCTAAGTTGCTTATATTTAGAAGATATTGAATATTGTGAGGATACTATAAATGTGAGTATCTGCTAGTTTACTTAGGCCAACAGAGGAACAATACGAGTGTTTAGACAATGGGCAGTTCCCATTTTAGGAATTTTTCTTCTTAGGCACTTGTCGTTTAAGATCATTGAATCGAGAGTTGACCCTAAATCTCTACCCCCTGAAGGCTTTCTCGGGACATATGTGAATGAGATGACGAATGGTATTCTTTTACTTTATCAGAAGAAATAGATGAGACCAGACAGATTGGATACGAAGATCAGAAAATCATCAGAAAAAAGTAGTTGAAAACAAGGATATGTCCAAACAAAAAACTGAAGAAAAGAAGAGAAATGGCAATCAGAAGGCCGAAGTAATCCATATCGAGTAAATATAAGATTTTTTCCATAGAATTCAATATCAGAAGAGCTGCAGAAAGGCAATTAACTTTGAGCAGAAGATAGCATCAATACCCAGTAAAGATAAGTGTTGATTTGATGATACATCTACAAACTCGAATAAGAAGAAAGAGATTCAAGGCTTAAAACCCAAAATGGGCAGTCTAAAAAAGGAAAAAAAGAAAAAAGAAAGAAAATATAAAAAAGAAAGAAAGAGGGAAAAAAAGAAAAAGAAAAAGAAAAAGAAAAAGAAAAAGAAAGAAAGAATATTGTATATACTTTACACACAGATCAAACAATACAAGATCAAGACTTCAAGAAATGAGCAAGAGACACAAGGAATCCACATTTCAAGTAAATATCAGTTTTGAAGATTTGTATAGAAGCTCGAATTGAATCCAAGACAAGACAAGTCGGCCCGAAGATTGCCAATTTCGAAAAAATAAATGACCTCTAGGGTGAAAACCCAAAAATGGGCGGCCTAGAGTATTCCTAAAAATAAAGAGAAAAGAGTAGTCTGTCAGAGCATGTTGGCATCACTATCCAACCAAGATACGTCAATCTAAAGACAAAAGAAGAAAGTGACCTCTATGGTGAAAACTCAAAAATTGGCAGTTAAGAGCGATCCAAGAAAAAAGAAAAAAAGAAAAAAAGGAAGAAAGAGTATCATTTTATCTGGGCATACCAATCACAAGAATTTCCAGAAATGTACATAATCCTTCATTCAAAGAACTTTGGAGGATCAATCATTTTTTACTGAAAACAAGCATCAATACACAGCCAGAATGCAAGGCAGACCAATGCCTACATTACAAGCCTCCAAAGACCATTCTGATCATCCATGGATAACCAAGTTGGATGAAAATGCCTTCAGATTACATCTCGCATATAAGGATTAGCCTTCATTCAAGGAACGTCAAACTTTGAAGTGCCTGATCAACACCCAAATGAGAAAATGATAGGGCATGGTGAGATAGTGAGATTAAGAGAGCTACTTTAAATGGGGTAGAAATTAGCTAAGGGATTGTTCCTCTCAAAGCCTAATAAACCAGAAGAGACTATACATTTGCATATATCTCCACAGTAGTCAAGATCTTTTAAATATACTCTTCATTAGAGTTTATCCCTGGCAATTTGAAGCAGGTGTGCTATTGCATTCGGTATTTTGGGGGCAAACATGTTTTACAGTGTTTGGTATTTTCTCCTCAAATTTTGATGTTTACCATTCTCCCTAAACACTACCTTTCAAAGTGTTTGGCAGTACTTAGAATTTTGTTTACCGTTATCCAAACCTTAATTTTCAAAAATGTTTGGCTTTTAAAAAAAAAGAAGATGTTTACCATTTGTTCCAAATAATGTGTTCAAAATGCTTGGTATTCCCTCCAAGTTGTGATTTTCAAAATGAATGTTATCTTTTCAAACAGTCATTATTTTTGTATTGAAATATACACAAGTAAATTACCTTTTGCATTACTTTTAAAAAAATAAATGATGATGAGATTTAAAGCATAGGGACCGAGAGTTAGTTTCCGTCGAAATGCTATGAGAAAATCAAGGATGAGCTCAGGGGATGAAAGCATTTTTGCTTACCCTAGTGACTAGAAATAGATGAAGGCTCTGCATGATGGGTCAGGAAATTCGAAGCAGTGGAGCCCGTGATTAAATGGGACAACGCCAAGCGAAGAAGGTGACAAGGGTTCTTATAAGAATAATATAAGGACTAGAAGATCATTTATTAAGACGGGTGATAACCATGAAGACAAGAAAGCCTTCCGCACGAAAGATTTGAAAACATGATTCAAAGTGATTGATCAAATAAAGATTTAAGAGCATATAGTGAAGAAGTAAAGAGATGAAGAAATCTGAGGAACGACCTTTCAGGGTGTAAGACTTTAGAACATAAAAAGATTGAAAGAAAAAATAGAAGAAAAAAGAAAAAGAAAAAAAAGAGTAAAAAAAGAGAAGAAAGAAAGAAGTAAAAAAAGAAAAGAAAAGAAAAAGAAAGAAAGAAGAAAAGAAAAAAAAGAAGAAAAGAAGAAAAGAAAAAGAAAACATTACATTGCATGCATCATATAGATAGAGATATGTCAATTTTTGCTTGTTTTAGACAGGTATTTGAAGAATTGTCAAAAAGTTTGAAGAAGTAGATTTTATTAAAGAAAGAAATATGACGACAACCATAGTAGCGTGAGTCCAGAAAGATCGGTAGCCATTGTTAGCGTGCATCCCCAGAATTGAAGAAAGACCGACACCCATAGTAGCGTGAGTCCAGAAAGATTGGTAGCCATTGTCAGCGTGAATCCCCAGAATTGAAGAAAGATCGGCAGCATTAGTAGCGTGAATCTAGAAAGATAGGTAGCCATTGTCGGCATGAATCTCCAGAATTGAAGAAAGATTTTGGCAGCCTTAGTAACGTGAGTCCAGGAAGATCGGTAGACATTTTCGGTGTGAATCCCCAAATTTGAAGAAAAATTTCAGCAGCCTCAGTAGCGTGAGCCCAGAAAGATCGGTAGCCATTGTCGGTATGAATCCCCAGAATTGAAGAAAGATTTCGGTAGCCTTAGTAGCGTGAGTCCAGGAAGATCGGTAGTCATTTTCGGCATGAATCCCTAAATTTGAAGAAAAATTTTAGTAGTCTCAGTAGCGTGAGTCCAGAAAGATCGGTATCCATTGTCGGCGTAAATCCTCAAAATTGAAGAAAGATTTCGGCAGCCTTAGTAGCATGAGTCTAGAAAGATCGACAGTCTTAGTAGCGTGAGTCCAGAAAGATCAGCAGCCTTAATAACGTGAGTCCAGAATGACCGGCAGCCTTAGTAGCGTGAGTCTGAATGGCCGGCAGCCTTAGTAGCGTAAGTCCAAAATGACTGGCAGCCTTAGTAGCGTGAGTCCAAAAAGAGCGGAAGCCTTAGTAGCGTGAGTCCAGAATGATCGGCAGCCTTAGTAGCGTGAATCTAGAAAGATCGACAGCCTTAGTAGTATGAATCCAGAAAGATCGACAGCCTTAGTAGCGTGAGTCCAGAAAGATCGGCAGCCTTAGTAGCGTGAGTCTAAAAAGATCTGCAGCCTTAGTAGCGTGAGTTCAGAAAGAACAACAGCCTTAGTAGCGTGAGTCCAGAAAGTTCGGTGGCCTCAGTAGCGTAAGTCCAGAAAGAACGACAGCCTTAGTAGCGTGAGTCTAGAAAGTTCGGTAGCCTCAGTAGTGTGAGTCCAGAAAGATCGGTAGCTAGTTTGGCGTGAATCCCTCATTCGGAGATAAATGTCCTATATAGGAAGGGCCTATATTTTCGATCCATCGTAGTGAAAGGTTCTATATAGGAAGAACCCGTAACTCCGACACTTCAAAAGCTAAAAGTTCTGTATAGGAAGGACTGACGACTCCAGGGTTTGAAGGCTAGCAGTTCTATATAGGAAGAACTCCCAGACAAAAGAATCCATCCGTGACGCAGAAGGTTTTATATAGGAAAAACCTGCTGCGTTGAAGGCGAAGAGTTCTATATAGGAAGGACTCTAAGCTTTGCCGTCTCAGAGTGGAAAGTCCTATATAGGAGGGACTCCTAACTCAAGACGTCAGAATGAAAGGTTCTATATAGGAAAGACCTGTAGTTCCAAGACCAGAAGGTGAAGAAGTTCTATATAAGAAGAACTTACGAGCCTGAAGATTCGTCTAAGGAGGAGCAGAGAGTTCCAGAATAGCACGTGACTCTGAAGCTACAAACAATGAAGTAGGACAAAAATGAGTACTTTTGATCTTTGCTTTATTCTCGTTTCACAAGAACAAGCAAAGAGGGGAAACTGTAGTCACTCATTTTTGTCCGAGTTTTAATATTTTTAGTATTATTGTAATATTAATATTATTAATTTTAAAATAAAAAAAATAAGGTAAAATATTGTAATTTAAAAAAAAAAGGTAAGTAAATTACGTGGAGCAGGGTGCTCCACGTCGCACCACAACCACCCCCTCTACCTATAAATAAAGGCATGGGCAGCCTTTGAATTCACCCACTAAACACGCCCAAAGTTGCCATAAATTGGCAATTGAATTGGCTCCCCAATTGGGAGCTAGGCCGGCCGCAAGGCTGGCCGGGGTCGGGGCAGTGCCCTCGGCCCCAATTGGATCGATCCAATGTTCGATCGGGCTCTTATTTTGGATCCGATCTAGTTAATTTTTGAAGAGGTAGTGGTAAATCTCGGTGGGGTCCAGTTAGGTATATTTTCTTTCCCTTTTTTATTTGTGTTGTAATTTTTATGATTTAATGAAGTACTAGTTAATTTAAATTTGTATTCTTTTTTTAGTTTGTATGTATATTTATGTTTTAGATTAGTATTTATTTATGTTTTATTTATGTTTTAGATCAATGTTTTATGTCAGATTTGTTTTTATGTATTAGATTAATATTTATGCATGTATGTTTTAGATTAGTATTTTATTTATGTTAGATTAATATTTTATTAAGTTAGTATTTATTTATATTTTATTGCATTGTATTTATTTACGTTTGCCATATTTATTTTAAGTTGCATAATGGAATATAAATTATCAATGCGGTGCCCTTTTATCCGAGTGTAAACGGGGGCAGTATCAGGCGTAATGATGGTGGTTGGGCGTTTACTCTCGGATAACGGGGCCTTTAAAATCTACTTGCACTTATAACCAAATTTTAATTTAATCGCCACTTTAATCCGGAAAGTTTAATATTAATAAAGCGGTAATTATTAAAGTACCAATTTTTGGGCGGTGTGGGGTGCTAATCCTTCTCCATCCGTAACTGACTCCCGAACCTAACAAGTTTTTAAATCTCTGATTTTATGGTGTCCGGCCTACCTTAAGTGGTCGGTGGCGACTCCATTTTCAAAATAAAATATGTTTTTTGCAAAACCCCCAACGGAATACATTATTTTCAAAATAAAATCAAAATAAAAAAACTTTTAGCGAACGTAAATGAACATAAAAAAAGAGACATCGCTACTGGATCATTACACGAAAATGTATTTATAATTTTAGGGATAAATGAACTAAACCTTTCAAAGTTTTAATTTATGAAAATCTCTGCAAATACGTTAAATTATGATCAGTTGATTCAAATTAATTTCTTTTATAATAAAAACTAAATATCATAGTATCTCAAAGTGTACTGTATAAAAATTATTAATTAATTTTATTTACTTTAAAATTTATTTCTTCTAGAAATATTTTAAAAATATTAACAAAATTACCAAATAATGTAAAAGAAAACCATAAAATAAAATATTTTATCAAAATAAATAGTACCATCTCAAAAGGGGAGCAACTTGAACATCCGTGGGTCTCTATTTTTATACCGTAACAGTTTCAAATTTTTTTTAAAAGTTAGTGATTGTACCTTATTGTTTTAGTTATATTTAAAATATTATCTTAAAAAACAAAAAAAATATTTTTAACAAACTTTAATTATGTTTTTATTATTTATTAGTGAAATATTAAATTAATTATGCAAAAGAATAACATATACTTTTATTAATATAAGTCGATTTTAAATTTTTACTCGGTAATCACACGTCCACACACTCCCACACCACCCTTATTATAATCATACATCCACACACTACCACATCGTAGTGCAATTTCTTATTCACTTTTGTTTATAATGTATTTATATCGTGGAATAGCGCCTAAAATTGAGTCAAAATTTCTATTTACCTGACCTTTTATTGGGCTTCGGCCTATTCGGCTTCAGCCGAACCATAAGCCAGCCAGCCATCTAATCTCCATATTCTATTTTGCTTTCTCTCTCTTATTCTCATCCGATTTTATTGTTCGCCTCGTTCCTACACTTTACGTAACAATTTCATCTTCACCGCTTAATCGTCAAATATTTTAGGCTTAATACAAAATAAGTATTTAAACTATTCAATTTTTCTTTTAGGTATTTAAATTATCAGTTTTTGGTCAAAGTAAGTGTCTATATTATTATTTTTGATCAAAGTAAGTGTCTCAGTTTGACCTTAAAAAGAGCAAAAAATAATAATTTGAGCACTTAAAAAGAGCAAAAAATTTAAGCACCTAAAAGAGAAAAATAGGATGATGTAGGCTCCTAAAAGGGGTAAAAACTGTTTATATACCTAAAAGAAAAAAATGATAATCTGGACACTTATTTTGACACTAAGCCAATATTTTCTTACATAAATAATCTCAAATTTCTTTAGTAAGCTTATTCAATAATCTCAATTTCCGACTTAAAATAAACCTCACATTTTTCATTGATTTTGTTATAATCTTCTCCGACTTGATGTTTTTGTCACCATTATGAGCGGATCTTGACAGCTCAGTTTGAGGGGTTTATTTAAATTTTTTAAAAATTTAGGAAGCTTAAATTAATTTTTTTCAAAGTTTTTGAAGTGTTTAATTTAAATTTTTATAAAAATTTAGAGGTTTAACTAAAATTTTCAAAAAAATATGAAATTTATCAAGAAGTTTTAAAATTTGTAGGAAAGGATTTAATTAAAATTACTTAAAAATTTAAAATATAATAACAATTTTAAAGGAGATTAAATTAAAATTTTTAAAGAATGAAATATGAAATTGTCAAATTTTGGGAGGCCAAAGCCCCTACTACCTCCAATGAGTGCCCACCCCTAATTACCACCTTTTAAGTGGTTTGTTTTTTACTCTTATACTAACCAATCAAATATTGATACTAGATGTGTTGATAACCGAATTAGATTAAATTTGAAAAACGATTAATATATAAACTCATATCGACTCAATTCGATACTTAGGTTTCATTTGTGACTGTTTTTTAACGAAGTTCACCCGCCAAACAAAAAAAAGTAATGCAAACACGCTAAGTTTTAGCGTTAAATGAGCGTTATTCACTTGATTTTATGCCTCTAATAAATATTTACCTATAATTAAAAAAATTAACTTTTACTCAAACGAGCGTTTCCGGCCAACGGGCATTCATCTCAATAGCAAAGGGAGCCTTAGTAGCATAAGTAAGCAATTTGAGCAAGAGAAGTGTGAGAGTATCCCACCGGAAAAGGTCAAAATGATTGATATGATCGAACCACGATTTGACACCGCAAGTTTAATCTTGCTCAAGTTGAATTGATCACCTGATTTGATTTACCTAAACTATTAAACTTTAACCCCAATTTTATGTTTTATTCTTCCTTTTATTATTTTTTCTACTGCTAATGTTACTTTTTGTTTGTACAATTTTAAATTTATATTGTCATACCATGCAGTGGTATCAAATTTGAATACTTGAACAAGAATGAAAAATATTAGCGGTATTTTTGTTTAACCATTGATATTTAATTTATTGGTTCATTAATTTAAATGAGTACTGTAGAGGCTCATTACGGGACGATCCTCCAATTTAATTTGTTCCATTCACAAAGTAATAATTTGAACTCTTGATTTTACTTAAAGACCTAGTGTCACATTCTACTAGACTAACTAGTTGTTTGTATATTGGTGTCATTTTCACAAACAGGTGATATGCATTTAAGCTGGAATGGGGGAGTTAAAAAGGTGGGAGCTCCTTCGGCAGTGAGCAGATAGATGGGAAACGGAGCATTAAAGCACAGTGACCGGTGTCTCGTGGGGTTAAACGAATGGCACAACTCGGCTTTGAATGGGTTTGGTGATATGACTCACCAACTACCATATTTATAATTCCTGGTGATGAGACAATACGCTGAAACAAAGCCTCATTTCAAGGATTTCAACACTTTGCTTCCCTGCTGCTTTCACTTATCCTCTGTTTTCTGAACGGTTGTAATCCCAGATCAACAATTTTATCATTTTTTAATTTCATTAATTTAATCATTGTTGTTGTCCAAAATCAATAATATTATTTTCATTTTTTAATTTAATCAATTTAACCATCGAAAAATATGAATTATTTTAATATCACTTTTAACTGTCATTATCTAACAGAGCGTAATCACATATCGTCCTTTGCCATGTCAAGTATTTCGTCTTTAAATAATCTACGTCTGACTTAGCATGTTTACATATTATTTTCTTTAATAAATTAATGTCTTTCAATAAGAGTTAGTGATGGCAAATAGGCGGGGCAGGTGCGGATACCCGCTCCCCATACCCATACCTACTTGAAATTTTTATATCTTCCGCCTACCCACCACTCACGGGGCGAGTACTATTTTTTTAAATCCACACCCGCCCAAACGGGAACATTCTCAATCTACCCCCACACCCACTACCTAACTTGATGCCCATTACCCGCTCGTACCCACTTGGCAAGCAACCACTAATATCGAATTATGTGAAAACAAACTATAAATTTGTGTAAAGAAGAATAAACCTTTACATATTTTATTGATTGATCAAGTGCATATATATAATACATTTACACATGTATAAATTTAACTACAACTAACAAACTAACAAACTATAGCTAACTTAACTAAAGCATATTTACGCCGGTATAAATTTTACTTAACTACATCTAACAAACTAACTAACTAACTAACTAACAATTGTAAATGACTAACTAACTAACGACGGTAGACAATTGTAAAAAATATTTATACTTTAAGATTCGATTAAATTATAAGACCCATCCTTTAAAAATCTTAGGGTTTACAAAATAGCTTGTGAACTTATTCCTAAATTCATATGGTGGGTATAGTTAGTGGGCGGGACAGGCGGATGCGGGTAAGGTCTCAAATCTATCACCTACTCACTACCCATATGGGTATGACTTTTTACATCCACACCCGCCCACTACCCACCAAACTCATACCTATCCTTGCCCCAACTGGGGTGGGTGCAAAGCGAAATCTACAAAACTGTATCCATTTGCCATCCCTAAACAAGATGATGACGAGTCTGTTTTGAATGACGTTACAACATAGTTTATATGGATTAAAAAACAGTAATTTTAAATTAAAAATTTATTTCTAAAATTTTCTATTCGTACTACTATATCATTAAAATTGATTAGTCATCATCGTCATGACAAGATAGTTGAGCATAACGAATGATGTGGAAGTAGATAGCTACCACATGCGCAAAATTTAACTGATTTGTTAGTCAACGGCGGTCAAAGATTGAGATTAATACAATTTAATAGTTGAAAGGGCAAAATTGATTAAATTTAAAATGAAAGACAATATTGTTGATTTTAAAAGATTATGAGACTAAATTGATAGAATTAAAAGGATAGGCAAAATTACTGATTTGAAGTTACTATAAAGGCAACACTACTATGCCAAAAACACAAATATTTAATGTTGATTTAAGATCGATACGATACTGAATACTATTGCCACAATGACAAAGAGCATAACTTTTACAGGCTCAAAGACTATGTTATATATCGAACATTTTCCCCTTGATTATAGGTAAAAATGTACGGGTTCTATATATTATCAGTTGGACTTAAAAAAGAAGTGCATTAATAGTATTTTCAATTGGATTTTACTTTTTAATTCGAATAACTAATGGGATTACATTTTAATTATATGAAGAATGCAGGGACTAGGCTCACAATTAGACCTACGTGTAACAAACATGGAAAGAATTAAGCAGAAGAAATGAAAATTGGCCCAACCGGACAAAGCGGAAACCAAGCCCAAGTATTGGACACACAAAAAATACAAAAAGCAGTCCTTGTCTCATTGTATTTGTGATTTTATATTCTGAAGAAAACAATCAAAATTATGTACCAAAAAACAATGAAAATATTTGTTTGAAGAATCATATGTGGAAAGAGAATCTGTTATGTCCGAATGCACTCGTATGGAGGTTGATCTAGTAGTTTTCTCGGGGAAGTAATGTTATGGCTCTCGGTTCTTGCGTGCTGGATAGTGGTAATTCATGTACATGGTCTAAACCGCCGATAGGTTGGGTAAAAGCTAATTCGGACGGAGCTGTTCGGTTGGGGAATGAAGCAGCGGCTTGTGGTGGAGTTATTCGGAATGAGTTTGGACAGCGGGTAATCGGCTTTTCGAGGGCCTTGGTGTGATGCTCGGTGCTCATGGCTGAAATATGAACCATACACGGTGTTTTAAAACATGCTTAAGGTCGCGGATTTAGAGAAGTGCGGATGCATTCAAGATAATCACGTTAGAATTATCGGTTCTTTGGGGTAATGCGATTGCAGATTCAGTTCGAACTATGTTCCAATTTGATTGGGAGGTCCGACCGAGATTGATCCGCATGGGTCATAACAAAGTTGCCGTCACTCCCATTGCTGCTTGCCAAGGGGGGATTGTTAGTGAATCAATTTTTGATTCCCCTCCCAAATTTGTAAGTAGTTTGCTGCAAGAGGATCTCTGATCTTGTTTGTTGTTTCTATATTGAACAAAAAAATCAAAATATAATGTATTTAAATTTAATTATAAAAATAAATATGTATAATTTCTTAATAATTATTTATATTTAATTTATTGATCGGTTAATTCAGATCAGATACTACACAAATTTATTATGAGAATAATATTTTCAACTCAATTTACAATATAAAAAAACATTTAAGTTTACTTAAACGGTCTAACGCTTATTAAATTAAAATATAATCGATCAATACGAATTACATTCAATGCATTCATAGTGTGGGAAATTCAAAAGTACGATTTAGTGCATTCGTGTGGCGACCATTTTTCAACATTGACGGCAATAAAATAGCTGTACTTGCTTAAATGATTCGTTTGGCAATTTATTTATTCTCTTTATAAAAGAAAATATTTATTTATTTATTTTAATAGTCTAAAAATATTACAATATAGTATTTATTTATAGATATTTTTAATTTTTTTAATAATAATTATACACTTTGTAAATATTATAATTGAACTCAGGTCTTATAAAATAAATACTATATGTTTTTTATTGAGATAACTATTTTGGTTCAAAAAGAAAACATTTATTTTGTTTGATACTGAGTGTAATTGTGTAATATATGTTAGGATAAATTATACTATTGGTCACCAAACCATTAATTTTTTTCTGTTTTAGTTACCAAACTATTTTATGAAAATTTGGTCCTTAACTTTATTTTTTTACTTTGAAAAACTAACGAAAGTACGATGTAACCTATAGTATAATAACGGTTTTAGACTTTTAGTCCCTTAAAATTGTGCAGTCTATCAATTTGTTCTTAATTTAAAATAGTTCATCAAAAAATTGGACCCAACGCCTTTCCTATTTTCCCTTTTGTTCCCTATCTTCACCAATTCTTCATCTCCTCTATCAAACTCAGATATGTTTTCTGGAAAAATTAGTATTTATTTGTTTCTAATCTTATTAACCGAAAATTTTGTCAATCCCCTGCTTACTTCACTTGCCATTGGAGGAGTTGCCGGTGAAAAAGTGAGGACTTACGTAAGGGGAAGATTAAGTGTTTAAATTTCAAATTACAAGAAAAGAGAAGAATATAAGCTCTAAAAACCATCTATGAGCAGATCCAACTTAATTAATTTAGAATTTAAGATTAAAAATAAATGAAAAGAAAAAAAACAAGTAACCCAACAAAGAATTTAAGAACCCCAAATCAGATCTAGTCTAAAATTAAAGTATCAAGCGATAAAGGTTGAAATTATTCGACAAAAAATGGAAAGCAAATGAGTTTTAGAGAAGAAAAAGAGGATGGGAAATTTAAGATTCGAGTGTTTAGTATTGTTGTTAAAAAATACTTTTGAAGAGATAAATGACCATTTTTGATACGATGTTCTAAGCTAAAAAATATATTTAAATGATATTCAAATTCTTTAATGTTATAATATATGAAATATTTAAACTTAAATTATGATAAAATATGTAAAAAATGTTTCTTAAAAATAAGTATTTTTTAACAATTGTACATGTTTCATGAAAATATATAAAATTAAAAATAATTTTTAACTAAAAATTTGACCAAAAAAATAAAATTTGTAAACTAATAAATGATTTATTAACCATATAATTAAGTTTTGGTACAAAAAATATAAGTTTATGAAATTATAAACTAAACACATCATACAATAGTACAAGAGGTTAAAATTGTAATTTGACTTTTAAAAATATTTTCCTAATTGCAAAGTTAGATATTTCAACTTTTATGTTCGAGGTGAAAAACATTTTTTAAATACATTTACCTGTTTAGAATTGCTTATTACTCTAAAAGTACTTTTGAAAAGCAATGTTAAGATTTGGATCAGAGGAGGATCAAATTGTTAGGATTCTTAAATATTGAGGGTTAAATTTATTAAATTATAACCAAATTGATAATACTATATGTTTTAGAGACTAAATATATTATCATACCAAACCATCAAACTTCGTTAAGTTAACGATTAAAATTAATGGATGATGATTAAAGTAGAAAAACATAATCTTAACGATTAATTTTGTAGAAAAAATATGTTGGTGACCAAAATAGAAAAAATGTTTAATAGTTTGGAGATCAATGATGTAATTTAAACCTATACATTATGGATTATTATCCTATACATCGGCGGTGAAAAAAATAAAGTTTCCATAAGCGGGGTTATTTAGTGGTTTAGAGGTTAGGGATTTAAGTTGTAGGGTTTAGAATTTAGGGTTTAAGAATATAATTTAGGGTTTAGGGTTTGTGGTTAGATTTTTAGGGTTTTAAGGTTAAAATTTTAAATTTTAGATTTAGGCTTAAAAATAGACATTCTTGTGTAAACTTTTTTTTCACATTGACAGTGTATCAACTATTAATCCATATATTGTTATTAATAACAATAAATTATAGGTATTATCATCACTCTATCATAATATAATGTATTATATTCGATTTCAAATTTAGATAAACTCACCTACACTAATAGGTTAAATTAGTTGAGCTCGAATCACTTACATATAATACACCATCTTTTACCACTAGAACTAAGAGTTCTATATTATTATTATTATTATTATTATTATTATTATTATTATTATTATTATTATTATTATTATTATTATTATTATTATTATTATAGTCTCCACAACTTACCAAAATATCATTAAGACATTACCTTAACATCGCACGAATGCAGCCGATGTTAAAAATGTGTTTTTATACCCATCGTGTTCAATTTTTTATTCTTTTTGAAAAAAAGTCACTAGTTTTATTAACGAGAAAAAAATCTAAAATTACAATAAGGGTTTACAAACTATCGTGGTAAACTAAATACATAATTTGAACATTCTCCTAAAACTAGGCACTTTAGATCATACATGAACCATACATTCTTTTAAAACTGCATCGGCAAAACGAACCACAAAAGGGAATGAAGATATTAATAGACCACCGAGAAAACGCAAATCACAGTCAAACACCGTGAGAAACTCTTCACAAGCGCAAACCGCGTATCCAAATTTAAACCGAAGGTCCAAAGCAGGGAACATAATTTGGTAAACTAAATTATCCTAAAATTACAATAAGGGTTTACAAACTATCGTGGTAAACTAAATACATAATTTGGACATTCTCCTAAAATTAGGCACTTTAGATCATACATGAACCATACATTCTTCTAAAACTGCATCGGCAAAACGAACCACAAAAGGGAATGAAGATATTAATAGACCACCGAGAAAACGCAAATCACAGCCAAGCACCGTGAGAAACTCTTCATAAGCGCAAACCGCGTATCCAAATTTAAACCGAAGGTCCAAAGCAGGGAACATCAGCAGAATTACAAATAAGCGCCATCTTATCAGTCTTGGCGTCGTCAAATCCAATCCTGATAAAAACATAAAAAATAACGGCCAAAACGATCGAATGAGTAGAAGAAAACATGCCAAAAGACAGAGATACGCATGCCAATAGATAAAATTAAACATGTCAATAGACAGAGATAAACGTGCCATAAAAAAACTGTGTCACAAAACAAAATTATTTTATCAAAAAACTGAAAAAAAATAGATTCAGAGTTCGACAATTGGCAGTAAAATCTGTGTTGCTAATGGTTACAAAATAAAACTTGAGACGTTAAAAAAATTTATCGAACGACTAAACAAATAATAAAAAAAAAGATAGAGAGCGTCTACGTTTCAAAAACTATGTTCTTTTGCAAAGTTTGTATATCGTGTTCTATTTTTTATTGATTACGTTTATAAATAGCCTACCAAATATTATATTTATTTACGTCTATTATTGGTATTATATTAATTATATCGTTCAATTAATGGTATAATAAATTATTCAGAGAAGGTACAGCGGGTGTTGGTTGCCGTCACCGTGCACGGTTTTTAAAATTTAAAACACTGGCTAATAATATTTGTGTGTACTTGTTTTGAAATTTCAACTTTTTTCTAATTGGCACGGGATTTCGAATCCAATATTAAATAATCTCTTCGCTCTAAATAAATAATAATTAAGCATAATTTAAATGCATGACCATAAACGAGTGTAATAAATAGTGGAGATTTATAGAACAATGATGATGATGCAAAGTCAACGTTCATATATGCACGAACATCGAAAAACATTTAATTACTTAAATCTACAAGTTTTTATTCCTTAAGTTAATTATAATCTAAAGATTAACCAATTCTCCCAAACATTTATTTTAGAAACATATTTAATTATTTAGCTAGAATTTAGAAGAACAGTAGGTGGTTAAAGTTTTATATTGGTACCTCTGAGTTTAAGATTCGAGTCTATGTAATTTATATCCCTACTTTTATTTTAACATATTAATCAGCCAGCTTTATTGATAAACAAAATAAACCAAAACATAACTTAATAGAAGTTTTAGACATCCAAAAGAACAAAAAAAGAAAAATCGTAAATCTAAAAAGAAAAGACTAGCGTTGCAGTAGTCAGATCAGATATTTTCTTTTTGCACACACACAAAAATCTCTACAGCCTATTGTAATAACTAAGAAGGATCATTGGGAAGTTGTCAAAATGCAAACTAAATGAAATCCCAAAAAACGACAACAACCTTTCATGCCTATATTATAAAAAACAACAATTCGCTATAGATTACATCGACAAACAACCCAAAAGGGATCAAACTCTATGTGACCACCGACAAACACGAATTAGAAACAAGCATGATGAGGTCACACTGTACAAACACCCAAAACATACAAAAGTAATCATAAAAATGTGACATAAGGTAGAGACGTGTCATAAAAGCAGAGAAAAACGTGCCACAAAGATAAAAGGAAAGTGCAACAAAATGTGCGAAAAAAATAAAACAAATAAAAGAAAATAAACAAAATATGAATCACCACCGATCGACAACCAGTACAAATGCTGGTATCACCGTCAATTAAAAAAAAAGATAAAAAAACAAGTGGCTATGGTCAAAAGGAAAATGAAAAAGGGAAATGAAAAAGCGGCAAAAGCCCCTACCTTTTTTAATGTTCTTAATATTTTCTTACTATTATGTTTGTTCTATTTTTAAATATTAATAAGATTTATGTACACGTTATATATAAGATTTTTCGAATTTGAATCTTTTCTTTTCAACTAGAATTACTACTTGATTCCACCTCTACCTTTTTTAAATGCAATAGAAACTTTGAATGTCTCAAAATGTATTTAACTATTTAAAATTTGAAAACATTGTTGAAAATAAAAAAATGAATTCCAAACATAAATCATAAAACAAACATAAAATATATAAGGGTAAAGTACACAAATGGTCACTAAGCTATCCTAAAAAATACAAAATGGTTATCAAACTTTCAAAAGTTACATAATGAACATTAAACTTTAGTTTTTGTTATAAAATGGTCACTGAGCCGTTAACTGTCGTTAAATAAATTACGTGACAGTTGCGAAAATTTGAATAATAACATATTTAATCCTCCATATTTACACACTCAATCAATTTTGTCCTATTTTAACCCTCGTTATTGATGTCTAAATTGATTGAATATGTAAATATGAAGGATTAAATGTGCTATTATACAAAATTTCGTAACTTTCATATCACCCAGTCAATAACAATTAACGGCTCAGTGACTATTTTGTAACAAAAACTAAAGTTTAATGCCCATTATGTAACTTTTGAAAGTTTGGTGATCATTTTGTATTTTTTGAGATAGTTTAGTGACCATTTCTGTATTTTACCCAATATATAAAAAACTATTATATATATATACTATTATATATATATATAAACAACTAAAACTAATTGTATTTCTTGAAGAAGATAAAGTAGGAAAGAATGAACAATCACCGAACATCAAAAAGATATGAACCGAAACATTAATTTCCAATACCATAAAATGTAACAAAGATTTGAAACAAAAAATGCACAATTTTATTGAAAATTGAACCTTAGGAAACCATATTCACTCTTTCAATCAACCTCATACTCTTTGAATATCTCAAAACATCCTTATTTTTCCCTTTAAAACGAAGCAACTTTGACCAAAACCCTTTCTCCTTCTTCTTCCCATCTTTGATCTCTTTCTCTTCTTCATCATCATCGAAGTTTCTTGGTACGAAAGCAATTGATCTACTCTTCTTTACACCATTAGCACCAAACTTCACCGTAAAAGACGAAGACGACAACACCCCCACGATTCCCATCCCCTCCATGGAACCACTTCGCTTAAGAGAATCACGACGAGACGGGGAGACGGAGATCGAAGACAAAACCGAATAATAATCGATGTCGGGAGAAAAAGACATAGAAGTATGTTCATATGGACCAATCCAACTAAGACTCGATAATCTTTCTCTCAGACAAGAAGGACAAACTCCTTGCTTGCCATGGTGATCGGGGTGAATCTTGCAACCATGGCCGGACTCAGAGAACCCCATAAGCACCAATTATTTTTTTTTGGAGCAAGTTTTCAAATTCTCCTGCATTCGTTTTTGCCTTGTTATGCATCTTATTATATATAGACAAACAAGTTGGAGATAAACAAATTAATGTTTTTTTCCCGTTACATGTAAGTGTGATAGTGTGGATCACGGTCTCGTCCATCACCGTAGGATCATGTGAAAGATGGGTAGATCCCCAAATGATTGACTAACAGGCTGTGATGGTAGCTTTCCTACCCACACGTGCAATGGAGAGTGGGACAAAAAAGGGTTTTGAAGTTGCAATAATGGGAATTATAAAAGTAAAATGGTCCCCCTTTTACTGAGCTGATTGCGTGGGATTTGGAGAACACATACATTATTTTCTTTCTTTTAGTAAGGTAATTAAAATCAAATGTGCGACTCATTAGGGATTAAGAAATTCTTAACCAACAAAGTTGATCGAGATTCGTGGAAATCAATTATCAAATTAAAAATGACGGTTCACGAGAGGGATGAGTCTACCACGTGCATCGTATATTGCTGAACACCACTAATGTTGAATCATACTTTAATTTTTTTTTGAATAATACTTTTATAGTACTGTAACAAATACAATATTTAGAGAATTAAAATGAGGACTTCGGAAAAAAATCTACAGTAATATTTATAGAATTTCTCCGTTTAGGAGGTCATATTCTTTAAATAGAGCGTTTTCTCTAATAATTTACTTTTTATATTATTATATATTAAGGAAACATATTTGATGTAAAATTATTGAAAAACTTTTTTCTCACAAACATACATATATAAGCTTTAAAGCATAAAATTTAAATTTTGAACTTTAAATCACTCAATCGCAAACTCTAAACTCTAATCTCAAAACACTAACACCTAAATTAAACACTTAACCCTTAACATAAGACAACTTGAGTAAACTAAAATTTACTCTAACAATGCATCAAATATTTTTTATATATTAATTAAAAAACATAATACCAAAAATATCCTTAATGTTTGACTGAATAGTCATTTTGGGCTATATTCTTTTTCTTAAAGCAATTTAAGTTCAACGTTCCATTTTTGGTCAAAATAGTCCCTCTTTGGATAAAAACTGTTAGTCAACTAACAATAAATGGCTTGAAATGACATGACAAACCTACATAGTAATGCTCGCTGACATGTCAGTGACATATAGGCAAATGTGTTGACTTGAAAAATATCATATCAGTCAAAAAAACAATTTTATAAAATTATAAAAATATTTTTCTACCGACATTTCATTATGTCAAGTCATTTTAAGTTGTTTACCGTTAGTTGACTAATAGTTTTTATCTGTAAATGGGCCGTTATAACCCAAAATGAAACGTTAAGGGTTAATTTATTTTTTTTTAAAATAAGAAATAAATGACTATTCAATCAAACATTAGTACATATTTTGATTTTATGCCTAATTTAAAAAATATGTTTAAAACTATAGTTGAATTTATTTTAAATGGTAACGAGGGCCGTAATTTTTAATAAATAAAATAACTAACCACCAATGGAGCATGAGGCTCCATGCCAAACCCGTCACCAAACCCCTTTATCGTCTAAAGTTAATTTAGTTAGAAAATCCGAAAATGTTTCTTTGTTTGCTTTTTTTTTTAATATAGTTAGTGAAGTATATAGATTTGGTGTATGAGGGTTTTTCTCTCTCGAAACTTTAATACTCATTGGCTGTTCAGTTTTAACAGAGGAATTAGTTTTACATTTCCATTGTAGGTTGAATTATAGGAGTATTTATAAAAATTAATTATTTCACGCATAAGCGTTTGTGAAAACTTTGTTTTTACGAGTGTCTTAATTTTAGGGTTTAATAATTTCATGTAGGGTTTAATATTTAGGGGTTTAAGTGTAAGAATTTTGAATGTAGAGGGCGTAGTTAGAATTTAAGGTTTAAGATTAAAATTTAGGGTTTATACATCACAACCTAAATCCCTTACCATATTACCCTAAAATCTAACATCTACCCTAAATTCCAACCTTAAACCCTAACTTATAAAACCCTACACTTAAACTCTTAAATTCTAAACCTTAAACAAAACCCTTAAACCTTTAAACTAAATCACTTGTAGAAACTCTTTGTTTCTACCGCCAGTACACGATATATTTTCCCTAAAAGCTGTGTATTATATGGACTTATGGTTTCAAACACCTCTAAGTTCAAACAGAAATAAAGAATGTGTTCAAACTGCTGAATAATTTGAATAATTTCCAAACTACAAGTAAAATATTAGGTTACATAGAATATAAAACAGATCCGTCCTTGAATTAATAATTAATATGGTGGTTGACGGCATGAACCGATCAAAATATTTTGATAACTAAAAGATTTTTTGGTCATAATTTCTAAACAACGAATTGTCTAGAAGACGAAAATGAAATGGAAAACAAATAAGAAATGTTAACATTAAAAAAACACAGGAAAACAAAATCAAAACAACTCCGAATCAATCAAATACAAATTGTGACTGATTTCTTTTGGATTAAAAAAACAAAATCAAATACAAATGGACTGATTTCCACCAAACCGCATCTAAACATCCCCATAATCACAAAATACATTATCCAACACATCAGATTAATAGCTTCCATAATCTCCATCAATGGCGGTTGCTTCTCATAACCTCACCATAAAAATACTAAGCTCAGAACCATTATTTCCGTCGGGTCCCAACATGTAAAGGGTCTCGGAATCCTTCGAGCCGACGACTCGATCGAAATACGCTCTAATATACGCCAACTCCCCATCCTCGCCTTCCGTTTCAGAATTCCCCGGCAAAACCCCGGCACCAAACGAAACCGCCTTGAGAAGCTCCAAGACGTTCAAATCTTCCGCCGTCGCCTCCCGTCTAACCCCGTGGCCGGTCATCTTGCCGTTGCAGTACATGGTCCACAAGGGCTCGTCGAAGACCTTGAGTTTGTCTTTCTCAGTTAGCTTGTCGCACTCGAGAGCGATCCTCACCATGCCGGCGTTGAGTTCCTTCTGCAACACGTTGGTCTGCATGGCTAACTCGAGGACCAACGAAGGGAGACAATTGGGGGTCTCTTGAACGGAGAGGGTGACCTTGCCTTTACGGTACCCGAACAGGGTGCCGGTCACCCGGAAGCCCGAGTTGGCGACGTGGGAATCCGATTGAAAACTGATGGGGTTGACGGGGAGCTTGCATGACGGGGTGAGAATGGGCAAGGAGCGGAAAACGGAACGGAAAGCTCGGAAGACTCGGCGTTTTTGTTTCTTGGATTTTAATTCGGATGGGTCAACGAGGGAGAAGGGTTGTGGCGGTGGAGAAGAAGAAAATTTGGGTGAGGAAGGGTTTGATGGCGTTGGGGAGGATGAGCCGTCCCGGGAACTGGCGTTGCTGGTTCGAGAGTCCTCCATTAATGGACAGTGATGAAAAACCAGGGACGGAGAAGGGCCATGGGAGAGGAGGGGGAGATGGGCATGTTTTAGGGTTTGGTAACGGTTTCAGGCTTAGAATTTCCCCTAAAAATATGGTCAAAATTTGGTTCTTATCGCTTTGCCTCTTCTATATTAGGTATTTTTTATGATAAATTCTATATTAGGTATTTAAAATTCATCAATACTAGTATAATTGGAAATATACTAGTATTATTAAATGTTATTTTTGGCGTAATTAAAGAGATTGTTCGAATTAAGCTTAATATAGAGACATTGATAGATACACACTTATACATACTTCTTCCTTTTATACAGCTTGAGAGATTTTTAGGGCATTTTTCTGTGCCCTTGTTACTTGTAGCAATTTATTGCTTTCTTGAATAACAATACATATATTATCCAAATATATATATCGTTGAAAGTAAATTATTTATACTCGTGTATTTTTTTTAAAATAACGAGATTAATGCTTGCAAAGAAATCAAATATTAATTTTAGTTAAATTCAGAACAATAATTAGCATATTGATAAATTAACGTTGATGTTTACGATTTTTTTATTAAAATTTTAAAATAAAGTTAAAGTTGATTATTAAAATTTTTAAAATACTAAAATTTGACACTAATTTTCTGAAAAGAGTCGCATTATTTCTTTCAACAGAACTGTTGATTACAATGTTAAAATTTTCTTGATGTTAACATGATAACCGATTTGACTTTTCATGTGCATTTCATATTTTTTAATTTTATTTTTTCAATATTTTATAATTTAAAATTATTTATTGACGTATCACATAAAACAAATATTCCAATTTCAGCCTAAAATATGTGCGAACTATTACGTGGTTGCAGTGTCAATAATGTTAAAATTTGAATATTTTAATTAATAATTTTATTATTATTTTTAGCTATTTAAGAAAATATAAATCTAAATCTAAATAAAAAATAAAAATCAAATTGATAAAAAAATATAAATATCAAAGTCAAATTTATCATTCTGTATAAATCTTAAAACTAATAAAAAAATCACAACTCAAATCAAATACAAAGATACCAAATATTACCAACACTTGTTCTTTATGTTTCTTCTTAGCTACATGACCTATGGTAGGTATTTGATTATTCACATTATTTGTGGTGGATTCAAAAATATTTTTTAAGATGAATACAAGTTAAAATATTTTTGAAGGTGAGCACATGGCATACAAATTTTAGGATGGATACAAGTTATAAAAATTTAAAAAAATTAAAGACTAATTCATAAAACATAAAAAATTGAAGCCACATGTGTGAACTTTAAAAAGTTCAAGGTGGACATTGACCCATGCAAGCTCACACGTAGATCCACCGCAGGGCATGATTAGGGATATACACATGATTTTATGTCAGAGGATACATATTATTAGGGAGTTATATTAAAAATTTGTGTGGGAGTATTACGTTTCATACCAATTTGAAATAAACGATAAACATTATCATAATGTCAGCTGAAATTGAGTAATATGCAAGAAAATAACCAATAAAACGGTCAATGTCTTTCTTAAACATAAATCGCATTAATATGCAGATATTCGACTTTTCATTTTTGTTAAGAAACATCATGGTAATCAATAACTTATTTCAATTGTCGCAAGAATAATAACAATGTGATGAGTCTCAATCTAACAGCCATCCCTTCTACTCATATATAAACAACCTAATTTGGTTACCTTTTTACAACGAAACACCTACAACGAAACGAGTAATATTATAGACGAGAAATTATATCATAGGCCCGGCTCGCCACGTCATTCATAATCCCAACCAATAAAAAGCATCAATTTCATTAAAATTTTTTTTGTCTTCACTTGGTAAAAAGTGATTTTTAATTTAATTTACAGTAAATCTAAGTGAAGATTCACTTGGTAAAAATATGACAAGGAAAAAATTTAATGAAATGGATGTTTTTTATTAGTTAGGACCATAGATGACGTGGCGAGCCGGGCCTATGATATAATTTCTCTATTATAGACGGATGTTTGCAACCAATTTGTATAAATTTTAATGAGACTTCCTCTACTATTGGCTTTCCTTATATATTTATTAGGGTTTTAATTCTTTCTTTGAAAACATGAATGAAAAAGTTGAATATAATGATTATAGTCGAAAAAGATCCGAATTTGAAAACATGAATGAAAAAGTTGAATATAATAGTTATAATCCGATTTTGTGTTTTTATATTGAATTAATTGATTTAATTGGGTAAAATTGATGAAATCGCGAAAGATCCGAATTGGATCTATTTTCCAGTGATGTAGATTGATTTTAAATATATTATGGATGTATAATAATGTTGATAAGTCGTTTTTAACAATGGAATCCCGAAACTCTTGAATCTCTAATTGTTTAGGTTGTTAGAATTGTGTTTTTTTGGAGTTGTGTTGGCTGTTTGGTTGTTGGAGGTGTTAGGTTGTTTTGATTCTATTTTTAGATGTTATTTGATGATAAAAGTGGTGTTAGATTGATAGGTTGTAGCTGGGTTGTGTTTGGAAAGGATTAGATGGTGTTTTCGGTTGTTGTGATTGGGTAATTGTGAGGTGAATGTGTGAATCCGCGAGGATCTGTTGTTGCAGTGTTTTAAATGCATGGAGATGCATTAATTCTCTGTTGTAATGTGGTTAAAACAGGGGAGATGGATTCGGAAGTGACCGGGGAAGTTTTGGAGGCTTTGGACGCTTGTTTTCGCGTCGGCAAATCGAGGTTTCGCGTATCGGTGAGTGAGAACGTGGATTCCAACTTTGAAATGTTTTAAAAGTGGTTTATGGGAGTTTAAACTAAGCTTGAAATGCTAGTTTAAACTCGAAAGTAAGTATAAAGTGGTTTTCTCTCTCGGTCGTGCTAGTTTGAAATGGTTTTATGCACTTGTTTTAATTTCCATGTTACCTACTGTTTAAGCATGTTTTAAAGTATTTGATATACTGTTTTTAAGCATGAAATGCTGAAGGATGCACATGGTAAGTGATCCTTGTAAGTATGTGGTTTATACTTGTGTTTAAAGCATGTGATGTTGCTTTGGAAAACTGGTTTGGTGAATGCTTGTTAAAACAGTGAGGTAAATGGAAAATGGTTAATTATATTGGCAAGTGATGTGGTTTTAAAATTGTTATCGGATATAGTTGACCGACTATAGGATTGAGTGCACTGTAAATAAGTCGCCTTAGATGTTGAGGGGTTTATATTGTGCACCGAATACTCCATCCAAGTACCCTAACGGTAGAGGGGTTTAACGATACCGAATACTCCCGTTAGTGGGTTAAACATCTAACCGATGAGAGGGATTGGTATCCCTGTGGGTTGAGAGTGTACCCGGTTGTTAATGTACCGCGATTGTGATTGTATCGCTATTCCGGTTGAGATGGCTTGAAGTGTTGGGTTAACACTTGTTGAATCCGTGTATCCGATGAACTCTTTTGTTAATTGACTTGTTTAATGATCACTTGTAAGCCAATATAATTGTTAATGTATCATTGAAAGTTTTATGTTGTATAATGTGATTAATACATGTTTACTCTTTAAGCTTTGCATATGGTGTTATGCATGGGAAGGCTTAAATTGAGGTTAGCAATGGGATTTGTTGTTGGTTAATGATACATGTTGCATATTGTTAAATATGCTGGTTTTGAAAGTGTTAAAGTGCATGGTTTTAAAGGCATGATGTATCATATGATGATAAATATGGTTTGAAATGGGAATTTCATAGTGTTGATGGAAAATGGTTTTAAATGCATTGATGATGTGTTGTTTATGAGCACTCCTCACTAAGCCTAGTGTGCTTACGCTCCCTTTGTCCATCAATGCAGAGAACTAAAGGTTTGAGAGGCAGCGGGAAGCAAGCGATCTCAACAAGACTTGGTAATCAAATTATGTTTTTAGAATTAGACTATAAGTAATAAGGGCAATGAAGTTTCTGTTGATGTTTCGGGATATGGTTGTTAAACTCTCTGTTCGAGCAAGTTTGTTTAGTTGCTCTTGAATTGAAAATAGCCTTTATAAAGTGTTTTTGGTGATGGTTTGGAGTTTCATGCGTTGCTCTAGGAAGCATGCCTATAGATTTTCATTTGATGCAAGATGCCATGAATCGATGTTGAATCTGTGATGCTTTGATGTGGTTCGATCCTTGAATATGTTGGATATATGTTTGAAACATGTATGAATGTTTCAGGAATCATAGATGGATGAAAAGACAGTTAAAATTCTCATTCAATCCCAGAGGTTTCGAAACCTGGCCCCTGGTTTCGAAACCTGTAGGCCAAAATTGGCTATGGGGTGCGGTATGCGGGGAGTCGTATCGGTACGTGTTTTAAGTTCTGGAGGCCTGGTTTCGAAACCTGTAGGGGTGGTTTCGAAACCTCTAATATAATTTATCCCCGTATCGATCCGAAAACCCGTGTACCGAAACCAAGGATCGTTATTTTAGTTATATGCACGATTTAAGCTTTGAAATCTTGCAGTTTGGTCCCTAGATGTTGTGTATGCAATTGAATGAGTTTGGATGGTTGTTTTAAGCTGAAAATTTGACATGTATGCATGAAACAAGACTAATTGAGTATTGGTAAATCAAATTTTAGGCAAGTCCTTATAGTTTTGCAGATTTATAATTTGGTCCCTAAATGTTTGAATGATAAATTGAGGGTGTTGTGGTGATCTAATTGCGATGAAATTTCATGAGCTTGCATGAAATGAACTTAATTGTGGATTGGTAAACTTAATTTTTTAATTGGACCCTTAAACTTGTGGGAATTACATTTTGGTCCCTATTTTGTAATAGTGTTCAATTGGATGTCAATTCGATGCCCAATTGAGTTGAGTTTACACTTATGATTAGTATGTATGTATAGGTTAATAATTATGCCTCTAGATAAGATAAAAGAAAAAATGGTCGTGTTTTGAGTTTTATCTTCACGATTTACCTCGGTAAACCTAATATAGCTTGCTCGGTTTGGTCTTGCGACTAGGCCGGGTCGAGGGGATTTCAATAAAAATATGTTATCGTACTACGACGTAAAAGTTAAATAACTAGCAAAAATTGGACCCTTAATTGTGGATTGGTAAACTTAATTTGTTAATTGGACCCTTAAACTCGTGGGAATTACATTTTGGTCCCTGTTTGTAATAGTGCTCAATTGGATGTCAATTCGTTGCCCGATTGAGTTGAGTTTACACTTATGATCAGTATGTATGTGTAGGTTAATAATTATGCCTCTAGATAAGATAAAAGAAAAAATGGTCGTGTTTTGAGTTTTATCTTCACGGTTTACCTCAGTAAACCTAATGTAGCTTGCTCGGTTTGGTCTTGCGACTAGGCCGGGTCGAGGGGGTTACAATAAAAATATGTTATCGTACTACGACGTAAAAGTTAAATAACTAGCAAAAACCTCCCCCAACAAACCCCAAAATCCACTTAAACATGCCGATTGACCCTAGTTTCCATGTTCTTCATGCATAAAAACATGGCAACATAGCCTTTTTAACGCAATTTTTACACTCGTTCGGATGCCTTATACGAGATGTTTTTACACCATTTTCAACAGATGTATCATTAATACGACGTTGAAGTTCAAAAATACGAAAAATTACCCCCCAAAACTGTGTAAATTCACCGAAAACATGTCTATCGAGCCTTGTTTTAACAAATGGAATACATAAAACTCGCCCCCTACCAACCGCGAGTTCTATTCGGATTACGCGATAAATTCGTGTCGTATATTCTCAAATTCTCGCAAAACTTGCATCCTACTAAGCGCGAGTTCTTTTAACATTTTAAAAAAATAGGCCAACGGATAAGTGGCACCACATCAGACTGAAACTCGCGTCTGCCTAAGCGCGAGTTTTGAAAACGCGTTTGATAGAACGCGAGTTTTTATTACGTGGACCGAATAGGGGGTATTTTTTCAAATGTTGTTCAAAGGGGGTACATATCCAATTAAAATCCCTAAAGGGAATATTAAAACCAAGGGTAAACTACATAAATGGTCACCGAACTTTTAGGGAAGATTTATTTTGGTCACCGTACTTTTAAAATATTCGATAAGGTCACCCAACTTTTAGTTTGATTTCAATATAGTCGCCGAACTTTTAGGGCAGATTCATTTTGGTCACCATACTTTTAAAATATTCGATAAGGTCATCCAACTTTTAGTTCAATTTCAATATAGTCACCGAACTTTTCGTTCGCTTTCAATATGGTCCCTCACGTTACCTTCCGTTAAAAGCTGATGTTAGTTTTTGTTTTTCTTTAATAAAAAACGGGTAAACTACACCAATCATCACTCAACATTCTTCTCACTCCTATTTTGGTCACTAGAGTTAAAAAAAAATTCAATTTAATAACTTAACTTTCGAACCGTTCATATTTTGGCCACTCTCAAATGACATTGTTATACAAATAGAAAAATTCGATTAATCCTTAAAAAATCGAGTAATATTTTTTTACTTTGCTTATTAAATTTACCATATTACCGTATTTGATATTTTAATAAGCAAAGTAAAAAATTATTACTCGAATCAAATATTCCAATTAACCGGTCAATCGATTATCCAATTTAATTGGTACAATATAAGATTGAGAATTGAATAATTTGAATTTAGAAATTAACCAAAATAATTTTTAAGGATTAATTGAACCCGATTTTGATAAAAAAATTTAAAATAAATTATTTTGATTCAATCACGGTTCACAGTTTTAAGCAAAATTGATTAACTGATCTGATCTAGTATATATAATATTTCTAAATTTTATGAATTACAATATCTTATAGTCTAATGATTTTGATACCCTTCTGATTTTTTTATGTTTTGGCTCTGGTAGAATTAATAGGTGTGAACTTTCAATTTTTGACTTTCTAGTTGTTTTTACACTTTTATCACAACCGAAAATTTATTAAATTTACAATATTATCACATTTGATATTTTAATAAACAAAGTAAAAAATCATTTCCATAATCAAATATTTCAGTTAACTAGTTAATCGATTATCTGATTTAATTAATACAATATAAAATTGAGAATTGAATAATCTAAATTTACCAATTAACCCAAATAAATCTTTTAAGGATTAATCAATTTTTTCTTTTTGTATAAACATATCATTTGAGAGTGACCAAAATATGAACAATTAGAAAGTTAAGTTATTAGATTGAATTTTTTTTAACTCTAGTGACCAAAATAGGAGTGAGAAGAATGTTGAGTGATGATTGGTGTAGTTTGCCCATTTTTTATTAAGGAAAATGAAAACTAACGTCATCTTTTAACCGAAGATGAAAGTGAACTAAAAGTTCAGTGACTATATTGAAGTTGAACTAAAAGTTTGGTGACTTTATCAAATATTTTAAAAGTACGGGTCCAAAATGAATCTACCCTAAAAGTTCGGTGACTATATTGAAATCGAACTAAAAGTTAGGTGACCTTATTAAATATTTTAAAAGTACGGTGACCAAAATGAATCTGTCCTAAAAGTTCGGTGACCATTTATGTAGTTTACCTAAAACCAAAAAAGCCACATGGGTTAGGCTTAGGAATTTTTCGAAACGGCGGCAGGTGTGTTAGAACGGGAATAAAGAGATTATTGTAGACGGATCAGAAAGAAGGATTAAATCGAGAAAAGACAAAGCGACATAAGGGTCATGGGGGTGTAGGCGCACCAGAGTTGGAAGCAGAAGCCACGGGGTTTCGGGGTCAAGATCTGGCGGATGGGAGACTGGAGAGGTTGCGATGCGAACTCAGTGTGGGGATAGAGGGCTTGACGAGATAGGCTTGTGACCGAGACGCTCAATGACGTAAGTCTGGGCAGAGCGCTGGCGCAGAGACCAAACAAAGAGGGCGAAGGCTGTGGGCTTCACTCAGGAAAGATCAGAGGCTGAGAGGGTAGTAGAACGAGCGACAGATCGATAAGAAATAGTGTGGGCGCCAGATCGGTGGTGGCGGGTCATACAACGCTGATTGAAATAGAGTGTTAAGAGCAAATGAGGGGGGTGCGGTGCTGGTTTCTTGCACGAGGCACGATGCAAGCCGAACGGCTAGTAAGGGAGAGGAAAAAGAGTACTCGGCGTTTGAGGTTGATGGTTGGACTGGTGGCCTGAGGGAAAAAGGCGGAGGTGGCTGAGTCAAGCTGAAGGCTTGCAATGAGACGTTTTAGTTTTAGAAGATGAATGGTAACAAAGTGAGGAAAAGAATGATATACTACTATATAATAAAGGCTTAACAATTAAATAAGTGTCCAAACTATACTATTTTTCTAGTTAGGTGCCTAAACTTTATTTTGGGCTAAATATGTACATAATATTTTTAACGTTACTCAAATAAATGTCTCGCCGTTACTGTCTATTAATTTTCACCGTTAACTTCTGTTATCTTACACATGTTATCTTCTTAAATTTTCGAAATCATATTTAAAAATAAATAAAATAAAATATCCTCAATTTTTACAAAATAACCTCAAAATTTGAAATCCCTAACACCCCAAAACTGAAATCCCGATTTGATCTAATTTCGCCGCCGATGTGTCATGTCACCGCCCATCACATCCGTCGTCTGGCCATCACGCTCATTTACCATATCACCTCGTCGCCGAAAATCGACCGATGTCGTGTGAAACGCCAAAATCGTCGAATGACTCATTCGAATGATTCGCGACGAATGGCGACATAATGGATGATGAACGGTGTGTGGGTCGTTCGGCGAGTGGAGGGTGTTTCATTCCGTCGTCGAAAACGAGACCAACGCCGGTGGGAGTGGCCGGATTTGGGAGGTTTAGGGATTTGAGGTTTATTTGAAAATTTTTGGATATTTAAAAATTTTTATTTATTTTAAAAAAAATCAAAAAATGTTTAATATTGTCACGTGTTCGATTTGGATTGGATAATGAAAAAAATTAACGCCCGTCACGACCAAACCTTAAATGGGTTACAGAATTAAACGTTAGATACTTATTTGGCTCAAAATATAATTTGGGCACCTAAATAAAAAATATATAGTTTAAGCACTTATTTAACGGTTAAGACTATAATAAAACAAGATGTTTCTTCAAAAGAAATAAGATGGTGAAATTGCATGATTTAACTCCAAGCTCTTCTTCAGTTCCAAATGACCTTTCTATTCTTTTCTTCAGCTCTTCACCTACCTTTCTGAGCTGAGAAAAACGGATAGACCAAACCATATTGGTGAAAGTAGGTTGGGCAGATAAACTTAGGCCCCGTTTTTTGCTTTTTGCTGCTGTGGGTAAATTAAAGTTCGCAAAAGTTAAAAAGTTCAGATGTGGGCAAACTATGATTTGGGGGGTAAAATAATAGACAAACAAGAATTGAAGATTAAATTTTGAGTGTTTTTCATTGCTTTTGGAAATTTTAATGTACTCAAACAACACTTTCCTGAAATAGATCACGAGTTCAACTTTAACCCAAAGTAGCCACTTTTTGGAACCAATTATTAAACCATGTTAATTCCACTATTGTATCTTGTTCAAAATTGTAAGCTCTTCAACTTTGAACTGAATAAAATACCCTCTCTCTAAAATTTCAAATCCTCTTCCTTTATCTACAAAACTCTAAATTAAAGTTTTTTTTTCACCGGCCACTAGCCGTTGATGACCTGGCTTTTTCCCTTTGGTTAATAAATCGTTTTCCACCTTTGGTAGGCCGTCGGCTTCTCTATGATGGTAGATGCTCATTTTACGTAGTGTTTTTTTTCGTCCTTTTCACTAATTTTTGAGGGGAAACATTTTTTTGGGAACGAAGTTACGGTGGTTTGTTTGGATGAGTTTCTCGTTGCGATTTGGAGGTTCGGTGGTGTCTCCTTCGTCGACGTTTTGCTCGTCTATGGTCGGAGCTCTTGACTCCCCCATCTGGTATTTTGTCATGGGTTTGTTCTCATTTTTGTTATTCTCTGGTGTTTTCTGTGTTTTGGGGTGTTGTTGTCCTTTCTGCAGGTAAGGTTTCGATCAGAGTGGATCTGTTCTTGCTGCTGGTCTAGTTGTTGGCCTAACTTCAGCCGCCTTCTCGTGCCCCTTCAGCCTTCGTCATCTCCCGATGCGCTGTTGTTGTTGGTTGCTCTTGCTACATCACGTTCACCGCCGATATGCTCTGGTGTCACCCGATTTGACATGCAGTGCAGGCTTTGGTTGCTGGCTTCTTCGTTCCCATCTCTATTTGTTCTGTTGTGATTTTTTTCTTTTGTTTTCTTGTTTGTTTTTTCGATTTATTTTTGACCGACATTTTTTCGATTATGTTCATCGTTTGTTCTCCCGGCTTTGTCCGTGCTCTTCTCCGATCTCATGTATCGTGTCTTTGTTTTCTGTAATGTTTGTTTATGAATGCCAGTGTCCTTGTTCAAAAAAAAAAACATCTTTAAAGCTTGGTGAAGTCAGTCACCTCAACACACATCACATATTCACATGGGAAAGTATTTAGCCTATAGACTCTCCACTCTTTTGAGAGGAATCTCCCTCAAATTCAAAAGCTTACAAAATGGGAAAAACCCAACATACATGCCTTCTCTGGGAAGATGATAAAACGGTTTCACCTTCAACATAAATGCAGCGTCTGTTGAAATGTTTTGAATGACATATTTTTAAAGTATATATTCGTGGGGTACAAGTTGTAACCAGTCTTCAACATACCGGATCCTTGTGAAGGAAGCCAATGCAATTTTTGGCTATAAAAATGACAACTCAACCCACTCTCTGCTTCCGAGTCCAACAGTTTTTACTAAGTATAGACTCTTGATCACTACTTTGACGATTAAACATCATTTAAAACATGACTAAAACTGATGTAAATATAATTAAAAAGACCCTACACACTTCATCCTTGTTATATATAATCTGCTTCAAACGCCAAAGGGTGGTGGATAACAGCTCACCTGCGTACGTATGGAATCACATCCGGGTAGTTATGATGTGCGGCTAAAAGATGATAAATTTTGAAATTTGTCGAAGAACTTAAAATGTTAAACTTTTTGATAACATTTTAGGTTAAATTTTTCGTGTTTTTTCATAAGTATCGATAATTATTTTGTAAGTATTGATACTTAGTTTTTTTTTAACATTTTAGGTTTTTGAATACTTGTAAAAAAACACACAAAAATCAGCCTAAAATGTTATCAAAAAATATAACATTTTAAATTTTTAGACAAATATAAAAAATTATCGTCTTTTAACCGTATCTTAGACCTGTTGTAAGTTAGACTCGCCCAATAATATCCCCATGCAATAATATATCCCACTTACTCCTTTGATCTTTAATAGAGAAAAAGAGCTGATAACCATCGTCTTGATGCTTATCTTGGAATAGAATTCATCTTCACCTTTCGATGATTCTTTTTATGTCTTACACTAAAAAAAATTAAGTTTAGGGTTAAAGTTTAAAGTTATGGTGTATGATTAGAGTTTAAGGAATTATGGGTATGATGTATTTTTAGGGTTTGGAATTTAAGATTAAAGCTTATAATTTAATTTTTTAATGTTAGGACATAAAAAGTGAATCGAGGATTTTTGTCCCTTTTCTTGGCATGTATGGTATCCCTGTGGTGGGGGCGATGGTAATTTTGTATCGGTTCAACACATAGGGTAATTTTTTTTAAAAAAATTAATACATTTATAAATATAAGCAGTTAAATACATTGCAACACAACATATATACATGCTGATATTTGGTGTATCGACGAAAGAGTTTGGGGCAATTAAATTTTTTTAAAATTTTTAGAGAGTTGAGCTAAAAATTTTAAAGGGTTTAATTTATGGGTAAAATTTTGATACAATTTTACACGATCTTACATATTTACACTATAAAACCTAAATCCTAAATTTCTATACCAAATCCTAAAAACTAAACTTTAAACCATATACCTTAAATTATAAATACTAATCTTAAATTCTAAACCATAAAACCTAAATCCCTAAACTTTAAACCATAAACTAAATCCTAACCACTAAAATTAAAAGGATTGTGTAAACTTTAGTTTACACAGTCTGCGTATCAAAGTTTTTTTCCTTAGTTTAGATTTTTTTTTAAATAATTTGGGGTTAACTAAAATTTATAATAATTTTGAGTGGCTTAATGAGAATTTTTAAAAAATTATGGGAGTATGTTTGATCAAAATTTTCAAAAATTTTGAAGTTTAATAAGAATTTTTTAAAAAATTGAGGGAGTCAAAATTATTATTTTTTAAATTAAAGGACAATTTATTTTTTCAAATATTTTGTGTGGCCCATGTCCCCACCGGTCTTTATTATCTTCGGCTCCTTAATATATCAATGATATATAATTGTATGTAATGTAATAAATAAGATTGTAACATATCCAACATAAGATAAATAATTTTTTTTAATTTTATAAAAATGTGTTACATTTAAATCACTGCATTGAATTTAGTAAAATTTTTCCGACAACTTTTCAATGTCATTCTAGCTACCAAACAAGTGTTTGTTCAAATAATTTCACGGTAGATCATAGTTGCAAACGACGAACAATTTATTATTATTATTATTATTATTATTATTATTATTATTATTATTATATCTAACACTAGCACAACTCACTGTATGCGTATATTTCTATATAATCTGGGTATAATGACCACACATTTCGTTTTTAACACACGACTTCGGATTAAAAAACTTGCTTTGATGCCCAAGGGCTCCAATCGGTTGAGCCGCCACCCCAAACAAGTTTTTCACGTGAGGCCGTGCGAATGGATCAACTTGCAATCATTGACACTATGGGCGGATCGTTATGGGAGTAGGGGTAGGCCTGACCCCAAAATTTTCAAAATATAAAAATTTAACTCTTTGAAAATTTAAAAAAAATTAATTTAACCCCTACAAAATTTAGAAATTCTTATTATATTTATTTAAATATTTTAATTAAATCTCCTCTATTTTTTTAAAAAATATCTCATTAAGTATTAAAATTTTTAAAAATTTTAGTTAAACACTTTTTTTGAAAATTTAAAATTAAACTCTCCGAACATTTTAAAAATGTTAATTTAGGCCATCAAATTTAAAAAAAAAATCAAATAGGCTCCATCAAAATTTATTATCAAGATCAGCCTGGATATAACCTTTGACATACAGACAACACATTAGCCATAACAATAAAATTGGACCTATATAAAATTACCACCTCCCCATCACATGCCAAGATAGATAAGCATAGGGCTTAAATGAAAAATATGTGCCCAAAGTATGCATTTTTTAAAATTTAAGTGCCTAAAGTATTTTTTTTTAAAAAAATAGGTGCCCAAGTTTCAAAAGTTATAATTTTAGGTACCCCAAATATGCCACATGTCAAGCATTGATTAGTTAAAAAAAAGTTAACATCCATTAACGGTCAGGCACCTAAAAGTATAACTTTTGAAACTTTAGGCACCTATTTTTATAAAAAAATACTTTAGACATCTAAAGTTCAAAAAATGTATACTTTAGGCACCTATTTTTTATTTAAGCCTAAGCATTAAGACCAAAGTTATCTGGGTTTTTTTTCCTCTGCTAATTCCATTGGTACTAGAATGATTAAGACACCTCAACAACCGTAATGAAGCACATCATTTGAACCATTATTGTTTCAAAACACAATCCTAATTATATACCACCCCCATGCCGGAAGGCTTAGATTGTAGAATTGAACAATAAGATCGATTTGTCAACAATCTTTAGAGCATGTGGTTAAAGCTTTCAGTTGACATCCTTCCCTTCCTCTGGGTTGTGGATTCAAGACCTAATAGGAACAAAATTCCCCTCCCCCTCCCCTTAAGTAGAAATTGTTCAAAAAATAATAACAATAAGATCGATTTTAACACTATATTAATAAAATACTCAAGTTCCAAAACCTTTTAATTCTTAATTTTTTTTGAATGTTTATAAAAATTTTGGTTATATGGTTGTATTATTTAGTTATAATACGGAGCAGATCCGTCCCCTCAATCAGAGTTGTCAAGATTCTTCCTTGACTAACCTGCTTTTTGGCCCACTGTTCTACGAAATTGGTGACATTGTCGTTCCTAGCTAAAGGTAATTGTCGATGGCGAATTCTCACGACGTTGTCAGCCGAAAGAAAATCGATGATTAATTTATAAATATTTTTTTTGTTTTTCGAAACAACGATCGATTTCACTGTATTATCTTTATCTTTTCTTTTAGCGTGTTTTTTTTGAGAAACCACATTAATCGAAAACGACGACGTAAACAAAGAAAAAAAAAAGATTGTGATGATTTCGTAGATATTTTAGACCGTTACGACACTCTCTTAATCAGACAAGTCGTACAACTAATATTATTAACCATAATAATTTTGAGGAGAATATATATATTTGAATTTATTTAACGTGGAAAAAAGTTTTATCTTTTGGTTAAGGATATATATTTCAGACGAGTCGTACAACTAATATTTGGTCGGTTCAGAAACAATGCTGGCAACCAATGTTGAAAAGCAAACCACAATTCACCCACCAACCAATCCACAAATCACATATCTTCAGCCATAGCCTACTTTCATAGACATTCAACAGCACGTCCACGATCTACCAACATAACAGTCATGGCCTTCATTGGTTCGTATACTTTGATTATTCTATAATAAAAAGCTTGCTCCGATGTCCAAGGTTTTACGACATCGGTAGGGCTTCAATTGGTTAAGCCGCCACCCCAAAACAAGTTTTCTCTATAAATTAATTTGTAATCGTTAGCACGTTTTTTAGCCCACTGCTAGGTAAAGTTGGTGACAATGTAGTTCTAAGTTAAAGGTGATTGTCATTTCCATTAGTTTGTTTTTTTTTCTGAGAAATCACATTAGTCGAAACAAAAAAGAAGAATGCGATGGTTTATGTAGACATTTTAAACTGCTACAACACTCTCTTAATCAGACAAGTCGTGCAACTAATATTGTTAACCGCAATGATATTGAAGAGAATATATATTTGAATTTCAAATAATATTATTAAGAAAGACAATTCAAACCTAGAACCCATTTTGGTTCCATGGATGATAAAACTAGTTTTGTTTTGTTTTTTTGGAACCAAATATTAATTCCACTAGTAATATGCCAGTAAGAAATTTGTTCACCTACCTTTCTCAGTTGATAGCAGTGAAGCTGAAGCAGCGATTGTAATTTATGCTTCAAAGTGTTTCACCTACCTTTCTTCAAAGCCGATGTAATTTTTGGGTATAAATGCAGCGTCTACTCTCTTCTTTTGATCAGTACAAGAGTTTTTATCTTCCATAGCTGCTGAGGCCTTTTTGATGAGCTTTTATCTGTTCTAGTTCCATGGCTACTTGTTTCATGGTTGGTTTTTTTCCGACCAAAAAGATGGTTGCATCTTCATGGAAACAAGTGGTAATGGAGCTAGAAACTGATAAAGCTTCCTTCCACCACCTCTTCTTTTTCTTTATTCAATTGGGTTTGACTCCTTTGCCTTCACATTTGGATTTATGTTTTGAGTTTCGGATTTTGAATATGAATTTTTGTATTTTCTTCAATTATTTAGATTTACTGTTAATTACAGTTCATGTTAAACTATGAATACAATCATATAGCCGAAATTTTCATATATATCAAAAGAAATTTAAGAATCGAAGAGTTTTGGAACTTTAGTATTTTATGAATGGAAAATGATTTGATGCACTGGCGGTCCGCAAGTGATGTATTTTTAGAGTTTAGGGTTAAGATTTCGGAGTTTAAGGTTTGAGTTAAGATTTAGATTTTATAATATGACTTTTAGTGTGTAGGGTTTAGTGACCCTAAAATAACACATGACATCTTTTGAAGCCCGCTTGTGGACAGAAAAAATTCACCGGAGGTGCATCAAATATTAACCTTTTATCATCCACAAGATTTATTATGTTCATCAAAATTCATAAATAAGTTTAAGTATTTATTATGTCAATTTGATTATTAATATAACCAAAGATTTATAGTGTCATTCACCGTCTACAATGAATCGAAATCCTTATTTTATAAATATGATTATAAACCAAATGAATTAAACACATATACTGATTTTAACATATTTTGAGAATTTGAAACTAATCTTAGCATATATCCCATTCACCCCAGCAACACAAACTTAAAAACTACACATCATAAAAGTGTAAAAATAAATTCAAGAGACATAAATGAACACAAAACACGAAGGAACGAAAATTGATCTTTATTTACGACAAAAGTTGAACTAAAATTCAAATAAATTATTAGTGTACTGGAAAATTATTTACTTTCAACTAAACTATTGTGCACTAAAAAGTATTGTTTAATTACTGAAGATTTTGATATATTAAAATTGATGACATCACTTTTATCTGTGGTTTAAACATGTCACTTTATTTGGTGATCTTCACGGTCCAAAAAAGGGTGAATTTTTGGACAAAATTTCTTCAGATGAATGAAAATTCAACCTGTTGGCTATTAAATTAAAAAAAAAATCACCTAAAAAGCTATTCTATATAGGAAGATATCATAAATTTAATCCAACATGTCAATCATGATATCATTATCCATTGCATTTATCTCCGGTTGTAACATTTTTTAGACGACCTATTTCAACTTTTATGGTATTCTTATGAATATATTTAGAGTATCCCGACTAAAATATCCAAATATTTGTTCTCAAGGACAAGTATTTTAGTAACAAAATTCGTAAGTCTATTTTCTTTGTCTCGCTTCACTAATATTTTTATGTCACGTGTATTAATAATTTATTTTTTTATTGATTGATTGATTTTATTTTATTTATAATACATGTTACATAAAATTATTTGTGAGACATATAAAGAGATACAACAAAAGCCCAGACGAATTTTATTCGTATTTTAGGAGAACACCCTGTGCAATTTCAACAATACATCATGAGCTTTGTTTCGAGTTATGGAATCTAAGTTATGGTCAAAATATCGTAACACGTTTGATACCGAATTTTGTAGTATGAATTCATTTAGTCTAGTTCCTAGTTCTTCAATTTAAGCATTAGTCCATTTATTCCATAAGTCCAAGTACTCTAAAATCTTCATTCTTAGACATGCAATTAGCAATCAAAATTCTTTATTAAAATAATCGAAAAACAATAAAATCACTAAAATCACAACGCATTAAATTTCTTTGTTCAAAAATACCCAATTCTTGTGACTCGGCCCGTTGACCTACCGACCGAATCTTAAAAAATTGACTATTTTAAAAAAATTACTCAATCAGAGATTTTTTTATCGGGTAATTAGGCCGGGTCTAGGCTTTTTTTGTAACCGGGTACCCGACTAGACCCGGTACTTTTAATATATTTATTTTTTAATTTTAAATTATATTTTTATTTTAAGTTATTAATATTTTAACCCTTAAACTAAATTTAAATCCCTAAATTCTTTCTATGTTTGTATTATGTACTTTTAAGTTTTAGAATTTTTCAAAAATATTTCTATTAATTTGTTAATATGAGATTTGAAGAAAAAAATGAAGATTAATATTGTCAATGTCTTCTTTTGGTGATAAACCTTTATATATATATATATATCCAAATATTTCTATCTTAAAACTAACTTTAAATCACTATTTTTTATGTTTGGATGACGTATTATAAACTTTTAAATTTTATGAGTTTTTTAAATAAATTTTAAAAAATAAATAAATAATGTGAACTGGGTATCCGATACCAAATTTTACGTAGTACCCGAATTTTACGGATATCCGATAACCATGGGCCAAAACACGGACCGACAAATGCACTACCTAGAAAATCGAGTACCTGGTAGTAAACTCCTTTACTAAAATCACAATACATTTAAAATACAAATCATGAAATGTAAATAAATAAAAAAAGCCTAATAAACATCAACAAAGCACTTATATTAAGAGTTATATTAAGAGCATTATATTAAGAGTTATATTTTGATACACAAGTTGCGTAAAAAAATTACAGAACCTTTTATATTTAAGCTATAAAATCAAAAACCTAAATCCCTAATCATAACTCCATAAAACTTAAACCTTAAACCCTAAATCCTAAACTCTAAATTTAATCATAAACCTTAAATTCTATACCATACACACTAAACCCCTAAACCCTAAATTCTAACCTAAATCCCTAAACCCTAAAATTGAAAAGACTTATGTATCAAAGTATTTTTCTTATATTAATAGTGAATTTTTTCTCAATTTTTTTAATCTATTGTAATATTTAAGGTGGGTAAAATTTTTCTCAATATGAAAATTAAATTATTTAAATTTGAGTCGAGCTTAAGTTTGATAAACTCAAAAAAGAAACAGAAGTATAGAAGCTATAAACTTTAACATAAAAGTTACAATTGAAAAAAAGTGATAAACATTTAAATTTTTATCATTATTCCAAATTAAAACATATTAAGACAATAACTATAAAAAATAATATCCACATTTATTGTAAATAATAATTATAATATCTTATTTTTTATATTAAACAGAATTTGCATTGTAATAATTATAATAATTATAGTATCCAAACAAAAGACACTTCAACATAGCAAGGACGGCTTATCTGCAATTGAACCACGCGTGCAATTGGGCGCGTGACCTCTGCTAAACAACATTTATTAATTTCTTGGGTAAAGTACCAAAATGATCACTAAACTATTTTCTATAAAACAAAACGGTAACCAAACTTTCAAAAATTACAGAATAAAAATTAAATTTCATGTTTTGTTATAAAATGGTAACTATGCTATTAACCTCCATTAAAGGGTGACATGGCTGTTAAAATTTTTTGTATAATAACACATTTAGTCCTTCATAGTTATACATTCAATCAATTTAGTCATAATTCGAAGAAATTCAATAAATTTAACCCTCAATTTTACACATCGTTATAATTTAGTCCTAAGTCTAAAAAATTAACCCTTGATCTTTCAAAATTACTTCAAATTAGTTGTATGTATATATACTTATCATCCATTGAAGTAATTTTGAACGGTCAAGGGTTATTTTTTTAGAATTAGGACTAAATTATAACAATGTGTAAAAATTAAGGGATGAATTTATTAAATTTCTTTGACTTATGACTAAATTGATTGAATGTGTAACTATAGAGAACTAAATATGTTATTATACAAAAAATTTAACAGCCATGTCACCTCTTTAACGGAGGTTAATTGTACATGTACTATTTTGTAACAAAATATAAAGTTTAATTGATATTCTTTTAACTTTTAAAAAATTAGTTACCAATTTATTTTTTTGATACATTTTAGTAACCATTTGAGTACTTTACCCTATTCATTTCTTCATCAGTCAGCATTCATTAATCAAACAAAGAAAATGCTTCTTCTTCGGCTTCAAATGTCCTTTCCATTCTTTTCTTCAGCTCTTCACCTACCTTTCTGAGCTGAGAAAAAAGATACGCCAAACTATGTTTGATTTTGGAGATGAACTAACCATCCAAAGCTTTAGAATCCCTTGGCTAATTTGGATCCAAATACTTGTTATGTTCCTTCTTATACTTCTTCTCTATGGCTTCACCACCACCACCACCCTCTCCACTTTGGATCTCTCCGACGGCTCCTCCGCCGCTTCCGCCTCCCTTTACCCAGAATCGCGTGTTAATCACACTTCAACGCCAACGCTTGTCTCCACTCGATTCCAGACTTCCCAGGTATTAGCCCACTTACTCTTTTGATCTATTTACCTTCCACCAGCTGTTGTTTCTCTTTATTCAACTGGGTCTTACTCGTTTGGCTTATTTCCGTTCATATTTGGATCTATGTTTTGAGTTTCGGATTTGGTTGAGATAAATTTGAATCTGGATTGTTATATGTTCTTTTGAGTTGGGATTCGTTTGACATCTGAAGAGACTAAAAATTATAAGGTGGAAAGGGTACCGAAACTGGGAATCATTGGCGATTTCTTCAATTATTTGGATTTACAGGAAATTGTTGCCTTTGGGCCCCTTTTCCTTGTTGGTTAGCAAAACTATGGAAAATCACATCTTCTCACTTTTTAACACAAAATTCTATCACAGAAACCCAATCCATCATTGATCAATCAAAGGAAAATAAATTCCTTTTCCACTTTATGGATTATGCTTTGTTTCAAAACTTGGGACTTGGAAGCTAAGAAATATCCTCTCTATTTTTCCTTTCTTTCAAGACTTGGAACTTTGAATCTCTTCATCATTTTCACTATTTTTAAAATATAATTTCATAAAAGAATATATGTTCAGTTTTTAAACGTTAAGGTATATTTGGGTATTATTACATGGTAACTATAACTGCGCAGATGGTAAAAACAAATTTTCTATTAAGTGTCTTAATTTTAGTGTTTATAATTTAGTTTAGCCTTAGAGATTTAGATTTAAGATTTATAATTTATGGTAAATCCTTAAGTATATTACACTAACCTTTAAACACTAAATTTTTAACCATAAATCTTAAATTATAAACTCCTAAACGTAAACTATAAATTAAATTTTTAACCCCTAAAATTAAAACACATGTAAAAAAAATTTATTTTCATGCATCCAATATTTTTCATTATCATATATCGAAAATATAAAAAAAAAGCACAATAAGACAGTGATGTTTTGTTTTTAATAAATAAGACAGTGATGTTAAGAAAACGATACTCTTTTTTCATAGTTAAATGAATGTCGCATTTATAATTTTAATTGTAAGTTTAAAACGACAATGTAGTAAACTGTGTGCGTTTCACCACCGAATTAATAATTTTTTAATACCCAACCCGTAGTAAGTAGTAACTGAGTGGGTTTTGCCAACCCTACATTATTAGAAAAAATAAATTTTCTTTTGATCTTCTTCTTCAACATAAATGCAGCGCCTGCTGTTTTCAATGAAGTTAACTTTCTTTTAAGAATAGCTGCTGCTTGATTAATGAGCTTAATTGCAATTTTATGTTTTTTGTAAGGCGAGCTTAGTACTTGTTTTTCAAGATTGACTGCCTAATTAGAGTTGGTCTATGTTCTAGACTTAGGGTCCGTTTGTGGTTAAGTTTGATCTCCAAACGGCCGTTGTCGTCACAATTCCCCCTCCTCCAAACAGGTGCTGGTGACTACCCCAACGGGCATTTGCGCTCATGATTTCCTTCTAAACGCCCGTTTGCCTACAACTGAATTTTTTAATTTTTGACAACGAGAGTTTGTACCCTCAATGGACATTTGCCGCCTCACCCAAAAACAGAGCCTTAATCAAATGTTTACTTACGCTTTGCCAAACCTTGTTTTGTACTTGATTTTCACCCTAAAGAATAGAAGTATCGTATCCTTTTTGATGTCCCTATACATGTCCCGAACCTAAAAAAGTTAAGTTTAGAGTTGAAGTTTAAGGTTATAGTTTAAAATTAGGGTTTAGTTTTTAGGGTTTATGGTTTAAAAATTAGAATTTAAAAATTAGGGTTAGAGCTTAAGACTTAGGATTTTAGCTTTAGAGCCAGTGGCAGATCCAGAAATATTTTTGAGGGTGGACACACGTAATATCTTAAAATTTCAAGGTCAGTACAACACACTAAAATTAAAAAAACTGAAAGTCTAATTCATAGAAATTAAAAAATTTGAAGCTAAATGTATGAAGTTTAAAAAGTTAAGGGTAGACCCATGTCCACCCTAACATAGCCTTGTATCCGCCACTGTTTGGAGCATATATAAACACACCAAAAAGGTACATGATTTTTGTTCCACCCTAAACCCTTTGTTGCTGCACCACATGTGGACAAATAATATTCTAAAACTAATTTTAGGATCAAACATGTATCCAAATAATAACGGTCCGTATGTATTTGTAATTTTTTTAACAAGAGCAATAAGTTAGATTTCATCAAAATAAGAAAAGGCATAATAAACTCATGAAGAAATAAAACTAAAATGTTATTCTTTTGAATATCATTTATCTTTCGTAGAAACTTAACAACCATCATCAATTTTTTTTTTATTCGACTATCTGTTATATAAATTTAAGAATGAAGACCAAGAAAATCAATTTAACATATTGTTTCTTTAACAATTCTGATTGCAACTACAAACTATTATAAAAGGTATTTAGTCATGTTAAACCTTCAACCTTCCCTAATCAAATGATGTGTTGTGTGGATCGCTATATGAATCAAGTTATCATAAAGTTAGACGAAAATCGTGTTACAAAACAGACAAAAATCGCCTCACAAAGACAAATGAACAAGCACAACAAGATGGATGAACAAAAAGTAACTTTTATTAGAAACTAAAAATAAAAGAAAATAACCAAAGAAAAGAAAGAAAAATAGACAACATGGCCGCCGGGGCGGAATTGACACTTTTCAATAGAAACTAGAAATATATTTTGGAGAGAAAACTAAGGTTTTAGGTTATTACTATGACAATTATTATTATTATTGTTATTATTGATAAATTCTAAATCTAATTCTAATCCTACTTAAAGGGGAGGGAAATGGAAACTCTAGGGGAAGGAAGGGGAGTGCTTCTAGTGGGTCTAGAACCCGTGACCTAAGAGACTAATGTGCTTGCTCTGAAAATGATTACTAACTGTTATAAATATCAAAAGAAATTTAAGAATTAAAGTGTTTTGAAACTCGAGTATTTTATTAATATAAATAATGTTAAAATCAATTCAAAAGTCAAAATTATTGTTTAATTCTACAATCTGAGCCTTCCGGGATGGGGTGGTATATAATTAGGATTGCCTATCATCTTAGAAGTATCATCCACAATGTTCTACAATCTTGGCATGTATTGTATTCCAGAGATGTGATGGGGCGGTGGTAATTTTGTATCGCTAGCGCTAATGTTTTGTCTGTATGTCCAAGGTTATATTTAGTGTGTATTTGTAATATGTTATGCTCGTATCAGATAGTATCCTGTTCGTATGTGTAACCGTATCATGTGTAGAATTTAGCATGAACGGTTGACTTCTTGTTTAAACATGGGTGTGTAACAATGGAACATTGGGTGGTGGCAGGTTGGAGTAGAGCAGAGTATAAAGGGTGAAATAGCCCCGGGGACGAGCAGAGGAATGATAAGAGCAGCAGAAGATGGGGAAATGGAGGAATGTTCTGGAAACCAGAATTGTTATCATCCTTGTCACTATCTCAAGCTTGCTAAGCTTGCATTTCTAAAGTGTTTGGGTCTTGATTCCTTGTCCGAAAGTAGTTCCAAAACTACTGAACGAAGAAAGCAAAGATAGTTTTCATATTAACTAATGTCTCTATTAACTTCCCCCCAAAAAATGTCCATTTAGTTTCATTAGAAATGTTGATTTATAGTAGAGAAGGAAATGGTGGTAGAAAGCAGCACTAGGTTGCTAGAGGAGATCGTAGGTTCGGAGCAGCATCAGAAGGTCTCATCAGCGATGCATGGATCTCGGGATGATGGTTTCGTTCATTGGAGTAGGCCGTTAGAAGGGTGGATCAAAGCTAATGGTAATGGTGCTGTAAGAAATGGTGATGGTGCTGCAGCAGGGGTGAATAGCTGTTTAACCTGTTTTGCTTCACTAAAAGCTTAGGGACCTGCTCCGTTTTGATGTCTGAACTTTAATGATCCATGATATATTGCGGCATGCTTGGTGACTAGGATTTAGAAGAATCATGGTGGAGTCGGACAGAACTGAGGCAGTGTGCAGCATCAAAGATGATTTGCACCGGTTACGAGGCCATGCTCTGATCTAGAAACATGTTTCAACGTGGGGAGTGAGGATTAGTCGCATTGGATGGGAAAGCGATGAAGTTACCGATGGCTTGACACGACTGACTAAAACTCAACCTGTTGGAGAAGGGTTGTTCATTTCACCACCACAGATGATTTGTTGATATTGTGCAGGGTGAAGCTGCCAGTAGCTTGTAGTTATGATTGCTACACTGTATCATAAAAATGTTGATTTATAATAATTCAAAATTTAATAGAAAATGTGGATTTATAGTGACTCAACATTTAATCAAGCCTATTTAAACAAGTTGGACTAATTTAATAGAACTTAACCAAGTTCGAGTAAAATTTTATGTTAAGTTTCTTGCTTATTCGAATAATATTTGGATTTGGATGTTAATATATTCAAAGTCGACCTGAATACAAAATGAAGAATATGTTTGTTTCTAAGGAGATACAAACTTTAGTCATCCAGATTTATGCAGATTTGAATATTGAGATTTTGAATTAAGAAATTTTTAAGAATAATAATATTTAATCTGGATTTGGATAATAATACTGGTATATTTATATTTGAATTGCAGATTTATGAATTTAGATATTTGACAAGTAATAATATTTAACTCAAATTTGAATAGAAATACTCGTAATATTTAGAGTGGCCAAACGGATCGTCTCAGGTCGGGTAATATTCGGTTTGATTATATTTGGTTTAGGTCAGATCGGGTCGAATTGAGTCTGGTTCGATTTTAATTCGGGTATATGATAATTCGGGTCGTGTCAATATCGGGCCGGTCACTTTCGGGTCGGGTTGATATCGGGTCAATAGGAGATCAATCGTTTTTTATTTATGTCAACCTTTGGATCTTCAGTCGATTTCATATACATTATTATATAAATTAACCTTCTAACAATATCATATATGTATATTATTATATATATCTGACAACAAACCAGTAAAAAATTATTTGGTTAAATTAGATTTGAGTAAAATAAATTCGGGTTACTTTCGATTCAGGTCGTCTTCGGTTCAAATTGCCTTCGGGTATGGTGAAATCGATTCGAGTCAATTTCAATTCGTTTATTTCGATTTTCGGATTAAGTTTGGGTCTTTATATTCATGTTAAAATCATGTTTCGGATCGGATAAATCAGTTCTTTCTCGACTCTCTAGTTAAATTTGCTAGTTCTAGTAATATTTGTGTATAAAAGTATTTTAAGTAAATTTATAGATTGAAAAAAATCAAACAATACACATATCCAACCCGTTATCATTACTATTCATTAGTATCCTAGCCTAGCTCCACTATATTCAAATACACTTGCAATCCTTATGTTGATGCATAATATGTCAAACCCTTAAAATTCAAAGCAGAGTTGGATTCATCCGGAATCCATATGCTTCCTCGTAAACTTATTGCCTTGTATCTATGCTCTTTTCCTACTCCATTTTATAAGGATTTAAATTGTGATTTAAAGGGAGGTAGCAAAAGTATTTAAATTGTTCATTTAAAATGAGATAATTGCCACATAAGTCCCCCAAATGCTACCCCGTTCATGTTTTTGTCCGTGGGTTAATTACGCATTTAGTCCTTCTATTTTAATTTTATTTTTATTTTGGGTCAGTAGTCAAATTACGCCAGTGGTCCTTCCCTTTCTTTCCCGTTTTCACATTTGTCCGTGGTTTTATCCTATTCCAATCCCTATACTTTTGTGCGTGTTTATTTGTTGCTTTCAGCTTATGTTTCATTTCATTTTAGTCATCTGTTTAGTATTTATTTAATTTTTAGCACTTTTATTTTATGCCACTTATATTTCTGCCCATGCATTTTATATTTTGTTCATTTTAGTCTTAATATATATATTTTTCATGCCATGTAATTTAGCATTCATGCATTTTGATCTTTAATATTAGTGTGATGTTTTTACGTAATGTCTTGTTTTTATTTTGATGTATGCATAAATCGTGTCATATGATAAAGTTAGTGTAGTATTGTAGAAATGTTGCTTTATTAATTTGGCATCATATTATATGCATGTTTTGTATATATTGCATTATGTTTTATTTAGTTTTTTTTTTACATATATATATATATATATATATGATTAATTATTTCTTGAAATATGTTTTTTACGTGTTCTTTTATGCTTTGTTTTTATTATTGTGACATATTATGTTCATGTTTTTTCGTTTTGTTTAATATTGTGATAGTGTTGCTTTGTTCGTTTAATGTCGTATTATATGTATGTCATGCATTTGTTGCATTTGTGTTTTTCTTATGTGTTCAAGCAGGTTATTAGGATTAGTTTATTTAAATTTTGGAAGCATGTTTTTTTCTTTCCTGTATTTGTGCTTATGCTTTGTGCTCATTTGGGTATGTTATGTTTTTTATTTATTTCATATACTTTATTATCTTTATTTAATTTTGTAAAATTCATGTGTGTCTTTTAATATTATGTCAATTGTATGTTTTATGTTTTATTTTCTAAGATTGCATATCGAGATATATAAATTGTCAATGCGGTGCCCTTTTATTCGAGTGTAAACGAGGTCAGTATTAGGCGTAGTGATGGTGGTTGGGCGTTTACTCGGATAACGGAGCTTTTAAAATTAACCCGCACTTATAACCAAATTTTAATTTAATCGTCACTTTAATCCGGAAAGTCTAATATTAATAAAGCGATAATTATTAAAGTACCAATTTTGGGCGGTGTGGGGGTGCTAATCCTTCCCCATCTGTAACCGACTCCCGAACCCATCAATTTGAAATCTCTAGTTTTTTACGGTGTCCGACCTACCTAAGTGGCCGATGGCGACTCTATTTTCAAAACAAAATACGGGTTTTCTAAAATCCCACGGAAGATATCAGACACCATCATTTTTAATATTTTCAAAAACAAAATATAAAAAACATCATTTTTTAGCGAGAGGGACATCGCTACAGATGACGACTCCGTTGGGGAAATTTTTGTTTTTTCAAAAACAAATGAAAGTCGAGCTTTTTTAAAATAATTACCGCTTTACTAATATTAGAAATTCCGGATTAAAGTGACTATTAAACTATCATTCGGTTATAATTGCGCGTTTGTTCTAACGCATTTAAAATATGGCATATAAACCCGTTTTTTAAGTGGAGGGAAAACGCTAATGCTTTCATGGAGATATCGTTCTCCCGTATGGGCCTAACAAGTACCTTCGGGGCTCGAGTACCTTATACTTTCGTGAGGATATCGTTCCTTCGTATGGGTATAAGCGAATGGGTCCTGATAAGTGTTCAAAAGTACTATTTTTCTTACACTTTTTACTCATATTATTGTTAGACTTAGGCTCATATTAGTTGCATAGCTAGCCATTCATGCATTAATCCATGTTTCCTTCCATCGTTGAGCTTGATTACATAACTTGGTAGTTTTTGTGGAAAAGATACTGCTTTGGTGTGCTTTGTGTGTGTATGTGCAGGATCACTTGCCAAAGTAATGCCGAGCTAGTTGCCAGGGCAATGCATGAAGGATATGCCGAGCTAGTTGCCAGGGCAATGCATGAAGGAGACGCCGAGCCAGTTGCCATGGCAATTGTCGACAAAGAGAAAATGCAATAGGGATGTCGAAATTAATGACTTTACAAGCCCAAGATGACATGGAGCAAGGCCCAAGCCCAAAGGAATTTGATTGCCATGCAGAGATTAAAGAATAATTAAATTCCAAGAAGATAGGAGAAGTTCTAATAGGAATAAAATTATAATAAAGAATTATATTCTTTAAAGATAATTTAATTCCAACTCAAACTCCTCTTCAAAGAAGGACTTTGGCCTAGCCCTATAAATAGCAAGGAGATTTCGACAACTTCAAGAGAGAGAGCATTAGGGAAATTTCGACAAGTCCAAGGGAGAAAGCAAGGGATTTTCGACAAGCTTCATCTTTTCTTCCTTGTTCGATTGGGTTCATGCTAGGGATTATTTATCTTGTGTTTCTTTGGAACCTAGCCATGAACTAAATTTACTTGGCTATGGTTATTGTGTTTTGTGGTTGTGAGAAACTATTGGTTTTTGTTTAGGTAATAAGAGTTTGCACTTTTCTATTTCAAGGTTTATTCATTCTTGGTTCTTATTCTTGTTTGCGAGTGAATTGGGAGAGGATCTCGTGATTTCATCTATTTATCTAATATCGGGAGAGTTAGATTCAAGAAACGAATGAATATGATCTTTATTCAATCCAATGATGGTGAAGATTAATCCGGCTTAGGAATAAGTTAAGGATTTCAACGGCTAAGAGGAGCGCAAGATTGGTTGTTGTTCACCCTTGATTCACGCAGGGATGTATTATCAAGGCATGCACAAATAGCTAGAGTTTCGACTTAGGGATAAGAAGAAACCGTTGAAGAACGCTCTACCGAACCTTGAAGGTTGCTGCCCAGACGCCCAAGTAGTTGCCCAACTAGTCGCCCAGGCAACCATCGATTAGTTGCCAAGGCAACCCCGTTGTGCAAGTTGCCACGGCAACTAAGTTGCCCGTGCACTCTTTTACCAAAACGATCCAATCGGCTATCACACCTCAACTCACGATAACCTGGCCTATCTCTCAATTGAATTCATCTTTTCTTTTACTTATTTGCTTTCTAGATTAGTTAAACTTCTATAATCTTTTATTTGTGTTTTTATTTTTACAGTGCAAGAGACTAGATTCTCGAAGTAGCACCAATCCCTGTGGGGACGATATCTTTTATACTATAACTTGCGACGTGTATACTTGCACATTTGCGTAGCACTTATTACGCGCAACAAGTTTTTGGCGCCGTTGCCGGGGATTGGCAATACCGACCACTTTGAGTTGAAACCGGTAATGTTTAATATGATCAACACAATAGGTCAATTTGGCGGCTCAGCAACTGAAGATGCACGACAACATCTGAAATCTTTCCTCGAGATTTGCAACTCGTTCAAGATACACGGAGTCACCCCCGATGTCTTACGATTAAGATTATTCTCCTATTCACCGAGGATAGGCGAAAGCATGGTTGAATGAATAGCATTCTGCCGGATCCATAGCATCTTGGACTGATCTTTGTCGTGATTTCCTTGCTAGATTTAATCCTACAAATTTGACTGATAAGCTTCGTAACGACATTACTTCTTTTCGGCAAGCAGATGATGAATCCATGTACGAGGCTTGGGAGCGATATAGAGAACTTCTACACAAATGCCCTTTACACGGATTCCCAGTGTGGACTCAAGTAACAATGTTTTACAACGCCGTGAATACACCAACAAGGATGATGCTAGATGCCTCGGCAAACGGCATACTCCTAGATAAGTCGCAGGAAGAAGCAATGCAAATTTTAAACAGGCTGGCCAAGAATGATTATCAATTCTCATCTACTAGAAGAGGAGGAGTTAGACGCCAAGCCACAATACATGAACTAGGATCATCGATTCAATTTCGGCACAATTGGCCACTTTAACCAAGATGGTCGAACATGCAAAAACCAAACAACACACATGAAGTCAAGGTAATGGATTCTTTTTGTGAGTTATGTGGTGATAACCATAATTCTTCCGAATGTATGCGAAATCCGGAATCTAGCTTCTATGTGGGGAATTACAATCGAGCAACAACATGATGTCCAATACATACAATCCAAATTTTGGAAGAAGCACCCAAATTTTTCATGGAGTAATCCCAACAATGCTCTAAACCGGAACAATCAGAATGCACAAGCATCGGGATTCCAGCCAGAAATATGCCACGGCAACAGATATACGCAGCAGAACAACCGACAACATCTAGTTCTTTGGAAAATTCTCTAAATGCTTTTATGATGAAAACTGAATCTTATATGGCTGAGAATAGTAATTTCATAAAAAGAACTGATGCTTTTATTAACAGGACCGAGATGAGATTGCAAAACCAAGAGGCGGCAATCAAATCATTGGAAAATCAAGTCGGACAGTTTGCTCAAAATCTGAATACTAGACCACAAGGAGGTTTACCTAGCGATACTGAAGCCGCAAGAGGAACTGGCCATGAGCAATGTAAGGCGATCACCACTAGAAGTGGCCAACAACTTAGAGAGGCTCAAACCCGCTCATCAAACAAAACTCCATAAAAAGATCAAGACGAACCTAGCAGCAAAGCCTCAGATGCTGAACCAGGAATTGCCGCGGCAACCGGCAATAAGCATGCCTCGGCAACCGACGATAAAGACGCCTCGACAACCCCAATTGATAATGCCTCGGCAATTACAGATGTCCCGGCAATGCCGTCAATCAGGTTTTAAACCAATGAAAGGATCGAAGATATCCGACTTTCACCACCATTCCCACAAAGGTTGAAGCGACAAAAGCAAGAATACCAATTCAAGAAGTTTCTTGATATCCTAAAGCAAGTCCACATCAACTTGCCATTGGTGGAAGCAATTGAACAAATGCCAAACTATGCCAAGTTTCTTAAAGACATTGTGTCCAAGAGAATAAGACTAGGAGAGTTTGAAACAGTTGCCGCGACAGAGGGATGCATGGCAATGTTGCACAATTGTATGCCACCTAAGTTGAAGGATCCCGGAAGTTTCACAATACCCTGTTCCATTGGAAATCACTATGTCGGGAAAGCATTATGCGACCTTGGGGCTAGCATAAACTTGATGCCTAAATCGGTTTTCTAAAAACTAGGAATCGGGAAGGCAAGACCTACAACAGTCATGCTGCAGCTAGCCGACAGATCCTATGTGCATCCAGAGGGAAAAATCGAAGACATACTGGTAAAAGTCGATAAATTTATTTTTCCCCCTGACTTTATTGCTTTGGATTGTGAAGCAGATGAGCATGCACCTATCATTTTCGGGAGACCATTCCTAGCAACAGGGAGAACCTTGATCGACGTTGAAAACAGAGAACTCACAATGAGGGTGAATGACCAGCAAGTTAAACTAAATGTGTTCCAAATACTAAGGCATGCCGATGATCCAGAAGAATGCCAACTACTTCATGCCACTGAAGAGTTTAACTTCGATGAGGAATTTAGTTGCCTCGGCAACTACATTGCCGATCAAGAGGAACCTGAGGAGTATGAAGAACCGGTCGATGAGGAACAACCAGAAGAGGCAAATTGGCTAGTCAATCGACCAGGTACATACTTTGAACCACTGGACTACTCAGGTAAGGAAGGTAAGCTCGAAAAACCCTCTATTGAACATCCACCAATTCTTGAGTTGAAACAATTGCCAGAGCAACTAAAATATGTATACTTAGGGACCGATAATACATTGCTTGTAATTATTTCTTCTAAGTTACAACCTGAGCAGGAAAAGAAGCTGATCAAGATGTTGAAGCTACACAAAAAGGCAATAGGGTGGACAATTGCCGACTTGAAGGGAATTAGCCCGGCGGTGTGTATGCACAAGATCTTGTTGGAAGATGATCACAAACCTTCAATTGAGGCCCAGAGGAGACTGAATCATGCAATGAAAGGGGTTGTAATGAAAGAAATCATCAAGTGGCTTGACGCCAGCATTATATACCCTATCTCTGATAGTACGTGGGTAAGTCCGGTACAATGTGTACCGAAAAAGGGAGGTATAACAGTGGTAAGAAATGAAAATAATGAACTTATCCCAACCAGGACTGTGACCGGTTGGAGGGTTTGTATGGACTATCGAAAGCTAAACAAAGCTACTAGGAAAGATCACTTCCCATTACCCTTTATTGATCAAATGCTTGACCGTCTTGCAGGTAAACCTTTTTATTGTTTTCTTGATGGTTATTCAGGTTACAATCAGATTGCCATAGCACCAGAAGATCAAGAAAAGACAACCTTCACATGCCCATACGATACTTATGCCTTCCGAAGGATGCCGCTCGGATTGTGTAACTCCCCGGCAACCTTCCAAAGATGCATGATGGCACTCTTTTTAGACATGGTCGAAAACTTCCTTGAGATCTTCATGGATGATTTTTCAGTTTTTGGTAATGACTTCGACGGCTGTCTCGGCAATTTAGATATGGTGTTAGCAAGATGCGAAGAAACGAACTTAGTCCTCAATTGGGAGAAATACCACTTTATGGTAGATGAAGGAATAGTGCTCGGCCACAAGATTTCATCCAAGGGAATTAAAGTAGACAAAGCCAAGGTGGACGTGATCGAGAGATTACCCTCACCAAATTCGATTAAAGGAATTTGAAGTTTTCTCGGACATGCAGGTTTTTACAGGAGGTTCATTCATAATTTTTCTAAAATCACTAAACCTTTGTGTAATCTGCTTGAACAGGATAAAGTCTTTGATTTTGATGATTCTTGCACTCAAGCATTCGAAACCCTAAAGAAAAAGCTTGCCTCGGCATCCATTGTAATTCCACCAGATTGGACGCTACCTTTTGAGCTCATGTGTGATGCAAGTGATTTCGCGGTAGGAGCAGTCCTAGGCCAACGCACAGGTAAGACCTTCCATGTGATATACTACGCTAGTAAAACTCTTAATGGTGCTCAAGTGAATTACACAACAACGGAGAAAGAGTTACTAGCTGTAGTTTTCGCATTTGACAAGTTCCGATCCTATTTAATTGGTACAAAGGTAATTGTTCATACGGACCATTCGGCAATCAAATACTTATTTGCTAAAAAGGATGCTAAACCTCGTTTGATTCGTTGGATATTATTTTTACAAGAATTTGATATTGAAATTAAGGACAGGAAAGGAACAGAAAATTAAGTGGCCGATCACTTATCACGTTTGGAACGCAATAAGGAGGAGGACGCGAATCTTGAGATATGTGATGCATTCCCGGATGAACAAATTTTAGTTGCCTCGGCAACCCTCGACGCCTCGGCAACCATGGATGCACATGCCTCGACAACTCTTGACGCCACAGCAGTCTTTGACGTGCACGCCTCAGAAATCTTGGGAGCAGTCGCCACGGCAGCACATGCCTCGGCAATACCCTGGTACGCGAATTTAGTTAATTTCCTTGTTTGTGGTATTTTTCCTTATGGCATTACTCACCAAGAGAATAAGCAGTTCCGCCATGATGCTAAGCATTACTTTTGGGACGAGCCTCTTTTGTTTAAACAATGTGCAGATCAGGTTATACGTCGATGTGTCCCTAAAGAATAGCAACAGAATGTACTTCGGCAATGCCATTCTTCACCCTATGGAGGACATTTTGGAGGAACTCGTACCGCGGCCAAAGTTTTCCAATCCGGTTTGTATTGGCCAACATTGTACAAAGATGCCCAAGACTTTTACAAGCAATGTGATCATTGCCAGAGGACGGGCAATATCTCTAGACGACATGAGATGCCACTCCAGAACATCATCGAGGTGGAACTGTTCGATGTATGGGGGATCAATTTTATGGGACCTTTCCCATCTTCATTCGGCAACCTCTACATCTTACTCGCCGTCGACTATGTGTCTAAATGGGTAGAGGCAGTTGTAGTTCCCAACGACGATTCCAAGACCGTGCAACGATTCCTGCAGAAAAACATATTTACACGGTTTGGGATGCCGAGAGCAATTATCGATGACGGGGCAAGCATTTTGACAATGGACTAATTGCCAAGATGTTGCAACGCTTCGGCATATCACACAAGATCGCCACGGCATATCACCCACAAACCAACGGGCAAGCAGAAATTTCCAACCGGGAGTTGAAGGGAATACTCGAGAAAGTTGTAAATCCCTCAAGGAAGGATTGGTCATTAAGACTAGATGACGCATTTTGGGCATATCGCACTGCATTCAAAACACCCTTAGGTATGTCCCCCTTTCGACTTGTCTATGGTAAAACATGTCATCTACCGGTGGAAATCGAGCACAAGGCGTACTGGGCAATCAAGACCGTGAATATGGATTGGGAAAGTGCCGGACAAAAGCGCTTGATGGATCTCAATGAGATAGAAGAATTTCGTGCACTCGCCTATAACAATGCACGAATCTACAAGGAGAAAACAAAGCGATGGCATGACAAGAAACTATTGCCACGACAATTCACGTCAGGGCAACTAGTTCTCCTATTCAATTCTCGGCTAAAACTTTTCCCGGGAAAGCTGAAATCAAGATGGTCAGGACCATTCGAAGTCATCAAACCATTCTCCCATGGTGCTGTGATAATCAAGTCCATCTCTGACAACCATGAATTCAAAGTTAATGGACAAAGATTGAAGCACTACAATGGTGCCCATGTGGAACGTAACAAAGAAGTGGTCAACTTAGGAGATGCATGAGCATGCTCTCCTTTCAATATTTTATTTTTCTTTTTCCTTTTCTTTTTATTTTCATTTTTATTTTTAGGAGATATTTTATTTTTCTTCATTATCTTTAGTTTTCAGGTTTTCTTTATTTTCTTTTTCACAACAAGACTCACAACTTCTATGCTAAGGAAATTTATCACCAAGATCCTTGCCCGGCAACCAATGAAGAAGATGCCGTGGCAACCTACATCGTGCCTGCACAAGCTGATGCCACGGCAACCAGCCCTGAAGATGCCACGGCAACTAAAGCTAAAGACATCCCGGCAACAAGAAAACAACCATCGCGTTCAAGCAAGAGAATCAAGACACCGACTAGAAGAAAACTAATCATCTACGATGACGAACTCTCGGAGTAAGTCCTCGTATGCATTTTTATTTTTTATTTTTATTATTTCTCGTTATTTTATGCATGCATTGAGGACAATGCCTCACTCGAGTTTGGGGGGGATTGTTATTAGTAGTTACCATGTTTAGTTACATTCACTTAAGTATTACATTTAGGATACATAAATTGCTTGCCATGCCTTTAATTGGAACAAGAATTGCTTAGATTTGATGAATATCCGATGATGACTTTGCCAATGCACTTAATTGATAGAATTTTTATTCTAGGATAACCATGGAAAAACTTAGAATTTTACTATGATGCTAAATTTGATGAAACACTGTTGTGGTTTGATTGATTTAAGGAATTCTAGTGAACTTAGGTTGATAATTAACAAATTGGGGGATTAGAATAAAAATTGGATGAATGCTAGAGGTGCCCGAAATTGGCTCTAGCATGTGCTAAAAAAATTCACTAGAGGTGCCCAAACTGGCTCTAGGATGTGTTAAAAAAATTTAACTAGAGGTGCCCAAACCGCTCTAGTCGATTAAATTAACTTAAGAAAACTAAAAACAAAACACTAGAGGTGCCCAACACTGGCTATAGTTAAAACATGTTAAAAAGAACCCAATGAAGTAATTTGAAAACCTCTTGTTTGCATAGAATCCGAAAAATCAACTTGCACACAACTCTGCACACACTCACAAGCATTATAGTTTGATTCCGAGTAACTCCTCAGTTTTCCGAAAAATAAAAAGCCAATCATACTTTGTGCCCCGGTTCAGAGAATTGAAATCAAGTTCAAAGCTAAGTTTGTGAAAGTTGAAGTCTTGGCAGGTAATTATGAGTTTGCATTGCTTGAGGACAAGCAATAGTTCGAGTTTGAGGGTGTGATAAGTGTTCAAAAGTACTATTTTTCTTACCCTTTTTACTCATATTATTGTTAGACTTGGGCTCATATTAGTTGCATAGTTAGCCATTCATGCATTAATCCATGTTTCCTTCCATCGTTGAGCTTGATTACATAACTTGGTAGTTTTTTGTGGAAAAGATGCTGCTTTGGTGTGCTTTGTGTGTGTATGTGCAGGATCACTTGCCAAAGCAATGCCGAGCTAGTTGCCAGGGCAATGCATGAAGGATATGCCGAGCTAGTTGCCAGAGCAATGCATGAAGGAGACGCCGAGCCAGTTGCAATGGCAATTGTCGACAAAGAGAAAATGCAATAGGGATGTCGAAATTAATGACTTTACAAGCCCAAGATGACATGGAGCAAGGCCCAAGCCCAAAGGAATTTGATTGCCATGCAGAGATTAAAGAATAATTAAATTCCAAGAAGATAGGAGAAGTTCTAATAGGAATAAAATTATAATAAAGAATTATATTCTTTAAAGATAATTTAATTCCAACTCAAACTCCTCCTCAAAGAAGGACTTTGGCCTAGCCCTATAAATAGCAATGAGATTTCGACAACTTCAAGAGAGAGAGCATTAGGAAAATTTCGACAAGTCCAAGGGAGAAAGCAAGGGATTTTCGACAAGCTTCATCTTTTCTTCCTTGTTCGATTGGGTTCATGCTAGGGATTATTTATCTTGTGTTTCTTTGGAACCTAGCCATGAACTAAATTTACTTGGCTATGGTTATTGTGTTTTGTGGTTGTGAGAAACTATTGGTTTTTGTTTAGGTAATAAGAGTTTGCACTTTTCTATTTCAAGGTTTATTCATTCTTGGTTCTTATTCTTGTTTGCGAGTGAATTGGGAGAGGATCTCGTGATTTCATCTATTTATCTAATATCGGGAGAGTTAGATTCAAGAAACGAATGAATATGATCTTTATTCAATCCAATGATGGTGAAGATTAATCCGGCTTAGGAATAAGTTAAGGATTTCAACGGCTAAGAGGAGCGCAAGATTGGTTGTTGTTCACCCTTGATTCACGCGGGGATGTATTATCAAGGCATGTACAAATAGCTAGAGTTTCGACTTAGGGATAAGAATAAACCATTGAAGAACGCTCTGCCGAACCTTGAAGGTTGCTGCCCAGACGCCCAAGTAGTTGCCCAACTAGTCGCCCAAGCAACCATCGATTAGTTGCCAAGGCAACCCCGTTGTGCAAGTTGCCACGGCAACTGAATTGCCCGTGCACTCTTTTACCAAAACGATCTAATCGGCTATCACACCTCAACTCACGATAACCTGGCCTATCTCTCTCAATTGAATTCATCTTTTCTTTTACTTATTTGCTTTCTAGATTAGTTAAACTTCTATAATCTTTTATTTGTGTTTTTATTTTTACAAAGTGCAGAGACTAGATTCTCAAGTAGCACAAATCCCTCAATGGAGACGATATCTTTTATACTATAACTTGCGACGTGTATACTTTCACATTTGTGTATCACTTATTACGCGCAACAGGTCCCCCTGAATTGAACCTGGTTGAAAAGAGCCTATAATGGGTGATGGCCGGGGGCCTTGCTACTCTTAGTAGAGGACAACAAGGATAATTCGGGTACCTCTTAGTACCAAAACTGCATATTGTGAGCCGTAGGAGCCAACCCTTTAGAGCCGTATCAAGTACTCGGTCCGTTAGTGGTCACCCTATTTAGGCTCTGGTGCCTTCTTTCTTGTTTATGTATAGTTTTTTTTATTACTCTATTTTTCATTTGGTACTAACTCGTTCCATTTTATTCTCATCACATTGATTTCACCTGCATCATTGCACAACATCATCACAATCTTGATTTTGCATTGCATCAATTTAGGACATATTTTGCATGCATATACATTCGTTTTCAAAATAAGAAAACTGACTCAAGGGGTGCCCTATGACAGTGCTACTGGATAAAGTAGAAGATCAGTCAGCTCAGCATCTATACGGAACCCGGTACAAAAAAAAAGATGGCAGACGATGAAAGATTGAAAAAAATCGAGCAAGACAAAAAAGAATTGCAAGCGAACATAGCCAAGAAGGTTGAGGAACAGTTGGCGAGAGTCCAACAGGATATGAGGGAACAACTTGCAAAGTCACAACAAGACATGCTGGGCCAAATGGCACAAATGCTGGGATTGAAGCTTCCCAAGCCTGGAGAGGCCTCTGTTGTAAATCCCACTGCAAATCCTAGACCCACTATTGGTGACGAGGATCTTATGTATCATCCGGGGTTCACGCCCGTTCAAACCAGGATACAGCCAGAAACTCAACCCTAGGTGATCATTTTTCGGGGAAAGTCTCATCTACATCGGTTGGTACTTCGATCCCTATAAATCATCCATCTGCATCAGAAGTTAAGCTCGGGGGCAATCAAGCTGAAAATTTTATCTCAGAAATGGATCATCTGTTTGAGACCGAGAAACCGAAGGTGGAAGCTTCAAAGGAAATCGAAGATCGATGTAAGAGACTCGAGGAGAAGCTAGAGGCTATGGGAGTAGAGGATACCTTCAGTGGATTCGATGCCAGTGAACTCAGTCTTGTCCCAGATTTGGTTTTACCTCATAAATTTAAAGTCCCAGAGTTCGAGAAGTATGACGGGACAAGCTGTCCTCGCGCTCATCTTACTATGTTATGTTGAAAGATGACAGGATACGACCGACACGACAAGCTGTTAATTCACTGCTTTCAAGACAGTCTATCAGGATCTGCTGCCCGATGGTATAATCAATTGAGCCGACATCATATCAAATCCTAGAGAGACTTGGCAAAAGCTTTTCTGGAGCAATACCGACACGTCAATGACATGATGCTAGACCGATGACGTTACAACAGATGAAACAAAAACATAATGAAAGCTTCAGGCAGTACGCTCAGCGCTGGAGGGATATAGCAGTTCAGGTCCAACCCCCGCTCAGTGAGAAGGAGACGGTGGTCACATTTGTACAAACTTTAGAGGGTACGATCTTGGGTCGCTTGATAGGC